>JAPYXD010000704.1:16032500-18432500 GCA_030998225.1 Diplolepis rosae
CATGGAGCAAGCGAGATGAGGCTACATATTCGACATCAAAAGCCAATATTCATCAAAAGAAGGTTATGCTGAGTGTTTGGTGGGATTTCAAAGGTATTGTTTATGTTGAGCTGCTCCCAAGGAAACCAACTAAAGGGTTTTCCAATAGGGACATAACAATTTTATCTATGAATAAAACGCAGAAATATTTGAGATATTGAGTTCAAATTTATTGTAGGCGTAGTGCAAGCATTACATTTTATGAATGAAATTCGATATCGGTCATATGACCACCACGAGCCCGTTTACAGCGGTCGATTCTTTGGACCCAATTTTCCACCACTCTGGCACACATTTCGACCGGAACGTTGGCAATTTTGCGTTGGATGTGACGCATGCTGTGTGGCTAGTAGCACCGTCTTGTTGAAACCACATATCGTTGATGTCAAGTTCATCCAATTCTGGCCACACATAATCTTCCAACATAGCACGATAGCGCTCTCCATTGACGGTAACATGACGTCGTTTTCATCCACGAAAAAATATGGCCCAATCACACCTCCGGCATGAGAACCGCACCAAACAGTCACTTTTTGCGGATGCAACGGTGTCTCAAGAATACATTAGGGTTCGTTGCTGACCAATAACGCATATTTTGCTTATTAACAAAGCCATTGAGCCAGAAATGAGCTTCATCGCTGAAGATGATTTTTCGATGAAATTCTTCATTTTCTTCAAGCTTTGACAGAGCCCAATTGGAGAAGTTTCGGTGTTTCAAATGATCAAGTGGCTTTAGTTCTAGAGTCAATTCAATCTTGAAAGCATGTAGGCCAAGATCTTTTCGCATAATACAGCACAGTGTCGTTTGAGCGATGCCCAATTCTTGAGAACGACGTGGAATCGACTGATTTGGCTCATTTTGAATCGATGCACTTACGGCTGCGATTATTTCTTCGCTTCGAGCAATACGACGTCTTTTTGGCACCGGAACATCCAATAGTGTAAATTTGGTCTCGAATTTATCCACTATAGCACGCACAGCCTGTCGGGTGGGACGATTATTACGGCCGAAAATTGGAGTAAGCGCTCTTAAAGTTGCGACCACCCACTCAGAATTTCGGTAGTAATTTTTAATAATTTCCAAACGTTGCTGGTTCGTGAACTTTACCATGATTAAAATGTTGACTTTAACTAACGTTTTGACATTGACAGTTCATTAAAAAAGTTTAAGGGTGCGTTCATATAAAGATACGAAATTGTTATGTCCCTATTGGAAAACCCTTTATCAACTCGATTGTCTACTGTCGCCAGCTAATGAAATTGGACAAAGAAATCAAGAAAAAGCGGCCAGAACTGGCAACTCGTAAAGGCGTCATCTTCCATCAAGATAACGCCAGACCACATGCATCTTTGTTCACACGCAAAAAACTATTGGAGTTAGTCTCGGAAGTGATGTTCCATCCACCGCATAGTCCTGACCTTGCACCATCCGATTATCATTTATTCCGTTCACTTCAAAACCATTTGAATGGAAAAACATTCGATTCAAATGAGGCTGTCAAAAATGAGTTGATTCAGTTTTTTGCCTCTAAGAACCAAACTTTCTACGAAAGCGGAATTATGAAGCTGGCTGGAAGATGGCAAAAGGTCATAGAACAAAATGGTCAATACATAATTGATTAATGTTTGTTATTTGTATTAATAATCATGCTTTGAAAATCATGAAAAAAAACGAAATGACTTTGTTGCCAACTCAATATTTCATTCTTAAATGGAAAGATTCAATCTTTTTAATAAAACCATACTTTTGAAAAAATACCCATAAGTTTTTTTTTATAGCCGTTTCAAATTCCAAATGTTAGATGACCCACCCTTTATATACACCTAGAAAAATGTTTCTTTGATTCAAACGGATTTCTACATTGCGATACAGTCAAAGAAATTTCTTTTTCTTTTTGAATTAAGGGGTTAGGCCACTCTAGAGGCAGACAAAAATAAGCATATTTTGTGATTTTTTTTAGCAAACCATGAAATAAATCGAGATTACAAAATAGGGTTTTTATAATACATGTAAATGACTGTACAAAATAATTATGATAATCATGATTTTCTGAGTCAAGCTTTCCTAACTAGGCCACCTAAAATCGAATTTTCGGATTTTTATATAGATTTTAGCTTCTTTTAAAAGTTTAAGAGGTACACAATATCATATCCAAAAGCGTTTAATGAAATATGCATTTTGACAATGATGTAACAAATGTGAACGTTCACTGGGTTTCGACTGTGCCAGGATTCGAGTCCGGATCTTTCGATTGCCGGTCGACTGTTCTAACCAAACTGCCTGTATCATAAATTTATAAATATCTACGAATAATTCCCATCTTCAATATGTACATTGTTAGAAATTTCTAAGGTAATTTTCTGAAACACGTGACTGGAGTTTGATTCAGTTATAGTTTCGTAAAATTAAGATAGAATTTCAGAAAATTTAGTTACTTTTTAGTAAATTTAAGAAACAATTTATTATTTTCCAGTTACAAAGTGTTAAATATTCTGATAGTTATATTTGGAAATTGTGAAATTTGTAACAGGAATAATTTTACATTTTGGGTAGCTGAAGTTTTATGCAGTTACATGTAACTGAAAATTTTGTTAGAGTTTCGTAATTTTATGATAAGTTTTATAAAAATTCTGTTACAGTTTGGTAGTTTCAAGATACATTTTATGAAAAATCAGTTCAGTTTCATAATATTAAATTTTTTGTTTGAAAATTCAGTACATTTTTCGCAATTTTAAGATATCTTTACTCAAAAATATCGTCAAATTTTATGTTTCTTTGTAACATAAAAACTTTTACTCTGTTTTCTGCGGGTTCTGAACATAAAAGATCTTGCTTGAGTGTGAAGTTATTTATCAATTGGAGAAAAAATTATGCACTGTTAAAAAAATCTGTATTAGATTTAATATATAAGAATTTTATTATTTAGTCCTGTACATACGCTTTAATGCACAAACTATGATAGTAATTTTAAATATCAAGCCACTATATCCTAGATTGCCATCTTTTTTCGGAATTATCAGTCTATTAATATTAAATTTTACAAACAGAATTCTTTTAGTGTGGTAAATACATGTATTATAGGTTTAATAGCATTAGATAAGAAAACCAATCACTTATTGGTATAAAAATAATTAAGAGATAATCAAATTCTGCTTCTAGTAGGCCAAATGTATTTTTTATATCAGAGAGATATCTTCTTATTCACGTCTGTCTGGCACATATAATTCATTTTTCAATATTTCCGCAAATATTATTAAATTATATTGAATTAAGGCCATGGATCAATCGGACCACGTGACTAAATTATACATTTATACGTTCATATAAGATAAATAATTTTTTAATTTTCAAAGTATCTTTCTGAAAATTTGGGAAATGAAACAAAAGGCAATAAAGTACGATCGTTAACTTTTTTTTAGTAAAAATTTTGAAAAAATTCGAAAACTTATCGACAATTACAGTTAAATGTAAAATTTTTTGAAAAATTGTTACACAAACGAAGTTAACAGACGTTTTCTATCGTGTTCTGTAGTATTATCAAAACAAATTCGATTCTATGATGACATAAAGGGAAAAACATTTAAGAGTATCTTAATTTCACGTTTTTTTGTTAAATTACTTTTTATAAAATTGACATTTTGCCTCCAACTTTAACTTATTAAATGCAGAATTTTATTGACTCTCGTGTTATTAACGGGAAAAAATCTTTAGTTAAATAATATAAGAAAGGTCACTTTAAAAACGGTTTAAAAACAAGCAGTCTCATAATTTCTTATAATAATGTATATTAATTAGGTATAATTAATGAAGTAATAAGATCCTTTTTCAATATAAATGGGATTTTAAAAGATATAAGCCTCAAATTTTTTAGTCTTTTAACATAAGTTTTAAGTTATAGCGCTTTTTCATAATCCTCGTTAAAAGCTTGGGTAGGGGAGAAGCGGCGAAATTGGCGCGTCGTCTAAATTGGCGCACCCTATTTTTCAGAAAATGATAACATAACAAAAAATAAAAATAGTTCTATCGTGTGCATTCTTGTATGATATGTATTTGATAGAAAACATTATAAAAATCTAATTGCTTAATACAGTTTTATTGCGATTAATCGTTTTTTGGCATAATGGTTATGTTCGAAGCCATTGAGTTAAATCGTTAAATAATAGTAATTCAAGGTGAATTAGATTAATGCAACGATTTTATAATCTTTGATATTTAATCTTACGATTGGGATAGAATATTTGTATGAAAAAATAAGCATTTTACGTAAAAAGTATTTAATTAATGAACGATACACTTGCGGCAAAATTGGCGCATACGAGATTCAAATCAGAGGCGAAGTTGGCACACGTGTTGTGTTTCTGGAAACCGGTGACTGAAGTCAAGTGCTCGGATGTTTATGATTGAAAATATAAAGAAGATAGTAAGTACACAATTATTAATATATAGATATATACATTTGAATGTTGCTGGACTTTTCTGCTAATCTTTTTCTTAAGATTTTTTGTGACATGGGAGGTAATGTGGTTCGCAAAACTGATGTAACGACTTTGTAAGGTTATATTCATTTGAACAATCAGTGGTTAAATTTTTTTTTAAGTTTGAGGTATTAAGGCATTTTAAAAGCGATTTTTAATAATTAATTTGCAGTCTGACAGTATTTTGAAAGTTTTCTCGATTTTAAGATGTGAAAGCAATGTAAGTAAAAAATTTGTATTTTTGATTGATTGTTTCTATTATTTATAAGTCTTCTAAAGTTAATAATTGTATATATACTTCTGATTACAAATTCAAATAATTCTCTATAAAAATGATTTCAATTTGAATATTCACTTAAATATCCACAATCCAGTATTTTATTGTACAAATATAAAATATATTTTAACTTTGGCTGGTTTATGTGAATAAAGGTATAAAAAATTTCACATATCTTGATATACTATCTCAAATTTAGTTTCAAATTATAACTACCTCTTTTCATCAACCTTTGCTACTGAAATGTAATTCTAAATCTATGAAAATATAACTAATACGTGGCAAGAGAAGATTATAATATTAGTGCGTCAATTTACCCGACATGGCGGGTAAATTGACGCAGGTGCAGTCCTTCGGAAATCTGAATAAAAACCTGCTCTAATAATTTTCAATGCAATCTTTATCCATTGGAAAGTATAGAAAAGATATCCAGCTATTAAATAAATATTTTTTCATAATTTTTAGTCATATACTTTCTTTTTAAACTCGCACTTTCTATTAGGTGCGCCAATTTCGCCGCTTCTCCCCTATATTGATATTTCAAAAAAATGTCTTATTCGTGTCACGTTTTTTGTTGAAAATATGACTACTTGAATAAGAATAATATATTTTTAAATTAAACAAATATTATCATAATTTAAAGAATTTGAAATCCTTCTGTGGAAAAAGAGACGCATTCTACTGTGCCAGGATTCGAGCCCGGGACTTTTGATTGCTCAAAGAAATTTTTGTTTCAAATTGATACAAAAAATAAACAATGAAAAAAAATGCATAAAAAACAATTTTTTTAAATTTGAATAACACTGTTAAAAATTTTAAAGTGACATGCTTGATAACATGTCTAGTATTATATTGACCCAAATTCATAGAATTTTTGTTAATTTCTTGTTATTCTTATTAATTTTGATAGACTTTAATATAGAAGAGGTAAATTAAAATTAACAGATTTGTATATTATGAAAAATGAATATGCATTCATAAAGAGTTTAATAACTTATCAATCAAAATATATAAAAATTAAAAAACATTAAAATATATACACATGTGTATTACTCCCTATATCTGAAACTGTGAAAAAACCACTGTTTCGAATGTTATAAGTCTTTCACATAGAAATCAGTGGAATTTAACTGATTCCACCAGAAAAAATGCACTAGTTAATCAGTGAAATATACTGCTCAACAGTGAAATTCGCTGATCAACCAGTGATTTTCCCTAATGATATAAGTAAAATTTCACTGATTCTATGTGGAAGACTCCATAAATCCGAAACTGTGAAAAAATCACTGTTTCGAATGTTATAAGTCTTGCACATAGAAATCAGTGGAATTTACTTAATATCACTAGGGAAACTCACTGATTAATCAGCGAATTTCACTGTTGACCCGTATATTTCACTGATTAACTAGTGAGTTTTTCTGGTGGAATCCAGTAAATTCCACTAATTTCTATGTGGAAGACTTATAACATTCGAAACAGTGGTTTTTCACAGTTTCGGATTTATGGAGTCTTCCACATAGAATCAGTGAAATTTAACTGATATGACTAGGGAAACTCACTGATTGATCAGCGAATTTCACTGTTGACCAGTATATTTCACTGATTAACTTGTGAGTTTCCTTGGTGGAATCAGGTAAATTACACTAATTTCTATGTGGAAGACTTATAACATTCGAAACAGTGGTTTTTCACAGTTTCGGATTTATGGAGTCTTCCACATAGAATCAGTGAAATTTAACTGATATGACTAGGGAAACTCACTGATTGATCAGCGAATTTCACTGTTGACCAGTATATTTCACTGATTAACTTGTGAGTTTCCTTGGTGGAATCAGGTAAATTACACTGATTTCTATGTGGAAGACTTATAACATTCGAAACAGTGGTTTTTCACTGTGAAGTAGTGAATTTTTACTGATTTGGATTTAGAAAGTAAAATTCAAATAAAAGTTTGTATTTTTTAAAATGAAAGTAATTTAAATTTAATATACGTTACTGGAAAAAACTTCCATTACATGTAATGGAAGTTTAATACAGAAATTTTTAACATTGAACAATATATTGTCCCATGGCAAACAGAATAGTTTTTTGTTATACATGCAGGTATAAATTTGGCAATTTATAATCCGCTAGTAGAAAAAAGTTTTTTTGAGTGTATCCAAATTTTTTCAGCAAGTGAAACTATTTAAATTGTTGCGCAATGAAAAAAATATAATTTCAAAAACCTTTAAAATGTTAATTATCGAAAATTTTGTCAAGAAGATTTCAATCTTAATTCAACCAATAAATCCGTTGAGTCTGGCATTTTTTCCGTATACTAACTTCAAAATCGTAGTTACATCAAATAGAATCATTATTACTACATTTTATCAATATAATCACGATTTTATAATTATTACCTTTTTTTAATTAGATTATCTATAGATTCTTTTCGGTATAATCAACTTTCTTAAAGGAGAATTGCTCTAAAAAACTCACTGGCGTTTCTTGATTTAATGTCATGCTTTTCGGATTATGTAAATTTATTTTAATTATTATGAAAATGTAAAAAGTTTTCTATTAAATTCTGTCTCCAGCAAAAATATATTTTGTGAGGATCTTAAAGTTCAGCAAATTTGCATATTATGTAACATGTTTAGTAATGGGTCTCTAAAACCTCACACATATGTTATTTAAATGCCAAATTCACATTGTTGTAAGAAATTTTCAGCTTTACAGCTATGTATATAATGAGTCATACTTCATAAAAGAAATTTATACTTGTTTTGAAACATTTATGGTTTGGATACTAGTGTTCGAATTTCATGCAATTTTTTGCGACGCATTTTCTAATATTAGTATTGAATTTTCAACTGTTATGTTTATTATTTATATTATTATATATATTATTATTTATAACTATTATTTATTCATTTAAATGTTTGTATTTATTCATCATACTTTTATAATACTTTCATACATATATATACACTTATTTGCAAATGGAAATACACTCTTGGAAATTTCTGCAAGAATTTTCCAAAACACGTAATTTAAGATTTATACAGTTATAATTTCGTAAATTTAAAAAAAAAATTTAATTTTCAGTTGCAAACTACTGAATATTCTGATACTTGTATTTGAAAATTCTGAAAATTGAACAAAAAAATTTTACGTTCCAGGTAACTGAAGCTTTATACAATTACATGTAACTAAAATATCTGTTACAGTTTCATAATTTTAAGGTAAATTTAGAGAAATTCAGTAGAGTTTCGTAATTTGAAGAAAAATTCTTGAAATTTCAGTCAATCTTTGGCAAATTTCAGATACGTTTTATTGAAAGTATTTTGAATTTCGAATAATTTTCCGTTACATTTGTAACTTAAGAATTTCATGAATATCAGAACATTTCTAAAAGTGTAAGTAAATAGCCCAAGGAAAAATAGAAACAATTTCTTATTTAGTATTAAAATAGTTATTAAAAGCAAACGATTTGAGTTTTCTGCATGAATAAACCAAGAACTAATTACTCAAAATTGGCAATATAATTACCATAATTTTAGAAATAAATTCCTTAAATTTTTTGTTTTATGTTCAGTACCTTTATTTAAGAGAGGTTTTGGGTTTTTTCTTAATTTCCATCGCTTTTATGTAATTTTAAACTAAAATTGTTGAATTTTTTGGGCATTTTTTGACATTTTCTTACTTTGAATAGCTTTTTTGTTTTTTAACCAATTGTCATGATTCTTTTTTTATATTGTTCCTTACAATATGTAGTAACTTTTTGAGTATGCAAAATAAGGTAACATAACTGAAAAAAAATTACAAATAAAATAAAATAAATAAAAATATCGCAAAATACGAAAAAAAAATTTTGTAATTATTTTTTTAGCTAGAGTGCTTTCCATTCCCAAAAAGGTGCTACACATTGTAAGGAACAAAAAACAAATAATCGTGATATTTGCTTAAAAAATAAAAAATTTATTCAAAGTCAAAAAATGCCCAGAAAACTAAACATTTTTAGTTTAAGAATACATAAAGGTGCTGGAATTTTAAAAAAACCAAAAACTTTCTAAATAACGGTACTAAACATGACGTCGGTAACTGCAAATATCTCGTAATCTATACCAGATATAGAAAAATGTTTCGGAGAAAAGTTGAAGGGGGCAGAGGTGGTCACCTAATGGTATCAAGGACCTTGACCTTGAACTTGGTTTTCAAGGTCATTTCAAAGTCAAAGTGATTTTTTCTAATAGGAACATCTACTTTTGACGCCGGATTTGGAGAGAGTAGAAAATTTTACGTATAAGATGTTCTATTAGTCAAGATTGTTTCAAGGTGATATGAAGGTCAAATAGGCGAAAATGAGTTAAATTCTATTGATTTAAAATGTGATTATTGTATGGTGTATTATTGAGGTCGAATAAATTTCCAAAGGTCTGTCAACTGGCCAAGCATGAACGACCGTGGCTTTTTGAAGTTCACGAACTTGAATATTCACGAATATTCACAATTTGAATCAATAGAATTTAACTTATTTTCGCCTATTTGACCTTCATATCACCTTGAAACGACCTTGACCAACAGAACATCTTATACGCAAAAAATCACTTTGACCTTGAAATGTCCTTAAAAACCGATTTCAAGGTCAAGATCGTTGATACCCTTAGGTGACCCCCTCTGCCCCCTTCAACTTTTGTCCGAAACATTTTTCCGTATCTAGTATAGATTCCAAGAAAATTAGGTGGGGCGATTAAAATGGCCCACCCTGTATAAGGTTATTCAAGAAGAAATAACTATAAAAATGAATTATATGTGCCAGACAGTCGTGAATAAGAAGAGATCTCTCTGATACAAAAAATACATTTGGCCTACTAGAAGCAGAATTTGATGATCTCTCAATTATTTTTATACCAATAAGTGATTGGTTTCCTAATCTAATGCTATTAAATCTATAGCACATGTATTTGCCACACTAAAAGAATTCTGTTTGTAAAATTTAATATTAATAGACTGATAATTCCGAAAAAAGATGGCAATCTACGATATGATGGCTTGATATTTACAATTACTAGTTTGTACATTAAAGCTCATGTACAGAACTAAATAATAAAATTCTTGTATATTATCCTAAAAGAAAGAGCAAAATTTCTTATACATAATTCTTTTTTTATTTTGTTTCTTACAATGTGAAGCAACTTTTTGTGTGTGGAAAATAAGATAATATGACTGAAAAAAAGTTACAAATAAAATAAAATAAATAAAAATATCCCAAAATATAAAAAAAAAATTTTGTAGTTATCTTTTTTGGTTAGAGTGCTTTCCATTCCCGAAAATATTGATAATTTTGTGTAAAACGCTAATTTTCGCATAAACACACATTATTCGCAAATCATACACTGTTATAAATTTCTGTAATGGGAGTATTTTTGAGAAACGTATATTAAATTTAAAATACAAATTTAGAGAATTTGAAATTTTCTCTCTAAATATGAATCAGTAAAAATCTACTGATCATCAGTGAAATTCGACTGATTCAAATAGCTAAAAAAAGGTTACTGTAAATCAGTCAAATTCCACTGATTGCTTCAGTGAATATTAACTGATTTAAAAGTGAAAATATTTTTTCCACTGATTCAATTAGTGATAATCAACTGATTTAACAGTGAAATATATTTTTTAACTGGTGAATCAGTGAAAAGGCAAATCACTGATTCAATCAATAAAAATTTGACTGATTCAGATTTAGAGAGTTCCTGTGGAAAAGCATACGTTTTCGAACTGAACCATCTAATTTGAAATTAAATTTAAAATACTTTCATCTTAAAAAATACAAACTTTTATTTGATTTTAAATGAATATGTTTATATATTTTAATAATTTACAACTATTTAGTCGAGTTCGAAATTTTTGCCACTGTCTACATTATTGGACGATCATTAGTCGCGTATCAGACAAAGATTTTCAAATTCTTTAAAAAAATATTATAATAATGTTTGGTAATTAAATATATTTTGATTTTGATTCATTTTAATTTACCACTCCTATATTAAAGTCTATTAAAATAATAAGATTTTCAACAGTGTAGAATTTTTAATATTATTTATTTTCCTAAGAAGAAAAATCAGATTGCCCTGAAAATTTACACTCATACTAAGAAAAGTATAGAAAGTAAAAAAATAAAATTTTTGGAAAATTTCAAAAATATACCAATTAAAGGTGCACTGTAAAAAAATCGTAATTTTCCAATACATAGGTGATGAAAATTTTCAATAATAATTGAAAAAATAATCTATCGAATTATTTAAATAATTTACAAGAAATATTCGAATCCCTATTTGATTTTTTTTTCAGTGTTGAAATTTTTCAGGTGTAGTCTTAGAATTTTTCAAAGTCAGACACATAATATTCGGCACGTCATTGAATATTTCCAACATGATTTTATATAAATATTTCAAAATATATATTGGTTAATTACTTTTAATACTTTATTGGGATTTTCCAAGAAAATTTTTCAGAGTGTGACGGATCCCCTTATCTATAGTCATGGATGAAAAAGTGCCCACTAGTGATTGTTTTTGAAATTTGCATTGCAACAACAGGTCTTTATTGTAAACCAGGTTCAAGAACAGGTATCGAGAAGTATCGAAATATTTTAGTCGATCGTATCAAGTAACTTTATTACATTGCAAGTCTACCTGACCAACAAGAATCCTTCGAGGTAACGACAGGTTTTTCCGAATATGGTCACGATCTGTGTGTGTGGCCTGAATCAACTGAAAAATGCCACCTTCTTATTGGCAGAACCAGTTATTCTTGTCGGTGGTACATAGAAATAAAATTGAATCGAAACAATGCTCTACAATCGTGTACTATTGTTCGTGAGAACGAATTGAATATGAGTAGCACTTGAAATCTGACAATCAACTCCTAAACTACATCGAATAAAAATTTCCCTTTGAAGATTCTTGAATATATCTTCCAAATTTATATTTAAAATGCAAATTTTAATAAAAATTTTTGAAACATATTCTATATATCCTCACACGACTGTAAAAAATTAATTTTGATCTCAATAAATTAGTTTCAAAAATTGATGATAATAACTTACGTAAATAGTTATTTTTAATGCAAAAGCTAATGAATTTCCAAAGTTTGAAAGATAGAAATCCGTTAATTATTTTGTAATTTAAAGTTCTATGCAAATTATGAAAATTTCTTGTAGGAGTGTGCAATTTTTGATTAAAAGAGTAACCGATCGTAAATAAACCGCTGTAAAAAAAATCTCTGCCTCCTGTGAGGTTTGAACTCACGACCCCTGGTTTACGAGACCAGTGCTCTACCACTGAGCTAAAGAGGCCTCAAAATTCCAGCCTGGATATGACCATCATAGCTCTGACGCTACAAAGTTCCCAGAATTCATTGATTAATGTCAATTTCAAAAGGGCTTTCATCAAATCCAAGAACACAATCATTAAATTCGGATATTAAACGTTCAGTTGATCAATTTTTGTTGAAATCTTTTAGTATTTACTAAATGCTTTTATTTTCTAATTGATAATATTAGAATAATTAACTACTATTAAATCAATACAGGTGAAGAAAATACATGTTTAGAAGTTTCTAGTAAAATATTTCGAAACACGAAACTAAAGCTTTAAACATTTACAATTTTTAAAAATTAAAATAGGTTAAGAAAACTAACATATTTCAAAAATTTCGAACACAATCATCTAATTAGAATTCTGTAAATTGAAGAGATAAATTCTGTTCAATTTCTCTTCATTTTAGGAAAATTTAAATATTTTATGGAATGATGATTTAAACAATTTCTATGATTAATAATTCTAAGCTTCAATTAATATAAAATGAGGAATTAAATTGACCCTCAATAATTAATGCATGCGGAATTAGATTTAAAAAATACAGAAAAAGAAGTTGCTAACTTAAGATTTCTTTAATGGAAAATTTAGGAATTAAAATATTTTCATATGAGTTGATAAAAAACTTTAAAATCGCCTCAGAATAAAATATTTTGAAACAAGAAGTTCAAAGAAAATAACAATTTTTGCGCAATGAATTAGAAAAAACTTTGGAAAAAATGCATAACGTCACTAAATATTCTTTTGGTATAAAAAAAATTAAAAATAACATCGCTTTAATTTTTTTCACTTGAATATCTAAACCTAGGAAAAAGATTCGTAAAATTCAGAGAACTCTAAATCTGAATCAGTCAAAATCGACCGATTATCAGTGAAATTTGACTGATTCAAATAGATAAAAAGAGGTTATTGTAAATCAGTCAAATGTCACTGTTTACTTCAGTAAAAATCAATTGATTCAACAGTGAAAAATATTTTTTCGCTCATGAATCATTTAAAAGGCGAATCACTGATTTAATCATTGAAAGTTTGACTGATTTAGATTTAGAGAGAAGGTTCGGTATTTATTCTAAGAACTTGACTTTTTAATAGATTTTGCAAGAAGTTTAGTCCAATCAACAGACTTTACGTACGTTTCACTTAGCGTCCAGTAAAATCTACTAAATACGGAAAACTGAGTTTTTTAAAAAACCACTAGAAAGTTAAGTTGTAAAAATAAGTATCAAACTTCCTCTAAATATTACAAATATTTTTTCTGCTTCTAAGTATAAAATTCTCCCTACTCTCTAAATCTGAATCAGTCGAATTTTGACTGATTGAATCAGTGATTTGCCTTTTCACTGATTCACCAGTGAAAAAATATTTTTCACTGTTAAATCAGTTAATTTCCACTGATTCATCAGTGAAAAAAATATTATTCAATGTCAAATCAGTCAATTTTCACTGAAATAATCAGTGAAATTGGACTGATCTACAGTAACCTCTTTTTAGCTATTTGAATCAGTCAAATTTCATTGATAATCAGTAGATTTTGACTGATTCAAATTTAGAGAGTACACTGAGAAAAAAATGTATCCAACAAAACTTTTTTTGTTATCGTGACAAAATATTTTGTTGTCGCAACAAAACATTTTGTTTATCCAACTAAAGTTGTTTGATGTAGCAAAATGTTTTGTTGGCACAACAAAAGAATTTTGTTAGCTAAATACTAACCAAATATTTTTGTTGATTTGACAAAACTGTTTTCTCAGTGTAAAGTGCACAAAATTATACATTGAAATTTCTTTGGTATGAAGTAGAATTTGGAAAATTGACATTTTTTGTCATAAATTAAATGGAGGAAAATGACCCTAAAGCCAATCAAATACTTCTTTAATTAATATATTACTTGAATGAAATTTTCGAATTCCGGAAAACTTGATTCGCAGGCTAAATTATGAATTTTTTAGAAAGGAAGAAAAAATATCGATTTGACTTTCTAAAAGCCAAAAATAGGTATATTTGGACCATAAATCGTTGATGATGTAAAGGCAGATGTCAATTGTCACATCCCGTTGAACGAAGGGGAGCACTTGGATTTGCTTTCCTTCTCGGTCTTTTCCGGACTTTGTCAAAAGGCTTTCCTCTTTCTTTTTCTTTCACTTTTTATCTATCTTTCTCTATGATCCCCAAAAAAGGACAGATGTTGCCCTGTCTTTAAGATTTTAACCAGAGATCCTTTTCAGGCTATTTCGGGGCCTTTGAGACGTAATAATGGTTCTGATGATATGTGCCTGTTGGGACCATTGTATGAATTAAAGCAGATGTTATCCCTTCAATGCGTAATATATATAACGCGTTATGACGAACAAAGGATTAGCACACGACTATTTTCTAGTGTGTAAAAGACGCGAAACTATAAGAGCCTTTGCATTTTTCACAACAATATCTTTAACCACGATGAACTTGAAGTTCCCTTTTCCACATTCCTTGACAAATTCACATTTTCCTAATTGCCCATTTTGTGGTCAATTATTAAAATTTCATCAAATTATTCAAATTTCGGAAAACTTTATAATTTACTATTTTCTAATTCTACTGATCTCCAATTTCTCTAATCAATTACATTTTACTGACTTACTATATTTTGAGTTTGCACACGAAGATGAAATATAGAAAACTAAAACATTTCGAAAGTAAATAAATAGGTTTTTTGTTTTAAAATTTTCCAAACTTCAAATATTCTATTTTCTAGTCTTCTAAAAGTTTTCTTATTTTTACACTGTTAGAAATGTTCGAAAATTTACAAAATTTAGGTCAACATAAAATTTGACAATATTTATGATGTTTTTGAGTAAATATATCTTAAAATTGCGAAAAATCTACTGAATTTCCTGAAATTTTTCTTAATATTATGAAGCTCAACTGCATTTTCATAAAATGTATCTTGAATCTATCAAACTACACTTTTTAAATCTGAATCAGTAAAAATTCACTGATTCATAGTGAAAAACTACTGTTTCGAATGTTATAAGTCTTCTGCGTAGAATCAGTGAAATTTAACTAATATCACCAGGGAAACTCACTGGTTAATCAGTGAAATTTACTGGTAAACAGTGAAATTCGATGATCAATCAGTGAGTTTCCCTAATGATATCAGTTAAATTGAACTGATTCTATGTGAAAGACTTATAACATTCGAAACAGTGGTTTTTTAGAGTTTCGGATGAAGAGAGTAACAGAATTTTTATAAAATTTATCATAAAATTACGAAACTAACAAAATTTTCAGTTAAATGTAATTGCATAAAACTTCAGTTACCCAAAAAGTTAAATTATTCCTGTTAAAAGTTTTACAACTTCCGGATACAAGTACCAGTTATTCATTTTTAAAACAAATTCGATTCTATGCTAAAATATAAAGAAAAACATATCTTAATATATATGATTTATGAAAATTTGAAAATTTCACGTTTTTTGTTACAATATCTTTTTATAAAAATGACATTTTGCCTCCAATTTTAACTTATTAAATGCAAAATTTTATTGACACTCGTGCTATTAACGGGAATTACATTGACCCTCAATAATTAATGCATATGGATTTCGATTGGCTTTTAGGGTCATAAATAAAAAAGTGGATGTCAATCAGATGTTTTGGATTTGATCGAAGCCTTCATCAGTAATTTATTTTGAATCTAAAGAATACAGAAAAAGAAATTGCTAACCTAGGATTTATTTATCGTCTTCTGTTGTATTATCCAAATTTTCAGGAAGATATTTTGTAAAATTAAAAAGTTATCTTAATGAACTTTTACAGAAATTTGGTCATGTGGTCTTGTTGATTCATGGTCTTGAATTTACTAAAAAATAACAAAGTGCATCTGATTATAAATGTTTATAATTATAAAATTACCTTTTCTTAATTCAAAAAATGTTTTGAATCTTGTTTGATGCAAATTGGTTAACAATTAATCAGACTAAATCTGAATCAATCCCATCTCGAATTGATCAAAATTGAATTACCAATCAGAATCATTACAACTTTGAATTAAATATTCTGTTCAGATAAACTTAAGTTCGGATTTATTCGGTTTTATTTGGATTGGAAGCTTGGTTTGGATTCATTTAGTTTAAAGACTTGGATTGAAGTGGATCGTCTGATTAATTTTTAACCGATTTGCATCGCAAAAGATTCAAAACATTTTTAATTTATAAAATATCTTTCAGAAAATTTTAAAAACAATAAAATACAATACAGAACGTCTTTTAACTTCTTTTTAATATACATTTTGGAAACAAGTTTTTCAGGAGAAATACAAATATGAACAAGTTGTTTCAACTGTGAAAAGCAGTAATTACTACAACAATGATTACACTCATTAACAAAAATGACCAATATCATTCAGAAATGATTAATTGTACTAAATTCTAATGAATTTTCGCAATTTAAAAAATGAATTTTTACGAATTAAATCGAAAATGTTTTTTATTAATTCATCAATCTCAATTGACTCCATGGACTAATTTTCTTCAGGATAAAATTGCAACAATATATCTGTTGTGACAAAAATAAAATTGCACCCTGTAGACTGGGATGTTTAACATCCTGTATGATTCAATCCTTGGATCCCACCGGATATTCACAGGACAAAGGAAAAGCACGTATAGTAAGAGGTTCCGAATTTCTGAACGTGTAGGACAAAAGTTCTTTTCATGTGATCTGTTGAGTTTTAGCGAGAGCTCCTGATTTTTAGACTATTTTTCACTAGCAAAGCTCCATTTATTAATTTTTGTATGAAAAATTGTAAATAATTGTCAAAATTTAACAATCGCCCCATTGGGTTAAAGTTTCATACGTCTAGTCAGACGAATTTAAAAAATTTTCAAACTAGAAAAAATTTAAAAACGTTAGGAAACACAAAAATAATAGTTTGCAAGACTATAAACAATAAAAAATTTTAAAATTAGAAGAAAAAAAAATTTTCAATTTTTATTTTTTAACAGACAAATCGTAATTAGATGGTTAATTTTCGCATGAAACGAAAACAGTGTTAGACAGGGTTTTCCAATTAGAGGTTTCATTTTGATTTATAAGAAAAACGCGTGTTTTTTGTGAAAAATTATTTGATTTTTATTTCATTCAATAGCGGAAGGTTTGCCATTAATAATGAAAAACAATATCATTCATATGGCCTCCACGGCTACGTTTGCAGGACCATGTTCTTTTGCACGCAAAAAAACAGTTTCTTTGAATCAAAGAAACTGAAACATTTCTTTGATGTACGGTCAAAATAAAAATTTCTTTGAATTGAAGAAAGTTTTGTTGATTCAATAAAATTATCTTTAATGTAAACAAATCTATTTCTTTGAAACCAAGAAATTTTTTTTTAACCAACAAAAATGTCTTTAATTCGAAGAAATTTTTACTTTGACTTTATATCAAAGAAACTTTTTTCGCAGTGTGATGAAATTTTCCATTACATTTTCGCACATTTGGGGCTCTATTTCGTCGATAACGACACGAATCTTCTCTTTGAGTTCTTGAATTGACTGAGGAGCATCAGCATAAACCTTATTTTTCACCTAACCCCAATGAAAAAAGTCTAGAGGTGTTAAATCCATAGAGATATTATAGATAGAGGAGACAAGCCAGCCTGAAACCTGTCAGCTCGGGCGAGAGAGAGAGTGGATTGTGGGTTAGGCTGTCTCTCGCTAACGCCAAGGCTAACACGGTACGCGTAGACAAAGACAGATTAACCTCCCATCGTCTCTCTCTTTCGCTCTCACCAAGTTTGCGGACTGACGTTGCTACTTACAGAGCGGCCTATGGCTTGTCTCCTCTATCTATAATATCTCTATGGTTAAATCGCATGATCTAGGCAGCCAATTGTAATCGCCGTTTCGAGAAATCACTCAGCCTGGAAACTTTTCATGCAAAAAACCGACGGTTTCGCCACTTGTTTGGCACTTACAGGGAGAAAATTCATTTGTGAAAATTTAATCAAAAGTTGAGTAAAGCTAGGACATAGTGGCTTTTGGTGAAAATAAATTTTTTTTGCGTACTTATTCATTAACGAATTATAAAGTTCAGTTGAACAGTTGAGTTAACTCTAAAACAGTTAATTAAACTTTATAATTCGTTATTGAATGAATATGCAAAAAAATGTTTAACTTTCACCAAAAGCCACGATGCTCCAGCTTTACTCAACTTTTGATTAAATTTTTACAAATTAATTTTCTCTGTGTAGCGCCGTCTTGTTGGAAATAGACATCGTCTACATTCATATCTTCCAATTCTGGCCATAAAAATTCATTAATCATGGTTCGATAGAGAGGCTTTTCCGAGCCCCAAATGCGACAATTCTATTTATTAACATAACCTCCAAGATGAAAATGAGCCACATTGCTCATAATGATTTTTTGTAGTGAATTTTAACAATTTCAATGCGTTGTTGAAGCGTCTATCGTTCCATTTTTATTAATGGCATAGTTTTTAGTTATCATCTGTCAAAAAATGACACCTCTTATTATGACAGCTGCCAAAATAGCGGGCTATTCAAAATGAAACCTCTAATTGGAAAACCTGAGAATCTTATGATTGTTATATTCTGATGTAACACACTCTGGAAAAAGATTTGATTGAGTTATAGAAAATGATTCGTTTAAAAAACACTTTTTTATTTAAAAAAATGATTTATTTGAAATAAATAACATTTTCTAAATTTAAACAAAGTATTTTTGAACAAAATAAATGTTTCTTCAAATCGAATAAATTTTTGCCTTATATGAAACAAATTATATCTTTGACCATATACGAAAGCAATAATTTGTTTGTTTTTAAGGAAAATGTATTTGATTCAAATATTTATTTGGCCCAAAGATATTTTGTTTGGATTATCAAATGTCATTTAATTCAAATAAATCTTTTGTTTGAATGAAAAAAGTCTGAATAGATGTCTGAAACTTTAGCCCAATAATCGCCCCTTATTAAATTATTATAATTCAATTTTATACATTAAAATTCGAAGGTTGCTAAAAACACTCGAGTAACTGGTGGGGTGCGAATTCATGCAGTAATTCATGCTTATACATGTGAGTTACTCACTTTTGAAACACAGTCAGAAAAAAAATGTTGTTCATCGAATAAAATCGTTTTATTGAATTTACAAAGTGGTTTATTGACTTAATTTGTATTTTCGGTTGAATCAAATACTTAAAATTTATTTTAAATAATTAAAATATTTGGTTTATCCAAATATTTCTTGATTCACCTAAATTTTTCTCTCAGTGCAGTATATCATGTGATGAAGCATAAAATGTGTATTATGATATTTTTAATCAGTCTGCGCATATTATTTATTATTATTCTTGAAAATTTATTAAGTAAAAAACAGAATTTCGCAAAATTCTACTACGAGTTCCAAGAAATTACTAAAGAAGTGCGAAGACCAAACAAACATAATGTATAATACAGGCAGAAAGTCTGCATTACAATTTAACCCACACTATACGAGTACGTGCATTCTCAGACGCGTGACGCATTATTACGTTTTTACACGTTCACTGCGCGGTGACGACGTCTACGTGCTGCGGACAAAGGGACCTCGATTCTTTTAATTGGACTCCCTTTTTAAAGGCTAGTCTGCAATACGTAAATGTTCTGATCGTCGTTATAGATTCGTAATAAACTTTACTTCATTTACCTTGCATATGTTTTTAAAATGGCGGCTGCACTAATATCAGCGTTGCCACTGGGAAAGTAAAAAAATCAGTAGATTTCAATGTAAAGAATTTGAAAATTTTGAAAAATCAGATTTAAACGCAAAAAACAGGAGATCTCCTAATAAATCAGTAGCAATGGCAACACTAGTTAATATCACAAGTAAACATAACCTTCATGATTTGATACATCAGCTTCTTTTACAACTGTAAATGTAGAGTTTAAAGTTAGAAAATGAATGTTATTTAAATCTCTACCAAAAATATTCAAGTTTCATTCAAAAATTGTTGTTTCGATTCGCGACAAATGGCGCTGCAATGACAAACAAATTTACTCCACCCCCAAGGTACCTTGTACATTTTAAAAACTCTATTTAGAGTTTGTTCGTAGCTACAACAACAATCAAAAGAGATATACAAAAAATAAAAAGTAATGAAAAAGTAACAGAAAAAAAATTCCAGTTACAAAAAAATATTAAGTTAGGTTATTTTTTCGAAGAGTAACGAAGTTACGAGTATCGTAACTGTTTAAATAACTTCGTTACCTTCAACGAGTTACTACCCAACACCGACCAAGAAACACATTTTGGGAGATGCATTTATTTTCTTTTTAAATTCTGGCCCCCCATTGACCCCCTATAGCTTTGTAAATCCTGGGCTAGTAAAGACTTGAACACAAAACCCTAATTCGAATGTTTTGTAGCTTTTTATCACGACATTATGAAAGAGGACAAAACAATATTCCAGTTGAGTCTTTGAGAGATAACATAACCTCTATGCGGCCGCCGGTCAGGTCACACTCTCTTTTGGTTTAAAACATTACATTTTTACCGAAAAAAGTTAGGTTAAATTGATATTTTACATTTATGTCACATCCCCTATCATTGACATGTAATTTACTGATTTTTTACAATTATCACGTAAATTAGGTCATCTGTATAATTTACGTGGAAATCCTCGTGTGACGTGTCGTAACCTATTTCTGATAATAAATATAAAACTTCAATTAACGTAGGACTGTATAACCCTGGTGTATGTACGTCACGTCGCGTTACGTCAAACAAAGTCCTATTGTAAACATACCTTAAAATTTTCAACACAATCCTAGCAAGCATAACAATGACTCGAGTTCTGCGAATCGCACGAGCACAGCCCACATTGGCCGGTTTTACGTTGGTGTCAGAAGGCCGTAAAACCGCTTCCCGTGGCTTCGATCACAGGGACGAATACAAACAATTATCTGACCTATTGTTTCCTTTCTTATCAATAATTTTCTACCCACTATTCTCCAATCTTGGAAATCCAATATTCTTGCAAATTATAAATAAATTTTGCCTAGTCCTGCTGGCAAGAGCTTTCTAATAACAAAAATTAAAAAACAAATTTTTATTTTTATTTAAAAAAAATAAAAGATACCTATCATGAGAGGAACTCTGTGTTTCCATCACGTTTCCATGCAGAAATGATCAAGAAACAAATTCGAACATTGATTAGCTAATAGAAAGTGAGTTATGTACGTGACAACACGTAATTTCAGTAGCGTAACTATAAAAATAATAAGAAGATGCTGGATATAGGTCTCAGATTGTATAGAGGCCATTGAGGCCCGGCCTACTTATGTTTTTTTCAGGGTAGGCTAGGCCTGCCTACCTTTTCTTCAAAACGCAAAAAATTTTGTATGTTAATTCTTTGAATTTAACATTTCTGGGATTCAAAAATTCCTGAAATTGGTTCTTAAACCACTTTAGATGTTATGATCATTAAATTCGGCGCAAGAATTCCAAAATAAATTATTCTCTTGTCTACTTTCAAACACTTGATTGATCGATTATCGATATTTACCCGTGGACAGCGCCTACTTAACCTCACACGGAACTGAAATTAGCACTTTTGCTCTTCATCAAAACGAATGTACCACCCGCACATCATTTTGCATGAGATTCTTACTTTAAGATTTTTCTTTTTCAGCGATTTCTTAAGTCAAAAGCAAGAAATAAGCCAAAATATGATTCCGATAACTTATTAATGTGGACTCTTTTCCAGTAGATTGTATTACTTTACATTTAATTTGCTTTCACTGATCTCAGCTTCCTGAGTCATAATTCAAGTATTTCAGAATATTGTGGAAAGTTTCAAATATAAAGTTGAAATAAAGCGGGGAAATTTTTGAAAATGATTAAAAAGTAGGAATAAAAAGTAAATTTTCTGTGGAAAAAAAGACGCTTATGACTGCGCTGGGATTCGAGCCCAGGTCTTTCGATTGCCAAAAAATCTAGATCTCTTATACTATGAATCTTATTAGAACGTAATCACTGTTTTTATTTTTAAATACTCGCGCCTTGACAATATTTGTTGAAGTAATAGAGGGGAGAGGCGGTTATTCTAGTTTGCCCAGGGTGCTCTCGTCGGTAAATGCGGCCCTGCGTTGATTGTAGAAAGAAAAAAGTTTTATAATTCCCCCAGAAATACCGACACACATAACCTCGTACATCACTTGTCAATATAGTTTAGTATCTGCAGTGCGACAATACACTACCCCCATAGCACAATACCTTCCCTGAACGTTCTATGAACGTTCCCGTGGAATGTTCGGAAGGTTCCATCGGAACGTTCCTAGAACTAAGAAAATGTCCGGGTTTTTTTAACGTTCCAAAGCAATGTTTTCTGAATGTTCCTGTGGAACGTTCAAAAGTAATATTGAGAGAACGTTCCGCAGCAATATTCAGAGAATATTCAAAGAGAACGTTCCTGGAACCTTCCATAGGAACGTTCAGAGAGCATTTGTATCGAATGTTCGTAGAACTTTTCGTGGGAACATTCCGCGGGAACATTTTTTGAGAATGTTCCTGGAATTATTTTCTACGGCATTCAGGAAACTTTCTTTATAGATAATCAAATAATGTTACCTTTATGAAAAAATGTAATTTATTTAGATATTTTATTAAAAGCATGTTTCAGTAAACGTTATAGAATCTTCCTTTTTGTACTTAAAGTATTTTAAAATATATAAACCAAATATTAATATCTGTAATTAATTCTTTTCATTTTACCTATAAATTAATGCCCAAAATTATTTATAAAAACATTCCCAGCATTAGTATGTTTGAAGCTGCAGGATTATCTATAAAGAAAGTTTCCTGAATGCTGTAGAAAATCATTCCAGGAACATTCTCAAAAAATGTTCCCTAAATGTTCCCTAAATGTTCCCGCGGAATGTTCCAAAACGTTCTCTGCGAATGTCCCCTGAATGTTTCCACGAAAAGTTCTACGAACGTTCGATACAAATGCTCTCTGAACGCTCCTATGGAAGGTTCCAGGAACGTTCTCTTTGGATATTCTCTGAATATTGCTGCGGAACGTTCCCTCATTATTCCTTTTGAACGTTCCACAGGAACATTCAGAGAACATTGCTTTGGAACGTTCAAAAAACCCGGACATTTTCTTAGTTCTAGGAACGTTCCTTGAACGTTCCGATGGAACCTTCCGAACATTCCACGGAAACGTTCATAGAACGTTCAGGGAAGGTATTGTGCTATGGGGGTAGGTAGCGCTTCCAAAAATTCCGTCTTTTTTTTTGTAATGTTATCAATTTGATAAAATAATTTTTGTATTTATTTCGATATTCGGCACCCAATAAACCTGCCTCAGTGTTTTCTTATCCATATTCCGAAATTTTAGAGTGATATTTCATTTACTGTGGAAATCGCGTTACAGAGCTGTAATTGCTGATAACTCCCAGTTTTATTTTCTCAAAAATAAACTTTCTGCAGAATTTTTACTAAAAAGAAGTTAATAGACGATCCTTCCTGCCTTTTATCACGAGCTTTAAATTTTCAAGTAGATATATTAGAAACAAAAAAAGTTATCTTACATGGTTCGATTAACCTATAAATTAGATCACGTGACCTGGTTGATCCATAGCCTTAAATATATTCCAAAACTTGGTTAGACCCTTAATTTATATCGCGATCCCCGATAATTACTTTCTAACAAATTTTTTAAAGCCATGGACCAATCAGATTACGTGACGTTGGTGTTTGCATTCAATCCGTCTCAGATCCAAACCGAATTTTCAATCCGAATCATTCTAACTTTGGATATATTTTTAACCATAAGATTTTATTAATTTCGCTCGCAAAATTGTGCAACTTCGAAAAAATTTGTCTATTCCAAAAAATTATTCTGTTTTTGCACGAAATCTGTGAAGTCAAAATAAAACCATAAAATTAGAATGACAGGATTAAGGTCACGGATAAATCAATCCACGTGACCAAATTCCTGTAAAATTTCATGTGAGATAACTTTTTTATTTTACAAATTATTTCCCTGAGAAATTGAATGCTACAAAAGACGATAAAGAATGTTTTTCAACTTTGTTCGAGTTGAAAATGTTGCAAAAATATTTACAGCTAACTGTAATTGTCGATAAATCTTCCAATTTATTTAAAATTTTTACTAAAATGAAATGAACAGACCTGCTTTATTGACTTTTGTCACGTTTCCCAAATATTCAAAAAGATGTTTTCTAAATGAAAATAGTTATCTTACATAAACAAAATAATGTATAATTTAGTCACGTGGTCCAATTGATCTATAACCTCAAAATAAATAATTCCAAACTTTTTGTAAATAACTGGATAAATCAGCAAGTGAGGAATAATAATTTCATAGACTCTGTAGAATATAGCTATATAAGTGCAATATGCAGGTGATTTCGATCCACCACCCCTTGTCTTTAAAAACTTCAGAAGCGCTGCGGCCCTGCGCAGTCGGTTCGAGAAGATTCCCGTTGGATGAAAGCGGACTTGAGCCTGTATGATTCTGAGGTTGTGTCTACCGTGGAACCAACCTCCGCTCGTACCCTTGAACCTAGTAGACGTTCGCAACGTTGCCGCCTCCTGCAACTATGCTATGCTTTCATTGCAAGAATTTCATGCCCGCCACTGTTGCTGCTGTTTCCTGCGCTGACGTCACGTGCAGTTGCCCGTATTAGCGTTACGTAAAAAACGTAGTTGGCAAACTCGTTCTGTTGTGCCCCACTTCCAAGCAACACAGAACGTCACAGCCAGCAAAACTGACAATAACCTTTTTTTGGCCATTTTATATGTGTTGGATGTGACAAGTTTTTCTTTAAAGTACATGACCGAAGGAAAATAATTGAAACTGAAGATGAAGCAACGCATTTTTCTAACACACTTCAACGAACAATTGTTCTCAACGATATCGTGTTCAAAGTGCCGATTTTTCCAATATAAAAGAAGCTTGATTTTGATTACTCGATTTTTGAGAACGTGATTCATGAATCATAATCAATTTCCGATGATCCAAGAATCAATATATCGGTATACCATGCGAGTGTCGCAGAACAAAATAAATTTTCGTGAAAAATATCAATACACCAAAAGCTTCCTTTACAGAACGCGAACCAGTGGAGGATTCAATAACCTCTTTTTGTCCATTTTTTTTGCATGTATTTTTTAAATCTTTCATGATGCATGTCCATGAATAATGAATATAATATGTAATGGGAACCGTGTTAGAAATTTGTGAAATTAGTCGAAATGAATTAACATAACTCTGTCTGGTCATAAATGTTTATAATGATTAAAAAAATGTCTTAAAAAAAGTAATTTTATAATTAAAATTTATGACCAGACATATCTATCTTAATGCATTTTGATAGATTTCACAAATTCTCAACTCGGTATTTCATTTTGCATGGAAATAGGGTTACTCAAACTAAAATGCCGGTAAGGTAGGAATCTAGTCGCGTAATCCAGTGGGTCCATGGCCTTAAGGTACTATGAAAAGGAACAAAATATTTAGTTGACCAAACACAAATTCTTGCTTAAAAATTTTTGTTCGATGTTCCAAAAAATTTTTTTGGACATGTGTTTGATGCTGTCGAATAATTTTGTTGATCTCCAGCGAACTAAATTTTTTTTCTAATTTTATTGAACTCTCAATTATTGTTACGTAAATGTAACATAACAGTTCTGTAAAACGTCGCCCTATAAGTGTGAAACGTACCGAACAATGTACGTTATGTAATTGTTCTATAACTGTTATGTAACGTGTCTTGTTTTTTATAGCTGTGACGTTTAAGAGATTAAATTTTTACAAAACTTTCAAGTAACAATTAAATAACAACTGTGTGTTCTGAATAAATATCGATATAAATTAAATTCTTTTAAACATTATTTTCAGAAAGAAAAAACGCACCGTTTTAGTTATTTGACCATATTGAAACTAAAGGTTAGTTTCCATTGAATATATGTCTGATTCTACCGAATATTTAACAAATTTGTTAGATCTCACAATTTCAATTTGCATATCTGAAAGTTATAACTTTTATATCGAAATTATCCCATTAACTAATATCATGTGATGTTCTAAAATATCGTTGATCTTAAAAATAAAATCTGAACGAATGCGAGCCAATTCGAAATTTGTTTCCGTTTTATTCGGAGACAATCCAAAAACTGTTTTGAATCTAATTCGATGCAAGTCGGTTAGAAATCAACCAGACTCAATCCAAATAAATCCGAGACTTTAATCTCAATAAATCCAAACTAAGTTTTTAATCCGGAAAAACCGAATGACTGAACTCGGGTTGGTCTAAAACGAATTTTTCATCTGAATGAATCTGAGCTCGATGAGTAACAAGTTTATAAATAGTAAACCACCATAGAGAGATTTCAAGACCAATGAAAAAATTGCAGTCATTGATGCATTAATTGAGAATAATATAAAATAAAGTATTGAAAAAGACTGTAGGTGCAAAGTGGATAATGTACTTGAGTCTACTTTAAAGGTGGTATATGTGTAGAACACAAGGGAAATTGTAAAAAATTGAATGATCGGAGTTTGCAGTCTTCTATCTCCTTTAGTCTTTTTCTTGCTGCTTCGTGTGCCATTTACCAAGCAAACCGGTTTACATTTTTTACGAGAGAGACGGGTTCGCGTAGAATGTCGATTTTTTCGATGCGTACCGCTGAGAACCTAACCTACATCGTTACCATGATAAGTTGGTTGATCGTTTATTCAACCTTGATTCTCGAGACGTCTCAACGATTTTTTTTGCCGTTATACAGTCTCTAGAATTCAAATAACATTCAGTTTTCAATGCATAGAATATAATTTACATTACTCGTATATTTCGATTTTCGATGCAAATTCAATTCTAAAAATTTCATTTTTTCCATTCAGTGTTGTGAGTGGAATTTTCCGAATTTGTTGAATATTTTAATCGTAACTACCTAATAACGAGTAACTAGTACCTAGTAACTACTAAACTACTAGATTGGGAAAGGAATTCAATCCGAAGGAATTGAGCCATTCTGAAATCTGTTTCCGGACTATTTGGAATCAGTCTGTACCAATCCGAAAAACGTTTTGTATCTCGTTTGATGAAAACGGTCAAAGATCAATACAACTCAATCCGATTTATTCCGCTTCAATCTGAATCATCAATCCAAATCAATACGAGCTCAGATTGATCTGGACCGGATTTTCAATCCGATTGAATCCGAGGTCAAAAATATTCGGATTGAAAATTTGGCTTAAAACAATCCGAACTCGGATTGATTCGGATTGAAGCGGAATTAATCGGATTAAATCGTATCGATCTATGATCGTTTTCATAAAAAAAGATACAAAACGTTTTTCGAATCCATGTCCATGTTGAAATAATTCTACTTGGCCCTATTTGAGAAAATTGCTGTTCAAAATATCCTGCAACAGCATTTTTGAACCAATTTGGACTTTTTCCAGAAATAATCAGCATCAAAGTCTTAAGAAATGGAAGGAAAACGATTTTCAGAATCCATATTTAGTAAAATAATACATAAACAAATAAAGTGACAAAATTACTAATTTCAGCAATTATTTTTATCTTTAAAAAACTTTTTAAAGCCATGTATGACTTATCCGGTCCCTATCTTACCGACACTTTTTTCTCGTCCTTCGCATTTCCACATTAATTTAGATATCGAGTTAAAACTTCGAATAATTAGGTAAAAAGCACTAAGGAACGGTTATCTGCTCCTAATGATTTATAATTATAAATAAATTTATAAAAATGAAAAAAAAATGTCGGTAAAATAGGGATCGGATAAGTCATGGATGGCCTTAAGGCCATGAACCAACAGGACCACGTGACTATATTCTTACCTTACCGGCATTTCAGATTGTGTAACCTTATTTCTATTTAAAATGAGATATCGATTTGAAAATTTGTGAAGTTAAACAAAATGCACTAAGATAGGTCTATCTGGTCAAAAATATTTATGATTATAAAATTACTTTTTAAAATAAAAATGTTATTTTATAATTATAAAGATTTATGACTAGAATTACCTATCTTAGTGGATTTTATTTACTCTCTAAATCGCATTCAGTGAGTTTCTCACTGAAGTTAAATTAGTGACCCACTTCTGGCTGGTCAATAAGTGACATTTCACTGAAAACCAATGAAAGGTCACTGATTGACCAGTCAGAAGTGGGTCACTGATTCAAATTTAGTGAGAATCTCACTGATTCAGATTTAGAACGTACTAAGCAGTTCCCGATCATTCTAAGCAGTCTACTGTTTGATGAAAATTGGTTAAAAATTAATCAGACTCAATTCGAATTAATCAGAACTCGGATTGATCCAAACCAATTCACCAATCCGAATCACTTCAACCTCGGATTCATTCGTATTGATTCGAATCAAATATTTGGGTCAAATATATTTGAGTTCGGATTTATTCGGTTTTATATCGATGAGAAATTTGGTTTATATTTATTCAGTTTAAAGTCTTGGATTGAAATGGATTTTTAAATTGATTTTTAACCGTTTTGAATCGAAAAAGATTCAGATTCAGAGATAGAGCTATACCGAGATATTCCGGAATTTATTCTAGGACCAATCCAAACAAATTCAAATTCTATCCGTATTCAGATTGATCCAAATCAAATTTTCAATTAGGATAATTCTGAATTATTCCAACTTCGGATTGATTTTTAATGGATTTGCATTAAACAAGATTCAAAACGTTTTATAGATTGGTTCGAAAACATATTTTGGAATAGTTTGGATTCACCGGATTGAATTCCTTCTTGAAACGTATTATCGCAAACAATTCAGAATAAACAAATAATTTACTTTATATTAAATTCGATCATAAAAAAATGATATAAGGGTTCATTTGCAAAAAATGTGATAATATATAAATAAATAAATATATAAATAAATAATAAATTGGTAATTTATTATTATCATTAAACAATTAAGTAAGCAATTATTTAATTATGACATTTGTCATGAGTTCAAAAATTGCTTCTTTTGGCAGATATGATTGAAATTGTTGTCAAAATGACCCTTAATCCCAAATTTTGCGATAAATTAATAAATTTCCTTATTGTTAAAATAATTTATATGAAAAAATGTCACAATTAGTCAGTTTAATGCATCAATTACTATGGAAGTGAATCAAAATTCCAAGTAAACAATTCATTACAAGTTAACTTTCCTTTTTATTTATAAGAAAGAATTCCAATTATTCTTGATTGCAGACTATCCCCACTCTTGGAACCTTTTACACCGTCAGAGAAAAAGAATCCGAGGAAATTCGTCAAAGAGCATATAGTATGCTAATTTTTTTACATTTTGTTGCAGTTTGTTTGAATTAAACAAACATATCTTTGATATAGGGCCAAAGAACAAATTTTTTAAAATCAAACATGGTTTTCTTGATTCAAACAATTTTTTTCAAAAATTTGTTTTTACAACTTAACTTTATAGTATAATTTACATGGAGTTCAGTTCAATAAACAAATTTTTTGTACGTTTCGCTAAGCGTCCAACAAAATCTACAAAATAAGAAAAAATGTAAGTTCAGTATCGGTTAAATTTACAGAAATTTGACGTTATCATTATTATAACTGATGGTTCCAGTAAATGTGACAGATTTTATTTCTCTTCCGTGTTAATGGATATTAAGTTCAAAAATCGTGATGTTCCATTTTTCATTCTGTGCAAGCAATTTTGTTCAAAATATTTTTACTCAACGTAATCTCTAAATCTGAATCAGTGAAATTTTCACTGATTGAATCAGTGATTTTCCTTTTCACTGATTCATCAGTGGGGAAATACTTTTCACTGATTCATCAGTGGGAAAATATTTTTCACTGTTAAATCAGTTACTTTTCACTGATTCATCAGCGGAAAAAATATTTTTTACTGTTGAATCAATTAATTTTCGCTGAAGTAATCGGTGAAATTTGACTGATTCACAGTAACCTCTTTTCAGCTAATTGAATCAGTCAAATTTCACTGATAATCAGTAGATTTTGACTGATTCAGATTTAGAGAGATCGCGTTACGAATTCAATTGAATTTACTATCAATTAACCATTGTTCTCACTAACATACAATATTCTATTACATTAGTATTTTGTAATCGTGACCACGCATTCAACTAACAAGTTTTTTAAAAATGTTTACACAATATTGTGTAGCATTAGGCCCCAATAACTTTTAGAAACACAACCTATTTTTGTTTTTTCACCCTATAGTATTTTCTAAGGCCTCAGATTCCCATTTTAATTCATGAGATACCATAACCCTGGCGAAAGTATTCCGATTCATTCCGATATCTGTATCCGAGACAATGCGAATCATTCCGAACCAATCCGAAAACGTTTTGTATATCGTTCGATGAAAAACGGTCAAAAATCAATCCGAATTAATCCGAATTAATCCGATTAATTCCGAGACATCAATCTGAATGAATCCGAGCCAATCCGAAACCAAGTTTTCAATCCAGAACAATCCGAAACCAATCCGATCTCGGATTGATCCAAACCGAATTTTCAATCAGAATCAATCCGAATCATTCCGATCTTGGATTCATTCGGATTGATTCTGATTAAAAATTCGGTTTAGATCAAACCCAGATCGGATTGATCTGGATTGAAAACATGGTTTCGGATTGGTTCGCATTCATTCGGATTGATGCCTCGGAATTAATCGGATTAAGTCGGATTGATTTTTGACCGTTTTTCATCAAACGATATACTAAACGTTTTTCGGATTGGTTCGGAATGATTCGCATTGGCTCGGATACAGATATCGGAATAGTTTTGATTGACTCGGAATGAATTTCAATCCGATACTTTCACCAGGGAAGTCTAATGATACTATTTTGTTATATGTTAAATAAGGATATCTCTTCTAGTATGTAATTCGGTTTCGGAACTTTCTCTGATAGTAGAACTTACTTTTCTCATCAATCCCCTATTTACATATGAATATACCAAAATTACTTCAGTAATTAAGAATCGCGTAATTTTCATACATAAACTGAAAATCTAGAATCTAATTAACTTTTAAAGTGACATGCTCTATGCCAAAATAACAAGAAATTAACAAAAATCTAATTAACCTTTCAGAATTAATATTCCAACTAAAATTTTAAAAAACGACTGTTAGTTTCTTTCCACGTATGTCAGGTTTCAAACTCTTAAATGACTGTAATTTGAATTCAGTTTTATTTCCATCAATACCGAGTAAACAAAGATTTCATTCTACTTTAAAAATATGAGATTAAGATCCAAACATTGTTCCTTGAATATATGATTAAAAATATTTTTTGCACATCTTTAATATATAATATTTTGATTTTAAATCGTAAACTTTATCATTTTATAAAATGATGAGTAATATGAATTTTGCCTTCAAAATCTGAATCTAAGAAAGAAGTCCAAAGCATTTTGAACACTATAAACGATAAAGAACAAATTTTTTTCCAAAATTGGATTTATAAACTCTTGTTTGCTTTCTCTCTTAATTTTAATTAGAAGTTATTTCACTAATGCCAATCAGTAAATAAATTTTAGCCATGCATTTAGTTCACTTTAACTGATTTTCCAGTGATTATGGCACAAAACAACTGATTCTACACTTGAGAATCAGTAACTGATTGAAATTATCAAAAAAATTAATAATTAATGAAATTAAACGACTTATTTTAAAGAAATAATTCGAATAGAGACTGAAAGGAATCTCTAATTTTGATTTAATTATTTCAAGTACATTTTCTGCACAATATTTTGTTTAGATTAAAGCAAATTTTCATTTTTAGCTATTCTAGTACATATATGTATGCATACAAACTGAAAACCGGTTTACTGAAACTTTCGAAAATTCCTGCATGACGTAGTCTTTCCTCCTACGACAGAATAAATGTCTTTGACTCTCCTTTATTCTTTATTTACAGTTACTTATGTAACACGTTTGAACTTTCTTTTTCATTCTTAATCGTACATCAAATTTTTTTCAACGACGGTAAACTATAAATGGTAGCAGAAGTAAATCCATAAAAATACTTATTAACGTATGACATTGAGCACATCCGTAAATGAGACGAATACGTAATAATTATAATAAGCTGTACTTACCTGTGCAAAATACTGTTAACTTACCTTCAAGTTAATCTCGTCTTCTTCTATACGAATGACACTGACATGAAAGACTTTGTACACTTACTAACCCCCCATTGAGATCATGTACACGTAACAAGTGGTTCATTTGAGACAAATTATATAAACAGAAATGCAGAAAAAGCTCAAAAGATTATTTGGTGAAAAATATAAGTATGTTCATGCAAAAAAATCTCAAAGAATTTTTGTGAAACTTTCTATACGGAGAAAAATGTGTTAAATGAAATAGTGTCAAACTGATCCTGTACATTTTACAGATATTTCATTACTGTTAATAATCCGACAAGTTTGTTAAATTTATAAATAGTTACTCTCTAAGTCTGAATCAGTCAAATTTTCACTGATTAAATAAGTGATTTTCCTTTTCAATGATTCAGCTGTGAAAAACATTTTTTTCACTGTTAAATCAGTTAATTTTCACTGGTTCGTCAGTGGAAAAATATTTTTCACTGTTAAATCAGTTAATTTTCACTAAAGTAATCAGTGAAATTTGACTGGCTTACAGTAACCACTTTTTGGATATTTGAATCAGTCAAATTTCACTGATAATCAGTAGTAAATTGTACTAAAATATCTGTAAAATATAGAGAATAAATATGATATCCTATTTTAAGATATATACATTGTATATCTAACAGATTCAGATTCATGAAAATTTAGAAAATTGCATCACGAATAAAATGACTTATCAAAAGTTTCAATCGGATGAAAATTATAGATTTTTTCTATTCGGGATCATTTTATCCAGAATCGGTTAAAATTTGTTTATGGATTCCATATTAAAAAAGTCTATAATTTGTATTTAATTGAAACAATTCGTTTTTAATTTTAGATTTTTATTTAATCAATTTGGGTTGTTTCATACCAATCAGAGTGTCTATGTACTAACAAGATCTAATTCATTTTCTAAAATCATTAAGAAAACACGAAAATTTCATTCTCAAAATGGATTAAAAATATTAATCGACTAATGGTTTTATATATTTAACTCTGTCAAATTTATAAAATTTGGAAGCTTGCAAAATTTCAAATTTTTTAAATATGAATCAATCAAAACTTGAAAATTTTTTAATGTATTACATTCCAAAGATACTAAACTTTGTAGAATTAAGTATGTGAAACCATTAGTCGATTAATCTTTATAATCTAAATTGTAAAATGAAGTTTCGTGATAATTACTTGACAATTTCAGGAAGTAAATAAAAATAACTCACGAATTTCAAGATTTACAGATCTTTTTGGTGAATAGACACCCTGATTGGTAGGAAACAATACAAATCTATTGAATAAAATTTGGATTAAGAGTTATAATGCAAATTTAATTTAATTTAATTCTAAACAATAAGTAATTATTGATTCAAAAACATTTTGGTACTTACTCGTGTTGAGTATTTGACTCGCCTTCAGAAACTTCGCTATTCATCTGCCTTTCAGGGCTGGTAATTAATCTTTCAGTTCCTTAAAGAAAAAAAAAGTATTATTTCACATTGTAAGAATTTAGAACATCAACAAAATTAACAAAAAAGAAATTGCCGAAACCCGGGATTGAACCGGGGACATTTAGATCTTCAGTCTAACGCTCTCCCAACTGAGCTATTTCGGCTGACGGAAAAGAAATGCGATAAAAAAAACGAGATCCAAGGCGACTACTTTATCATAAAAAACAAGTTATTTTTCAAATTCCAAGTCAATTGTGTACAATATACATTCTGTAGAAGATATTGCATGAATAATTTACTCAGGTTCTTATGGAAAAAATAAGACGTATTTAAAAATGAGTTTTAGATAAGCAAGAAAAAAATAAAAAGTATATCATGGAAGTTTATAAAGAAGAGAGATAAGATACTGAAATTAGAGAGTCTGATTAGTTACCATACAAACGAATTTTAAGTATTCAAGTTTTAATAATTTGATTTTCTAAGAAGTCAATTTTAAAAACCGCAAAATTAAAAAAATGTCAATCATTCCATGAAATTTTTAAGTTTGTTTTTACCAAGGCCTATAATATCTACAAAATACTTCAGAAGAATTCAAATTTAGCAGATGCATTATGTCAAAGATTCTCCAGATTAGAATTTAAGATATTGATTCATTGCTATAATGAATATTTCCAAAATATGATATTTTGTTTTCCATAAAAAAGACGAATCAGAATCACGTTTTTATCTGGAATTAATCAAACTTGATGCTTATGATTAGAAATAGATATGTTTAACTTTTTGAAATATTTTCTAAATAATTTTGGTTTGCAAATAAACTATTCTAATATGGACATGAATTTGGAAAAATAAAAGTAAATTTTGAAAAAGAGAGATGTAAGTCAAGAAAAAAATTCTGCAGGTTTTCACAATACGAACCAAATTTATAAAACCTTCATGTACTTTTGAGCATTTTCATAATATAACTTCATGAATTATTCAATGTATTCAAAGGAATTAAAGAAAAAACTGCTAAAGCAAAAAACATAATTAGGAAATTAATTATATCGATTTACATTACTTCTGTTTTTTGCTCTTTACAAAACAAAAATATATCTTCTGCTTCCACACAGAATTGGAACTTCACAAAAGTTAAGGTAGTTCTACCAAAAATCAGGTTTCTGAAAAAAAGGTTTTTTTATGATTTTAAGAGTTAAAATTATATTATAAGTCGTGTCTTGTAGAAGAAAAAAATTTTAAACTTGTAACCAATTTTTAAATGATGATTGGATTTTTATAAATCATGGCTTTTTTCGGGAAAAATTCTCTACATCTCTACTGTTTCTAATTTCAAAAGTAAAGTTTTCAGCAGCTTAAATTCATTAACATTGGAAATAGTATAGTCGTAGAGAATTTTTCCCCCGAAAAAAGCCATGATTTATGAAAATCCAATAATTTCTAAAAAAAATTGGTAAGTAGCGATAGTAAGAAAAAATTCAATTACAAAAAACATTATTAAAAGTATTATTTTTCGTAAGCATAAAATTTTTGTATTAAAAAATAATGTTTTTTCTTTCACAAGACACGACTGGTAATATAATTTCAAGTCCTAAAATCATAAGAAAACTGTTTTTTCAGGGACTTGATTTTTGGCACGACAACTACCTTAAAAAACTATACAACTTTTTTTCTTCTTCAACTCTTCACAAAATATATATTAATTATGTACCCCGAAAATAAATGCCTTCTTCATATATTACAGTTTCAATTAATAAAAAATGTAGTCAACTCCGCTGACTTGAAGGGCATATCATTAAAAAGACGTGTAAAGTGAATGCCTTCGTACTTTAATTGAGTTAATTCAACTCGAATTATTTGGCCATGTAAAAAGTAAAAAGAATTGCCGAAACCCGGGATTGAACCGGGGACATTTAGATCTTCAGTCTAACGCTCTCCCAACTGAGCTATTTCGGCTGATGAAACTCATCTCGATAGTGTCATACGAGACCTAAGGAATAAAAATTATCATAATGGCATGAAAATAAAGATAAGATAATTCAAAAATATGCAACAGATACATATTAACGAACCCGCGTATACTTTAACTCAAGAATACGCGAATTAATTTAATTACTATGTTGATATAGTATATTTACTTATTAGATTCAACTTTTTCGATAAATAACATTTAACAAAAAATAAATAATAATAAATAAAAATATACCATATGAGAAATTAACTCTTTTGGAGTTATTATTGATTTGTTTCGGCATCACAAGCATTCTTTTCAATTACAATTTTAACTACACGGAGAAACTTTCTATAGCAATATATGTTTTTTTAATAATAATTCTAAAAAATATCAGGAATCTAGGGAAAATCGAGGTGCAATGGTAATTATTCCTAGCGCACTAGAAATTTTTCGCAGTCAAAAATTCAGTATTTCACTAAGAACAATTATCAAAATGACACATTTTTCCCTAAATTAAAACGTAGTTTAGCAAAAATTGTAAACTTGAGTTCGTCAGTGTAGCAAATTGGTGCAAATAAAAAACACAATTATACTGTTAAAATTACTTTCTGTTCTGCTTCTCAAAGTTTCTTGCGCTTTCCATTCACTAATTTCCTTCCTTAATAAATATACTGCCTCAGCAATTTCTCTTTCAGTGTTGTTTGCCGATGATACTGACACACTATCACTCCTTTCTACAGAATTCAAAACTTTTTTCTGCTTTTCTTGTTTTTGCAAAAGTGGCATTTTTCGATGAGAATATTGTATACTTTTCGATAGGCCAAAAGTGTTGAATTTATTATTTCCAAGTGCATTTTTGAGCGAGTTTTCACTGTTTTTGGCCAGCAAAGTGTTTTTATATGGGACTGCTCCTTCATTACTTGATAAACGAGTCTGTGTCGACCTTGGAATAATTTTTCTGTTTTTTTGCATTTTTTATTCTATCTTGAGAGTGGAACTTGTCATTTTAATTGATGACGGGTTCGTTCTGAAATGTAAGAATAATTCGTATTTGTAAAAATTACTTCATATCTACAAATACACTAATTTAAATTATTATCTGCATATATTTAGGTGATCAGTACTATATATGTATATAACTTCATATTTTTCGACTTATGTAGAATAATACAATAAAGTAAAACATAATAATTACAAACCAATTTTCCTATCTGATATAAATATTGATATCGTAAAAAGGAAATAAAGAAACAGAAAAGCAAGCATATTATCTTCAGCTAGTGTTAAAAGGAGAACAACGAATTTTGTAGGTAACATTTTGAGTAAAAAACTTGGAAAACTGCAAAAAATCCAATTCGAAAAGAATTTTTCAAGAAATTTCAACGATATTATTAGTGAGCCATTCAAACTTTCTCTTTAAAAATGTGGAAACAATTTTTAAAGCCCTTTTACATTTTCTGGCATAAGAGAAACTGTCACCTGTCTCGTGCTTTTTAATACATTGATATCGAACATCTGTTTCTTTAATTGACGAACCAACGGTTCACCCCTCATATGAATGACTTAAATATCATTCAAATAAAGCGCCACTTAAAAATAAACAAAACTAACCTAAAAATACTAGCGATTCAAACCGTTCAAAATGACGATCTACAATTTCCTATGATTGTTTTCCTACTTAGAGGAAAAGTCCATCAATGAAGTTACTTTAATCTTTATTTTTAACGCTCTCCCTATTGACATAACGAATATTTAAAAATCTCTTTTCCTAACATATATTCACTGTAAATAAAAAATGTTTTGCTCACCAGACGAAAGTAAGAGTTCAGAAAGCAACATCTATATCTTTTTATACATTATAAAGCACTATGTAGTTTACAAAAGGATTGAAAACACACTCCAATGGCAGAGAATGATTCGAATTTGTTGTTGTTTACAATTTCTGCCAAGCGTTCTGAAAATCGAGCGGCAAATTCATGGAACGCGCATCGCGCAGTTTCTTGTTTTTTGACCGCCTAGAAAGAAAGCAGACGAAATTTCTAACCTGCATAGAGTTAAATCGACGTGCGTTATATATCTTATATGTGTTAAATAAATTCGCATGAAGTTTATTTAATTTTAAAAAATGGCAGTAAATCTTCCTTCAAATGTGGGAGCTGAAGAAATTAAGACGGTAAGTATATTTATATATGCATACATATATAAGTCTTATGTGTGAGGTTATTTTGTGAAGTTCTCGTGCGGTTTCTAAACATGTGAAATTTAGATTACGTATTATTTTATTCATATTTTATGATTAAAGGCAATATTTGATTGTCATAGCAAAATTTAATAGTTCCTTTTCTTAATATCTTATTTATTTCCGTTTAGAAAATTTACTGGAAAACAGAATTGCAAATACGTATTTTACCAATATTTTTTTCAGTTTCGGGAATTCCTGATGAATTATAATAAACTCTCAGAAATTTGCTTCGTGGACTGTGTGAACGACTTCACGAGTCGAGATGTCAAGACGAAAGAAGAGAAGTGCGCTCTTAATTGCATGGAAAAATACTTAAAAATGAATCAAAGAATTTCCCAGCGCTTTCAGGAATTCCAAATGATTGCTAACGAGAACATTCTAGCGGCGGAGAAAAAACTGACTCAAAATAGTTGAAGTCCTTCGTAAGTTTAAGTTAACAAATTATGATTCTGGTATGCTAGGAGTATGAAAAAATGTACAGTAAAATGTGTGGTTTTATATTTCATTTCACTTTATTATTAATATACATACCAGCATAGATAACTACTGTTACAAAAAACAGCATAAATATAGCAATTTCCTAAACCTAAACAATTTAATCCAAATAGATTAATATATTTATCTAGTTTACAGGCCCTTTTTTATACAATTAGACGCCTACTTTTTCAAGCTATACTTAAAATTATATTTTTTTGCAGTCTTGACGAATTAATCATAGAACCTAGGAAAAAAATTTCGTTTACACCTGCAACTTATTTTTAAAATATTATGCATCAAAGAATAAACTAAAAACTATAACTAATTATTTTCAATTATACAAATCGTATATGTTTCAATGCAAAAATTGAAGTTAAAAGTAGATAAAATGTATTAGATTTTATTTTTATTTAGTAGTGAAAATTTAAATTCTTTAAATTTTAAAATAAAAAATATATTTTTTTCAGTTTTGATGAACTTTTTTTTATGATTATAACCATAATTTTCTAAAAGTTTAAAATTTATATTTTTATAAAAATAGTTATTTCTTGAAGTGACACAGTAAAAAACGTTCAATTGCCTAAATGCAAAATCTGTAAGAGCGAAAGAAAAAATTCAATTTTCAACAGAAAAAAACATGCAAGAATGTAATTTTGAAGTATTTCATTGATGAATCGAGTTTAAAGTCATCCCTTTTTTCTGTCTTGTTTCACTTGCTTTTGAAAATTGAAGATTCAATTAGAAACTTCAAAGTTAAAATTAAAAGAAGTTTTACTTTTAACAATAAATGTTACTTTTGGAATCCTGTATATTTTTCCAACAAAAATTTTCAAGTTTTCTGCATAATTTAGCTAGATTTCGAGTGTCCAAAATTATGAAATCTTGGCTTCACTGGAACATTAGCTCCTGTATTAAGAGGGTTCCATTCTAACTGCGGAAGTTTAGTCAAGTTTTGCATCGACCCAAGATTTTGTATCGAGACCTCCGAATTGAAACTACTGCCTGAAATATGAATTTCTTGATTCTGCATGGTAGAATCAGGATTAGGAGAGTTTGGAGGAGTTTTTCTCAGTCTTTTGTAATCAGAAAATCTGTTGAGAGACACTTGGTCAACGCAAATAGCTTGAGTAGTGTGTCGAGTTTTGTATAGAATCGGGCAGCTTAAATCCCCTTTGAGACTCAAACTATAAAGGTTGGCGAGTCTACGCAATTTTTCACGTTCAGGTTGATGCATGGGATGCAATTTTAATTCGCTTTGATTTGGATCCTGTAGGAATCTGGATACTTTTTCGTTGGCGGAGGTTATTATAGAATATCCAGGTTTATTATCAACGTGTCTACGACCTGCACGTATCTCTCGACCATTTATTCCATCACGAATCCATTGGATTCTTTGTTTGTAGGACTTCCTGACTTCATCAGTGAGGTGCTCGAAGCTTCCGTGAAGAATTGCTTGTAAAGTGGGATCTGTTCCTACTTTGTCTTCACTAATGCTCTCTGTATCATCCCACCAGTTCGATTCTCCGATCCAATCGGATTGCTCATCGTCACCTAAAGAATTTAGAAGTTATTAGAAAGACATTTTTTGCTAAATTGCACTACAAAATATTTTAGGTTATCTAAATATTTTGTAAATTGGGAAAAAAAATAGAACAAATGATCTTAACTCTCGTTCGGTGGAATAAAAATTGTTGGTTAAAACGTTAAAATACTCCTTAATGTGTCCATTTTTAAATGTAAAAAAATGAAAGGACGTCATTTAAGAGATAAAAAAACTAAGAAATTTCGATAAAAGATGCAAAGTCAAATAAAAACATTGATGATAATCAAAGTCGATGTGGACATCGACAAACAATCAATGCAGCAAGAACATTTTCCTTTTATGAAAGGAATATATGAGATTATTAAGCAGAATGGGTAGCAATAAATAATTATTGTATTTATTAATATTATAATATCGAATTAAAATGAATGCAGAGAATCATTTTCGCATTGATATTGTATCTCTAGCATCCGATTTTTTTTACTTATTAATTTTACCTTCGCGATCTTCATCGTTCGTTATGATTCCTGCCTCCGAATCACTAGATGAAATACTTGAACTAGATACACGCGAACAATCCATGGCATCTTCAGATTGAAGCTTTTCCTTATTCTTCGATTTTGAAATACGAGTTGGCTTCGGTGAACGCATTTCACAATCTGTTGACCGCTCTCGGCATGATCTTTTCCTCTTCCCACACCTTTAAATTTTTACATGTTTTACAATTTTTCATAAAATATATATTTATAAACATCTTCACATTTGTTTTGAATTCTAATAATGCAAAGACGGTTTAGCTGAACTCAACTTACCATATTGCTCCGTATCTGTTTTCACAATCGTTTCTAAACACCCTTTTCTTTTTTCCAACCGAACTTGAAATAATAGTAACTGCTTGTGAAGTTGAAGGATTAGAATCAGAGTCAACTGCCATTCGCTTGAACTTTCTTTTACGTCTTGTGTTAGTTCTTGGGACAAAATTTTCATTCACTGAGTCGCTTTCGAGGTTACTTGCATTATTTAAATTAGAAAATCGAGCAAATCTTTTCGTATGGTTTGTATCGTCGCTGTCGGATTGATACTTTGAAGAGGAAGGATTTTTGAATACTCTTACGTCACAAATGGAAGATGAACTGTCATCTGAATGTTTATTGGCACTTAAAGAAGCTAAAAATTGATAAATTAATTAGAAAAATGTTACAGATAATATTTCTTCCTTGGAGTAACATTGTGCGTTTTAATAAATCAAGCAAATTTAATAGACAAATTTCATATTTGAAAATATAAAGTAAATTTCATAAATTCAAATTGCCCTTACACTTACGAATATTTCCAGTTGAACGAGCTCGCCTTCTAATTCCCCATCTGCGTCGGACATTTGCACTGTTGCTACTTTCCTCAAGGGCCAATGTGAAATCGTGTACAAGTGCCTCCATTTTTACTCTTAAATCCACTGGCACTGCTTTTAAAACACGCTCCATTTGAAGGAAGATTTATTCTACAAAGATATATTATCGAATTTATTCAATTTTTTCATTTTGTTAATTTCAACGGCAGAGATGTTAGTTGTTGCTGTGAAATAAAATACAAAATTAATGTTACTCAGAATTACTTTGTGTTCCAAAATAATTAATAAAGGGTACGAAAAAATTCAGATTCATAATTAAAAACTAATAGGTTAATTAACTTTGATAAATTTTAGTTATCTCAGGTGCAATATGTATTTACAAAGAAATATAATGAATTACAATCAATCCCAATTATGCGACAATTGACATTTTTTGTAGAAATTTCCAATAACTTGTTAAATTTTTTTAAACATTTGACATTATCGCAAAAAACTAGCTTCTTGTCCTTTTTTTATAACTTTTTACAACTTATAACAATGTTTCAAAATACATTCTTTTTACAGATAATTGTTATATAGTGTAGAAAAATTGCAACGAAATTTACAAAAAACAAATTTTTGCGTGAATCCGAAAAGTTTTACAAAATTTAACGAGTCATTAGAAATTAAAAAAAATTATAATCGTAAAAGTATTGTGATTTTTTGTAACTTTGTGTCAAAACACATTTCCACTAAGGATTTAAATATTTTACTTTAAAAAATCACTGCAGCCAACTGTTCAACCTTTGATTAATAGATAATTACGATTTTTCCAATGGATACTAATTTTCAAACAGTTTATTTAGCTATTTCTGTTACCTATAAAAGTGACATTTTGTGCACATATGAAAATTGATTAACAGAGCAAAGGAAGCTGACATTAGGAATTATGTGTAAATTTATAATCGCAACTTCAAAATTCAGTAAATTAAAAAGATGCTTTGACAATAAATAAATAAATATAGATTTAATGAAAACGCCATAAAACCTATTCCTTAGATATTGAAAAACTTTATACTACTTTATGCTCAAATCTGAATTCGTGAAATTTTGATTATCGATTACAAAACAAGTTGTTTTCCATTAAATCGGATTCTGAAATAATACTCTATTTGACCTAAAAACTATGACTGATGATGAATAAAGGCGATGACCCTAAAAAATAAAAAAATTAACGCGAATACCCTGACATCTCGAGCATTGTCTAAACGACGAAAACAAATTGCATGAAAGTTAAAACTTCACTGACCTTACGTGTGCAACTATTTGCAATGCGAATTCTGCTTTACACGATCATGACTGTAACATACGGTTTGTTGTCATTAGAAGCAAACAAGGGAAGTCTTTTAAATGCTTGGTTGGAAAAGTAAAGGTGATGCTGTTCCTGTTTCGATTTGCCTACAGCTGTCTTCCTTGTGTCAGGTTGTAAAGTTTCATGAAACTTTGGGAAAATGAAACGTATTATGAAACTTTTGAAACGTTTCAAAGTTTCCAAAATTTCAAGCATAATGGCGGGAAAATTCAAACTAATTGAATTTTCAAAATTCATAAATAAATTGCATAAATAATCAAATAAATAACTAATTTATATAAAAAATTTAAATAAATAAATAATTTTAACTAATTAGAAAGATCAAATCACGTGAGTCAAATGTAAATTATTTAGTTTTTTTTAAAAAATTTATTGCCTTAGAATTAATTTGTGCTTCTGGCGACCCATTTTCCAAGAACTTTTTATTGTATGTGTGTGTGTTTCTTTCATAGGGCCTGAGTACAATGACTACCAATAAGCAAAGTGTACACAAATGTACACTTCAGCCTGTGGGATGAAGGAAAATAAAAATATCACTATCTCCTTTTATCCCATAAATTGAAATTTATACTCGTGCACACTTTGCTGAATTCGAACACGGCAGGCGACCGTACTGTGTAACTTATTTTGCCTTTTTCTATCGGATATCGATAAAAAAAGATATAATTACTTTTCGGTCGGGAATCATCTAAGATCATTGTGCTTAATTGTTTACGGACCATTTCATTGAATTCATCATTATTCATATACTGTAAAGTTCAATGAAGCCTTTCTTACGGTGCAATCCCATGTCGGTGTTTTTACGCAGTATAAGGGTGCAGTCCCATGTCAGCGTTTTTATGCGGCGTAAAGCAGAAAATAATGAGGGAGAAAGAGATACACAGATACACCATTCTCTTTCTGTCTCATGATTTTCTGCTTTACGCCGCGTAAAACGCCGTCATGGGACTGCACCCCAAAGCAGAGAATAATGAGAGTGAAAGAAACACATAGATACACTTCTCTCTTTCTCTCTTATTATTTTCTGCTTTACGCCGCGTAAAAACGTTGACGTGAGATGCACCTTAACCGTATAACTTTACCCCCTGCAATCGTATGAACGGGACCTAATATCTTTGCTTCCGGTAACTTTTACTTGAGAGACGCTCGCGCGTAGAATCTACGAAGTGCGAAAAAGTATTTGTGCAGTGTTATGCACTTGCATGTATCAACAGTATCAACAGACAGATGAGTGCGGCGGTATTACTGCATCAAAAAACTCAAGGTGACCATTGTTCACAAGATCCGGATGGTTGTAATTTCGCGATATTGGAAACTCGGGGAAAAGTGAGGTTAATCTACAATTCGAGTGTCCGGGTGTAGGCCTCCGTAAAACAGGCCGAGCTTTAACTCGGCGGAATTACACGATGGATAGTGCCGATATTAATGGCGGGAACGCTGAGGTAGCGTGCGAAAGTTCTAACCTAGAAACTGTCGAGCAGCCTGAGAAACAACCGGAGGATCCGGAGGAACCAATGGAAGGAGTTTTAGAGGTCGAGCAAGAAATTAATGGTGACTTGCAAGATGCGTCAAAAAGTAGCTCGAGCCCACCGCGAAGAAACTTGCGGAAGTCCAAGGCCAACTCGACGAGCACCATCGAGAGTGACGCAAAACCCAAGATGAAGGGACGTAAACGAAAACTCTCTGGACCTGATATCAGCTCCGAGGAGTCAACGGACTTTAATGGTTTCGACAGTCACTGCTTCAATAGCTCCGAAGCCGGAAACTTAGTCCTACAAAAACTCATTGGTAATTAATACTTCATTCCTGTTTGATTATCTTGATATGGGTTATCTTCATACATAATCAGTTAATACAGTTGCTAGACTTAAATCAAATTTTATTCTACAATATGTCTTGGATGCGTTGAATTATTTTTTGGTCGTGTGGACTTTCTATTTTAATTGACATGGTATTTTTACAATTTTATTATTATTCTCCTGTGATTTACGCAGAAATTTTACTTCATTTTGTTTATTTTACAGCAAGAATGTAATTTTTCTATATGGGTTGTTGAACATGAAAATTTCAGTAACCGCCGTGAATACTGAGATGTAATAGTGTAAAAATTGAAACTTACAACGTTTGTATGGTTTAGAATACAGTAAAGTTGTAATTATTATTGTCCAGTGACATTTAAATTTACATAAGTACCGCACAATTTGTAAACTTTTAAAAATCTTCCGAAATGTCACTTGTTTTTCGATCAATTACATAGGCGGTATATTAAATTGTGGTTTTATTTTCGAAGTTATCAAAATTTTCAATTTTTTTTTCCAGCTGAAGTGGAATTGTCTTGTGGACCAAAGCCGAAGCGTGGCAGGCCTTCTAGAAAAAGTTTCCAAAGCGATGGCAAGGGTGAAGATATTTCGGATGATTTACGGGAAATTTTATCATCTATCAAAGAATCGGAAAAATCGGAAACTGAGACGAATGAAATCTCCAATAATATCGAATCCGACATAGCTCAATTGAAAGCTGAAGAACTCGTGAATAATCCGCTAACTTCTAACAATGATAGTTCACCGGCTGTAACTTTAAAATCTAGAGGGTCTCGATTAACACGTGGAGCGAGTCCTGCTAGTGGAGGAAGACAAAAAGTTGTGGATGTAACAAATCCTGTTTATCAAGAACCCTTCAAATATGGCTGGAAGCGAGAATTAGTATTTCGAGGTACAGGAGCCGATTCTAGTGCGAAAAAAATGTCCGATGTCTATTATATCGCACCGAATGGGAGGAAAGTAAGAAGCTTCAGGGACGTCTCTAGTTGTTGTGAGTGAAATTCATCTATTTATTTGTTCCTTATTTAATATATCATTTGTAAATGTGTTTATTTAACTTTGAAAAAAAAATTCACAGTGAATACAGAAGAAAACTTGACATTGGAGAACTTTACTTTCCACAAAGAACCGCTTGGCTTAAATGATCCGGAAAAAGAAATAATTCGAGATGCCAAGAGAGGAAAGGTAGGTTTTTTCAATTCGTCTGATAATTGTATTGTTTGAAAAAAGTCGATAGAACGATTTAGCGAATAAGAAATTCTACTGTATTAACTATTATTCATCAGGCATAATTTTGTCAATAACCGAGATGAATTTTTATTGACCGGGAAATTACCAGAAATTTTTTTGACACTGTCTCATCTTATTAATTCAGTTCGGAATTATTTAAATTTGTTGTTTCTAGGATTCCACACCAATAACGAAGACTCCCATTAAGAAAGTTGTTAGTTCTGCTAAAAAATCGACGTCAGCGAAAAAGACTGAAGAACTTCTTTCAGAATTGCCTAAATCTCCTGCACCAGCAAAGGCTGTCATGAAAGCATCCAAACCAACGCCTGCGTCAGTCAAAGTCAAACCTGCAAAGAAAACTCCATCAAAAAGTATGATTGAAAATATTATTATACAATAAGTTGACTGATAAGTGTATATTTATAAATATTTAATAACAAAATTTTACAGAAGAAACGAAACAGCAACAAGCCACTCCTCCACCTATATCTCCAGAAGCTAAAGAAAATGAAGTACATACGCCTCAATGGAATCCTCCTTCATCAAGACGAAGTCAGCAGGTAGTGGAGAAAACTGTTTCACCAAAGGCGAAGCGGATATTAAAGTGAGTTTTTCTTGTGCATTATATAATATGTGTTGAATGCTTAATACAGAATAATAATTTTCTCGTTTATCATTTTTAAAATTCAAAAAGTAATTTTTTTGTTCCATGCCTTGAATTAACGACTAATATAAAGTTATTTAGAATTTATTTGACATTGATTTAACTGTCTTAAACTCTTGAGATGTTAAGTAAATCGTGTACCATATTTTCTTCAAATGTAATATGTAAAAAGATCAAAATTCATAGAATGCTGTAATTTTCTAGGTATATGTTTTAGTTCAAATTTTTTTAAAGTTTTTAAAACGAAAATTGTTTAAAAATAATACAGGGTGAGTTTTTTATCTTGAAAAATCAAAATATCTCAAAAATTACGCATCAAACAAAAAAAATGTCCGCAATAAAAACGTTTTATTTTGAAGGGGGTAAAAGCGACTATTTTTTATTGCAGATTCGGATTCTCCATTAAAAAATACATAAGTTTTATTCAAAAATTTAAAAATTAAAAATGTTTTTTGTGGACATTTTTTTCGTACGATGCGTATTTCTCAAGGTATTTCGATTTCTCTAGATAAAAAATTCACTGTATACTTAAAAAAATTGTTTTCCAAGACGTCTTAGAGAATTTTTTCTCAAATATAAACTTGTTACAAGTTTTTATAAAACATGTTCTATGTTATTTCAGTTTTTTTTAACAGATTGAAATAGAAGAAAATTTGAGGCACGATTTACTTAAGCTCTTAGAAATATTTGAATTTTAAAAATATTCATTGGCTTTAATAAGGTGGCTACTGGACTGGGAAATCAGACATTTTTTTATTGACCTGATTCTTTCAAGTTTTCAATAAAAAATATTTTCAATAGTTTAAAAATATTGCGCATTTTCAAATCATTATATAAATTATTGTAATGATTCCTTTAGAAAAAAAAATAATTTATGTTTCGAATATTTAATAAAAAAAATGTAAAAAAAAGATTTTCCTAGGTAAAAAGGCTTATTTGGATATTTTCTAAACTTCTTTTTCTCTTCATACATTTTTTTAGTAATTGAAGTAGCCACCCTGTCTTGAAATTCACTCAGTTCTGTACAATAATATTGAAATTTTCATTAGTGGCACTGCTTTTTCACAACATAAAAGATAATGAATTGCCAAAATTTTCGGGATTGGTTGAATACAAAGAAAAAATTAGTTTGATCAGTATATTTCCTAGACCTGAGTCCTTTTATTTTCTTCTCCTATTTTCTTCTTTCCGTCCATCATTCCTTGGCTTCTTTTCATACGTCTCAATTTGATACTACCTTTGCCCCTTTTCCCCTTCAACGCACGTCTTACAGGGCCAAAGTTCTGGAACCATGTAGCATCAGATGTTCGACCAGTATGGGCCAGATACCCAGTTTACAGTGTTGCGTCTGTCTTTGTCTATATCATCCTGAATGTGTCAACGGCTTGGAACATGCAGGCAGTGATGATTATGTCTGCGAGGTACGAATACGATTTGTAGATTTTTTTGACATTAGCAAAAAGACTCTTTTCACTTAAATGTGTGCATAGATTCAAAGAGAATTTGTTGTAAAATTCATTCAAATTTAGGCTCCAATTTATTTAATCGAAATTGCAAGATTTTCGACTTTTTAAAAAAATTTCTTTTGTAAGAAATGTAATATCGAAACCCTGATTTAAAAATGTCTCCAGTAAAGTAGGTTTCTTTTTGTAGAATTGTCGGCAAGACACAGAAGAAACAATTTCACAACTTCAACCAATGAATACGTCTCTCACACCTCCTCCGTTAATACCTATTAGCATGTTAGGTACATCAAATACAAAATCCAAGCATCAAGGAAATTTAGCACCTCCGAAACTACAAAGAATACCAAAATCTGATGGTTCTGAACCACATTTACGAATCGCTTCCAAGCTTTCAAAAACAGCTTCCATCCCAACTTCAATTGTACAGAACGAGAAAAAGGAGGGAACGTGGTTCACACAAACTGAAAATGAATTGCGGCACAGCTACGATGGCACAGTTCTCAAACCTGCTCAGAATATTGCCACAATGGCTGGCAAAAGATACATCATTGTACCAAAAAATAACGCGATGGCTGTTCAACCTGCCATCACTATAAAACCAGATAAAATTGGAGATAAACCACCAATTTTACATGTTGATTCTACCACAGAGAGTTCAAATATATGTGAAAGTCAAAGTTGTTTGCAAGCAACCACGACAGAAGAACTGTTTGAAAAAGGTGTCACTAATCAAGATGCAAGTGAAGCTTCCAAAGATGGCTCAAAAGAAAATCAAAAAGATAATCCAATAGTAATTTTAGATTCTCCAAAAGATACTTCAAATGCAATGGAGATTGACTCGAACCAATCTTCTGAGAATGGGTTGGTACCAGAGTCAAGTGAAGCGATTAGTTTATTTGAAATTGTGCCTCCATCGAAGAAAAAATTGAAGAAATCGAACACAAAGAGTCGAAAATCACAAAATAAGGCTTTAATAAATGGTACTTCACAAAACAGTGAGATTAATTCTGCTGTGCAGAAAAATTATATTAGGATGGAGAATTTAAAAACAGTAGACGATCGGACTTCGACTGCAATCCTCAATATTGCGCGAGCGGGCATCAAGTAAGCAATTTTCTTAATGCCCTATTGTTTTTAATTTTTTTTTTCCTACTTAATTACGATTTAAATTAACTCCCTTATGAGGTTTCGGCAGTTGCTTTGTACATATTGTATTTACATGATTTCATATAATATCATATGAAATATTTCATTCAAGTACATTTTTTATTTTACCCAATGGTCGCGACGAGTTGACTTGTGTTTTTTAAAAAGAATCATTGTTTTTTTGTATATTATATTCAATATTGATACGGTTTTAAAATTTAAAGTCATCACAGTGTTAAATTTACTGGTTGAATTCTAAAAAAACAAGGGATTTCAGTGGAAAATTTCTTACTTTCACAGGCTTTTAAGTATCTAATCATTAATCATACCAAGCTTTGAATTCGTCTTTTTTAATTTTTGGATTAAAATTATATTTAAATCACTGAAAATATCCTGCAAATATCAGAAATTTCGAATTTTCTGACGAGTCGACATCCTGATGATTTCCATTCTGGAACCAAAGGTGCTTTAGTTTGGAGATAGATGAGGGATATTGTAAATGCAATGTACGCTGATTTTTGTATTTGCAAATATAAAAGTCATCCGGAAAAATGAATTTGATTTTTACTTATGATCGAAGCACACTGCCTTAGCTTCGAAATGTTGCCAAAATTTCTAATGACAAAAAAAATCAAATTGTTGAATTAACTCTAATTGTAGTATCAACGTAAAATTGATTGATAATTATATGTCGTTGATTGGTTTTAATTACAATTCTTCGCTTTGTCATTCGATATTTGCATTAATGCTACAATTATAGAGCCAGTTACCAATAAGTGCTTCAATGAAAAAATCTAATTCATTTTTACTTTTTATATTTACAGATATAAAGAAATGTGCGAGCCGAAACACAAACATTATTTAGTGCGTTCTCCCATCAATCTTTCCAAATTCCTATTCCTTCTGAATCATTTTACACATGCTTTCTTTAACTAAGTTTGTCATTACCATTGCTTCTATATGATATGCCTTTTGGGGAAAAGGAGGCTTAATGAATTTTTTTTTCATCGCTCCTTTCAAAGTTTAGTTCTATTATTTGTCGTTTTTTGTAATAAAATTTGTAATCAAATCTTTAAGATAATTATATTGCTTTATTTTTATGATTACAGAAAGAAGCAAATTCAGGCAGAGGCAGATCAGAGACAACACTTTATGGTATCAGTTTGCGCTGGTTATCACGCCTTATCAAAAATATTTCAATATTTGAAGGTACAAGAATTATTGCGAGCTGCAAGGGTTTGTAAAATGTGGCGAGATCTTGCAGCACATCCTTCTTTATGGAAGACTGTGCGAATGAAAAATAGTCAAGTAACAGATTGGGACGGCCTTGCTGAAACTTTAAAGAGGCGTGGGACACAGCATTTAGATTTGAGAAAGATGTTGGTTTCTGGTGAATGTGATACTATGTGGAAGAAGTTTGTCTCCGTTATCCCACAAGTTACCAGTCTTTTAAAACTAGAATTGTGTCGATGTTCAGAGGTCGTTGTAGAAGAAGTAATTAAAAACTGTCCGCAGTTGGAAGTTTTGAGTGCTTTGACGATAAAGTGTGACGCCTTAAGCTTAGAGTCAGTAGGGAATCTTAAAAGATGTCATGAATTAAGACTGAAATCTGCCGGAGGAATGCAACTTCAAGGTGACCTTGCACCTTTACAAGAATTAACCCAATTAACACATCTGGTAAGGCTAATTTTATTTCAAGATTTCATTTAAAAATTTTAAATCGTCGAAAAATGAAAACTATTTCTTTAATCATGTCTAACTTTTATGATTTTAAATTCACAGAGCCTTACGTCTATAAAAGAACTTGGCAAGAAGAAGCTCGACATTTTGCAATCTCTAGTAAACTTGGAGACTCTTGAACTAGGAGAGTGTTCTGATTTCCCTGAAAAATTCGGTACAGAAGTGCTAGTGAAACTAAATAAATTAGAACGTTTGAGGCTAGAAAAGGGCCAAGGCACATGTTGTACTTTCAACATTTTGGAGGGAGTTTCAAAAATGGAAAACTTAAGTCAGCTGGAGCTTGTCAATTTCGATGTCAAGAATGGTTTTGACAAATGCTTAGCAAACTGCACAAACATCAAAAGATTGTTAATTATACCAACCTACATATCACAGTCTGCAACATCGAATAACATGGTTTTAGCAGGCGTCATTGAACTTTCAAATAACTTAACACATTTTGTTTGGGGCGTAACATTGGAATTGTTAAGAGTCACAGAGTTGTTTGTAGACCAATGCAATCAAAAGAGCAAGCCTGTTAGTGGAGAATCTATACCTGTGTTAAAACCAGTCCCTTGTATACAATTAATTCAAGATGAGGGGGAAATAGAAGAAAGTAAAAAAGGTTTGTCAAATTTCAAATAATCCGTTTAATTAAATTTATATTTCCTAAATCTTTTTAATTTTTCAATTTTCATATTTAAAAAAAAATTGCTTATCCTTGAATACATTAACTTTTTATCTGACTAAAACTCTCGTTCCTCTAATTGCTTTTTTTCAGAAACTAATCTATTAACTTTCTGTTCGTAAACATTTGTACAAATTTGGAACTTTTTAAACTCTAGAAATTCGAGAATGGCATGAAAATCTTGTAATTTATTTTTTTTCGTCTCCTTTATTGATTTTATTAAAATTGAATGTAAAAAATGTGCTAATTTAAAATCTCAAAAATTAAGAAATTTAAAATAGTTGAATTTTATGATTGTTAAATTCATTGTAGGTTTAGAGTTAGCTCTCGAGTCTCAAACTTATCTAAAGTTTTTAAGATTCAATGAATCCTTTAATTTTTTGACATATTTTTAAAACCTCCACAGAAATTATGTAAATGCAATCTACTCCCAAAATTCGAATAATCGAATCCTTAATCGACACAAATGTTTTACCCCTGAATTCTTATTGATTAGTCTTCCCTATATTAGAAATACTTTAATCTGTTTTTTTTTTGTTTCAGTTGATGACGACAAGCAGCCCAGTATGTCAAATCCTCAGGTGGATATTTTGCCTTTATCCCAGTTGCAGAAACTTTTATTAACTGCATTGCCGAAGACCAGAGTTAAAATTCTGAAAATTCCTTTCAACGCCACGTGGCGGCAAAATATTTCAGACAATACTGCACAATAGGATCACAACAGGTGAAGTATTGAAGGAAAAGTAAATGTGACTATGAATTAGAACTATTTCATATTTAAGCAGTTCGTTGACATTAATGTTTTACATTCATCTTTAAAAATGAAGTAAACATTTCATTCGTCAAGGAAACGACTCGTGAGTGGATTTTAGAATTGTTGCAAATACTTTCAATAAGTATTACTCACACCTGTGCAACCTTCTATCCAACACTTTGCCCACCTGGAAGAATTTGCTGAAGTGTGTAAAGCTCTAGTTTTATTTTCACTGTTAAATTAAAGTGCCGCCAAAAGTTTGGTACAGACTCAATGGTACGAAAAATGAAATGTGTCTTCAAGTGCAGAACTACTGTTTAATTTCAGTAAAACTGCAATGCACGAAAAGGTATCTTGTCTGTGACAATTTAGTGGTTTATTTTACTCTTGATTGAATTTGGAGGAATCTTAATGATTTTCTTTAAAAGAAATCGGTAAAGTTGGCAGTGAATTTATATTTGTTCAAACAGAGCAACTGAATCATGTGGCAAATATTTATCGAAGGATATGTAGTAAGGCTACTTTAGAAATTAGAGTGTACAATACAATGAAATATTATATAAATAATAGCTCTGACTACTATTTGAGTTTTTACGCTGCAAAGACATTAGAGTGATATTCTGGGTAAATAGTTAGATTTTGTAATATATTTCTCGGTTGGCACATTGTTGAAATTTGAGAGCTTTTCGAAAGTAAGCGAACTATTTAAAAGGTCGTTTCGATATGATAAAACTCGTATTTTATACTTGCAGAGAAAAGTTGAATCTACGAATCGAGGTTTGTCTTATTAAATGTTGCCCTACATTGACCGGGAAATGTGTAGATTGTTGGTGGAGTTTCTTTAGAATTCGTTTTCAAAATTTAATTAAGTTTGTCGCTTAGTATTGATTGTTTTAAACTTTAGTTTGGTTTTTCTGTAATAATACCTCCAGAAAATGTCGATTCCTTTGCAGCGAGAAAATTCTTTAAATCCTTTTCTTTTAACACTTTTTAATCTCATTTATAACATTCAAGAGATTCTAGGGAATATTACTAGTGACAAGGTTCAATATGAACAATGTAAATTTTTGCGGTATCTAGTTTTAGTAAATTATGTTGACAACTAAATTATTTTTTTATTTGTATGAAATTGAATCTGAATTGCATATTAATTAAATCGTATTGTTTCTCCCTTATTTTAATAAATTTCTTTAAAATAGCAGCGGTTCTTTCTTTTTTTTAAATAACTAATGTATAGAATTATGAAATTTATAATTTATTGCCGCTGTTGATATTTTTTCTTTAAGTAGCAACACCATTTCGTGAATATAATATAATTTGATTCAATTTAGAATATGCGACAATAATTTTATTTTTGCAGTCTATCTAATTTCTTTACATTTTAATCAAGTTTTACATCAAGATATTGCAAACTTCAATTCAAGTAGTATTTTGAATGTAAAATGATTTTTGCATAAAATAGTTTATTACGTTTTTAGGAAAAATTTTGAGGTTTTTTCGTTGACTTTTAATATTGATAAACATTCTCTAGAATTTCTTAAATGCTCCATTTAGTGAAGGGCAAAATTTTAAAAGGCTAGGTTCTCCTCACATTTTGTATTCTATGACGATCAATGTTTTCAAAGCAACTCTTGAAGAAAATAGATTATAGTTTTGTTTAGCACTGAACTCACTTGTGAAAATGAAACTTTCTAAAAAAAAATGCAAAATTAAAAGTCCTTATATGTTATTATATGATACAATACATAATAAAAGATTATGTACAATTAATGCACACTGTTTGGCGATGTATGTACAATGTTCCAATAATTTGTTTATAATAAATGATGCAGTTATGTACATTAAAAAGATCCAAACCAATACAAAAAGTGTCATGTTTTAAACTATAATTACTGAGTTGCTTAAGTAGAAAAAAGTATTTAAAATATTTTTTTATACGAGTTAAAATTGTTCAAGTTTGATTCTAATAATATCTTTAATTACCAACACAATATGCATGATTGCATGGCAACACGATATACAGGAAAATCTTAGGAAATTTTAACTTTTGTGTCCCTTAAAGGAAACTACGGTATTTCAGCTAATTTTAAATCAATTTTAATTTTTAAATCACGTTTTTCATGGGCTTTTCTGATTAAACCCTGTCCTAAATTAAATTTTTATCAAATTTTCATTGATAGTGTAGTAGAAAAGAATCAGATTAATTTATTGAAATCAAAAACCTGTTCAGTATAAACTGATAAAGTCGTAGGCTTTCAAAATATGTCCTTCAGTAGAATATTTAAAATGTATAAATATTAGCTACACTTCTTTTTCCAGCTGTTATTCGACTATTTGTAATTGTGCTCTTTAAGGTTTTGTGGGCACATTCTTCCTTAGAGATTTTTTCAAAGTGGAGTTATACATCTATTAAAGTACTATATAAATTCCTGTGGAATGAAAAAGGGACTACGCATCCAGAAACTGATATAATTTATATCAAAGTTAGCTTCTTATGTACGTAAGACCTATCCTATGAGATTTCAAATGTATATTAGTATTGTAGCATAATGACTAAAAGATTTAATCTTTTTTGTAAATAACTGAAGAGCGATAGAAGAGAATGCAGTGGCTTTGTACTAATTTCGTTATTTTTCATCTATTTTTTTTTTTTAATGAAGGGCCGTGGAAAATATTTAAATGTTATTCGATTTCAGTAAACGGAGGTGAGCAATAACAAATGCGAAATAAGACAAACTTAACCAAAAATTTTGTTTCAGAGGTGATAAGAAGATAATGAATAAAAGATTTTTTAACACATCTAATTATACCTTTTTTATATTCGTCACTTCCAGAATGTTAAAATTGTATCTTTTGATATGTAATATAAGATATCAGGCCAGAGATCAGAGATCAGACTAAAAGTTTAATCCTTTCTCTTATTTACATAGAATTTTTGTGTAGGACTTCGTGTTTATAATAAGCAAATGTCTTTTTGTGTGTGGCCTCTTGCTGGTCAGCAAATAGCCATAAATAATAATAAGTGGGTGGACAATGGATCTGAGCATGATTTGAGCACAATTGGGATTAATTTGATAACAACAAAATTTGATTGAGAGATAAAATGTTTTACTTTTTTAGTGAAAAATCTTATGTTTTGTAAATTCTCGTAGAAGAAATGGAATGAAAAAATACCGGTAATTTTCCTGTATATTCTCATTCTTCCTGACGCAATATGAAGGTATGTGAAGTGACATAAATCTATACATATACATATGCATACATATGAGTTATATGCCTATAGACGCTATATAGATACAGCTAAGGAAGCTGCGTGAAAATTTGAGGTTATGTTTATCGAATTCCGACACCCACGACCGCGTTTTGTTTCTATTTTTAGTAGCAATAAGCGTGAATTTCGACTAGCAGGACTCGTATGTCGTCGCGATTACGTACTATAATGCATCTGAACACTCATATTGAACTTGATATTGTTCTAAGTTAGTGCAAAAATGGGTAGGAAAAAGCCTCATCATGTCGTTGCGAAAAGTAAACAACACAGTGCACCACAGAAGAAAATATCTTCAGTAAAGAGAAATGAAATTAATATTCAGTGCGAGAAACTCTTCCATCGTAAGTAATTCTATTCATAACTTTAACTTATTTTCCTCCTGACTTGAATAAGGGTTTGTATGATAACCTCTATTTCTAACTACGCAATGTTCATACATCAATACTTTCAAAAATATTGAGAATACTTAGTTTTCGCTTCGTAACTCAATTATATTCCGTTAAGATTAATTGTAATCAATAATTTATATTGTTATGTACAAATAAATGAGAGTGACGCATATTTTACGTATGTCCGATACTTTGTTATATTGAAAGATCAAAAATGTTCATTAAAATAATAAAACCAATCGTTTCTATTAATCTTTTTGTTGATATTATTTTTTCGCTTTAGTATGCAGTAATTCAGCTGACTTGATACGACTATGGGACAACTACCTGGAGATATCTTTAGTTTTGGAAAAGGTTAAACGATTGGAGAATATAAAGACAGAACCGATAAAAAGATCTCAAGCAATTGAACAATTCGTTAAGTGGCTAAATGGAAATGGCGTTAATATGGATGGCATTTGTATAGCTGAATTTCCTGGATACGATTTAGGACTAAAGGCTGAGAAAGATTTTCCAGAGGGTCAAGTTATTCTAGAGATACCATGGAAATTGAGTTTCAGTACGCAATCGGCTGCACCAGAGCTCCAGGCTTTACACCACGATCCCCTGATACAACACATGCCCCAAGTAGCTTTGGCGATTGCACTTCTTATAGAAAAGCATAAAGCAAACTCAATTTGGAAGCCTTACATCGATTTCCTTCCTACGAATTATTCTACAGTTCTTTACATGAACACGAATGATATGATTGAACTCAAAGGCAGTCCTACTTTAGGTAAGACTTTTTGTAATTTGAGTTTTGATTTAATCATAACTGATAACGCCCGTTCTAATATTCTGGAAAAAAAATACCTTTCTTAATTTTTTTCTTGTAATATGATCGTTGTAGGTGCAGCAGAGATCCGTCTTCCGCTTATAAATATCTGTTTCTTTTCATATCATTGACATGGGCGCAATCACCATATTTTATATACAAATGTATTAAAAAGTTTTTACATAAACAAATGTGCTAAAGCAAAAAGAAAAATTTATTCCGAGAAAAAGCTTTAAAAAGTTGATTATTTTCAAATTTGCTTGTTTTGATTTTTTTAAATTTGAATACGTTCTTATTTTTAATCATCAATGTATTGAATTTGATGCACACTAATTTTGAGCGGTTACGTTTCGATATACTGATATTTCTTAACAATTTAATTTTCTAGAATCCGCTTTGAAGCAGTGTAGGAATATAGCAAGACAGTATTCATATTTCAATAGACTCTTTCAAAATACTCAAAATGCTGTGTCTGACGTACTCAGAGACGTATTTACCTATGAGCAATACTGGTGAGTTGTTATTTGAATAATACTAAAAATAAGAGATTTATTTGAACATTTTTACATTTATAGGTTTTAACATTTAAATTGTAAATAAAACTTTCCTTTTAAATATCACGATTATTTTCGCAGTATGGGGTCCCTGAAACTTCAAAACTGTTCATACTTTTGGTTTTTGCATTTTAGTGATCAAAGAAAAAGCATACTTTCTTTTATTTTAGTAAAGTTTGCAATTACTTAGTTTTCTGAATTATAATTTATTCAAGTTTCAAGTGTTTAAACATTTTTTTTTCGACAAAATAAAATTCAATGTTTGCAATGGAGGTCTCAATTTAATTTAATTAAATTTAATATTTAAACTATTATTTTAATGTTTATGGAAATATTTAAAAAATTTCACAAGATGCAAAGTAAAAAGTTTTGTAGACCTTTTTTTAATTGAATCTCTCATATGACAAGAGTGTATAAATAATATAAAATCGCAGAATTTTTTGATATTATTTAGATTTTTATTTTTATAAAAAATATCGCATTACATTGTACAAATAAATAGTTTCTTACAGTATAGATCTCTTAGTTCTAAAATTTTTAAGATGTTTTAACAATATAAAACAACTTTTTTAGTCTTACACAACTAAGAATCTCTTAAATAAAAGTAAAAGTGAATTTTTTCCTTAATAAAAGCTTTCAGGAAAAGATAATAACATTTATTAAATTAATGAAAGATTCCATCTTCACGACTTTTCTCTGTACTCGCAGAAATTCAGTGTTTATTTATTTACATGCAATATTTCTAATTTCCATTATTGCACGCACAATTCAGGAGGATCTCTTCCAAAAATTTGTATAGATAACAGGATTATCATCTCTTATACAACACATAGAGAAATGATACACTCTCATAAAAACAAAGATGTTTAATTTAAGTTTCTTTGGATAAAAATAAAAGAAATAAAACAGGTCTTCGTTGCAGTAGAAAAGTTTCCTATGTAATGAATTTACTTTGTAACTTTTAAAATTATTTTTTACAAAAGTAATGTCTATAATTCAAATAGTCAATATATATTTTTTGATTAATTGTTTCAATGGTTCAAAGATATTTCTGACATTGCATTTGATTAAAATCTTTTGATCTTGTTTCATTCGCTTTGACCAACCTTCTGAAAATGTATTTTTTAGATAAAATATAATAAATTATAGTTAATTACAATAATATATGCATTTGTAATTTTTTATAGAAGTTTTTAATTGTAAAATTTTCCAAAACTGTTCGAATTTCAGAAAGAAATGGTTTCTTGTAAAATTTCGTATAATTATATATTTGATAATTTTATACTGAAAACTAGAACTTTTTTTAGAATCTGAACCGTTTTACAAAATGTAAGAAGTAATTAAAAAGTTTTTTAAACGTTGCATTGCAATTATTTTACATTTCCATGAGGATGTTTATTATTCAAATTATTTGATTATTACTTTTAGAAAAAATTCAACCTTATATATTCAGAATTTTTAATAAAGAAATATTCAAAAATCTTATAATATTCTTCTCATGTACTGGATGCTTTATTCGAAAAAAGAATTTTAGATAAAAATGTTTATCTGAATATTCTTAATAAAACAAGTTTATTCATTTTCAGCCCTCAGAAATTGTTTTTATTGACAGGAAAATCACCGGAATTTTAATTCTTTGACTATTTAAATAGTCATTCTAATTCATTAATTCCAATTTGAATAATGGAAGAGAAAATTTTCTACTGCGACTTTTTAAAGTTTTTTTAAAAACCAATGGATTCATTTCATGTATTCAGGTATCGTTTCCCAGCTATCATTCGCATCAAGTGAATCATTTTCTATATCACTTTTAACATCATACTCGTCATCAGTTTCAGGGGATTGTGTCTTTTCCGGCCTTTTTGTTGTCGAAGTGGCAACAACATTTACCATTATGGTATTTAAACTACTAGAATTGGATAATTTTCTTGATGCCACTACGGGGCTTTGGAACACTGTACGTGAAAAAGTATTTCTGTATGTATATTTTTGCTTCTGACGAATTCTACAAGCTATAAAGATGCCTAGGAAAACAACAATCGTAACTCCAAGTATAGCACCACTGGCTATTATACTAGGTTTTATTTTGGAGATTGAATGCTTTTCCCTGCTTTCTTTGTTGTCTGAATTTAATCTATAGATGTTGCTAAAAGTATTCGAAACATCGCTTACGCTTTCGTGAACACGATCGTCTTCAGTCAAAATCATTGAATTGTTTCTTCTATCTGGCTCCTCACTGTTATTTGTATAGTAAGAAATTCCTTCTGTGCTTTGTTCAGTTTTGGAAGATCGTGAAGACTCGAGATTGGATAAAGTGTTTAGAAAGCCGTCAGATTCTTTAAATGATTCTGGAAACTGTTCAGTTCTTGTTTCTTCAAATCGTTCTAGATTAATTTGTTCTTTTGATTCTTGCTTGCGTTCTTTATTCGAAGTAAACGAATCAGGATCTCCAAATTGATCAGACCAGTTTGGAGGAAGAGTTTCAAACTCCTTTATATGAAGTACTTCTTCCATAGGTTTCTTATTCAGTTCTTCGTCTTCAATCCTTTTTACGAAGACCTTTGCTTCGCGAAATGAAGAACAATCTGGTTTTACGGTTTTCACATTTTCGTTTTCATGGCTGTTATTTTGGAAATCTTGACTTTCTCCAACATCTTTATCGGTTGATAATCTGAAGAGATTATCCCTGCTTTGGGCAACTTCAGCCAAATGAAGTTGACTTGATCCCCTTCGCCTCAACGCTATCAAATCTTCTATACTCATGTTCCTTGTCTTTAAAAGACTTTCCAACTTATTTGCAGATGAGTTAGTATTAAACAATTCTAGAATCTCTGCTCGGGCATCTGGTTCCATTTCAGGATAAATCTCATAATTTTTATGATTGAGGAATGTTTTATGACTTGGAAGCGGAGGTTCTTCCGTAGTTCTTGAATCTTCTTTAAAAGTTGCCTCTTCTTTAAGAATTTTTATATTTTCTTTGTAACCAATTTCATGAATTGAGTCATGTCCTTCATCGTCTTGATACTCTAGCTCAAATGAATCAATTTTAGTATTCCTTATGTTATCATTCTCATTTCCTGAATAAGCTATCTTATTTTCATATTGAATTCTCTCTGATTGTTTTGAAAATTTGTCTCCATCTTCTTTAGAGCCATTTTCAGAAATAGAAGACTGCTCCGTAGGATCCAGAGTATCTTTATTACTCAAAGTTGATTTCGAATCCCGATTGAAGCTATCAATCTTCGATGTTGTCTCATAATTGATTGTTCTTTCGTAACAATCGGTCTTCGACGAAGGCTTTGAATTATTAACAGTGAAATCTGAAAACTCCATTATTTCGTCTTCGTCATAAGTGATCTTAACTTTATCTTTTTCTTGCAGGATCACACTTTCTGTTGTAGTGACGACAATAGGAATTTCAGACGAGACTGGAATTTTCGTTGATTTCATTGATTCCGTTGGATGAACATTCTCCTTCTCTTCCTGGGTAGGCATGATCTGATAAACGTCAGTGCTAGCAGCCCTAAAAATGGAGAATTGATCAGAAACTGGTTTCTGGAAACTTTTCGTTGGCACGGTTTGTCTTGGACGCCAAGGTACACGTTCAGTGGTGGAAGGAATATCATTAGAAGATCCTGAATTCTTTATCGTCTCTATGCTCTTTGCCATGGAATTCAGTTCTTTAGATTCGTTATCCTCGTGTCTGGATTTCAACAAATTGATGACATCTGTTTTACCTTGTAAAAGGTCAGATAGAGTTAAATTCCCTTGCAAACTATCTGAACTATCAACTTGCTGCATTTTTAGAAGTGACTCAAGTTCAGTGTTCTTTGGAGGTTGATCATAATTAGAATTGCCAATCAGTGTCCTGTTGTTGTTCCTTCTAATTATGTCATTGGGTTGAGTAATTTTTTGTTTTCTTTCTGAATTCGTAGTAGAGGATAGTGGAGAAGAAGTAACTTTATCATTAGAAAAAGTTGAAGTTTTAACTTCGACAAATTCGTCATTTTGTGGTGGTCTTCTTTTTCTGGGTCGAGGTCTTTGGTATTCCTCATCATTCAGTTCGTATTCATTAGGATGATTTTGAAACGTTTCTCGATACCTCAAAGCAACTCCTTCGAGATATCTGTTATTGTCGTTGGAGAGACTAGGAACATGTCTTCCTCTCTTGCTTCCATCTTGGTTATTTATTTCTAGAAGATCTTCATATTCATTAGGAACTGGCTGGTACTTTTCTTCGTTTTCAAGTTGTGGAGGTCTTCTTCTTCTTTTGAGTCTAATTTCTGGATTTCGGAATCTTCGATAGTCGTTTTTATCATTTGGTTTATGACTCCTGTTAAAATCGTATTCGTCAGAAATTATAGTGGATTTTTCTTGATTACGTAACTTCCGAAGGGCGTGTTGACGTTTTGAGGCGTAATTTTTATCATCGTTTTCTTCAGAATCTTCGATTGAAGGTTGGTTCTTTTCAATTGATGATTTGTTTGGAACGGTTTCGGTGTGAAAGGGAACTAAGGGAACATAATCTCCATCTCGCCATTTTGGTTCGAGGGCTTTTCCGGTACTTCTCCATCTACCAATGGGATGGCCAGACACTTCGGGGTTCTGGTTTCCGTATTCATCGTCCTCTACATATTCTTCTTCTAAGGAGTCGACCACTCTCGATTGATATGTCTGCAAAAAGGTGATGATGTTCATTAGATTAATTTTTTTTTTTTAAATAGAGCTAAGATTATTTTTGTTCATTTCATTCAGTCATGTTAAGTTGATTTAGTCATTTCAGAATTTTAATTTAACGCTCTCGCTTTTTCTCTGTTTAGAGAAAACAGTTATTATGGTTGATAGGTATCCAGTGACTATGTAGGGATTATTTTATGCGAAAAATTAATTTTAGTGGAAAAATAAAATATTTTATAACACACAGAGTAACTGAGTTTTTGAATAATTGTAAACTATTCAGTTTATTGGTTTTTGCTTAAATATAATATCAATTATTTATAGAAACTTTGATTTCACTTCTTAAGTGGAGAAAGTATGTGTTTTTATACAAAATCGGTGAAAATTTTCTATTCAATCTTGAAACGAAATTTGAATGTTTTCATTTTACTTTTATCTTTGGAATGGCATTTTCAAATATTAGATTTTTGTTTATTTGAGTCGTGGTAAAGACAAAATTGAAAAATTCAAAAAAGTTGTGAATAGTTTAAAAGATGATTATTATTTAGTTATTGAATTCAAATAATTACAGATGTTTGAATCATTGAACTTGAATTTTTTACTGATCCAATTTGTATGGATTTACACAAGAGTTAATTAGAAGGTTGATTTAAAAGTAGCTAGCCTTCTTATTTACGCTTCACCTATTATAAAAGCGACGTAAGAAGTAGATCAATCGATTCAATGAAATACCAAGACCTCAGTAATTTCTATGCAATCGACTAATTACACGTATTTTCATACTACTTTTACCTGTGTCAATAATGATATGATATGTTTACACAGGTTTTAAACTATCATGCTAGTTCAACATTTTTATCATTTATATAATTTATAAGAAAAAAGTTGCATCGGATCAATGAAGTGCCTTATTAGGCGCAAATTTATACTTTTAGAACTTATTTATTAATTTAATGAAAATTATATCTATCTACAAAAAAGTATTATTATAACATTTTCGAACCTCATCAAAGAAATTATTAATAGTTATCTTATATTTTCAGGAGATGATTGCGTAATTTCGAGCAAAGATAACAAATATGAATGAGATGTTTGTGATGGAAATTTAAGATAGTTATAATTTTGCAAACAAATTCTCTCTTCATAAATCTCACTCTTATTTTCAAGCTTTATGGTAAACGGCACCATCATTTTTGGCAGAGATAGAAGAAAACGTAGATGTTATTAATTGTCCTGATGAAGTTTTTAATTAGCAGACAAACTCAAAACCAAAAATAAAAATGTTAGGGCAACATGAAAAAAAAAACTGAAGACAGTTTAAGAGTAGTTGTTGGAAAAAACTGAATGGTTACTTCGAATGATGAACTAATAAAAATTGACAACTAATAGAAGTTGGTGAACCATATTAAACTATTTATGTGGTTAACATAAATATACAGTTTTTTCAGTTTCGAATTGATTTGGCAAAACAATTTTTCCTTTGTTTTTTTTTCATTATACCAATTCGCAATTATCCAAATTGTATTTGTGATTTAAAATATAAAATTTTTGAATTGAAACATAACTTTGAGAAATGAAGTATTCGGTAATAAAAGTTTTGAAAGTAGATTTTTATGGGATATTTAAAGTTATTTTTCTGTAAGAAAGTGAAAGGATTTTTATTTTCACAAAAAACAAAGTTTCTTCTTTTGTTATAATTTGAACTTAGAGGATAGATTTTAATGTCATTTCTCACAGTAAAAGTGAGTCTATTATGTTATATCTGTTATTTCCTTTTATAGAAATTCTCTGGCTCTTCTCAGGCACAGTTTCGCATTAGGATGGGAGCCAGTTTAGAAAAAAAGATATCACTTTCAGTATGTCGAGTTAGTATAGCTGTCTTAGACTTAAAAGTGCACGATTGAATTGCATTGTGGATGACGAAAGGGCGTGAGAACGAAGAACCAATTTATTTTAAATACTGTATACACTGAAAGTTGCATAGAAAGTTAGGCGAATCTTTATTCCGTGGGATTCATGAAATTTATCCTGAGTTCACAAAATTCACTATTTTTAACACTAATATGCGATTTTGCTTACATTTCAGGATTACCCAACTAACTCATTCAACTCCTCTCTTAAAAAATGCTCTTACTCCATTTGAAAAACGATAGAGTTCGAAAATTATTTGATTGTTAAAGAGTTACTGTGATTTGCAATAAATTTTAGAACACACGAATTTAGACAATCTCAAATTAAAATTATTATGAAAAGCAAGGGAATAAAAATAAATAAATTTACAAATCGATGTCTTTTTCTAGAATAAAAATGTTTAAATTTTTAAAACCAAAATATTAAAGAATTTGAAATCTTACTGCGGAAAAAAAGACGCTTTCGACTGCGCTGGGATTCGAGCCCAGGTCTTTCGGTTTCCGTGACAAAAATTTCAAACTCAGCTAATTAATTTGAAACCAAAATATATTGAATTTTAGATTTTATGGATTCATTCATGATTTTTGATTTGATAATTTTTCAAATGAAATTTCAAGTCGATGAAATGCCTATTATAAGTTAAATTAATGTTTTTCGATTAATTACTCTCACTTCGAAAGTTTCCAAGTGTTTAAAGTTTAGTAGTCTTTAAAAATAGAGTTATTTTCCTTTATGCTCTTTTAATTCTCATTAACGTAAGAGTAACAATTTGCATTTGTCTAACGACATAACGTTTATATTTAAAGTTTATAATTCGCTGACAGTGAGAGATGAAGACTAAAGAGACACTACCCAATGATACTCTATAATTTAGCTGGGAGTAGTAAAAATGAGATTCGTCACGAATCATAGCATTTGGCGTTAAACGAGCCATGCAAAGATAAATAATGCCCAAAGTTCAATGACCATATAAAAAGAAAGTTCCAATGCAATTATAGCTTGCAATTGCACAATAAGATGAAAGTATTATATAGTGTTGAAAAAATTGTGACATCTTTGTTTTCGATAAACTGTGGTTTACTAGTGAAAATACAATTTATTCCTTTGCTGTCTCAAACTTGTCTCTCTAATTGAATTCTTATTTCAATTTAAGTTTATAAAGACTACTTGTCTACGCAAGAACTGAGTTGTCTTCCTTCTTAAAATTTATGAGCCAGGAAGTCATTGTAATTTTAAATATTGTACTGAGCACGTTTTAGAAAAACTTTTATTTATGTTATTGCTATGTTTTGACTTATGAATATAATTAATTTTTCATATTTTATAAGTCCAATTAAAAGTGGATATGTAAATTTAATTTAAAAAATTTTAAACCTAATTTTTCTAAATTAATTTTATTGTTTATTCTATCAAGTAAATTTAATTAAATCATCAATTAGATTATTTAAATTAAATTCATTACGGCGTTTTTTAAATTATTCTTATACGATTTAGGCTTCATTGTTTAATATGGAAAATTTTTGATAAGCAATTTGATTTCTAATATTTAAAGATTGAGGTTTTTTTCGTATTTGTAAATTTTTTGTTCAATTCTCTTTTTTGGGGTAAAACTGGTCTGTTTGGGCGTGTATTTGATACACATTCATTACTTTTTTTCTAATTCAAATAGAATTGAACCTTTTTGTAAATTTCAAAGTCGTTAATCATTAATAGAGTAATCTAATAACATTTTGAATCCTAACGAAATAAATTTTATTAAGGATCATCCTATTTACATTGAAATAATGTTGTGAGTTATGAAATACTTTAATCACAAAATCACGTAATTTGATGCTGAAGTTACTTTCACTGAATTAAATTTTATCACGATTATAATAAGATATTTAGTGTATAATTTAAAAAGCAAAAGACTATTTGAATTTGCTTCAATCACTAATACCACTTTTAAAATAAAATTCCGGATAAATATTTTTAGTTCAAGTAGACAAGGAAATTTATCCGCTTTAATCTGGAGAAACATTGAATCAGAAATTAATTCTAAGTCATCCTTAATTAATACCGCAATTAGAACTTTGGGTATTTTTTACTGGACCTTTTATAATGCGATTGGAAGAAATCTGAATAGGGTTGACAAAATCTTTTTATAATCGTTTAAACTTAAGGAATTAAATTAGTTGCAATCAAACGCTGAAACTGCAATTCAAATTTAAAGAGAAAATGATTATTGCGCAAATTTTTTCTCGGAAGAAGTTAATTTACTGGTTCCGGAATTAATATCGTCCTATGCGCTCTTCTTATTAATTTAAAAGGGGATTTAATTTTCGACCTCGAATAATTGGGATTATTTGTCTTGTTTTGTTGAGTAGTGACGTGATGAATTAATATAAAGTCTCGAACTTTCCGCAGTCATTGCATGTGCCAGCTTTCTCTTTCTTTTCTGACTACGCTGCAAAGAAATCTGGTGATTTTTCACGAAATTTGTCCAAATCAAATGACAGACTTTTTACAATTTTACTAATTTGATTTACATTTTTGTACAATTTTAACAATTTTCATATCAGCATTTTAATTGAAAAATAGAACAAGTTTGAAACACATCGATAAAGAACTCTAATTAAAACTCTTAAGCAATTGTTTTTCAGTTGTTGGGAAACATTAACTGGTGATGTTACTGACCCAGGATTCATGTTCGTTTAAAAGAACTCTAATCAGCAAAATTTCTCTGAATTGAAAATTGATACAGAGAGTGACGAAATTTCAATTTATATTCACTTATGCACAAAGTTTGATGATATCAACTTTTTTTCAGAAATAATCATTAGTAATTAATTTTTCGTTGGTAACTTGAGATTTCTTGTTTGAATAATAAAATTTATATAATTATTTATAGAATCTATTTTTTAGCAATGAATTTGTCTTTAAACAAATCATTCAGTAATAAAATGTATTGTGTTTGAATAACGTTCCTTAATTTCCAAAGAAAAGCAGAACTCTATTCAAATCTAGTCTCTTCTCGATTATAATGTGCATTAGAAATGATTTTAAAAAATTTCGTACCCGATGTTGATGGTCGTTGACATTTCTCCTACCGGCAGGTTCTGTCGCTCCGGTGAGATTTAATATGGCACATGTAACAAGTGCAATTAAAAATGAAATAACACACGTTACTTTTCTCATTCTTGCTGAAATCTGAAATCAAAGAACCATAGTTCCTCCGCTCATTTATTCCTCTCTTGTTTCTTTTTCTTTTTTCCTTATTTAACTTGAATAAATCATTAGAAGATCCTTAATTGTGCTTCAGAAATATAATCTTTTTCTAATTGTTGCTTTTGATGGTTGCAGGTAAAAGTGAACGTACAAAGCTGTCAAACACAAAATCACAAAAATCACGTTTTTTCGATTGCACAAGGAGATGATTTCTTGTAAATTCATACAGTAAGCAACCAAAATCCACATTAACTCTTCATCATCAGCAGAATCATAAAAAATCAATTAAGAAGAACTTTCTTGGAATATTTGGAAGATTCAGAGTCTACGATATTTAACTTTGTTCTTAACGAACCAGTCTTGTCTGAATCTCGTGGTTTTTTTTTTTAAGAAGAGTTATTTTACAACACAGACACTCACTGATGCACTTTAGTGTAGAAATTTATTAGAAATGATTCTTCTTCAAGAATAGCTGTTTTTCTAAGTTATTTAAGAACTGATCGAATGATTTGTATAAAACTTGACGGTAGAATCTAGATTTTAGAAGGTAATCGCTCAGGCTCATTCGAACCTCTCGTGTTAAGTCACTCTTGCTAACTGATGCGGTTTTCTCTCGCCTTCGTGGTAAGTAAGCCGGTGAAACTTTAAGAGTCTTCTAAAGCTTCATAGATAGTCGCTCTCTTCCCTCACGTTCGGAGATGTATTTCATCTCGCGATTGGTCCTCAAAGAGAATGTCAATTTTTCTCTAGTCAATTTTGCATATTGCCTCCTCATATTTTCTCTATTGTGACGATTGTTTTCAGATTCTTGGAAATTAATTGAAATTTGTTTTAAACCTTTTTGTGATTCAACTTATACTTTTGAATTTAAAACTTTTAAAATAGACAATCATGTCGGAAAATTTATTTTACGTTTTATCTTATTCAAATTAATTTTAATCTACTATACAAAAATATTTTTATAAAGTTAAGGGAACGGATGATAAGCGTTTTTGAAACAAATTATGGAAAAATTATTTTACAATTGGACTCTATGGCAAAGTAGGTTCTAAATTAATTATAGAGTCAGCAAATTATTTTCTCAATAAAAGTAAATTAAAAGGAAATATGTAGGCGAAAGAAAACTTGTCCTGAGAAAAGTTAAAGGTGTTCGTTTGTTTCATTTTGTTAGATCTTAAGGACATTTCAAAAGTAAAATCTCTTCGTGATCTAGTTGTCTAACAACAAAGACAGTAGTTTATGATAATTATTATTGTGCGGCAAAAGAAGCGAGTAAAAATACGTGGTTTCTCTTCCTACAGTAATTCTCACAAGAGACAAATCTATCGATTAAATTAGTGGACTGAAATATAAACATCAAGATATAAATTCAGCTCGCGTTAGTAGATGATTAATGACATTCGTTAGTGGTTCCTGTGACTAACGTTACATTTTCAAATAGATAAAGCATCAGGTATTATTTTTCTATGATATAGATGCTAATATTGATAACAACTTTTTTAAAAATTTTATTCTTATTTATACATTTCACTTTATCTTGTTTCAGGACTGAAAATTGGAACCTATTTCTAAGAAAATGGAACTGTAATTTTTCTTTTGTTCGAATCGAGAAGTGGAAACTGGAACAGAAATTATTTCAGTTTTTAGTCTTGTATTATTTATGGCAGACTAATTGTAGGAAGCTGCAAATTATCGTTGATATTTTAGATCATCAATTCTCTATGCCTGAGAGTAATATACTCAGTCAATGAGAAAATGAAGTAGGATAAGCACCTGAGGAATATATTATCGAGGTTAATACATATCAGGCGGTTACAGAACTGAGTTATCTCGTAGAAAGTGTATGCGTCGAATATCTCAAGATCTTCATTTTTTCGCACGACCTTCCGATATGCAACAAACTGTTTGTCCCAGGAGCCCTAATCTTTTCGTTCTTAATATTTCGCTTTTTAACAGATTTAAGAGTATTCAATGAAGCAAATACTTACCATTTGATATATCCTGTTTGTCGACTTTCATATTAAATATTGACACAGAAAAAAATCTTAGTCAAGCCAATCCTGAAAGTCTAGAATTCTTTGGATATATTTTTCCTGGATCAAGAATCTTGGAATGGTTTTTATTTACTGAGGACGTTTATTATTCAACTTAATTAGATTTCATAATCATAAAGTAGTTATTTTGAGATAATCAAAATAATTTTCTAAGTTTAAAATTATGAAACCGAATGTAAAATATTTGCAAATACTTGCAAAAATAAAAGATGCTTTCAGAGAATTATTTTATTTAAAAAAATAATATTTTACGCGCTGCTATAAAATTTATTAAAATTATGTAATTTTCTTTTATATTATGAATTATGAATCACATTTTAAATATTGCACCAAAAACTTTTATAGCTTTATGTATCTATAAATCTTAAAGGGAAAATATCGATAAATTTTTTAACAATTTTCATAAATATTATAAATAATGTATAGAAATGAATTATGCTAATTTCTAATGTTACTAAATTTTTGTGAAACAAACTTTATATCCTACGTTTAAGTTGAAATTTTACAATTTACATATTTATTGTTTCCTTGAACCTTATGACATGAAAGTAAAATTACTGTTTTCAGGATGAATCTTTTTGTTTATAAATTAATTATTGCTTTCGTGAATTCTTTAATATAAATCTACTTTCTCTCGATGTCTGTCATTTTTTTGTAAGTTGCGACGCGTATTTACAGCATCTCGGTAATATAGTGCTCAGAAGACGGTGACGGTGCGTGCTCTCAACGATTTAATCAGAGATAGAAATCTCCATTGAGACTTGAAGTTTTTTTTTGGTTTTATTTTATGTTCTATGAATGATGAACAGATCTAGAATTTCAATTGCATAATTAAAAGATAGATCATTAGAAATCACTCTCTACATTTTACCAGGTATTTTATCGGAGATGAATTAAATATTGTAATTAAGTCAATGAGTTTTCATAGTATAAATAAGCTTTGGAGCAAAAAATCTTTCAGAAAAAAAACAATTTTGGGAAGAAAAAAAATTTAGGGATGAAAGTATTAAGATTTGTTTGATTTAACGAAATTGTTTATTTAGTGAATTTTATAAAAAAGTTTTGTTGAATCAATAAAATGTTTATCAAAGAGACAAACTCAATTATTTCGTTCAAAGTATTCAGTTCATTAAAGAAATATTTAGTTTACTCAGCTAATTTTTGTTTTATTTACAGAAAATATGCATCAACAAAGTATAAAATGTTCCAAAGGAAATGCCTTTACGGGACTCTCAATTTTTATTTTTTTGATGCTCTTGACTGTCATTTATAGCAGAAAGCTATGTCCACTTTGTAAATGAGAAAAGTGCACTTTCACACGTCGAATTGCCTTTTGATGATAGAGTTTATTACGCTCAGAGCATCCAGCATGGCTCAAAGGAGGGAAATATTTCTGAATCATGACCTGTTCATTGGACAATTTCCTGCTTCGATAACACTTCATTCCCTTTCTTGATTTGCTCTTTAAGGCGTTTGAAAACATTTATTTCTTATTTAAATATAAACATTTTTTCGTACTTTAGGATATGATAAAAAAAATTGGATGAAAAATCATTAATTTCCTACAGAGTTTAATTTTATATTTGCGGAAGTGCGGGCAAAAATCTGCATTGCAAACAATTTTTAAGTTCCTTATTTGAAGGCTAGTGTCATAAAACAAGCACGCATACCTAATTCTCGAAGGAGAAAGTTACCGGAACAATGAGAATCTCCCTGTTTCCAATTTCAACTTTCTGGGTCAAGTTCCATTGACAATAAAAAAATCCTCTTTAATTAAAAAACAGATTTCAATTTTAAGTGACCGATTTCGTACCCATTGAACACGCTTTTACTGACAAGAGAAATTTTAGAGCTAATAAAATATCAGTTTAGTCCTGAGATATTTATGCTTCTTCTCTACTTGGATTTCGTTTGCCTCTGATTTTCTTTCGTTATATATTATGACAAGTATAAAAAAAGAATAGCAGGTGGAAATAAAAAATAGGCGTTACATGCTATTAATTCCAGCGTATCGACTTAATTAATTTTATTTCAGTTTAATTGCTTACAATTTTTTTTACTACTAATATATATTTATTTCGTATTACTCAAGTGTCATATTACCAAAATTTAAAATGTGATTCAAAATTTGAATTATATCAATTTTCTGAATTTTTTTTAAATTTATGTTTCAGCTGGGCAGTATCAACTGTAATGACTCGAATGAACACAATTCCAAGTGAAGATCAGACAGAAATGATTCTTGCTTTGATTCCACTGTGGGATATGTGCAATCATGACGAAGGAAGGGTAAGAATATTGTCACATATTTTTACATATTTTTACATTTTTATAATGTAGTTTTATAAGTTTAATAATTTTATAAAATATAAAAGTATTTTTCAATTAAAATTTTTTTCAATGAAAATACTTTTTAGAAAAAAGCAAAAAACCGGAGGAGCTTTGAGAAATGAAAGGCAAAATTAAAAATTTGAGAAATAATGCATCACAAACCAATTGACTAAAATAGAGATTTAAAAATAAATTTATTTATGCATAACGATAATATAGACAGCGGCAAACATTTAAAACTCAACGACGTATTAATTTATAATATTTTTATTTACAGATTACGACTTTTAACAAAACTACTAGCTGTTGTGAATGTTGCGCAATGAGAGATTTTAAAACGGGAGAACAAATTTTTATATACTATGGTCCGAGAACAAATTCTGATTTTTTTGTTCATTCAGGCTTCGTTTATCCAGACAATAAGCATGTATGGAAATTAATTTTTTAAATTATAGATATACGAATATTATCTTTAGCGAAGTGAATATCATTTAAATATTTTTATAGGACGGCTTTCGACTTCGTCTTGGTATTAGTAAAGCAGATTCTCTTCAAAAGGAAAGATTGCAGCTTTTGGAGAAATTAGATTTGCCTTGCGTTGGTGAATTTTTATTGAATCCAGGTCCTGAGCCAATTTCGGATACATTGCTGGCTTTCCTTCGAGTGTTCAGTATGAGGAAAGCTGAACTCGATCATTGGCTAGAGTCTGACAAGGTTTTCGATTTAAAACATATGGACTGTGCTCTGGAGACTGTTGTCGAAGAAAATGTTAGGAAATTTTTGCTAGCTCGATTGAAACTACTTATTGCAAATTATCCTACTTCTCAAGAGGTAAGAATAATATTCTGCAACTTTTGTATTTAATGGTTATGAAGGATAGTAAAAAAAAAACATTTTTTCTGTTTAAAAATTCAAAGATTCCTAATCTATTCACATTTTTGGGATTTTAAAATTAAATTTTTGTGATTGTAGGAAGATATAGAGATCCTGAAAACAACTTTACCTCAATGTAAGAAACTGGCGATACAGTTGAGGCTAACAGAGAAAAAGATTCTTTACAACGCTCTTGACTACGTTGAGCAGTGGATTAAAGCCTAATAATGCAATTTACCAAAATAAAAGATAACTAAAACATTGGTATACATTTTTACCATTTTATTACAAAGAACATTAGGTAGGTGTTCGCCATCGACATTTTTATCCTATACCTATTACAGGGTGCACAGAGTAAAATGGGCTCAAAAAATGGGAAATAGGGTAATTATTTCACGAAAAAGGGGAAAAAAGGGGGAAAGATCAAACATTAATTTTTACATGTAGAAAAGAAGAAAAAATGTTTTTTAAGGAAATGTTTTATTTTTATTCGTTTTTATATAGTCATAATGTTCTATTCAGTCCATTTTCTAAATCTAAACAAAGCATATTAGTTATTGTTTTGTTTACATCGTAGACTAAAGGAACAGAATCATCTTAGAATAGAGATTTAACTTCTACACGTTTCTCTTAATTCAGTCTACGAATTTTATAAGTCTATGTGAAATATAGATTCATAAAAACATTTTTTGCTTCACAACTTGGAGAAATATAAACATTTTGAACTTTTAAAGGAACTTATATGTATTTGAGAATCTAAACGAAGTACGTTATAGTTTTTTTGGCCCACAATGTTGGGAAACAGAAATATCTTTTGAAAACTGATTTATACATCTAGCAAAAATACATTTAACATTTATTGGTCCTTGTCGTAGACGAATATATTTATTTGTATTACCTAAATTGAGTTTATGGTAATTAGTCCTTGTGCACGCTCGTATGCGAAGAGAATTTTTCCGCGTGATTCAAATATTGTATTTTTAATAAAAAAAGGGGAATTTCTCAAGATAAGGAGAAACACAGAAAAAAAGGGAAGACTGTGTACCCTGTTATTATATTATAAAGCATAAAAACTAAGGAATACATGTGTTTGTATATTGACTTATAAACAGTTTAACTCTATTGTGTTCAATATTATCTTCATTCTTACGCCGAAGCATGCGTTTTCCAGCCCCAGAAAAAAATCCATTAAAAAGTATTGAAAAGTATTGCATTTTGAATTCGAGAATGACGCAAAGCAGATTTGATGACACCATCTCGTTCAAATTAAAAATTATTGAAATACTTTTGAACTTTTGTATTACAATTCAAATTAACTATAATTGAAAGGAATTCGTATTAAAAAATTAAAAGTAATTCACGTCATTCCGAAATTCGCATTTGCTGTAAAACAGATTAGCAGAAAACCATTAATGAAAAATTCAAAATTCTGGTTTTTAATTTGGGGATTGGTCATATATTATGTGAGGCGTTTTTATTCTGTTAATATTATTTTTATTATCTCAACTTTACGTCAATTTGTTTTTATTTTTATTTAAAGAAACGGAAAATGCCTCACATAATGTATGCACAGTTCTTCTTATTAGCTTAATTGTTCTCAAAGTAAACAGGAAAAATTCGAAACATTCAATATTGCTTTGAAATTATTTTTATGTCTTCTGATTTAAATGAATTCTTTTGAACTTAATACTCTGAAATGTTTCACTTTTTATATTTTTGAAAAAACAAACTTTTTCATATTTAACACTTTTCAAATTTAAGCACTCTGAAAAGTTTAAATTCTCTAAAAGATAAAGCGTTTTCCAGAAAATAATAAACTACTAAAAATACAATAAAAATATTCATCCTTCTATTGGTGACGATGAAAATAAAACTTGTTTATTAGCCAATATAAAAGCACATGTTTTATATTATTAGCAGCATTAGTTTTTAATGCATCGCAATATACAAGGCGATCACGATTAAGTTACAAAATAGAGCCATTAGTGCGAAAAACAAACTTATGTAAATGTATATTTGCAACCTACTCGATACTTTTCTGTATATACCACAAGAAAACAAAATTTGAGTCGGATACCTACTTATTGTTCTTTTTAGTCTACTAGCCCAAAGAATTTCAGTATCAAACCGCAAAATTTCGAGACATTCTTTTAATTGCAATTTGTTAGATTTATAATCCTATTCAAGGATCTTTTAAAACTGTAATTGCTTAATTTAAGGATGACATAGCAAAAGAGGCAAAGGGACAAAATTGCAATTTTACATGGAAGTTGAAAAATATTTTGAAGCATTGAAGTCGCAATTTAAATAAATAAAAAAATGCTTTCGAGTTGATGCGTTGCTGAATTAATTGAGACTAACAAAGTTTAGATAGAAATAAACTGTTTTAGAACTCAGCTTCAGATATTGATGCAAAATTAAATTTTAAAGAATAATAAAAACATGTTCTTGAAATCTTGCCTTTCTGAATATTAAAAAAAAAAAGGTTTTCGTCTGAATATGTTACTTAGTTAGAAAAAAAAATGACAGTCGAATTGGAAGGTTATAGAATTTATGTGTTATTTCCACTTTTAGATGTCGATAAAAATTAATTTACAATCCAAGATAAAAAGTAAAAACTTGCTCATGAGATATATGTATAGCTACTCAATGCAAAAGAAAAAAGTTTAATTCATTTTTTTATGTTTGTCATTCGAAATCAACGACAGCAATAAATAAAAATTTAGGATTCAAAATAAAAACTCATAGCTAAGATATTGCGTTGTTAAATGCAAAGACAAATGTTAATTACAAAAATCATTTGATTTAGATTTTTCTCTTGCAATATATTCCTTTTTTTAATGAAATGTTCTTCAAAGCCCTTTTGTTATATTGCCCTTGAATTAAAAAAATTATAGTCATAACTTCTGACAAATCCTTGTTAGAAATTAAAAATACAAAAAGAAATATATTCATAGAAAAAACATAAGTTTAATTTATTTAAAATTCAAAATTTCACAAATAGTTACCTAGCGACTGAAATTATTTCTTATATGTAAAAATACTATAGGAATTTAAAAAAAGATGTTTTTAGAATTTATAATATTTTTTAGCTTCATTTGGTAAAATTACCAATTTTATTTTGGACATTGCATTTTAGTTCTATGCAATATTTAAGTAATCGTATCAATCTCACAATAGTTAGATCTAGTTTTAAAATTTAAAGCTCATAGCTGTGTTTTGTATGAATAATTTCATTCAAAATTATCTTATAATGCACTGAGAAATACACTTGCAGCATATTGCAAAATATTTAAAATGTTAACATTTTTATTGCAGATTTTTTATGTTTATCCATGTTTTTCTTATTTTTTAAACAATTGTTTACATTTATTGTATAAAATTTAAGAGTATTGGAAATCAATATATTTTAGGAATGTGTAAAAATATATGTTCTCATACTTGTACATTAATCAATTTTTGTTTCCTTAATAAATACAAGATAAAATAAAATTCGAGTTATAAAGTTGTATTTAATAATTAAAATTTAACAAAAATCGATTCATGTACTCTTGTTCGCTTTCTTTTCATTCATAACTTAAAATGTGCTTTTGGTATCTTTTCCTATCAGCATATTGAGTCCCTAAATTCGTGAAAAGAATAAACAAGATTCCTAAAGCTACATAAACAAGCTCCCTATACTTTTATGTCGATTATATGAAATAACGAATGTTTTACTGCTTTGAAATTCTAAGCTGCGTCTGATTCGTAAATTTGTGATTCGTGATCTTCATGATAAATCTTTATTTTTAACGTTTTGAATAAAGTTGTGCTTGTGTTATTTGAAAAGTGTTAAAATTCGAATAATCTCAAATTGTGAACAAATTAATAGTTTTATAGAATTATAAAATATGAAAATTCGAAAAATACATGATGGTTTGACTTTATATTTTCCATAGGTTTCGACTTTCACATAAAACATTAATGTGTAGTTATGAATCATGAGAACATCTTATTTTCTATAGGACGTATCACCGAAGTTGAAATTTAAGTTTTAATGACATGATATCATTATAATACAGCACTGAGAATTGTTTTAAAGAATAGTTCATTATAAGGATACACTCAATCTCTTTTTCTCCTTAATTACTGTAACGACTTTATAATAGCATTTATTTTATCCACACACTCTTCCTTCTTCTTGGTAAGAACCGATTCAGCATCAAGAAACTGTTGTCTTCCAATTTTTCCAGTTATTAATTTATCTACATAAAGAGATTGTTGTTGGTTGTAGAGTTCCTTAAGGTTTCTATCTAGCTTTTGCAGTTCCTGGATACGTTCATAAACATCTCCAGATTCTCCCTTCAGCTTCTGCGCTAACTCGGAGATTGTGTTTGTTGCATTTTTATATTTTTGGTTAATACTTTTTGCTACGGACAAAAAAGCATTTGAGTCTTTATTGGTCTTTAGGTAGGCAAGATGGTCGTCCAGGTCATTGTAAGTTGATACTCTGCGATCCTGAGCGGCCAAGATCTTCTCACATTGGCCAGCAACTCGCAATTTGCTCTCTGAGATTTCATCTTTGTCGATTGAAAAATCTAAGCGAACGTAGACAATCACCATCAGGAAAAGTAGATAGAGAGCAATTGCGACGAGGAGAGGTTCTTGCAGCATTAAAAATCTAGGGAATGTATATCTGAGTTTAAAGTTTTGAATATGGTTCTCCACGAGATTCTTCTTCGTGACAGAAATAACTGGACGACCTGTTGTGTCCAGATAAGTATAATGAAGTGAATTCGGCAAGCGAGTCGCAGGATAGGGTAAAGATAAAGATATTTTCTTGGAACCTTCAGGCAAAATAATCTTTACAACTAACTCATCTACGATCATGTCTTCGAAGACGTGGTCCAAAAGCCTCATTTCCAAGGTGTACTCATCTCCAGAGTGAAATAAGTACTCGTAACTTGGGACATTGTAACCTACTATGTAGCGAGTCTTCCAGCCACCGAAAAGAGGGAAACGAGGTCGTAGGTTTAGTTCCACGGAGTCTTTTCGAAGACGGGTATGCGATGTGGAGATGTTTCCAATTTCGTCTCGGTAGTAAATATCAGATGCTGCAGCTGGTAAAACAGTGTCGAAGCTCTGAATGCTAGCCTGCCCGGACTTAGATTCTCGAGAATACTCATATCTGCAGAATAAAATTATAATTGTTTTTCTTACTTCAGAATATTATTTATATTTTCATGATTTATAAATTATATCAAATTGATTCTACTATATTTTTTGATAAATATAATGCAGGTTTTTCAAACAATAATTTATACATACCGTGAAAAAGAACCTTTCAACAATGCTCCAGTGTGAAGAAGTTCAATCGTTTCCTCGACAGCAATGTTGCCCCAGTGAGAAATTTCAATAACTCGATCCATTTTTGTAACGGTCAGGAACTTATTATTGTTCTCGAAATGCACAGTTATTTCCTCCGAAGAGAATGGCTGCTTTTTTTCATAAGGTCCATAAGTAATCGTAGAATCACTCTGACTCACTGGCTTAATTTTGGTGTAGCTTTCAATATTCCTAGATGGCAAAACAATAGTTGTAGACTGCTTAGTGACAACATAAGGGGAAAAAAGGTAGACATTTCCTGTGTATTTTATAAGCTGTTTCTCTTTCTGTTTTATTTCTTTGGGATAAGGAACCAGTTGGTGTGTGGAAACACTTTCGACGTCAACGTTGACTGATCTACCAGGTTGCAGGGGATCCCGGAGCTCAATCGAATAGAAGATTTTATAAGGATGATCTTTAATTTTGATCTCAGTAACTTTGAGTTCAGTTCGACCCGGTTCCCGTAGATGAGCGGTCACAGAACTCAGTTGCTCCTTTTGTTTCGAGTCGAAGGCATATAAAAAGTTTCTTACCGTACCTTTTCCGCCGTTCTCGATGACAAGTTTCGCCGTTATTTTTGTAAGTTGAGACTGTAAATCGATACTTCTCTCGGCACTTTTGATGACAAGGTTGGAATCCAATACTTGTGAATTAGACAAGTAAAACGTGTGAAAGAGGAAAAAAATTCCAATAACTGACTGGAACCTAAGCACCGTTTTTGAACTCATATTTACTATTTTACAGTTATTTCATCAGTTTATAGTTAAGAAAAAATGCTTTAATTTCAACCGGCACTGATACCAAAATTACTGGCATGGACGTGGCGAAGAGCGACGGTGCAACGAGGCACATAGACCATAGACGTGGCTTCTGGTTATTTGATTTGGCAAAACATAAAAAAAGAAACTAGGAACGGAAACGCGAATGCGAAAATCGATGTGTCTTTTTCTATCTTACAGCGGCACGTCTCTTGTCCAGAGTTGGGTAAGTAAAATACTCTAGGTAATTTACGTAGTTTTTTACCGTAAATTACTAGGTATTTTACCCCACTAGTACTCTACATGATGTAAATTACGTGTATACGGGACTTAACGCTCCTGCGATGCCCGTTCTCGGTCTCGCCAACAAAGAACAAACCTAACCTCACCCAAAAGGCGATTATATCCAACACTTTTTAACACTTTACTACAAAATAAACATTTTGCAACATTTTGATTTTTCTCTTGCAGGCGCAGAAAGTTTAATTTATTCCATGGAATATATGGAAGCCCGAAGTGGGATTTTATTTTCCCCCGTCTATTTTCAGTCGACATTGATGATATTGTTTAACTAACAATGTTCATGTTCAAAACAAACTTTTCGGGAACGGAACTTCGAAAAAGTGAGGTTATATACAGTTCTATAACGCCGCCATCTTGGCACGTAATTTATTATGTATTTTACTGGTTTTCTACGTAAAATACCTCCCTTAGGTAATTTACGTAAAAAACCTCGAGTGACGCGTCACTGTACAATCCTGCTCTTGTCAGGTGACCACAAAAAAGAAATTAGATCTAAGGGTGGTTTCATACCACCCTGAAGGTACGGTAAAGGTGCAAAGTAAAGGTAAAGATATTTGCGGGGCGTAAAGTAGAAAATGATGGGAGTGAAAGAAACACTTATCTCCCTCATGGGACTCCAGCCTAAGTGAATTACCCATCGCATGGGCAGGGTTGAGTAACGACACGTTAAAAACTTTTCTCTACGTTTTTGTAGCAGATACGGTATTTCCAGTCCAAGCAGTTGAAATTGTAGGTTAGCGTAACTGCAAATTCTCACTGAAAATTATAAAAATACGTCTTTCTTTTTGCAAAATCTAAAAAGGCAGTGTTTTTTATGTAAGCAGACACTTTTAGTTTCAAAAAACTGGTTAAAATATGAGTGTAATATGTCATAGTGGTTTTTCGCTTCCAGTGTAAAGTTGGCACTTCTGAAAATACGTTCATTTTCATTTGCACGTCAAACCAAAGATATTATAAACCTAGATGCGGCGAGTGGCCTCGGAGTGGGAGAACGATATATATAGAACATCACTCTTTCTTGGGTATCCGAGGTGCTGCCCTCTTCACAACTTTCAGACGTTTTCATGGCGACGCGTGTTTCACGCAGTGTCTTCTGAATTCGAAAACACGGAGATGCTCGAAAATCTTCGGGAGACTTCGGCTCTCTCTTTATTTCGTCTATATATAGCATATACGAAATAAAGTAAAAGCAAGCGTTCCCAAACTTTCTGAGTTTCTGCGATTTCTTCGATTCGATGTCTCATGCATCTCGTCGTCTGCTCGCCCGGTGACTTCTGTTTACAAAATTTGACAGCTGACAAATTTTGTAAAAAGTCTTAAATAATTTGATGACGTGACATAAATTTTATGAATTTCAGGAAATGTTAAATAATTCTTTCGAGTGTGTGATCTACAAGGACTATTTATTCGAAGCTATTTGTTTGTAGAATTTAAATGCAGAATTTGAGGTTAGGTTCATAACCTGTTGTATTCAAGTAGTTTTATTTTTTAACTTTCTTTGATTTCACTCAATTGATTTTGAATATTATAAATTCAAAACGTTAATTAATTGCATTTTTATGTAAATTTTAAAAATAATAATCATTTTTAATCAATAAATTCTGTTATAATTACCTTTCTTGTAATTCTATTTTATGAGAATATAAAAACACTCCTTTAAAGATAAAATGTGGAAACCTAGCTTCAAGTTTGCTTACGTAGGAAAAACTTTGCAGCCGACCCGAAATTTATGAAATAACTAAATAAATAATTACTTACAGGAAATAACTATTTAATATTCATTCTTACCTATACCTTATGGTAATAAAGTACATCTATGAAGGGAAAAATTGTTACTGTCAATATTTTTGGTCGAAATGAGAAATTGAAATTTTGAGTTTAGAATTTAAATCCAATACTCTTACAGTCTTGCAAATGAAAATTAAATTACAGTTATTGAAATTTTACAAAAGTACAATGTAAATCAGATGAATTAATGATACAATAATCTAAAAATGAAAGAGTTTTAAAATGGTTTGAAATCAAAATTTTTTTTAATTTTCAAAGGCTTTTTTAAGGCTATAAGTGCTTTTTACAGGTGATTAATTAAAAGCTTACTTTACTTAAAAGTTGGGAATATTTAAATAAAAAGATCTACGCAAATAATTATAGTAGTTCCTCTTAACAAAAATTTTAATTGCAAACAATTCCAATTGTAAAATATCCTCGATTTTCAAGCCTTTTTAAAATAAATCTATATAATTTAAAGTAATTTTAGTTATATATCGAAAAAATTGAAATAGTCCTCGGACTTTAGAAAACTAGAAAATTTATTCATCGAAATCATTTCAAATTGCATTTAATGAAATATTTCAAATGAAACAATTATTTTTTGTGCCCTCTTTTGAGGATATTGTTAGAATTTCCTTTTCTCACAATTTTACTGGGAATTCTTATATAAATCAGGATCATCTTCGGTAAGTACGCTTTATTTCACTCTCTAAATCAAAATAAGTGCACTCAGAAAAAAGATTTGATTGAATCAAAGAAAATTATTTGCTTGAAAGACTTTCTTTGATTTAAAGAAATGATTTGTTTAAATGAAATAACATTTTTTTAATTCAAACATAATGTCTTTAAACGAAATAAATATTTGTTTGAATCAAATTAATTTTTCTTCAAAACAAAGAAATTAATTCAATGATATATGGTCAAAGATATAAATTGTTTGATTGAAGGCAGAAATTTATTTGATTCGAACAAATATTTATTTGGTCCAAAGATATTTTGTTTGAATCAAAAAAATTTTGTTTCATTAAGGTAGTTTTCATCCACGAAAAGTAAACCTCAGGCAAAAATAGATAATTTTGCTTTCAAGAATAACAATATTATTATTGAAGGTCTATTTTGGAAGAGAAAAGATTAATTCCCATGAAAAAAATTTGAAATACAGAAAAATAATTTTATTAATAAATTTTATTTTTGCCCCAACTTTTTTCTTATCGCTTCTTACCAAATTTCAAAAAATTATGCGATTCTAATAAATCATGAATCACTTTTACAGAGAAAAGATTTCTCACAACTTAACCATTTCCAATTTTCGAAAATTAATAAATTATTATCAAATTCAGCAATTTGTTTATAAAAATTTCGTTTTGGAAAATGTTTTTTTATTGGTTTCAGCCATTAAAGAATTTATTTTTAAAAATCAGAAACGGTGAAGTTGTGGAAAATCTTTTCTCTGAAAAAAATGATTCATGATTTATTAGAATCGCATAATTTTTTAAAATTTGATAAGAAGCGATAAGAAAAAAAAGTTGGGTCCAAAATAAAATTTATTAATAAAATTATTTTTCTGTGTTTTAAATTTTTTATGGAAAATAATCTTTTTCTCTTTCAAAAATAGCCCTTCAATAATAATATTGCTATTCTTAAAGGCAAAATTATCGAATTTTTGATTGAGGTTTACTTTTCGTGGATGTAAACTACATTAATGAAACAAAATTTTTTTGATTCAAACAAAACATCTTTGGACCAAATGAATATTTGTTCGAATCAAATAAATTTCTGCCTTCAATCAAACAATTTATATCTTTGACCATATATCATTGAATTAATTTCTTTGTTTTGAAGAAAAATTAATTTGATTCAAACAAGTATTTATTTCGTTTAAAGACATTATGTTTGAATCAAACAAATTTCATTTTCATTTAAACAAATCATTTCTTTAAATCAAAGAAAGTCTTTCGCAAATAATTTTCTTTGATTCAATCAAATCTTTTTCTGAGTGCACTTATTTTGATTTAGAAAATTGAAATAATAAAGCGTACTTACCGAAGGTGATCCTGATTTATATAAAAATTCCCAGTAAAATTGTGAGAAAAGGAAATTCTAACAATATCCTCAAAAGAGGGCACAAAATAATTGTTTCGTTTGAAATATTTCATTAAATGCAATTTGAAATGATTTCCATGAATAAATTTCCTAGTTTTTTAAAGTCCGGGGACTATTTCAATTTTTTCGATATATAATTAAAATTACTTTAAATTATATAGATCTATTTTAAAAACGCTTGAAAATCGAGGATATTTTACAATTGGAATTGTTTGCAATTAAAATTTTTGTAAAGAGGAACTACTATAATTATTTGTAGATCTTTTTATTTAAATATTCCCAACTTATTCAATTTAAAATTGGAAATATTACTATTAAGCAATTTTCAACACCTCATTATTTTTTAATCTGCCCACTTATGATTTTCTTGTAAGCTTTTAATTAATCACTTGTAAAAAGCACTTATAGCCTTAAAAAAGCCTTTGAAAAATAAAAAAATTTTGAGTTCAAACGATTTTAAAACTCTTTTATTTTTAGATCATTGTATCATTAATTCATCTGATTTACATTGTACTTTTGTAAAATTTCAATAACTGTAATTTAATTTTCATTTGCAAGACTGAGCACACTACTTTCTCGAGTCGCGGGTCGCGGGGAAGGTCGGAAGCACCGAAATCTCGAGTGAAATTGAAAACCGAGCCCCAGCAAAGCTTGCTAGCGAAGGAGCGCGAGCCAGCTTAGATTTTAGCAAAAACCGAAAATCACGGCGCGGTGAACTTTTTTGAGAAAACTTTGGTTTTAAAAATTCAATGGTAAAATAAGGAATACAAATTTTTTAAATGAATTTTAGTTTGATTATTTAATTATTTTATAATTGTTTTCATTTTTAATTAATTTAATTCCATTTATTTTAAAAGAACCCCAACATCTTAAAATAATGATTAATATGCGGCGAGGATATACTTCGTTGAATAAAAAATTATGTAATAAAAATTTTGTTCAAAGAACAAAATCGTTTATTTATTGAATCAAATTTTTTAGTGAATCTATCTAATATTTTACATTCAATTAAAATAAATATTTGATTGGATATATTAAAGAAAAATTTGGTGAGTCATACATTAACCAAACTGTCCGAAACAATAATTATAATATAAAGTAACATAACATTTTTTTTAATATTTACATTAAAATGTAACAAATGTAACAAATTAAGTAATTTATTAGGTATAATTTTTGTTAGAAAGTTTTAGTTTTATTTTTTTAATTCTCTTTAAATATTGAAAAACGTTTATAATAATTTATTTGCAGCATTTGGCATAGTTTTAATGAAATTAATATAAATTATTCATATTTTTTGATGAGACAAAGTTTCCCAAAAAGAAAAGCTGCTGAATATATTCAGAAATCAGTTAGCATTTATTGTACATAAATCAATTCATTTGAGTTTTTTTGAAAAACATTGATCTATTTTTTTTCAGAAAAGTGTGGAATTATCACTTTTTTAATAAGAAAATACAAGAACTAGCCATAAATTACAATGAGATTTTAAAACATTCTGACTAGTGTGAGTCAAACAAATATTTTAGAAATTACAAATTATTGAGCTTCGGACAACTTACTTCTTTAAATTTTCAAAAAAAATTTCTGTAAACATTGAGCTTAAAAAAGGAGAAGACTTCAACATTTGAACTGGTAAGATATTGATTTAAGGGTATGTGATACTTTACCTTGAAAGCAATTTAGTTTACACAGTTGTTTTTCCACAATTTTGAATTTATCAAAAAAATAATAGTGCCGAGACGTAAAGAAAATTAACACTGACGTCTGTGCACTATTATTTTGTTGAAAAATTAAAAATTGTGGAAGAACAACTGTGTAAACTAAATTGCTCTTATGGCAAAGTATCACATGCTCTTAAGTCTAAATTTTTAATTAACTAATTAATTTAAAATTTTATTTTTAAAATTGTAATTATTAATTTGAATAATATTTGAAAAGAATAAAAATCCTGGAAACTAGAAGTTGTTCATAATGAAAAAAATCTGCGCGCAGCTCGCTTCGCTCGCAAGTTTGAGCGCGCGATTTGATCGTCGTGCTTCGCGCTCCGTTCTTGTGCTCTTCACATACATTCAAGTTTATTTATTATAATTTGATACTAAAGCTCAAACCAATTTTATAATAATATTACAGATGATGTGAATTACATATTTTCTCAAAGTCACTCAATTTCTTTTTGAATTTAAGTGAAATAGGAAATTCAATTTACTTAAGGCTCTATCAGCCTTAAGGAACACATTCTCATCATGACGCTCGCGCTTCGCGCTCGATTTTCTGTATACATTTCGGTAACTTTTTAATAAATTACATGATTAAAATAATTTATTTTCTTCCAAATCTCTCAAAAAGAAAAAACAATCGTAGACTTTATTTAAGGAAACGATTTTGCAGAACAACGCTTATTTCGTATCACATATTTTGGTGAAAAAAATCGAATTTTTTTAATATTAAAAATTAAAACATAAAATATACATCCTGTCCCGAAATGTCTTAATGAGAATTTGTAGACTTCATTCAGGCAAACAATTTTCCATCTAAACGTTTTTTTTGTATCTCACATATTTTGTCTAAAAAATGGAATTTTCGAATTTTAATCGTATTTTTTGGAATTGAAACGAAAAATATATGTTTTATTAGAAACTGTATAAGACAAAATTTGTAGAACTTTTTGAAACGAACAATTTTGTATTCCTACGTTTTTTTCGTATTTCACATATTATTGTTAAAAAATTGAATTTTGGATTTTCAATAGTTTTTTTTTAAATTAAAAAGAAAAATATGCATCTTATGGAAAAATGTTACAATTTAAATTTGAAGGTCTTTATGTAGTAAATAATATTTTATTATAACGTTTTTTCGTATCTCGTATAATTTAACTGGCAAATGGAATTTTGATATTGACTTTTTACATTCTCATCATGGATGAGAAGGTATTGGTTTTATTTTTAATTTGAATATGCTGTAACATTTCTAATTTTGATTTAATCAAAAAATGTTAACAGGATAATTTGTAGAGATTTATGAGCAATATCAAAAACCAGTATTGAAATTTTTAATTTTTTCAAAAAGTTATTTTCAAAAACATAAAAGTAGTGCTCAATCCCTCAATTTTGATTGGATGTGGCTGGTTAACGAAGTTGTCTTACTTTTTCGGCTCCGATAAAGTGTGCCAAAGCTCAATTCAATCTGATAATCCTATCGAGAGTTATGCCGCACATGGCCTACTACAGACAGACAGACAGACACTTTCGTAAAAACCGTTTTTTCTGAGTCAGGGGGTCTCAAAACGTAAAGATTTGATGAAAATTTCGAAAGTCATTTTTCACATAAAACCAATACCTTCTCATCCATGATGAGAATGTAAAAAAAGAATTAAAAATACGAAAATAAGAAATTAAACTTTTTAAAAATAAGAAACTAATTCTCTTTCTATTGCATACATGTTCAAATTATAATAATTAAATATTGGTTTTTCATTCATGTACATACTTATCTTTCACTGACAGAAAGTTAATTTAGCAATGCATGTTCACTGTAACCTATTTCAATATCAAAATGATACTATAAAGCAAAATAAAATACACATAAAGTAACATTGAAACACTTTACACGTCGCTTTTCCTTGCTTTGTTTACCAATTTTTAATTTTCTTCAATATATATAATTTAAATTTAAATTTTTAAAGCGCGCTTTCTGGTTATTGGGTATCTCAGCGGGTGGAGGGGATTGGAGGGAGATACATTTAGCGCCTCTATAATGCTTTCGAGGAACTAATTCGGATTGATCATACGGCGGGGTGAGAGGCAAGAGGGGACCGGGAAAAACACGCCGAAAGCGACGTCTACATTTAAGTCTACCGAACTATAATTGGCCGCATCTAGGTTTATAAGTCAAACTTCTTTTGCCTCCATTAGATCCATATACCATATAGACCATATATTATAAGCAGGGTTGCAGACGTAATATATCTTAGGTAACTTACGTATTTCTTTACATGTAAATTATATACGTAATTTACGTCCCTAGTGTTTTACATGTAATTTACGTTTTCAAGAGGGCGACTGCGCTTATATAGAAAATAAACATAACCAAAATTCTTTAGAAGATGCAAAACAGATTTGATTTAGAGAATAGAGAAAGATGTCGTACAATTAGGATTTAACAAAATTAAGTATGATTGAAATCAACTTACTTTACGTCTTTTCAGTGACGGAACTTCCAGAGAGTCTTTTGGTTTGCAGCTGTTACTTAAATTAAAAGAAATACAAAGTCAGAGGATTTTAAAAATTAAATACAATCATTTATATTAACGAAGGATCAATAATATTTACAAACCTGTGAGCTAGAAGACGGTCGTAGCTGGTATTTTTAAAAATAATAAAGAATTTGAAAATCTTTTTGTGGAAAAAATGACGCTTTCGACTGCGCTGGGATTCAAGTCCAGGTCTTTCGATAGCCGGTCGACTGCCTCCGATAATGTAGGCAGTGACAAAAATTTCAAACTCACCTAATTAATTTAAAAATAATATTACAAATTTTTCCAAATCATTTCAGTTCTTCCCGAAGGATTTTTTGTCCCTTTTTACTTTCAACTTTTGATTCACTCATTTTTAAAATCTTATTATATAAAGAATAATTCACTTAATCTCGCACTCAATGCATTCCGGAATAAGGAATAAGTGAGGTTATATTATGCTTTTTTCCAGCCCTATCCAACTGCCTAAAAAATGTCCGTAAATATTTGACCCCCACATGGTAGTTCCTTAAAATCTCGATTGAGGGCGCAGTTGCGCTTCAGCCTGACTTTAACATTGTTTCTTATGGGATGATGTTACAAATAATTTAAAAAACTATATTTATCAATAAAAAATACTTATGGAACTATCACAATAAATTAACAAACATATAATTCAAATTTTCAGCAAAAAAAAATTTTAAATATTATGATAGGAATGGAGAAAATAAATTTTAAACGCAGTCGCGCTTCAGCCTGATTTTTTAACATTTCCGGTAAGAAGGTATAGATTAAATTGAATTAAAAGTAGTTTGAATATGGGCGATTTTCCCACACTTTTAATCCAAAGCAATGCCGTTTTTGAGCGTGAACACTTCAATTCATTTTAGCGTGCTACGTTTGTGCTCGTTTCAATTCCGTTGAATCCTGCGACGAAGAATGAACGCGTTTTAATTCTGTCAAGGGTGAAAGATTTGAAGTCAAGTTGATTCTGTTTAATCTCGCAAAGATACTTATAATATTTAAGTCATCTTAATTCGTTTTTATGAGTCAAAGTGTGAAAGAAAATAATTCAATTTAATTACGTAGGATAACCTAAGAAGTTGAAGTCATTTTAATTTCATCTTGTGAGTGGATATGTGGAACAAACTAATTTGGTTGTTTCTCGTCTAAAATTGAAGTCAAATTAATTCGGTTTGACCACTGTAATGGCAGGAGTTTGAATTCTAATTAATTATTTTGCAAATTTTTTCTAAATAATTTAGATAAATTCCCTTAAAAAATGCAATTGAGAAATAATAAATATGCAATTAATATGTCTTGAATAATTTTATCAAATAATATAATGAACGTTATGTTTACTAAATATGACAAAAAATTAAAGTGAGAAACTCTTGTAAAAATTAAATGTACATTGATTTAATCAATCCAAAATTATACATAATTGAGAATAAATTCAATTTATAAATTAAAATGACGTATAAACTTAACATGAATAAATAAACTATTTTCTTTCTTTTTTGAGGGCAATTCTATTCAATTCCGTTCCACTAAAGCGGTACTTTTTACTCCGTTTTAATCCCGACTAGGTTGGTGGATTCATTTCAATCCATTTCTTTTACGTCTTTAATACTCTTCTGGATTGAAACGTAATTTTCAAAAACGGTATTGAATTGAATAGAAACGTTTCTATCTAATTTAATCCATACTTTCTTACCGGGTTGTTTTGTATGGAATAATTTTACAAACAATTTACAAATTATTTTCTTTAATAAAAAAATTTTTATGAAAATATCATAATAAATTAACAGACATATCATATTAAAAATTTACAGCAAAAAAAATTTTTAATAGATACTCATAGCAATGGAGAAAACAATTTAACATATATTTAACATAATTAAACAACCTGCCTGCTGGAACGAGCATCGTCGGCTTCGCGGATGACGCACTTGTCGTGTGCGCCGCTGACGACGTCGGAATCCTAGAGCTGAGGATCAATGAAAGTCTGTGGCGAGCGAAGCGCTGGTTGGACGGCAGAGGTCTTAAAATGGCCCCTGAGAAAACCGAGGCTTTGCTCGTTACGGACAGGAGATCCTTCCAATACCCGAGGATCGTTCTCGGAGAGCATGAAGTCGAGTGGAAAACAAGCATTAAGTACCTGGGGGTGCAGCTGGATCGTAGGCTTAGCTTTGGCGAACACCTAAAGATCGCAGCCGCCAAAGCCATCCAATGTGGAGCAAACTTGGCCCGGCTTATGCCAAACATTGGTGGACCCAGGGAAGCGAAAAGAAGATTGGTGGCGAGCGTGGTCCATTCGAAGCTGCTTTATGCAGCTCCGGTCTGGGCCAATGCCTTGCAAAACCATGCTATCCAGAAGAAGCTGTTCTCGGCGCAGAGACTTGTCGCGCTGAGAATAGTTTCGGCATATAGAACTATCTCGACGAGCGCTGTGCTGGTCCTGGCGAGCGTCCCGCCAATAGATTTATTGGCGGAGGAAAGGCAGGAAACCTTTCAGCTTCGCAAGGAGCTTATCTGCGCCGGCCTGCAGGAAGTCGCTCGCGCGAAGGAGGCCATCCGCAAGGATGGAAGGCGCAGACTCGTCGAGAAATGGCAGATGAGATGGCATGGTGAGCAGACAGGGAGATGGACCTACCGCCTGATCCCGGAGCTCGCCACCTGGCTGAACAGAAAGCACGGGGAAGTCGGCTTTTACTTGGCACAAGCGCTCTCGGGCCATGGCTGTTTTAACGCGTACCTGAGGCGTTTTAAGAAGAGAGACGAGGAGACGTGTTGCTACTGCGATTCCCCGGTGGATAACGCAGAGCACGCTCTCTTCGTCTGCGCAAAATGGGGTGTGGCTAGGGAGGTCCTCGGACAGGCGGTGGGTTGCGAACTTACTCCTGACACGATGGTCCCCCTCATGCTCCAGTCTGAGCGGTTCTGGACGCTCATCGAGTCATTCGTCACACTTGTGATGATGACGAGAGAACTTGATGGGCGTCGAGAGCGAAACAACGGGGAGGGCCAGTAGAAATCGCATCGGGGCCTGCACCCGCGGTTCCGCGTCTCGGGTAGACTTGTCTGTCCGCGTCGTTCGGGGGAGGAATCTGCTTGTTTCTCCCCTGGGTGGCGCGGCTAGTCGGTTGTCCTAGTGGGCGCGTGGCCGCGGGTGGAAGTTCCGAGCGAACGGATGACGGAAGAGTCGTACGCGACTTTAATGGAACCAACCACCCGTGATGTTTAAAGCCGAAAGGCGGTTCCGCGGGTGGTGTATTGGTTCGAGAGAGGGGGTTTTTTCGTTTTAACAGGTATGCCTAGACCCGTCCTAGGAGAGTCCTGTACAACGTCTATAAAAGATTTTGCCATTTTTCCTCCTCACCAAAAAAAAAAAAAAAACATAATTAAACATAAATATAATATAATATAAATATAATAATTTAACATAATTTAACATATATTTATTTAACAATTTAACATATATAAAACATATATATATGTATAGCTTTCCATAGTATATCAAAGTGTTACAATAATTTGAATTGATAATAATTTCCACTTAATTAACAAAGCAATTCACTTCAAAATGAAGTTTATAAATACATTTGCATACAAAGTAATAGATAGCTGACCATAACAATAATTGCTTTGTTAATTAATTGGAAATTATTATCAATTCAATTATTCTAACACTTTAATACACTATGGAAAGCTATATAAATAAATGTATTCAAAATTGTTTTTTCCATTGCTATCAGTATCTATTAAATGTTTTTTTGCTGTAAATTTTACTGTTTTAATGTTAATTTATTATAATATTTTTTTATTAAAGAAAATAATTTTTTAAATTGTTTGTAAAATTATTCTATAAGAAACAATGTTAAAAAGACAGGCTGAAGCGCGACTGCGTTTAAAATGTTTTCTCTCCATTCCTATCATTATCTATCAAAATTTTTTTGACTGAAAATTCTTATTATATGTTTGTCAATTTATTGTGATAGTTTCATGAGTATTTTTTATTGATAAATATGATTTTTTAAATTCTTTGAAACATTATCCCATATGAAACAATGTTAAAGTCAGGCTGAAGCGCAACTGCGCCCTCAGTCGGGATTTTAAGGAACTATCATCTGGGGGTCATATATTTACAGACGCGTTCCATGCAGGCCCTCCAAGCTCCAATGTATTTCACTGTGACAAAGTTCTGGCTACGTAGTTCAATTCGTGAAGTTCGATGGCGCCACCTCCGCTACCAACATTGTTAAGTCTTCCCGTCACTGATATATGTCAGTGCATTTGTGTTGATTTGTGTATGCAGACGTTCTGTGGTTTACGGCGTAGTTTTGTGTTGATTGTGGTTTTTATATGAATTGCGAAGCAAGTGATTATTCCAGGAGTATACAGAAGCTGCGTTTTTCAATTTTTCTTGAAGTAAGTGCATTTTACTTGAATTAATGTGCAATGAAAACCAAATTACAAATAGGATTGCAAAATTACCACGTGTTGTTTCATTTGGTTTTCATTGCACATTAATTCAAGTAAAATGCACTTACTTCAAGAAAAATTGAAAAACGCAGCTTCTGTATACTCCTGGAATAATCACTTGCTTCGCAATTCATGTAAAAACTACAATCAACACAAAAATACGCCGTAAATCACGGAACGTCTGCATACACAAATCAACACAAGTGCACTGACATATATCGGTGACATGAAGACTTAACAATTTTGTGGCGGAGGTGGCGCCATCGAACTTCACGAATTGAAGTACGTAGCCAGAACTTTGTCACAGTGAAATACATTGGAGCTTGGAGGGCCTGGTTCCATGCAAAAATGGAGGAGTTGGATAGGGCTGCTTTTTTCCCTCACCTTCCTGGCTCCTCAGAAGTCCGCCATTTTTCACATTTATTGCATTGCTTACGCATAATACGTAAATTTCGTATTATACGTATAAGAGTTCGAGTTACGCGTAACCGTGCAACCCTGACTATAAGTCTTGATTCCTGATAACTGTTGATAACTTCCTTGCGGTCCGGTTGTACCATCAGATAATTTTTTAAAATGAATTGCTTTCCGTAATCCATTTCATTATTAATCAAGCACTTGTCAAAAGAAAATAATTACCGTAAAGTATCACTTTTCTATCAACAGTTAAAAAAAATCATGACATTGAATGTGACATATTTACTACATAACATAATTTGTTATTAATAAAGGTGACCATAACCTGTAAGTATATTGTCTTAGAGATCCGTGTTGTTTTAAAGACCAACTGTGAAGTACAAATAACTTAAATATCGATGAAATTTATTTATAATAAACTTTGTTTTTTCTTCGTATTAGATTTTTTTTATTTTTAAAAATTACACGAATTAAATAATGTTTTTTTTAGAAGTTATGATACACTTTTTAAGAAAAATGATATAGGTATAAGCTTAGCAACCGAAGAATTATTTAACAAAAAATTATAAATTTAACGTCGATAAAACAGGGATACATTTTTATAATTGTTTAAAATAAAATACGGTCTGTAGCCATCCGTTTATGTGTCCTTTATCATGCCCCAAAGTTACAGCAAGAAAATTGATTGTAGACAAATTTTGGGGGAAACTGAAATTGTTTTTTTGATCACGTGCCCCACTTAAATAGTTCACAATATTAAAAAAAAATAAAAATGGACAAAAATAAAAACTTTTATTATCTAAAATAATTAGCAAAAATCATTGTATGGACAACGTTAAGTATTATCGTTTCTTAGAATCCAATAATTTTTAATAAGTTCTTCGAAATTCCATATAATATAAATTTCATTGTAAATTAAAATGTGTTTATAGTATTATGATTATTCGCAGGTGTAATCTATTAAAATTTTTTTTTCTTTACAATACTGTTATAAGGAATTTAAAAAAAAAATTGTTGAGATAACAATTTTATTTATAAAAATGTTGCACACATCAAGTATCGTCAACGCCAGTAACTTCTCTTGCTTTTGGTAATTATTTTTTATTTTTTCTTCTTATTTTAGAAATACAATTGAATTATTGAAAATAACAACTTTATGAATTCACAGTTCTATTGGAAAAAGAGAAGCGCTGAAAAATGTAAGAAGTGCACAAAATATAATTCTAAGGACACATAGTACCAGTAAAATCAGATGTACTTTGATGTCAGTATCAAGTACAAATATATCTTCACATAAATTAAAACAAATCGCTTATAGTAATTACATATGGCTAAGAGCATCATGCGTAAAAGAAATTCATACTCTAACAATGCCACAGTATCAAGCTGTCAAAACTGATAAAATGAATAACTTGGATGTCAAAATGGTAATGGTGAGCATTTAATTTTCATTGTGCTTCTATCCTAAAGAAGGAGATACAAATACGTTCTTGATGATCTGAGAAAGCCAAGAAAAATTGTTAGCAAGGAGAACTCTTATATTAAATTGATTTATGAATAATTTAATACATATAATTAGTTCTTTAATCTTTTATAACAATTAACTATCAAATCCTAATTATTTTTAACGCCTCAAAGGAAGACGAGCAGGAAGTTATTAAAGACAAAAAGAATGAAATAAGTGAAAATAGCGAAACACGTGATGAGCAGCTTATTAAGCAGCTTGAAAACCAGAAGACTTCCCATTTTAGTAAGTGGAATATGTAAACTGTTGCAAAAATTACGTATAATTTTTATAAGATATTGCAAAATTTACTATTTTTGTATATTGCTTTTTACTTTCTCTTTTAGATATACTGAAAGAGTTTCCAGTACCGAATTCTTCACTGCATAACGTGTATTCGACCGTAGAATCGCAATTGAAGATGGATCGACCACTTTTAATGGAGTACCAAAAAAGTGGACTAATGTGGACTTGTAAATGCACAGTCAAATGGCCAGAGGATAAGGAATTTATAGCTAAGGAACGTTCAAAATCTCTGGCAGCATCGACAGTAGCTTTACAGTGTTTGCACTGGCTGAAAGATATTGGTAAAATAAAAAATGGCTTGCCTATAGTTTTCGATGTTAAAAAATTACAAAGCTCATTGAATAAACCTACAAAAATAAACATTGAATGGGAAATGTTAAAGAAAGTACAAAACTTACTTCAAAAATATGAGTCTGTAAGTATTTGAGATTTCTTTTTTTTATGTTGCGAGATCTTTTAAAAAAAAGACTGAAGAATCAAGTTGTAATTTTCACGTTTTATGCATATGATTTCAGACGATCAAACCGATCTTAGCACAAGCTGAAATACCAAAAATAGAAAACATTACTGGTAACGTAGATTCTGATAATTCTCGAGGAGGCAGTTTTCTTTCCTCTGTAAAGCAAAGGCATATGATCAGTCGCTTGGAATTAAATTCCGATGAAAGAAATCGGGATCTGCAAGAAAGACTTGATAAAAGACAGCCTGTCAATTACACATTACCTATCACTTCATACAAGTATGTTTGAGAATTTTTAGTCTCTTGAACGTAATTTTGCTTCAAATTTATCGGCTTTGGAAAATAGTTTAGTTGTCAAAATAAGTGTTCTAAATTCAAATTTAACTTAATTCCTTTTATTTTAGGGATGAAATCCTCACGAAAATAAACAAAAATCAAATATTATTAATTAAAGGTGATACGGGTTGCGGGAAAACAACTCAAGTTCCTCAAATTATTATGGATAGCTTTGCCAAAAATGGCCAAGCTAGCAAATGTAATATGATTGTTACCCAACCTCGAAGAATCTCGGCTATTTCACTCGCAGAGCGTGTTGCCTTTGAAAGAGGTGAAAAAATAGGTGACGTGGTCGGCTATAAGGTTAAGCTGAAACAGTATCTTCCACTGTCTCCCGGTGCGATTTTATTTTGTACGTCTGGTGTGCTTCTGAAAAAAATGGAAAATAATCCCAATTTAATCGGTATCTCGCATGTTATCATCGATGAAGCGCACGAGAGAAGTGTTGATATTGATATGCTTCTAGTGCTGATAAAACGAGCAGTATCAAAAAACAAGGATATAAAGGTTATTATAATGTCAGCATCACTGAATGCTGAACTTTTTCAAAATTATTTAAATTGCGAAAGTTTAGAAATTCCTGGGAAGGCATATCCTGTAAAAATGCACTTTCTAGAAGATTTCGCTAAGGCAATTAATATAAAGCGTCATGATTCTGAATATCAGACTCCCAGATACCCCATTGTGGAATGTAATAAAATAGCAGAATTGGTGCAATGGATAAGTAATAACAAACCACCAGGTGCTATTTTGTGCTTTTTACCAGGGTGGAATGAAATTACTATGGTAGAAGCAGGATTGAAAGAACTTAATAGCAGAAGGATAAAACAAGTAGTGTATCTGATTCATTCGATGATGCCACATTATGACCAGCAAAAAATTTTCGAAAAGCCTCCACCAGGCGTGAGGAAAATCATTTTAGCCACAGACATCGCCGAAACTGGTATTACAGTTCAAGATGTCGTTTACGTTGTGGATTCTGTTACTCATAAACAAATACGATGGGATGATGAAAAACAAGTGAATACTATGAAAAGTTATTGGGTTTCCAAAGCAAATATCCAACAACGGTAAGAACTTTTTAAGTTTTGTTGCTTTGAACAAATGTTTTAAATTTTCAATACCTAGCACTGCAACTTTTTTTCAGGAAGGGAAGAGCTGGTAGAGTTCAGCCAGGAGAGAGTTACCATTTCATCAAAAGGTCGGAATACGAAACTTTACCCCCCTATGCACTGCCTGAAATAAAATGTCTTTCCTTAGAAAGAGTAGCACTTGACTGTAAATTATTCAGTCAGGAAAGAATCGAAGACTTTCTGGCAAATATGCCTGAACCTCCTGATCCACATATTGTTCACTCTTGCGTAAATAGTCTGATGAAAATGGGTGCTTTGGATCACAATGAAAATCTTACGACTTTGGGTAGAAAAATAGCTGCTTTTACTCTATCACCTATTCTAGGCAAAATTGTTCTCTACTCTAGCATTTTTAAGTAAGTTAAAATTTTACTTTTATATTTTTGTATTCTAGTCTTTTGTATTAAATCTGGTAATAAAGTAACCGGGAAAGCAGGCGCCCTTTTCTGTTGGTATCAGATTTTTATTAGTTTAATTTTAAGCTCAAAGCGAGGAATGAAATTCAGGATGATCAGTGAATTAATTTAAGGTAAGTCAGTAAGGGGGACAAGAGTGAGGTTTCTCCGGTTACTTAATTGCCAGACCTCATGTAGCGATTTAAAAAAGTAATGTCTGAAAACTTAATAGTTTTGTCTTTAAATTGTAGCTGCGTCCACCCGATGCTTACTCTAGTAACAATGTTTTCAATGCAAATTGAGATTTTTCGAAATGCTTTGATACGTAAAGATGAAATTCGATCTGTGAAACAGCGTTTTAGCAACAGTAGTGACCATCTTGCTTTAAGCTGGATATACATGCAATGGGAAGCCTTTTATAATAAAAACCCACAAATTGCAGAAAAGTTTTGTGATGAAACTGGCCTTAATCCTCTTCGAATGTTGACCTTAAAAAGTAAGATAATATTAAATTTATATAATGCTGAACCTATCGTAGCAGAAGTGACATTGTAAGGCCTGGAATAGGCTTTCAAAACCTTCCAAAGTTCTATAAGTAGAATTACATTTGACTATAATAATGCTTCGTCTTATTCTCTAAAATGATGGAGCCTTATAAAATTACAATGAGACAAAAAGTTTCCATCTTAATGCGTAGTACTTTAATAAGGCTCTATTATTTCACAGAATAATAAAATGCAGTATTACAGACAACTATAATTCTACATGGTTCATAAATTCAATTTCATTGGTATAGATCGCAAGTATACAGTTGAATTTAATTCAACTTAAAAACATTTTTCATAGTTTAATGTTTAATAAGACTGATAAGAATTAATTCTTTAAAAGCAGTGATTCTAAGTTATTAAACTTGTAAAAGTTAATCAAATTTTTTTTCTAATTGACCCGTATCAAAATTAAACTGGCTCGATCTGAAAAATTGATCTTTAAGTAATAATTTGAAATTGAACATTCTAAATGACCTCGAATAACATGACTTGACATGACGTATTTTGTTTTTCCTTTTCCTACATATAATTACTGACAATTTGAAAAAGAAAATTTGTTTTCCTTTACGCAGAATTGAGAAGTCAGTACGAAAAACAGCTTAGCGACTGTTTAGGAATGAGACAGAGTTTACACGGAAAGCCGGAATTAAATCATTATGTACAATCTGATGAAATGGTAAGAGCAGTGATTCTCGCTGGCGTGGATCAGATAATAAGATACAAAGGATTTCAAAAAATTCGCGAGCATGTGAAGTTGAGTCTTAAGGCTCTTGCTGATGAGTAAGTTTCTGAGACACGGAAGTGAGTTTGAAAAGGAATTTTCTAAATTATTAATTTTAAAAATTATTGTTTACGTTTAGAAATAACAAAGATACATGCACCACTCCAGAAAGCGTAAATCATTTAAGGGAAGTATATCCGAGTCCTTATTTAACTTACATAAGAAAAACGTTTTCCTATGAAAGGAGAAGGACTGTGATACGTGATAGCAGCTTGATATCGCCTTTGACAGTAATGCTATTCAGTCAAGGGAAAATATTTGGTTATGAGGTAATCACAATTTTCAGATCAGAATTATCAAAAGTTTATTTATCCTCAATTTCTTAATATTATAATGTCAATTATGATTTCATTAGAATCCAAAACATGCTATTAATCCATATGAATCAAATGGTGAAAAAGAAATTGTGGTTAGGATTTCTGACAAGGACAACGTAACATTGCTGTGTTCTGAGAGGTGAGTAATGAATTGTACAGAAGCAATAATTTGTAATTTATTGCATAATAATTTTATCTTTACAGAACTGCTAGCGTACTTTTTGAATTCCGGGATAGTATTTGGGCCGTTGTACGTTATCTTATAGATCATCAAGGCCTATTATTTAACTCAGATTCTGAGCAAGTAGATATAGTAGAAAATTATAAAAATGAAATGCTCGTAGTGCTTGATGAGATACTTACAGCAGCTGCAAAACCGATAGACACTTCGAAAAAACGATTTGCAGATAGAAAATCTGAAGTTGACCCACTGAGGTGTTGAAAACTAACTTTGATATTTTAGTTCTCTTACACGGACCATAAAAATATCATACTGCTGTGTTATTTGTACATAACTTGGACGATGAAAAATATTTTATATTTAAAAAAATGATATATAAAAATAACAGTTTCATGTATAAATGTGTGAAAAATATATAAGTAGTTTACTGTTTTTGGGTGAGTTAGTGTTTCTTTTATTTTGACGTTAATGATGCATTTATCAATTCTATTTCTTTTTAAAACGTTAATTTTTAGATTTATAATAATAAATTGAATCACTGATCAATTACTGTAAAAGGATATCCTTATTGCACTTAATAATAATATAGTAATTCTATCAAGAGTTATGCCTCACACGACCTACTACTACGACTAGGGTGTTTGATATTTACGTGAAATTTCTATGAGAGGTCGCCACTAATCACAAAAGGTTATCATTCTTGACAACTCCAGCCTTCAAACCTCTTCTGTCAAAATTTGAGCCCAATCCATTCATTAGTTTAAAAGTTAGGACTTCCCTGAATACGATATCTGCAATATATTGCCCACACTGACGACTGAAGCAACATTTGCGGGATATTCATCCCCCCCCCCCCCCCAAAAAAAGCTTTGCGACTTTGAGGTTTGAGTTGCGGCAGGACTACTCTGGTTAGATTTAGGAGTTCAGCAAGGTACTTGTATTACCCAAGTAACACAGGATCATCTATTAGACGTCTAAAACAGCTTTTTGAAAAAAACGGGAGAGCTCTAGAAGACGTTCCGATTTTCCGCCGAAAGTGCTATTAGACGTCTAGTAGAGCTCAAATTGGCCGCTAATTAAACTATTTTTGGCGTCTAGAAGACGATCGAAAAAAAGCATCTACAAGATGTCCTTATGTCGTCTTTTAGAGGAGTATCATTCGATGAGTTTTAGATTGTTTGTAGAGCTCTATTAGAGCTTGCGATAATCTATTCTATAAGACATTACGAAAATCGTCTTTTAGACAACAATTAAAAGCTTTGCTATAACAGGTAAGTAAATATTTCCTAGAGCTCTAGGTTAAGAGCTCTAGAAGAGGTATGAAAAATTGTATTTTAGATATTATAAATGGGCTAAAAGTGATATTTTTACATGAGATTTTTTACCAATAAAAGCCGAAAAATGTAGTACGAATATTTCTCTTAAAACCGATATCTAAAATAACAGTAAAAGTATCACTTTTATCCCATTTTGTAATATCTAAAATACAATTTTTCATACCTCTTCTAGAGCACTCAACCTAGAGCTCTAGGAAATATTTACTTAACTGTTCTAGCAGAGTTTTTAATTTTTGTCTAAAAGACGATTTTCGTAAAGTCTTGTAGAATAGATTATCGCAAGCTCTAACAGAGCTCTTCAAACAATCTAAAACTCATCGAATGATACCCCTCTAAAAGACGACATAAGGACATCTTGTAGATGCTTTTTTTCGATCGTCTTCTAGACGCCAAAAATAGTTGAATTAGCGGCCAATTTGAGCTCTACTAGACGTCTAATAGCACTTTCGGCGGAAAATCGGAACGTCTTCTAGAGCTCTCCCGTTTTTCTCAAAAAGCTGTTTTAGACGTCTAATAGATGATCTTGTGTTACTTGGGTAAAGATAGAAGACTTGAGAGCAATCTAGGACTTCCCTGAATACAGTATCTGCATTATATTGCCCACACTGACGACTGAAGCAACATTTGCGGGATGTTTATCCCCCCTCCTGAAAATGTTTTGCGAATTTAAATTGCTGTGAGACTACTCTGGTTGGATTTAGGAGTTCAGCAAGGTAGTTGTATTAAAGATAGAAAACTCTAGAACAATCTAGGACTTCCCTCAATACGATATCTGCTATATATTGCCATCAGTGACGTCAGAAGAGTCATTGGTATCATAGTCATCCCCCCTCCTAAAAAAGTTTTGCGACTTTAAATTGCTGTGAGACAACTCTGGTTGGATTTAGGAGTTCAGCAAGGTAGTTGTATTAAAGATAGAAGACTCGAGAACAATCTAGGACTTCCCCCAATACGATAACTGATATATATTGCCAATAGTGACATCAGAAGAGTCATTGGTATCATAGTCATCCCCCTCCTAAAAAAGCTTTGTGACTTTGAGTTGCGGCAGGACTACTCTGGTTAGATTTAGGAGTTCAGCAAGGTACTTGTATTAATGATAGAAGTTTCGAGAACAATCTAGGACTTCCCTCAATACGATATCTGATATATATTGCCAATAGTGACATCAGAAGAGTCATTGGTATCATAGTCATCCCCCTCCTAAAAAAGCTTTGCGACTTTGAGTTGCGGCAGGACTACTCTGGTTAGATTTAGGAGTTCAGCAAGGTACTTGTATTAATGATAGAAGACTCGAGAACAATCTAGGACTTCCCTCAATACGATATTTGATATATATTGCCAATAGTGACATCAGAAGAGTCATTGGTATCATAGTCATCCCCCCTCCTAAAAAGCTTTGCGACTTTGAGTTGCGGCAGGACTACTCTGGTTAGATTTAGGAGTTCAGCAAGGTACTTGTATTAATGATAGAAGACTCGAGAGCAATCTACGACTTCCCTGAATACAATATCTGCATTATATTGCCCACACTGACGACTGAAGCAACATTTGCGGGATGTTCATCCCCCTCCTGAAAATGTTTTGCGACTTTAAATTGCTGTAAGACTACTCTGGTTTGATTTAGGAGTTCAGCAAGGTAGTTGTATTAAAGATAGAAGACTCGAGAACAATCTAGGACTTCCCTCAATACGATATCTGCTATATATTGCCATCTGTGACGTCAGAAGAGTCATTGGTATCATAGTCATCCCCCCTCCTAAAAAAGTTTTGCGACTTTAAATTGCTGTGAGACAACTCTGGTTGGATTTAGGAGTTCAGCAAGGTAGTTGTATTAAAGATAGAAGACTCGAGAACAATCTAGGACTTCCCCCAATACGATATCTGCTATATATTGCCATCAGTGACGACTGAAGTAACACTGGCGGGATGTTCATCCCCTCTTCTGAAAAAGTTTTGCGACATTGAGTTGCTGTTGGACTACTCTGATTGGATTCAAGAGTCCAGCAAGGTACTTGTATTAAAGATAGAAGACTCGAAAACAATCTACACGCAAAAAAATGTGTAGCTGGTACAAAGAAAGATATCGTTGTTCCAGCTATATTATTAATTATCCTAACCATAAATATGGCTAATATAACCTAGAACATCCTTGTGACAGCTACACATTTTTTTCCGTGTAGGACTTCCCTGAATACGATATCTGCAATATATTGCCTACACTGACGACTGAAGCAACATTTGCGGGATATTCATCCCTCCTCCTAAAAGAGTTTTGCGACTTTGAGTCGCTGTTGGACTACTCTGATTGGATTCAGGAGTCCAGCAAGGTACTTGTATTAAAGATAGAAGACTCGAAAACAATCTACACGCAAAAAAATGTGTAGCTGGTACGAAGAAAGATATCGTTGTTCCAGCTATATTATTAATTATCCTAACCATAAATATGGCTAATATAACCTAGAAAATCCTTGTGACAGCTACACATTTTGTTCCGTGTAGGACTTCCCTGAATACGATATCTGCAATATATTGCCTACACTGACGACTGAAGCAACATTTGCGGGATATTCATCCCTCCTCCTAAAAGAGTTGCGACTTTGAGTCGCTGTAAGACTACTCTGGTTGGGTCAAGGAGTTTTGCAAGGTACTTTCATCAAAGCTTCAATTCTCGAGATCAATCTGCGACATGGCTCAAGCCTACATCTGCTATTGATTTATTAGAGCCAGGTGTGGACCGTCATTAATGCAATGGTCAACACCCCTCCGGTTCCAGTTTCAGATGAGCCTGTCAACGCGCTATCCGAGTGGGTGACGCTGCAACACGCTGCGTTTCGCTAAATAATATCATTTATCATTAACCCAATAAGGGAGCACTAAAATGTTGCAATAGATCCTTCATCTTAAGCTTTTGGAGCTCCTACTATTAAATAAATTTTTAATCGCACATTGTACATAAACAGTAGTATATTGTGTTGCAACGCAGCAAACTTTCAGTTTGTCGTTCAAGGTCAACATTGGCCGAGATCTTTGCATAAATTAATTTTTCTCGTGATAAGAATATATTTCTCGAAGTCGAAGTAATTTCCAGAAAATTCAATTTACATTTAGAATATTATAAAATTTACTCAAGTTTTAGTATAAAATTACAAAAAATAAACTTGAATCTATGCGAAGAACATTAGACTTAGCGCGAAGCGCGAAAATCTGATCACGCGCTTTAGCTGCTCTGAAGCTTGCGAACTGAAAAATTTGAAAAAATAAATATGAAGCGGGAGTGACGTCGAAATGTTCCAAAATCCTCTTAAATAAGTTTTCAGCGTTATTACTTTTCGAAATTTAAAAAATATATAATAATAAATTAAATTTGTACAAAAAGTAACTATTTTTCGAGGATTTTGGAGAGAAATTTATTTTTACCAAATTTCTAATCTATTATTTCATAAGCATCATTAAGACTCTTATGTCAGATAAAGAAATTTCCACATCTTATATCTTATCAATCTTAATCTTATGCTTAAGCTACCAGATTGATTATTTCGTTTTTCAATGTGTCAAATTACCTTGTTTAATTTAAAGTTATTCATTAAAATCAATTCGGATTTTTCCCATCGTAAACTTGTTTTTATTATAAAGAGAAAATCTTCATAATACATAAAAGTTCAAAACTGTATTTCTTTTAGAAAAAGTATAATAATAAATTGCTTTATATTTTTTTACAAGATTCATGATATCCTATACGGAATCCTATGAAGGATCCTGTAAGAGTTCCTTTAAAGGAATCTATGTAGTGACCTATACATGTATTTTCAGTAGAGATGACTAGGAGCTATGATACTCTACCTTACTAAGATGATGCCTTCCATTGGACTATGTGCCGAAAGCATGTTGAATAAGAATAAATACCTCGCTAGGTGTTTATACTGAAACCAGGACGTGCAAGCTAAGCAACTTATATACAGACTAAGGCCATTAGACCAATGAGCCTCACATCCTTTCTTTTAAAAGCAATGGAGAGGATAGTGGACAGGAATATAAGGGATACAGTCCTGCAGGATAGGCCACACAGCATGAGGGACAGCAAGCTTATAGAGCTGGACAGTCATTGGAATCTGCTCTTTACATGGTAGTATCCAGGATTGAGGAGGAGATGGAAACAGAGAGATGTGCCTCGGGCACATTCCTAGATATCGATGGGACATTAAGTGCAACACCATATCAGGGATAACCTGGTATAAGTTGGGTCAGATAAAAGCCTCGGAGTTCGGGGTGGCAGAGTTACAAATCTCGGGACAGGCCAAATATATGGGGGTGACCCAGGGTAGAAAAGTGAACTAAAGAGATTATCAGTGTGTCCCAAAAATAACCGAAATTTTTGGATATAGAATAAGATACACATTATATTATCTTTGAAAGTGATTATTTATTCAAAATAGGTTCCATTAGACTCAATACAACGTTTGGAATGATCAACCAATTTATCCATAGACTTTTTAAACTCGATTTTTGGGATGTTCTTTAGCACCTGTGTGACAGCTGATTGAACGGTTGGAACGTCATCGTAAAAAGCTCCTGTCATTGCAGTTTTTAGTTTTGGGAACAAAGAATAGTCACACGGTGATAGATCAGGCGAATACGGAGGGTAGTCCATGACACAAATCTGTTCTTTCATAAAAAATTCGTTGACTTTTTTGGTCTTGTGAGGTGGTGCATTTAACTGATGTGGAACAAAACGTGCAAAGACCTTTCTTTTACCCAAATCTTCAGTTAATATTGTGTAGATTGTACAGTAAGATAAATTTAATTCTTCTGCCAGCATTCTCACAGTTAAATTTGCATCGATAGCGATTATTTCACGTATATGCGATGCTTCTGGTCGTCCAGATCTTGGATCATCATTTAAATCGTCACGGCCATTTTTAAATCGTGTAAACCACGTATAAACTTGAGTACGACTCATACAATCATCACCATAAATTTTTTTCATCAATTCGTATGTCTCAGCGAATTTTTTTTCAAGTTTAACACAAAATTTTATATTTGCTCTTTGTTCCATTTTTGTTTTGTAACATTAGCACACTTTTTCTTTTATTGAAATGGCTGTAACTTTCACATCTGTCATCCGATTTACATGAATTTAGGTGCGTTTTAAAGTGAGGATGAATGTATCTTTTTAATGCTGCAAATTTTCAATAGATGGCGCTGCATGTTGTATGATTTAAATATAAAGTTCGGTTATTTTTGGGACACAATGTGTATGGGGAACCAAACTCGGGAATTTGTTCCAATCTGAAGACTCAGGTCGGAAATGATCGCCTGTTTGTACACGGCAATCCTCAAACCAAGATGGCTGCATGAAGTCGTGGTTTGGTGGCCCAGAGTGCAGCTAAAGACAGTAAGATCTGTGTTGGGCCACGCTCAGACTCTCGTGTTCAAATGTATTACAAGAACGTAAAGGTCGACGTCTATAGTTGCTTTGGGGTTTCTTCTGGGTCATGAGGTTTTGTACATTGTGCCGGTAAAGGGAGCAGCAAAGACTGCATATCGACTGCTATGCTCAGGTTGTTGGAAATGGAGGACCAGACATACTTGGCTACCCAAAGAAATCGAACGGATGTTAGCCTGAACATGCCACAGAAATAGATAGTTGCCATAGGTACGATTTTGACCGTATTTCAAGCAGAGGTAATGATAATCTTGGTATATGCGCAAAAATTGTAAGAGGAAGGAGGAACTGGACGACATATCAGAATCTGCTCAGACAGTAAAGCTGCCCTGGCATAACTGAAATCTCTCCTTGTAAGATCCAGGCTGGTATGGGGATGTAATCAGGTATTGAATAATCTAGCAAAAAAAACCAATGTTGCACTGGTGTAGGTACCTGGACTATATTTTAAGCTTTACTCAATTTCTTTATTATTCACAGAGAATGCTATTGGGCTGGCAACAAAGTCATTTCGCTTTTTTCCGCTAGATGACTTTAGTCGTTCGAAGTCGTTCTTCTCCATTGCAAACTTCAGACTGTATATGGTATTTGACAGCTGACGTTTCGGAAAAGTTTGTATGATGTTTATGGTAAAAAATCATTAACAAAACGCCAGTGCCAGAATTGGTTTGCTCGTTTCCGTTCCGGAGATTTTGACCTCAAAGATGCACCACGCTCTGGACACCCAACTGAAGTTGACGACGACAAAATAAAAGCAATGATGGAAAATAACCGGCGTAGAGTACGACACGACAGAATTTGCAACTCGTAAAGGCGTCATCTTCCATCAAGATAACGCCAGACCACATACATCTTTGGTCACTCGCAAAAAATTATAGGACCAAATGGGCACAGGATATTAGAAACGTTTATGTAACATTCTACAAATGTTCTAGGAACATCCCAATGTCCAATGTCCGAAAGACGTTCCAAAAACGTTCTAAGAACGTCTTTCGGACATTGGACATTGGCATGTTCCTAGAACGTTTGTAGAATGTTACATAAACGTTTCTAATATCCTGTGCCCATTGGGGAGTTATGCTGGGAAGTGATGCTTCATCCACCGACCTTGCACCATCCGATTATTATTTATTCCGTTCGCTTCAAAACCATTTGAATGGAAAAACATTCAATTCAAATGAGGCTGTGAAAAATGAGTTTATTCAGTTTTTTGCCTCTAAGAAGTAAACTTTCTACGAAAGCGGAGTTATGAAGCTGACTAAAAGATGGCAAAAGGTCATCGAGCAAAATGGTCAATACATAATTGATTAATGTTTGTTATTTGTATTAATAAACTTGCTTTGAAAGTCATGAAAAAAAGGAAATGACCTGTTTTTCGATAATTGCTTAAATTATCTTAATTTAAATTATGTAAGTGACAAAATTTGTTCTCTTAATTAAATTTAAAGCTATCAAAATTCTTTATAAAATGAGCCTAGCATGAATTCGTTTTGTTAAATTTTGAAGAAGTTATTGCAGAAATAGTCAAGATTTCAATGCTTTCTTAAATTTTAAATAACTTTCAAAGTAATCAACATTTTTTAATGTTCTTGGACTAATTTTAAAGCTAAATTTCTACAAAATCGATCAAAATTCTTGGAATTGATGTGTAATTTTTTTCTTACATACTGCACGAGGTTAAAGTTCAAATAAAAAAGTTGGAAAAATTCCAATAATGCTCTTGCTTAGAAAAACACTTTTATAAGATATATAAAACATGTAATCATGAATTTCGTATCGAATCCTCTTGAAATATATATTCATATGATCTTTATTACGATTTACCTACAGATGAATGTTTTCGAAATTTCCCTACTTTTTTGTTACAATTTTAACTCCTTGCATTATGCAAGAAAAAATCTATAGATTTATAATGATAATTTAATGCGATTCTGTAGAATCTTAGCTCTAAAATGAGCCCAAGAACATTAAAAATGTTGATTACTTCGAAAGTTATTTAAAATTTAAGAAAGCATTGAAATCTTGACTATTTCTGCAATAGCTTCTTCAAAATTTAACAAAACGAATTCATGCTGGGTTCATTTTATAAAGAATTTTGATAGCTTTAAATTTAATAGAGAGAACAAATTTTTTCACTTATATAATTCAAATTAGGATAATTTAAGCAATTATCGAAAAACAGGTGGCCGGACAATTCTGACCGGTACTGAATATAATGTTGGACGAAATTTGAAAAGCTTGAAAAACTTAAAAAATAATATACTTTTTCATCAAATGTACATTACATTAGTTCTATCAATAATATCATGATGTAAGCATTAAGAAATAATTCAAAAAAATAATATAGAACTTTTTAAAAATTTTTTAAAAATAACATTTTAACTACAGTGTATAAAATGAAAGCATTTTGTGAACATATTCTCTCCAGTAAACGAAATGTTATCAAAATGATTCAATCTCATTAATCTAAATTAATTATGCACAATGAATTGTAAAAATATTGGTCCGTCGACTGACATTTGGAGAATTATAAAGCAAAAATTCGCATGCATGTGAATAATATTCAATACGAAGCAGAAAATATGTCATTAAAAAGTATTATATTTCATTCAGGAGATAATGTTCTAAAATTTGCTTTGTGACAATTTCAAAAAGAAATTATTTTCAATTATTTTTTATGAGATTTTTTTATGAAGCCACTCAGTAAATTAACGCCCCAATAAATTTTTACCCTGAATTAGATCAAAATGACTAATTTGAAAAAATTTACAGTTAACTGTAATTGTTGATAAATTTCGAATTTTTTTCCCAAATTTTTACTATAATATAATATAATTTAGTACACTGAGAGAAAGTATTAGTCGTGGCTATCCATGTTTTTCTGTAAAAAAGGGTCAAAAGTATGTTTTTTACTCTGTATCATCTAAACACCTTAGTTCTTAATTACAGCTAGATTAACTAAGTAGCAATGATTAAAATTTTTATTAAAACTTACAAAAACCGATTAGTCGGTCTGTTTTGTAGATGAGACTATTTTCATGCATTCCCTCATTGTATTGATCTTATAATAGAAGTTACCAATACGTTTTTGTAAAACTTACTAATTGCGTTAGTTGCTATTACTATTTGTCCAGTTTAGTTATTACAAAAAATATATATTTTTTCGACACACACGGCGAATAGTTGTATTAAAAACTATTTCAATATCTTAATTAGAAACTGATGAATTTTTTCATCTGTACATGATTAAAATAGTAATTCCAACTTGGATGGAAACGATGGAAACTTTCTTAGGTTAGAATTGTTTAGGAGAAAAACTTTTTCAATTATGATTTTCAAAATGTAACACAGGATGATAATTGTTGACATATTTTTTATCACAAACTGCGCAACAGTTTGCAATTATACTTCAAAATTACCATGATTTAATTCTTCTCATTTTGATGAAGAACAAAAGCAAAATTTTAAGTAATCAATGTATGTGACGATTTCAAAACGCTTCAAAACAGTTGATAAGCTGGATTATCAACTATTATCAAAGATTTATAATTACACGAAATATTACATATGAAAATCAATTTTACAAAAAAAAACTAGTAGCATACTTAGTTCCATAAAATTTTGAGCATCGGTAAGTTTTACAAAATTTTTGGTACTGCTTACTAAAAATAAATAATTGTGACCTTTTAGTCAGCACAGCTAATAGGATTTCTCTCAGTGTATAATTTAGTCACGAGGTCCGATTTATCTATGGCCTTAAGCGTGTGAGAGACTTTGTACATTGATGCGTAGTTTCGAAAACCTTCCTTCGAATTTGTCGGATTGACACAGAGTTTCGCCACTGTAATCAAATGAGATTTTATTCAATGTATGGAAAATTTAGCATATGATAGCATACTAAAACTGTCTTGAATACTTCTTTTGATCTCTATATTAAAGTATTTCTATAATATATTTTTGAATGATTTTTTTGCTTTCCGCACACTTGAACTCGCTTGAATTCATTCTGCTTAGGATAGTTTTGAATAGGGATTAAAATTTCCATATTGACAAAAATTAGAATCATATTTATTTCCCACACAAGTACACTGAGAGACTTTTTATTAGAGTAAATGATAAAAATTAATAAAAATTTAGTATAATATTGTTTTACAATAAGTAAAAGCCGCGGTTGTTACGCTTATTCATATTATGGCATCGAAATTCAATATAGTCGTAACAATTTTCAAAACATGTAGAAGACAAATTAGTATTGTAAACACTAAATATTGTGATTATAAAAATAATTTTATCGATCTAATTTTAAATTACAGTATCTTTTAATTTACTTGTTTGAAAGTTAAAAGTTTTTTATTTGAATATTCATTTCATAACTTCTTAATTCAATCTTTCATAAAAATTTCAGTAAATAAACTTAAATACATGCCCTAGCGGACCCGTGTGAGAGAACGGTCATAGAATACTCTGACCGTTCTCTGACTGTTCTATGACCGTTCTATGACCTCGCATTATTACGGCTAAGATCGGTAAAAAAGACATTAAAAGCTTTGCAATTATGATTCTGTGGCGAAATTTGGATTAGAAGGTGAAGCAATAAATACAATTATCTTATTTTTCATCGATAAAAACTAGAAAAACATAATACCTGTCTTTGAAGGCAGTGCAGTGGTTCACAATTGGCGGAACGTCTCCACCGTGAAGGTTTACTATTGGTGGAGACGTTCCGCAAATGGTGAACCACTGCACTGCCTTCAATGACAGGTACATGATGTATTCCAAGTTTTTATCACTGAAAAATAAGATAATTGTATTTATTGCTTCACCTTCTAATCCAAATTTCGCCACAGAATCATAATTGCAAAGCTTTTAATGTCTTCTTTACCGTTCTTAGCCGTAATAATGCGAGGTCATAGAACGGTCATAGAACAGTCAGAGAACGGTCAGAGTATTCTATGACCGTTCTCTCACACGGGTTCGCTAGGGTGCGTACCAATTTCAAAATTAGAACTCCCAATGAAAGTATATGTCTTATAATTATCAATTATTTATTTATTCTTTAAATTTCGTTGCATGTTCTGATACAAGAATATGTGTAAATTTCTATTGAAAGTGAAATATCGAAAATTAAAGGCTACGATGAAAAAAAACACATAGAATTTTTGAGCATTTGCGCATTGGCCCCTGATTATATCAAAAATTATTTTTAAATGTTCATTTCTGGAATACATATTCCGAAGGGCTAGTGGGATGTGTGTTCTGAAATAAAAATTTATAAACAATTTTTTCCATATATGACGCGCTCTAAGAAAAAGATCCTAAGCGTCCAAAAATCGATTTCTGGATTATGATCGTTATAGACTAATTAAAGCTTGCTCTTTAATTAATTATCTGTAGTCAACAATAATTTTCCTTGAATATTTTGCAAGTAATAACACATCGCTCGCACCGCATCCGTTAGGCTGAGCGAATGAGTATAGTCAGGCTACTTTTCTTGTCGAACTCTTTACGAACTTTTTTTTAACACTTGACCAATGATAACAAATCGATAAGTTTTTTCCCGTAGAATCCGGAGGCGAAAGTAGAGAATTGGCTCAAGTATTCGTAAAAAACGGGGTCAAAAGTCCCAAAAAATGTGTTTTTGGCCATTTTTAAAGACGTGTAAAAATGTAATACGAACTAATAGAACCATCTGAAAGGGATGAAATGGGAGTTTGTTTCTTGTCCTTTCGAAGTAAAAAACAAAAAACCAGGTGCCATGGCCTTGAAATAGTCGGGAACAGACTTTGTACATGTGTGTGCACCAGGGTTGCGAAGGTAAAATACCTAACGTAATTTACATGGTTTTCTATACGTAATTTACGTCTATGTTAGACTTAAGGTTTTGGCGAGTGCGCAAGCTAACCTGATTTTTGTGTATTGTTCGCGAATCTTGTCATTTCGTTAATAAATGTCAAAATTATAATTTAAACATAAGTAAGGGTGGTAGGTCAATGCACGAAAATTACTTTTTTCCAGGAAAAGATGCATTGCCATTGAAAATGATTTGCTAGCAGATGAGCAGATCCATATTGACAAAAGGCAAGATAGCACTTGCACTTTAAGTATGAGTCTTGTGCTCAATAAAAGCAATATTTTTTCAGAAGAAATAGTGCTGTTAAACAATAACGCTAAAGTAAGTCTTGTGCTTAATGCTTATATGAAATAAAACTTCAATATCATGTCAATTAAAAAGAATTCACCGTGGCTAAAATTATTTAATAGTAAAGATGGTTCACAAAAGAAATAAAAAATGTTGTTGATTTTGCACAAATTATAATATAACTATTAAATTTACTTTATGTCTTTTTAGTACCTTTTTTCAATGAACAATTTTTTTCTTGAGTTAGAAATCGAACGATATAGACTTTATAAAACTATTTTTCGAAATCTCAAGACTCAACTACTGACATGTCAAAAAATTAAGCTTATAAATAAAATAAAATTTGAGTTTGAATTATTGAATATGAAATTATTAAATATTATTAATTTATTTCAAATTAATTAGTTGAGTTTGAAATTTCTGCCACTGCCTACATTCTTGGAGAATCACTAGTCGCGTATCAGATAGGATACGTTGCCAACAGGTGTCCTCGTAGACAATTTCAAACTCTTATATCGCAAATAAATGCAAATTAAATTAAAATTTGAAGAACTTGTAATCTTTCTGTGGAAAAAAGACGCTTTCGACTGCGCTGGGATTCGAGCCCAGGTCTAGCAGTCGACCAGCAATCGAAATACCTGGGCTCGAATCCCAGCGCAGTCAAAAGCGTTATTATTAAAGCTATCAATATTATTTTATTTTGCTGTAAATAAAGGAGGAATTACACCTCTGCATGCAGGCATTATGCATGCAGGTTACCATGGTAACATACAAGAGAGAAAGAGACTGACAATTTTCCTATTGCTTTCCCACTAATATGTTACCATGGTAACCTGCATGCATAATTCTTGTATGCAGAGGTGTAATTCCTCCTTAAAGGATCACTGAAAAGCTTATAAGCTTTACTTTACGTTTTTTAAAAGGATTATCTATTTCCGTAAGGTCCTCTTGAGATGGATGATTGTTATTCCCAGAATTGTATATTTTCGTCGATTTCATTTTACAGACGTTTCTTAACATAAATAAAACAATAATTTAGTATAAGTATAAAGCAAAGTGATCACAGCATTAACATACATTATAAAGTTTGAATATTACTATAATATTTATTGAAAATAAATTTTATATTTTGATTTTAATTTCGACACTTGCCGAATTAAGAGGAATCCAGATTTAAATTTAAACTATAATCAATTGCATAAACAAACACGAAAAGAGAGATTATACATACTCTTTTAAGGTTCGCTACCTTGAATATGTAATTAACTACAGTTTTCGACGTAAATTACGTAATTTACGTAATGTACATGGAAAGCCTCAAGTTACGCGTAATTTTACAACCCTGGTGTGCACCGATTCCACCACAAGCTTCTATCTTAGCGCTCGCTGATCGCAGAGAAAGGACGTGATTTTAATTCGAATCGTGAGTGAGAGCGTGTCAACTTGAAGTAAAGGGTGTCGCAAGACAAGTGTACAAATGTGAATGGGCCTTAACTCTTATTTATCACCAACTTCAGGTCCATATTTTCACAGACTATGACAGTTTGGTCTTTTACAATTCTAACTATGGCGTCATACACATCAGCCGAACGTTTAATTATCGTAAAAACATTTTAAAAAATAATGATTCTCCAGTGCAAACATTTCGCGCTTTACGTGAAATTTTTGGACCTCGTAATCGTCCAAGTACGCGCGTTATTGCCAGAATCGTGAGTAATTTCGAAGAGAATCATACTCTTTTGGACCGAAAGAAAGTCCCACATAAACGTCCGGTGCGTAAATCAGAGAAAATGCGTCGATCACAGCAGTTAAATGTGTCAAGAACAAGTTTGCAGCCAATTTTAACTGTTGATTTGAAACTGTATCCGTATAAAATTAAATTAATGGATGGATGTGGTTTCAACAAGACGGCGCTACATGTCATACATCACACAAAACAATAAATTTATTGAAGACAAAGTTTGGAAATCGAATAATTTCGCGAAATGGACCCATAAATTGGCCTGCAAGATCGTGTGATTTGACAACTTGTGACTTTTTTCTTTGTGGTTTTTTGAAGGACCGGGTTTATGCAAATGCTCACCAGACTACTGAAGCATTAAAAAAAATATTCGAGACAATATACGCCTAATAACACCTGAAATGTGTCAAAATGTCATCAAAAATTACAATTATCGTTTGATCGTTTGTAGAGCAGGTATTCATGTATAATTGTAAAGGACCAAACATTCATACCAAATAAACAATACGGCACAAATCGAAGAAAATATGTGTTATTTTTGCATTTAAAATGTGTACACTTGTCTTGGGACACCCTTTAAAAGAAATATGAACTCTTCAGAGGGCGCACCGTCTATATGACAGGGAATTTGCATTACAAACAGCATCTGAAGTCGTGAGATGCTAGGGGACTTACAATAAAATAGCACCCCGAATTGTGAGATGAGAGGGGACTTACAATAAAAGAGCACCCCGAATTATGGGAGGCTAGAGAATTTATGAGAGGAAAGTTGGAGGACGGAGAGAGCAGCGAGCGCCAAAGTCTTAGCGTATGGTGGAATTGGTGCGCGCACATGTACAAGGTCTGTTCCCGACCATTTCAAGGTCATGGAACCTTGTTTTTTATTTTTTACTTAGAAAGAACAAGAACCAAGCTCCCATTTCATCTCTTTTAGAAGGTTCTATTGGCCAGCTTCCATTTGACCCAGTTTTTCTCGAAAACTAGAGCCAATTCTCTACTTCCGTCTCCGGATTCAGATTCTACGGGGAAAAAACTTATCGAAATCAGTTAACATAAAAATTGAATTCCGCTCATTTTCATCGCATGCCACGCCTACAGACTCCTACTCTGTTTCTCTATCTTCCTTCGCTTCTACTCATCGGCGCGCCTGCATTGCTCGTAACAAAACCGGTAAAATCGCGTCAAAACTTAATTCGCATTTGCGTTCAACTCGTTGTATTTTCGAAAGTAATTGTTCAATTGAATTGATATTTTCCAAAAAGTTGCTCCATATACTAATGATCAACTTGTTTACAGGAAGTTTACTGTAGCTCAAACTTCCTCGCTCACTTTTTCGGTCCGAAGCTCGAAAAACATAGTTTTTTCTTCCGATAAAAAAAAACCATTTAACAATGAACAAAAAAATTTTTTGCAAGCACTGTCGCCTCCGCCAGAGATTCACGAGTAGAACGCAAAAAAAAATTTCGCAATCCGTTAATTAATGAATTTTTCGAGGGGAGTGGATTGAAATAAAACATGGTTTCTATGCTTTAAAACCAACACACTTTTTATTAATTTACTCGAAAATTTGCAACGTTATAAAAAAACTGTAAGAAGAAACTAACATTCATTTTTCACGAGCTATAAAATTATGTTTTTGGTTTTTTCGAATTTCGATTTTCAATTTTTGACTATGACATCACGAGGCGGACAATACTTTTACAGGTTTTCGAGCGCCTGTCGCCTTATTGAATATAACTCCTCAATTGATTGATGTTTGTTATTTGTATTAAAATACTCGCTTTGAAAATCATGGAAAAAACGAAATGACTTTGTTGCGAACCCAATAGATTAAAAAAAATTCAAATATTGATAATTTCATCAAAGATAGATGTTGCAAAAATTGTTATATAATTTGTCTGCTAAAAATACGTTTTTTACATTTACTCGTAATATGATAATTAATGACAGTAGAAACTTGGTAAACATTTTAAATACCTCCACATATATCATATCTTTATGTACATCAGCTTATAAATCCAAAATACCAGCTATAAATACCGGACATTAATTTGAAATATTCAGTGTATCTATGTTTTTATAAAAAACAAAATGAAGATCATCGTTGTTATTCTTCTTTGTGCCTTAGCAATTATTGCTAACGCTACAAGTAAATATAACATTTGTAATACTTTATTTAATTATCTCTCGTTTAGAAACATTCGCATAATATATATATTAGGTTAAGTGAATTTAAAAACTTCGGAAAATTCCACAATTTTGAAAATAATGTAGCTTTTCCTTAACTATACAGAACTGTAGTTCTTTTAATAATATCAAGATGTAAAAATGAATAAACAATTTTTTTAAATTGTACTTACTTCGAACTTTATTCAAGTTTTCAAAAAAATATGTTTAAGCACTGTGTATAAAATAAAAGTACCCTAATGGACCCGGTTGAGAGAACGGTCAGAGTATTCTTTGACCGTTCTCTGACCTCGCATTATTATGGCTGAGAACGATAAATCAAACATTTAAAACATTGCAATTATGTAATGTTTGTTCATTTCTTTGGCATAGGGTCAGTTTCTTCTTATTTTCTTTGATTAAAATTATTATTACATTTAAAAATGCGCAAAAAGAAAGAAAGGCAAACGTTTCGGCCACATATGGGGGCCCTCTTCAGTGCCATAAATTCAAAGATTAATTCAAAATTTCTGTAAAGAATTACAATATAGAAGATAATTAAAAAAGAATTATCATAAAAATTAAAAACTTATCTCATAGCTTGCAATTCAAAATGAAGTAGTCCAGTATGCAGCATCAAGAATTGAAAAATTACTTGAAGTTCACTATGAATAAAAAACCGGATAAAATGAAATATGTGGCCGAAACGTTTGCCTTTCTTTCTTTTTGCGCATTTTTAAATGTAATAATAATTTTAATTAAAGAAAATAAGAAGAAACTGACCCTATGCCAAAGAAATGAACAAACATTATATGAATTTGGGTCAATACAATAATAGACATGTTATCAAACATGTCAATTTGAAATTGCAAATTATGATTCCGTGGCGAAATTTGGAATAGAAGGTGTAGGAATAAATATAAACATTTTATTTTTCAGCGATAAAAACTAGGAAAACATCATGTAACTGTCCTTGAAGGCAGTGCAGTGGTTCACCATTTGCGGAACGTCTCTACCAATAGTAAACCTTCAAGGTGGAGAATTTCCGCCAATTGTGAACCACTGCATTGCCTTCAATGACAGGTATACGATGTTTTTCTAGTTTTTATTCCTGAAAAATAAATTCGTTTAACATCTGAAACAACCATAGAGATATTACAGATAGAGTCGACAAGCCATCCTGAAACCTGTCAGCTCGGATGAGAGAGAGCGATTCAGAGGGTTAGGCTGTCTCTCTCTAACGCAGTACGCGTAGACAAAGACAGAAACAACCTCCCATCGTCTCTCTCTTTTGCTCTCACCGAGTTTCCAGACTGACGTTGCCACTTACAGAGCGGCCTATGGCTTGTCTCCTTTATCTGTAATATCTCTATGGAAACAACAGATATCAAAACAACCTCTCTACACTGATAGAAAGGAATGGGCGTTACAACCATATTCATGAATAATTAAATCTTACATGATAATTGGCATAGATACAGCAATTTTGGATGTGTAGTTTGACCACCCAATTATAACTGAATGAACATGAGAGAATCAACCATATTATTGGATGCTATAGCAATATTTATTGTTCGCCTTCCCATATTACATTTCTAATTCGACCAGTTTTACTTACAATATTTCGATTACTGTGTTCAACATGCTGCATTGTTCAGAGAGACATATTATATGATAAATACAATTATAAATTCTTAATCTACAACCAAATGGCTAAACCTCCCAAACTAATTCTGTCATTGTCAATTTATAATTGTAATAAGTGGTACATCCATAGTTTTAGTGGAAGAAATAGACTAACTTTCAGTAACATTTAACTGATTGATAAGTAAATTCAACTAATTCATAATTAACCCTTTAACTTTTGGAACGTGTCCATAGTTTTATGGTCAATATGTGAATTGTATATGGATTCGAAGTTTATTGAGGTGCTGGTCAAAAATTTGACATTATTTTTGTAAAATTGATATGCCTAAACAATTTATTTAAACAAATTATGACAAAAAATCGAAAGTTTTCAAATTTTTTTCCAGAATTGTAATCTACAAAAAAAAGTAGGTGAAAAACATTAATAGCAAATTTCCATTACCTTGCTTACATAGCTAATTATGTCGATCATGAAAAAACGCGCAAACACGCACAATGAATTGTTAAATACTTGTAATGACTTGTAAATAACTATGACGGAACTCTTACGAAGCTAGTTCCCCTTGCCACACTCCGCCTGCTTGTGATAACTAGCGCCGCGTACAACTGTGTACATGAACTAAGCTACGCGGACACCTCATCTATTAGAGGTTGACCGGCCCTGATTGTCCCACACGCGTGCGTACGCTGTACAATCAAGCGTCATTCTACTACTCCTTGGGCAGATATATTCTTACGGTGGAGATTTTTGCATATGGAGTTTTTCGTTCACACGATTTTTTATGTTTCTTCGATATGTTCAAACAAACTCGGTAGAGACCACATTTCTCCCAAAAATGTTTCTGATGCCCAAAGCGTGTGGAAATGCAATATACGAAGCATAAGTGCTCCCACATCATGGATGGAATTTACCCCCTCCCCTCTACCAATTTGTTGCAAACAAAAACAATTTTTCAAATATAATTTGGGGAAGTTTTTGAAGTATATTGCTTTTTTGAGTTGTTCTTTAATTATATTTGAAAGTTTGCCCAAATTATACTTGAAAATTTGCTTTTTTTCAATTAAATGTTAAAATGGGGGGGGGGGGTGGTAAATTCCATCCACGATTTGGGAGCACTGCGAAGCATCTTTTCCAGAACGAATGGCAATGTATGTGTGACCAGAATAACTTACAGCATCTCTAACACCTACTCCATTTTGTTTTTTGACGATTCACGCATAGACAGAAGGAATAAGTTTGTGCGATGGCGCGACCTCCCAGTCGTGATCTGAAATCTTTTTGTAAAGCTTCAGTCAATTCGGTCAGAGACCTAATGCAACGGATTCTATCACTCCGACGTTTTTCATCTGCCGAAGAGCCAAATGTACATATGTCAATGATAGTTTTCGGCAATTCGGGCTGTTCCTCTTCGATTCTTGGACGACCACCTTTGTCACGCAGTTTTATCTGTTTGTTCAATTCAGAATTTTGAGAACATACTAATTCAACTCCTTTTTTTCTACCATGTAAATTTTGTTCCTCTCCGTACTCCGTTGCCTTTTTTAAAATGATTTTTTTAAGGTGGGCAACTCATTCTTTTTTGCTCTCAAGGATTTTTCTTCTTCCCCGTTCAACACATTCTCTTTTTGCCGAATTTCCAACGCGTCTATTTCAAGTTGGGCAGATGTAATTTTTAGTAGTAATTAGTCTTGGGCTGGAGTTTCTGCTTTTTGATCACTTTTTTTACCTTATATAAGAAACCAAATATCTTGTAAAAAGTGTTTAGTCAACTTTACAAAAATGTGTTTTTTTAATTACTCAAAAATTTTTAAGATTTCATGAAATCTGCGTTTTCGGTGTAACAAAATCGTTATTATGTAAATTTTAACAAAATATCCACTTTAATTATTAACAAAATAGAATTTAACAAAATATCCACTTAAATAAAATAAAAATCCGCTAACATCAGTAAAAGGAAGTACAGGATTAGGATTGTCTTCACTATGATTTTCATTGGAAGCGGATGCCGAACTTGAGGATTGAGAATGATTTTCAGGCTCTTTTGATGAAACAATATCTTTCTCCCTCGATAAATTATTAGCTTTGCTTGACGCTGACTACGTACAAAAATAGCGTGTTTGTGTTGAACTAAGTCAACCAGAATCAATTTTTCAGACATAGATTTAACCAAACATTGGGCAAACGTTGGTTGGTTGATTAATTTTTGCCCAATTATCTTAGAGCACACTCGAAAACATAAGGGCCACCGAACTTAATCCATTCATTTCTCTGTTACAGGCATGGGAATTAGGTCATAATCAATAAGCATTTCGTACTTGATTAAAGTTTTTTTGATGTGAAAAGTCTCATATAATTTATTGGATTAATTATGCCTCAGTGATTTTTTTTTATTTTCAAACGTGAAAAAATGGTTCGGTGGACAACGGTTCACGTCGAACGAGGAGGTTATCACCCAAACAGATGCTTATTTTGAGGACCTTCCGAAATCCTACTGTTTGTACGGCTTAAAAAAGTTGAAGAATAGTATAGAATAGTATAGAATTAAAAGGAGATTAGGTTGAAATATAAAAAAAATCTACACAATAGTATATTACGTGCCTAGGCGCACAATGAGGGTTATTGCGCCACGAGCGACAATGCTCGCAGGAGATCGAAGCCGAGGCGCGATCAGTCCTTCGAGCATTGTCGCGAGTCTCGTAATTTCCCGAATTGTGTGCATCGGCACGTATTCTATTTTATGTGACTTCGGTGCGTATACGAGTTTTTATGCGTACACTCGAATCTAATCTAGTATTGTAGTTGTTTGCGGCAAGGGGAACCGGCTTCTTATGAGTTCCGCCATTGTTGTTTTGAAGTATCAAGAATTCATCTCTCATTACGCTAAATGCCATTTGTGAACCTTTTCAGGATTTTTGGTGCGTGGAAAAAATAATTTTTCTTCCATTACACTTGATAATTCGCGACTAGTCCCGGCCATTTTGATTTTATCGATCTTTTGTAGTAGTAGCGTGTTGTAATAGAACATGCGCAGTTCAAATGTACAAAGCTTTGTCAGTAGGGTGCTAACGCTGTACGAAGAAGAAGAAGAAGAGTAAGAAGAAGATTGTGCTCCGCTGTATGGCTATAGGCGCATTCGCAGTTCAATTTTTACACTTCATTCCTCTGTAGCGGAATACACAACATTGTGCTACTCTCAACTGTAGCGGAAAAACGAGTTTCCGCGCCGGAAGCACATAAAATAATTCGTTTTTCTATCTTTTTCTAAGGACTTATTAAACGATCCTCGTATGTCATTCGGCTGAAGTGTAAACAACATTTAAAAAGATAATCTGCAGCTGAAGTCAAAGCAATGATAGCATATGTTGGCTATTGTCCTCCTGCGTACTCTGGAGGACAATGTCGGTCGCCTTCAGAAGCCTCAGGACGCATGCTTACTTCAATTTAATAAAGGCCTTCCGTGATCCTCTGAAAGGCTTCCTCGTCATGATAACTTTCAGCTCTGATGTCGGCTCTTCGTGGAGACAGGTCTTGACTACCTTTTCTACTTCCGTCTCCTCCGCGGTGTAATCTAAATCCATAATCTCCACCTTGGCCACAGGAACGAGGTGGTAGACAAATCCTCTCTTCCTAATGACGTCTCTAAAGGCAGAGTCTAGCCTGCCTCAGTTTTTCGCAGCATATTTTACCTGCACTAGCATGTCCTTTGAGCGGGCCTTCCTAATTCCCCGGACTGAAGAAACCAGTTTCTCAGGGTTGACAGAGCTCTTGAGGCTCTCAAGGATGGCCGCGTAGCTCACCCCCTCCGCGGAATTAATTATCACCATTTCTGTCCGGCCACGCCTTGGCCGTTCTGGTTTTTTGGCAGACGAACGCCGAACTTGTATGCAGGCTTATTTGGGCTGCTTGTAAATGTGAGTTTGTAAACTTATATACTTTTATTTATATTACTTCGTTCGAAGTCGCTCAGGGATCGGTGCTAGGACCAGATTTATGGAACATAGTTGAACACGATTGAAATTTGGAAATTAATCCACTGTTTAAAGCTATATTGTTGAAATACATTTATATAGGACATTGAAATTTCTATTCTTCAGTATTGAAAAGTAAATATAAGATTTTATGTTGCCATTATTTTAAAAACTTATGGATTCAGTGAATGTAACAGATTTGTTTCTACGAGTACCTTTTTATTTTATGATGTACCTTTTTCAGATTGTCTAAATTAATGAATTCTTTATTTATTATAACTTACTTCATTCAATTTATTTTAAAATAATATAAATTTCTCTTTCCGCAGGATTAAAGTCGATATCGCTGTGGGAGGAAAAAGCAGGCCATAATTTTCCAATGAGAAGGATAGAATCGATGCTGGCTACAATATGTATCAATAGAAGAAACATTTGCACTGGATTAGCTATAAATCGATTCAAAGTAATACTCTCAGCTAGTTGTATTTTTAATTATTTGAACCTTCCTTATTATAGTGGCTTAAAAGTGCATTATGATGAATCGTTTCTTGACATCCGTTTGATAGAAGCTCATCCGGATTATATGCATAATGACATGGCCAATATTGCCATGATAACAGTAAGTCATATCAGAAATTTTGAAGGGTGGCAGCGATAAGAATATGAGTGGATTTCTATCTTAAGTGGAAATAAAAAATTGCAAATTCCCAAAAGTATATCATGAGAAAGAGACAGAATTTTTATTCCTCGTTAAATATTAAGTATGCCATACGTCTAATGGTTCCTTTGTAGTGAAAAGATTTAGTTGATATCATTCATTACACTGATCAGCAGTTTTCATAGAGCCTCAAATTCGTGAGCTTATGCAAGACTCAGAATTTAACGAATGCTTGAGCAGTGAAGAGAGAAAAGCCTGGTTATCCGTAAAGAATGTGATCCGAAATTTCCTCGGAAATCACCAATGTAAGCACTACAAGCGGTGTGTGAATGAAATGTTTACGCAATTTGATGGCCTGAATGTAAATATGTCATTGAAAATACATTTCCTACACTCACACTTAGATTTCTTTCCTGGAAAGTTGCGATCAGTTATTGACGAGCACGGAGAAAGATTCCACCAAGATATAGCAACTATTGAGAAGGGATATTAGGGTAAACGGAGTACCAGTACACTGAGAGACTTGCCGTTAGAGTAAATCATAAAAATGAATTATATTTTGGCATAATATCGTTTCAAAATGAGGCAAATAGGGTTTACGTATTCACTATATCAAAGTTGCGAAGCGAAACAAAGAAAATGTGAATCTGAAAACAACTATATGAAAAATCACTCACTCCACCAAAAGGTTTGACCTTCAGAAGTTACGCGGCCCCGGATTATGAATTCTTGTGTCTTTTTCTAACGCATGCAAAGCAAGAGGAAAATAGAGGGGTGCTTTGGTATTTAAGTACGCAATGATACACTATTTATAATCGCACACGCTTGAATTAAATTTCAGAATTGCTTACATAACATAACTAAACGCTTGCCATATTCCGAGAGAATTCACGCTTATAAGCCACTACTGAATTGGACAGATTTGGATCGAGTCTACGAAGACGATCGGAAAACATCGGAAGCACTCGGACGACATTCTGAAACGAATTGTACGAAAAACTGAGAATGAATGTTTTGATTTTTGCTGCGCGTCGATCGGTTTCTGGCAAGATCATATTGGCAATTCAAACTTGCAATGCGAGACCTGGTGGTCGACAAGCGAACTAATCAATATGGCTACCGTTGGGCTTCGCGCAGCATTGTGTGTACTATACTAAAGCCAGATTCTCAGTGTAACGCAGTAATTAATCAATTGTTTGACAAATAAATATATAGTTATCATAAAAAGTAAGTGACAAGTGCATAAATAAATATAAGCGTGAAAATGGATTTCTCACCCAAGCACAGGAAAGGAAAGGACTTTACTCGTAAAGGCAGTGCTTCTACATTTTTTAAAGACTATTATGACTATATTGAATTTCGATGCAACAATAATACCACGGCTTTCTCCATTTTAAAACAATATTATACTGAACTTACATTCAATTTTATCATTTACTCTAACAAAAAGTCTCTCAGTGTAGCCTTGTTGATTATCGTTGGAGTCTCATCCGTAATAATCCGATCAAAAAACATGTTCGCATAAGCAAACGCCGAACATTTTAATATGGATAAATAAAGATCTAATGCCCAGTACAGCATTTAGTACAAGTATTCGGAAATTGAAAAGAAGGGTATGCAGTTTTCAAGATATTTCAGAAACGGATAATCTGGATTAAAATTATTTTCCAGAGAATTATTCTTCATGAAAAACTAAACTAATTGACCTATTGTTTATTTAAAAAAAGTAAATATGTCCTGAATTACAGAGCACTGAAATTTCAGTACATTTTTAGCACTTTTTCCAGTTTTTTTAAGAATATCTCAAAAACCGTTATAGATATCGCTAAAGTAAGACGATATTCGCAAAGTGCGTTGAAAAACGCATCGAAATGACCTGCGATGATATCAGAAAAAAATGTTCACTCTTAAAAAAAATTGTTAAACAATTTTTATTAACAATTTTAATTCCAAATATCTATTAAACTAGGCGTGATAGCAACAAACGGAAACCAGATTGGTGTTCAGCATTGAAAAGTACTTTGAAAATGATATGTCGCATTCAGCGAGGAAATTCATTCCAACGCTTCTCTAACTTTTCGATGCGTTTTTTGTAGAATGATTCGTCTTTGCTCTCAAAATAGGCCTCAGTTTCGACAATCACTTCTTCATTGGAGACAAATCTCTTTCCCTGGAGCATTTTTTCCAGGTCAGCAAAGAGCCAGTAGTCGCTGTGGACAAGATATAGAGAATATGGTGGGCGAGGAAGCAATTCGAAGCATAATTTGACCATCGTTTTCACGGACTTGTGACACGGTGCATTGTCTTGGTGGAACAGCACTTTTTTCTTTTGCATGTGAGGCCGTTTTTTTTTATTTCTGCGCTCAATCGATCCAGTAATGCCACGTAATAGTCGCTGTTAATGGTTTTACCTTTCTCAAGATATTCGATAAACAAAATACCATGCGCGTCCCAAAATACAGATGCCATAACCTTGCTAGCCCACTGTTGAGTTTTTGATCGCTTTGGACGGCGTTTACCAGCTGCTGTCCACTCAGCTGACTATCTTTTTGTTTCAGGTATGTAGTGGTGGATTCATGTATCATCCATTGTCACATGCCGACGCAGAAAATTCTTTTTACTTCGCTTGAACAGCTCCAAACAGCGCTCTGAATCCTCGACACGTTGTTTTTTTTGGTCGGGTGTGAGCGAACGTGGTACGCACTTCGAAAACAACTTACGCATTCCCAAATATTCGTGCAAAATTGTAAACACACTACCTTCTGATATCTTTAAGGTGTCAGCTATCCCACGCAACTTTAATTTACAATGGTCCAAAACTATTTATGGACTTTTGTTATGTTTTCCGGAACAACTGCTGATTTTTGGCGACCAGAGTGTTCAGCGTCATCGGTGTTTGTATCACCCCGTTTAAATTCGGCATACCAGTCCATAATTGTTGATTTCCCTGGTGCAGAGTCCCCATAACGCTTGTCGAGCCACTGTTTTTCTTCAACAGTATTGTTTCCCATTAAAAATCAATGTTTGTTTAAGACTCGAAACTCTTTTTTATCCATTGTTTTGAGAATGACAAAAGTCGCTTCACCATAACCTCTTTAATTCTATAACAATTTAGACATTGACTCGCTTGCGTGGCTACCCTTCAAATGAAATGATTACATATGTTCAAAGTCGTTTCATTATTATTCTTTTTACAGTTGGAGCCATATCATCCTCTTCTTTGTTTTCATGATTACTATGACTTTACGGATGTTGGTATTACTGAGGGGATCATACTAAAATTAGCTCGAATGAAGCCAAATGGTGGCAGAGAAGTAAATTCGGGAAAAGCTTATAATTCGATGCAATATAATGATTTGAGTTTATTTAATATTTGAATTTTCTTACAGGTAATAGAAATCATATATATAGATAGCTCTTACTGTTCTTCGATCATTTATCCAGTTGCTCTTCATAGAGGAACATTCTGTGCACAAATATGTTCGGAAAATAAAAGCATCAATGGGCATGTAAATATTTCAATTATGATCAAGTCATTAGAATAATCTTTCACTCACATACTTTAATGTTTTAACAATCATTACTTTGACTTTCAAAGCAATATTTTGAAACAAATCTCTGTAATTTTAGATTGACAATGGAAGTCCTGTGTTTGGAAGATGGGGAAATTTAATTGGAGTTTTGTCTAGGCCATTATTTGATATTCAAAGTCAAATCATTGCTGTTACAATGATTGGATTCCCAGACTATAGTCGGAACTTTTTCTTCGAAGCTATGGACCGATCAGATGATGATATAGTACGTATTAGACTAACGCAGCTCATGAACATTGGAGGATGAATTACTAAAATAGATTAAATCACATTGATCAGTCATTTTTCTGGCCCTAGCTGCCTGTACTAAAAAATATTCTGGTCGATAGTGATAGTCGATAGTTAGTGGAATGGTAAAGCTAACTACTTTTTAGTTATGTGTTAATCACTTTCTTAGTTATAGTAAATACTTTCTCAGTTAGGATGACATATTTACTGATATTATTACTTTCAATAATTTTTCCTGAGTGTTCCGAATTTTATTCTGAAAAGTTCTGTACATTTTTCAGAATTCTGTTCCGCAAATTTCTGTATCCCCAATTCTTGAACAGTCTTATAAACTTAACTGAAGTATTTTTTCCGTGTACTCACAGAAACCATCTTCATGGTATTGTCTTTTGTGCTTTCATATTCCGTATACAATTGAATTATGATTATATGTAGACTGCACTTAGAGAACAGTTTCTTCAAAACAAACAAAATTTTTCTTTTTGGTCATATATCAAAGATATGTTCATTTGATTCAAGCAAACTGTTCTCTCAATGTGCTGCCAATACTTCGAAAATTTTTATTTGCATATATATTTTTCTTTTAAAAAAAGAACACAGTTAAAGCAATACAAATTTATGATTTAATATCGCTAACACAAAAAATGCCAGAAAAAATCCTTTTTATTGGTCTCTATGGAAAACATTCAACGGCTTTTAAATAAAACAACACATATAATTTTATCATGTCGAATATATTTTTTGAATCTTTAATCCAGAAAATTGCTTTACAGCCGTAATCATAACAGCCGTATTTAATTATGACGCTTTCATATGAAAAAACACTGCGTAGTTTCAACAGCTATTTGCTTTTTGATATCAGAGAGGACACTTTCATGACTGCGGTGTCCTCGCAGACAGTTTCAAACTCTTAAGGGGTTAAACCACTGTAAAGCACAAAAAATAGGCATATTTTGGGAATTTTTGTTGGCGCAATAAAGAGATCAATCGAAATTCTGTAAAATGGGATTTATAATACTAGTAATGAAGTACAGAAAATATTTTTATCGAGTTCGTTCATGACAAAATGGCGGCTGCGCAGCATTTCTCCGTCGATGCCTTTTTTAAGGGGTCCACGGCCGGAAACAACTCCCGCAATTTTTGACCTGGAACAAAAAAACAAAGTTTTTTCGATTCTATAGAACAACAGCAAGTTCAAAAATAGTGGTTTCGAGAAAAACGCGTTTAAAGTTTTAAGTACTGTAAAATTTAGACATTTTTTCCGCCCTCCATCTTTTGATATATCATTTTTAAGACCCTAAAACACCCTTTAAACAGAAAAAAAAATTTTCGATTTTTTGAAAATTCTACAGTGGTTTACCTCTTAAATGGAGAAAAGCAATTAATAATTCAAAGAATTTAGAAACTTTCTGTAGAAAAAGAGACACTTTTGATTGTGCCGCGATTCGAGCTCGAGTCTTTCGATTGACGATCAACTGCTATAACCAACTGAGCTACACAGGCCCTTCTCCACAGGAAGACCTCGTTATATCCCCTTTAGGTATTTAATGTTTTCAATTAGGATAGTTGAGTTTTGAAATTTTCGTCACTGTCTACTTTATTAGGTGACAAGTCTTGGTATCAGGTAGTATACTTTCCAGACAGGTGTTCAGCTCAGTTGGTTAGAGCAGTCGACCGGCAATCGGTATCTTGGTTTATCGGTAACTTGGTTCGATGTGAAAAACAAAAATCTGAGTTTTTTTATCGAAATAGTTGTTGACCGCCTGGATGGCTTTTTCATTGCACACAAATTTCTGTTCAGACAGATAAGTTTTGAGTTTCCGGAATATATGTAAGTCCGAAGGAGCCAGATCGGGTGAATGTGCTGGACGCGGAAGTAGTACAAAGCGCAGTTTTGTCAATTTTTGCTAAGAGAGGCGTCTTGAATGGACTAAAATACATTGTCATGGTGGCACAACACCTTTTTCTTGGCCATTTCCAGACGTTTCTTCGCAATCCCTGTCTTTAATCTGTCCAAAAGAGATGCGTAGTACTTTCTAGTGATGGTTTTCCCCTTATCAAGATTGTCAGTTTTACCGTCCAAGTTCGGTAAAAATCCCTACCCCAAATATTCCTCGATTTGCTAATGTTACCAAGCAGTTCCGTAATGACGTGAAAAGTGTGCTTCCGTTGCATAAAATAAAATGTACTCGGTCAATTGAGATGGCTGCAGCCTCTGCTGACTCACCCATTTGCACTCGTCTGTCGGCCAAAACGATATCGTGGACTTTCTTAATATTTTCTGGTGTCACAGCTGCTTCTGGAGTTTCAGAACGTGGTGCGTCTTCGATGCTTGTCCTGCCTGGCTTGAATTTATTTACCCAAATTCCCACTGCCTTATAGGAAGAACATGAGTCGCCCAATGTCGGCGCAATCCTCTTATAAATTTTCTTTATTTTTCTCTTGCAGAAAAAAATAATTAAATCACACCACGAATTCCAATTTTGTTTATTTTTCACTTTTACTCGAAACGCTTTTATTCAAGCAACAGCCAAACAACAAATTAATGTTAGAATGACTTTTCACCATAGAATATTCACCTAAAGAAAGGAAACTTTATGGGCAGCTATACAAATCTCGCCGTCGCCCTCTCTTAGTATGTGAACCAAGTTAATTATAGAACCACTCTCGCACAACATCTGAAGTTTGAGGAGCGTTTTCCTCGCTAGCAGCCCCCTGCATTTTAGCCAGAATGCACGTAATCCGCGAAACGAAAATGTCACAAGAATTGACCGTGGCCGCTAGGGGCGCTGATTGTTCATGAGGCCTGAATTCATTTTAATGCATGGGAAAAATGCATAAAAATTAAATTTTTGGGGTTAAAAACTACTTGATCATATTTTTTTTTACAACACATTAAACTAGAAAGTTTTAAATATTATTTAAAGCAATTTTTACTGATATAAAGGGTAATATGCTTGAAATTTGGGCGAAAATTGTCTTTGTAATTCTGGCTGGAAATTGAAATCAAAGTTCTGTTATCTTCGTTTTAACATTAATATTTACATTGTGATTATTAAATAAAAATACAATATTTATTTATATTATCAATATTATTGATATTATATCAGTCTTACATATTATAACAGAAAAATTGGCTATTGAAATTCCATCAAATTGATTTATTATAAGGGTATTAATTATATCTTCTTGATTTTGTTAGAAAAATTAGATTTTATTATAGGACACTTTGTATTTTATATTTTAAAACTTCTCAGTAATTGAAAAAATTACATTTTTATGAACAAAACTTTCACATAAGGAATGAACGTACATTTGAAAAAGTAACAAATATAAAGAATTTATAAAATTCCTTTATAAGTATTTGAAAACACTAAGAACAAAGATGTTTGTAATAAATAATAATCAACATAATATACTATATTTCGTAATAATATAATGGATATTTAGATCTCACATGCACATAATTTATTATGTGTATTTTATCTATAATTAGGGATGGGCGATCTCGATTCGATTCTACGGAATCTACGGAAACTACGGAATTTTTTACTCGATTAATCGGTTGGATTGATATTTTTTCGATCTTTACGAACGATTCTCCTTTCTTTTTTTCCTGTTTCCTATTTCTATAAACTGTTCCTATGAACTGTTTTTTTAGTTTAAAAGTGAGATCAAGGGGTCGACCACGAGAATATCCTTAATGTGATATACAAAGTATATTAATATTATAAACTTTATAATAATACTTCATATTTATGCCAGAAATTTTATCATAAATAATACTTTAAGTGATATGCAAAGTTCAAAGTATATTAATATTATAAACTTTGTAGTAATACTTAATTTTTATGTCAGAAACTTTATCACTAATAATACGCATTGCTTTAGAAATTGTGCAATTTAAAAAAATAAAAAACGTTCCTGATTCGCAAATATAGTGTGTTTTTTAAGCCGAATTTCCTTTTTTATTGATATAAACACTTTTTTATTTTGATAATTTAAATTCACAAAATATGCAAGTAACAATTATATCTCCAATTGTTATAAAACATTTAAAAAAAAAAGTTATTTTACAGAAATTTATCATTTTCAGAAAAAGGTATCGATTTTTGAAGATCGATTCAAAAATCGATCTTTTTAACCGCTTAATCGATCAAATTGAATCAATAATTTCAAAATCAATTCTTTTTTTTGAAGATCGCCCATCCCTATCTATAATACCTTAAGTTCAGTCAGTCAGCTTTGTTGATCTTTTTATTCAAAGCGTTTTAAATTTAGTATAGATTAAATTTTAATAAGTTAAAGGCGCTCATGATTAATAAACCCCAAAACAATGCACTTGTTCCGAGCATTACGTGGAGCCTGTTTTGCAACCTACAGCAACAAATTTCCGCATTTTCACTTAAATTTTTATATCAGCGACTGTTAAAACCATTCCAATTTACCTAAAAAGCACACAAAAGCACTTCAGACACCAATTTTTCACAAAAAACGTTAAATTTCAATGTTCTATAATGCTAATCTGTATAAGGTCGGCCTCATGAACAGCCAGCGCCACGGTGGCCAACGGTCAACATCTGTGACATTTTCAACTCCAGAGATTCCGGGGGCTGCTCGCTAGGGATGTCCGACCTAAACCACAAAGTAGTATAAGGAGGCCGAACTCCATACAAGCGCGAAGTAATGATATCAATTTTATGTCTGAATCGCATGCGCACATCTTTAACTCTATCTTTTTCTCTTGGCAGAGAATCTTAATGCGAGAAAAGTCTGACGTCACATTTGAACAAATAAATCAGTTAGTGAGGTTAAATACCGGCGCGCAATTTCCCATTTATTCATTGTTTTTTTGTGTAATTTTCGTCCTGAGTGCTTCGCTTCAAAAAAAGATGGTAGATACAGCATATAAACAATTGAATATTTCATCCAAATCTTTCAATTGCACCCAGTTATAACCTCAACTTTTAACATTTATTTCTATTCACACTCCTTCGTGATTTACACCAAGGTACATTTAAAAATTACTTACTCAATTTAACAGTATACTTACTTCTGGCTTCGATGTTCACAATTTATTCATTTTTCAATTAAAGATTTTGCAAAACACTATTTACCTATTTATATTCGTTGACATGTGACGTCAGACTTTTCTCACTTTAAGATTCTCTGCCAAGAGAAAAAGATAGATTTAAAGATGTGCGCATGCGATTCAGACATCAAATTGGTTGCATTTCTTCGAGCTTGTCACTTATTGTACAGTCACTATGCAACCGATTTCAGATTAAGTTTGTACATAAGTTCGGCCTCCTTATACTACTTCGTGGCCTAAACCATTCCAAGTGCCGGGAATACAATGATTCGAATCACGAATCCACAAAAGTTAAGTGCTAATTTGGATTTACCTACAAACCTTAAGAAAAGACTTAAGTTGGAGTATCAACATAAGGATTAACCCAGAACTCAACAATTTAACTAACTATAGACGTAACTACTCTCATCGATAAATCGACAGGGGTAGCTAACCATAAATTAAAATTCCATCACATTGTACCAATTATCCATGATACTTATTACCAGGTCTAGAAGTATGAAACCGGAATTTCCCTATAGATGGTGCTTGCCATCAGTTTAGGGACCGTACGACCGCTTCTGCAGCACCATCTTCTCCTTCTAGTAGCTGAGAAAGATTTTCAGTAGACAACAACCCACGTTCGATATACCAGTGTATTTACTACAAGCATCAAGATGTCGAGTTTTGTGACTACGAACTACGATTTGCGGACAGCACTGGTTTTTTGTTATCACTTGAAGAAAACTGCTGCAGAATCGCATCGAATGCTTGTCGAAGCTTACGGTGAATATGCTTTTGGCAAAACACAGTGTTTCGAGTGGTTTAAAAAATTCAAAAGTAGTAATTTTTATGTGAGAAACGTAGATCGTGGAAAACCACCGAAAAAGTTCGAAGATTGGGATCAGAAGGGTGTTATCTATTATGAGCTGCTAAAACCTGGTGAAACTGTCAACACGAATCGCTACCAGCAGCAAATGGTCGATTTAAATCGAGCATTACAAGAAAACCGACAGGATTATCGAAGAAGGCAACACAAAGTCATTTTTCTTCACGATAATGCCCCATCACATACAGCGAAACGGGTCAAGGAAACGATCGAGACGTTCAGTTGGGAAATACTGGCGCATGCCGCTTATTTTCCAGACTTGGCTCCGTCGGATTACCATCTGTTCGCATCACTAGGTCACGCTGTCGCTGAACAACGCTTCACTTCGTACGAAAATGTACGAGAATGGCTGGATAACTGGTTTGATTTAAAAGACGAACAGTTTTATTCGCGTGGCATTCATCACCTTCCGGAGAGGTGGGAAAAATGTGTAAACAGCGATTTCCGTTCAAATATAAAAATTAATTTATTCATACAAATCTGCTATGTTTTTGTATTTCAATACTCAGTAATGACACTCCTTTTTTATTATTTCCAGTAATAACGACGACACATAATTAAATTAAACAATTGTTTAATTTTATTATGCGTCTTCGTTATGCCAAAAATTTGTGAGTTTAGGATTAAGAAAGATATCGATGCTACGAAATTCGTGTTCAATATGATGTGAAGTGAATAAAACTCATGAATAATATAAATGTTATTACTGGAAATAATAAAACCGTAGTGTCATTACTGAGTATTAAAATATAAAAACATGGCTAATACTATGCTGCATTCAGTCCTGAAATTTCCACGACTCTTTCTTCACGAGTACGTCGTTTATATTTTATAAACGATAGTGATTTTTATTATTTTTTAAGGCTCCGCTAGAGCCAGCGAAATAAAATGGTGAATATTTCGAATCATTTCATCGTGAATTGAGCGAGTAATCGCGAGTTATAGTATATTTTAAAAAACATTGATTTTTGATCTATTCAAAAACGACGTTTTTTAATTTTTATCTCGAAAACTATTTGTCGAATAAAAAAATTTCAAATAAGAAAAAGATGCACCTGGACGCGAAGAGCAATCACATATTTTTTATTTCGAATTTTTATGCATTTCGACTTTTTATTGATTATTAGGAAAGTACTATCCAGTTCAAGCGTCGCGTCCCCTTATTCGATCCGGGCATTGAATTGTAAAGCACTTTGTATTAAGAAATGACCTATCGAAACAATATTTTAGTGTGTGATTTGAAAAAATCAATACATAGTTTACTGTTTCTGGCTGCATTTTAATACTTGTTTATTCTGACACTGGTCTTGCATTCATAAATAAAATTCTATCATTAAATTTATAAAACTTTACATAAATAATACAACTCTTAACTTTTAATTATATACGTGCTAAAACTAATATCGTAGTATAAATTAAAATAACAGACAACAAATACAATAATGATTTCATTAATCTAGCATACAATTTCAACTGTCGCACATTTCAATCGATTATTCAAAATAATATGAATAAAATTATGCTATAATACCCATTACCTACCAAGACGGTTCCCATTTTCCAATATAATTAACAAAAAAAATACTGTTTCTGTATCTCAAAAATTGAGATTTTTTTTCTCAGTATCGTCTCAAAGTAAATGATTAGTATTAATATGCATAAATAATACATAAATTAAGCGTGAGATAATATTAAATTTCTATTTACATTTGGCAGGTACATGGAAGCGTGCGCTTTTGGAATTCACAACTCCTTCCACTAATAACTATATTAAAACATTACTCAAGTAAATAAAAAAAATAGCATAACAATATTATTTACAACAGTTAATGCGCGATTGTTATTTATTACAATAATTTTTTTTATACGAAAATAGAATGAAATATTAATAATTATCCTAATTATTTACTACCATATTCATAATATTGATAAATAAAGTAGGCTCAAACTTAACAGAAGATAATATTACAAAGATGTCAACTGTAATTAAAAATACATTTTGAAACAAAACGTATTCTTATAAGATTATACAACAGATAAATATCAAGACATAATGAATAAAAAATAATATTTTAATTTGTAATTGTGAAATTAAAAGTAAAGATATATACATAAATAATCCAAAAATTTAGATAAACACTTTAGTAATTAATAAATTAGATTAGATTAGAAACAATGCATAAATGTTCAACGAAATATGTTACTCAACTTCCGATTAAAAATATTTGTCAATAAATTAAATTATCATTATAGCAATTAGATTTCATAAAAAATAATTAACAAGACTAATATAAATATCAAAAGATAGATGTAACATAACAAAAATGAGAAAAACATGAGGAATTTCAAAATCAAGTTAGAATTAATTAAATCGTTTTTTTACTTATTTTAAAAGATAAGTTAAATATTTTAAGAACATTTGTTGATTGTTTTGTTGGTCTCTCTAATGCAAATTTAGTATGCACAGAGTTGAAAAACTACATGTACTCATATAATCTAGTACCTTATTGGAATAATATTGCACTGCCGGCCCAAAGCGTTTCTGATAGTATTTGAATGTTCAAGTTTCACAACTTTGTCACTCTAATATGGGTCCAAGCTCTGGTGATTAAACTACCTTTTTAACATGTAAAGTCATTCATTCACTTTATACGCTTAATTAATTCTACTTCACTGTCTCGTTCTCAAGATCAAATAGGAAACACATAGGAAAAATTACAACTTTTGTTTTATAATCTTCAGGGGATAGTTTGATCTTAAGAACAAGGCAGCTCGGACAGTTGCGATTAAACTTCATTTAAGATAAGTTCGCTCAATCCTTCAATAGTATAAACAGGTTGCAGATGAGGAATTCCGAACCTTTATGTTAAATAAATTTTATCCAAATACAATCATTCATTCACTAGTACTGTACTAAATAAATCACTCGGATTTCGAACTTTTCAAATTCGATGCGTCTTCAAATTTTTAATAATTACATAAATACATATAAAAATTTTAATATTTCTTATTGCTTTCTAGGAAACTCAACAACTTTTAACAACTATTTATAATTTTTCATGTAAATCTTAATGGCAATGCTTAAAAAACGATTAACTGGAAATCATTTGAATAAGCTTTGGATATTATTGTATATAAAAAAATATAATAAGTATGTTCTATTAAATTATAATCTAATCGAAATTATGAAAATTCGAGTCTTTTTCAGATTTTATTTACAGACATTTGTGACGCGCTCCGAGAAAAAGATTCTAAGCGTCCAAAAATCGATTTCTCGATTATGATCGTTATAGATTGATTAAAGCCTGTTCTTTAATTATCTGTAGTCAGAAATAATTTTCCTTGAATATTTTGCAAGTAACAACGCGTTTAACATTCTCCGTTTGTGCTGCCGGTTGATTCTCTCTCTTCATACACACACATCGTTCTCACCGTATCCGTGAGGCTACACAGTGGCCGATTTTCTTTTATTTGTCAGCGACTCCCACCATTCTTGCAAATCAGTTTTGTAATGGACTTCTACAAGTTCGTTATTTTAAATCGGCCATTATTAATGTTGAACGAACATCACAGTGGTCGATCAAATAAGGTGACGACGACAGAAATGGTGAAGAAAATCCACAAAATGGTATTGGATGATCGTTGACTTAAAGTGCGGGAGCTAGCAGACATGGTAGGCATTTCAAAATCACTGTACATTGCTTATTGACTAAAAATCTGAACATGAGAAAGCTGTGCGCAAGATGGGTGCCGCGTTTGCTCACAGTGTAACACTGAGAGACTTTTCGTTAGAGTAAATCATAAAAATGAATTATATTTTAGTGTGATATCGTTTCAAAATGAGACAAACAGGGCTTACGTATTAAGTACGTATTACGTTACATACCGGATTGGAAAAGATAGAACATTTCTATCTCTCCCAACCCATCACTTTGCATCCCCAAAACTCTATCTTTTTCTATCTCCGCACTTATCCAGAGTGACCTGGAATATCTATCTTTTTCTATCCCTATGTCTGGTAATATCTATCTTTTCCTATCTCTTAGTCTATCCGCCGACTGAAGTAGTATCTATCTTTTCCTCTATCTTTCGTGATTGACCACTTGTATCTTATTCTATTTCTCATTTATCTCCCCATAGTGCAAATTTTAAACTCTCTCTATATCCCTCAGTATCTATTCTTACCACGAAATGAAGAGTGCAGTTCTAAAAAGTAGTGTGTCAATTTTACAAAAGGGGAAGACTATTACTTTATTGGACATAAAATATAATCACCCTTATAGAAAAAGAATATAAAATATCTCAGTAGTGGACTGATCTTCTTTTGTTGTTAGGAGAGATAATGAGAGTTAGGAAGAGAGTTTAAAATTTGTAATAGGGAGAGATAGGCATCGACTAGATTGTCAAGAAGATAGAAAATGATTGAAATTGATACTTGTGGAATAGAATAAGATAGAAAAGGGGAGATTGAAAAAATAGATGTGAATTTATATTGCAAAACAGATAGGAAAAGATTAAAGATGATAGATAAAGGATAGAATGAGAGAGAAAAGGAGAGATTAGAAAAGATAGACGTGAATTTACAAAGACTAATACATAGAAAAAAATTCACGTGGATAGATAAGGCATAGGATGAGATAGAGAATGTAACATTGAAAAAGATAGACGTGAAGTTAGATTGACAAAGAGATAAAAAAGATTGACGTTGATAGATGTAGAGTAGAATGAGATAGAAAAGGGGAGATTGAAAAAGATAGACGTGTAATGTGATTGACTAAGAGATGGAAAAAGATTCAGGAGAATTAATGAAGGATTGTAAGGGATAGAAAAGTAAGTATTGGAAAAGATAGACATGAATTAATATCGAAAAAGAGATAGGAAAAGATTAAGCATGATAGATAAAGGATTGGAATGGATAGAAAAGTACTTATTAGAAAAGATAGACGTTAATTTAAATTGAAAAAGAGATATGACTGGATAAATTATCTCTATTGTTTTCTATAATAAAGATTCAAAATAATTCAAAAGGATAAGATTTCTATCTTTTTATTTCCAGCAGGGCTATGCGCTGCGGCGTTTAGGCCCTTTTTCTCAGAGCGCGTCACAATTCTGAATTTTAATTCTTTCTTAAAGTAGAATCTATATTCAGTTTTATATATCTTTACAGAAAATTGTTGATCAAATGTAATATGAATTTATTTAAGGGAGTCGCCTTATGAAACGTCCGGAAAAAAGGTTTGAAAAATATGGTTTTGAGAAAACGCGCTTCAAAGTTTTTGTAAGATACAATTATATCATAACAAAACTTACAGAGGTCAATTCCTAATCTGCTACTTCCAGTCGATACAACAAGCCTTCCGCTTCCTCGAAAAATTCGTTTTGTTGTTGTTTTTCTATCGATTAAAAAAAAAAAAAAAAAAATGCGATTTTTTTCAGGTTTTCATGAGGCGGCCCCCTGAAGCTGCAGGTAGCGATTAAAATTTTTTAAAATGATTTCCTGATGGTACAGAAATTAATTTTTCTATAATTGATTGGATATCGATTGTTGGACTACTTAATTTACGTGTCAAGATTGACTTTTTCTACTATTTCCTAATGTGCCTAAATCAGAGGAAAAAGTTTTAGATTCGTTCTCACTGACGTTGATCGATTTCATTATAGCCCCACCTTCGTTTCTTATTTCGAGAGATTGGAATATAGGATTTCGTACTTCAACGTCCACTCCTGAGTCAATGCTTTTAGAGAAGTTTGCAGTTTCAGAGAGTTTTCGGAAGTTTCCGAAGAAAACGCTATCGGTTCCCACACTTTCCGCACCGCTTTCACTGGCTCCATCTCCTAAGGATTCAGTTTCATCTGTTTCAGACACACTGCTAACGTCATGGGATAGCAACTGCTTACGAGAACCATTACTGTCTGTGCTACTGAGATATCCACTATCTTCCGTTTTGCTCTGAAATTTTCAAGCATCAATATTAATTCACGTATGTATCTCAAATTTTAAAATATATTAGTTTAATTAGTTGGATATTGTACAATATTTTGGACTTTTTTCTCATAAGCGATAGGTACTTTCGACTTTCAATGAATTTGGAAGTGAAATTCATTCTATATTCAATAACTTAAAAAATTCAGTTTTTCACTATTAAGGGTTTTCCAATAGGGACATAACAATTTTATCTATGAATAAAACACAAGTTCAAATTTATTGTGGGTGTAGTGCAAGAATTACATTTTATGAATGAAATTCGATATCGGTCATATGATCACCACAAGCCCGTTTACAGCGGTCGATTCTTTGGACCCAATTTTCCACCATTCTGGCACACATTTCTACCAGAACGTTGGCAATTTCGCGTTGGATGTTGTCTTTGAGGTCGTCTAAAGTTGCTGGCTTGTTAGCATAGACCAGTGACTTGATATGGCCCCATAAAAAGAAATCCAATGGCGTTAGATCGCATGAACAAGGCGGCCATTCGACCGGACCATTTCTCGAAATAACACGTTCACCAAATTTGCCTCTCAATAAATCGATTGTGACGCGTGCTGTATGGCTAGTAGCACCGTTTTGTTGAAACCACATATCGTTGATGTCAAGTTCATCCAATTCTGGCCACAAATAATGTTCCGACATAGCACGATAGCGCTCTCTATTGACGGTAACATGACGGTCGTTTTCATCCACGAAAAAATACTGTCCAATCACACCTCCGGCATGAAAACCGCACCAAACAGTCACTTTTTGCGGATGCAACGGTATCTTAAGAAGCACATTTGGGTTTATTGCTGACCAATAACGCATATATTGCTTATTAACAAAGCCATTGAGCCAGAAATGAGCTTTATCGCTGAAGATGATTTTTCGACGAAATTCTTCATTTTCTTCAAGCTTTGCTCGAGCCCAATTGGTGATGTTTCGGCGTTTCAAATGATCAAGTGGCTTTAGTTCTTGAGTCAATTTAATCTTGAAAGCATGTAGGCCAAGATCTTTTCGCATAATACGCCACAGTGTCGTTTAAGCGATGCCCATTTCTTGAGAACGACGTGGAATCGACTGATTTGGCTCATTTTGAATCGATGCACTTACGGCTGCGATTATTTCTTCGCTTCGAGCAATACGACGTCTTTTTGGCACCGGAAAATCCAATAGTGTAAATTTGGTCTCGAATTTATCCACTACAGCACGCACAGCCTGTCGAGTGGGACGATTATTACGGCCGAAAATTGGAGTAAGCGCTCTTAAGGTTGCGACCACTGACTCAGAATTTCGGTAGTAATTTTTAATAATTTCCAAACGTTGCAAGTTCGTGAACTTTACCATGATGAAAATGTTGACTTTAACTAACGTTTTGCTATTGACAGTTCATTAAAAATGTTTAAGGGTGCGTTCATATAAAGATACGAAATTGTTATGTCCCTATTGGAAAACCCTTTAAAAATAAGTTGTCAGGGAAAATGAAAAGTTGGTCGTGGAAAAAGGCATGAAATTTATCAAATTATAGTTTGCAGTCATTCTGTAAAAAAATGTTATATGCGCACCTGTTTTACATTCGTAATAATCGTCTTCTTCTGTACCCTAGATTTTCTCAAACCAGTCAGTGGATTGGTGAAAATTTGATCCGCCGAATTTGAAAATGTTCTCATCCTGCTGTGGATAAGATTCGTTCGATCGTCTTTCCGATTCACGATAAATCGATTTTGACTAGAGGATGAACGTTCTTTCGTCGAAAAAACTTCGATATCGTGTAAAAACGATGATGAAGAAGAATGACCAACAATATTATTTACAACTTGCCCCTTCCAAGTGGGTAATAAGTTACAATTATAATTTGAAGAGCCCTCACATGTCCCTACGAATAAATGATTAACATTCGGGACAGGAGCGCCATCACTGGCCGTAGGGTCCTCCATTCTGGTACGACTCCTGTCCCACTCGTTTTTTGAGAGAAAGGCACTTGATTCCAGGGTTTCCAATCTTCTAGATTCTTGTGAATGCTGATAGATTCCCTCAGGTGGTGGCATTGGAACCAAGTCTGGTTGATTTTGAGGCTTTCTTTGTCTTCTTGCTTGTCTTCTGTCGGGTGTAAGATACCTGAAAAATGATAAACATAGATTTTGATATATTGTCTACTAAAGTTTTGTCAAAGAGTTGAAAATATCTGGTTACCTGTTCTTTTTCCAGGAGAGAGTTCTTTCTGTTTCCACATTATTCGGGACATTACTAAGTGATCGAGTTCCGTTGCTGGTAACATCATCTGTTGTGCTACCTTTGAGCCTGGCTTCAAAGATGGCTCGCAGACTTCCATAGCCTCGATGAAGAGGAGCAACTCCATTTTTCGCCAAGTCCTCTTCCTTGAAGCTACCTTTACTTCTTAACAGAATCTGACTAGGTCTCTCCAAGGAGTCTACAAACACCTCGTTTGGTGCATCCTTTTCATAGTCGACATCCCCATTGATCTTCAATTTCATCGGCTTCCTATCAAGAGTATCCGGTTCGTATTCTGATTCATCCAGCTTTATGTAATTTTGAGGAGAATCTTGGACCTTGATGGTTAGGTGTCCCGGATTCTCAGGTTCATATTGAATTTCTGGTCCGGAGTCATCACTTCCAGTTGGGCTGGTGTAACCATCGTTTACATAGACTTCACTCACGAGGGAATACTTTTCCTTCTGAGAAACTATTTCTGGAAGGTTGTAGTAATCTTTTTTCCGTACCTATAAATTAAAGCTAATTAAGTTATATTTTTCTAATTGATTACTTGGGGACTATTCGTTGAGTATATAGGGCTTTTTGAAGAACCTAGGTGAAAAATACTCGTGGAAAGAATGTTTTCAATTCTATGAATTATTAAATTTTTGAAGACTTTAACTTTATATCAGTAAGATCAAATAAAAGAAATGCTAAAACTATTAAAATTTTTACAAAGAATCGCACAAATTTACAAATACCAGGTGTGATGGTTAATTCTTAATTGTTTTGAAAGATGGCGATGGAAGCAAGGATTCGTTTAAAGTCTCAACGCTTATGTCATATTGTTGCTTTGACAGTATCTTTAGAAACGCCATTGATGTTTAAAAAAATTCGAGTTAGCTTCATATTTTTTCGTGTGGTAAATATGCTTGGGTGCGTTGGTTTAGACTATTACAAAGTGGTGATTTCGACTTAAAAGACAAAGAACGCCCAGGTCAACCGAAAAAATTTGAAGATGCGGAATTGCAAGCATGACGCGGGAAAAATCCAGAAGGCAGGAAAATGGGTCTCACATCAGCTGAACGACAGGCAGATGGAGAAGCGAAAAATGGTGTGAAAAGTTTTGCTTTCTCGGCATGAAAGAAAGACTTTTTTGCATCGGATCGTTACTGGAGACGAGAAATGGATATATTCCAGAACTCAAAACGCAGAAAATCGTGGGTTGACCTAGGACAACCATCAACATTACTCGCAAAACTGAATCGCTTTGGAAAGAAGACAAGACTGTGCTTTTGATAGAATCAGAAGGGTTCAGTGTACTATAAGCTTCTGAAACCAGGTGAAACAAGTTCACTACCGTCAAAAAATGATCAATTTGAACCATGCATTGGTCGAAAAGCGATCAGAATGGGCTACAAGACACAGAAAAGTGATTTTGCAGCGCAAGCGATCAGAGACATCATTTCTGCACTTGGCTGTGAACTCTTGCCCCCACGTACCGTACTCATCAGACTTGACTCATTGTTTTTTCGAGATGGTATCTGACAGTTGCCAAAAAGATGGAGAAAAGTAGTGGCTAGCGACAGACTGTACTTTGAATCATAAATAGGTAATCACTTTTTAAGAATAAAGCCTCAAATTTTGGGGAAAACGGCAGAAGCAAAGTTGTACACCTGGTACTTTGAAAAAATCGCTTTTCCGTAGTGCATCAAACACTCAGTTAATTTTTCGCATACCTCTTTTTCCATTTTTGAAAGCGTCACTTCTCCTGTTTTGGCATTGATTATGGCATTTTGCATGGTTAGTTCTTCATCCATCGGCAAAGCAGTAGATAAAGTAGGACTAGATTGATTCATAGATTCCGAAGACGTAGAAGATTTCCTTTTTTGCCTCTCTTTAGTTTTCGATCTTTCCAGACTATCAACTTCATATTCGTAAATATTAGGAGATTTTAGACAAGGTTCTAACGCCTTTACATCAACCATTTCTCTGATAACCTTATCCATGATACGTTTAGCCGTGTTATTACCATTTGAAAATTCATTTTTCATGTCTGGAAGTTTCTTTGGTACCGAAGGTGCTTTTGATTTTCGTGGCTGCTTATAAGGTGCAACGCGTTCTGAAATTTCTTTTTCTGGTTTATCTGGATTTGAAGCTTTCATTGTTTTTACATAAGCATTCGTATCAATCATTGGCTTTTCATTCAACTTCTTCTCCAAAGCCGCGTTTTCCTCCATTTGCTTGATGAAAGAATTTTCTATGGCTTTTCTGACCTTTGCGTTGATTTCGCTGTGTTCATGCAGGTCAAAAGAAGTAAAACCGTCTTTAAGTTTTCGTTGAAGTTTATCGAAAACAGGCTCTTCAAACATCGATTTTGTTGATCTCTGAGAGATACTGTTCTTGTCTTCATTCTCAAGTATTTCACTCCTAGCAATGTGACGAAATGTCTTGAGCATTGGAGGATTATTTTTCCACGAGGAAAAGGGTTTGGTTGGCAGGTTCTTCTTGTCTGTATTTTTGAGGTCGTAATTGTTGGTGATCTCTTTTAGATAATCTAGACTGCGAGCAAAAGTTCTAGCGTTTTCTTGGAAGTATTTTCCCTCATCTTCTGGGTTTTTCCAACGACGTTCTGGTGGTTTCACATCTTCTAGCCAAGCTCTTACTCTACTTTCACCGGGAATCGGTTTAGTATTCTCTGGAAGTGTTTGAAGATTCAGACGAGGTTCCATACAACCTGGACATCCAGAACATCTCCGGGATTTTTTGGATCTTGCCATTGAGCTTCTACTGGAACTTGCTTTTTGCTTGTTTGATGAACTGCAATGTTCAGAGACGCTTTCTTCTTCCGGAATTTCTAAATTTCAAAAATATTTCTATATTATAGATTCGATAAAAGATTGATCTACTTTTTGATTATCAAAATCATTGAGTAATAAATAATTACAAGTTTGAACTTACTGCCTAGGGAAGGAACAAATTTTTTCGCATTCATTTTGTGCTTCGCAATGACAATGACTTCTCGAATTTTTAGGAGAAACTCGATAGCTGCTGGGGGAGGGGCCTAGAAATAAAAAACATTGGTAACTATATCAGCAGTTTAGAATAGTAAACGTTATATTAAAAAGTTATTTCTGTAAAATGTTAAATACATTCTGTCAAAAAATTACTGAGAATTGGTCAATAAAACCCAAACTATTTATTATTCTTCCAAATTTATTTTATCGCCTTGAAGGTAGGCGCCTCCCGAAATAATACACTTATGCTAATGAATAATCTAATCATCAAAACATTTTTTAAATGCATTTTCCGGAATCGACTTCAGTTCTCGCCGCGAATTCTCTTTTATGTCTTCTATCGACTGAAAACTGGTGCCTCGGAGTGGTAATTTGAGTTTTGGAAAGATTAAAAAGTCGGCCGGAGCCATATCAGGTAAATACGGTGGTTTTTTGATGATATTCGTTGATTTTATGGACAGAAATTCGTTCACAATGATAGCCTTGTGAGATGGTCTTTCGGAATTAGTTGAGCAGCAACGCGTTTCATGCCCAAACAATCGTTTAAAGTGGTATGAATTGATTCTTGAGACACAGAAAGTTCAGCGATTATCTCTCTTAAACTTAAATGACGAATTTCATTCACCATTTCCTTCATTTTAGTGATGTTAACTGCAGTTGAAGACGTTGATGGCTGACCAGAGAGAAGCAAATCTTCCACCACATCTCAACTGCTTTTGAATGCATTGTACCACTCATATGCACGTGTTTTTGATAAAGTCGATTCACCGTAAGCCTTCTGTAACATTTTCAGCGATTCCGCGCACGAAATTCCATTTGCAATGCAAAATTTGAGAAATTCTTTGTTCGATATTCTTATCTATTGGAAAAATCGCGAAACACACTTGAGATAAACTGATAACATTGAGCACTGTGAAGAAACTAAATCACAGTACGTCCACTAACATGTATTTTACGAGAATACTTGAAAAAGTAAAAATGAGAATCAGCGCTTCCAAATTATGATAGAAAGAACTAATATCAATGAAAACGAATGCATTTAATGGCATTGAAATGTCAAAATCTGGGAAGAGACTGAATCGAGAATGAAACTTTTGATTGCCTTTTAATGCCCAGGAATTAAAAAGCATTCAAAAGTTTTATTCTCGATTCCATTTCTTTCCAGATTTTGACATTTCGCCGCCACTCAATGACCATCTTCTTACTAGGTATATTCTAAGGAGCGGAGAATTTTTAAACATAAATCAATGATTGATACCATCTGATTTTATCAAAAGAATATCAAACTATGGTTGCTATGGTTATAACAGGTTAAAAAGAACATCGGTAGCCCTTCTGGAAGTAAAAAAATTGAAAAAGATAGGAACTGAGGGACTGGAAGAGATAGAATATTTCTATCTCTCCTAACCGATCACTTTGCATCCCCAAAACTTTATCTTTTTCTATCTCCGCACTTATACAGAGTGACCTGGAATATATACCTTTTCCTACCCCTTAGTCTATCCGCCGACTGAAGTAGTATCTATCTTTTTCACTATCTTTCGCGACCAACCACTTGTATCTTTTTCTATCTCTCATTTATCTCCCCATAGTGCAAATTTTAATCTCTCTCTATATCCCTCAGTATCTATCCTTACCACGAAATGAAGAGTGCAGTCCATTTTACACAGGGGAAGACTATTACTTTATTGGCCATAAAATATAATCACCTTTATAGAAAAAACATATAAAATATCTTAGTAGCGGACTGATCTTCTTATGTTGTAAAGAGAGATAATGAGAGATAAAAAGAGAGCTTAAAATTTGGAATAGGGAGAGATAGGCATCGGCTCGATTGGAAAGAAGATAGAAAAAGATAGATATTGATAGATGAAGGATAGAATGAGACAGAAGAGGGGAGATTGAAGAAAATAGACGTGAATTAAGATTAACAATGAGATAGAAAAAGGTTGACGTTGATAGATGTAGAATAGAATGAGATGGGGAGATTGAAAAAGATAGACGTGCATTTAGATTGACGGAGAGATAGAAAAAGATTAAAGTGGATTGATGAAGGATTGGATGGATAGAGATCAAGTGATTGGAAAAGATAGCCATACGAGGTCTAGAAGTATGAAACCGGAATTTCCCTATAGATGGTGCTTGCCATCAGTTTAGGGAGCGTACGGCCGCTTCTGCAGCGCCATCGTCTCCCTTTAGCAGCTGAGAAAGATTTTCAGTAGACAATAACCCAAGTTCGATATACCAGTGTATTTACTACAAGCATCAACATGTCGAGTTTTGTGCCTACGAACTACGATTTGCGGACAGCACTGGTTTTTTGTTATCACTTGAAGAAAACTGCTGCAGAATCGCATCGAATGCTTGTCGAAGCTTACGGTGAACATGCTCTTGGCAAAACACAGTGTTTCGAGTGGTTTAAAAAATTCAAAAGTGGTAATTTTGATGTGAGAAACGAAGATCGTGGAAAACCAGCGATAAAGTTCGAAAACTGGGATCAGAAGGGTGTTATCTATTATGAGCTGCTAAAACCTGGTGAAACTGTCAACACGAATCGCTACCAACAGCTAATGGTCGATTTAAATCGAGCGTTACAAGAAAAACAACAGGATTATCGAAGAAGGCAACACAAAGTCATTATTCTTCACGATAATGCCCCATCACATACAGCGAAACGGGTCAAGGAAACGATCGAGACGTTCAGTTGGGAAATACTGGCGAATGCCGCTTATTCTCCAGACTTGGCTCCGTCGGATTACCATCTGTTCGCATCACTAGGCCACGCTGTCGCTGAACAACGCTTCACTTCGTACGAAAACGTACGAGAATGGCTGGATAACTGGTTTGATTTAAAAGACGAACAGTTTTATTCGCGTGGCATTCATCACCTTCCGGAGAGGTGGGAAAAATGTGTAAATAGCAATGGAGATTACTTTGAATAAAATATTTTCGATCATTTTTATGCAACAGGCGCGTAACTTTTGCAAAAAAATTCCGGTTTCATACTTCTAGACTTGGTAGATCTAGATTGTCAAGAAGATAGAAAAAAATGCACGTGCATAGATGAAGGATAGAATGAGATTGAAAAGGGGTGATTAAAAAAGATAAAAAGATAGACGTGAATTTAGATTCACAAAGAGATAGAAAAAGATTATGGGTGATAGATAAAGGTCTGGAATGGATAGAAAAGATAGACGCGTATTATGATTGACTTAGAGATAGAAAAAGATCCACGTGAATAGATAAAGGATAGAATGAGGTAGAAAAGGGGAGATTGAAAAAGATAGACATGAATTTAGATTGACTAAGGGAAAGAAAAAGATTAAGGAGGATTGATGAAGGATTGTAAGGGATAGAAAAATAGTTATTAGAAAAGATAGACGTTAATTTAGAATGAAAAAGAGATAGAAAAAGATTAAGCTTGATAGATAAAGGATTGGAATGGATAGAAAAGTAGTTATTAGAAAAGATAGACGTCAATTTAGAATGAAAAAGAGATAGAATTCGATAAATTATCCCTATCTTTTTCTATAATAAAGATTCAAAATGATTTAAAAGGATAAGATTTCTATCTTTTTACTTCCAACAGGGAGCAACAATATCGCCACCGCTTGTTGATAGCAAATGCTATAATTCGTTCCCCTTTTCTCCTATAGGAGTGGACGTACTGTGAACTAAATGACAGATCGCTCTTGAACTCGACATCAGTATAGAGGACAGTGGTGCCAACTTAGCGTCAAAAATGTTTTTGACATTCTCTTCAATCGGGCTTTTTGAAAAATCAATTCCCGGTACTTTTTTGATAGAATGTAACTCACCAGTAATAGTTGCCTGTCAAAGTAGGCTGGATTAAAGTAAAGTTTTCTTCTTTGAGAACCAGGAAGAACTGGTGCGTCGTGATAATAAGTATTGTCAACAGTTTCCACGATTCTGACATCCTCTTCTGGAATTCTCTCACCAAGAATCGAACCCGATCCACAAGCACCTTCGTTTGTTTCGAAATAATTGCAGTGAGGATGAACCACAGCAGAAGTTATCTAAAAAATTAATAAATATGTTAGTTTTATCTGAATTCTTTTAAGTGACTTTGAATTCAGAGATATTTACAATCAACATTTTCGTCTTTAATTTCAGAAAAAAAATTGATTTATGCAAAACTACTTTGTTGTTGGTGAATTGTTACAATATTAAATTACAGTAATTCAATAGAAGAGGAGAATGGTTCAACTCCGTAAAGAAGACTGACTGTTATTTGAAATTATCTTGAAACTGAGAAAGTGGAATATCCAATTAAAGCAGCATAAAATTTGCAGCGTTAAATGCATCTTACGTACTAATTGGGTACAAGAACTTGATGTGCTCATCCATCAAAGTTTGAATTCATTGTGATTCATGTGGCTTAGAAAGAAGTATCACAGCTTTCATCAAACTTTTTTGTTTGAAAAAAAATTTTTTCTTAGACTTAATAATTTAGTGAAATTCAATAAATATAATTATCAAATACTTATTTTACAATTCTGGGAGAGAAGTATATGGTGTGTTCCATGCCAAATCGGACGGGTTCAGGATCCATGTTTCCGATTTACTTGAAATTTTAAGGATTGATAGATTAACATAAAAGAAATTAGAAAGAAATTATAGAATAATCAAAGAAAAAATATGTTTTTGTTCTTTTTCAATTATTTAAAAACTGAACTTAGAAAAAATTCTTAAAAAAATTACACAAACGTATCATTAGATGGCCGATGTAGTAGCACTTTTCGGAAAAAAATTTTACTCCAAATTTAATAACAAAAAAAAAAAAATTTCCAAACAAATTGATTTTTTAAAAAAACGCCATTTTTGAAAAATCTGAAAACATTCATAGTGATAGTCCCAAGTATTACGCAAGTTTTAGGTATATAATTAAGGTGCACACTCGAAAATTTGATCGATGGCATCGAGAGCAACTTCCACTAATACTGTATTACTGTCTACTTTTTCGAGAACGTTACTAGCAAAAAGTGATGGGAAGTTATTATTTATTATTTTATGATCGCTTTATACTCATAACATATGAATACTGTAATGAGTTTTATGATTATATATAAATTATCAAAAAAATAATTTTTTTTATTATCAAAATAAATTTGTTCGTAAAATAACCACGAACAAATTTTTTACGTAAGAAAGTATTCCACGCGCATCACTTTACAAAAAAATTCATATTTCTCGCAATTTTTGAGTGTGCACTTTAATTATATACTTAAAATTTGCGTAATACTTGGGGCTATCACGATGAATTTTTTCAGATTTTTCAAAAATGGCGTTTTTTCAAAAAATCAATTTGTTTGAAAAATATTTTCTTTTTGTTATTAAATTTGGAGTAAAATTTTTTCCGCAAAATGCTACTACATCGGACATCTAATGATACGTTTGTGTAATTTTTTTCAGAGGTTTTCCTACTTTCAGTTTTGAAATAATTGAAAAAGAACAAAAACATATTTTTTGTTTGTTTATCCCATAAATTTTAAAATAATGCATGAAAAAATCTCTAATTTTGAGTTTCTTCATTATTTATGTTAGTCTATCAATCTTTAAAATTTCAAGTAAATCGGAAACATGGAGTCCTGAATAGACGTGTGCATTCTGTCGGATCGAATGTCGCAAATTCGATCCGATTCGCCTTATTTGATTTTGTAGTTATTTTAATAAATACAAATCGCGTTGCCTAATTCTTCAAACAATTTTAATATACATTCTTTTAAATGATATGAATAAATCGCATATGAAAAAAACGAATTCTTTCGACTCACGATTCCGATTTGATAAACTATTAATAATAACTTCAAAAATTTATTTACAAATTATTTTAAATTTAATATTATATTTACATTTAATAAAATGAATAATTATATATTTAAAAAAAATTAGTTAAAAGCATGTAATATAAATGTGTCAAATTGAAATAATTAATATTTTTTTATTCTTTACATATGACGATATAAAATTAAAATACAACTATTCAACGTATATTGTGTAATGTCTGATTAAAAATTGCAAACTAGCTACTGCGCCTGTCGAATGTTAAAAATCCGTCATTCGATCGGACGTGCTTCGGATGTCGATTATTTGACATTCGACGGACGGCCGATCGAATGTCGAAAATCCGACATCCGAAGAAGGGCGCTTCGGATGTCGAATATTCGACATTCAACGGACGGCTGTTCGAATGTCGAAAATCCGACATCCGAAGAAGGGCGTTTCGGATGTCGAATATTCGAAATTCGACGGACGGCTAATCGAATGTCGGAAATCCGACATGTGAAGAAGGGCGCTTCGGATGTCGAATATTCGACATTCGACGGAGGCCAATATCGGATCGAAAATCGAATCTTTTTGCACACCTCTAGTCCTGAACCCGTCCGATTTGGCATGGAACACACCATATATAGTTTTGAATTCTTGAAATTTTGAATCATAATTTTGTTTGAAGGTTGAGATAATTGTGAATTTGTAGTGATACAGATTTGAGTTTAGTTTTGAAGATCTTACGTGCACATTTTCGAATCTTGGTTCTCCATCGCTCTGAGGAAGATCATCTCCTAAATCGCTTTCACTCAGAGCACTATCGCTCTCAAAATGCCTTGAAGTTCCCAGCAATGGATTATTTTTCACGAGTCCTGCTCCACGTCTCCCACCTGTCAATGTTACTTCTGGCGCTTCTAACGATTTTTTTTTCGTTTTCCTGCTGTGCAAGTAAAGGGAGACACTCGCTATGTAAATTAAGGCTAAGAGAATTGAAGATATTCCTATGGCTGTGTACTCAATGGTCGAAAGTCTTTGTTGGCTTTTGGAATTGGAGAAAAATGTCACTTCTTTAACACCTGGAAAGTTCATTATTATTATTTGAAATAACATATTTATTGAGCCCAAGATGAAAATATTGTACTGATGTACTGAGTATATTTTTCATTTTTCGAGAAAATCTAGCTAATGTAATTAATCTAATAGCGAGATTCTCACTGTTTTTCGAAGGAGATCCTGCCACCCGGAATGACACGCAAGGTGTAAAAACTTGAGGATGTGTGGATCCCGGAAAGGCGTCCCTGCAGACGAGTTTTGTTACAACTAATTTGCCCTCAGAAGCATCCCTGAGTCCAGTTTCTCCGATCCACTGTAATTAAAGTTTATGTAAACAAATAAATTAGTTAGATGTCATCGTCGCCATCAATTTAACTCGGAATATAAAATCTGCTTTAATAGCTAAATTAAAATATTTTTTATTAGCAGGAAGATTTAATTAATGGTTTTAAGACTCGGATTTTGAAGACTCTGGTGTTTACTTATAAGGAAAAGGCACCAATCATCGAAATAAAAATCTCCTTGAAAAATTACCAGCCATCGAAGAAAAATAATTGTACAAAGTTGTATTTGTAAAATTAAACCGACATACTTACGATTTAACAAATTTGTTTCAATAATGCACAATTGTTTGAAAAATTAATAATGGCGTTTTTTATAGAAGAACTTATGTACATGAGTTAATCGGATGCAATGAATTCAATATTCGTAGCTTGAATTCTATTTTGAGGATTTTCACGAAGGTTGTATGGAGGAAACTTATACCGAGGCTAGACTGTATTTAAAAAGTGAGAGAGATAAACAAAATGAATGTTTAATAAAAGACAATAAAAAACGGCTGTTAAGGAGGAAGACCACCTTTGAAGTTTTAAAAGATCGATTTTGTTTTTCTGGGCTAAACTGATTTCTTGGAGTTTCCAGAATATTATTTTATACATATAAATGTGATTAGGAACGTTTTTGTAAGTGTAATAGGCGATTTTGTTTTTTTTTTAAGTTTATTTGATTCAAATATTGTACAAGATACCACAAAGTAAAACTTCCAAAGCGTATTTCTTGAAACGACATTTTTGAAACCAGCGGGACTTGTTACTTACATAATTTTTATCTAATTAATTCAAAATTTCACAAAAGTATAAATTGTGGGGCCACCTGTTTTTAGATGATTGCTTAAATTATCTTAATTTCAATTCTGTGAGTAATGAAATTTGTACTCTTAAAAAAATTCAAAGCTATCAAAATTATTCATAAAATGAGTCCATAATGAAGTCGTTTTAATAAATTTTGAAGGAATTATTGCAAAAAAGTCCAAATTTCAATGTTTTCTTAAATTTTAAATAACATTCGAAATAATCAACATTTTTTAATGTTCTTGGGCTCATTTTAAAGCTAAGATTTTAAAAAATCGCAATAAATTGTCAATATAAATGTATAATTTTTTTCTTGGATAAGACAATGAGTTAAAATTCTAATAAAAAAGTAGGGAAAATTCGAAAACATTTCATCTGTAGGTAATTCATAATAAAGATTATATGAATATATATTTTACGGGGATTCTATAGAAAAGTTATGATTTTATGTTTTATATATCTTATAAAAATGTTTTTCTCAGCAAAAGCAATATTGGAATTTTTCCAACTTTTTTATTTGAACTTTAACCTCGTGCACTATGTAAGAAAAAAATTGCATATTAATGCTAATAGTTGGGTTCGGTTTTGTAGAAATTTAGCTTTAAAATGAGTCCACGAACATTAAAAAATATTTATTATTTCAAAAGTTATTTAAAATTTAAGAAAGCATTGAAATCTTGACTATTTTTGCAATAACTTTTTCAAAATTTAACAAAACGAATTCACGCTGGGCTTATTTTATAAAGAATTTCGATAGCTTTGAATTTAATTGAGAAAACAAATTTTTTCACTCGCATAATTCAAATTAGGATAATTTAAGTAATTATCGAAAAACAGGTGGTCCCATAATTCTGACCGGTAGTTTAGATCTCATCTTTATTACTCATTTGAAAAATCGGTTTGGCAATTATTTTGGAATTTTTTGTATTTTTTCCATATTATCAGTTATTATAATTTATAAAATCCATTTTTCAAGTATAGTGTACGTGGAATTTATTTGATATCTTTTATATATTTTTCTATGCATCTCTTTGGTTTGAATTTTTTTCGTAAAAATTCAATTTTCTTCTAAACAGTTGTAATTTTTAAAAACATCAATATTTTTTAAAAATTCTACGCACTTTTTGGTGAAATTTCATGCAGAAGAAAGAAATAAAATGTTTCATTATAGGATGAAATTTACAATCGCTATATGTAACATATATGTAACTTTAACATGATAGAGCGTTCTAAGAAACTGGAATTTTTGTACTAAAGAAATTGTCTTTTCTTCTTTAAATAATGCCTAATGAATCCCTGAAATCAGATTTGCAATAATTTTATCTCATTCACAAAAAATTTAAAGAAAAGATAACTGTGAAAAATTTCGATGTTGCTCATAAGATACATTTCACTATCCATGTATATTTCTTGACTATCCCCATCCAACTTTTTCTATCCTTTCGTCAATCCAAAATTAAAATTAAAAATTTGTAATTAATGATACAGTATCTACAAGATTAGAAGATCTAACTACGAGGAGGGCCAGGGATTGAAAGATATAAGCGTGAGTCTGGAGAGACAAGAGATATACAAGAGATAGAAAGTGATAGAGGTAAATAGGTGAGGGATATATTGAAATAAAGAGAAGAACATTGAAATATATAGCCATGAATTTAGATTGGCAAAAAGATAGAGAATTATATAGGTTAATTATATACGAGAGATAGGTTGAGATTAGAAGATGATTGAAAGAGATATATGTAAATTTGGATAAATAAGAGATAGAAAGTGATAGTGGTGGATAGAAAAGAGAGAAAAATAGATACAGGTGGATAGATGAAGATTAGGCTGACATAAATAAAACGGGGTTGAATAAGATAGGCATCAATCTGGATTGACAAAAAGGTATAAAGAAATAGAGGTAAATAGACAAGAGCTAGAAACAAATATAGATGGATTTACGAAGAACAGATAGAGATAAAGAAAACGGGATTAAAAGAGATAGGCATGAATTTGGATTGACAAAGAGATAGAAAGAGATAAAGGCGAATAGACAAGGGATAAAATGAGATACAAGTGAATAGACGAGGGATAAATTTTCCTTAACTCCTTCTATCTTAGAGATAGAAAGCGATTAAAACTGATATGATTTCTATCTCTTCACTTCCAGCATGGTGGATATAATTTTGGAAATAGAAAGACATAGCGTTTTGGGGATGCAAATCGGCTACTTTGAAGAGGTAGAAAACTTCCTATCTTTTTCTATACCCCTGTTTCTATCTCTTTCTATCTTTTTACTTCTAGCATGGTTGGTTCTTCAACAAGTGATACCTTTACCCTATTAATCGTAATAATTTAACGAACTTAACTCTGTGTTTTCTGAAAAAATAAAATAACTAATAACCTGAAGATATGTTTTTCCTCCCTCGTTGTAAAGTCTAAAAGGTGGCTCAGGACTAGACAAGTTTCTTAATTCGATCCATCCACCTTTTCCTAGTTGTTGAGCGCCAGTAATTCCACAAACAGGAAGTTTTACTCCTATAAGTGAAATGATTAATTATTATATAATTATCTCTCTTGTAAAATATCAATATTTTATAAAATCTTAGATTAGAAATAAGAGAATATATCTCGAATAAAAGATTACACTTTTATTCGTTCTTTGAACTTTTAATATTTCTTCATTATGATTTAAAAAGCGCAACTTTATTTAAAAAAGAACAGTAAAATGAGATATTATATTTTATCTGAATAAATGTTTAAATAAACCTGGTGTAGAGAATCTTGGAAAGAAATTAGTCCACCATTAGCAATAAAAAGAGGGACAAAGAAAAAATATAAACTTTTAAAAAGTAATCAAAACTTTATGTGAGATAAAATTCCTTGATCTGTATCTCTGTCTTTCAAAGAACGAAGCGAAATTTTATGTGCTTTATAAACTCCAGTGGCGGCCCATTAGTGTCTAACTGTAAATAACTAAAAATTTAGGCAGTGATGTCTTTACTGCTTCGTCTGACGTACGGAATTTAAAGGGATTTTACAGTGCAATCTTAGAGTCCGAAAGAAACTGGTCTTTGATTTATAAAGAGTAATATTGCAGTAAAGTCATCAAATACAAACTACACAGAGCCAATTTTTCTGTTCTTTTTAATGACATTGAATTCTATTTATCTGTTGCAGGAAACAGATAAAAAAGATAATTAGGAGTTATGATTTTAAATTTTAATTGCCTTGAATGATAAACTTTTAGAAATAAAGTCTAAATCTTTCTTTAATGTGAAACTCAAATTGTGACTCTAATGGAAGTATTATAGATCAAATATATTTTTATTGCCTTTTATGAAAGGAAATAACTTAAATCTAATCTAAAAGAGTTAATGATGCATTGCTTTGAACAAATTTTTTAAGGGCAAAATTATTTGTTCATTTAGTTATCTGATATTTCAGATTTCCTTTAATATCCCCATTGCAACTAATCTTAATTTCTTTCAATCATCATAAACAATGAATCATTTTGTTCATTAGGACATCTACAAAATTTCCTCGTTGAATTTTTTTTAATCGAAATTTTTACAAATTACAAGTAGTATAAAATTTATTAATTAACAAATCATACAAAAAATGATTTAAAAATTAAGAAGTAGATTCTGGTAGATTTGTAGGTAATGTTCCACTAAAAAGTATTGATAAAGAAATAATTTTGACCCGAAATAATTTTTTATAAGAAATGCATTGTTTCTTCCAAAGTCTATTGCAGTCAATTTTTAACTAATTTTTCCTGTTTTTATATTTTCTTACTTAGTTTGAGCGCCAAGAAAACTGTATGTTTAAATTCATATTGTTAAAGGAAACAAATTTTTTGTTTCGATTATTGAAAATTCTTTTTTTGATATATGAAAAATATTTACAGACTTGATTGAAACAAATAATTTGCGTTATTCAAAGAAAACAAATTAAGAAAAAAATTATTCAAATAAAATCATTTTCAATTAAACAAATATTTTTCTCGGTGAGTTTATGTCAATGGGTTGACCCTCATTAAAGTTATAATTATGTCTATTTCATGAGCTCGTGTCTTACCCTCGAAGCTTATTTCTGCTTGTGGATAAATAATTTGTCCTCTTTGAGGAAGGAAAACATATGGCACCTTCTCTATTTTTCCAGAGCTGTTTATAAATCCAGCTACGCTGCATTCTGAAAAAATCAGAGAAATCGCCTTATTTTGTTATCATTTCACGAATACATTTTTTTTAATTAGTATCAAGTAAAATATGGATTTGAAGTAAAGACGTGGAAGTTTTTCAATAAAATTGGATTGATAGGTGAAAGTTTAAAAGATGTCCTTTAGTAAAGTAGTTCAAGCGGATAAATATCAGAATCAAATTGGACTTTCACTTATCAGGAATGTACTTCCTATAATTTTTTCCTCTGCTCTACTAATTTAAAAAAGAAAAAAGGAGACTAATTCCCTATAAGATTGTCATAAGGACTCACGGAGAAAAATGGATATTGAAAAGTACATATTCAAATAAGAGATATTCATCCATAATATCTAGATATTGACACATAATATTAAAATATTTTTTTTTAATATATAAGATTTTCCAGAGAAGTAACATTTGATATTCAGATTCAATAGTTTAGATATTGAAGCATGAAGTGCGCGCGCATATATATAAAGGTCATGTGATCACTTTTTCGCGTTCATTGAAATCTGCTTGCATGCTTGCAGCATGCCGTAAATAAAAATTTTGAAAGTTTCGTAAAAATTCTAATAAGTGTTTTCAATGGAATAAAGATCGGGTGTTTAACATGAGATGCAGTAAGTAAAAGATATAAGTTATATATTTCCTCTATATATGTGGTTTATAGCCGAGAATGAAATCTAACCTTAGTGTTGAGGTTAATTTTCTAACAAGAACATTAAATTAATTTCAGACATGCCAAATAATGAAAATGAGAGCGAAGTATAAATCTGCTATATACTTATGTAGATGATAAAATATAATTTGACTTTTTTCTAAAAACTGAATATGTAGTTATTTCATAACCTTTAAAATAATTTTTTGAGTATCTTAGACATTGAGCTGTAATATCTATAACTTACCTTTTCAGTATACCTGATATTGATGTTAAATATTTGAGATATTCAACTTCAGTACCTCAGACATTCAAGTTTACTAACGAGGATATTCAGAAGTTTAGTATCTTGAATATTCATTTTTATTATCTGAGATAATCAAGCTCAATATCTGAGATACTGGTGGTTAATATCTTTTTTTGAATATCTGCAGGCATTGAAGTAGAATATCTAAATGTTTGTCACATAGTTGAATGCTACTGACATTGTGCCTCAATATCTAGATATTATGGGTCAATATCCATTTTTCTCCGTGCTAAACAGTGTTCTGAAAATGTTGCATAACCCTTGTAAAATTATTAAAAAACCGTCACAGAATCGTTACATTTTTCTGATTAAAAATTTTGAACAGCTGTTTTAAACAAAGTTTAACAAAAAATGTAACTTCAAGTTCAATAACTGTTATGTTACCATGTTTTCTCAATATTAGGTAAAAATGTTGCTTCCTGAATTTTCAGAGAAGTAATGATTTTTAAAATTAGATAATATTTATAAACTTTTCCATTTTCGTGCTCTCTAAATCTGAATCAGTCAAATTTTCACTGTTTGAATCAGTGATTTGCCCTTTCACTGATCCATCAGTAAAAAAATATATTTCACTGTTAAATCAGTTAATTTTCACTGATTCACCAGTGAAAAAAATATTTCTCACTGAAAAAATCAGTCAATTATCACTGAAATAATCAGTGAAATTTGACTGATTTACAGTAACCTCCTTTAAGTTATTTGAATCAGTCAAATTTCACTGATAATCAGTAGATTTTTACTGATTCGAATTTAGAGAGTGGCAGAATAATATACAATATTTATATAAAGAGTCTTCAAACCGACATCGAATCCTTAATTGGAATTTCTCGTTTAATCAAATCCTCGACAATCTTCCTATAGTTTTAAAACATAAATCTCTCTACAAATGCGAAGATACATGAAGCAAAGGTACACAAGCTCCGACACAATTTTTGTACTTCTTGATCCCTTTACTCGTCGTGTAACGACATTACTGGAATGTAAACGAATTAGCATAAGATTGTCCCACGACGAGGATAAAGATTTTTCCGCGTGCACGATCATCGTTGATAAACGTTCTATGCTTTGGCAAAAATCAAGTATGGCAATATTTGCCACATTTCTTGCAGGATAATATTTATCGTAGATTCTAATTAGTCGTTGCGGGAGACTTTTTTTTATAAATTAGAGATTATTTACAACAAAAGAAACTGAAAATAAAAGCAATTGACTTTTTTTGGATCATGATCTTAAGATTTTTATTTAATCCGAACTAGACGATTTGCACATTGGTAGAGCCTGAACTTGAATTTATATAATTTTTACGCAATTATTAAAAGATACATAGTAAGATATACTAAACAGTTAAAATTAAAAACTATAACATTGAAATTATTCTATTACAGCTTCGGAACAATGTTGGGTGAATAGGATAATTTAAAAATATTTGGCCGGAGACATAATTTATTTAGGACGAATGTAATGTAACATATGTGACACTATGTTTCTAGAACACTTATGTAACAGTAGCCTATGGTAGTTTGTTCACGAAAATTAGACCTCAGGCAAAAATAGATAATTTTGCTTTCAAAAATAGCAATATTACTATTGAAGGGCTAATTTGAAAGAAAAAAGATTATTTTTTATAAAAAAAATTTGAAACACAACAAAATAATTTTATTAATAAATTTTATTTTTGCCCAAACTTATTTTCTTATCGCTTCAAGCCAAATTTTAAAAAATGACGCGATTCTAATAAATCAGGGTTCATTTTTTCAGGAAAAAGATTCTCTACAACATGACTGTTTCCTATTTTTGAAATTGAATTAATTATTATCAAATACAGCAATTTGTTTATAAAAATTTTGTTTTGAAAAATTGTTTTTTTATCATTTCAGTCACTAAAGAATTAATTTTCAAAAATTGGAAACGGTCAAGTTATAGAGAATCTTTTTCCTAAAAAAATGAATCGTAATTTATTAAAATCGAATCATTTATAAAAATTTGGCTCGAAGCGATAAGAAAACAAAGTTGGGCAAAAATAAAATTTATTAATAAAATTATTTTTTTGTGTTTCAAATTTTTTTCATGAAAAATAATCTTTTCGTTTTCAAATTAGCCCTTCAATAATAATATTGCTATTCTTCAATGCAAAATTATCTATTTTTGCCTGAGGTCTAATTTTCATGAACGAACTACTTTATAAGAGTTGCTCTTGACAGTTTCAGAGCCATTAGATAACTTAATTGTCACAGTGTAACTTGTTATATTATTACTGTCTTCTTGGTATAAGAACTGTTATTAAATAATGTTACATTTTTGTTGCATCATAATTATTCATAATCTGTATGATTGTAGAATAATTATCTATATGTAAAGACAATTCTTTGATCTTTGTTGGAAATCATTTTTTTTGCAATAAGTTGATATCGTTAACGAGGCCTATAGGTTTTTGACAGCTTTTATATTCTTCTTGCAGTAAAAAGTTGATCTATTAGATTTTTTGATGAACAGAGTATCTTAGTTAATTATTAAGGAACATAGAACGGGATATGTGGTTTTAGCTCCGGCGCCGTTTCTACGTACATCTTTCTCACCACAGAATATTTTCTTGTTGAGCCCCATAATTAGCGGAATAAGTTCCGCGTGATATGAGCAAGTCAATTAACTTATTCTTTCTAGTTTTTACATTTTAAATTGTAAATAATATTGCACATGATACCCAAATACAATACACTGAGAGGGAAGTTTTGTTTAAATAAAATATACCGTTGATGACCGTATTGACCGAGAATTTGTTCGGTTTCAGTAAATATACAATATTTATCTTCTTGACTAAAAAAAATGATTTGTTTGATTCAAACAAGTGGTTTTTTGGAATTGATGAAAAATGTTGGCTTAATAATAATTTATTATAAACAATAGGATTATTTGTTTATTTCAAACAAACTATAACTTAAACAGAAAGATTGCGAGTTTTGAATAAAATATTTGTTTCAAACAAACAAACAGTTGCTTGGCCGTGTAATAAAGGAATAATTTGTTTAAATTAAACAAATATTTGTATCAGTTTACTCAAGTAATAAACAATGATAAATTGATACAATCTGTGCAAATAATCATATATAATTTAAAAAAAAAATATATATATAATATATAATTTAAAAAAAAAAATATATATATATATCTTGAGATATCGTAATATCTCAAGAATAATAATATTTTTAATTATAATTATATTTTTCTTGGCTTAACAAAAAATAATTTCCTGTCCAGGTAATCTTTTTTATATCTTGATTTATTCAAGTAAATATTTTTCATATCTGATAGCAACAATTTTATTCAAATGTAGTAAAGATCTGCTTTTTTTAAAACATTTTCTCACAGTTTATCATCTGGAAACAAATATTGATTTCAAGCAACCAAATTGTCTTTTTCCAATGACTCGTACCAGAAAATACGAATATCAAATTAAAATAGAAATCTGATTGGTTTGAATAAACTTTTCCAAAATGATTATCTTCATGATTTGAACATTTTTCATAAGAGAAACAAAATTGAAGACGTGAAACGAATTGATTTACACTTTACAGATACAATAAAAACACCTTTTATCTATCATAAAAAATTTTTAGAATCCAGAAGATTCAACTTTATGAATGAACAAGTTACTTTGAAATCAAAGTAAAAGTACTATCCTATTTTTTATAAAGTGGACAGTGATGAATAGTATAATAAGATGAATATTTCACGTTAATAGTTCCACGAAAATTAGACCTCAGGCAAAAATAGATAATTTTGCTTTCAAGAATAGCAATATTATTATTAAAGCGCTATTTTGGAAGAGAAAAGATTAATTTCCATGAAAAAAATTTGAAATACAGAAAAATAATTTCATTAATAAATTTTATTTTTGCCCCAACTTTTTTTCATATCGCTTCTACCAAATTTTAAAAAATTATGCGATTTTAATAAATTACAAATCACTTTTTCAAGAAAAAGATTCCTTACAATTTAACCATTTCCAATTTTCGAAAATGAACAAATTATTATCAAATTCAGCAATTTTTTTATAAAAATTTCGTTTTGGAAAATGTTTTTTTAATGTTTCCAGCCATTAAAGAATTTATTTTTAAAAATCAGAAGCGGTGAAGTTGTGGGAAATCTTTTCTCTGATAAAATGGTTCATGATTTATTAGAATCGCATAATTTTTTAAAATTTGGTAAGAAGCGATAAGAAAAAAAGATGGGTCAAAAATAAAATTTATTAATAAAATTATTTTTCCGTTTTTCAAATTTTTTTCATGGAAATTAATCTTTCCTCTTCCAAAATAGCCCTTCAATGATAATATTGCTATTTTTGAAAGAAAAATTATTTATTTTTCCTGAGGTCTAATTTTCGTGAATCAACTGCCTTAAGTCGTAGATAAGGATTACGGCACGAACGCGGGACGAAATTTATTTTCCTATTCTGAAAGAGTATTTACATGTTTGAGCAAAACCACTAAGTTAAGAAAGTCGTGGTTACGTTCCTGGAGAAAAAAGTGTCATTTTGTATTTTTGCGATGTAATGATTTATACTCAAGATATGATGGTAATAGAAAGATACTTAATGAATAAAGATAAAACTATACATGAGTGATTTAATTTGTTTACCCATGTGGGTAAATTGCTTATTTAACGTTTCTGGAAAAATTGAATTTTAATTTCTTAAAAATTACATCTCAATGCTAAAAATATAAAATTACTGAAAAAACTGAAGAATACTTTCAATATTTTTGAGGTTCAGAATGAATTTAATGAAATATTATTTTTGTGTTATTGAAGACAATTTTCAACAACTCAAATTTCCAGGTATTTAAAATTTCCTAAATAATATAACAATATAAAAGTATGAATAAGAAAATATTTTTCTAGAATCTTTACAAATATTTTTAAATGTTGCTTTAGAAATTCTACAACTTTTGATTTTTTTCATCTGAGAAAGATTTTAGTAGGTGAAAACAAATATAACTATAAGAAATAAATAATACTTTTCAAAATGACAATATTATTTACAGTTTCTCAGAATCAATTAAACCTATAAAATAAAATTCTTGGAACAAGATTTTGCAATGCAAAGCTTCTTCATACCGATATTTCTTCCTCTCTGAACTTAACGAGCGTTCCACGAAACAAATTCTGTAGGTCTTTCCTGACTTTCAAGTTGTTGTCCAGTCCGGAGAGTAAACTGTTATAAATTTTCGTGAATAAGATGCGTAGTAAAGACTACATGCATGCATATATGATACATAATACATTTATGTATAACATTTCAGTCATGCACCTGATGCAACCAATTAAAAGATAGTTATAAGAATATTAGAGTTTGAGTATAAAAATATAAAAACCAGCGGTGTAAGCCAGATGTTTTCCTTCGCAGATTACTAAAAGTCGTAAAATTCAGGATTGTTCAACATTTTTAAAAGCAAATTTCGAGTCATTCGTAAACTTTGGAATATCATTCTATCCTGTTGTACGTATTAGTCTTGCTCTTATTAAAGCGTTTCGAAAAATGATTTTTTCAACATAAAAAATGTTATCTTGACTTCTTTTTTTGATAGAAACATTTGTAGAAGTAATTTATGCTCTTCCCTTCTGGATTTAAATAGATAGAAATCTTATTCTTTTGAATCTTTATTACAGAAAAAGATAGAGATAATTTATCCAATTCTATCTCTTTTTCATTCTAAATTTTCTTCTATCTTTTCTAATAACTACTTTTCTGTCCATTCCAATCCTCTATCTATCATCTTTAATCTTCTTCTATCTCTTTTTCGATATAAATTCACGTCTATCTTTTCCAATACTTACTTTTCTATCCCTTATAATCCTTCATCAATTCTCCTTAATCTTTTTCCATCTCTTAATCTTTTTCAATCTCCCCTTTTCTATCTCACTCTATTCTACATCTATCAAGTCTATCTTCAATCTTTCATTCTCTATCTCATTCTATCCTTTATCTATCCACGTGAATCTTTTTGATCTCTTGGTTAATCTTAATTCACGTCTATCTTTCTCACTTTCCCCGTTTCTATCCCATTCTATTCTACATCTATCAACGTTAATCTTTTTCTATCTCTTTGTAAATCTTAATTCACGTCTATCTTTTTCAATCACCCCTTTATTCTATCTCATTCTATTCTACATCTATCAACAACAATCTTTTTTTATCTCTTTATCAATCTAACTTCAGGTCTATCTTCAATCTTTGACTCTCTATCTTATCCTATGCTTTATCAATCCAAGAGAATCTTTCTGTATGTCTTTGTCAATCCAAATTCACGTCTATCTTTTTTAATCTATCCTTTGTATCTTATTCTATCCTTTATCTATTCACGTGAATTTTTTTCTATCTTCTTGCCAATCTAGGTCTATGGCTATCTTTTCTAAGCACCTCATCTCTATCGCAACCAATCCTTCATCAATCCACCTTAATCTTTTTTTATCTCTTCGTCAATCTAAATTCACGTCTATCTTTTTCAATCTAACCATTTCCATCTCATTTTATTCTACATCTATCAACGTCAATATTTTTCTTTCTCTTTGTTAATCTTAGTTCACGTCTATCTTCTTCAATCTCTCCTTTTCTATCTCATTCTATCCTTTATCTATCAACGTCAATCTTTTTCTATCTACTTGCCAATCTAGTCGATGCCTATATTTTCCTATTACAAATTTTAAGTTCTTTTTCTATCTCTCATTATCTATCCTTACAATAAAAGGAGATCAGTCCACTGCTAAGATATTTTATATTCTTTTTCTATAAGGGTAATTTTTCTTTATGGCCAATGAAGTAATAGTCCTCCCCTTTTTTAAAATGGACACAATACTTTTTAGAACTGCACTCTTCAATTCGTGGCAAGAATAGATACTGAGGGATATAGAGAGAGATTAAAATTTGCACTATGGGGAGATAAATGAGGGATAGAAAAAGATACAAGTGGTCGATCACGAAAGATAAAGGAAAAGATAGATAATACTTCAGTCGGCGGATAGACTAAGGGATATGAAAAGATAGATATTACCAGACATGGGGATAGAGAATGATAGATATTCCAGGTCACTCTGGATAATTGGGGAGATAGAAAAAGATAGAGTTTTGGAGATAGATATTACCAGACATAGGGATAGAAAATTATAGATATTCCTGGACACCCTGGATAAGTGCTGGGATAGAAAAAGATAGAGTTTTGGGGATAGATATTACCATACGTGGGGATAGCGAATGATAGATATTCCAGGACAGTCTGGATAATTTGGAAAATAGAAAATGATAGAGTTTTGGGGATAGATATTACCAGACATAGGGATAGAAAATTATAGATATTCCTGGTCACCCTGGATAAGTGCGGGGATAGAAATAGATAGAGTTTTGGGGATGCAAAGTGATGGGTTGGGAGAGATAGAAATGTTCTATCATTTCAATCCCCCAGTTCCTATCTTTTTCAATCTTTTTACTTCAAGCAGGGTTAAAATAAAAATCCCCTTCATTATACACTTTTTCTAAATTACGGAAATCAAGTATAGTCAGTATGACAAATTGAAAAGTAAAAAGCATCTTTATTACAATAGACCTTTTTACCTATCCGAAAGTTTAGTTTGCATGCGCTAATTATATAAATGTACTTTCTGTTTTTGCAATCATTTTTGCTTCCTGTACGGAGTGCAAATTGTTTTTATTCATTCTTCAAATAAATAACGAGGTTTTATTAATTTTTTTCCCAATAAAATTGAATTAAAATAAAAGAAAGAATAAGGGAGCATGTATACGCTGCATGTACGGTTTTTGCAAAAATGATAGTTGTGTAGGTACTAAAGCATACAGAGAACATAACCTCTTTTACTGCATACCATCTCCAAGAATTTGTTTACATTGCAGTGAAGGACATATTGAGAAAAAGGAATTAATGACACATTTTAAAAATTCAATGATTTTTTACGTCATTTAATCATGTTCTTTTAAAGCATTGTAACGTTTTTTTATATTTACAATAGTTTAAAATATTTTTTCCAATCCTCTTTTTACAATTCACTATACATTTCGTTCCAAAATAATTACTTGCACACACCTTGAAATCCTGCCTTTTGCCTCAATTATTTTTTCCAATCACAATGATATCAAAATTTCAGGACAAGAGAAACCTAGTCTACCAACCTGTTTACTTAATTCTTTAACACTGACTTGCTTGACAGCTTATTAAGTTATTAAAAAATGTTTAGGGATGGCAGGCCCAGAAATTCCTTTTGGGAGGAATTAAGATGTTCATCCCTCGATATTATTATATTAATAGCATCATACATGTTATTTCTATAGAAATGTTTTCGTCTGTATAATTACCTAATTATTAGTTCCCTAACAGTATCATTACACCTGTGATCACGGAGAAAAATAGATAGTAAACCGCAATATCTTGATATTAGCAGATAATGTATTTGCGATTTAACTATGGGACAGCCATCTAGATATTGAAACAAAGTATCTGTAGATATTAAAAAAAATATGTTATTTCGCAATATCTAAGATATTAAATTAAAGAACCCAATATGTTATTTTGAAATATCTCAGATGTTAAACTGAAATACATTAGATATCAGGTCATACTATTTGAGATATTAAACTGTAATATCTTAGATAATTAAAGTCAATATTTATGTCATTGAATGTAATTGTCTAATAATTATGTAAAAATACTGATTGAATATTGAAAGAAAAAATGAAATTAAGAAAATATAACATGATGTAAATAATGATTGATCAAGGAATTCAAAATTTTCTTATAATCTCCTTTTTTTCTCGAATTTCTCGATCTAAGAGTTTTCGCAAGTCCATATTTTGTTAATTATTATTCTCAAAGTCAAGGCAACCTGCTAATAATTGGAGATTCTAAAAACGTTCAACATAATTGTAAAGATTTGGAAACTATTACGAATTCCAGTAAATAAATTCCGATTCGATGTTGAATTTAAAAACGGCTACATAAAGAACGAGTTATTGAGAGGTTAGAAAATTCATTTCAAATATTGAAGGTATAAAAATGATATACTTATATAGATAGATACTTACTGATTTCAGTACTGGTAATATAAAAATTTTTCAAAAATCACACTTCAAAACTTCATATAGACACAACATTATTATTTCAGTGTCGAAACCAAAAATCATGCGACCGGCAAAACTATGGGCGAGCGCGATAGACAAATTACATGGAATTCAAAGACTCTGATCACGTGACTTTTCCTCGGGCACGTGCACGCTACTGTTTATAAAAATCTTAGATATTAAAGTTTAATATCTAATATTGTAAATTTTGAATATAAACTGTTATTGGTGATTAATATCTTGTATATTTAAAAGAATACATTAGATATTATGTAGTATAATCTAGATGATATAAGGTAATATCCAACATTCTAGTATCTCATTTTTAGTATCTATTTTTCTCAGTGATATGTTAAGATTGAAATTGAGAGTCTGAACAAATCGAGAAGAGAGTGAAATTACGAAATATATTTTCACATTTCAGGAATGTGCAATTCCTGTCTTGTCATGATTGCATCATTTACTACTTAAATGGGGTGATTTGTAATAATTGTGGCGATAAAAGCCATCAAGTGAATTTGTACTGTGACCTTTATGAACCTTGAAGAGGTATAAATGTTTCGGTGGTTGCAAGTAGGATTCATGGTCTTATATGCCGGAATTAAACACTGGAGATGTGAGTTGAGTCAAACGTGTATACAAAAGGTTAAGGAATATAAAGGGTGATTAGCATTTTCATTAGAAGATATAAAAGATGATGATAGATATATGTGTTAGTAGCTATAGTGTATATTTTTACCAGGATAGTGTAGAAATTTCTTTCCGATGTTTACAGTATTCTGTATTGTATAATTTTAACCTTTCTTAGCAAACACGTTACGTTTTACGATGGTAGTCCCAGAAGTACCCGACGTGACGTATAAATGACGGTTGTTGAGAAACATTACTATGGTCGACAGTACTAACCTTATAAAGCTTAAGTTAGAAGTTTGCATGTATATTATCGATTCAAAAAAACATGCCAATAAAACTGATACATATGTTACCAATTCTATAACATATTGATTTGAATCAATGATATATGTATATGCTTTTAGCAGAAATGCTATAAATTCATTAGCATTTTTTTCTCAATAGTGAATTTGTAAATATGGACAAAACTGGTCATTTTTATGTGATACAATACTTTCATTTGAAAAATCTCAATCCAATCAATAACAAAGCCAAGCTAGATTCTACTTTAGGGGAGTCTGCTGCTTCGTTTACAACAATAAAGTACTGGGTGATAGAGATTAAACGAGGTCGTACGAGCTGCCAAGACGAACATCGCAGTGATCGACCAAATAAGGTGACGACGACAGAACACTGAGAGACTTTTTGTAAGAATAAATCATAAAAATGAATTATATTTTAGTATGATGTCGTTCGAAAATGAGGCATAAAAGGCCTTACGTATTAAGTACGTATTACTTTACGTACGTTAGTATCTCTTCTGGAAGTAAAATGATTGAGAAAGATAGGAACTGGGGGATTGGAAAAGATAGAACATTTCTATCTCTCCCAACCCATCACTTTGCATTCCCAAAACTCTATCTATTTCTATCTGCACAAATATCCATAGTGACCGGGAATATCTATCATTTTCTATCCCAATGTCTGGTAATATCTATCCCCAAAACTCTATCTTTTCTATCTCCACAAATATCCATAGTGACCGGGAATATCTATCATTTTCTATTCCAATGTCTGGTAATATCTATCCCCAAAACTCTATCTTTTCTATCTCCGCAATTATCCAGAGTGACCGGAAATATCTAACGTTTTCCATCCCTATTTCTGGTAATATCTATATTTTTATATCCTTTAGTCTATCTACCGCCTGAAGTATTATCTATCTTTTTCTCTATCTTTCGTGATCGACTACTTCTATCTTTTTCTATCCCTCATTTATCTCCCCATAGTGCAAATTTCAATCTCTCTCTATATCCCTCAGTATCTATTCTTACCACGAAATGAAGAGTGCAATTCTAAAAAGTATTGTGATAGAATGAGACAGAGAAGGATAAATTGAAGAGGATAGACGTGAATTAAGATTAACCAAGAGATAAAAAAGATTCACGTGAATAGATAAAGGATAGGATGAGATAGAAAAGGATAGATTAAAAAAGATAGACGTGAATTTAGAAAGACAAAGACATATAAAAAGATTCACGTGGATAGATGAAGGATAGAATGAGACAGAGAAGGAGAGATTGAAGAGGATAGACGTCAATTAAGATTAACAAAGAGATAAAAAAGATTCACGTGAATAGATAAAGAATAGAATGAGATAGAAAAGGATAGATTAAAAAAGATAGACGTGAATTTAGAAAGACAAAGACATATAAAAATATTCACGTGGATAGATAAAGGATAGAATGAGATAGAGAATGAAAGATTGAAAAAGATAAACGTGAATTAAGATTTACAAAGAGATAGAAAAAGATTAACGTTGATAGATGTAGAATAGAATGGGATAGAAACGGGGAGAGTGAGAAAGATAGACGTGAATTAAGATTAACAAAGAGATCAAAAAGATCCACGTGGATAGATAAAGGATAGAATAAGATAGAGAATGAAAGATTGAAGATAGACTTGAAGTTAGATTAACAAAGAGATAAAAAGAGATTGGCGTTGATAGATGTAGAATAGAATGAGATAGAAAAGGGGAAATTGAAAAAGATTAAGAGATGGAAAAAGATTAAGGAGAATTGATGAAGGATTGTGAGGGATAGTAAAGTAAGTATTGGAAAAGATAGACGTGAATTTATATTGAAAAAGAGATAGAAAAAGATTAAAGATGATAGATAAAGGATTTGAATGGACAGAAAAGTAGTTATTAGAAAAGATAAATGTTAATTTATAATGAAAAAGAGATAGATTTGGATAAATGATCTCTATTTTTTTCTGTAATAAAGATTCAAAATGATTCAAAAGGATAAGATTTCCATCTTTTTACTTCCAGCAGGGATACGTTATAAGTACGTTGACGTATTTTCAAACGACAAAGTTAATATTTTCGTTTGAATAAATGGAATATATGTTCTACTAACTGTTATAAAACCTACGTGAATTTGTAATCAATTATATTTGTATGCTTTTAAAATGATATAAGTTAGTAAAGAAGGGAATGATGTGAAGTTAATCCTAAATCAGAGATTGATAAGGTCGACATAGTAGAGTTCCGTTATCACAGTGAGTGCTACACTCTTCTAATGATCGACATAATCAACTGCAATTATGTAAGAAAAAAAAAATTAGAAATTATTTTTTAAGAACCTATGTTTTCTTTCTTATCTTTTAATATTCACTATTAGAAAAACTTCAACTAATAACTAAAATTAAAATTTTATACAACTATCGCGGCTGAAATGGTTTCTAAACTAAAAAGCACATGAATTTTCAACCACTGTAAATAAAAAATGGTTGAATTTAAAGAAATTTTTAACAGTGTGATGAGTATAATATGTAATAATTATTCTTCAAAATCAACTAATACTATGTAAATACCTTTAAAATACATGGAATATGCAATCAATGATCAATAAGATCAGATTTCTCTCTATAGAGTCGCTGCATGTATTAAATCCTAGAGACAATTCCCTATTGTTGATTCAAGGTTTTATTTTGATTGCTACGATCATTTCGATTCTCTTCAAACTCCCATTTCAAGATCAAAAGCCATGAACAAAACTGCAGGTTAGTGCAAGATAGTCTGAGATTATTTGATTGAAAAAATTGAGAGAGTTTAATATGTATCGAGAGATTATGCACGTAACCTATAGTTTCAAATCAGTTGCCTAGTCCCTTCTATATATTCTGTTATTATTCGTGACCGTCAATCTCAAGGTGGAACACTAATAAGTGGATGTCATGGGATTACTCTTCTTGATCCTATTGTATCATTTCAGTCAGACGAGAATCAATTTCTGAGATTAATTCAGTTATTTTTTACATTTGCTCAACTTCTTAACTCGCGTAAACATAAGTTTATATAAATAGGATATATTTCTTCTTGTAAGACATTTGGTCGAATCTAAATGAAATTCAGATAAATTAATTAAGTCAAAAATGAATAAAGGAACTTTTGAATATTTAATAATTTGAAAATTAATTTAGCAATTAATAGGATAGGATTAATTCAATTAAATTCAGGAAAAAAAGATTTGAAAAAGTTCTAATATTTAGAATTTTATTAATCAATTAATCCCGAATTAGGTAATTTGTTTGGAATATTAAGGACTAATTTTATAATTTTATCGGGCGTAAGGAATAAAAAAAATAGTATGTTATGCAACTAGGGAAATAAAAAAGGATTTTGCGAGTGTGAAGTTGGAAGATTTGATGGAAGAAATAATATTACTGTTAATGACTTTCTATCTCTTAGATATAAAGAGATAAGGAAAATCTATTCTTCGTCTATTCATCTCTAACTATTTCTCTCTTTTTGTCTATCCAAATTCACGCCTATCTCTTTTAATCCCGTTTTCTTTATATTTGTCTATTTTTCGTATATCCACATATATATGTTTTTTCCTCTGTTTCTTTATATCTCTTTGTGAATTCAGATTGATGCCTATCTCTTTCTATCTCTTTGTTAATTCAAATCCACGGCTATCTCTTTCAATCCCTTTTTCTTTATCTCTGTCTATTCTTTGTATATTCACCTATATTCGTTTCTATCTCTTGTCTATCCACCTCTATTTCTTTATATCTCTTTGTCAATCCAGATTGTCGACTATCTCTTTCAACCTCATTTTCTTTATCTCAGCCTAATCCTCATCTATCCACCTGTATCTATTTTGATCTCTTTTCTATCCACCACTATCTCTTTCTATCTCTTGTTTATCCAAATTTACATATATCTCTTTCAATCCCCTTCTAATCTCAACCTATCTCTCGTATATTGACGTAAATCTTATTCTATCTTCTTGTCAATCTAAATTCATGGCTATATCTTTCAATGTTCTTCTCTTTATTTTAATATATCCCTCATCTATTTACCTCTATTACTTTCTATCTCTTGTATTTCTCTTTGTCAATGCAGGTTCACGCTTATCTTTGTTAATTCCTATCCCTCCTCGTAGTTAGATCTTCTAATCTTGCACATACTGTATCATTAATTACAAATAATTACTTTTATTTATCGAATAGAAAGGGGATAGAAAATTACACCGCAAATATACAAATTATAGACATAAATAGAGAAAACGGTATTCGAAGATTGGATTAATTTTGGATTGACGAAGGGATAGAAAAACTATTGATGGGGATAGTTGAGGAATAAACATGGATAGCGAAACGTATCTTATGAGTAACATCGAGATTTTTCACAGTTATCTCATGTTCTACCTTAACTCAGTAGACCAAGCGTTTGGCAATACATCGTTGCGTGCGTGGTTAAGGTTCGAGTCTCGGTACATGCTGATTTTTCAGTGTTATACGCGTTAGCGACAAATTAAAAATATTGGTTATGTACAAAGTAATGTATTTATAAAACTGTTAAATATATGTTAGGAGTATGAAAATTAACAAGTTTGAAACGAAAGATTGAGAAGGGTATAATGTGATCCAATTTTTTTACAATGATAGAAGGAGATAAATTTTACTGGATGCAGGAATAGACGAGGGAATAGGAAGATACAGATATTACCGGACGTAAGGATATACTGAATATAGGGAGATATTCCAGAACAAGAGATAAACTGAGGGATAGACATTGATAGACATTCCTTGGCATGGTGGATATAATTTTTGAAATAGAAATACATAGCGTTTTAGGGATGCAAATCATCTACTTTGTAGAGATAGAAAAGGTTTTATCTTTTTATATAACCCTGTTTTTATCTTTTTACATCCAGCAGGGAAAATAAATGTTTTTCCTGTGGTGCACACGATATTTTTTTACTAGGGGCTTAAAAATCGATTTTTTTTACCTGCACGGGGCAATAAAATCCACTTTATGACCCTCTAGTAAAATAAATAATTAATCGATCTTTCTAAAAATTTAATTCAATGTTTTTCATCTTAGTAGCTCCACCCTGTAGTAAAATTGTAATTCTTCAATAATAATCCATATTTTTTTTGTTAATAATAAAATTAAAAAAATTGTGATTTTTCGAACTTCTTCTTTCAACTTAAAAAAAATATGCTTTCTTAACTTTAAATAGATAAATTTATACGGATTATAGCCACATCCTTTATGATTAATAACACGTTAGATTTATTTATTTTAGATTCGCTAATCCAGATTAATTACCAACGAGTACTTTTCAGTGAAGAGTTCAAAAATAGTTGTCAAAATTTTTGGTGACAGTCAAATTTTTTACGATCAATAAAAATTCAGACAACCATTTTAGAACTCTTGATTGAAAAGTAGATGTGACAAATAAAATCGCCAATGAAAAGTTTTAAAACTTTAACTCTTTACAAAACTTCATGACAGTCAAAGGAAACTTTAGCATCTATTTTTTTTCTTTGTGTATGTGCTAACGAATACAATAGCAGAGGTATTTTTTACGATCAGGAGTAATCAATACGGAACCGTTTTTAACAGTACATGAAAAAAAAATTGAAAAAGACTTTACTTTATTTAAGATGATTATTCTAAATGATTTGCAGAACATGTGGTATAGAATGAGACTCACCTTGAATATCATTTACGCAAATATGAAGATCCTCTCGAAATACCGGAACTTCAAGATTGCACTGGCAAGTGCAGGAGCTGTCAGGAATGTGAAGTCCTGCAGTTAAAGGATGGCGTAAGAAAGGACCAGCTGTTCCGCTACTAAGAACGGCACATGCATCTGTACAAGAACCTGTTAATAAAAATATTTTTATATCATAGTCAATTTACAATGTTTAGATTAATTTTCTTAATAATTTAAAAAGGATTGAAATTCGAATTAAAATTATTGTGTGCTATCTACACTGTTGGAAATTTCTATATTAAACTTCCATTACACGTAATGGAAGTTTTTTTCCAGTAACCCATATTAAATTTAAAATACTTTCATCTTAAAAAATACAAACTTTAATTTAAATTTTAATACACATGTGTATATATGTTAATAATGTTCGTTGATTTTAATATATTTTGATTGAAAAGTTATTAAATTGATTATAAATGTATATTAATTTTTCATAACATACAAATCTATTAATTTTAATTTACCACTTGTATGTTAAAGTCTTTTGAAATTAATAAGATGTTTGACAGTGTAAATCTGAATTGATGAAAAGTCGATCACTAATTCAATTTGATAAAAATTCTATCAATTATTTGCCATTTTCCAGTAATTCAATTATTAGCATTTTTTATCGATGTAACTTAGTAGTCGACATTTTATTACTTCAGTTTACTTATCATCAATTCAGATTTTGAGAGTGGGAATTTAATGAAAATACATGAATAAATGATTAAAAGAATTCTATTAAAAATATTAATTTATTTTTAAAACCTTTTAGCTGTTTTTATTAATTTTTTGATAATTTATGGTACATATATGCTGTATTATAAATTACTTTCATAGGATCTAAACAAATGAAGCCGCAAGTTCGTGAAACCACAAAATAGGTTTTATATAGTTTATATATCTATTTACGGTTAAAAAATTCAGCTTTTAGAGAGTTCATTTTTAAAATTTTAAACTTTGAAACGGAAACTTGGACTGTGATGCAGTAAAATCTCCGTTTTGAAATCGTTAGAGGAAATGTAAACTGTAAAATCTGTCTTGTGGTTTGTAGAACTCTCGGCTAGGGAGAATGAAATCGTAAATGTCACAATTTACTTTTTCTATTTATTGTAACACTTTTCGTGATAATAAACATTATAAAATTATAAATTCATTTTTTTTAGAAAATACAAGACATTTTTCAATAATTATCTGATGTGATTTCTGATTTGAAATCCTGAGTCAAATCATTAAGTTAGGGACTATGTAAATTTACCGAAGTTCTTTTCAGAAAAATTACCGTCATTTATGTGTCTATTCTTTATATATCCACCTATATTTGTTTCTATCTCTTGTATATCCACCCCCAATTTCTTTATATCTCTTTGTGAATTCAGATTGATGCCTGTCTCTTTCAGTCTCTTTTTTAATCTAACATCACGCGTGTTTCTTTCAATACCGTTTTCTTTATCTCACTCTATTCTTTATATATCCGCCTATATTTGTTTCTATCTTTTGTCTATCCACCCCTATTTCTTTATATCTCTTTGTCAATTCAGATTGATGCCTCTTTCTCTATCTATCTCTTTTTTAATCCAAAATCACGCCTATTTCTTTCAATCCTATTTTCTTCATCTCACTCTATTCTTTATATAACTTATATTTGTCTCTATCTCTTGTCTATCCACCTCTGTTTCTTTATATCTCTTTGGCGATTCAGATTGATGCCTATCTCTTTCAATCTCTTTTTTAATCTAAAATCACGCGTGTTTCTTTCAATCCCTTTTTCTTTATCTCACTCTATTCTTTATATATCCGCCTATATTTGTTTCTATCTTTTATCTATCCACCCCTATTTCTTTATATCTCTTTGTGAATTCAGATTGATGCCTGTCTCTTTCAGGCTCCTTTTTAATCTAACATCACGCGTGTTTCTTTCAATCCCGTTTTCTTTATCTCACTCTATTCTTTGTATATCCGCCTATATTTGTTTCTATCTTTTGTCTATCCACCCCTATTTCTCTATATCTCTTTGTGAATTCAGATTGATGCTTATCTCTTTTAATCCCTGTTCCTCCTCGTAGTTAGATCTTCGAGAATTGGATTGATTTTGATTTGCCGAAGGGATAGAAAAAGTTGGATGGAGGTAGTCGAGGAATAGACATGGATAGCGAAATGTAACCAAATCAACAATTTTGAAACGAAAGATCGAGAAGGGAATACAATGTGACCGGAATATTTTTTACAATGATAGAAAGAGATAAATATTACCGGATACAGGGATAGATGAGGGGATAGGAAGATACAGATAATTACCGAACGTAAGGATAGACTGGAGATAGGAAGAGATAGATATTCCGGAACAAGAGATAAACTGAGGGATAAAAAGAGATAGATATTCCTTGGCATGGTGGATATAATTTTGGAGATAGAAAGACATAGCGTTTTGGGGATGCAAATCGGCTACTTGGAATAGACCAGTTTCTATCTCTTTATATTTTATTACTTCCATCAGGGTGGGTGCATCGAAAACATGAGACGTGCAAAAAGTTAATCAAGAATTAATAGACAAGTAGTCAATTGAAGAATCAATTAAACTTCAGGAAGAAAAACGATAGACGGACAATTTGAATTTTTTTTTCTTAATTTCAGTTATGAAGTCTCGTTTTTTGTGTTTTACATTCAAATTATAAAAATTTTAAATATTTGTTTCGCGTATTCGAAAATTATCATTTATTTTAGTACTTGATAAAATATAAAAGACGCTTTATTGAAACATTCTAGAGTAATTGTAGCAACTAATTTTGATGACATGTTAATTGGATGATTATGCTTCAGAATCGATATTTTTTGTAAAATTTGAGGAATACTGTTATTAGTCAGTTTCTTTTCCTTCAGAAGGATAAACTTAATTCAAAAAGTTCAACATTTTCTACGCGGTACTAATGGTAATGACTCAATTATGTGTATGTTGATACTGTTTTCACAAAACGTAACAGTAATTTACATAAGTGAGTAAAATGAATCTTTCCAGATGTTATTTCGTGCAGGCAATGACCATCTTATTAGTGAACTACTGAAAAAATGCGTGCACCTACCACGAAGTTGATAAAGTAATTTTGTAGTCACGCCATATTGTCCTAATTACAGTCTTAAAATTATTTAAAATTTTTAAATTATAATTCTTCAATAATAATTCATATTTTTTTGTAATACCAAAAAAACCGTGATTTTCTAATTTCTTCTTTCAACTCCAAAAACAAATATTCTTTATTTATTTTAAATAGATAAATCTATACAAAATATAGCATCAATAATACTTTTGCCCCGCACGGGGTAATAAAATCCACTTTATGACCCGCTAGTAGAAAAAGTAATGAACCGATCTTTCTCAAAATTTAATACAATCTTTTACAACTTAGTAGCTTCACCCCGTAGTAAAATTATAATTCTTAAATAATAATTTATACTTTTTTGTTAATAATAAAACCAAATTAAAAATTTGAACTAAATATTTAAGAGCAATAGATTTTGTGCAGTTGAAAATAAAATGAAAAGTATCTGAAAAATTAAGAATTTTTGCGTTTTATAATTCAATAAGTGAAATAAGTTTTGAATTAAATGTACAATTAACATGGTGGTCCCAAAAGACATTTCTATAAATACTTGCTCCTTTGAATGAAACTGCCTTTTAGTTTTCGATGTTTCAATCGTGTTTTACCAATAGCTTTAGAATGGATCTTCAAGAGATTAATAACACGTTTTTCTGCACAGAATAATGAGCAAGAGAAGGTTGAGGACAAGCGAAATCCGACAGCTGTCAAGTCGTAACTTTTAAAGCATCCATTTGGAACTTTTTAGTTTACAAAAATAAAATTTTGACAAGTGTGCTAATTGATTGTAAAAATATCAAGTTCGTCTTTATAAAATTGCACTCTGGTAACTAAAACTATTAACAAACAAAATTATTTGAAGCGTAAGTAAATAAAAGTGAATAGAGCTACTTTTAGGTAATTAACTTGAGCTACTAATTTTTTCTATATTTTTTAAATATGCGACATTTTACTTTCAAATTTAAGTTTCTGAAAAGAAAAATTTATTCAAAGTTACCGTTAAAATTTTTAACAAATACACAGTATTAATTTACGAGCCAAAGAAATATTTCATATTTTTAACGTTTTTATTGTTTACAATTATAATGAAAATTATTATTTTATATGAAATTTAAATATGAGTTATAAGCGGCATAATTTTCAATCATTAAGAAATCATAATCCATATTATTAAGGAAATGAAACAAAATTTTTATTTTGGGGAATTTATTAGAGATGAGCTCTGGAAATAAAAAGGACTAAAATGTTTTTAATCTTTTCTTGATGATGCAAAACTTTATGTAAAACTTGGCATTTTGCAACAATTCAATGCTGATTCTGACAGTCACATTAGGGAAACATTTAAATATACATTTAATATTAATAATTAATTTTTAATTTTAATTTTAATAATATTTAATTTCCTTATAATTTTTAATTGTAAAACAATTCTGTGAGAGAAATTTTGTTATTTTGGGTAGGAAAATATATTTTCAAGGACATATTAACGGATGGCTATGAATTTAAATTAGTTTTAATAAATTAAAAAATTTCTGATGTTTTGAATTGAAATTTTTCGAATTTTTGTAATTTTAAAACAATTTCTTCTCTCGCGTAAAAATATGAAATATTTCATAAGAAAAAAAGCAAGATATGAGATTTAAGAACCTTATAAGCATTTTTAAGTTTGCTTAGCTTTGCTAAAAGTTAAGTAAATTTTCTCAAACTATTTTTCTCTCTGTAAAAAAAATCAACCTTACATTATTGATGAATTATATCGAGAATGAAGAAATCAATTGAGATAACGTTCGAGCAATTTATCGAAGAAATTTTTGCTTCTGCAAACTCACTACGATTTGTTCCATAACAGTTTCTGTAATGTCTTTTAGTGATGTACGTATTCATTTTCCATGATGCGTGAGTAAATCGATTGTAGCTGTATACAATATGTCGCTCTTGAATTTATGTGCTAACTGAGGAAGAAAAACTAGTTCTCAAAGGAGACACTTTACCAATCGGCAGTACGGAAAGCATCAATTTGCCGAGGACACAATACGGTATCTAACAACTGTAAATCGATGGCAAAGTTGACATTTTTAACCGATTCACAAACAGGTATAGGAATCTACTGAAAAAGCCAGTTTTGGGAAAGTCACTCAAAAAAGAAACTGGTTACAGTAACAGGTTATAAATTTGAAAAATAACTCATTAAAATGTGAAAAGAGATTAATTTTTTCATTTTATGCTCGTAAAATATAAACCTGTACGAAATATTCACAGATCCCTTAAGATATTTGTTAAAATCTTTTAGATTTTTTGCTATCAAAACTTTCGTTGATTTTCACGATCAATTGTCGGTAAATGAGCTTTTATAATAAAATTATAAGTAACTTCATAGTTACCCTGGAAAATTTTCGGATTGGAATTCAATCCAAGTGGATCAGAATTCCGAATTAATCTGAAAAACATTTTGAATCTCGTTCGATACAAATCGGTTGAGAATCAATCCAAATGAATCCGAACCAATATTTTAATCGAAATAAATGCGATTTCGAATTAATTTTAACGGAATTTTTTCGACCTTGGAATAATTCGGATCAACTCAGATTGAAAACTCGATTCAAAACAACTCGAGATCGGATTGAGTCGGATTGATTTTTAACCGATTTGCACCAAATTAGATACAAAAAGTTTTTGAGAATAGTTCGGAAACAGATTTCGAAATTGCTAAAACTAAATTCCTTTCCAAAACTTTTGCAAGAGTAGTAAAACTGAAAATACAAGTTACTAATTAATTAGAATTGGGTCGTTTTACAGTAACAGAAATTTTACACCTACAGAATTCCTAAAAAATGTACTCCAAATGTAACTTTTTCAAGAACTTTCTGCCTATAATGGAATAAATAATATTTAACATTGATAAAGAAAGAGGTAATAAAATATAATAATTGCAAAGTTGTGATTATTGCTCAGTGTGAATATATTTTTTTATTGATGGCTACAGAAGTCAATTAGAAATGTTATAAATCATTCTTACCTTCGATGCTAAAGACATCTCCATCTGCATATCGTGTGACTGTAAGTTCTTGGCCGAGCACGATTCGCAGAATGAGAAAGGAATTCAGGAGGATGGAGACTATAAGATGCATTTTTTCTCAGCATTCTGAAAAAAAGAAACGTTGCATTAAATCAACTAGTAACTTACAGCTTAAAATAACAAATTTATAAATGATAAATTAACTAGTGAAATATTAAAAATTAAAACATTTTCAAGTTACAATATTCCGTTAAAATATATTGATTGCGTGAAATACGTATTTTACTTTGTATAAAAAACTTCGAGTAACGTGTAACTACCCTGCTGGAAGTAAAAAGATAGAAATCTTATCCTTTTGAATAACTTTGAATCATTATTATAGAAAAAGATAGAGATAATTTAGCCAATTCTATCTCTTTTTCAATCCAAATTTACTTCTATCTTTTCTAATAACTACTTTTCTATCCATTCCAATCCTTCATCAATCCTCCTTAATCATTTTCTATCTCTTCATCAATCACAATACTAGTCTATCTTTTTCAATCTCCCCTTTTCTATTTCATTCTATTCTACATCTATCAACGTTAATCTTTTTCTATCTCTTTGTAAATACTAATTCACGTCTTTCTTTTTTAATCTCCCCTTTTCTATCTCATTCTACTATTTATTTTCTATCTCATCAATCTACCTACATATTTTTCTATCTCTTCTTCAATCTAAATTCACGTCTATCTGTTTAAATCTCCCCTTTTCTATCTCATTCTATTCTACATCTATCAACGTCAACATTTTCTATTTCTTCGTCAATCATAATACACGTCTATCTTTTTTAATCTCCCCTTTTCTATCTCATTCTATTCTACATCTGTCAAAGTTAATCTTTTTCTATCTCTTTGTAAATACTAATTCACGTCTATCGTTGTTAATCTCCCCTTTTCTATCTCATCCAATCCTTCATCAATCTACCTAAATATTTTTCTATCTCTTCGTCAATCTAAATTCACGTTTATCTTTTTTAGTCTTCCTTTTTCTTTCTCATTCTATCTTTTATATATTCAAGTGGATCTTTTCCTATCTTCTTGCTAATCTTGGTCTAAGGTTATTGTTTCCAATCTTTCAGCAATCCACCTCAATCTTTTTCTATCTCTTCATCAATCATAATACACGTCGATCTTTTTTAATCTCCCCTTTTCTATTTCATTCTATTCTACATCTATCCACGTTAATCTTTTTCTATCTCTTTGTAAATCTTAATTCACGTCTATCTTTCTTAATCAACCCTTTTCTATCTCATTCTATCCTTTGTCTATTCACGTGAATTTTTTTCTATCATCTTGCTAATCTATGACCGTGTCTATCTTTTCCAATCACCTAATTTCTATCTCATCCAATCCTTCATCAATCTACCCAAATATTTTTCTATCTCTTCGTCAATCTAAATTCACGTTCATCTTTTTTAGTCTTCCTTTTTCTTTCTCATTCTATCTTTTATCTATTCAAGTGAATCTTTTCCTATCTTCTTGCTAATCTAGGTCTATGGTTATTGTTTCCAATCTTTCAGCAATCCACCTCAATCTTTTTCTATCTCTTCATCAATCATAACACACGTCGATCTTTTTTAATCTCCCCTTTTCTATTTCATTCTATTCTACATCTATCCACGTTAATCTTTTTCTATCTCTTTGTAAATCTTAATTCACGTCTATCTTTCTTAATCAGCCCTTTTCTATCTCATTCTATCCTTTGTCTATTCACGTGAATTTTTTTCTATCATCTTGCTAATCTAGGACTATGGCTACCTTTTCCAATCACCTGATATCTATCTCATCCAATCCTTCATCAATCTACCCAAATATTTTTCTATCTCTTCGTCAATCTAAATTCACGTTCATCTTTTTTAGTCTTCCTTTTTCTTTCTCATTCTATCTTTTATCTATTCAAGTGAATCTTTTCCTATCTTCTTGCTAATCTAGGTCTATGGTTATTGTTTCCAATCTTTCAGCAATCCACCTCAATCTTTTTCTATCTCTTCATCAATCATAACACACGTCGATCTTTTTTAATCTCCCCTTTTCTATTTCATTCTATTCTACATCTATCCACGTTAATCTTTTTCTATCTCTTTGTAAATCTTAATTCACGTCTATCTTTCTTAATCAGCCCTTTTCTATCTCATTCTATCCTTTGTCTATTCACGTGAATTTTTTTCTATCATCTTGCTAATCTATGACCGTGTCTATCTTTTCCAATCACCTAATTTCTATCTCATCCAATCCTTCATCAATCTACCCAAATATTTTTCTATCTCTTCGTCAATCCAAATTCACGTTCATCTTTTTTAGTCTTCCTTTTTCTTTCTCATTCTATCTTTTATCTATTCAAGTGAATCTTTTCCTACCTTCTTGCTAATCTAGGTCTATGGTTATTGTTTTCTATCCTTCATCAATCCACGTGAATTTTTGTCTATGTCTTTGTCTTTCTAAATTCACGTCTATCTTTTTTGACCATCCCTTTTCTATCTCATTCTATCCTTTATCTATCAACGTCAATCTTTTTCTATCTCCTTGCGAATCTAGTCGATGCCTATCTTTCCCTATTACAAATTTTAAGCTCTTTTTCTATCTCTCATTATCTCTCCTTACAATAAAAGGAGATCAGGCCACTACTTAGATATTTTATATTCTTTTTCTATAAGGGTGATTATATTTTATGGCCAATGAAGTAATAGTCTTCCCCTATGTAAAATGGACTGCACTCTTCATTTCATGATAAGAATAGATACTGTGGGATGTAGAGAGAGATTAAAATTTTCACTATAGGGAGATAAATAAGAGATAGAAAAAGATACAAGTGGTCGATCACGAAAGATAGAGAAAAAGATAGAAAAAGATAGATACTACTTCAGTCGGCGGATAGACTAAGGGATGTGAAAAGATAGATATTACCAGACATGGGGATAGAGAATGATAGATATTCCAGGTCACTCTGGATAAGTGCGGAGATAGAAAAAGATAGAGTTTTGGGGATGCAAAGTGATGGGTTGGGAGAGATAGAAATGTTCTATCTTTTCCAATCCCCCAGTTCCTATCTATTTCAATCTTTTTACTGCCAGCAGGGAATTCAATTCTGTTTCAACAATCGAATTCTTTTTAATGCGTTTGATTCTCATTGAAACATTTCAATGCTACTCAACCCACCTCTTCTTACCGGGATGCGTTAAATTTGAGGTTTGATATAACGTGGCTCCTAGAGAATTGAGTAATCATATAATTTTGAAACTGATTTTTCAAATGATTAATAAGGGTGAGAACTACACTACCGGTCAGAATTGTGGGACCACCTGTTTTTCGATGATTGCTTAAATTATCTTAATTTTAATTCTGTGAATGATGAAATTTGTACTCTTAATAATGTGAAAGCCATAAAAATTATCTTTAAAATTAGTCCATAATGAAGTCGTTTTGTTAAATTTTAAAGAAGTTATTGAAAAAGAGTCCAAATTTCAAAGTTTTCTTAAATTTTCAATAACTTTCGAAATAATCAACATTTTGTAATGTTCTTGGACTCATTTTAAAGCTGAATTTCTACGGAATTGCAGTAAATAGTAATTATAAATATATCATTTTTTCATGCATAATGCAAAGTGTTAAATTTGTAACAAAAAAGTAGGGAAAATTCGAAAACATTTCATCTGTAGGTAAATCATAATAAAGATTAAATGAATATATATTTCAAAAAGAATTCTATAGAAAATTCATAATTATATGCTTTATATATCTTATAAAAATGTTTTTCTCAGCAAAAGCAATATTGGAGTTTTTCCAACTTTTTTATTTGAACTTTAACCTCGTGCACTATGTAAGAAAAAAATTACACATTAATGCTAATAATTTGGTTCGATTTTGTAAAAATTCAACTTTAAAATGAGTCCCAGAATATTAAAATATGTTGATTATTTCGAAAGTTATTTAAAATTTAAGAAAGCATTGAAATCTTGACTATTTCTGCAATCACTTCTTCAAAATTTAACAAAACGAATTCATGCTGGGCTCATTTTATAATGGATTTTGATAGCTTCGAATTTAATTAAGAAAAAAAGTTTTTTCACTCGCATAATTCAAATTAGGATAATTTAAGCAATCATTGAAAAACAGGTGGTCCCACAATATTGACACATTACTCAATAAGTTGCTAGAATGAAATATAGATGGCACCACTATTGACAAATCCATATAATTTTTAAGGAGTACCAACCTCTAAACATACGTCAAAAATCTAATTTCACGTCTATCTTTTTCAATCTTTCATTCTCTATCTCATCCAATCCTTCATCAATCTACCTACATATTTTTCTATCTCTTCGTCAATCTAAATTCACGTTTATCTTTTTTAGTCTTCCTTTTCTATCTCATTCTATTCTACATCTATCAACATTAATCTTTTTCTATCTCTTTGTAAATCTTAATTCACGTCTATCTTTTTTAATCTCCCCTTTTCTATCTCATTCTATTCTACATCTATCAAAGTCAATCTTTTTTTATCACTTTGTCAATCTAACTTTAGGTCTATCTCTTTTAATCTCCCCTTTTCTATCTCATTCTATCCTTTATCTATTTATATGAATCTTTTTTTATCTTCATATGCTTTATCTATCCACGTGAATCTTTTTTTGTCTTTGTCAATATAAATTCACGCCTATCTTTCTTAATCTCCCCTTTTCTATCTCATTCTATCCTTTGTCTATTCACGTGAATTTTTTTCTATCTTCTTGCAAATCTAGGACTATGGCTACCTTTTCCAATCACCTGATCTCTATCTCATCCAATCCTTCATCAATCTACCTAAATATTTTTCTATCTCTTCGTCAATCTAAATTCACGTTTATCTTTTTTAGTCTTCCTTTTTCTATTCTATTCTATCCTTTATCTATCGACGTTAATCTTTTTCTATCTTTTTGCCAATCTAGTCGATGCCTATCTCTCCCTATTATAAATTTTAAACTCACTTTCTACCTTTCATTATCTCTCCTTACAACAAAGAAGATCAGTCTACTACTAAGATATTTTATATTTTTTTTCTATAAGGGTGATTTTATTTTATGGACAATAAAGATAGAGAAAAAGATAGGAAAAGATAGATACTACTTCAGTCGGCGGATAGACTAAGGGATATAAAAAGATAGATATTACCAGACATAGGGATAGAAAATGATAGATATTCCCAGCCACTCTGGATAAGTGCGGAGATTGAAAAAGATAGAGTTTTGGGGATAGATATTACCAGACGTAGAGATAGAAAATTGTAGATATTCCCGGTCTTTTTCAATCTTTTGACTTCCAGTAGAGTGGAGCGGATTTTGGCACCGTGGCATCTTGTGCCAAATTTTGTCGAATATGAGCAAGGAGCCGCCGTTACGGTCAATGGCGAGCGATACCGTGCCATGCTCAACAAATTTTTGTTCCCACAAATTGAAGAGGATGACATGGCTGACATTTAGTTTCAACATGACGAGGCCACACAGCCATTTGAATGATCTTGTGTTTCATTCTTAAGGTAGTTTTCATCCACGAAAATTAGACCTCAGGCAAAAATCGATAATTTGGCTTTCAATAATAGCAATATTATTATCGAAGGACTATTTTGAAAGAGAAAAGATTATTTTACATGAAAAAAATTTGAAACACAGAAAAATAATTTTATTAATAAATTTTATTTTTGACCCAACTTTTTTTCTTATTGCTTCTTACCAAATTTTAAAAAATTATGCGATTCTAATAAATCACGAATAATTTTTTTCAGAGAAAAGATTTCCCACAACTTCACCATTTCTGATTTTTAAAAATAAATTCTTTAATGGCTGAAACCATTTAAAAAACATTCTCCAAAACGAAATTTTTATAAACAAATTGCTGAATTTTATAATAATTTATTCATTTCCGAAAATTGGAAATGGTTAAGTTGTAGAGAATCTTTCTCTTGTAAAAGTGATTTGTAATTTATTAAAATCGCATAATTTTTAAAATTTGGTAAGAAGCGATAAGAAAAAAAGTTGGGGCAAAAATAAAATTTATTAATAAAATTATTTTTCTGTATTTCAAATTTTTTTCATGGAAATTAATCTTTTCTCTTCCAAAATAACCCTTCAATAATAATATTGCTATTCTTGAAAGCAAAATTATCTATTTTTGCCTGAGGTCTAATTTTCGTGGATCAACTACCTTAAATGAAAAGGTTACATCTTTCTAATAAAACCATACTTTAAAAAAAATATTCATAAGTTTTTTTTTATAGCCGATTCAAATTCCAAATTTTAGATGGCCCACCCTGTATAATATCATATTATAACGACAAGAAAGAAAATATAATGATATGAAACTTAGAGGAGAAAAACATAGAAATCAACTTCTTGCAAGAATTATGCATTTCTACCAGAGCTTTCCACGTGATGCGCCTCATATGTGGAGTGTAAATATAATGTCTTCTTAGTCTTGTTAGGATAGTCAGTCACTTGTAACACGTGCTTATATCGACGTGGACATGTCATTATGCTTCATTTGAGGATGCGCATGTTAGATAACAACACTATAAACTATGAAGTGGTTTTTAGTGCACTACGTTCGTTGTGGTTCATGCGGTTGGGCATGTGATTTTATAATAAAATGCAATTAAATTTTTTAATTTCACGATTTATTACCTTCGATTATGTAGGATAGACACTTCAATCACATATTAAAAACAAAGTATCGTTTTTACTCAATTTCTGATGCTGAATTAACCTAATACAGAAATTTTCCACGTGATTTTGCTATTTTAGAACTATTTCCAACAAAATTGAGGCGATTTTTTGTAATGATATTTTTTTATTGCTTTAATAATTTTGCGGCTTTAAAAAAATAATCGAAATGAAGTATACTGTAAATCTAATATGAATATAATACTTCACGATTAATATAATGTATAAAGATTAATATTACACTCTTGTAAGTGATCACATAGGAACCCATGTGAGAACCCATTTTGTTACCTGTACAGAATCTTATTTATCGACTATGGAAATATTAGACGTCATGTCTAATTGGTTGATTATGTTTTATCTCCTTTAATTAATATTTTTAATCGTTACATGCTCACTTTAACTGAAAGTTATAGTTGGAAATAAAATAAATGAAGGAACTTTTTATAGAAACATATGTTCTATTTTACTATAATAATTCCAAACACTGTTAGGAATAAACGAGAAAAGTTTTTAGATGTTTCCTCTACACTGTTAGAAATTTCTGCAGAAATTTTCCAAATTACGTACCTCAAGCTTTATACAGTTACAATTTCGTAAAATTAAGATAAATTTTAGAAATATTCAGTTACATTTTGATAAATTAAAGAGAAAAATTTCCAAATTTCATTTACAAATTACTGAATATCCCGATACTTGTATCTGAAAATTTTGTTACAGTTGCGTCATTCCAAAATACATTTTATGAAAATTCTGTTGCCGTTTCGTAATTTTAAGATAAATTTAAAAAGTTAAGTACAGTTTCGAAAGAAGAAGTGTCGTTTTTACTCCGTTTCTAGTGTAGAATTTATCTGTAATAAAAATTATCCACGCGATTCCACTATACTAAAGCTTCCCGCAACAAAATTTAATCGTTTGTTTCTCTAAAGATATTTTTTTTAATGCTTTACTAATGTTGTCCTGCTAAAAAAATAATTAAAATAAGATATACTGTTTTTTCAATTCGAATATAATGTTTAAGGATTAATATAATGAATAAAGAGTAGTATCACGTAACAGCAAAATTATAACAATTAGTCCCTGCTGGATGTAAAAAGATAGAAAGAGATAGAAACAGGGGTATAGAAAGAGATAGAACCTTTTCTATCTCTTCCAAGTAGCCGATTTGCATCCCGAAAACGTTATGTATTTCTATCTTCAGAATTATATCCACCATGCCAAGGAAAATATATCCCTTTCTATCCCTATCTCTAGTCTATCCCTACGTCCGGTAATACCTGTATCTTGCTATTCCCTCGTCTATTCCTGCATCCGGTAATATTTATCTCTTTCTATCAGTGTGAAAAAAATCTGGTTCACATTATATTCCCTTCTCCATCTTTCGTTTCAAACTTGTTAATTTTCATATCCCTAACACATATCTAAAAATTTTATAAATACATTACTTTCTACATAACCAATATTCTAAATTTGTCGTTAACGCGTAGAGGACTGAAAAATCAGCATGTACCGAGACTCGAACCCTAACCACGCACGCATCGATATATTGCCAATATAATATACGAGAGATAGGTTGAGATTAGAAGGGGATTGAAAGAGATATATGTAAATTTGGATAAACAAGAGATAAAAAGAGACAATCGGGATTGACAAAGAGATATAAATAAATAGAGCTGGATAGACAAGAGATAGAAACAAATATAGGTGGGTATACAAAGAATAGAATGAGATAAGAAAAACGGGTTTGAAATATATAGCCATGAATTTGGATTGACAACGAGATAGAAAGAGATACAGGATTGAAAAAGAAGTATAAAGAAATAGAGGTAAATAGACAAGAGATAGGAAAAAATATAGATGGATATACGAAGAATAGATAGAGATAAAGAAAACGGGATTAAAAGAGATAGGTGTGTATTTGGATTGACAAAGAGATATAAAAGAGATAGAAAGTAATAGAGGTAAATAGATGAGGGATATATTAAAATAAAGAAAAGAACATTTAATGATATAGCCGTGAATTTGGATTGGCAAAAAGATAGAAAAAGATATAGGTCACGAGAGATAGGCTGAGATTAAGAGAAGGGGATTGAAAGAGATATATGGAAATTTAAATAAAAAGAGATAGAAAGAGATAGTGGTAGATAGAAAAGTGATAAAAATAGATACAGGTGGATAGATGAGGATTAGGCTGACATAAAGAAAATTCGGTTTGAATGAGATAGGCATCAATCGGGATTGACAAAAAGGTATAAAGAAATAGAGGTGGATAGAGAAGAGATATAAAAGAATATAGGGGGATATACAAAGAATAGACTAAGATAAGAACTAAGAAGAACAGATAGAGATAAAGAAAACGGGATTAAAAGAGATAGGCGTGAATTTGGTTTGGAAAAAGGATAGAGAATTATATAGGTCAATATACGAGAGATAGGCTGAGATTAAGAGAAGGGGATTGAAAGAGATATATGGAAATTTAAATAAAAAGAGATAGAAAGAGATAGTGGTAGATAGAAAAGTGATAAAAATAGATACAGGTGGATAGATGAGGATTAGGCTGACATAAAGAAAATTCGGTTTGAATGAGATAGGCATCAATCGGGATTGACAAAAAGGTATAAAGAAATAGAGGTGGATAGAGAAGAGATAGAAACAAATATAGATGGATTTACGAAAAACAGATAGAGATAAAAAAGCGGGATTGAAAGATATAGCCATGAATTTGGATTGGCAAAAAGATAGAAAATTATATAGGTCAATATACGAGAGATAGGTTGAGATTAGAAGGGGATTGAAAGAGATATATGTAAATTTGGATAAACAAGAGATAGAAAGAGATAGTGGTAGATAGAAAAGTGATAAAAATAGATACAGGTGGATAGATGAGGATTAGGCTGACATAAAGAAAATTCGGTTTGAATGAGATAGGCATCAATCGGGATTGACAAAAAGGTATAAAGAAATAGAGGTGGATAGAGAAGAGATATAAAAGAATATAGGGGGATATACAAAGAATAGAGTGAGATAAAGAAAACGGGATTGAAAGAAATAGGCGTGATTTTGGATTGACAAATTGATAGAAAGAAATAGAGGATTGACAAAGAAGTATAAAGAAATAGAGGTAAATAGACAAGAGATAGGAAAAAATATAGATGGATATACGAAGAACAGATAGAGATAAAGAAAACGGGATTAAAAGAGATAGGCGTGAATTTGGATTGACAAAGAGATAGAAAGAGATAAAGGTGAATAGACAAGGGATAAAATGAGATACAGGTGAATAGGCGAGGGATAAATTTTCCTTAACTCCTTCTATCTTAGAGATAGAAAGCGATTAAAAGTGATGGGATTTCTATCTCTTTACTTCCAGCAGGGGTATTACGCTATTGTAATTTTCCACATAGGAATCCTCTTGGGAACCCATATTGTTACCTATAGAGAAAACTATGATACTGACAATATGGGAATCTTAGAAATCTTGTTTAATAAGCTAATTAAGATTTTTATTTCTTAATTATTATGCGTCAATGATCACTCTTCATTAGATTATTGTTAACAATTAAATAAATATATTTCTACTTCATATATTTTGAATTTTAGTCACTGATTTATTAAGAGTAATTTGAAAATATAGTGATGCAGCGTTGATTAGGAATTCCAAAGCATGTAGAATCCTCTATAGATTTATCGATAAGGAGAAAAAAAGTTGGTGAGGAAGTAATCAGATGATCAAGATAATTAAGGAATGAGCGATGCACATAAATGTCCATATTGACTGATATGACAATCATGCCACTTTTATGCCCTGCCATATGGTGTCTTTGATATTTCATACAAGAAAATATCTCGGGACAAATTCTTGATAGACACTCTTGATGAATATGCACCTGGGGGCAAAGTTACATTTTCATAATACAAATTTATAAAAGCAATTCTGACAGTATTATTTTATGACGCATCTGAGCTTTGTTAATAAAAAAACAATGTTTTTCTGTCGTTAAACACTTTTTTCATGTATTTTTACATTTTCATCATAAATGAGAAGGTTTTATGTGAAAATGACTTTCGAAATTTTCATCAAATCGTTACGTTTTAAAACCCCCTGAGTCAGAAAAAACGGTTTTTACGAAAATCCAAAATTTCAATACATGGTTTCTGATAGTGCTCATAAATCTCTACTAATTATCCTCATAAAATTTTCCGATTAACTAAAATTAGAAAAGTTACAGTATATTAAAACTTGAAAAAAGACAATATCTAGATTCCATTTTCTAGTTAAATTATACGAAATACGAAAAAAAAGTTATAATACAAAATTAGTTTATTATATAAAGATCTACAAGTTTGAATCACGACATTTTTTCAGAAGGTGAATATTTTTCTTTTTAATTTGAAAAAATACTGTTGTAAATCCAAAATTATTTGCCTAAATTCTCTTATCAAAAAGTCATTATTCTACTTTATTCATTTATATGAACAATCTCATGATTATAAATTTAAAAATATAATATAAATTCCTGATTTCCTGAAACAATAAATTTTAAAGTAGTAGCAGTATATTTCTCAAAATAATTAAAAATTTTTGGTTCATTAATAGTTATCAGACATTTAAGATTTTTTCTTAAGCTGCCTTTAACCAATATTCTTTTTTAATCTTCATGAACAATATCTTATTTTGTTCTAATTTGACTATTTTTTAAAATTCTACTCGTCGAACATTTTTTAAAAATATTTTCAGAACCAACATACACTCTACAAATTTTTTTGATTTAAAAAATCATACAAAACATTATCTACCCTGGAATTTTATTTTGCGAATAAAAAAATGTTAAATTGATTTAGCGCAATTTTCTGGTTAAATATGTTTGTTTGATTCTACCAAATATTCTTTTTAATCTTACCAAACCAAATTTATTTATTGAATTCAATTACAAAATTTAACAGCATCAACAAAATATTATGTAAAGTTAACAAAAATTTTCAATCAAAAGCTTTGGTTCACTCGAGTAAAGAAGTTTGATCAGATGAACGAAAATTTAATTCACCCAACCAAAATATCCTTAACTCGATTAAGAAATTAAACCAAACAGGTCTAAAAAGTATGAATCAGATGCATTGATGGAGATGCAATGATAATTTTGTGATAAGCGACGATAATTGACAGAGAAACGTCTTTCAAGAGTTGCGTACTTTTTATCGCCTTTTTTCCTTTTTAACCAGGTCGGTTTATTTCTGATTGATTTTTTTTTACTCATTTGGAGTTTTTACATGGAGCAGCTTCTTAACTGGTCAATATCGAGTGTTTATAGGCCCAAGAAAGCAAGAAGACATCAAGATAACTAAGCAGTTTAACAGTCTCTCCCTTTCTGCTGAATTCCTAACTGCGTTTTTGGAGAAGTTACCAAAAATTATAGTGTTTCGAGGGTGAGACGTTATTTGGTTTAATCGACACATGTTAATATTCACAAAAAGTGTGTTTAAAACTTATCGTTACATATAAGTGTAATTAGTAAATTAATTAATTAATTAGTTGTCGCAATGATAAGAAAGTAAAAAGCCTCGTGCAGTAAGAAATGAAATGCAAAACAGTGTTTTTATGTGTTGATTAGTTGTAGAATTAATTAGCAGAGTGTTCAAGAAAATTATGCATCAAATATATTTAAGGTAATTCATCCACGAAAATTAGACCTCAGGCAAAAATAGATAATTTTGCTTTTAACAGTAGCAATATTTTTATTGAAGGTCTAATTTGAAAGAGAAAAGATTATTTTCTATGAAAAAAATTTTAAATGCAGAAAAATAATGCATTTAACAAATTTTATTTTTACCCGAACTTTTTTTCTTATCGCTTCATATCAAATTTTAAAAAATGATGTGATTCTAATAAATAACAGATCGATTTTTCAGGAAAAAGATTATCTACAACTTAACTATTTACAATTTTCTAAAATTAATAAATTATTACCAAATCCAGCAATTTCTTTATAAGAATTTTGTTTTGAAATATTGATTTTTAATGGTTTCAGCCACTAAAGAATTTATTTCCAGAAATTGGGAACGGTGAAGTTGTGAAGATTCTTTTTCCTGAAATAATGATTCGTAATTTATTGAAGTCGCATCATTTTGTGAAAGTTGGTATGAAGTGGTAAGGAAAAAAGTTCGGGTGAAAATAACATTTGTTAAATGCATCATTTTTTTGCATTTCAAATTTTTGTCATGGAAAATAATCTTTTCTCTTTCAAATTAGCCCTTTTATACAACTTAACCGTTTCCAATTTTCTAAAATGAATAAATTATTACCAAATTCAGCAATTAGTTTATAAGAATTTTGTTTCGGAGAATTGATTTTTAATGGTTTCAGCCATTAAGGTAGTTTTCATCTGCGAAAATTAGATCTCGGGTAGAAATAGATAATTTTGCTTTCAAGAATAGCAATATTATTATTGAAGGGCTATTTTGAAAGAGAAAAGAATATTTTACAAGAAAAAAATTTGAAATACAGAAAAATAATTTTATTAATAAATTTTTTTTGTCCCAACTTGTTTTCTTATCATTTTATACCAAATTTTAAAAAATTATGCAATTCTAATAAATCATGAATCATTTTTTCAGAGAAAAGATTTCCCACAACTTCTCCGTTTCTGATTTTTAAAAATAAATTCTTTAATGGCTGGAACCATTAAAAAACATTTTCCAAAACCAAATTTTTACAAACAAATTGCTGAATTTGATAATAATTTATTCATGTTCGAAAATTAGAAATGGTTAAGTTGTAGGGAATCTTTTTCTTCAAAAAGTGATTTGTAATTTATTAAAATCGCATAATTTTTTAAAATTTGGTAAGAAGCGATAAGAAAAAAAGGTGAGGGAAAAATAAAATTCATTATTAAAATTGTTTTTGTGCATTTAAAATTTTTTTCATGTAAAATAATCATTTTTCTTTCAAATTAGCTCTTCAATAATAATATTGCTATTCTTGAAAAAAAAATTATCTATTTTTGTCTGAGGTCCAATTTTTGTGGATGGACTACCTTAATTAAATATCACATTGCATCTTTCACTTCATATTTTTATTCTAAATTTGATATTTTTCAGAGTATTCTTTTTCGTAGAACAACTATTTTAAATGCTAAGGCTCCGAACAACAGATGTTCTCAGAAAACTTATATTAAGTTCATGCCTTGCTGGCAGGTATTCAGTTCTAAAGAGTAGAGCAGTGAAGGCAAACAATATGTCATCTAAGAGAGCTATATTTTAATGTTTGATGACAGCTTCCTCAATTTATCTTCAGCCTTTATTAAAATACAACAAAAATTTAACGAGTCAAAATCTCTTGAAATCCTTTCAAATCTTTTACAATTTCTTCAAATCTTCTGACTGACCACGAAATCTTTTAAAATCCTTTCGATGTTCAGGTTCCTTATTTTTAGTTTCTTCAAATATTTATAAAATCCCTATAATAATATTAAATTTTTTTGTTTTATAAAACTAAATAAATATAGGATACGTTATATAGATTAACTTTCAACCTATATACGCCTAATACGCCTAAAAGTTTCGAAATTGAGCGATTTAAGCCTGTGATTAAGAAATCAAACTAAGTTTCCATTTACATAGCTAGAAATTTTCTATAATTTACACTGAGAAAAAAATGCCATTGAATCAAAAGCATGTATACTATGAATTAATAAAAATATACTACAAGAACCAATAAATATGTTACTAATTCTATAGCATATTGATTTGAATCGGTGATATACATGCTTTTGGAAAGAAATGCTATTGATTCAATAGCATTTTTTTCTCAGTGAACGTAATTTTCGAAGTACACGTATTTTGGAAATTATATGAAATTTATATGGAGAAAAACAAGAGAATTAATTGTTATAATTTTGCTGTTTGCTATTCATTATATTAATCCTTAAACATTATATTTGAATTAAAATAACAGTATATGGGCCATTATATCTTAACTGCCCCAACATTTTATGTCATGTGCTTCGATTGTCTTCGTATTTTCAGAATTTGTTTGTCTACTTGATGGAAGTTTACCTCTCAAAGTACAGACATTTGTTACCACCCCTTTCAAAACTACAGGGGGTAGAATTTCCACCCATAACGTCCGTCACGGTAAACTGAGAAAAAAATGCTATTGAATCAAAAGCATTTCTTTTCAAAAGCATGCATACTATTAATTAAAAAAAATATACTACAAGATTTGAATATTGATTTGAATTCATGATATACATGCTTTTGGAAAGAAATGCTTTTTATTCAATAGCATTTTTTCTCAGTGTATTTTCAAATGGCAATAAGTCCTTTTCTAGAAATGCGAATTGAATTTTCTATGGGTGATTTTGAAAGGATTTTTACGCCCTTAATCGGAGTAAAATCAACACTTCGATTTTCCTTTGTTGAAGACAAATCTTTCTTGATTTTAAAACAGGAAATCAGTCACTAAAAAGCAATTCACTACTCTGAGAAAAAATGCTATTGAATCAAAAGCATTTCTTTCCAAAAGCATGTATACTATTAATTCATAAAAATATACTACAAGAACCAATAAATTTTACTAAATTTACAGCATATTGATTTGAATCCATGATATACATGCTTTTGGAAAAAAATGCTTTTGATTCAATAGCATTTTTTTTCTCAGTGTATTTTCAAATGGCAATAAGTCCCTTCCTATAAATGCGAATTGAATTTTCTATGGGTGATTTTAAAAGGATTTTTACGCCCTTAATCGGAGTAAAATCAACACTTCGATTTTCCTTTGTTGAAGACAAATATTTCTTGATTTTAAAACGGAAAATCAGACACTAACAAGCAATTCACTACACTGAGAAAAAAATGCTATTGAATCAAAAGCATTTATTTCCAAAAGCATGTATACTATTAATTCTTAAAAATATACTACAAGAACCAATAAATATGTTACTAAATTTACAGCATATTGATTTGAATCCATGATATACATGCTTTTGGAAAAAAATGCTTTTGATTCTTTTTTCTCAGTGTATTTTCAAATGGCAATAAGTCCCTTTCTATAAATGCGAATTGAATTTTCTATGGGTGATTTTGAAAGGATTTTTACGCTCTTAATCGGAGTAAAATCAACACTTTGATTTTCCTTTGTTGAAGACAAATCTTTCTTGATTTTAAAACAGGAAATCAGTCACTAAAAAGCAATTCACTACACTGAGAAAAAAATGCTATTGAATCAAAAGCATTTCTTTCCAAAAGCATGTATACTATTAATTCATAAAAATATACTACAAGAACCAATAAATTTTACTAAATTTACAGCATATTGATTTGAATCCATGATATACATGCTTTTGGAAAAAAATGCTTTTGATTCAATAGCATTTTTTTTTCTCAGTGTATTTTCAAATGGCAATAAGTCCCTTTCTATAAATGCGAATTGAATTTTCTATGGGTGATTTTGAAAGGATTTTTCACGCACATAGTCGGAGTAAAATCGACACTTTGATTTTCCATTGTTGAAGACAAATATTTCTTGATTTTAAAACGGAAAATCAGACACTAACAAGCAATTCACTACACTGAGAAAAAAATGCTATTGAATCAAAAGCATTTCTTTCCAAAAGCATGTATATCATGGATTTAAATCAATATGCTATAGAATTAGTAACATATTTATTGGTTCTTGTAGTATATTTTTATGATTTAATAGTATGCATGCTTTTGGAAAGAAATGCTTTTGATTCAATAGCATTTTTTTCTCAGTGCACGCATGTAAATTTTGTGCGATGCTAAGCGTCTCAATTTTAGTCACAATTGAATCTCAAATAAGCTCGAACGTTTTGATACTCTAAGATTAGTTTGTAAAAGAAGGGACGTGAAGCCGGACTCCGTTGATTGTCAATCCAACTCTCCAGACTATACATATATGTATACAAAAATACCGTTACATATCTCGTAGGCTCACAATGTAACAGGTGCTTGGCGGGAGTTGAAGCTCGAAACACTTCCTTAATAGCGTGTTAAAAATTTGAACAAATTGCAATAGTATAGTTGAATTCAGAGGTTGTTCTTCAGAAAATCCAATACGCTGAATATGAACCTAACTCCAGAAACTGTTTATCATGAAGTTTAAGTGGGGACAGGAGCCCACTAAATTGACATTTATAGCTTTTTAGAAACTCATAAATGATCATTTAACGTTCTCGACTCTCGAAACTTCAAGAAAAAATCAAATTGAAACCTAAAATATGTACTTCACTGGAGAACAGTCAAATGATTAGGTGAATCGTGGATGTACTGTACTCTCTGATTTTTAATAAGTGCTCCCTAAAACTGAATCAGTAAAATTCACTGAAAAGCATTTTATTGAAAATCGGCGGCATTCCACTAAAAAATTGTGAATTTGTCTCTGAAGTTGATCAGTAAAATCTGTTTTACCGGTTGAATTTATTTATTGACAATTTCACTGTTTTTCAGTGAAAAGCCATTGGTTTTCACTGATATGGAAGAGTAACAAATTTCCAGCTAATTCATCACTGAAATCTCACTGATTCAAAATCAGAGGGTATAATTTGAAAGTATACTAAACCTATATGCTAATTTGGCTTAATCAAAGTTTGTAGTTAATTAAAATAGCGCTAAAAAATAATGTAGTGACAAATTCACTGTTTTCAGTAAAAATACCTCTGACTATCAACGAAATTTTCACTGAAATCAAAGAGTAACTCTTTTTCAGGTATTTTATCAGTAAATGGATAAATTGATCAATTATTTCATCACTGATTCTAATGTATATTAGATTTCTCGCAAGCAGTGAAACTTTTTGCTAATTAATATATAGCGAAGAGTCGAAAATATTCTCTTAGCTTGCAGATATTAAATTAAAATTTTTTTTTACATTGCAGTTCTTTTTTTCTCGGCTTTAATCAGTCAAATTAGAATCATAGAGAAGGTTTTTATATTTTAACCAGTGAAATCAACTAAAACCTAAGGCTTCTTCACTGATTAAAGTCCTAAGAAGTTATTTATTAATTTGAATGACATGACTCAAGATTTTATTAAGTCAGATTTAGAAAGTCGTGCAAATATAGCATAAACTTTATTGGCAAGAAGGAAGAACAGGATAAAACTTATATCAGAGAAAATTAATCTTGTCTTGATTAATAAACAGCAGTTTTATTACACCTATGAAGCTGGAATATTAAAAGCAACAGTGATTAAAGCAAAGTGGAGAATTAGGAAAATGGAAATAATGGGATGATATTAATATAAATGCGATAGCAATCTAAATTTGTTTTTAAAAGGTTCGTGTTTTCTTGATTACACTAGTTCTAGTGCCATTAACAATTAATGAATTGATGCTAATTAGATGTACATATATGCGAGTACAAGTTATTATTAAACTTTTGCTGATATATTGTAGCACAATCAATTTTATGAAATAATTAGTACACGTGTAGATCATCCATTGAATATTTAATTGTTTTTGAGAAAACATAATTTCAGAGAAAAGTTTGATTGATTGAACAAAAATTAGGTTGCATCAACTAAATAAATGCATTGATATAGTCAACCAGCGTTTTGGTTCTTCCAACCAAAGTTTTTGTGGAATCAATCATTTGGTATATTTAACCAAAAGTTTTCTTGGATCAATCAACATTTTCCTTTGAATTCCTTTGAATGAATTGAACATTTTTCTATATTTAAAAAAAAATCAAATATATGTTTTCTGAGTGTATATCAAGAATGAAATAAAATTATTTATTTTTATAAAATGCTATTAGCATACTATTTATAAAATAATATGTTGACAAATAATTTTTTCTTCATTTTAAGATATATTATAATAAATGATCAGTAATGAATATATATAATTAATGCTACTTTAATACTAATTAAAGGGAAGTTGAGTTAAATATTATTTATTTTTGTGATAATATCTTAATTATATTTCTTGTTATAATTTTAATTATTATCGATTAATTAGAAATAATAAAGTGGGTGTTAAGGCCTAGAGTACAAAATACGTTGCAGCGAACGTAAGACTTGAGATCTGGTATACTTGTCGAATGCATCCATGTCATACTTAGAGATATTTCCAAGCACTGGAACGGGATTCCAGAATAAGTAAATATATCTAGCAAATTATTCATTTTAAATGTTAAGACCTTTTAGCTTAAGCACCTGGGTTCAGAATTTACTTTGTCTTTAACTAAATAACCGTCAAATATGTTTTATGTTTCAATTATTTTGTTTGCAGACTTCAGTCAACTAGTTACTGTTTGGTAACGATGGTGGTAACTGGTAACATATTTCTAGCAAGGGTAACATAAAAATTTTTTTTTCAAAATACTCTATAGGCTCTTTTTTATTATGAAATTCAATGTCGTTTATTGCTCTTGCAACAATTTTTTATTTTCGCTATTCGAATACAGGCGGTACTTTCAGCGACCAATCGCGACCAACAATCGAGAAGTTGATTGGCGCTAAACAGAACTAGCAGACAGATAATAAGGTAGGTTAGTATACTCTGTTTTTATCCATACATACGTTTACTATTGCCGATTTCAATGACGAAACCTTCTAACAATAATTCTTGCAAAAAATAATAAAGATAGAAATATTAATCATTTTTCTTAGTAAATATTTCTTATATTTCTAAATTTTTTTGACAAAAGCTATATTTGAAAACGGTAATGATACTCGTAACTAGTTACTTTTTTAGGTTAGGTATAGTTGAACGATTACTAATAGGAATTTTTGAAGCGGACCAATTTGTGTAGCTGAAACAGCAAAAGTATTATTTGTGATTTTCTTATTCAGAGTTATTGACATTTTCGAATTGATAGTTTGGTTCCTTGGGAGCAGCTCAAAATAAACAATACCTTTGAAATCCTACCAAACACTCAGCATAACCTTCTTTTAATGAATATCGGCTTTTGATGGCGATTATGCAGGCTCATCTCGCTTGCTCCATGATCTTTTTCGCACGACGTTATCGTAAACAATCCATTTTTCATCGCCCGTTATGATTCACTATAAAAATGGATCGATTTGATTACGTTTCAGCAGTGAATCGCAAATGGTAATTCGTTTGGTGAGTTGAATTTCGTTCAATTTGTGAAGAACCCAAATACCGAGCTTATCAAAGTAACCAAGTTGTTTTAAATGTCTTTCCACGCATGTATGTGCGTATGTATGTTAAGCTTCTCTGCGTATTTAAATAAAATTTGTACTTTGCAGTTTCCGTTCGTGTTTCATCCTAAGTGTTCGAAGGTTAGAAATTGATTTCTCAATAATTTGAAGAAAAGTGTAAAGTTTTAACGAATTAAGTGTTTGATTGGTGCATCAAATACAGGGTTTAATAACGTGTTTTAACGACTTATAGACATATTTTATGATAGTAACCCTACTAGAAATAATCGATTGGACACGATTATTTCTAAAAGTGAGTGGCAGTTTGAACTATCTGGAAGTAGGGTTGTAAAAACTGAATTCACTTTTAGAAAGGATACCTATTGTTAAAAATGTTCGTTCATCAAGGAAAATTAATTATTATTTGCAAATCATTTTTGTGAGAGCACAAAATGCTCTCATCTAATTGAGAACTTAACCTCAAAAAGTAATAAAAATCAAAGACCCGATTTGGAGATGTAAAAAGCGCAATCGCGTGTAGATACAATTAAAAAACATATTTAAACCCAATCAAAATTTTGTTGTTGTCTTTTTTGATTTATTTCAATCCACTCCTTATACAAAGGCACAAAATTCAAGTAAACGATTGGGCTCCTGTAGGCGTTGAATTGAGTTCATTCGAGTAGATCCAATTAAGAAACACATTTGAAAACGATTGGGACTCTCATTCTATCGTTTTCAATTGATTCCAATCGATTATTTCTAGAAGGGTTACGCCGGTTATTTTCTATCATTGCTTTTATTTTGTCGTCGTCAACTTCAGTCGGGTGTCCAGAGCGTGGTGCATCTTTGAGGTAAAAATCTCCGGAACGGAAACGAGCAAACCAATTTTGGCACTGGCGTTTTGTTAATGATTTTTTACCATAAACATCATACAACTTTTTCCGAAACGCCAGCTGTCAAATACCATATCAATCTGAAGTTTCACTTATTTTTTGACAAAAACCAATTGAGTCTTTCCTGTTGCACAAATTCCACCCCAATCCATCACGGAAGCAGGAAAATGTGATCTACTGACTGTTATGACTTGAGGCGCTTAGAGCAAAAGGAAAGTAACTATTGATAAATATTAGGTATGCGAAAGCTGATGTTTTATTACTGTTAATGAAACTTGGATCCATCACTACACTCCGTAGACAAAAGAACATCCAAAACCGTGGACTGCAAAAGACATACCGACTCCAAAGAAGGCGAAAGCAATGCCGTCAGCTAGAAAAGTGATGGCCATAGTTTTCTGGAATTCCTATGGGATAATTTTTGTGGGCTACCTGCAGAAAGGTAAAACTATTAACAAACAGTATTACCAGGGGTGTTAGTTGAAGTTTGCCGGTTTTTTCAATAAAGAAAACACTTAATTCTCAAGGGAATGTCAAAAAAATTTTATTCAAAGTATTGACCATTGGATTCTACACATTTTGCCCATCTTTCAGGCAAATCATGGATACCATTCCAAAAAAACTTTTTCTCTTTCAAGGCAAACCATTCGACGAGCCATTTTTCGACTTCTTCAAAATTGGCGAAGCGCTGCTCTGCGAGTGAGTGTCCCATCGATGCGAAAAGGTGATAGTCGGACGGGGCGAGGTCTAGAGAGTACGGCGGGTGCGATAATATTTCCCAATTCAATGCTTTTAATGTGTTCTTCACCACTTTAGCGGTATGAGACGGTGCGTTGTCATGTTGTAGGATAACTTTGCCATGTCTTCAGGCCCATTCCGGCCGTTTTTCGATCAACGCATGATTCAAATTGATAATTTGTTGTCGGTAGCGATCCGTATTCATCGTTTCACCAGGTTTTAATAACTCGAAGTACACCACACCACACTGGTCCCACAAATCACAGAGCATTGTCTTACGGCCAAAGCGATTTGGCCTTGGAGTCGATGGGCCGACCTCACCAGGTGAAAGCCATGATTTTTTCCGCTTCAGGTTCTCGAAAAAAATCCATTTTTGGTCCCCCGTGACAATTCGATGCAGAAAATATTTCCTTTCGAACCGTTGAAGCAGCATTTCACAAATGGTTTTTCGATTTTCCATTTGTCTATCGTTCAGTTGGTGTGGTACCCATTTTCCATACTTTTGGATTTTTCCCATGGCTTTTAAACGTTGGCAAATTGCTCCTCGGGTCACATTTAGTGTTTGTGCCATTTGTTGTTGCGATTGGGTTGGGTCTTCATCTAATAACGCCTGCAATTCCTCGTCTTCGAACTTTTTCGCTGCACCAGGATGTTCATTGTCTGTTAAATCGAAATCTCCACTTTTAAATTGACGAAACCATGTCTTACATGTTCTAATCACTGGAGCATTTTCACCATAAGTTTCTAGCAGCAATCGATAAGCTTCAACTGTTTTTTTCTTTTGATGAAATAAGAAAAGCAACGAATGCCGCAAATGCGATTTACTTGGAACGAAACTCGACATATTCACTGAGGTAAACAACTATAATGCTATTATTTTGGCAGAATGTAATTGTGTATTTTTGAAGGTTATTGTCCATAGAAAAATATGACATAGATGCCAAATCATAGAAATGTATACATATCTCTAGCGACATCTATGAGTAAAACCGGCAAATTTCAACTAACACTCCTGGTATGCTGGTCCATGACAACGTTTCGACTAGCAAATCAAGAACAAACATCAGCATTTAGGCAAAAATAAAATCCTCTTTCACAAGGACAATGCACCGGCCTCCATATATATTAGCAGTATTGTGGGAAATTCCTAATAGTGTACGCGTGAAAATCAAATTCCTGATGTAAATATTGTAAGTGATTGTAAAAATTTGATCACCCAGTGTATAGTGCATCCGAACTTGAATTCATTGAACCAGCGATAAATTGGTTTTTTCGATGGTACTTGATTCATGATGGATTTGTTTTTATAATTATAAGCGTTTATGACGAGAAGCTGTTCATTCTCGAATGGATTCGATAATATTGGATAGTTTTTACTAATTTGTAGATTGGTCATGATTTTCAGTACCTCGAATACTCTAGTAAATGACAAATAATTCTATCGACTCTGATATACTTGAGTAGATCGGAATGCAAAGAGTGGGACTCGCGTTGACTCTGCATAAGATTCGAGCGGACTCGCGTCGAATCTCTAAGCCTCGTGTGGACTCGCGTTGATTTTCCATGACTCGTATGGACTCGCGTAGATTTGAGTGCACGGAAAGTTTTAGAACATTTAACAGAAAATAACTTCATAGCAATTTTATGATAAGTTTATTCATTTATTTTTCTTGGAAAGAATTGCGTAAATTGTAATAGATTCGTGTAACTTAATAGTATATTATATGCCTAGGCGCATAATGAGGGTTATTACGCGACGATCGACAATGCTCGCAGGAGATCGAAGCCGAGACAAAGCCCAGGCGCGATCAGTCCTGCAAGCATTTTAAGCGAGTCTCGTAATCACCCAAATTGTGTGCATTGGCGCATATTTTATTTTATGTGACTTCGGCGCATTTACGACTTTTTCTGCGTACACTCGAATCCAATCTGAAAAGGTAAAAATTGCCGTGATTATCGCCCATCTCACTTGACATTTCGCGAATACTTCCGGCCATTTTGATTTTCTCGATCTTGTGTACACTGTAAAAAAAAGTGGTTGAAAATTACAAGTCGGTTTGTAATCGTTTTACTATGATTAATGGGTTAATTTTACAAGTTTTTGGTAAAATTGTAGCCATTAACTGTGGAATTTAACAACAGTTATATTAATTTTATCCTAAAACTGTAAAATTACTATGATTAATCAGTGGACATAAAAATAACTACGATTAGTGTGGTAAATTTCAACCATACTGTAACCGATATTATTGAGCACTTTTGCAAGATTTCTTCAATTTCATTGAATGTAATGTATTTCACATTACAAGGAAAGTGTAAAATAGCAGAACGACGGAAATTTTACCACAATTTATTTGTAATTCCAGCGTTGAACGTTTCGTGAATCGTGGCGCTGCGATATTCACAAGATATAAAATATATGTTTCTTCTGTGTAATGTCACGAGGCTGCAGAATTAGAGATTATGCGGCTTATAAATTTTAAGGTTATGTATTTATTTTCACGATTTGTGGTAATTTCTTAGATCCTTTTATACGTCATATAAAATTTGTATGAAATCTTAGATATCTTTGTGAAATTTTCTAAATCTCTTTAAATATTCAAGATGCTTGAAATATTAGTGAAATCCTTTTAAATGTTTTAATTTGTCATGAAGTCTCCTAAAATTTTTAAAATATTTGCGATTTATTAAATTTTTGTGAAATATTTTGAAATCTTTATAAAATATTCTTAAATGTTTGAGATTTTTGAAATATTTTGAATCTTTTAAAATCATTTGAAATGTTTGAAAACGTTGTGAATGACTTGAAACATTTCTGAAATCTTTGAACTATTTGTGAAATATTTTTCAACGTTAAAATCCTTGTGATAGCCTAGCGCATACGCAATGAAATACACCTCTGACATTTTACACTAAGAGTTGAATTTTACATCAGGAACGTAAAAGTACACTGTCTGAAAAAGATGTTACAGGAATTTTCATCTTCAAATGTAATTTTCAACTTTCCAATTACTTATACACCATTTTGGTAATATTACCTCGAATAATCAGAGTTATCTGTATGTCCAATGGTTAATGTGGTAATTTTCAATCATTTTTTTTTACAGTGTAGTAGTTAGTAGTAGCGTATTGTAATAGACGCATGCGCAGTTCAAATGTACAAGGCTTTATCAGTACGGTGCCAACGCTGTACGAAGAAGAAGAATAAGAAGATTATGCTCCACTGTATCGTAATAGGCGCATGCGCAGTTCAATTTTTACATTATGTTCCTCTGTATCGTAATACATAACATTACGTTACTCTTAACTGTAGCATAAAACGCGTTTATGCGCCGGAGTGCACATAAAAATCATTTAGATGAGAGTGAACAGTCCCTCGGTTTATGATCAACCAGACCATTTTATTTTATTTCACAAATTTTCAACTCGGTATCTCATTTTGCATCGAAAGGAGGGGTACACAAATTAAAATTCAGGTAAGGTAGGAATCTAGTCTCGTGGTCTGGTTGGTTAATGGCCTTAAGGCCGTATGGTAGGCTCAGACGTTACCAATTAAATACGACCGTTTTATATTTAAAATAATAATTTCAACAGAAATTACATTTTTACATTACATTTTTGATGCGTTACATTTTTTTTGCATTGCTGTCTTTTCTAGAAAATTTGTTTAAATTATTATTTTATTAATAAAGCGGTCGTATATAATTGGTGATGACAGACCTCACAACACGGCCTTAAGTGAAAGCTGGATATTATATTTTCTTCCAAGCATGTATTACTAGCGTCACTTTCTATAAACTTAAAAGAAGTATCGAAAAGACGTGTAAACTGCAATTAATCGATGTCGATGGGCAGGGGCGTAACACTGCAAATCAATCATGATAATGCGCATCAGATCGGCACCAGAGGTGCCAACATTGGATAGGTGGATTTTTAATGTACGAGAGTAAACTTAATTGAGTTGTCAGTCGAGTCAGCTATAATTGTAAAGAAGAATGGCGAGAGATTCGCGCTTACTAATCGTTTGCTACCGACCAATGGTTATAATAATCGTAAAACGAGGAAATAATTATAATGATTAAAAGAAATATGCTATAGGTGAAGAGTTCCAATAATCATCTACGACATCCATCCACAATTTCATCCCAAATTTTAAATCCCATTTTGCACAATGCAAATTTAATTAATACATTCGTAATATATACAAGTAGCTTTCTACTTAAAAAACTGAGATTAATTTGTTATCAAATTTCTGCTGTACGAGGTGATTGAATGAAAGAAAATAATTTGTTTGGAAGGCTTTTTTTGATTCAAACAACAGATTTATTTGAATCAAATAACATTTGTTTAATTCAAGCAAAATATCTTTGGGCCAAATGAATATTTGTTTGAATTTTCTTAAAAATAAAACTAATTATTATATCCTTATATGGTGAAAGATGTAATTTGTTTGTTTCAAGGCAGAAATTAATTTGATTCAAAAAATTTGTTATTTATTTTAAAGATACTTTGTTTGAATTAAACACATTTTATTTTATTCAAATAAATCATTTTTTAAATTAAAGGAAGTCTTTCAAACAAATAATTTTCTTTGATTCTATAAAATCTTTTTTCAAAGTGTAAGATGGTGGAATTTTATAAAAGTGATAACAAGAGTTGTTTATGGTTGTAGAAGCTTTTAATATTAAAATTACCAAAACATTCACGCCAAAAAGCAGGATTTCAGGCTTGTAATAATTATCCATATTTCCCAACTTCAAAAAACTTTATTAAGACATTTTTTTTTGAGATCAAAAATAATTTTTAAGAAATATTGGTTAAAATTTCACCCAAGTCGAAATATTGATTCTCTATTGATTCTCCAACATCCTCAATTTTCGAGGAATTGGGAGAATAAAAAAAGGCGTATTAGCTGTTAAAATCAATGTAATTTTGATCCTCTGTTGATACTCTTCTTCTGCAGATATTTCCGTTTCTGCACCTTGGAGAATTTTAATGAGTAACAGCGAAGATTTTCTTCTCCTCCTCTATGATTCCCTATTTTTGAAAGTATATAATTCCTAATGACGTCAGGAATTACCAAGGATTTATTATTATTTATATTTAGCGAGTTTAAGAAACTTTTTTCAAGTCATTAGTGTTATCAATCTTGAATGTGTTTGCGTTAAAATGATAAATGATGGAAAAAATTTTGTTGGCATACCTATTAATAAATAAGGAATTGGACTACACTGAAAGACTTTTTGTTGGGGTAAATCATAAAAATGAATTATATTTTAGTATAATATAGCTTCAAAATTAATATAGTGGTTTTCAAGCGGCAAAGTTAATATTTTCACTTTAAAAATTGGAATATATGTTCTACTAACTATTATTATTAAACGCACGAGAATTTGAAATCCACTATATTACATTTTTCTAACGCGTGCAAAACAAATGAAAGAAGGAGGGGGTTCGGTGCTGAGGAGAGGGGAGAGGTTTCAGTAGAAATATGGATACAAATAAAGGGTGTCCCAAGACAAGTGTACACATTTTAAATGAAAAAATAACACATATTTCCTTCGATTTGTGCCGTATTGTTTATTTGGTGTGAAAGTTTGGTCCTTTACAATTATACATGAAAGATAATCTCGGGCATATGTGCACCCATACCTGCTCTACAAACGATCAAACGATGATTGTCATTTTTGATGACATTTTGGCACATTTCTGGTGTTATTAGGCGTATATTGTCTCGAATATATTTTTTTAATGCTTCAGTAATCTGGGGAGCATTCGCATAAGCCCGGTTCTTCAAAAAACCCCAAAGAAAAAAGTCATAAAGGTGTCAAATCACACGATCTTGCAGGCCAATTTATGGGTCCATTTCGCGAAATTATTCAATTTCCAAACTTTGTCTTCAATAAATTGATTGTTTGGTGTGATGTATGGCATGTAGGACCGTCTTGTTGAAACCACATCTTTCTCAAATCCATTTCAGCCAATTCTGACCAAAAGAAGTTTTCCATCATGCTTCGGTAGCGCTCAGAATTAACGGTGACCGCATTTCCCTCATAGTTTTCAAAGAAGTATGGACCAATGACTCCTCCCCTTTAAAATCCACACCAAACAGTGACTTTTTTAGGATATTGAGTTGCTTCTTGAAGTTCTTGTGGATTTTCATCACTCCAATAACGACAGTTTTGTTTATTCACATACCCATCCATTTGAAAATGGGCCTCATCGTTGAAGATTAGAAACTTCGAAAATTCAGGATTTTCATCCAACTTTTGGAGGCTCCAATTAACAAAACGACGTCTCATTTCGTGGTCCACTGGCTTCAGACGTTGGGTTAATTTAATTTTATACGGATGAAGTTTCAAATCAACAGTTAAAATTCTCTGCTAACTTGTTCTTGACACATTTAACTGCTGTGATCGAAGACGAAGGGAAATTTTTGGATTTTGCTCAACATGACACCTTACGGCTTGGATTTTCTGTGGTGTACGCACCGGACGTTCATGTGAGACTTTGTTTCGATCGAAAAGAGTATGATTCTCTTCGAAATTACTTACGATTCTGGTAATAACGCGCGTACTTGGATGATTATGAGGTCCGAAAATTTCACGTAAAGCGCGAAATGTTTGCAATGGATAATCATTATTTTTATAAAATGTTTATACGATAGTTAAACGTTCGGCTGATGTGTATGACGCCATGGTTAGAATTGTAAAAGACCAAACTGTCAATAGAGAATGAAACGTGTACCAAGAGAAACAAAATAGAATGAAACGCGTACCAAGAGAATCAAAAGAGAATGAAACGCGTACCAAGAGAATCAATAAAGAATTAAACGTGTACCAAAGAATCAATAGAGAATGAAAAGCGTACCAAGAGAATCAATAGAAAATTAAACGCGTACCAAGAGAATCAATAGAGAATTAAACGTGTACCAAAGAATCAATAGAGAATGAAAAGCGTATCAAGGGAATCAATGGATAATGAAAAGCGTACCAAGAGAATCAATAGAAAATGAAACGTGTAACAAGAGAATAAATAGAAAATTAAACGCGTACCAAGAGAATCAAAAGAGAATGAAACGTGTACCAAGAGATCCAATAGAGAATTAAACGCGTACCAAGAGAATCAAAAGAGAATGAAACGCGTACCAAGAGAATCAAAAGAGAATGAAACGCGTACCAAGAGAATCAATAGAGAATGGAACGTGTACGAAGAGAATCAATAGAGAATGAAAAGCGTACCAAGGGAATCAATAGAGAATGAAAAGCGTACCAAGAGAATCAATAGAGAATTAAACGTATACCAAAGAATCAATAGAGAATGAAAAGCGTACCAAGAGAATCAATAGAAAATTAAACGCGTACCAAGAGAATCAATAGAGAATTAAACGCGTACCAAGAGAATCAATAGAGAATGGAACGTGTACCAAGAGAATCAATAGAGAATGAAAAGCGTACCGAGGGAATCAATAGAGAATGAAAAACGTACCAAGAGAATCAATAGAAAATGAAACGCGTACCAAGAGAATCAATAAAGAATTAAACGTGTACCAAAGAATCAATAGAGAATGAAAAGCGTACCAAGAGAATCAATAGAAAATTAAACGCGTACCAAGAGAATCAATAGAGAATTAAACGTGTACAAAAGAATCAATAGAGAATGAAAAGCGTATCAAGGGAATCAATGGATAATGAAAAGCGTACCAAGAGAATCAATAGAAAATGAAACGTGTAACAAGAGAATAAATAGAAAATTAAACGCGTACCAAGAGAATCAAAAGAGAATGATTACGTAATAATTTTGAGTGTCCATCTTTTTCATGTTCTTTTTAAGTAAATATGGAAAATATCAGTTTCACAAAATTATTTTATTTACTTTCGCATTCGTTTAAAATTGATTTCCAAACAATTTCTCTCCCAAAGATACATCTTGGCTTTGAATATTCCCTATATTTTTCAAATTATCATTCAAAAATAAATTTGTTTGAAAAGCCGTTACTCTAATTTTTAAAGCAAGTCAAATTATGAATGTAGTTAACTTATGAATTATTATTCATCATTAATTATAAAAAAATGAAACCTAAATATTTTAATAAAAGTTGCTTTAGAATTTAAGAACTTGAAATTATGAAGACAGAATCTTCTTGACGGTTCTGATGAAAACTTTAAAGATCATTTTTTTTTAACAATTTGCAAATAAATGATAAAATTGTTCAGGGGCGAAAATATTTGAATTGCCTATCTTTGATCTTATGTTTTCCTCATGGACAACACTTCTCTTTTTTTAATGTAATTTCTTTTTCTCTGATTCCCTCTCGTCCCCTTAAATACAAAATAAAAGTCGACTACTTCTTCAGTCGAGGGTTTATGATAGGCCTTATTATGTTTCTTCAGTTTGAGTTCTTAATTACTGCGATTTACAGATCATCAGATTTTTACCGATAAGGATGAGGTCCATCTCATTCTGGAATATTCGGGTTAAATGATAGTTGCCTCAAATTTGATTTTTACAAAACCGGATTTTGAATGCGGAACGTTTAAATATAATATAAGATTTAATCGAAGAATGTCACATTAATAATGAGTTTATCGATCATGGCTTGCTTCTTAAAAGAAGATTGTAACATATAAGATTCATGAAATCTTATAATGAATATAATTTTTGGAATCTGTCAATAGATTCATAATTGGCAACTAAAAAAAAACTTAGATACGAAGATTCATAAAAATAAATCAAGTTTGAGACATATTGAAGCCACAGAAATAAAATTAAAGTATTTCTTCGATTATTTCATCTTTAAACCACCGCATTAAAAAAATGAAAAGTTATGACAAGAAATAGACTCTAAACTCAGAAAAAAATACACCCAGAAGTCATAAAATACTGATTGTGTTATTTTGGAGCGAAAGAGATTTAAAAACGTTTGCAGTCATTTGCCACTTTTTTCGTTTCATTTTATTCTCTTGAAATATTTTAGTGTCTCAAAAGATCTTTAAACTCATTCAAGATATTTAAAAACTCCCAAAACTCATTGAAAGTTTCAAAACTATAAACCTTCAGAATCTTACAAAACTGAAATTGAATAATATTCTTTGATCTCTTGAAGTTCTTTTAATTCATTTAAATTTGTTTTAATCCGAAGGAATCCTGCTCTGATCATAATTTGGAATTCGGAATTTAAAAATCATAATTGATCAACTGCAATATTTTCCGGTCCGTTAACAGGTCATATCGAGTGCTCCATGATTCAAAAAGCATCGAATTGATGATTACGGATGTAATACTAATGTACCGTAAATGGATCACCTGCAGTTTATAATAATTTCCATTCCAAGTTTCGATTCCGAAATTAGCCCGACCAAAAAAATTTGTAATGGAGTGTTCGGAAGGACTAAAATTGTTATAAAGGTCACTTGAAATTACTCGAGTCAATTTTTCAATTAATGGCGTGTCTGTAATTTTCATAAGTTTCAAATGACTGCACGTTGTTCAAAATGAAGTTCCGGAAGACGACTGTCATAATTTTCTCATACACATGTTTCTATACTGAAAAAACTGGTCTTCATCAACATTTTATTGGTATATGTGTGAATGTATGTATGACTAATTTACTTGATTGCCAAACCATTTGTCATTAATTCGGCTTAACTGTATTCGGTTCCTCAATCGTAGTAGTAAAACCTGAAACTATGAGTGTTTAATATCCCAATTTTAAGTGTAAAAAAAAACGTCTAGATGATTTAGATGACTATTAATTGATTATGAATCTAAATTTTTATAATTTATTGAAATTTTATGTTCTGATCAAAAAATAGATAGAAGAACGAGGTTTTTTTAGTCTTGGATTTCTGTTTTTTGCATAAATATAAAATTAACGTAGAATAGAAATATGATGTTTTACATTTTTTTAATGATAAGGAATGTTTTGTTGGCATTGTGTGATTAAATGTAATCACATGTGTGAAGGTAAAATGCGACGCATAAAGCCCGCATCGACTTACCATCACTTTAATTTTGCGAATGCACTTGTCTTTAAAATCTTGTTAATTTCTTTTATTAATTTAAATATTTGACCCTGATTGCATTATCGCTATTCCGTTAATAAACTTGACTCCGAATTGAAATTGATAAATTGAGATTTAGACAGTAAATCAAAATCACTGAAAATCGATGAAATCTATTAAATCTATCTATCTATAATTATATCTAATCTATTAAAATGTAAATGTTTCAAGATATTTAAATAAATGAGCTGAACGAAATGGAAGAGAGTATTTTCAAAACTAAAATTTTTTCAAATTAAACATATTAAGACGTCAACAGAAAGATATACTGTGATAATAAATTAAATCAAAATTCGTTATGAAATTGATGAAAGTATAAAAAAATAACTTGAAATGAAGTATTAAATTATTAGATTAGCCGTGTGAATGATCAAAAAGCCCGATAATTGAGCAAAAAGAGAAGCTGTACAATGTATAAAATTATTACACCTTCATGATAATTCTCTAATGATCAATATAATTATTGTAAAAAGAGAGAATGAATTGGCGATATAAAAAAAATATCTGAAGAGGATTCAAATTGGGTACACAAAAAAATAATATCGAGTATCGAGTAACTTAAAATATCAAAATTGTATAAATCAAATCCTAACGAAGTAGGGGAAAGGTATCGATAATGATAATAGATTAATGTAATTAGTGAGACTGAGATTATAGCTTTCATTGGCAATGATGTATGAGAACAAATTTTATTTTTCAACTCCCACAGTAAAGAAATATATAAAAAAAAATTATATGTAAAAATATGCTTTATTTTAAAAAATAAATCAAATTAAGTAATAAATTTAATTGAAATTAGTCAATTTTCTGATTAATTTCCATTTTTTTTTGTATGATAAAAAATATTCTTATTAATAACATTTTTTTTAAACAAAGAAACGTTTTGAAATTTATCATACACCTTAACAAGCTTTTAAAGTATGTTTCAGTATCCTTTTTCTTCACTTTTTAAATCCTGAATTAATCGGAGCCCCTCCTGGAACACGAGACGACTCAGCAGGGAAAGACTTCGCGAACACCTCGAAGAAACCAGGCTCATCGATGAGCTTGGTTGGGTCTGCCCTGCTGGGTCGTTTGAAGCTGCTGTGCGCTCGGTGAGGCAGAAGGTGGTCGCGGCTTGCGACTACTCGATGCCTCGCCGTGAGCGCAGGCAAGCCAAGGGTTCGATGTACTGGTGGAACGACCAGTTGGCAGCCCTACGTCGAGAATGCCTCGCAGCGCGGCGAAAATTCACCCGTTCAAAGGGGGATGCTACGCTGCACGAGGCATGGAAAGGGGCAAAAACAGCTTTGAAGCGAGGCATAAAGAAAAGCCGACTTCAATGCTGGAAAGACTTGATCGGTGAGGTCGAGAAGGACCCATGGGGTCTCGCCTTCAAAATAGTCACCAAGAGATTGGTGGCTAGAAGAAAGACCCCGGGCCTGGATAATCCCGATCGAGTCCAGTACATTGTGTGTAGCTTGTTTCCACACGTGGAGCCGTTCCAAAGACAGGACCGAAGTTCCTGCGTGGTCCGGCGCGAAGAACTCTTCACTCTCGAAGAACTAAAGAGAGCGGGTGGAAGGCTTAAGGCAAATACAGCGCCAGGTATCGACGGGGTGCCGAACGAGATCCTCAAAGAGGTGATCGGGGCGTACCCAGAGATCCTCCTAGAAGCCTTTAACTCCTGTCTTCGGGAGGGGAGGTTCTTCGCAGATTGGAAGAAGCAGAGGTTGGTCCTGCTGAGGAAGGGCAACAAACCTCTAGGGGTCGCCTCGTCGTATAGACCAATATGCCTATTGGATACGATGGGGAAGCTTCTGGAGGAGTTGATTCTACAACGGCTTCAGGCTCTCTTGGTCGGGGAGAACGGGCTCTCGGAAAACCAGTTCGGATTCAGGAAAGGCAGGTCCACGGTGGACGCCATCCAAGCTGTGGTTAACATCGCCACAAATGCAAGAAAAGGAACTGGTAAGCGTAAGGGATTCTGTGCGTTGATTAGCATTGACATACGCAATGCGTTCAATACCGCGAGATGGAACATCTGCATCGAGGCGATGGTGCGGAAAAAGGTTCCAGACTACCTGTTGCGAATGATAGATGACTATCTGAGCGACAGGTGGGTGATATATGAGGGCGACAAATGGTCTCTCAAGGAGGAGATGACATGTGGCGCCCCTCAAGGGTCGCGGGTGGGTCCACTCGTTTGGAACGTCATGTACGATGATTTCCTGCGCATGGACCTGCCTGCTGGAACGAGCATCGTCGGCTTCGCGGATGACGCACTTGTCGTGTGCGCCGCTGACGACGTCGGAATCCTAGAGCTGAGGATCAATGAAAGTCTGTGGCGAGCGAAGCGCTGGTTGGATGGCAGAGGTCTTAAATTGGCCCCTGAGAAAACCGAGGCTTTGCTCGTTACGGACAGGAGATCCTTCCAATACCCGAGGATCGTTCTGGGAGAGCATGAAGTCGAGTGGAAAACAAGCATTAAGTACCTGGGGGTGCAGCTGGATCGTAGGCTTAGCTTTGGCGAACACCTAAAGATCGCAGCCGCCAAAGCCATCCAATGTGGAGCAAACTTGGCCCGGCTTATGCCAAACATTGGTGGACCCAGGGAAGCGAAAAGAAGATTGGTGGCGAGCGTGGTCCATTCGAAGCTGCTTTATGCAGCTCCGGTCTGGGCCAATGCCTTGCAAAACCATGCTATTCAGAAGAAGCTGTTCTCGGCGCAGAGACTTGTCGCGCTGAGAATAGTTTCGGCATATAGAACTATCTCGACGAGCGCTGTGCTGGTCCTGGCGAGCGTCCCGCCAATAGATTTATTGGCGGAGGAAAGGCAGGAAACCTTTCAGCTTCGCAAGGAGCTTACCTGCGCCGACCTGCAGGAAATCGCTCGCGCGAAGGAGGCCATTCGCAAGGATGGAAGGCGCAGACTCGTCGAGAAATGGCAGATGAGATGGCATGGTGAGCAGACAGGGAGATGGACCTACCGCCTGATCCCGGAGCTCGCCACCTGGCTGAACAGAAAGCACGGGGAAGTCGGCTTTTACTTGGCACAAGCGCTCTCGGGCCATGGCTGTTTTAACGCGTACCTGAGGCGCTTTAAGAAGAGAGACGAGGAGACGTGTTGCTACTGCGATTCCCCGGTGGATAACGCAGAGCACGCACTCTTCGTCTGCGCAAAATGGGGTGTGGCTAGGGGGGTCCTCGGTCAGGCGGTGGGTTCCGAACTTACTCCTGACACGATGGTCCCCCTCATGCTCCAGTCTGAGCGGTTCTGGACGCTCATCGAGTCATTCGTCACACTTGTGATGAAGACGAGGGAGCTTGATGGGCGTCGGGAGCGAAACAACGGGGAGGGCCAGTAGAAATCGCATCGGGGCCTGCGCCCGCGGTCCTGCGTCTCGGGTAGACTTGACTGTCCGCGTCGTTCGGGGGAGGAATCTGTTTGTTTCTCCCCTGGGTGGCGCGGCTGGTCGGTTGTCCTAGTGGGCGGGTGGCCGCGGGTGGAAGTTCCGAGCGAACGGATGACGGAAGAGTCGCACGCGACTTTAATGGAACCAACCACCCGTGAAGTTCAAAGCCGAAAGGCGGTTCCGCGGGTGGTGTATTGGTTCGAGAGAGGGGGTTTTCTGGTTTTAACAGGTATGCCTAGACCCGTCCTAGGAGAGTCCTGTACAACGTCTATAAAAGATTTTGCCATTTTTCCTCCTCACCAAAAAAAAAAAAAAAAAAAAAAAAAAAAAAAAAAAAAAAAAAATCCTGAATTAATCACTTCTTAATTTCTACTTAAAAATTTTTAGATTAACTGAATTTTATTTTCATATAAATGAGAAGACTTCCGTTCACAATTTTATTTATTACATCAATCAATTTAAGCAATCGCCTCTTTAGAGCAAGGACCAAGGGAGTATTAAAAATTAAAAAAAAAAATTTACAAAATGATGCGATTCTAATAAATCACGAATCATTTTTTCAGAAAAAAGAATCTTCACATCTTTACCGTTCCCAATTTTTCGAAATAAATTCTTTAGTGGCTAAAACCATTAAAAATCAATTTTCCAAAACAAAACTCTTATAACCAAATTGCTGAATTTGGTGATAATTTAATCATTTTAAAAAATTGGAAACGGTTCAGTTTTAGAGAATCTTTTTCCTGGAAAAATGATCCGTGATTTATTAGAATCACATCATTTTTTAAAATTTTGTATGAAGCGATAAGAAAAAAAGTTCAGGTAAAAATAAAATTTGTTAAATGCATTATTTTTCTGCATTTCAAATTTTGTTTATGAAAAATAATCTTTTCTCTTCTAAATTAGCCTTTTAATAATAATATTGCTATTCTTGAAAGCAAAATTATCTATTTTTGCCAGAAGTCTAATTTTTGTGGATTAACTATCTTAATATGTATTTTGTTTTGACAAACTATGTAGATACTTTACTTGTCACATTATTTTTATATCTTAAAAAGTTCTCAAATATCTGTTTTTACAAAACGGTTCAAGTTTTCACGTACGAGACCGGAATCGAAAATTTCGGATGATTCTCACTCTTGAAGAGAATTGGTTGTTTATTCAAGGAAGAGTGTCACTCGTATAAATAATAAGAGGCTCATTTAAGTAGGAACGTCGTGGAAACTGGTGTCTCCAATAACATTCACGGCATATTTTGCAAGCAAATAAATTGTCTGTTATTTCTATTGAACGGTCTTATGAATAAGGTTTCAAATAGATAAATGCTTGAAACATACTCGTAAGTATGTAAATGAGACAAAAATAAGGAAAGTGCAATATTTAACGGTTATTTCGTCCCATCATTTGCCCATATCGGTATTAATAAAGCATCAATAATAACGACAAAGGTTATGTACAATATATTCATGAATGATAACAATGTTACTAACACTTCAATTATAAAAAAATCAGATAACTTTCCATAGTAGGGAACTCTCTCGAATACACAAAGTAGAACAAGCTAATTTGCATTCTCACAATTTAAAGAAGTAGAATACGTACAGAAGAGGATATAGGAAGGAAAATATTTATGTGACGATTTGAGTTTTCTGGCAAGTAAAAGTTACCCCCAGGAAGACATTGTTAACGCCGTCACGCAGCAAAAAAAAGTCTAAAATCATTCTGCCCTTTTCTAATGGTCTAGTTTATGTAAGACTTATATTCTTCGTCACTCAAAAAATATTTGGAAAAAAAATTAAGTAAATATTCACGAGTAAAAGATTGATAAAAATGTATCTTCACTTATTCATACAGTTATTATGAATGACATGTTTAACACATCACTCAATAAGTTTCCGGTTTGACGTATAGATGGCACCACTGTTGTCAAATCCATATGATTTCTGGATAGTACCAACCTCTAAAATTAAGTGTCAAAATTTCATGACAATCTGACGTTTAGTTCAGAAGTTACAGAGGTTTTGGTGGGGCAACTTTTGTCATTTTCAAATCAATGGATAAAAAAGAGTTTCGAGCAGCGTTGCCAGACCGTACCATAATTATGTAATCGTACCATGACTTTGATCCTTGTACCATGTGCCATCCCTCGTGTACCATACCTCTTAAAAATACCATAATTTAAAAATATTTATATTTTATATTTTTCATTTAACCGAAATGAAATGAATACACAACCAAAACAGCCATCATCCAATGAGAATTGTTTTTTGCCCTATATGAAGCATCTTTGACCAATCAATCATTTTTTTAAATGAAGGCTCAGTAAAGTTGATTTTCATGTGATTTACGTAAAGTCATTTCAAAGACAATTACATATTATACTTGCTTTTTATAGATTATAAGCTGTTTTATAAAAAAAATGTTCTTTAATACGAGTTACTTCAAGTAAATGTTACAAAATACAAAGACTTGAAAATGTACACCGAAAAAAATTCCTTGTACCCGTATACTATTTAGGACAGGCGCCAACTTTGCAATCCTAGTTGAAATGACAAAGTTCAAGTTTAGTAAGAAAAACAAAGAAAGCAAGTTGATTTGACGGACAGATCTTTTCAGGCGCATGTATTAAACATAACCAAAAAACAACTTTACGTTTATGATCTACTAGAGCAAAATTTATATTGATAAAAGTGGGTCTTAAAGAATTATTGACAAAAATAAATTTTTCTTTACACAGTGAAAAAGTAATAAATACAGAAGATATTCTTTTTACAGCGGAGTTTTGTAATAACAGCATAGAAATATTAATTCAATTTAATTGTTAATAGAACTAGAATTCCTTATTTCTCTGTAACAAGGTTTATATTGGTTTATGTGCCTCAGCCGCGGAAACACGTTTTTCCGTTACAGCTGAGAGTAAAGTAATGTTGTATATTCCGTTACAGAGGAATACAATGTAGAAATTGAACTGTGCATGTGCATTATAGTCTTACAGCGGAACGCAATCTATTTCTTATTCTTCTTCTTCTCACTTCTTCTTCGTACAGCGTTAGCACTGACTACTACACAAGACCGATAAAATCAAAATGGCCGGGACTAGTCGCCAATTTGCGCCCGCTTCGTACAACTAGCGCAGCAAACAACTACAATAAGTACTAGATTAAAATCGAGTGTACGCATAAAAACTCGTATACGCACCGAAGTCACATAAAATAGAATACATGCCAATGCACACAATTCGGGAAATGACGAGACTCGCGACAATGCTCGCAGGACTGATCGCGCCTCGGATTCGTCTCGGCTTTGTCTCGACTTCGTCTCGGCTTTGCCTCAGCTACGCCTCCACTATGCCTAACCTACGCCTCGACTACGCCTTGGCTTCGATCTCCTGCGAGCATTGTCGCTCGTCACGCAATCACCGTCATTGTGTGCCTAGGCACATAATATACTATTGTTTAACTGTATGTACGTAATTCTCTTAAACAGGAATCCGTGTTATTTCAACTAGGTTAGACTTAACTATAGGTGATAGTTGACTCTGGGAAAAAAAAATTTTTCGGTGTAAAAACTGTGTAATAATTATTATTAAAATAGTTTTATTAAACATAATATTATTATATTTATTAACAGAATGTTATTAGCATTTTATTTATAAAAAAGATTAAACTTTGAAGTATTTGAAGATATATTAATTTGAATTTCGCGCCGCGCATGCGTCTTGTAAACATGTATCATAGTGTACCATAATTTTAACATGCCGATTCCATAATTTCGCTCCGTGTGTCTGGCAACGCTGGTTTCGAGTGTTAATCAAACACTGCTTTTTAATGGGAAAAAATATTGTTGACTGGTATGCCGAATTTAAACGCGCTCGTACAAACACCAATGACACTGAACGCTCTGCTCGCCCAAAATCACCACTTGTTCCAGAAAACATAACAAAAGTCCACAGAATAGTTTTGGTCGATCATAAATTAAAGTTGCGTGAGATAGCTGACACCTTAAAGATATCAGAAGGTAGTGTGTTTACAATTTTGCACAAATCTTTGTGGATGCGTAAGTTGTTTTCGAAGTGGGTGCCGCGTTTGCTCACACCCGACCAAAACAGCAACGCGTCGAGGATTCAAAGCGCTGTTTGGAGCTGTTCAAGCGAGGTAAGTAGAATTCTCTGCGTCGGTATGTGACAATGGATGAAACATGGATCCACCATTACACACCTGAAACAAAAAGATAGTCAGCGGAGTGGACAGCAGCTTGTGAACGTCTTCCAAAGCGACCAAAAACTTAACAGTGGGCTGACAAGGTTATGGCATCCGTATTTTGGGACTCGCATGGTATTTTGTTTATCGACTATCTTGAGAAAGGTAAAACCATTAACAGCGACTATTATATGGAATTACTGGATCGATTAAGCACAGAAACCAAGAAAAATCGGCCTCACTTGCAAAAAAAGTGTTGTTCCACCAAGACAATCCATCGTGTCACAAGTCCATGAAAACGATGGTCAAATTGAATGAATTAAGCTTTGAATTGCTTCCTCACCCACCATATTCTCCAGATTTGACCCCCAGTGACTACACTCTCTTTGCTAACCGAAAAAAATGCTACAGGGAAAGAGATTTGTCTCCAATGAAGAAGTGATTGCCGAAACTGAGGCCTATTTTGAGAGCAAAGACGAATCATTCTACAAAAAGGCATCAAAAAGTTAGAGAAGCGCTGGAATGAATGTATTACGCTTGAAGGAAACTATGTTAATGAATAAAGTCAAATTTCTCGAAAAAATATGTTTTTCTTACTTAGACCGGAAACTTATTGAGTGATGTGTTAAAAGTGTTGAATAAATTTAAAAAATTTAACAAATGGTCTAAATTATCTACCTCAATATTCTGTTCTTCTAGATTGTGCTCCACAGATTCTGAACTAAACAACAACTTATTTCCAAAAATTATATTTTGCAATAAATATAATAAAAATTTGTGTACCTTACCACCATCACTTGAGTCAGAATGGTTTTGTATTGAATCCTCTTTAAACTTCGAAATCACACGATGCTTTCGTACCCGTGAACGTAATGTGCCATTTTCACGGCGTTTTCTATCCATTTTAATTATTTAATAACATTTACACTGGAAAATGATAGGATTCCGAAGATAAAGCCCACTTTACAGCGCCACTATGAGGACGTTAATTGTGAGCCTAGCTAACCACACGGAGAGAAGTTTAGTAGAACCGCAGCGCTAGCGGTGGGAAAGACGCTCGTCTTCGGTTTAGTGTAACTTCTACTCTAAAATTGGGGCACTGGTTACCCCAAACTGACGAAACGCTTGCGAGAGAACGGCTGGCCCAAGTATTTCGCATAACGGCTCGCCTAGTTTGGGGTAATAGTTCCCCCAAATTGGCAGAGCTGTTCAACCAAACAGAGGTCGCGCAGCTCTCCGTGTGCTTAGCGCATCAGTTCTACGTGTTGGGCAAGCGGATTCACCAAAATTTTCTCCGTGCATGGTAACATTGTGTTGTTATTTTTTACTCAAGATTCAATGATAAAAAAGTTGAAACATCAAGCAACATTAAAACTTTTACGTCGCATAACGCTCAACTTAATAATAATTATATGATTTTTCAGTAATTTTCAAATTTATTACCAAATGGAAATCCTAGTTAGGTCTAACGTGGCGCCCAACTAAAAACTGGGCTCAGTTGGTAAGTTTTCCACGCGGGTAGGATAGCATTAGAAGATAAATTTTGATTTTTAAATTATCGGATAGAAGAAAAAACTTGATTTAAAAAACCTTTAGAAAAAATTCTGAAACCCTTGAAATATAGAAATGGAATGCCAACACACAACTAACTCCTTAAGTCAGTCAAGCTTGGTCTCCTAAAAACTGGTAGTTCGGTTTTATTTGAAGCTTATTTTAATAGTTCTTGATTTGAAACATTTTTTAACGATATCTTAAGTGAAGTTCTGGAACTCGTTAAAAAGATGTGAACAGAATGGAATTTCAAATGTCGGTAATAAGATAAACTTTACTACTTTTAAATCTTAATTGCCGTTTTTCCACTGAATCCCGATTATTGCATTTTATTAACATAGTAAATTTTTTCATTTTTATATTCACTTTCATTTTAATATACAATTTTAATCCTATTTACTTAATTTTAGACTAATTGAAAGATAAAAAAGTAATCACTCGAATATGAACGCTTTTGATTTATATTTTTACTTTATATTTAAACATTCTCGTCATATTAGAAAGTATTATTTGAAATATATTTTCTGTGAATTTTAACACATAGTTCTGAAAACTTTACATATCATAAAGAGTTGAAATTAAGAAACTCATTACATTTAATGATCGAAATAATTTATATTCACCAACGCCCTTGTGTTTATTATATAGTAAACATGCGTATTTCTTGAGATATTCCGATTTCTCAAAATGAATCAGTCACCCTGTATTCTAATTGATTCAACCAAAAGTTTGGTTGATTTGACTAAAGTTTGTTCATTTAACCAAAGATTTCGTTTCTTTTAAGAAAATTGTTTGTTTAGATTAAATATATTTTTCTCTAGGTGCAAACTGCTTTTCTTCGTATCCGATTCTAATGTATTAAAATTTTTAAGGATTTAAAAAAAATTTCAAATTTCTTTATTACTTTTGAAGATTATAAAAGATTTAATTTAGAAGGCTCAAAAAGTGCTCAAATTTTTTAAAAATAATTTCATGGTTTTGAAAATTTCAAAGACTCCTTGAGAATAAAAATTTTTTCAAGATTTCAGAAATAATTTTTCAAATCTTTAAAATCTCTTATGGTCGTTGGATGTATTTTAAAATGTTTCAAAATTTCTTTAAATTTTCTATTTGCTTAATTTTATCAAAATTTTTGTTTTAAATATTCTTAAAACGTTACAAACTTTCTCCCCGTCTTTTAAAATCGTTAAAAATCTTTTTTTACTACTTTTCAACTTAAAAAATACTTTACAATCTCTTGAAATTTTTTTATATTTTTTTAAACTCATCAAAATCTGCTAAAATTTAAAAAAATCTTCGGATATGATTTTAAATCCTAAGAAATTCGGTCAATTTTTCTAAAAGTTGATAAAAACTAACAAAAATTTTGAAATTAAAAATAAATAACTTCTTCGTTAAATTTATTATAGAGGTTTACTGTCTTCTATTTTCAAAAAATTCCTTACAATACCTTGGAAGAACAATAAAATTTTCTAGCTACTTGAAAACTGAGTACAAATTAGTACTAAGAATCAGTGGCGTAGCTTCACCTTGCGGAGCCCCGGTGGGAATTTTTGTTCCCCCCCCCCCCATAACTAAAAAAAATTTCGATATTTACAACAATATATGATCAATAAAACCAATACAATAAAATTAAGAGTTTAAAAATTTAGTAGAAGGACTAATCAATAGTTGACCCGGGAACTTGGGGGCCCCTGAGTTAGGGGGCCCTGGTAATTGCTACCTGTAACACCCCCGTAGCTACGCTACTGCCAAGAATGTATTCACCACATGCATCTTAGATTCACAAGTTACGCAGAAAATGACGATCATCCAAGAATTTAATTATATGTAATCTGAAAGTATAATTTGAAGATGAATACAATGCAAGAGTAAGTTTCTTGGGCTAGGATTTTCTTAATGCTCTTTCCTCGGAAAACAGAAGATTTCAGAGTAGATTCGAATACCTTTTTGCTTTTGTATTTTTCTTTATAAGATTTCTTTGGACAGCGGAAGTAAGCTGGAAGAAGCCGTGTGGGTATATAAATTTCTGTGTGGACCTTGGGATTCGCACTCATGTGGAAGAAGCACGAAATTCAATTAAAATTCTCTTGCTATTAACTACGTTGTCAGCGTGCCACGATTCTCCCTTGACAAGCTGATTCACACGTTTTGCGGTATCATCTTCTACCTTAGAAGGACGATGACTTTACGATTTGATGCAGCTTTAGAAATCGCTTGACACTTCCAGTTCTACAAGCAATTATGGACTTCGACGTGTCTCGTATTGGGAATCGATCTTATCCCAAATCAGAATTCTCTGAATAAAAAGCAGAACCTGAGTCATTAATTTAAGTAAATAATTGAAAAATTGCTTGAATCACTTATTGGGGCAAGCGCAGGTGCAGATTAAAATATATTTTGCGCAATACTTAATTTCATGGAAATAAAATTGATACTCCTTGTTAATTTGACCACAAATTTTTATTTCTCATTAAAATCCTTATTCCTTTCCAAAAGATAAAATATGGCACCACCCTGCTGGAAGTAGAAAGATAGAAATCTTATCCTTTTAAATCATTTTAAATCTTTATTATAGTAAAAGATAGAGATAATTTATCCAATTCTATCCCTTTTTCATTCTAAATTCAAGTCTATCATTTCTAATAACTACTTTTCTATCCATTCCAATCCTTTATCTATCTTTTAATGTAAAGTCTATCTTTTTCTATCTCTTTTTCAATATAAATTCACGTCTATCTTTTCCAATCTCCCCTTTTCTATCTGATTCTTTTCTACATCTATCAACGTCAATCTTTTTCTATCTCTTTTTGAATCTTAATTCAGAGGTCTATCTTCAATCTTTCATTCTCTCTCTCATCCTATATCTTATCTATCCACGTGAATCTTTTCTTATCTCTTTATCAATCTATCTTTAGGTCTATCTTCAATCTTTCATTCTCTATCTCATTCTATGCTTTATCTATTCACGTCGATTTTTTTCTATCTTCTTGCTAATTTAAGTCTATGGCTATCTTTTTCAATCACTTGACCTCTATCTCAACCAACCCTTCATCAATACACCTTAATATTTTTCTATCCCTTTGTCAATCTAAATTCACGTCTATCTTTTCCAATACTTACTTTTCTATCCCTTATAATCCTTTATCAATTCTCCTTAATCTTTTTCCATCTCTTAGTCAATCACAATATACGTCTATCTTTTTCAATCTTCCCTTTTCTATCTCATTCTATTCTACATCTATCAACGTCAATATTTTTGTATCTCTTTGTCAATCTTAATTCACGTCTATCGTCAATCTTTTATTCTCTATCTCATCCTATACGTTATCTATCCAAGTCAATCTTTTTTTATCTCTCTCAATCTCACTTCACGTTTATTTTTTTTAATCTTTCATTTTCTATCTCATCCTATGCTTTATCTATCCACGTGAATATTTTTCTGTCTTTGTCAATCTAAATTCACGTCTATCTTTGTTAATCTTCCCCTTTTTCTATCTTCTTTCCAATCTAGCCGATGCCTATTTCTTCCTATTACAAACTTTAAACTCTCTTCCTATCTCTTATTATTTCTCCTTACAACAAAAGAAGATCAGTCCACTACAGTAAAACCTCATTTATCGGGACACTCATTTATCGGGATCTTTACTTATCGGGATATCGCAACCTCATTTATCGGGACATTTTGTTTCTCCTCCAGCCACCACTCCTTGTATATAGGGACATAGTTTGCAGATGTTTCATTTGCAGGAGTTTCTGCTAATCTTTTTCTTAAGATTTTTTGTGACATGGGAGGTAATGTGGTTCGCAAAACTGATGTAACGACTTTGTAAGGTTATATTCATTTGAACAATCAGTGGTTAAATTTTTTTTTAAGTTTGAGGTATTAAGGCATTTTAAAAGCGATTTTTAATAATTAATTTGCAGTCTGACAGTGTTTTGAAAGTTTTCTCGATTTTAAGATGTGAAAGCAATGTAAGTAAAAAATTTGTATTTTTGATTGATTGTTTCTATTATTTATAAGTCTTCTAAAGTTAATAATTGTATATACTTCTGATTACAAATTCAAATAATTCTCTATAAAAATGATTTCAATTTGAATATTCACTTAAATATCCACAATTGCCAGTATTTTATTGTACAAATATAAAATATATTTTAACTTTGGCTGGTTTATGTGAATAAAGGTATAAAAAACTTCACATATCTTGATATACTATCTCAAATTTAGTTTCAAATTATAACTACCTCTTTTTATCAACCTTTGCTACTGAAATGTAATTCTAAATCTATGAAAATATAACTAATACGTGGCAAGAGAAGATTATCTGATTTTATTTTATGGCCAATAAAGTAATAGTTTTCCTCTATGTAAAATGGACACAATATTTTTTAGAACTGCACTCTTCATTTCGTGGTAAGAATAGATACTGAGGGATATAGAGAGAGATTAAAATTTGCACTATGGGAAGATAAATGCGGGATAGAAAAAGATACAAGTGGTCGATTACGAAAGACAGAGAAAAATATAGATACTACTTCAGTCGGCGGATAGACTAAGGGATATGAAAAGATAGATATTACCAGACGTAGGGATAGAAAATTACAGATATTCCTGGTCACTCTAGATAAATGCGGAGATAGAAAAAGATAGAGTTTTGGGGATAGATATTACCAGACATAGGGATAGAAAATGATAAATATTCCCGATCACTCTGGATAAGTGCGGGGATAGAAAAAGATAGAGTTTTGGGGATAGATATTACCAGACATAGGGATAGAAAATGATAAATATTCCCGATCACTCTGGATAAGTGCGGGGATAGAAAAAGATAGAGTTTTGGGGATAGATATTACCAGACATAGTGATAGAAAATGATAGATATTCCTGGCCACTCTAGATAAGTGCGGAGATAGAAAAGGATAGAGTATTCAAATTCAAAGGCTAACCTGTACAAAGTTTTATTTTTCGAATTGGGATAAGCATCTTGATAATGTCACAGCCACACAAAAAAGAAAGTTCAAGAATTGTTAGCGAGACACATGTATTCCTGTGTATTTTGAGTTATTGAATCCGAATCTGAGGTTAAAATAGCACTTTTCACGATTAGTTTCTGACATAACCTCAAAAAGCCTCAGTTTTGAGTATTTGATTGGAAAATATCGTTTTTTATGGATTTTAAGCTGCGGAATTAAAAAATGAAGTCAGATTAGTAATATTACCAAAAAATCTGTAACATAACCTCCAAAAAATATTGTTCAAGTAGCAATTTGTAGGCCAGCATCGTATTTTTATGGATTTTGAGTCGCGAAACCTAGTTTTTAAGTCAGATCAGCATAATAATGAACTATTCATTCATAAATTTGATGAATTTTTCGAACTATGTAATATTGAATGTTGAAGTATAAATTAAAAATTTATGATTTTAAATTTCATACAGAAATTTTCCATTTCAGTAAAATTTGAGCAATTGCAATTGATTTTTATTCGAAGCGTAATCCGTGCTAAAGACTTGGTGTGTGACTACATATGTGTGGACTTTTTATGATGGCAGTTGAGAGAGGCTCTATAAAAAATACAGTATGCTATGCCATAGGGATCATAATACCAGCGCTAATAGTGTGCGTCGAGAACAACTGTGCAGCAGGTCCCTAATACGTTACTATAAAAAGTGAGATTTATCACCTTGAAGCGCAACCGGCACCGTTTTCTTTGCCTACAGATTGACCTGTAGAAAAAAATATCTATGATCAACGAATTCAATTCTTTCAGGTGAAACATTTACAGCATCTCATTACAATTAAATTATTTTATAATAGTGCGAGAAAATGGAGATTTTATTCTACTCGGTCAATCTGAAATAGTTAAGGCGTCATTCTACCATCTCGGTAAAAAAGGTGATTTTCAAGAATTTTTTTCTCAACAATTACTTTATATACACGCAAAAAAAATATTTTATTTCGAAAAATAACAAAATGGCAACATTGCCATTAATGGCAACTATCGATACTTATAAATTTCGATACTTTTTCTGTGCTCCTTAATTCTTTTGTGTCTGTAGTTTATCCGTCTATCTTCCTCAAGAATTATTATATCTACCCAAGTGCGAATTGCCGGAACTGAAAACACGGTCCAGTACTGGACCAATCTTGGCAGCCATAAGTTGGCCAATGTTACTGGACCAATATCAGCGTTCAAATCGGCCCAGTGTTGTCCCAGTACTGGCACGGTACGTTGGAAATAAAAATTTTCCATGCTTGCGCCGAAGCTTGGCCCAGCAATGGCACTTTACTGGGCTGAAAGTCGCCATTACTCCGGCAAACTGTGTTGTATGTCAAAAAGCCAGTGTCCGGCCCAGCAATGGCACTTTACTGGTTGCAAAGTCGGCATTACTCCGGCAAACCGTGTTGTATGTCAAAAAGCATATTTGCCACTACTGGGCCAAAGTTGGGCCGTTTATGATTTCGCACTTGGGTATTGATGATATCTATTTGAATCACTTTGTATTCGTTTCTATGTATTTTTATAAGAATTTTTATCAATAATATTATTAAACCTAAAGAAAATGATTAATACTCATTGCTTGCAGTTTAAGTTATACACTTAGAGAAAACTTCTGTACATATTAAAAAAATCGTTTGTTAACTTTCCTTTTCTGATTTCAGAATAAAAATGTCTTTATGTCACAAAAAATATCCTTGATTTGAAAAAAATGACAAATTTGAATAGAAAAACTCCTTGGTTGAAATAATTTATTTGATTCAAAAATATTTTATTTTGATTTAACCAGAGTGATTTAAAAAAATGATTTAAAAAAATTTGTTGAATCATTTTTTTATCTACATTAAACATTCACAGTTGTTACGTAATCATTCTCATATTCCACTAACCAGTCCCAAAAAAAAAATTATCAAAACTTTTTTTTCCTATCATTGAATTTGGATAGGGCTGAAGTTTTCAAACTTTATATTGATGTTTTAATTAATTCCGTATACTTTGCAATACAAAATTCTGAAATAGTTGTTGAAATTTTCTCTGACTGAAAAATTTGCCTTTTAACGGAAATCGAAATAATTATTTTCGAACTCTTCACTAGAAAGAACACAAGATTTATAGAAATATCTTTGAAAAACTTAAAAAATTTAGCCCTATCTAAAAGTCGATAACAGTCAGGGAAAACTTCAAGAGCTATTTTCTCGTGTAATTTTCTATTATTAATAAAAGAATATAATTAAGTTATTTTTAGTTCAATCATGCCGTTTTAAAAATTTTTCAAAAAATATTTCGATGAGGGGAAATTAAAAAAAATAATAATATCCATAATTGCGGCTATAGGTAGTTGGCATATATATTACCAAAGTTATTAAAAGTCAAGTGTTATAAAATTCAACCGTTTTGCAAATACACTATAAGTTTATCTGCACTTGGATGTGATTGACCACATAAACAGATGTCGTCGAACTTTCAGACACCTGAATTCTCCAACGGCAACTACTGATATTCAATGCACAGTATTTAATCTGAAGTGTCAGAAATACCTATAAAAGCAACTGCGTGAAGAAACAGAAAAGCAAGAAACCGTTTTTTGTCCCAAATTTCGTTAATGTTTTACCCACAGAAAAATTTTTTGGTTATGACAACCACAAAAATAGTTGGATTTGGGTTAACTATTTTTGTGGTTCTCACAACTACGACAGTTTTTTTCGTGCATACTCTCTAAATCTGAATCAGTCAAAATCTACTGATTATCAGTGAAATTTGACTGATTCAAATAGCTAAAAAGAGGTTACTGCGAATCAGTCAAATTTCACTGATTACTTCAGTGAAAAGTAACTGATTTAACAGTGGAAAATATTGTTTTCACTAATTAAACAGTGAAAATTAACTGATTTAACAATGAAAAATATTGTTTCCACTGATGATTCAGTGAAAAGGCAAATCACTGATTCAAACAGTGAAAATTTGACTGATTAAGATTTAGAGAGTATATTTTTTATAAAAAGAATTAGATAAGTGAGCTATAGTTGCAATTTATATTAAACAACATCGATTGATTATTCATATAATAATCAATAGTTTATACCGTCAATATATATTAATATTATCGCGATGCAATTAATTAAGGAATTAACTCTCTTTATTGTTCATAATTTATAGTAATAATAACCATTTTTGAGATGAGTTACCGTCTACAGCAATTTAAAGAGGATTAGATTGCGACCAATTATGAAGTAATAAAAATGTGTTTTAATCGTAACTTCCTTGGACGTACTCACTCCTGAGATGTCGCGAAAGCCATCAGAGCATTATCGTCATTTTAGGATCCCATAAATTGCATTTAAGAGCCTTTCGTTTCACAGAGATTAACTTTCTGGGGAAGATTTCACAAAATTGAAATCGAAGCAGACTAGAAAGTTTGTTTGTAACATAGAAAATAAAATTAGTAAAAAGCATTGAAAGTTATTGCAATTTGATGATTCGATTCTTTTAAATAAGTCAAATCAATACATATGAATGTTTCAAAGATGTAATCGTTTTCTGGAAAAAAATTTTTGTCCTGGGTTTCTAGTTTCATTTAGCAAATTAAAAATAACATTTTCATCAAGTTTAGATATTTTTTTTTTAAATAAAAGATTATCCTGATAACGTCATTGGTAATAAAACAAGCTCAATAAACTTATTAATTGCTGTTCTCATACAAGGAGTCTTAGAGATTAACATGTTTCTCTATGACAAGCGTTGGATAAACCTGTTTGCTATTCACATTTTACGATCGTTATAAGCAAAGAGCTTAATTTCGATTTCTTTTTCTTTTTGAAGTAACTTCGTGGATCATTTTTATTAAAAAGGAGATAAAAAGTCGTTTTTCTCAGGTTTTATTTTGATCTAATTACGATGTGTTATTTAACAAAATATATCTTTCAGCAGAAAGATTGTAAATGAAATTATATCTATAAGCAGGAAAACAGTAAATATTGCAAAAGTGTCAAGTTGTAAATAACACTAGCAGGTCTAATAATAAAAATGTTATGAAACATAATTAACGGGTTCTTAATGAAGAAATAGGTATAGGTATCTATATATAAAATCCGGTTATTAGCGTGAATTGTGAATCACGTATAAATAGAGTGGGTGAATAAATTATTATGATCATTGCGATATTTCTTTCTAATGACATTTAAAAGTGTTAGAGACAAAATGTCAGTTCATTAATTCTGGAAGATTTTGGCTTGAGTGAAATGTAAATGAGCTAAAGATTCTGATATTAACTATACACTGTTATAAATTTTCTGAAATTTACAAAATTTTGAAGTTACAAAAGTAATGAAAAATTATATGAAATTTACAATACTTTTGAGTAGACATATTTTAAAATTGCGAAAAAATGATTGGAATTGTTAAAAATTCTCTTGAACTTATGAAACTTAACTGAATTTTATGTTACGTTGTTGTTATAGCTATTTATTTTTAATTTATTAATTATTTTATTTGAATAAAAATTAATTAATTAAAAATAATTATGTTATTAGTTATTTTCTATTCAAAATTGACCTGAGGAAATCTTTTAACAGTTAAACGATTGTCGTTTCAAATGCTAACCTTTTACTGTCAAAGAATATCCTTTGGTCTGGAGATGAAATCCTTTGTCGCAAAAAGGAAATATAATTTCGAGGATAAAAGGAAAAAAATTGTATATTATACCCTAATAAGAAATGTACACAAGCCTAACTATGACAAATGCGAATATTAAATCGATAATTTTTAATACTATAGTAACGACAGGACTCAGCCCTGTCTAGACAGTAGTCAGTCATGTCCAGCACCAGAACGACAACGCGCTAAACATTACTGTATATTGTGTCAGTGTTTGTATGTGGAAAGTTTCGTCGATTGTGTCTATTGATGATTAGCAGCAAAAAATTTCAAATATAAAGTAAAAAAGTACTCTAAATTTAGTGCCACGTATTTTTCATGATTATTGAGTTTCGAGAGCAGAATTCCAATCATGGAAACGAGAGGTAAGTTCGAAATTCCTGCCATAACCTCACTTTTTTGACATATGCCAATTCTGCTTTGCTTATAAATTGTTAATTATTATTTTGTAGAAGTGTCCGTCCTCGGCGAATATTCCAATGATTCTGTCATTAACGAGAACTGGCATATGTCAAAAAAGTGAGGTTATGGGAGGAATTTCGAACTTACCTCTCGTTTCCATGATTGGAATTGTGCTCTCAAAACTCAATAATTATGAAAAATACGTGGCACTAAATTTAGTGTACTTTTTCACTTTATATTTGAATATTTTTGTTGCTAATCATCAATAGACACAATCGACGAAACTTTCCACATTCAAACACTGACACAATATACAGTAATGTTGAGCGCGTTGTCGTTCCGGTGCTGGACATGACTGACTACTGTCTAGACAGGGCTGAGTCCTGTGCGCGTTATTAATGCCTAAGACATTAGTGTGTACGCTCTGGACATCAGTGGTTCATGTCTAGCGAGGACACAGTGATGTCTATTTTCAATTTTCGTCTTCGGACATGAACCACTCCATACAAATATAAAAAAATTAACTTTTTCAAGGTTTATTGTTTAGTTTCAAGTCACATGAATTGAATCGCGTTGCAATTTTGAATACATTTGTTACACGAAGGCAGAAAAGTGTCCCGCAAATTAAAATGCATCTTTTGGAAGACGCCCTCTGCAGTGGTAAAAAGTAATTAAAAGTGCCCAAGAATTTTTTTTTGTACACCTTAAAACATTTTTAACAATGTATGAAAAAAATTGTAATTATAAATAAAATAGTTTTTTTTTAAATATTTAAATATTGTCTTTTTTTCAATTTAGAAAGTAAAAGTCCCCTTAAAGAAATTTTAAGATACGACTTTGATGAAAACCATAATATTCATTGAAATTCAAGCACGCTTTACAAAATCATTTTTAAAAAAGACGGATGATAACCCTTCGGTAGTTAAAAGCATTAAAAATCAATAAATTTATAATGCTTCGATTGTCAGAAGCAATGAAAAACGAGGTTATGCGGATAAAAATGGTTTATTTTGGTATACGTGCATTCCAAAATTTTTACGTCGCACTCTGGAATTCCTAATATTTTAAAGAAATCCATTCCCTTGAAGCATTCACGTTAATTAATCGCGATGATCAATGAATCAATGATCAATGAAACGGTGACTGTACTAAAATTTGTCTCTGCTTTCTGTAATTGCTTTCTCATTTTTGTCCCTAACTGTTTGCATCAACTCGTTGTTCCTCAAAAATTTCCTTTATCTTCCTGTGAGCTACGTTTTTGGTGTTGCAAGTTTCAAAATTTTCCGATTCAAATACACTAAAGACTACTACTGCTTTTAACGGCACTCAAGGACTTCACGTTGTTTACGTCGCCACTCTTTCGATCCCTCGCACTGTACCATCACCGAACTGGTTTTAAGAAGTTTCTAACCCTAGTCTCCCTATTACGAGTCTTTATTGTATCTAAATATTCATAGTCCAGAATATTTATTCCGATTCCTACAGGTATTATTGCAATTCATTGGGTAAAAAAATTTTTTTTTGCCTTCTTTAGGGTACCATATAGGAAGCCTAAATTCAAGTTTTCGACCATCAACCCTTTGCAGGTTGTCCGCCATCTTGAATTAAGGCGTGATTTCTTGTATAGCGAATAACAGTCGTATTTTTGAATTTATCAAGAAAGCAGTTGATACCATTTTTCACGAGAAAAATGAGTTCTACAAATTAGTTCATCTTATGTTTTCTCGTATTTTGCTTATTTGTTGCTTAAAAATCGATTATAAAAATAAAAAGAGGGTTGGACATTTTTTTAGATCGAATATCTTTTTTTATTTCGGTGCTATCGCAAAACTGTTTGGGCAGAAGTTGTAATTCACACGATCCTCTAAAATTTTTTTCGAAAACTTTTTTTTGTAAGAGCAATTGTTTACTTACCTTAGCGTCTGAAAGTCTGAAAGTTGCGCATCTCGTGCAGCCGACCAACCATGAGTGATTGTTTTATTCGTAAAAAGGCTTTAGGTCTTTCCGATAATATCACAATTAAAGAAAAAGGCATTAAAACACTAATCAAATCGGCAAATTTGCGAAATCACAAGGAAAATGAGTGCTGTTTAAAGAACAAAACAGCAGTTACCATACATCGCGCGTGCTATAAAAACTACTCCAACTTGAAATTGGCAGATGTTGCAAGGTAATATCGGCTTTAATTAACAATTTTTCGACGTCCAGTGTGTGAAACTTCATTTTAATGAATTAATGAAAAATTATACGCAACGATCTATAAAAACCTTTTAATAATCTTCATTAAAAAGTATTCATTGTGAAAATATCAACTGTTTCGATTCCGAGAACTGAAAATTATTAATTCTGAGAATTTCAAGAGTTAAAATGTTTTACATTTTTATTCAAATATAGAAAATCAAAATTTAAAAAATTCTTTAGCTTTTCGATTGCATCATGTCGATTTGCAGATTTTTCGATGTTGAATTTTGAAATGGATGAAACAAGAAGCATTTTTGAAAATATGAATTAGGAAAATTCAAACACTTTCGCCTCCTCAGATAAACCTCCCAGGAAAAAACTATTCAAATTTTAAACACTGTAGGAATAATATACAGCAATCGAAGGTATAAAGTTCGAATTTCTTAAAAACTTCATGCTTAATTATCTCAAAAGGCAACTTTGTTAAATTTCTATTCCAAGAAGTTTATGCTCTCGAAAACAACCTCTCTACTTCGAAAATGGAATTGTAGAAATAATCGGATTCTCCAGTTCGAAATTATTTGAGAACAGTTTGGGCCGAATTCAACAAAAAACTGGTTTAAAAAATTATGGATTAATATTTGAGCAAAAAAGGCTCCATTGAAAAACTTCATACAATACAAAATTTTCTCAAAGCCACTTTTTCAATTTTTCTGAAATCTCTAGTCCTAAAAGTTGCCGATATTAAGATCTAGCGATAAGATTCATCGAAAGTTAGAATAATTTAGTACGGCACAGCGCTCGCAATCCAGCACTACCAACTACCGAGTGTCGGAGCGCGCAACTTTCAGACGCTACGGTAAGTAAACAATTGCTCTTACAAAAAAAAAGTTTTCGAAAAAAAATTGTAGAGGATAGTGTGAATTACAACTTTTGTCCAAAAAGTTTTGTGATAGCACCGAAATAAAAAAAGATATTCGATCTAAAAAAATTTTCAACCCTCTTTTTATTATTCAAATATTGTTGATGTTTTATAATCGATTTTTAAGCAACAAGTAAGCAAAATACGAAAAAACATAAGATGAACTAATTTGTAGAACTCATTTTTCTCGTGAAAAATGGTATCAACTGTTTTTTTGATAAAATCAAAAATACGACTGTTATTCGCGATGCAAGAAATCACCCCTTAATTCAAGATGGTGGACAACCTGCAAAGGGTTGAAGGTCGAAAACGTGGATTTAAGCTTTCTATATGGTACCCTAAAGATGGCGCTTTTTGAAGAAGAGGAAGGTGAATTGTATAGGCCTGGAATAGCAGATTAGCTCTAGGTATGATATTTAAAAATTTATAACAATGAAATCAGTACTCTTATCTTTAACCGCGTTTTTCTCAAAACTACATTTATCAAATTTGCTGCAGCTGTAACTCGATAACAAATCATCCGATCGACTTGGGTATTTTTTTAGCATATTGTGTATTTGTTTTTCTATACAATGACCCTCCAGTTTTATGATTGGATAAAAAATATAATTTTGTCAGTCCAAAAACCATCAGATTTTTGAGCAAATTTTGATTTTTTTTTCAAAAATCCGCCATTTTGTTGAATTTTAATTATTTTTTACAATCGAGGGTCATTGTATAGAAAATAAATTCCAGTTTAGTAAAATTTTTGGTTTTTTTATTTCAGGCACTGTGAAGGCTACAATCACTGCAGCAGTGGGAGAACTTATTTTTTTAAAGACTCATGAGATGGTGGATAACTTGCTGAAAATCGAATATTTTAATTTGAAAACATTACTTTGTATTCATTATTTACGCACAAATATATCTGCAAAATTTTAAAACATTTGATGCAATACTTTTTTTTTAAATTAAAAAAAATCACCTTTTTCAGGCGGTCAAACTAGTTGTGCCTCTCAATGTTTGTTATTTGTATTAATAAACTTGCTTTGAAAATCACGAAAAAAAAACGAAATGACTTTGTTGCCAACCCAATACAAAGAGACTAAAGATGTTAAAAAAAGGCCTCAATATGGGTGAAGAGAATGATAGAAGGTCAAAAGAGAACTAAATAGGATATTAGAGACTTTGAAAATCAAACAAAGGTGTTGAGGGCTTAATAGAACTAAAAGAAGGTTTATTTAGAACTATAGAGGATCAACAAAGGGCGTATACGTTGATTCGGGGAACAATTACTTTTGATTTCAAAAACTTACCAATTGCCGGAAAAGAAGAAAGCTCCAACTACTGTCTTCTTCACTTTTTGAAAAATATCATTTCTTCAAGTGGCAGGGACATCTTGAACAAATAAAATAGAAAACATTAATATCATAAAATTTTATATTCTTTTACCTTATGTCACGTCCCGCGATGCACAAAAATGCATATATTACATACAGGCTAGTTGTGTTGAAAATTTATTAGAGAATCGTGAAAGAGGAACCGGAATTAAGGACAGATAATGAGTCCCCTCTCTTCTAGGAAAAAACAACTGCATCACAGAAAACGCTGTCATATTATATTAAATACTATAAATGAAGCCAACAACAAGAGCAATGTATTCAAAGTTCAACATCCAGTATTCGACTTCTTCATAATTTAAAGTCGGGCTCGCGAGTAGTGAAAGTGCAGCATCTTAATTTACATTTACTACAAACATCTCCCAGCTTGAAATCAATAAAATTCGACCGTGACCATTCAAAATCAAAGTTCGAAGCCGTAAAATCATCGTGGTCTCTCTTTAGATCTTGGAAATATCTTTAACTCAGAACTACATGTAACTTTTATAATTTAAATAAATTACGTTTGTCTCACTTTACTAGTCATTGTGTCTTTTTCTGACTTATCCTCATCCCTAAGCGAGGATCATTCGATCCTAACTTGAAACGAGGAACCTTTGATCAAAGTAAGTATTTACGTAATTGTGACGTAACACTTAAATTAAAACATATTATATATTTTTATGTGCCTCCAGCGCATAAACGCGTTTTATGCTACAGTTGAGAGTAGCGTAATGCTGTGTATTACGATACAGAGGAACATAATGTAAAAATTGAACTGCGCATGCGCCTATTACGATGCAGCGGAGCATAATCTTCTTCTTCTTCGTACAGCGTTGGCACCGTGCTGACAAAGCCTTGTACATTTGAACTGCGCATGCGTCTATTACAATACGCTACTACTAACTACTACACAAGATCGAGAAATTCAAAATGGCCGGAAGTATTCGCGAAATGTCAAGTGAGATGGAGGATAATCACGGCAATTTTGACCTTTTTAGATTGGATTCGAATGTACGCAGAAAAACTCGTAAATGCGCCGAAGTCACATAAAATAGAATATGCGCCAATGCACACAATTCGGGTAATTACGAGACTCGCTTAAAATGCTCGCAGGTCTGATCGCGCCTCGCCTTCGATCTCCTGTGAGCAGTGTCGCTCGTCGCGTAATAACCCTCATTATGCGCCTAGGCACATAATATAGTATTAAATTTATGTAAAAAGGTAACAATTCTAAGTAATTATAATTATAGATTCAACCCTAAAAGTTCAAAATAACCTTGAATTTTTTATTCTTAGGCATGCATAGTTGATCAGTTAATCTTAGTTTGAAAAATATATTTTAATTTCCTTTAGGTTGGCATAAGAGGTCGCATTAAAACTCGCTGAACTTGAAAGGTCGTGCATGCCTGCTTCTTGATTTATTTCGACTCTGTGCGAACACTGCTTTTCTTTGCGCTCTATTCAGTCTGGCATCTCATTCCGATGTTATCTCTTCTCTTGCCATGAACCGCGTGAGTATAATTTCCATTGGCCTAAGCGGTTTGCCAGGATAGTGAGATCTTTGGCACAAGAGGTTAATGCATTCGCGAACGTACAGGTTTGCAGAAAATACGTAGGAAACGTGCCTGTATCAGGTGAAAATATTCAAGTGGAAATTTGCCTTAAAATTTACGCCTTGATCTATGTAAATTCACATAATACGGGCAAATTCTGATGATGACTTGTAATCATTCAAGATCAATTCCACCTGGATTATTTTAAATCATCAATTAAAATTTACTGAACATTTTTGCGTATAAATCTACATGAATATTTCTAATTCTATGCATAAAAAAGGTTTCTTTATGAGAATATATGTTACATCAGATTTCTGATTTTCAGAAATATTTTTACGAATCTTACACCAGTAAGTGAAAACGGTTTTAAAAAAATTTAAGTTTTTTCAATTATTTAACGATTTAAGCTTAGCCATTTTTTGAAGGTCTTTGAAATTCTTGCACATCAGTTCAAAACTTTTCTACAATATTATTCTACATTGAAAAAAACATTCTAAATCGTCTCAAAATATTATGAAAAATATTATATAATATTATGAAGAAAAAATGAAGAAGAATGGTCTTAATTACTAAGCTTTTGTGAAGGTTATAACGAGTTGAAAAAAAAATTCCCGATGAAGTGAGGTTACACCAATTTTGAAAGCAAAAATTAAAATCGGGATAACTCAGAAAAATTAATCTTTCGAACAAAAAATCCGTGTCACTTACATTTTAATGTAAAACTTATTTTGCGACTCTGACACGAAACCGTGACATTGACCCGAATCGCCCGATCTACACGAAATAGAATGACCCTATATAATGACTAAATATTTAAAAATGATTTTGGATATGTAAAAATCTGTTAAAATCGTAGTTTATTTTCTCAAAATCTCTAAACATGCTACAGAACACGTAAATTTCATGCTTTATAGAAATTTATGCCATAGACTTCACAGGATAATGATATCATATATCATGCATAATTTAAATAATTGCTTTAATGAAGTTCCACTCTTTTACTTATCAGAGTTCTATAAAGTGTAATGTAAATTTAAAACTCATTTGAATACACACTTTAATAATGCTTGAATTCTTTTTTAACGAATATTCACTTATAATACCCTCAAGCCGACAAAAGTTTTATTGAAACTATTATTTTAAATCATCAAAAGCGAAATACAATAAAAAATCCTATAGACTTTGATGAGTTTCAGGACAAGCTTGCATTCTTGAAGCTGCAGGAGCGAGTGAGGAGAAATGGATTGAAGTAACTAGTGGGAGAAGGATATATACGTAGCTGGATAAAATTAATGAATACTTAATTTGGATTAATTTTTTGTACAGATTTGTTTCTCAGAATTGCTAATATGCGATGCATTTTCTAAAATTTGGTATGTCACAAAATATTATAATAATTTTGAAATAATTTCTAACTTGTCCATGTGTGTCTCAAATCTAAGATACAATGTATCTTAAAACTGAGGCACATGTGATGGGAGCTTTTTTTGGATATTTATCTAAAGTTTTAGTCATATTTTTTATAATTTTGAAACGTACATTTTCTATAAGTGTCCATAGATTATTCGAGTTCCTTGGTGTTTCTAAGTATTAACCAGTCTTCAACCTATCGTGTCTCAGACATGTTCGATGATGTTCAAATCAGGTGAATATGGTATTCAAGGAAGAATTTTAGCTTTACTTTCAGCTATGAAATAACGTACATTTACTATCGAATGTGGTCGGGGATTGTTTTGTTGGGAGAAAGTTTATGAATGATGACTGAAGAATTATACTACTTTGGGCCTTAATATGTTAATATAGCGCTGGTGATTAAGGTTTCCTGTAACACGAGTTTAATGTAAGCGGCGATCATACAGGATAGCTCCCCTTATTATAACGGTTTATGGTGGTGTTTTAGAGCATTATTCATGGGTCAGGGAAATCCAGCATAGCTGGTTAGTATTCGTATAGTATTTGTAGCCTAAATTTAAGCAAAGGTCTACGTCTAGTTCGTGAATCATGAACGATTCCCTCATCAGGGATTATAGTTACATCATATCAATGAAACTGATATGATACTAAGTGCATCGAGCTGAAAGGAGATTATGTTGGAGAATAAATAGAACTTTTGCAGGAAAAGTTTTCTTTCCTTGTCATCCTACGAACTTATTGAACTCCCAGTACATAGAGAGCATATACGAGGTCTGTTCAAAAAATAAGGTGAATTTTCAAATTTCGCGGGCTACGTACATTCGATTTTCGATTTTTTTTTCCTATGTTGGCACACTTGTCCCTAATGTATGTTCACAGTTTCAGCAATATAGCATTTTTTGTTTGTTTGATTGTGAGAGGCATAAAGGTTAGAAGTGTTTTGCGTGTGTTGGCGATTTTCTGCTGTCCAAAAAAATGGATTAAAGAATATTCATCAAATTTTGTGTAAAAATGGAATTAAGTGCTCAGAAACACTTGACATATTGAAAGTGGCATACGGTGAGTGTACTGTAAGTCAAAATAGTGTTTACAAGTGGTACAAGCTCTTCACAGAAGATCGAGAAGAGATGAATGACGACGCTCACCCTGGACGGCCCAGCACGTCAACAACCAATGAAAACACTGAAGCAGTGAAGAAAAATGTTATGGAGAATCGTCGAATCACTATTAGAGAAGTTGCTGAGGATGTCGGCATATCAGTTCGCTTATGCCATGCAATTTTTTCGGATATTTTGGGTTTGAAGCGTGTGGTAGCGAAGTTCGTTCCAAAATTTCTGAATTTTGACCTTCTCACTCGTCATTGTTTGTTTGTAATCATGCCTCAGTCACCGTATTCACCAGATTTAGCCCCCTGTGACTTTTTCCTGTTCCCAAGATTGAAGAGACCCATGAAAGGACGGCGTTTTGCCACGATTCAGGATATAAAAACCGAATCTCTGAGAGAGCTTAAGGACATACCAAAAAGTGCGTATTAGAAGTGCTTCGAGGATTGAAAAAAACGCTGGCACAAGTGTATTATATCTTAGTGGGATTATTTTGAAGGGGACAACATAGAAATTCATGAATAGATTAATATTTTTCGAAAAAAATGAAAATTCACCTTATTTTTTTGAACAGACCTCGTACAAGGGTGACATTAAAGTTGATTTCATAGACAACGAAAGCGAGGTACAAGATGATGATAGAGGGAAGTCGATTTTGAAGGAGGATTTTGAGAATGCATTGAGGGGTCTAAAAGCAAATAAATCTCCAGGAGTAGGTCTAATAGTAGCTATCCTGAAGAAGCTGTTCTCGGCACAGAGAGGTGTGGTGATGAGAATTATCTCAGCATACCGAACTGTGTCGACGAGTGCTGTGCTGGTCCTGGCGAGCGTCCCACCAATAGATTTATTGGCAGAGGAAAGGAAAGAGACCTTTCAGCTCCGTAAGGAGTTCACCTGCTTAACAAACCTGCAGGAAATCGCTCGCGCGAAGGAGGCCATCCGCAAGGATGGAAGGCGCATACTCGTCGAGAAATGGCAGACGAGATGGCATGGTGACCAAACCGGGAGATGGACACACCGTCTGATCCCGGAGCTCGCCACCTGGCTGGATAGAAAGCACGGCCAAGTCGGCTTTTACCTGGCGCAAGCGCTTTCGGGCCATGGTTGCTTTAATGCGTACCTGAAGCGCTTCAAGAAAAGAGACGAAGATTCGTGTCACTACTGCGGTTCCCTAGTGGAAAATGCAGAGCACACACTCTTTGTCTGTGCCAGGTGGGGCGCGGAAATGGAGGCTGTCGTTCGGGCAGTGGGCGCACAACTCACTCCTGACACGATGGTCTCTCTCATGCTCCAGTCTGAACAGATATGGATGCTTATCGAGTCATTCGTCACCCTGGTGATAAAGACGATCGAGCTCGATGGGCGTGCAGAGCGCGGCAACAATGGGGGCCAGTAGAAATCGCATCGGGGCCTACACCCGCGGTCCTGCGTCTTGGGCGGACTTGGCTGTCTGCGTCGGTCGGGGGAGGAATCTTTATATTCCTCCCCTGGTTGGTGCGGCTAGCCGGCCTGCCTAACGGGCGTGTGCCCGTGGATGGGGGTCCCGGGCGAACGAACAACGGAAGAGTCGTACGCGACTTTAAGCTGGTACCAACTGCCCGCGAAGTTTAAAGCCGAAAGGCGGTTCCACGGGTGGTGTATTGGTTCGTGAGAGGGGGTTTTTTGGTTTTAACAGGTATGCCTAGACCCGTCCTAGGAGAGTCCTGTACAACGTCTATAAAAGATTTCGCCATTTTTCCTCCTCACAAAAAAAAAAAAAAATAGTAGCAGAACTATTACAGAACTCAAGACAAGCAGAGAACGAAAAATACGAGAAATACCATACGATTAGCCTAACGACACATGCGTATAAATTTCTAACTGCAATAATTTATAGAAGAACAGATCAGGCGATAGAAAGCTCACTCGACGAAAATCATTTCGGTTTCAGGAAAGAGAGGTGAACTAGAGAAGCATTATTCTCATTACGATTAATTCAGAACGATAGACTACGAGTAGGAAAATCAACTTTTATTACTTCTGTCGACTAAGAAGGACAGGAGAATCTTAGCTCTCTATACAGAGGCAAGAGCAAGCATTATGAAAGGAGTAAAACAAGGCTGCTCGTTATCACCACCTCTGTTCAAATTACACTCAGAAGAAGCTATTAATGAAATTAATGAAGAAATTAAAAATATAGGTATCAAAGTTCAGAGGAAAACAATCGAAATTTCACGTTTTGCGGATGATATTGCTCTGCTAGCGAATACCGAAAGAGAACTAGAGAAAGCGTTGAATGTAACGGAAACAGTTTTTAACAATTATAATATGAAAATAAACATAAGGAAAACTAAGCTTGTCGCATGTAAAACAAAATCAGGAAAGAAGCGCTTGAATATTAAAATAGACAAGGAAAAAATTGGAGACATTAGTGAATTTTGTTACTTAGGGAGTAAAATACCAAGGGATGGCCGTTATAGAATAGGAAAAGCTAAGAGAGCTTTTGCTACTTTACCACAATTATTGGTATCAAATATAGATCTAGATGTGAGAAAGAAACTGCTCAAAACATATAAATGGAAAGCGGCACTCTATGGTTGTGAAGCATGGACTATAGGTAAAAGGGAAAGAAGAAGAAGTGCTATAGGAAATTATTTAAAATAAGTTGGGTAGACGAGGTGAAAAATGAGGTTGTTTTAAACTTAGTGAGGGAAAAGAGAAGCTTATATGCTAGTATATTGAGGCTCCGTGACAGATTGATAGGACACAGACGAAGACACAAGGGACTGGTAGGAATAATTTTAGAAGGTCACGTCATCTAGAGCCAGAGTGGCGTGACGTCTGTCTCTTTCCTCTCTATTGCCATCATATTCAGACAACAGTTCTCGGATTTTGATCCACACGGAAGGCAACATCTCGATACGACAACCCAACTTCATGAAGTAATGTACAAAACAAATGAATAATAAGTAAATTCGGAAACTAAAAGGGAACCATGGGGGTGAATCCAAACATGGAAGGGGAGAAACAGATCCTGGCAAAAGTGGGAGATGAGCGTGTTAATCGAAAGTGCCATAGCCAATAGCTAATCAACAGTTTCAGGGGACTGGGATAGCCAAATTCGTATCAAGTGTACAAATAAGTTTCCAACGTTTTTTTATCGAAAATTGGGCATTTATTGTGAAAGAACGGAACCTTATGTTTTATTCGAAGTATTGTCCATCGCTTGCCACTATTTTCTCCTATCTGTCTGGCAGCCTACGGATACCACGTCGGAAGAATGCTTCATTTTTTGAGGCTATCCACGAATCAACCCAATTTTTGGTATTTTCATATGATGTGAAGTACTGCTCAGACAGGCCAAGCGTCATTGATCGAAATAAGTGGAAATCAGAAGGAGAAATGTCTGGTGAATACGGCGGGTGGAGTAAAACTTCCCACTTGAGCGTCTCCAAATAAGTTTTGACCGACGCCGAAACATGTGGACGAGCATTATCATGCAGGAGAATAACTTTGTCATGTATGGAGTAGTTTTAGGCGCTCTTTTCCTTTAGTGTTCGACTCAATCTCATCATTTATGTTCGCTAGACAGCCCCAGTAATTGTTTCGTTCGGTTTGAGCAACTCATAATACACGACACCAAGCTGATCCCACCAAATACACAACAAGAGATTTTTTTCATGAATATTTGTTTTAGATGTAGATGTTGAAGCATGGCCAGGTGGTGCCCATGATTTCTTCCTTTTTGGGTTATCATAGTGAATCCATATATCTCCTTCTCGAAGCTTGTGCCCATGACCTACGTTTTTCCCTTCCTGAGTGTACTACTGCTCAGGCTTCGAATGTCGCACGAGTACGTTCGCAAAAAGCACCTGATTTTCAATTGTTTTGATTCATGCCCAATAGATCTACTTATCTAAGGTTCGCGTTTTTATTTCATTCTCAGTTGTAGAACAATTACAGTTATTCGACAGTTTGGGAAAAGTATCATTTGTTCTCCTAGGTATACCTTTTTTTTTTTTTTTTTTTGGTGAGGAGGAAAAATGGCAAAATCTTTTATAGACGTTGTACAGGACTCTCCTAGGACGGGTCTAGGCATACCTGTTAAAACCAAAAAACCCCCTCTCTCGAACCTTCCTGTAGTTCAAACGCGGTATAACAGCATCCTACAACTTATTAGGAAACGATTACAACTGAGAATGAAATTAAAACACAAACCTTAGATAAGTACATCTATTGAGCATGAATCAAAACAATTGAAAATCAGGTACTTTTTGCGAACGAACTCGTGCGGCATTCAAAGCCTGCGCAGTAATACTTTCAGGAAGGAAAAAACGTAGGTCATGGGCACAAGCTTCGAGAAGAAGATATATGGGCAAATATACAATATAAACTGAATTTTGTGACTGAAAAAAAAAGCTTGTTGACAGGTGGATAAAGTGTATTGAAAACAAGGCGATCATGTAGAAATGTGTTTTTTTTTTAAATTGATAACGATCAATTCCACAGACAGGGTGCGGATAATTGTTGATACACCCTCGAATTCATATAAAGTGTACTATGTCGTCCACTATGCAGCAAATACGTAAAAATAAATGAGATATTGTATGTGATCAACGTTAAACTTTCATGAGTATAGAAACAATTGCTTCAATGAGTTATAGGGTATCAATTGTTCCATACATTGTAGGGGCCAAAGAAGTTTTTATTTTTTTTAACTATGAAGTACCTCTCCGAAAATTTTCGAAAAAATATATATTGTCACTTTGAATTTGAGCATGATGTAGAAAAAAATGGTGGGTGTTCAAAAAGGAATTCACATTAAAAAAATTATACAAAAATTAAAAAAAAATTTTTACCCCCTTTTTATAAACAGAATGGGCTCTTGAATTTTTCTCAGAACCTCTTTAGTACCCTCTATAACATATATTCTAGTCATCAAGATCGGTTGAGCCGTTTTCGAGAAAATTTAATTTTTTGATTTTTCAAAATTTGTTCATAACGTTTGGAAAAAAATTTTTTTCGAGTTGATACTTGGGTTGAATTTACGCTTACCCTCGCAATATTGATCAAATCCGAGCGGGGGCACTCAGAACATGCTTATCCTGCTACGGCCTTTCCATTGAAATAAATTTGTGATGCACTTTTCACTAATTAAGATTTAGAGAGTACAATCAATCATGTGTTTGTATGAAACTTTGATAAAATTTATTGAATATTTTGATATATATATTTAACAATGTGACTTTAAATGATGTTCTCATGGTAGGAGGGGTTACATTCCGAACTATAAGTGTTTTATGAGGTGGAAAGTTATTTTCAGAAACTGATGCTCAGAAAAGCGAAACACCATAATGAAATTCTTTCAACGGTGCATTTTCAAAGAATAGATGTTTGTTTTATCGAACTATTATTTAAGAATGGTCTATCCAACTTTTATTGCAAAAAAAAATATAGATTGATATATAATAATGTGTTTATTACCTGCATTCATTCATCTCTTTAATTAAAACCCTTACCTTGAAATGTTCATCAAGGTACATACACTGTTAAAAATGTTCGGAAAGTTAGAAAATTTTTATTTTACACAGGTAACGAAAAATTTGACGATATTTATGATATTTTTGAGTAATGGTATCTTAAAATTGCAAAGAATGTACTGAAATTTCTGAAAGTTTTCTTAAATTATGAAATTCAACTGAATTTTCATAATATGTATCTTAAAACTACCAAACTGTAACAGAATTTTAATAAAATTTAATATGAAATAACGAAACTGTAACAAAATTTTCAGTTACATGTAACTGCATAAAACTCCACTTATCCAAAACGTCAAATTATTCCTGTTACAAGTTCACTGAGAAAATAGTTTCTTTGAATCAAGGAAACATTTCTTTGATATACGGTCAAAGAAAAAATTTCTTTGAATTAAAGAAAGTTTTGTTAATTCAAAAAAATTTTCTTTGATCCAAAGAAAAAGATTTGTTTGTTCTTCAATTAAAAGAAATTTTTCCTTTGACCGTATATCAAAGAAACTGTTTTCTGGGTGTTCCAGAATTTCCAGATACAAGTATCAGAATATTCAACACTTTGTAGCTAAAAATGAAGAAATTGTTTCTTAAATTTACTAAAAATTAACCGAATTTTCTGAAATTCTATCTTAATTTTACGAAACTGTAACTGAATAAAATTCCAGTCTCGTGTTCCGGAAAATTACGGTAGAAATTTCTAATAGTGTATGAAAAGCCATTTCTGAGGTGTTTAGAAATATTTTGAAAAGAAAAAGGTATAGAATATAATTAAAAGTACATATATATGTGTGTGTTACATGTTATTCGTTTTCATAAACAAAAATATTTTTGGAAAAAAGGAATAACTTTCCATAAAAGTATGCAAATATTTGCATTAAATTTGTTTTGTAGGAAGACTTAAAATGATGAAATGATTTCCGATTGAAAATTCCTAATGTGTACCTACACTGTAAAAAATATCGGTAAATTTTCCTACAATATATTAGGAAATTTTTCCTAAATCCTTAGGAAGCATAGATTTTCCTAGAGAAAGTGGAAATATTTAATAGATTTGAGGAAAATTGACCAAATTTTCGAAATTATTTCCGAACTATTAGGAAATATATCAAAAAGGTGAGAACATTTCACAAATCTCCTAAGTTTTAGGAAATTTTTCACATGAAAAGCGGGAATTATTTCACAAAAACGGAATTTTGTTCACTTTTTTGGATCTTTTTCCACTTAAATTATGAAACATTTCCAGTTCTATGTCGGAAATATTTCCGACTTTATCTTTGAAAAAATGAACGACCCATTTGTATTTTAAGCTTTCCGACTATTTTCGGAAAAATTTCCGAAAAATTGTTTACAGTGTAGTCTTTTACATCAAATTCTATATAGTACCCTACATAGCAAATGCGCGGAAGCGCTAAGGATGAATTAATATATGAATGTATGGAGGAAGCGTCATGCCACGTGGGTAAACTATAAATATTAATTAATTCGTAATAGTTGTGGTAGGGAAGTGTATTACGCACTGATGAATCCCCTTACAAGTCGGCTTTTATTTTATGTGGTTTAGAGAGAGTTTAACATGTCATATCTAGAACACTTTTCTTACTTTTATTCAGTACTTTTATATTTATCAGGTCACAATTTTAATATATCTGATATGCTCTCGGAATCTAAATTAGAAGATTTTTGAACGTTTTCACTGAGAATTAGTAAAATTTTATTAATAAAGTGTCGGGAAGGGGACACTAAAAATTATGAACAAACATTTACATTAGTTGAATTATATACTATATATTAGTAAATTTTTTCTAATTTTTCGTGGTTGCATCCTGAAAAAGGTTTAGTTAGGTCAATAAAGTATACATGGATTAATACACAATCAAGCAAAGTTTTGTTGGATCCAACTAAATATTTTGTGATTTTAATCAACATTTCTATTCTTTCAACCAAATTTTTTTGAATCAACCAAAATTTGTTTTAATTAACTTAATTTTTTTGTATATCTAAGAAAAGTTTGTTTTGACTAAAAAAGATTTTAAAAAATTTTAAAATATAAGATTTTTCTAACTTGAGTGTAACTTTTCGAGAATTATCATCATTAGAAAAAACTTGTTGAAGAATGGCAAAAACAAAGTACCTCTTACCAGTCAACAATCATCACTCGGCAAGCGAAACGCTTTGATGAATGACTTTCTGAATAATCATGATAATAATGTAGAAAACGGAAGAACATACAGCGGTCGTTTGCCAATAATGGAAACGTAAAGAAGGTACTTGAAACGTTTTGCCGGCGTATATATACATAACTTAGATTCAACCATTTCTTATTTCTAGAGAATGACATGCGCAGTATTCTTACGTTAGACTCTTTTTCTCCCAAAGAATACGTTTTCAGAAAAAAATTGTGTCACAATACCATATGAATAAAATATATTTTCTATCCAGAATATAAAACCAAGTAACCTGTCCATGGTTGCATCGAGCTCCTAAAATAACTCGGCAAAGTTTTCCATCGGAAATATCATCTTTATGAATATAAAATAAATATATTTTTTAATAAAATCAGAATTTAATTAAATATTTTCTGAATAATATGTATAATAAATTTCACATGCAAGAAATTAAAAAGGTATCAAAAGATTTTTTAGATTTTAGGATACGTATGAAATTTAGACTCATTTTTTAAAATGCCAATATGCAATTCCAGATGTTTAAAATATCTTAATGAAATAATCTTGAAACTTTACTACTCAAGATACAAGAAAATTGTACAGAATTTTAGAGGATTTCATAATATTGGTCGTAAAGATGTGCTCACTCAGACAAAATTGCAATTGTTTGACTACTTTTGGAAAAACGTATTAAAAAGGTGTGTGCCTGTATGCTTTATTTAAAGTTTATAATTTTTTATTCTTACTATTCTCCAAAGTCAAGATTATTATAAATCATGATAACTTAATTAGTAATTTAATTTCTGAATCTTTAAATTGAAAAATCATAACACTAACGTACTTTTTATTATTGAAGACGTTTTTATATTTTATAATTAATCTATATCCGCAAATAAATTATTAATTTATACATTATTGTAAACTATATCGATAAACCATCAAAATAGTTACAACACGGTTTAAATTCCATAAACGGAAAACGACATCTTTTCTATGTAAAAATAAACTTCTTCCATACAATCTCAAGACGAATTAATCATCAGTACATTTTCAAAGGATATGTAGAAAAGTTTTTTCATCCAAATCCTCAATTTCATAGTATCTGATTAAAATCTTAAGATGTAGTTTTTTTTTGTTGTGGTAGTAACGTACCGGATAATAACTTTTGTTGTTCATAAAATATCTTTAATATATGTTTAGAATCACTTCAAAGCTGAGGTATTATTATCACATTGCCTTGTGCAATGCTTGACCATCTCTTCCAGTCATTAATCACGGAAAAGATATTTCTTGTATATTTTGCAAGGTAACGATTATCCACCACTGCCATCTGGACAGAAGGCTGAAGCAAAATAATATATATATATATATGTGCGGGAGTATTATTTCTGAATGTACCTGGTTTGAAAATTCACAACCATACAAAGAAAGTGAACAGTAAAAACCTTTCGACTGCATAGTAATAGTCATAGATATACTATACACAAGGAAATATTTCTATAAAATTAACCGCTTTTAGCATGCTCATATGCAAATATACCAGCTGATCAAATTGGACCTGAACTGGTTAAAAAAAACAACAGTTTGATGTATTTTAAGGTAGTTCGTTCACAAAAATTAGACCTCAGGCAAAAATAGATAATTTTGCTTTCAAGAATAGCAATATTATTATTGAAGGGCTAATTTTAAAGAGAAAAGATTACTTTTCATGAAAAAAATTTGAAACACAAAAAAATAATTTTATTAATAAATTTTATTTTTGCCCAAACTTATTTTCTTATCGCTTCGAGCCAAATTTTAAAAAATGATGCGATTCTAATTTTGAAAATTTTGAAAATGAATTCTTTAATGGCTGAAGTTATAAAAAAACAATTTTCCCTTAAGCGCTCTTTACCGCCCATTTTTGATATATACTCGCAATTTTTGCCAACACATTCCTTTCATAATCGTCGTCTAACAATGCTTTTCAAATATACCAGGGGTGTTAGTTGAAATTTGCCGGTTTTACTCATAGATGTCGCTAGAGATATGTATACATTTCGGTGATTTGGCATCTATGCCATATTTTTCTATGGACAATAACCTTCAAAAATACAGAATTACATTCTGCCAAAATAATAACATCATAGTTGTTTACCTCAGTGAATACGTCGAGTTTCGTTCCAAGTAAATCGCATTTGCGGCATTAGTTGCATTCTTATTTCATCAAAAAAAAAAGCAGTTGAAGCTCATCAATTGCTGGTAGAAACTTATGGTGAACATGCTCCAGTGATTAGAACATGTGAGACATGGTTTTGTTAATTTAAAAGTGGAGATTTCGATTTAACAGACAATGAACATCCTGGTGCAGCGAAAAAGTTCGGAGACGAGGAATTGCAGGCGTTATTGGATGAACACCCAACTGAATCGCAACAACAATTGGCACAAACACTAAATGTGACCCGAGGAGCAATTTGCCAACGTTTAAAAGCCATGGGAAAAATCCAAAAGTATGGAAAATGGGTACCACACCAACTGAACGATAGACAAATGGAAAATCGAAAAACCATTTGTGAAATGCTGCTTCAACGGTTCGAAAGGAAATCTTTTCTGCATCGAATTGTCACGGGGGACGAAAAATGGATTTATTTCGAGAACCCGAAGCGGAAAAAATCATGGCTTTCACCTGGTGAGGTCGCCCCGTCGACTCCAAGGCCAAATCGCTTTGGCCGTAAGACAATGCTCTGTGTTTGGTGGGACCAGTGTGGTGTGGTGTACTTCGAGTTATTAAAACCTGGTGAGACGGTGAATACGGATCGCCACCGACAACAAATTATCAATTTGAATCATGCGTTAATCGAAAAACGGACGGAATGGGCCCGAAGACATGGCAAAGTTACCCTACAACATGACAACGCACCGTCTCATACCGCTAAAGTGGTGAAGAACACATTAAAAGCATTGAATTGGAAATATTATCGCACTCGCCGTACTCTCCAGACCTCGCCCCGTCCGACTATCACCTTTTCGCATCGATGGGACACTCACTCGCAGAGCAGCGCTTCGCCAATTTTGAAGAAGTCGAAAAATGGCTTGTCGAATGGTTTGCCTTGAAAGAGAAAAAGTTTTTTTGGAATGGTATCCATGATTTGCCTGGAAGATGGGCAAAATGTATAGAATCCAATGGTCAATACTTTGAATAAAAATTTTCGAGATTCCCTTGAGAATTAAGTGTTTTCTTTATTGAAAAAACCGGCAAACTTCAACTAACACCCCTGGACACTGGAAAAAAAAACATGGTGAAATCAACGGGAAGGAGTCCCGTCGCCAATTTCACGTTAACGCATCGTTGCTCTCCCGGTGAATCACCGGTACTATTAAACGTTGCACTGACGGTAGAGCCAACGTAAAATCAACCAAAAATGATCAGCTGTGGCAATACTCGAGATTGTTCTTTCCAGTTCTTTTGTTTTCCTAATAAATGCTTTCCTAATTATATATTGGTATTTAAAAGCAAAGCAACGGGATTTTCCGTATAACCTGACGGTTTTTTTTCCCAGTGTAGTGACTTCTGCTGATTTTATGGGCAATTGAAACTTTGGGCAACTAAAACTATGGTACAATGAATATCTACCACACTAATGGACGTCTCTTGTTCAAACTTCACACGACTATCAAAGAAGGTGTCACCAACCTAGAAAAAAAACTTTTTACCGTTTCGGTTTACGCGCGCGGTTTTACCTGGACCAGTCCGGGTCAAATTTGATCAGATGGTACAAATACAAATAAAAGTCAAATGTTCTCACCTTGGAGCTTGTTCCCTACATAATTACTTTTCATGTTTTTAATTATTTTAAGGGGAAAAAAACAGAACAAGAAAAAAACAAGAATTACTATAAGTAACTTAAATCCTCTTCAAGTTTTTTTCAGCTTTATCATTAATGATACTAAATTAGTTGACACTGAGGAAGGCCCGTATACGTGGCTGAAACGTTTGTCTTTTCTTTGTTAATACGAGTTTTTAATTATCACTTTTCAAAAAAATAAAGATTGAAATAAAACTGACCCAATACCAATACTGGCAACATTAGGATGAAAAATTAGGATGAAACTCTATAACGAGATAATTAGATAATCTTATATTTTAACTAAATCCGTTATAATTTTGTATTTCAGATGATTCAGACTTGCGGAAAATTTGTCAACGCAAACCATGTTTTAGAAGAGGAGTCTTACGCTGTATAGAGAGACATACTATTTCTCAACAAAAAAATAGTACCAGTAGAGTAAATGATCTCAAGCAAAAATACGTTCATACTAGAATTTGAAGTAGAAATTAGTAGTTCACAACCCAATAAGTGTTTTAAAAATATGATATATTGGATCTATAACTTAATTCGTGCGGTTTTTTTTTTCAAAATTTGAATCTGAAGCTATGACGTTTTCCCATCTTTCTGACAATTTGTGGATTCCATCCCAAAATAACTGCGCCGGCTTGGCGGCCAAGAATGAATCAAGCCAATTTTTGATACCCTGTTCTGATGTGAACCGTATTCCAGTGAGGGCGTTCTGCATCGACCGGAACAAATGGTAGTCAGAAGGGGCAAGGTCTGGGCTATAAGGCGGGTGGGGTAAAACTTCCCATCCACTGTTTTCCAAATAGTTCTTAATCGGAATAGCAACATGAGGCCGAGCGTTGTCATGATGGAAAATTATTGCCTCGTGTTTGGTCGCATATTCCGGGCGTTTTTCGGCTATTGCTTTCTTCAAACAGATTAATTGTGTTAGGTAGCGTTCTTCATTGATGGTTTTACCCGGTTTTATCAGCTCATAATACAGCACACCCTTCTGATCCCACCAAATATAGAGCATTACCTTCACGCCATAGATATTCGGCTTTGCCGTTGATTTGGCTGGTTGGCCGGATTTCATATATGCACTGAGAAAACTGGAGTGTCAAACTTTGAGTGTCAAAATGTAGATAGTCAGTCTGAACTTCTAGATAGTACAACACTCTTTCCGAAATTTTTTCTTTTTTGTCAGGGAGACACTCATTTGATATTCTGCTTAACTGTCACCAGAGTGTCAGAATCACTATAAAGAGTGTCGATTGGTGAAATACGCGCCAAAATTGTAAAGTCACGTGGGTTCGCCTATTTTTCCCATAATATCACCAACGTGGACTCTAACCTCATTGCCGGTTTCGCGTCCTTTACGTGCTAAAGTGTCACGAGGGTTATTTTTGCCAACTAATTGGCGAGTACCTATTTCACTTGCTATAATAATATAATAATTGTGAAAGCTTAAATGCAAAAGTTTTGAGGTTAGCCATAGAGGTAGAATATAGTCTATTTTTCCCTCTTCGATAATCTATTTTTCTCTCTGCGATGATCAACTTTTCCCTCTAAAGTATTCAAGTTAACCATCTTATTTTCACAATTCACAGGTAATAAGTTACACTATCTAGAAGGCTGTCCTATAGTTTAACCTCAAATATAGTCTGCTTCACCCTCCAAATGTTTAGGTTGACACTCCAGTTTTCTCAATGTGATCTTCTGCGCTTGGGGTTGTCGTAATGGATTCATTTTTCATCACCAGTAACAATCCGATGCAAAAATGACTTCTTTTTGTAGTGTTCCAGCAGCATTTCGAACATGCAAAACCGCCTTTCAACGTCTCTCGGCTTGAGTTCATGTGGAACCCAATTTCCTTGCTTTTGAATGTATCCGGCTACTTTTAAACGTTTTGAAATGGCTGCTTGAGTGACTCCCAAAAATTCTGTGAGCTCTTCTTGTGCTTGGCAACAATCTTCATTGAGTAATGCTTCCAGTTCTTCATCTTCAAACTTTTTTGGCTGCCCAGGACGTTCTTCGTCTTCCAAGCCAAAATCACCACTTTTAAATCGTGCAAACCACTTTTGGCACATTCGCTCAGCTAGAGCATGTTCACCATAAATCAAAATACGATGACTTTCGGCAGCAGTTTTCTTCATATTAAAGTAATGAAGAAGAACTCCCCGCAAAAACACTTTTTCAGGCACAAAGTTCGACATATTTGAGTGAAAAAATGTTATTGTTGTTTACGCTTCAAATGAATGACATATACTGAAAAAGACGCACAATGACAGTAGCTTTCCAACGCATGTTCGGAATATTGCAACGATGGAATAATAATCAAGTTACGCCATCTCTTAGCAGACCGCACGAATTAAGTTATAGATCCAATATATTTAAAAACTACGTTTGCATTAAATACTAAAGACGTTAAAACTTAAATGATGTGAAAATGACACATGTAATAAAAAGGTTGCCAACTTAATTTAAGCGCAATCTTTAATTAAAGTCACTGACTTATAAAAAATCCTTTGAAATAATGCTTAAAGTTATTTTTAACGGTTTTCCAGGTATCATAATAATTTAAAGCTAAACGAAGATGTTTTCAATGATGTTTATCCATCTGGCTGTTTTTTAAAGAACGCATGGCAAGGAAAATAAAATTGTTCATCAATACAAGTTCATATCCTTTAATTTAGTGATTGGTAACGAAATACAAAGGAATTATCATGGTGTTATAGTATCAAGACTATAAATAAGAATTTTATTACATCTTTAAACCAGTAGGTAGTCGGGGTATAACTCGTGACTGTGGAATTCGAATCAATCTTTTACTTCAATAGATTTTGTGTGAATGTCCCGGCATTCATTAAAAAAATTTTGATGGCCCGAATGTCCGCCTCCGACCGAACCTCTGCTTCGGAAATAAAATCGTAAATACTAGATTCAAAAATTAGTGTACAAAGGAATAACCTATTAAGTTGCTCTGCAAATATTTTAGAAACAATTCCTACTATTTCACCAGAATTTGCAAACACAACACTACCAAGGTTCATCTGAAATAAAAGAGATTAGTTTAAAAACATTGTTTCGGCTATTAAAATAATAAATTTTTTTAATATTACAGAGTGACATGGAAAATGATTTTATTCCCTAATTTGAAACATAAGTATTTACCTCTGACTGAATAGTTCTCTCTTCCTGTTCCAGCATTACACATAATGTCAAATCCCTAGTAGAAACATCTTGCTCTAAAGTAGCACATAATGAATGGTCAACAACCTTGGCTCCTATTATCTGCAACACATATTAAATATTACTTCATTTTAAATCAATTTACTTTACATGGTTAAAAACTGTCTGCGTTACTCACTTCACGGTTCCTAAAGCACGTGTATCGAATTAAATGCATAGTATTTAACAGATCAACAGGTAATAATCGGTCTTGGTGAATATTATAGAAACGATGAGCACTGACTTCTCCCTGCATCTGTGTGACGAATAATAAGTTATAAATTTGAATTTGATAATTAAGTTTCAATAGTGGTGCTAAAAATAAGAAAGCCGTCCCGAGTCGAACTACCATATTCATTCTCTATTGATTCTCTTGGTATGCGTTTCATTCTCTATTGATTCTCTTGGTAAGATTTTATTTCTCTATTGATTCTCTTGGTACGCGCTTAATTCTCTATTGATTCTTTAGGTATGCGTTTCATTCTCTATTGATTCTCTTGGTATGCGTTTCATTTTCTTTTGATTCTCTTGGTATGTGTTTCATTCTCTTTTGCTTGTCTTCACGGAGAAAAAAAAACTGTTGAATCAACAGATGTCATCTGCTGGAATAGGGACAGCAGATTTTTTTTTGTAATATTTACAGATTTTTCTGTTGGATTCACAGATTGTTTGTAAACTCAACAGATGAACCTGTAAAATCTACAGAAATGTCTGTTAGAATTATGGATTTCTCTTTTTTCTTGAAATCTGCAATTCTAACAGACATGTCTGTAGATTTTACAGGTTCATCTGTTGAGTTTACAAACAATTTGTGAATCCAACAGAAAAATCTGTAAATATTACAAAAAAAACTGCTGTCCCTATTCCAGCAGATGACATCTGTTGATTCAACAGTTTTTTTTCTCCGTGTTGATACTCTCTTGATTCTCTTTTGCTTCTTGCGTTGCCCTCTTGGTTCTCTTTCTACTGCATAGTACACAAAAAAATTCGATTATAGTTGTGCCAACTATATTTACATAGTTGTTTGGTTTACAGTTAGTTGTATTGTATTTTGCATTAACACCTGATATGGCTCCAGTCGACATTTTTCTCATTCCAAAACTCAAATTACCACTTCGAGACACCCGTTTTCAGTCGATAGAAGACTGAAAGTCGATTCCGGAAAATGCATTTAAAAAATAGTTTGTATTTTATTGACCAATTCCCGGTACATTTTTGACAGAATGTATATTCCATTTGTTCAAATAAAAATATTAACTTTGCCTCTTGAAAACCACTATATTAATTTTGAAACGATATTATACTAAAATATAATTCATTTTTATGATTTACCCCAACAAAAAGTCTTTCAGTGTAGTCCAATTCCTTATTTATTAATACATTGAAAAAAAGTATAGTCATGGCAAGTCCGCGTTTGACATAGTCGTGGCTGTCAGGCTGCGGCCACCATTCGTATAAGCGCACGCACGCAAAAGTACATAGTTGTGACGCCGATGCGACAGCATAGGCGCTACATATATAATAATATATGAAGGGCCACCAGCAATAACCCGCCGAGCGCTCGAGATGACGGAAAACTATTGTCCATGCACGAGAATAATGATACATTTTTTTTTCGGTCATTCACAAAAAGAAAAAAAACTGTTTTGTAAAATTTTTCATGACGCATTTTCCATCATAATACAATTTTTATGCAGCCCTAATAGTTTTTTAGGTAAAAATTAAAAACACTCAGTTTTTCGTCATCAAAAATGATCGAAAATCAGTGTTTTCCAAAACATAAATTGCTATTACTCGTACAATTTTTGACAAAATCGTTTTTTTTATCATTAGACGTGGAATGCTTCAGCGGAGCCAATGTATTAAATGAAATATGTCGAAAAATTCTTTTTTAAATAATATTTTAATGTGAATAAAAAACCATGTTTTTGTGGTTGTCCCGGTAGAAAGTCTCTAATAAATTTTCGATTCTGGAAAACTTCCAGCGACAAAGTTGTTCCTTACCCTTAGAGGAAGTTTTCTGGAGATTTTCAGAAATATTTGTTTATTATTGCGGATTTGGCAGCGATGATTTTCGAAAGTCACACCGCCGTCTTACGCATTTTTAGCTGTGTGAAGATCGGCAGCGCTTCGCATGGCTCACGGAGTCGATTAATTTTTAGTGACGCACTATTTTCATCTCTGCCAAATCCGCAATAATAAGCGAATATTATTATTAATTTATTATTCATATAAATTTATTTATTATTCATATATAATAAATATAAAAAACGAATAAATGAAAAACAATCATTAATATCCATTAACTTTTAAACAATATGAAAATAATCATTCACAGAATGTATGATGCGAAATTTATATACAAACATTTAATAAATCAACGAACTAAAGATTACAATAAAAAAACTTTATAAATCACAAATTTCGAATATAATTTACATTTATGTGCCTCCGGCGCGTAAACTCGTTTTTACGCTACAGTTGAGAGTAGCGCAATGTTGTGTATTACGATACAGAGGAACATGATGTAAAAATTTAACTGCGCATGTGCCTATTACGATACAGCGGAGCATAGTCTTCTTCTTATTCTTCTTCTTCGTACAGCGTTGGCACCGTAATGACAAAACCTTGTACATTTGAACTGCGCATGCGTCTATTACAATACGGTACTACTACACAAGATCGAGAAAATCAAAATGGCCGGAAGCATTCGCGAAATGTCAAGTGAGATGGGCGATAATCACGGAAATTTCGACCTTTTCAGATTGGATTCGAGTGTACGCATAAAAACTCGGATATGCGCCGAAAACACATAAAATAGAATATGTACCAATGCACACAATTCGGGTGATTACGAGGCTCGTTTAAAATGCTCGCAGGACTGATCGCGCCTCGGCTTCGTCTCAGCTTTGTCTCGACCTCGTCTCGGCTTTGCCTCAGCTATGCCTCGACTACGCCTTACCTACGCCTCGACTACGCCTTTATTACAGATTAAACAAATTTTTCTTTTTTAAATTAAAATTCATGATTTATTGTTATTTATTATTTTTTATCCATAATTGTCGATTTCATATACTTTCAAAGTTACTCAGAGACTGTGAATGAAATCGAAATCATATCTAACAATTTTTAATATTACATATTTTCGAATTTTAATATAGGTTAAGTTAACCTAATAAACGGGAAGAATTTTGAATCGAAGAAACATTATCTATCAAACAAGAATAATCGAATAACAGCTAAAAGATACAAAAGAAATTTAGACATATTTTCCATTCCTTTGTCTCGCATGCCTGACGCCACTGTGCTGGATAGCTACCATCCGAATGTAGCATCAGCAATGTGGTACATAATCGCTGCGCCTATGCAATATCGTTCGACTCAAAATACAACTTGTATATGGCTCACGACCAGTGCTGCCACACCTGCGGAAATCCCAGTAGGTGTACGGATTCTTGAAGGTCCATAATAAAAATACGGATTTTCCCACGGATTTTAGAATTACTACGGATTTTTGTTATATGTATATATTGAAAAAATGTTCAGGTCTCTGTAATACCTTCTGTATCCAGATCGTATGCAGAACTTGATTGGTTGAACTTATCGAAAATACAATGCTTTTAATGGAATCGACCAATTAAACTTTTTGTTTCCGCATAAAATTAGCGAATCAGTATTAAAGTGCCCTTATTAGTCTTTAGCAAGCTCACCCGGGATCCTACCAGGGTAGCGAAGGTAAAATACCTAACGTAATTTACATGGTTTTCTATACGTAATTTACTATGTATATTAAGTGGAGGTTTCTTACACGTAATTGAGGGTGCGCATGCGCACTCAATTTACGTATATGCTAGACTTGAAGTTTTGGCGGGCGCGCAAGCTAACCTAATTTTTGTGTATCATTCGCGAATCTTGTCATTTCGTTAATAGATGTCAGAATTACAATTTAAACATGAGTAAGGGTGGTAGGCCAATGCACGGAAATTACTTTTTCCCAGGAAAAGGTGCATTGCCATTGAAAATGATTTGCTAGCAGATGAGCAGATGCAAATTGACAAAAGGCAAGATATCACTTGCACTTCAAGCATGAGTCCTGTGCTCAATAAATTCAATATTTCAGAAGAAATAGTGCTGTTAAACAATAACAATAAAGTAAGTCTTGTGTTTAATTTTCATATGAGATAAAACTTCAATATCATGTCAAAAAGAATTTACCGTGACTAAAATTATTTCATAGTAAAGATAGTTCACAAAAGAAATAGAAAATATTCTTAATTTTGCACAAATTATAATATAAGTATTAAATTTAGTTTATGTCTTTTTAGTACTTTTTTTCAATGAACAATTTTTTTCTTGAGTTATAAATCGAATGATATAGACTTTATAAAATTATCTTTCTAAATCTCAAGACTTAAGTACTAACATGTTAAAAAATTAAGCTTATAAATAAAATAAAATTTGAGTTTGAAGTTTTGAATTTGAAATTATTAAATATTATTAATTTTATATATTCAGAATAAAAATAAAAATATTATTATTATTAAAGTTATTAATATTATTTTATTTTGCTGTAAATAAAGTATCACTGAAAAGCTTGTAAGCTTTACTTTACGTTTTTTAAGAGGATTATCTATTTCCGTAAGGTACTCTTGATATGGATGATTCTCATCCTCAGAATTGTATTTTTTAGTCGATTCCATTTTGCAGACGTTTCTTAACATAAATGAAACAATAAGTTGGTATAATTATATAACAATTTGATCACAATCACAACAAGAGAGGTTATATATACACTTTTAAGGTTCGCCATCTTGAATATATAATTAACTACAGTTTTCTACGAATTTTACGTAATTTATGTAATTTACATAGAAAACCTCAAGTTACGCGTAACTTTGCAACCCTGGATCCCACTATATCTACGAATGGAAGAATTTTATAAATTTACGTTTAAATTTTATCACGATTAGTTAAAAAAAAATTATTGATGTTTCGGATATTTGAAACAATTAAGGGAGTTACTCACCTACTCGCCTAGTCAAAACAGGGTTAAACACGCAGGTTGACTACAGTAGTACTTGATCTGGCAACGTCGCATCTTGTTTGTTCGTGTGCGCATAAGTGTACAGTCGCACATATGGTCACGTCAGTACCTAAGAAATGTTTCTCAGACATGAAATTATACAATTAATTACAAAGCTGCACAACCGTCCAAAGAGGAAAAAAATGATTGCCTCTGACATCACGGTAGCTATGGTTTTGATGGATTATCTCGTTTGTTTGGTGCTGCTAAAAACGGGAACATTCGTGTGACAAATAATAGGAAGGTTAAAAATAAAATCTGTGATTATCTGAAAACAAAATACTAATTTACTTTAGTTTAGTTCATATATGTGTATTATATATGTATCAAATATTCTAAATAATAATGAACGATTGTGATGATAATAGATATGTATTGAAAAATTGTTCTATCGATTCAAGACTGAAAATAGAAAAATTTAGTATGTCATTGAGAAAGATTTTACGTACAACGTATTATGATATGTATGTAAATAAAGTTGTTTGTATGTACTTAATTCGTTTATTTATCATACGAATAATTAATATGTTATATTTCATTTATTAAAAACATGATTTTCATAACAAATTTTAATCACCAGTTGGTACGAGCTTCTGAATAGATATAACGCATACATTTCAAATTTCGCGCACATAACCTACGAATGCGACGTTGCCACATACCTAAACAAAGACCAAAATCACAGCAATTTCCAATTTTTATCGTATTTGTTATTACTTTTAGAACCCACTTTTGAATGTTATTAAAGTTAATAACTATTCCTGAACATCTTATTTTTCTACTGTTCAAATCCCGTTATGATCTGTTCGTCAGTTGGAAAAATATCAATGATAATACACGATAAACTCCGCGATTTCTCATTAGAGCCAGTGTGGAATCAACTAGAGAGGTGCAAAATAGAAATATGAATATCTCACTAAAAATTCCACTTCAGACATTGAAATTTCATACAGATAATTTTTTAATTATATTCTAATGCTCTGAAAAGTTTAAGATTTTTCTGTTCGTTAATTCTTCACCCTGAGTAACTCCCTTAACAATCACAACATGACTTAGAAACCTGGATCTACCACAATATTGTAATACATGCTCACGAATCACGAAAAGTTAGTTGATTAACCTTTTAGCTGCGGGGAAATTTCAGTACAAATCGACCTCTTATAAAATGCAAAATTTACACATAAAATCACTGGATATCTCAGGTAGAGTCCCCGACCTGACTGCTGGTCGATACATCGACTAGCCCCGCAGGCAACGTAAAGTGCAATGTAAGAAATTTATCTCATTTTTCATGAAGGTTTGAGATATAATTTCACGCGCTGAATATGAAAAAAATTCTCGCAGACACCTTCGACCTTGAAAATCATCGATTCAAGGTAAAATTTTTTTTTCTAATATAAGTCAAGTTTTTAAAAGGTTTTTGTATGTAGTTTGATGCGCTGAATACGTAAAAAATAGTAAAAAAAATTCCCGCAAACACTCTTGACCTTGAATATCTCTATTTCAAGGTCAAATTTCATTTCTAGTATAAGCCGAGTTTTGAGAACCATACGCTTTTTTCAGTGAAGGCATTCCAACAAATATTTTTCCATCAATTATCATTTTAACACAAACACATTCAAAGATTGATAACACTAATGACTTGAAAAGAGTCTCATAAACTTGCTAAATATGAATAATAATAAATCGTTGGTGATTTCTGACATCATTAGGAATTATATACTTTTAAAAATGGAGAATCATAGAGTAGATAAGGAGAATCTTCGCTGCTGCTCTTTAAGATTCTCCAAGGTGCAGAAACGCAAATAAAGGGTTTTCCAATAGGAACATAACAATTTTATCTATGAATAAAACACAGAAATATTCGAGATATTGAATTCAAAATTATTGTGGGTGTAGTGCAAGCATTACATTTTATGAATGAAATTCGATATCGGTCATATGACCACCACGAGCCCGTTTACAGCGGTCGATTCTTTGGACCCAATTTTCCACTACTCTGGCACACATTTCGACCGGAACGTTGGCAATTTCGCGTTGGATGTTGTCTTTGAGGTCGTCTAATGTTGCTGGCTTGTTGGCATAGACCAGTGACTTGATATGGTCCCATAAAAAGAAATCCAATTGCGTTAGATCGCATGAACGAGGCGGCCATTCGTCCGTACCATTTCTCGAGATAACACGTTCACCGAATTTGCCTTTTAATAAATCGATTGTGACGCGTGCTGTGTGGCTAGTAGCACCGTCTTGTTGAAACCACATATCGTTGATGTCAAATTCATCCAATTCTGGCCACAAATAATCTTCCAACATAGCACGATAGCGCTCTCCATTGACGGTAACATGACGGTCGTTTTCATCCACGGAAAAATACGGCCCAATCACACCTCCGGCATGAAAACCGCACCAAACAGTCACTTTTTGCGGATGCAACGGTGTCTCAAGAAGCACATTTGGGTTTGTTGCTGACCAATAACGCATATTTCCTTATTAACAAAGCCATTGAGCTAGAAATGAGCATCATCGCTAAAGATGATTTTTCCATGAAATTCTTCATTTTCTTCAAGCTTTGCCAGAGACCAATCGGAGAAGTTTCGGCGTTTCAAATGATGAAGTGGCTTTAGTTCTTGAGTCAATTTAATCTTGAAAGTATTTAGGCCAAGATCTTTTCGCATAATACGTCACAGTGTCGTTTAAGCGATGCCCAATTCTTGAGAACGACGTGGAATCGACTGATTTGGCTCATTTTGAATCGATGCACTTACGGCTGCGATTATTTCTTCGCTTCGAGAAATACGACGTATTTTTGGCACCGGAAAATCCAATAGTGTAAATTTGGTCTCGAATTTATCCACTACAGCACGCACAGCCTGTTGGGTGGGACGATTATTACGGCCGAAAATAGGAGTAAGCGCTCTTAAAGTTGCGACCACCGACTCAGAATTTCGGTAATACTTTTTAATAATTTCCAAACGTTGCTGGTTCGTGAACTTTACCATGATGAAAATGTTGACTTTAACTAACGTTTTGACATTGACAGTTCATTAAAAAAGTTTAAGGGTGCGTTCATATAAAGATACGAAATTGTTATGTCCCTATTGGAAAACCCTTTATCTGCAGGAGAAGAGCATCAACTCGATTTTAACGGCTAATATGCCTCTTTTGATTCTCCCGATTCCTCGGAAACTGAGCATGTTGGAGAATTAATAGTTCGACTCGGAGTTTCTTGAAAAAAATGAGACAAGGATACTTTTCCGCTGACACTTTTAAAAGTTTGTTAGATAACTTACTGTTATGACAGCAATATTGTACTTCTCCAAACTTATTTTTGAGTTGATAAAGGTATGAATTTCAATATAAAGAACTTGTAGGGCGTTGTCAAGTGAAGTTAATACGTTAAGACCTTTATAGTCATAGTATTTTAAAAACGGAACCAATAAAGAAGCTACGCTTAATACTTTATTTGGCTTTATAAGTATCCCAGTGCAAACTGGTGTATTGTAAACATCTCTTATAAGAACAACACTCATTAATCTTTCCAGCATTTTATTAGAATATGGAGTTTTTCCCTCCCACGAGGGTATTGCATTTAATCCTGTGGAAAGAGAAAATTACGTATTTTAATAGTGAAACAATTAAAAAATATAAGAATTAAGGCTGTTCAATTCCGATTCGATTCTCTAAAAGACAATTTTTCGATTGGAAAATCGATTTTTTGCTATTTGATTTTTCGGAGAATCGATTCTTTACTCCAAGAATTAAAGAACCGATTTTTCTCTGTTTCTTTCTTTTGACAATTTTTTTCTTTCTTGTCAACATCTACCGTGAGAGAGGGATGAAGCTTTTTACCTGGTCTTTCCGTTAGTGACGAATAAATTCTCTGACAGAAAGTCCAATTAAACAGCTTCATCTTGCCAAAATGACAACTTTATACGAAAAGTATAAATTCATCCACTTGAAATAAAGGATGGTTAACATAACCTCTATTCTGTAAAGATAACTTTTCTTTTCGGCAAGTCCTGTTAATGTTTTACTGCAGATTATAATGAATACAGAAACTGGTAAGTACAAAATTATAAAAATTTATTGCACAACTTTTTTCGCTTGGCCTGCATTACAATACATTTATATTTCATGGTTTTATTTTCCAGAATTGTATTATTTACGGTCTAAGTGTTCAATTAACTATTTCAATTTTCAATTACAATTTAAAAAATTTTAAAACCATAACTAATTAATATTTAAAGTAATTATAACTTTTTATTTAATAGAAATAATAAAAATAAATTATATAATTTAGTATCCAACTGAAGATATATGTTGATATTGATAGTTGCCTTCATCAGTGTTTACTTTGAATCTAAAAAAATACATAAGACAATTTCGTAACCTAAAGAATCTTTGATAAGAGATTATTTCATTTACGTTTTTTTAATATGAATTGATAAAAAATTGGAATTGCTTCCGGCTAAAATAATTTGAAAAAGAGATTGTTAAAAATTGACCATTATTTACAATTAATATCATTTAAATACAAATAATATCAAATTAATTAGGTGAATTTGAAATTTTTATCTCTGCCTACATTATCGGAGGTTCACTAGTCGTGTATCAGATAGGATACGTTGTCGACAGGTGTCCTCGTAGACAATTTCTTTTTGTATTTATCTTTCAGTTTAAAGCCAGTTTTTGCAATATCGTTTTGGAATTTTACTGTCATATAGATTCAGATACGTAGGTTCGAAATATGCAATGAACGAAAAAAGGGCTTTTCTCGAGAAACGTCCTTATTCGTTAGAACTCTTCAATTTGGAAAATCCTTAGTATGATACTAAGTGTGAAATGATATTATTTGTATTTAAATGATATTAATTGTAAAAAATGGTCAATTTTTAACAATCTCTTTTTAAAATTATTTTAGTCGGAAGCAATTCGAAGTTTTTATCAACTCTTATAAAAAAAAAACGCAAATAAAAAAATTCCCCATTAAAAAAACCCTAAATGAGCGAAATTGTTTGATGTATTTTTTAAATTCAAAATAAATCACTGATGAGGGCTGCGATCAGAGTCGAAACGTTTGATTATGTAAAACTTTAAGAATTTATTAACCTTGGACCCTAAAGCCAACTATCAACATAAACATAAATCATTAATTATTAATTAAGGGTCAATGCAAGTCCAGAATATGAACATAAGTATTTAATGTATGTCTTAATTATGTATGAGTAATTAAGTTTTAATTGTGATTTTTTACCATCGATCAATGTAAAATCATTCATTTTATTCCGCGATATTTCAAAATTTTAAGATAAATGAAAAATGTTAACTTTTTAAATTTACCTGCAGCACTGATAGTGAGTGGCAAGATACATAATAGAGTAGCAATTGTGAACTTCATTTTGCTAGTATCTGAAAGGTTGGTATACTGATGATTTTTATATAGAGACCGCTATTTAAAGTTAATGTTTTAGAGTCTGCTATATTTGCTAACTTACTAAAGTTATAAAATATTCTGTGTTACCACATATGTAAGAAAGCTCTAATTCTTTAAAAAGACTTTTAAAACTTGAAATATAAGTAATAAAACTTTTGGTTAATCCTAAAATGGTAGATCCGTTAGAATATAATTTGTTTGATAAGCTCTTTTGATTCAATGAAAAGATCTATTTGAATTAAATAACATTTGTTATTATTAACTAATTTTATATTTCAAATACCATAAAATCGGATTAAATTTATATAATCGTATTTACACGTGTTACCACATTTCGAAGCTAAAGAAAAGGTGTTTGTCGGTGGTACTTTTCCGCATGCTCGTTAATTCGAGGACAGTGAGTTAAAGGATTAAAATTATTCTTTCATAACAATTTTTATAATCTAATAATTAAGATTATAGAAAAAGACCTAAAAAATTCTACAATGTACATTTTAATTTAATGAACGTATTAATTTAAATAATCAAATTAATTTATATGTATTTTCTAAATTTAGATTAGTGGGAAATCATTCACCCCCAATCAGTGAAAAGATCTATTGATTCTCAATATGATTTTAATAATTAAGAATCAAATTTAAACACAATATCGATATCAAAATATAAAAAATGTCGATATTTTTCTTTTAATATATCGATAATTTTGTTTCGATAACATTTTATCGATATATTGGAAATTTTGGCCGATATATTAGTGGAGTCAATATTTAATTGCCTAATATATCGATATTCCATTACTAAATATAAGGTATATCAACTTACATTAATAGCTTATTTTTATCATTTTAAAACAGCCTAACAACACTTCTGTCTTCATTTTTTGAATTGTCTTTTTATATGACCGACATAGTAGAGACGACTGGGTCAAATCATAAAATTGGTAAAATCTTGTTTCGCGCTTTATTTTTGAACGCTCACTAATAGAAACCTGTAATATCGATCATAGATGTCTCTTAGTCTCTTCTTGGTACAGACGAAACAATACGTTGATGTCATGCATCTTTCTATCTTTATGACAATAAGTGTGATTTCAACTGTTCAAAGTAAAATTTCCCAAATTCTGAACATTTGTTCTCTTGTCGAATAAAATAGTAAGTGATCTGAAACGTTAAGTTGTGTTATGAGAAGATTTTATGATATTTTTTCTCATTCGTAAATTATTGGTCATAAATGAGACAAAAGCACGCCGAAGAAAATCGTGACACGAGGTGAGAGAAAAATCACGAAAAAAGAACGAAAACGCAAGAAGTTCGCAATTTTGACTGACCCTACAGAAATTGCTTCGTTAATTGAAGAAAAAAGTGCCAGAGAGAGAAAATCGCGAATAACCGGTTTGCAGAGATCGTGGACGCCCTCGAAATGTGAGCGATTGATGAAAGAAGATGTTACTTCTATCCTTTTGCTTTTTTATACATGTAATATGTATAATATGTATAATAACACTTCACTTAATAAGCTCGTAGGATGACATATAGATGGTGCCACTATTGACAAATCCATATGATTTTTAGAAAGTACTAACCTTCAAACGATACGTGTCAAAATTTCATTACAATCTGACATTTATTTCACAAGTTACAGTAGTTTTAGTGACGCTACTTTTGTAATTTTCAAAACAATGGAAAAATATAAATTTCGTATGTTGACAAAGCATTGCTTTTTAATGGGAAAAAAAACTGTTGACGCAACGCAGTGGTTTGATAAGTATTATCTGGACTCTGCTCCATCGAGACAAAGGGTAGAGAAGTGGTTTGCTGATTTTAAACACGGCCATGCAAACGTCGGTGATGCTAATATATGCTGACATAAAAGAAGTCCACAAAATGGTTGTGGCCGATCGTAAATTAAAGTTACGTGAGATAGTTGGCACCTGAAAAATATCAGAAGGCAGTGTATTCACCACTTTGCATGAGCATTTGAGCACAAGAAGGCTCTATTCGAAATGGGTACCGCGGTTTCTCACAGTCGATCAAAAGAATCCGCACATTTCAACCAAATTCATGTCATATAGACTATTTTTGAAGATTGGTGATTCGTAGATCGTTTTAAAGTACCTGACACATCATTCAATAAGTTTCCGGTCTAACTAAGAAAAACACAGTTTTTTCGAGAAATTCGACTTTATTCATCAAGATTGTTTCCTTTAAGCGCAATAAATTCATTCCAGCGCTTCTTTAACTTTTTGATGCCTTTTTGTAGAATGATTCGTCTTTGCTCTCAAAATAGGCCTCAATTTCGGCAATTACTTCTTTATTAGAGCCAAATCTCTTTCTCTGGAGCATTTTTTCTCTGGTTAACAAAAAGAGCCAGTAGTCGCTGGGGACAAGATATAGAGAATATGGTGGGCGAGGAAGCAATTCGAAGCATAATTCATTCAATTTGACCATCGTTTTCACGGACTTGTGACACGGTGCATTGTTTTGGTGGAATAGCACTTTTTTCTTTTGCATGTGAGGCCGTTTTGGCTTTATTTCTGTGCTCAATCGATCCAGTAATGCCATTTAATAGTCGTTGTTAATGGTTTTACTATTCTCAAGATAATCGATAAACAAAATATCATGCGCGTCCCAAAATACATATGCCATAACCTTGCCAGCCCTCTGTTGAGTTTTTAGTCGCTTTGGACGGCTTTCACCAGCTGCTGTCCACTCAGCTGACGATCTTTTTGTTTCAAGTGTGTAGTGGTGCATCCAAGTTTCATTCATTGTCACATACCGATGCAGGAAATCATTTTTACATCGCTTGAACAGCTCTAAACAGCGCTCTGAGTCCTCGACGCGTTGTTGTTTTGGTAGGGTGTGAGAAAACGCGACATCCACTTCGAAAACAACTTACGCATCCCCAAAGATTTGTGCAAAATTGTAAACACACTACCTACTGATATCTTTAAGGTGTCAGCTATCTCACGCAACTTTAATTTACGATCGCCCAAAACTATTTTGTGAACTTTTGTTATGTTTTCCGGAACAGCTGCTGATTTTGGGCGACCAGAGCGTTCAGCGTCACCGGTGTTTGTACGACCGCGTTTAAATTCGGCATAGCAGTCGACAATTGTTGATTTCCCTGGTGCAGAGTCCCCATAACGTTTATCAAGCCAGTGCTTTTCTTCAATAGTATTTTATCCCATTAAAAAACAATGTTTGATTAAGACTCGAAACTCTTTTTTGTCCTTTGTTTTGAAAATGACAAAAGTTGCTTTACCAAAACCTCTGTAACGTATGAACTAAACGACAGATTGTCATGAAATTTGGACACTTAACGTTTGAAGGTTGGTACTATTCAGAAATCATATGGATTTGACAACAGTTGTGCCATCTATAAGTCAGACCGGAAACTTATTGATTGATGTGTTAAAGTGCCAGAAATAAAATATGGTTTTGTTAAATTCATAGGACTTTCAGGAATGGGCGCTTATAATTTTAAAAAACCTACTTATTATTATTATCTACGATGATTATAAATAGTAAGTGTTAAAACGAGGGATATTTATAGCTAAAATATGTAACAAATTGTTCAAAACAGCAATATTTTTTGATGTTTTATTCACGCAGTTTCTTTATACAGAATTTATAAAGGATACTCAATTTATACATTGTTATTCTATAGTTACGTTGGATTTGTTCATTGATTCTAATACATGTAGATTTTCAGTGGATTGAATTAAATCTGCTCTCTGAATCCAAAGTAGTAGAATAGCCACTATCTTATCCAGTGCCGTGATAAACCACTTATTTTATAGTGGATTCCACTTATGAGATAGTAAATGCCACTCATAAAATGGTGGGCTAGATAAAAAATAGTGGAATAGCTACTATTAAATCATACATAGACCAGTGTTCAGCTTGTGTAGTTCCACTGGAAAAAATTGGTTATTTCCCTGCTTAAGAAGTGGTTCAAATATCTCTCTAATTTTTATAAGTTTAAAAAAGAATTTGTCATTCTTGATTTAAATGTACAATTAATATAACTCGATTCGATTAAAAATTTCTTACGTGATTTTCAAACTTAAATTTCCCCACGAAAATTTTTGTTTTGTAATTTCGATAAGAACTTTGGCACTGCAAAAAATGTAAAGATTCTTCACGTTTGGGAAGGAGGAAAGAGAAAAGAAGAGCAAAAGATGAATGTAATTGGTTCACTGGAGCGTGGTGTCGCGCTCACATAGGTATTTTTATCATGCATACATAATATATACAGTTTGTTCTTAACTGATCTCTACATTACAATGGCTGATTATAGTTCCCGGTCTGGCACGAATAGCAAATGTTTCGACCACATATGAAGTTTACGTGTATTATACACGTGTGAAGAAAAATAATTTGATTTAAAGAATACACGCTATAAAATTATGATAGTATAACTTATTCCGTATTGATTTCATAAATATTCTAGTTCCCTTTAGTATCTCGAAAACCAGAGCTAATAAAATAAATGTGAAGTCATATTTGTTTTCGTCCACCCAAAATCAGTCAAGTTTAAATATTTTGAAAACCAATACGAATTAAAAGCATTTTTTGCTTGTGCAATTTTATTGATTCAGCAGAAATAATAATTTGAAGCATTGTAAAATTTACGAAAAAATTGCTCCCAAACTTTAACATGAAATTTATTTTTAATTTCAAGTTTTAGATTTGACATTCGTTAATCTCTAATACAAGGTTAGAAATAATAATGTTGGAATGATATAATTCTTGCTAGTTATTTCATGAAAATTGAAATAACTTTATAACGAAACTCGTATTTTAACTCACTTAGATTAAGGACTATATGCAAGTGGTGGATACTCATTGCGCCATGAATCATACAATTGCGCTGATCTGTAGCAAATTATTTCATCATCCGTTCGAAACATTGCAGCATTAACGAAGTCATAGTTGTAGGGCGGATAAACCATGGTAATAATAAAGGTCCTCTTTCTATCTGCTAGAACATATCCAGAGAGTTTACTCATAATTCCTATGCAATCGCCTAGGTTTCCGAACACGGGACTTCCCAGATATTTCTAAAATTAAGGAGCTTATTTTTAAAATACTGTTTTGAAATTCAATAAAATAAATGTTCTTATATTTATCCCTTTATCAACAGAGGATCGCTAAGAGTATCTGACTTACAATTCCCTAAATTTAAAAGGAATAAGGAGATTTGGACAGCTATTCAGGAAAGAATTTATAGTTAAAGCGTCCATTTACCCAGTTTTTTCCATTTAAAATATTAATTTATCGAATTTTTTAGTCAAAGTGCGTAAAATTTTATTTACAATAGAATGAGCCATTAAAAGTTCGAATAACATAAAAATTATGCACTTTTTCTAATAGCAATCGAAAGATGAATTTGAACTACTATTTGTTGTTTTTGTTTGAAATATTCCTAAATATAATAACCCCATAATTTTTACCTGATTGAAGCGCTTGATGACTCATTTAATGTAAAATAAAATTTTTCGTACTTGAACTTAAAAAAACTCAAAGAAAAAATAATAGTAGACTTCGACAAGCGAAATATTGTAATATTTTGTTTGGATATTTTACGGTTCTTCCAGAAAATTATTGAAGAACGTTTGATTTTTTTGATAAAATATCTATTTTAATTGATCTACTAATGTTTAATCATATTATTAGGTGCGCAACTAACTTCCCACTGTTTGTCAATAGATGGCTCCAGCAGTAAGTGCTGGTCGATTTTGACCCATCCAAAACGTTATGAACCAAGCTTAGACATATGGTGAACAAACCGTTTTGAAAGATTAGTGATTTTGTTTTGACGTCATATACTTAGTTGCGTACAAATCTCTAATTTTGTGCCAAATAATCGTTATTTCCGGGAAGTGTTGATTTTCTTCTTTCATTCGAAGCAAACCGCGGCTGAAGCGCATCGAGAGCTCCAAAAAGTTTACGGAGACCCTGCTTTAAGTGAAACAACGTACCGTGATTGATTCCGTCGCTTCAAAGACGGTGTTTTCAATGTTGACGACCGTCCGCGTGAAGGAAGGCCAAAAACCTTCGAAGATGCTGAATTGGAGGCATTGCTCGATGAGGATCCGTGCCAAACGCAAGAAGAGCTTGCTTCAGCATTAGGAGTTACCCGCCAAGCCATTTCCAAGCGATTGCATGCGTTGGGAATGATTCAAAAACAAGAAACTTGGGTTCCTTATGATTTGAAATGAAGGGACGTTGAGAGTTGTTTTTTCGCCTGTGAGCAACTGCATCAGCGGCAAAAAAGGAAGGGTTTTCTTCATCGCATTGTGACGGATAATGAAAAATGGATTCATTACAGGTACCCAAAAAGAAAAAAGTCATGGGGACTGCCCGGTCATGCTTCTACGTCGTCGACTCGGCCGAACATTCACGCTGTGAAGGTTATGCTGCGTATTTGGTGGGACCAGGTCGGTGTTATTTATTATGAGCTGTTGAAACCAAACGAAACCATCACTGGGGAACGGTATCGAACGCAATTGATGAGCTTGAGGCGAGCACTGCGCGAAAAACGGCCACAATACGAGCAGAAGCACGAAAAAGTGATTCTAAAGCATGACAACGCTCGGCCTCACGTTGCCAAACCCGTTAAAACCTACCTGAAAGCGCTCAAATGGGAAGTCCTATCCCACCCGCCGTTTTCCCCAGATATTACGCCGTCCGATTATTACTTGTTCCGGTCGATGGCACATGGTCTGGCTGATCAGCAGTTCCGCTCATATGAAGACATCGAAAAATGGCTTGATTCGTGGATAGCCTCAAAAGATGAACACTTTTACCGTAACGGTATTAGAGCTCTACCAGAAAGATAGGCTAACTGCATAGGCTAACGATGGGCAATACTTTAAATGATTTATTTGTAACCATTTTTTCACAAGAAAGTTGCATTTTCATAAAAAAAAACATCGGGAACTCAGTTGCGCACCTAATAATATTTCCATAGACAATTGAAAATTGATACTCTCTCTGTCCGAAAATATCCTATACGTTTCAAAATTACTTTCGTCCAAATTTGTGGCATACATTTACAAAATTTAAAATGCAAAGTGATTGATACAAAATCACATGATTACTAAATTCCTTATTTCTTCCGTTAATCTTCAATTTTTATTAACCCTTTTAGTACCAAACAACGATATATCGTTGCATATGCGATGGTATGGCCATTGCTTGGCACTAAAAGGGTAAAATGTATACCATATTTGCAGACATACACTGGAAAAAAGTCCTGGGCATAGTGGCTTGATTTATGTAGTTGAAAATGTCCTTAACTACTTTTTCTGGTTAAATTCAAGCGATGGTTGACCCGTCAGTGTAGGTACTAAAAGTGGTCACCGTGACTAAGTATTGTAGTCACAGCGACTATGTAATGTTGTCACAGTAACTGTATGTAAGTATCAATTATGAGGTTATTTAAAATCAAATGCATAAAATCACTACGTGGAACATTGTATTTTTCATGGCACCTCTTTTGAAAATCTGATTGTCAGTATCTGTAGAGCGGGTTGTAACTTTAAAAGTAGGATTTAAAATCACAGTTTAAACCCGCTCGACAAATCAAATCATGTTCTCAAAAGAGTTGCTATCAGTTGCTATGAAAAATAATATGCATTACTCGAAAACATACACAGCAGATTCAAAGTGTGTGAAGTTTGCTGCACTGGATATAGCGACTGCGTTATTCTAGCCATGAGAACTCAACGTTTCAAGTTCTCATAGCGAGGTTAAAGAGTTAAGGACAATTTCAACGGTGTTAACTACTCGCCACAACCAGGTATTTAGAATATGGCTACTATGGCTACAAATCATGTTTCTGTAGCCATGGGTCAAGTAGCAACAAGTCTCCCTCGTTACAGTCACTTTTTTCCAACTACATTATTCCTAGTCATTATGACCAGATGCTATTTTTCTCTGTGTAAGGAGTACATGTTTTTATTATTTCGATAAATGAGGTAGGATAAGAGTATTTACTTCGTGGTTAAAATATTTAGAATCATCAAACGTTGATGCACAGATTAATCCTGGTGTGTCCTGCATTTTTGGACAATCCCTACTATGACGAAAATATATAGGTATATCCTGCAAAGTGCATTAAATAATTACTTAAATGGGTTGGTTTTATTTCACCAAATCACATACTTTATTCGTTACTTACATTTATATGAAAATAGAGTGAAATTGCAGTTACATAGTAACTAGTCATCGCAGAAAGAGGTAAAAATAAATTATATTGGAAACCATAAAAATGTTGAATAGGAGTTTTTTCATCTAACTGTAAAAAAAATAATAATAGGGTGAATTATAATGCAATTATTACATTTACATGCAAGAAAGGAAATACATTCTGTCAAAAAAGTACCGGGAATGGATCATTCAAAAACCTGCATAAGGGGCGCACTCTACCTGGAGCCTAAAAAGAATGGTTGTTTTTCTTAATTTTTTTAAACAAGAAAGCGATGCGACAGCTTTGTGGTCATTTGCGTATATTTAAATACATGTCTGTACTACAATTTTTGATTTTTTAGGCATGGAATTTTTTCAAAATGGCGGCTGTAGCAGCCATCTTCCGAAAGTTCTCTGAAAAATCGATTTTTGTGGTAATCATCCTACAGCCCAAACCAATCATCTAAAACACATGAAAGCTTTGTTGTTGTAAAGATAAAGCTTTTCTTAAGTGCGTGAACCTCTGAAACGTTAATAAATGTTGAAATTTAGTAACAATATCATACGATTGAAAAAAAATCAAATTTTTTCCGTCTTTTTGTTGTTGTGAGCGACTGAAAAATTGTTTAAACAATTTGTTTACATAGATTTTAGAGGTTCACGCACTTGTGTAAACTATCATCTACAAAATGAGTGGTCATTGAGCTTTATACGTTCAGTGCTTTACTCGCAATCGTGATTACCGACTTAAAAAAGGTGGTTTAGAGAAAACGCGCTTTAAAGTTTTCGATGGGCGTGGCTACGACCGCTTGGCGCGGCTCCGCACCCGCCGGGGAACTCCGAAACTATTCTCAGTACGACTTTCAAACTTCGAGATTATATTTTCGGATAGTATAACTATAGATTAAAGTTAAAAAAAAATCGAATTTTTTAAAATTTCAAGATAGAGTGCCCCCCTTAAAGAGATTGTCAAAAACCGTTTTGACGCTAAGTTGGTACCACTGTCCTCTATGCTGACATGCAGTTCGAGCGCGATCTGTCATTTAGTTCACAGTAGATCTACTCCTATAGAAGTAAAGAGGAAGGAATTATAAAGTTTGCTATCAACAAGCGGTGGCGCTATTATCGCTACCGATGTTCTTTTTGACCTGTTGTAACCATGGCAACCATAGTTTGATATTCTTTTGATAAAATCTGATGGTATAAATCATTGATTTCTGTTCAAAAATTTTCCGTTCTTTAGAATATACCTAGTAAGAAGATGGGCATTGAGTGGCGTTGAAATGTCAAAATCTGGAAAGAAATGGAATCGAGAATGAAACTTGAATGGATTTTAATTCCTAGGCATTAAAAGGCAATCAAAAGTTTCATTGTCGATTCCACTTCTTTGCAGATTTTGACATTTCAATGCCATTAAATATATTCGTTTGCATTGATATTATTTCTTTCTATCATAACTTGGAGGCGTTGATGCTCATTTTCACTTTTCCAAGTATCCTCGTAAAATACATGTTAGTGGAAGTACTGTGATTTAGTTTCTTCACATTGCTCAATGTTGTTAGTTGATCTCAAGTGTTTTTCGCGATTTTTCAAATGGATAAGAATATCGAACAAAGAACTTGTCTCAAATTTTGCATTACAAATTGAATTTCGTGCGCGGAACCGCTGAAAATGTTACACAAGGCTTACGGTGAATCGACTTTATCAAAAACACGTGAATATGAGCGGCACAATGCATTCAAAAGCAGTTGAGATGTGGTGGAAGATTTGCCTCGCTAAAGTGGAGGAAATGGTGACTGAAAATCGTTATTTAAGTTTAAGAGAAATGATCGCTGAACTTTCTGTGTCTCACGAATCAATTCGTATCAGTTTAAACGATTTGTGGAAAGAAAATTCATGGATTTTGCACCACGATAACGCACCATCTCACAAGCTATCATTGTGAACGAATTTCTGGCGAAAATCTCAACGAATATCATCGAAAAACCACCATATTTACTTAATATGACTCCGGCTGATATTATTCTCTTTCCAAAACTTAAATTACTACTTCTAGACACCTGTTTTCAGTCGATAGAAGACATAAAAGAGACTTCGCAGTGGGAACTGGAGTCGATTCCGGAAAATGCGTTTAAAAATGTTTTCATGATTGGATTATTCGCTGGCATAAGTGTATTATTTCGGGAGGGGCCTACTTTGAAGGCAATAAAATAAATTTGGTTAAATAATAAATAGTTTGTGTTTTATTGACTAATTCCCGGTACTTTTTTAACTGAATGTATATCTCTGAGGTTTAACTTTTCAGGAGAGCAAAGGGATGTGTTTTGTATGAATGTCATGGAGATTAATTAATATGAACTAATTTGAAATCGTTCACAGTTTTCAAGAAACTACAAGTATTTATAAAACAAGTGACATAAAAGGAACAAGATATTTGGCAGTCTCTCAGGATCGCTCGGGTCACTTCCTAAGTTACCATAATAGAGTAAATGTTATTTTTTTCCACATAAAACCTACACAATTTGTCGCTTAATAAATGTCATATAATGTGAGGTATATTTTGTACCTCTTATGTCACGCTCCGAGTATTATTATTGCCCTGAAAGTTTTCTCTGTGGAGTAAAACGTACATTACATTACAATGCTGTAAAAAATGTAAATTTAAGATAATTATTTGATAACGTAAGGTAAATACATAAAAGTAAAAATAAACTTGTGAATTGATAATCCTAAAATGCAGACATCCACCATATTTTGTCGAATGACTCACTGTTATGACAGCAACGTTATTAACCAGAGATGTTGTAAAATTCTTCTGAGTTTCTATTAAACGAATTTTATGATTTGTTCCTGCGTGAATATCGAGCACAATGATTTCATCATATTCAGCTGCTTTGAAATATTTAAAATAATTAGAAGCTGTGCTTAATACTTTATAGGGAGATATTCCTAATCCTGTCCCAACATGTGCGCCACTGATAGTCATTATCGCGAGCGTAGAAAGGACTTGATTATTCGGTGGTATTTCAGCCTTTGTTCTATCAGGCAATGAATTTGTTTCTGTTGAAAGAAAAGGTGATATATTTTTAATAATTATACAAACAGTGAGGACGATAAGATAAAAAGAATTAAAAAAATGTATTTGTTAAAACAACTGTTATTTTTATGAACAATTTTTTTTTTAATTACTCAGGAGAATTATAACCAATATTTGGTTGAATCAACTGAAATACTTGTATTATTTAAGTAAATCGCAGCCCATCAAACCACGTTTAGCTACATGCATATTTCCGAATATCTTTGAAACTGTTCGAGGTAAAGTCAAAAGTCACATAATTGAAATTATTACTTGCATTAATTGCTGAACTGACTATTTATGAAAATAATACAAAATATCATTAATACGAATCAATCTTTATTAATATTTGGTCATTAAGTATGAAGTTGGAAGTTTCTTATGCACGGAGAGAAGAACATGGCAAACGCTGCTATAAAGCAGCCGCCATGATATGGTACGCGTGGCATTGGTTCGCGAATAATGGAAAATGGAAACAAACTCTAGAAACATATCGATCGGTGCTATGTTACATAGATATTAAGACCGTAGCGACTTCTCCAGTGGAACATTGGAACGATTCCAATGTTACACTGTCGCTACTTCCAATATCTTTTGCTCCTCTTCTGCACTTCTTCTGCACTTGCACAGTTTCTCTTGCATAGATAAAGAACTGACGAACATTGGTCGGTTATCAGTGTTGTGTGCGGAGTAATTTTGTAATACCAAGTGAGTATATTTTATCATACAGGGTGAGGCACATAAAGTGTTACAGAGCGATAGCACTCAAACTATTGATCATATCCAAAAATGTTTCAGACAAAAGTTTTAGTGTTTGAGAAGGCCGTCATACTGGACCACCCTATTTTTTTATCGGTGGAGGCGCTGAAGCTACGTCAAGGTCAACTCCACTTTTTTAAATGGAACTATGTATTTTGTTTATGATGACATTATTACTGATTTTAAGACAAATTCAGTGACCTACAACACAAGGTCATTCTAGTCATGCAAAGTATGAAAATAGTCGAAAAATCGAAACATATCGGAATAATCATTTTCAAAGGATCCACTAACTTTGGTTTGGGTCTACCTACAGAAGATGCTCGAAGTGATGACCCTCGACTTGTAAGCACTTGTTAATTCGCTAATGAAAAGACCGTCTAACTTCAGCCAACATTTGTGGTGTAATTTCGGTACATGCTCGGCGTTTTATTTCTGTCATGTCCTGGTAGGTGCTACCGACATTACGCGTTCTTTGACAAAACCCCATAAAAAGTAATTTGGTGACGTTAGATCTGGCAAACGAGGTGGCCAAGCTACAGGGCCGCCTCGTCCTATTCGCTTTTCGTCAAAAATCTCATTCATCACTTGTCTTAAACACAGAGCATAATAGGGTGGTGCACCGTCGTGTTGCATCCACATGTTCATGCGAACATGCAAGGGCACGTCTTTCATTAATTGATGCAGTACGTTTTGCAGAAAGTTTGCATAAACTTGCCCAGTCAAGCGACCTTCAAAAAAATATGGACCAATGACGTAATCGCCGACAATACCGCACCAACAATTAACGGACCACGGATGTTGAAAAAGTACAGTTCTCATCCATCGAGGATTCTCATTTGCCCAATAATGCATATTATGCCTATTCACATTTCCCGTATTTGCGAAGTTAGCTTCATCAGAAAAAAGCGCATGACTCAAAAATGAGACATCTGTAAGCATTTTTCTACAAATTTAATCACAGAAATTGACGCGTTTTAGGAAATCATTACCGTACAAATCCTGATGTAATGACATACGATACGGATGGAACTTGTGTTGATGTAAGATTCTTAATACAGATCGCTAACTAATTCCACTCTTCTTTTCCATTTTCCTGCTGCTTGCATGTGGATTTAGTGCAGCAAAAGCTAAGATAGCAGCCGCATTACTTTCATTAACAACTGGTCGCAGTTTGACTCGTGTTTGTTTCACTGTACCGAAGCGACAGAAACGGTCAGCTAATCGCTTAAAAGTCATGTGCGATTTTTGTTGCCTATCCGGATAACGAGCTGCATACAAATCTTAGGCGTTTCTGTAATTTTTTCGGCATTCCTCCAGCACCATTAATATATCAAAATATTCTTGAAAATCGTTCATTTTTGCGTTCCGATGTACTCACATTAGAAGGTAATGCGTGACTGATACGTCAACAGAAAATGCTTACTTTCTGCCGATGTCAAAAATACCCTATCGATGTGTATTATCATGGGTTTCGTAAGAAATGAAAAGAAATGAATATGATTTTTCGACTATTTTCATACTTTGCATGACTAGAATGACCTTGTGTTCTAGGTCACTGAATTCGTCTTAAAATCGATAATAATGTCATCGAAAAAAAATGCATGGTTCCATTTAAAAAAGTGGAGTTGACCTTGACGTAGCTTCAGCGCCTCCACCGATAAAAAGATAGGGTGGTCCAGTATGACAGCCTTCTCGAACACTGAAACTTTTGTCTAAAATATTTTTGGATATGATCAATAGTTTGAGTGCTATTGCTCTGTAACACTTTATGTGCCTCACCCTGTATAGTGAAATAAATAAATCGAAAAAAGTTAAAAATAGAACATTTTTGAAAGATTTAAAAATATTGAAAAAAATTTGCCCCCCACCCCATAGAAAGAATTGTTTTTTCATGATTACGATATGAAATGCAAGACATCATATTTATTTTTTAATCATGTAAACAAATGGATAACTGCCAAATCCGACAACTATGGTACAATTAGCCTGACGATACATGCGTCTAAAATTTTAAGTACAATAATTTATAGAAGATTAGAACAGGCAATAGAGTGCTCACTCGGCGAAGATCAGTTCGGTTTTAGGGAAAAAAGGGGGACTAGAGAAGCATTACTTTCATTACGATTAATTCAGAATGGTAGACTGGGAGTAGGAAAACCAACTTTTATTGCTTCTGTCGACTTAGAAAAAGCTTTAACAAGGTCAGCTGGCCTAAACCTTTCGCAATTTTGAAGAACAAAGAGATAAAGTACATGGACAGGAGAATCTTAACTTTCTATAGAGAGGCCAAACGGCAATGGTAGAAATGCAGGGCTATCCGAGAAAAGCAAGCATTATGAAAGGAGGAAGACAAGGCTGCTCGCTATCGCGACGTCTGTTCAATTTACACTCAGAGGAAGCTATTAATGAAATTAAAGAAGAAATTAAAAATATAGGCGTCAAAATTCAGGGAACAACAATGAAAATTTTACGTTTTGCGGATGATCTTGCTCTGCTAGCGAATACCGAAAGAGAACTAAAGGAAGCGTTGAATGTAACGGGGACACTTTTTGAGAATTATAATATGAAAATAAACATAGGGAAAATGAAAGTGATCGCGTGTCGATAAGTAATGAAAAGATAGGGGAGATTAGCGAATTTTCTTACTTAGGGAGTAAAATAATAAGGGATGCCCGCTGTAATATTGATATTCGTTCTAGAATAGGACAAGCTAAGATAGCCTTTGCAAAAATACCACAATTGTTGATTTCAAATATAGATCTAGAAATTAGAAAGAAACTACGGAAAACATACGTGTGGATGAGGGATAAACCACTCTAAAATCATGATTTTTCAAAATTAAAAATCTGTCGATGGTGTTTAAATAAGCGTAGCTCAATTCTGCTTAACGCAGTGTAACTGCCGATAGAATTTTTTTGTTATGTATAATACAAGCTTCTTATTCCATAAAATGAAATCATTTGCATACGAATAAAATCGTTCAAATCAACGGCTAAGGAGAGAAATCACAAGTGTAGATATATACAACGCGCCGCAAACAGAAATAACGATGGGATAAGCGTCGAATAACAATAGCATTCGATTGCTTACTACAGCGTGTGGATTTCTCTGAGTCTTACTCTTCGTGACGAGTCGGCTAAACTTGGAACACGTTGGGGCAGTGTATTCATGCTTAAATACGAGATCATTGTTGTTTTACCGATCTAACAGAAAGATTCGATTAGCGTCAAAATCGGGGTATCAACGAAACTGTAAGAAACGGCTCTTAGTTGGTAAGGAAAAAATCATCCGAGAAGCTACAGGACTAGGCGCTTCTAGCGCCGCTAGCGACGACGAACTCATCGCTTGCTCATAAGAAAGAGAGAGTAACTCCGACGTTAGAGAATATCGATCGTCTATTGCGTTAGTGATACTCTAACAGGCTCATAACTCATAAGACAAATTCCTTATTTTAATTACTTTAGAATCAACGATATTGAAAAATCAGGGCACAACGTTCATATAACGATAAATGTTGTCTTGCTGATTTTAGAGTAGTTTACCCACGAAGGAATAATGAGACCAAACTGCCATGGGAAACTTTTCCAAATCTGGCAGGAGTAACGGCACGGTAAGTGCCCGGCTTGTAAGTTGGAAGTAGTGGAAAGGAGTGCGCAAGTGCGCAGTTGTCCTCTTCTTACTTACGGGGAAATGTGCGAGTGAGATGAACTTGTCAAATTGATCTAAGCCAGAGAGGTTATGCAACCCGGTACGCGACACGACATTGCTAAGAAAAAAATTCATTATATTACATGCGATCTTCAAAATCTTGAAAATTTCTTGGATTAAATTCCCTCACCTTTAAAGGAAAATACTATGCAACATTATTTAATACACGACATACGAAGTAATAACAAATACCATAATTTCAATTTCAAGATTTACAATCATATATTCGATATATACTTACCACTTTTATAATGCATTCCTTTAGCTTTATAGGAGTCCTGATATAATATTTATTTTTTTTTTTTAACTAAATTGAAATTGAACAAATATCTGCCGCTTGCAAATGATCAAAAAATCAATCAACATAACCACTCTGGCTTAGATCAATTTGAAAATTTGACAAATTCATCTCACTCGCACATTTTTTCGTGAGTAAGAAGAGGACAACTGCGCACTTGCGCACTCCTTTCCACTACTTCCAACTTACAAGCCGGGCACTTACCGTGCCGTTGCTACTGCCAAGTCGCTTACATGAAGATAGGTCTCCTTATTATTCCTTCGTGAGTTTACCCCTCGCGTATGGACCGTGACACTCTATGGTTGCGAAGCATGGACTATAGGTAAAGGAGAATGAACAAGATTAGAGACTTTCGAAATGTGGTGCTATAGGAAACTATTGGATTGTCTCAGAAATAATTGCCGATTTCACATATAGATGTCTTTGATTATCTTTTTGAATATCTTTTTTCAATGTCATGATTTTTTCCTTTTGGAAGATGTTAGCTGTTACTCTTAGCTTGCTTTACAAATAAATTGCGCGTAATTTCGTTTACAGTTGTTAGTTTGGCATAAACTTTAAGATGGAGTGTAAAAACGAGCATTTTCGTCATATTTTGCTTTTTTATTTCAGTACAGGAAAGAATGCAGCACAGGCTGCTAAAAAGTTATGAAATGTGTATGGTGAGGAAGCCTTAAAAGACAGACAATGTCGAAATTGGTTTGATAAATTCCATTCTGGGGATTTTTCACTCAAAGATGAGCAACATTCAGGTCGGCCAACTGAAGTTGATGATGACCAAATCAAAGCCATAATCGCATTGGATCGTCAAGTAACTGTTCGAGAGATTGAAGAAATGTTAAAAATACCAAAATCAAGAATCAACCGTCATATACAACGTCTTGGACTCGTTAAAAAACTTGATAATTGCGTCAGCACGTGTCAGATTGTTTACAGCCTGACTGTGAAAATTCTGCAATTGAAAAATTAATAGATCTACTTTGCTGTGGACACAATTCGCGAAAACAATTATAAAAACAATCAAAATAAATAACGCGAGAGAAACTTTAAAAAAACATGACCAATACGAAATCTTCCACTGTAAGTATCGATTCTAACCTATAAATACTATTTAATTAATTTAGATGTTACAAACAGTAGTATGCACGTGCCTGAGGAAAAGTCACGTAATGAAAGTCTCGCATAGTAGAGAAAAATTTTAATTATTCAGTACTGAAATCAGTAAGTATCTATAAATGCCATTTTCATACCATCAATCTTTGAATTGAATTTTCGAACCTCTCAATAACAAGTTCTCTATGCAGCCGTTTTCACTTTAACATCTAACATACTCGAGTTTAACATATTGAGTTCTTTGGTTCAATATCTTAGATAAATAATTTTTCAAGAATTTTAGCTTTAGTAATGCCCACTAATGAAAGATTAATTTTTTATGTGCCACCGGCGCGCAAACTCGTTTTTTCGCTACAGTTAACAGTAACGCAATGTAGTACATTCCGCTACAAAGGAATGAAATGTAAAAATTGAACTGCGCATGCGCCCATAGCCATGAAACGAAGCTCAATCCTTCTTCTTATTCTTCTTCTTCTTCATACAGCGTTAGCATCTTACTGGCAAAGCCTTGTACATTTGAACTGCGCATGCGTCTACTAAAATCCATTACTACTACACAAAATCGATAAAATCAAAATGGCCGGGACTAGTCGTGACATATCAAGTGTAATGACTAGCGCCGCAAACAACTACAATATTAGATTAGATTCAAGTGTACGCATAAAAACTCGTATACGCACCGGAATCACATAAAATAGAATACGTGCCAATGCACACAATTCGGGAAATTACGAGACTCGCGAGAATGCTCGCATTCGCATTCACATGTAACTACATAAAACTTCAGTTACCCAATACGTAAAATTTTTCCTGTTGCACAAGGAGAAAAATGGAATTCAAAATTTTCGATTTCACTACTATCATTTCGGACCTCATTCCCAAAGGAGTCTATCTTTTCAGATCCAGCATGAGAATTCAATAAATAATTCACATGCAAGCCTTATGACTATGGGTCAAGCGGTCGAGTCTAGGAATCAGTCCTATACCATAAATAAGGTGTGCACGGGTAAACCACCATTGCGCAAGGGAAAGGCAGCTACTACTAATATTTTTGAGCAATGTATTGCCACGTCTCGCGACGTATTTGAATGTATTTATTACACACAGGCTGGATTGAGTTAGAAATCTATGAGAAAATCGATAAAGGGGAATAAGGAGTAGGAGAAGTAGGGAGCAGTATAGGGCCCCTTCTCCTCTAAGAAGATATGGCTTCGTGACGATTTTCGCTGACCGTCAATTTGTATGGAAAAATATAAAAGAGGCCCACACCAAGAGCAAGCTGTCAGTTAATTCTTCGTCTGGTTCGACACTTAAATTTTCCTTCGGAATTATCACCGGTCTCGCGACAATAGTTCAGTACGGTATTTGAATTTAACTCCGAAAATCTCTTAGTTTGAGATTAATAAAATTTGACCAGGCCAATTTAAAATCCAAGTTCGGGAGTCGTAAAAGTCATCATGGACTTGTATAGATCTTTGTAAAGATCTTCGAATAGTGTCATAAATTTGGATCACCGCCTTTACGGAATATACTGTGCGGCCTATATCTCCGTCTCTCTCACACACTTCGACTATACCTGTGGGAATCCTGTGTACTTCCTACTCACCGCCGTGTGGATTAACCCTCAACATAAAGGTACCGAAGTTCTCTTTCTCTCTTCATTTTCTGTCTCCTTCTAACCACGTACCAACCAGCCTGTGCCTACTTTTATAATTGAATTATATTAACCAATATGTATATTGACCCTTTTAATTAATTAAATAAATCCAATTTGTATTATTTTGATAATCGTTGTGTCTTTCATTGACTTATCCTCATCCCTAAGCGAGGATCATTTGATCCTAACTTAAAACGAGGAACCTTCGATCAAAGTAAATATTCACTCATTTGTGACGTATCAGTATGAACGGATAGTTGAATAAAAAAAATATATAGTAATAGTTCTATATAATATGAAACTGAAAGCAATATATGATCTATTGGAGTGGCCTCGAAACTTTAGAAAAATGTTGATTAAAATGATGACTGATTTTTAAACGAAAAAAATATTCTTCGTGTTATTATCATTAAATACTTCTAATCTATAATTAAATAACTTCTAATACTTATAACAAATGTATACTGAGCTACTGATTAAGCCTGTCTACTGCACACACTCAGAGTAATAAAATAAAAAAAATAGCCGTTGTAAGCTGCGAAGAGAGTTGAGACGCGTGGCGCGGTGGCGTCGTGAACAACTTATCAAATTCGACCAATCATGAGAGCTTGAGGTATATTAGCTTATGTATCGTCTCTTGGAAGTATAGGACTGACTATTAATTGCCTTGAAGCGTGCGCGAAATGACACAAACTCCACAGTGCGTTCCACAATTCATACTGTGACGCATTTTTTTACCAGCTCCATTGCAAATACACATGGTAATAAGCTCTTATTTTATAATTCCAGTTGCAATGATGAATCTTCAAAAAATATTTCTACCCTTAACCTCAAATTTAAAATAGTCAGGTTTACCTTCATTTCGAAAACTGATATATGCATTTTCTTTAACAAAGCACAAAATTTTGAATTACGATTATATTTTTTAACTAAATACAATCACAAGATATCATCAGTATTGCTTTCTTCAACAAAACGCATAGAACTATGATAGATAATAGCAGTTAATCCCGATAGCGTATCAAATATTTGTCAATTATTTAGGAGCCATTTTAATTTCTTATGTTTGCTGAAATATCCAGGAAGAGAATCTAAAGGGTTTTCAAATTAGAGGTTTCATTTGGGGCTCTATTACGTTGATAACGGCACGAATCTTCTCTGAGTTTTTGAATTCACTGAGAAGCATCAGCATAAACCTTATCTTTCACGTGAACCCAAACAAAAAAGTCTAGAGGATTTAAATCGCATGATCTCAGCGACCAATTATAATCGCCGTTTCGAGAAATCACTCGGCCTGGAAACTTTTGACACAAAAGACCGATGGTTTCGCCACTTGTATGGCACTTAGCGTCGTCTTGTTGGGAATAAACATCGCTTACATCGATATCTTCCAATTCTGGCCATAAAAATTCAATAATCATGGTTCGATGGCACAATCCATTCACCGAAACAGCCGCTCCAGCTTTATTTAAAAAAAAATAAGGCCCAATGACCCCTTCTGCCCAAAAATCAATAATAATCAATAATGGTTTTTCGAGACCCAAATGCAAAAAAAAATGGCACTTCTTACTATGACAGCTGCCAAAATAGCGGGCTATATAAAATGAAGCCTCTTATTGGAAAACCCTGTATATTCTTGCCTTCTTTCCTACTTTAAGGGCATGTGATACTTGAGAAATGTAGAATATTCAAGTGAACTTGGTCCAGTTTCTACATGTTTGTGTCTAAAATACATTGAATTTTTAAAAAAACTTCTCCATAGATTTTTCCCAAATTTATCTTTTTTCTATTTTTTGAACCAAAAGTCGTCTATCTACCTCCGTTTTTATCTTCTCTACCATTTCTAAAATTTTGAAAACAGAATTTAAAGTATTTTGGACGCAAACATGTAGAAACTTAAATTCAATAAAATTTGCTAATTTCTGATGTATCACATGACCTTAATGGCACTTTTTAAAAAAGTTTGGTAGTCTTTCCGAAACCGAAATTTTTATTTTTCTCCGTGACATGTTTCAGAATTTTTAATAATGGGTAACGCTATATTCAGTAATTGCTAACTGCTAATTGAGAGATTTTCTATAATATTTACAAAAAGTAAGTGAATTTTTTCAAATTTTATCCAAATTTTACGAATAAGTAACTGCGTGAAATTTCATTTACGTATTTCAGAAAATTCCGATAGAAATTTCTAAGTCATACTAATAACAGTTTCTAAAGTGTCTTGATTTTAATAATATGAAATCAAAATAATTTCCCCTTTGTTATAGTAGAAAAAATGTCATAATTCTGCATTTAATAAGACCAAGTTAAAAGGGAAATGTCAATCTCGTGAAAAGATATTGCAAAAAAACAAGAAAGTTCATTTTCTTCAGTTTCTAATATATCAAAAAATAATATATTGTTACTGAAAAATAATTATAGATGAAAAAATCATCCTGAAAGTTGTCAGGAAATAAGCAAAAAAAATATCTTTAGTTTCAACCTATTTTATGTTATAAGCATTATTTTTAAAAGATTGATGTTAAAATGAGCAATAACAGATTCTTTTATTTACTTAGAGCGCCAGAAACCATTGCGGAGGTCCATAGGAGAACTGAAAGGGTGATCTTCATCCTTTAATTTTCAACAAACTTGATGTACTAATAATTAAAAAATTGAAACTGGTTTATATAGGGAGAATTCTGGAATTGTCAGTACAGTTTTATAAATATCCACGTCAACGTCCTGCGTTTGCCATATCGCTAAGTCATCACCACTTTCTAATCCCTCCAAAAAGGCCAACATTAATCTCTCTAAAATCCACTTTAATGACAATTTCCACAGCAGACGGATAAAATGGAGATCAAAAGAATATAAATAAGTACTTAAAGCCAGAAATGACTATACCAAGTGGAAAAAGAGTGTTACGCAGTTTAGAAATGAGTTCTATCCCGTTTAATACTTCCTTTTGTTCGTTAGTAATCATTCCTGTTTTTTAGTGTTCGTTTATATTCTTATGATCTCTATTTTTCTCCATGTAGTAAGAATAATATATAAATGAATACAGCGATTTTTTACTCACGTATGAATATTTGAAGATATGGTTTTGATAAATTTATAAAACTTTCAGGAAAGGGCGCTGATAATGTTAGAAGACCTGCTTTTTGATAAAATCGTTAACAAGTTTTGGTTTTTCAAAGACACATGCAATTATTATTGTACGGGAAAGAATTGAAAGCGCCTCATTGATAAAAACACATTTCAATATTACGAATAATAAGTGTTAAAGCGAGGTTTATAGTTAGAATATGTGAATAATTGTATAAAAAATAAATATTTTTTATAATGTTATATTCAAGTAGTTTCTTTACATAGAATTTATAAAAGATAGTAGTATGATTAAATATTTAAAATTCCGTAAAGTACACATTTAACAATTCCACAAAACTGGATAACTTTTTCCAATGATAATTTTTTAGTTTCAATTCAGCGACAGTAAATTTTTGCGGAGTTGTCCCTCCCCTTGAAAATAAAAAGGTTTTATTGTGGACGTTTTTTTCATTTAATGCATATTTCTTGAGATATTTCGATGTAACAAGATAAAAAAGTCACTCTGTATATACATTGTTATCCTACAGATACATTGAATTTGTTCACTGATTTTAATAAAAGTATATTTTCAGTGATTTAAATAAAATCTAAAATTTGAGCTCTTTTTTAATAATATAGGTATATTTTTGTTTTGTTCATAACCTGGTAAGCAGCAACTAATAGTTGATTCAGATTCAGAAAATATAATCGAACAGTTTATTTTTTCGGCGCAATTTCATTCTTAAAATTTACCAAAGTCCTGAAATGGGTATATAATGTTCCAAAAATAGCAAGAAAGATGATTATTATCTATCCTGATAAAGCCATAAATAAACAACACTATCTTACAAATGGTCACGATTACTACTTGGCAATATTACGTAATTTCTTGGCTTCAAATACAGTCAAGTCGAATTAAATTAATTAATTCCATAATAAACTTCAATTAACATTATCATAATGCTTGAGATTTTTCTAGACAGAAACTTTTATATGTTATCACATTTCAAAACTATATTGTATGGAAATTCGCATCCTGACATTTTGGCTCCTGATAGTTGGCGCGTCTTTCAAACTTACCATTGGATAAATACATAATAATGTCAATTCACTCACTCATATATTGAATATACTCACTTACATATTGAATAAACTCTAAATTGAATAGGAGCCAACATGGCGGATGCACACTTCTGGTTAATATAGTACTATAATTCAAAGGTACTGACTATTAGACCATTAGAAAAGGACAGACTTATGCGCTTATTCATTGAGTGGCTAAATTCAAACCAAAATTATCTGTTAGCTGTTACCAATTTTAGACTTTTTTCCGTGCTGTGGAATTGTAACTCACTCAGATTAAATACCATATGTAAATGGTGGATACTCATTACGCAATGCCTTAAATAGTTGGTTTTCTCTGTAGCGATTTATTTCATCATCCGTTCGATACTTCGCAGCAATGACAAAGTCATAGTTGTTGGGGGGATAAACTATGGTAATAATAAAGGCCTTCTTTCCATCTTCTAGAAAATATCCAGAGAATCTACTCATGATTCCTATGCAGTCGCCTCGGTTTCCGAACACGGGACTTCCCAGGTATTTCTAAAATTAAGAAGCTTTTTTTTAAAATACTTTCTAAAATTCAACAAAATATATCGCTAAGGATCGCTAAGAGTATGAACTATGGAAAAGCTAGTGTTTCAGGAGATTTGGTGTCACTGGAAGTGAATTCAATTCAAACGCAAATTTTTAAACCAAGGAGTTCGGTGGCCCAGGAACAAATATCCAGGGCAATTTAATTATCACGTCCAGGAACCTTTATCGGGCAACTTATGTTATTTAGGGCATAGTCAAGACTCCTAGAATCAGAAATAGGAAGATTAGTAAGAAGGTCACAGAAAGCTTTCTACTACTTCACATCTAGGGTGATCAACCTTGAACCCTAATGGGGTGGCGTTGATCCCCGTACATTAGTTGATGTACAGAAAGTCTTTAGCTAATTATTATGCAGGGTGACCATCGTCGAATCTAAATGTAGTGGCCATGCTTCCCGTAGATTAGATGCTTTACCAGGCGTCTAAAATAAATATCGACAGGAAGTTTCCTGCTAATTGATGCTTAGAGCTGTTAACAACCGCGAACCCACCTGATCCTGCATATGTTTCTTCGGAAATCAAGCCCTACAACAAGCGACAAGGCGTATCCTCGGGATGCGGGTGTAGGGGCCCTGTACCAAAGGATTCTGCTGAATACGGATACAAACTAAATAAGCAGTCGCGGACAATGTTCGCAACTGACTGCACGGCACCAGGGAGTGGTGTCTTCTACCGTCTCTCTAGGAAACCCGGTCGCCTTCTGGAGTATTCAGACTTTATCTCTACATACGGAGCTCTGCAGAGGTGAACCGGATATTTCTCTAGCTAATCGTGGGGTAAAAAATGGAGTTTGAAAAATTGAATAAAAGTTTATCAGAAAAGATGTTTGGTCAGGAGTTGGACGTGATCGAGGTGCCTGTGGTTGAGAAATTTCAGGCTAGACAATGTAGATATTAAATCCAAGAGTGTCATTAAAAGAAGATACAGATGATACAAAGGGTAGAGGGGATCCTGAAGAGCATGGAAACATTCTCCAGCACCAAAAAGAATATGTCCTTTCCTATCAGGAGGGGTATTGACGAGGTATTCCACGAGCATTCTCACTTGCGAAATAGCGTGGAGTATGGCGATAGAGACCTTCGGAACTTCGAGCAGCAGCTTAGAGATAGGATAGTACAGAAAATAAAGGGGATGAAGTCTCAATGAGTCGTGGAGTCAGTAGATGAGGGCTGCCAATTAGCTCCACAGCCCACTGCGAGGTCTACCCCGGCCTTGCGGAAACGGCCAAGAGAGTCGACCGTGAGCACGAATTAGGCGATAACAAAAAACTGGAGGACAAGAGGCTGAGAGCCTCTACCAAGAAGAGGGAGCGGGGGGAGATTCCAGCTAGGAAAAACCTCCGGAAGTTAAAGCCAATGAAGACCAGAAAATAGGAGAGGCCGAGACGTGCTCGCCCAGAAGTGGTGCTCATAAACGCTGGAGGAGTGAGTTACGAGGCCATTTAGAAGAACCTCAAGAGGCGTGTTAAACCTGACGACCTCATCCCCAAGATTTAGGTGGAGATTCCGGACATGTTCTCCCGCAGGAAAAAGGTGGCGAACCGAGTAGGAAGCCTTCGAGAGGCCGCGTAGAAGTCAAGCAGGCAGTAAAGAAGGACGCCGAAGGTCGGCGTAGAGCGCCTATAGAACATGACTCTAAAGTTAAAAGTTAATGCGGTTCCAGGGCCATTGGCTAGCGGGAAAGCAGGGGAGTTTTAGAAAGTAGTAGAAAGCTTTCTGTGGCCTTACTTATCTTCCTATTTCTAATTATAAGAGAGTCTTGACTATACCCTTAATGAAGTAAGTTTCTTCAAAAAGGTTACTGGATATAATAACTAAATTGCCCTAGGTAATTGTCCTAGGGCCACCGAACTCCTCGATTTAAAAATTCGCGAGTGCCATGTGTGGCTTCTATGTATGGATCCGATTTCAAATCTTGGGAGACTTAGGGATATTTCTACTTGGAGAATTATTAAAGAACGTTCAATATTTTTACACGTTATTCAATTAAAATTTATTTTAATTATGTATCTATTAATTATATATAATCAATATATATTTATTAAATATATAGATATAATTAATTACATCTATTAATAATTAGCAATATCAATATTTTGTTATCATAGAAAAATGGAAATTTATGCTCTCTCTGTCCGGAAATATGGTATATATTGCAAAATTATTTTCGTCCAAATTTATGGTATACATTTACAAAATTCAAAATGCAAAGTAATTGATAAAAAATTACATGATTACTAAATTGCTTACTTATTGAGTTAATATTCAATGTTTTTTGATCTGTATACTATATTTTCAGACAAAGGGACTCTTTCTATCATTTCGATAAATAAAGTAGAATAAGTGTATTTACATCGCTCTTAAATTCTTTATCTTCGTTGACTAGTGAAGCGCAAAATAATGCTGGTTCATTTTCAATTAAACAATCATTATCTGGACGAAAAAATATAGCCAAATTCTGCAAGGTAAATAAAATAATTATTTAATTTCAGTGATTTTATTTCACCTCATTACATACTTTCTTTGTTGCTTACCTTCCCATATGAGTTCACTTTAATTGTCGTTAAAAAGAAATGAGTCATTGAAGTAATAGGTAAAAATAAATTATTATTGAAACCATGAAAAGATTGAATGGGAGTTTCGAGTTTCAACTGTAAAAAATAATAATGGGGTGAATTAAAATGAAATCATTACATTTACATGCAAGTGAGCAAATATATCTCTGAGGTTTAACTTTTCAGGAGGGCAAAGAAATGTATTTTGTGTCAATGTCATGGAGATTAAGCAATATGAACGAAAGGTACAAGATACCTTACGTTATACAATATGCTTTGCGACAGATTAGATATATTTTAATTTACCTTGTATAAATCAAAATACTTCTTCATAAAACATGAATAAAGTTGTTTGTATAAAATAAATTATATCGTAAAAATGATCTATAATAAAAATGTTTACGCAAGTTGATTCGAAATTATGTTACGCTGAGATTTCACGTGAATTTGTCATAAATCTCTATATTATTTCTTTTGCATTGACTTGAAATGGTGATTCTAGACGGTCATTTTTGTCACATTTTACTTTATTACTTCAAAAAAGGTAAAAACGAAGTGCAAGCTCGAAAAAAGTTGTATGATGTTTATGGTGAAAAATCATTAACAGCACGCCAGTGCCAGAATTGGTTTGCTAGTTTTCGTTCGGGAGATTTTGACCTCAAAGATGCACCACGCTCTGCACGCCCAACTAAAGTTGACGGCGACAAAATAAAAGCAATGATAGAAAATGATCGGCATAGTACGACACGAGAGATCGCTGAAACGTGGGGAAACCGATTCATTTTTAAAGCGAATCATAACGGGCGATGAAAAATGGATCGTTTACGATAACGTTGTGCGAAAAATCGACATCAAAAGCCGATATTCATCAAAAGAGGGTTATGCTGAGTGTTTGGTGGGATTTCAAAGGTATTGTCTATTTTGAGCTGCTTGCAAGGAACCAAACTATCAATTCTAATGTCTACTGTCGCCAACTAATGAAATTGGAGAAAAGCGCCCAGAACTGTCAACTCGTAAAGGCATCATCTTCCATCAAGATAACGCCAGACCACATACGAGGTCTGTCCGGAAAATATCGGGCCTACCTTTATATCTCCGCGACATAGTGTTCGAACGACCTCTGCGGGGCATTAACGTCAACAGTAAAGCCTCACGAACCTATCGGTTGCTTGCTGACATCTCCCGGTCGTATAGTTCACGCGCAGCGTGTCTTTGTTTACAAAGCTATTTTTGAGTTCGGTGGATTTTGTGATTGAAAAAATGTCTGAAAAACAAGGTCAACGAATTTGCACCAAATTTTGTTTTGAACTCGGAAAAACGAGTTCGGAAACTATTCAGATGATGCAGAAGGCCTTTGGAAATGATTGTATGAGCAAAACACGAATAAAAGAGTGGTATAATCGTTTCAAAGGAGGCAGCACTTCTGTTGATAGTGATTCTCGTTCTGGCCGATCTTCAATTGAAGCTGATCGGCGATTAACTGTTCGTGAACTAGAAAATGATCTTGGAATACCAAAAACTACTGTTTGGGAAATTTTGAACAAGATTTTAGGAATGACATTCATCGAATCTTGTGCAGCAGTTTCTGAGTAAACACAGTATCGCATTGCTTCGACAACCTCCGTACAGTCCCGACATAGCTCCCTGCGACTTTTGGATATTCACAAAATTGAAAATGGTGCTCAAAGGAAAGCGGTTCGATGACATCGAGACGATTCAGAGTAATACGATGCGCGAGCTGAAGGCCATTCCAAAAAGTGAGTTCCAGGACTGTTTCGAGAAGTGGAAACATCGCTGGAACCGTGTTATTCAATCAAGTGGGGATTACTTTGAAGGATGCCACTCGCAAAAAATTATTGGAGTTAGGCTGGGAAGTGATGCCTCATCCACCGTATAGTCCTGACCTTGCACCATCCGACTATCATTTATTCCGTTCACTTCAAAACCACTTGAATGGGAAAACATTCGATTCAAATGAGGATGTCAAAAATGAGTTAATTCAATTTTTTGCCTCTAAGAACCAAACTTTCTACGAAAGCGGAATTATGAAATTGACTCAAAAATGGCAAGAGGTCATCGAACAAAATGGTCAATACATAATTGATTAATGTTTGTTATTTGTATTAATAAACTTGCCTTGAAAATCATGAAAGAAAAACGAAATGACTTTGTTGCCAACCCAGTATATAATATTTAATTGATTTAATCAATAAATGTAATATTAAGAGATGTTTTTAGTTCAAGTCTACCCTGCACGTTACAGTTCTGACATAATTAACAAAAAAATTCAGTACCATTGATGATTAAATTTATTGGAAATACTGTCGAGAAGTTTCAATAATTTACGATTAATAAAAGTATCCAGAAAATATTCTGTTTTATCCCCACATTATGCACACTTTTGCCCGCATATTTGGCAGTCTCTCGGGATCTCTCGGGTCACTTTTTGAGTTACCATAATAGGGAATAAATGTTTTTTTCACATAAAACCTACATATTTTGTCGGTTTTAATGAATTTCATATAATGTGAGGTATCTTTTGTACCTGTTATGTCACTCTACGAGCATTTCTATTGCTTCAAACGTTTTCTCTGTGGTGCAATATGTACATTACATTACAATGCTGTAGATAATTTAAATTCAAGATAATCATTCAATAATGTGGAATAAATATTTAAAGATAATAATGAACTAGTAAATTGATAATCCTAAAACGCAGACATTGACCATATTTTGTCAAATGACTCACTGTTATGACGGCAACGTTATTAGCCAAAGATCTTGTAAAATTCTCCTGAGTTTCTATTAAACGAATATTATGATATGATTTTGCGTGAAAATCGAACACAGTGATTCCATCATATTCAGATTCTTTGAAATAGCTAAAATAATTAGAAGCTGTGCTTAATATTTTATAGGGAGATATTCCTATTCCTGTCCCAATATGTCTTCCATATTTAGTCATTATCACGAGCGTAGAAAGGACTTGAATATTCGGTGGTATTTCATCCTTTGTTCTCTCACACAATCTATATTTTCCTATTAAAAGAAAAGATGATATATTTTTAATAATGATATGAACAGTGAGGATGTTAAAATAGAAAGAATTTCAAAAATTGTATTTGTTAAAACAACTGTTATTTGTATGAACAATTTTTTTTCATTTACTCAGAAGAATTATGCTTAAACCAATACACTATTATTTCTATTATCTATATTTTCAAATATCTTTCAAACTGTTCGAGATACAGTCAAAAGTCACATAATTAATATTATTAAAGATATGTGTTGATGTTGATAGTTGGCTTTAGGGTCCAAGGTTAATAAAAACTCAACGATTTCGTTTTTATATGTAGGTAAAAAAACTTTGAGATTACTTCAAGGTAAATATTTCTTTCACATAACGTAAATCTCTGGATACTAGAAAAACATTTTGGAAAGTTAGAATTGAATGTCTAAGTATAAAATATAGATTGAAATTCATGCATGAGATTGTAGATTCCAATTTCTTTGGTATGCAGTATAATTTGAAAGGATATAAACAGTATTTCTGTATAAATTAAATGGGGAAACTTTAAAAACGTGACATATTATGCGTGTATACAGTGGGATGAAAACTTGATTTTCTATAGATTTTTTCGCATAGCCTTTTTCTTTATATGAAGCTAAAAATATCGGTAATTATTTCTATATTGTATAGCGAGTTGAAGACAACATTGTCACAAGATGAAATGATTTTTCTTTTTTTTAAATGTACATTCTTAAACGCTAAAATTGCCAATTCCCGCTTAAATATGTAGATATAACATTTTTTTACATTCATTCATGAAATTATACAACAAACACAGAAATATTTGAGATATTGAGTTCAAATTTATTGTGGGTGTAGTGCAAGCATTACATTTTATGAATGAAATTCGATATCGGTCATATGACCACCACGAGCCCGTTTACAGCGGTCGATTTTTCGAACCCAATTTTCCACTACTCTGGCACACATTTCGACCGGAACGTTGGCAATTTCGCGTTGGATGTTGTTTTTGAGGTCGTCTAAAGTTGCTGTCTTGTTGGCATAGACCAGTGACTTGATATGGCCCCATACAAAGAAATCCAATGGCGTTAGATCGCATGAACGAGGCGGCCATTCTACCGGACCATTTCTCGAGATAACACGTTCACCGAATTTGCCTTTTAATAAATCGATTGTGACGCGTGCTGTGTGGCTAGTGGCACCGTCTTGTTGAAATCACATATTGTTGATGTCAAGTTCATCCAGTTCTGACCACAAATAATCTTCCAACATAGCACGATAGCGCTCTCCATTGACGGTAACATGACGGTCCTTTTCATCCACGAAAAAATACGGCCCAATCACACCACCGGCATGAAAACCGCACCAAACAGTCACTTTTTGCGGATGCAACGGTGTCTCAAGAAGCACATTTGGGTTTGTTGCTGACCAATAACGCATATTTTGCTTATTAACAAAGCCATTAAGCCAGAAATGAGCTTCATCGCTGAAGATAATTTTTCGATGAAATTCTTCATTTTCTTCAAGCTTTGCCAGAGCCGAATTGGAGAAGTTTCGGCGTTTCGAATGATCAAGTGGCTTTAGTTCTTGAGTCAATTTAATCTTGAAAGCATGTAGGCCAAGATCTTTTCGCATAATACGCCACAGTGTCGTTTGAGCGATGCCTAATTCTTGAGAACGACGTGGAATCGACTGATTTTGCTCATTTTGAATCGATGCACTTATGGCTGCGATTATTTCTTCGCTTCGAGCAATACGACGTCTTTTTGGCACCGGAACGTCCAATAGTGTAAATTTAGTCTTTAATTTATCCACTATAGCACGCACAGCCTGTCAAGTGGGATGATTATTACGGCCGAAAATTCGAGTAAGCGCTCTTAAAGTTGCGACCACTGACTCATAATTTCGGTAGTAATTTTTAATAATTTCCCAAACGTTGCTGGTTCGTGAACTTTACCATGATGAAAATGTTGACTTTAACTAACGTTTTGACATTGACAGTTCATTAAAAAAGTTTGAGGGTGCGTTCATATAAAGATACGAAATTGTTATGTCCCTATTTGAAAACCCTTTACTTAGACATTTAATTCTAATTTTCCAAAATGTTTTTCTGGTATTCAGAGATTTACGTTGTGTGAAAGAAATATTTACCTTGAAGTAATCTCAAAGTTTCTTTACCTAAATATAAAAACGAAATGATAACTACAATACTTAAAAAAAATTTTTACGAAAGAAATCTTATTTCCTCTTTTTTTCTGTATTTTTTAGATTCATAATAAATCTCTGATGAGGGCTCTGATCAGAGCTGAAACGTCTGATTATGTAAAACGCTGAGCTTTTATTAACCTTGGACTCTAAAGCCAACTATCAACATCAACACATATCTTCGATTATTAATTAAGGGTCAATGCAAGTCCAAAATATAAAGTAATAGTATTCCTTGCATAAATTGCTGAACTGGCTATTTATGAAAATAGTGCAAAATTTTCGAAACAATCTTTATTAATATTGGGTCATTGTGTATGAAGTTGAAAGTTTCTTATGTATGAATTTTGACATTTAATATCTATGACATTTTGCATTAGCATTTGTTTATGTTTTGTAGATTATGAAGCTACACTATTATTCTTTCGGTTTGTAAAATTTCCTTCTGGGAATTTCATTTTGAAAATGAACCACGTGGAAGACCTCAACCCAATGTAGATAATAATGAACTGAAAACTATTGTAGAGTGACACATCTCAAACTACTTGTAAGTTAGCATCGAAATTTGGTGTTTCTATCCTAATCATATTGGATTATTTGCGTTAAATCGACAAAGTAGCAAAGCTTGAAAGATGGGTTCCGCACGAATTAAGGGGGGAAATCCATGTAAAAATTTCGATTTTTTTTTTGTTGATAATCTGAAAAGCTGCTCAGTTTTTTGAAGACTCAGAAGGACTATTTTATGGACCTGGGATTGCAGAATAATCGGCAAGTAACTAAAACTGGCCGTTATACTGCATTGAGGGGAGGTTCTACACTTCAGCGGGAAAATCGGGCCTATTTTTCGGAAATGAATAGCAAAGGATCTACTAAAGATATCAACACAAATTTTTTTTTATTCAACGATACATCCTTTCACTTTAAATCTGTATTTTTGCAAATTTTCAAACATGAATTCCGCGACCTTGGAACGTCTTTGAACTTGTCGCTACCAAAAACAATATGGGTGTCATTGTTGTATCACATCGACCAGTTGGGTTATCTGAAATCAAAAAATTGAAATATTTTTTGATTGAGGCCAGTATTGGCAATGATCGGCCGAGCACGATTTTGAAAATTTAAATTTTTTAAATTTTTATACCCCCCCCCCCCCCCATAGGTCAAAAGATTAGGTGAAATTTCAAACTTTTGATTTAATATTGCATTATTTGAACAAATTTGATGCAGCGAAAATATTTCATTTTTTTGATTTCAGAGAATCCAACTGGTCGATGTGATACAAGAATAACACCCATGTTGTTTTTGGTAGCGACAAGTTCAAAGACGTTCCAAGGTCGCGGAATTCATGTTTGAAAATTTTCAAAAATACAGATTTAAAGTGAAAGGGTGTATCTTTAAATAAAAAAAAATTTGTGTTGATATCTTTAGTAGATCCTTTGTAATTCATTTCCGAAAAATAGGCCCGATTTTCCCGCTGAAGTGTAGAACCTCCCCTTAAAACTTTAAACGCGATTATCTCGAAACTGTATTTTTAAAAACTGCTCGTGTTGTAACTCAAAAAGTTATTGACCGATTTGTCTGAAATTTTAAGAGGCTTTTCTCTATATTATTATCGGAAGGATAAACCTAAAATTTCAGATATTTCGCGTTGATAAAATACTTTTTGGGAGTCAAAAATGTCGAAAAAATAGCCCAAAATTCTAACTTATTTTTCAAAGGCTTATTTTATATTGAATTTTATGTTTTTTTTAGTGTTACAGGTTTATCCTTCCCGTTAATGTTATAAAAAGAAAGAAATTTAATTTTTTTGTTATAGATCAATGGTTAATGTGTGATAAATAGAGCACTTTTGGACCTCGCGCCGAAGACGACAGACGAAAAATTATCCTGAGCCGCCATTTTGTAAGGAAAAATGAAGAAAAAAAAAAATTTTTTTTTGATTTTGATTTTGATTTTGAGGCGTTTATATGGACTTCCCCCCAAAGGGGTATCCTCATATAGATGGCGAAAAATTGATGCGAACTTTGGGAATTTTTCTCTCAAAAACTATATAATATTTTTATTTCAAAATTTTACAGCTTTTTATTTATGATTTGAAAAAACAAAAAAAATTTTTATTGCAATTATTATAAATATTTGAGGCGAGAGAACACATTGAAGCACAAGACTTTTTTTTTCTTCCGACTTTATGCCGTTGATTATTCAGCGAATTTTGAACGTATCAAAAAAAAACTGTTTTAAAGGAAATTTAATAATCTAGTCGATGAACCTAAAGGATTTTTCGAAATATTATTGTTTAACCACTTTTTTTACAAAAGACGATGAAAAAACTTTTTAAAATTTTTTTTCAAAAGTCTGCCATTTTTTCAAAACATTCATATAATCTTAGATCAGGTTCATCGACGAGATTATGGTGTGATAATAACAAAACAATATGATTTTTATGTTTCAGAGTGGTACAGCGACCGTAAAAAAGTCTTGTGCTTCAATGTGTCCTCCCGCCTCAAATATTTATAATAATTGTAATAAAAAATTTTTGTTTTGTTTTTTCAAATCATAAATAAAAAGCTGTAAAATTTTGGAATGAAAATATATAGTTTTTGAGAAATAAATTCCCAAAGTTCACGTCAATTTTTCGCCATCTATATGAGGATACCCCCTTAAACGCACATCAGATGCAAAAACGTTCCGATGTTTGCGTTTCTTTGTTTTCGTGGTATAAAGTAGAACCGTTTCTATATCGTATCGTTACTTGTGATAAAAAATGGATCCTCTATGATAATCGTAAGTGTTCAGAAAACTGGTTAGATAATGATGAAGCACTAAAACCTACTGTAACCAACTGGACAGCGTGATAAAGAATCTGGCAGAAAAAAACCTAAAATTCGTAAACAGACAGGCAAATAGGACGCAATTAAAAATACTGGAATTGGATTCGGAAACTATCGATCATTCTCCGTATTCATCGAACCTTTCACCAACTGATCGGTTCTCGCTCTCCAGGCTTTTTTACAAAAGGCATAAATGAATTACCATTGAAATGGCAAAAGTGTATCGTTGTCTCAGGAGCATACTTTGGATAATTGAAATGTTATTTTATTCGAAGAAAAATAAAGCAAACTTTCGAATCCGAACTTCCAAGTTCATACCTAATGACCCAATAGAAAGGAGAAACAAGTGAACTAACGATGTGTTTGTTTGTTTGTTATAATCATATTTTTTCAGTTTGATTTAAAATACTCTTGTGTTTTTTCTCATAATAATTTTTCCCCACACTGAGAGAAATCCCATTAGTTGTGCTGACTAAAAGGTCACAAATATATACTTTTAGTAAGCAGTACCAAAAATTTTGTAAAACTGACCAATGCTCAAAAGTCCATGGAACTAAGTATGCTACTAATTTTTATTTGTAAAATTAATCAGATTTATTTAGTTTGAGAAATGTAATTATTTTATTTCCACATGCAATATTTGTGTGTAAACATGACTTGAAATTCTTTGGTAGTAGTAAACTCCAAGAAATAAATGTACAGACGAATTAGATTTTACCTGCTTATAAACTGTTTTGAATCGTTTTGAAATCGTTATATACATTGATTTCTTAAAATTTTGCTTTTGTTTTTCATAAAAATGAGAAGAATTAAATGATGATGATTTTAAAGTATAATTGCAAACTGTTGTGCAGTTTGTAATAAAAAACATGTCAACAATTATTCATATAGATTCAATGATGAATTAAACACTTTATTTGAAAGTTGGAATTACTATTTTAATCATGTACGGATGGAATAATTCATCAGTTTCTAATTAAGATATTGGAATAGTTTTTAATACAATGATTCTCAGTTATGTCGGAAAAATATATATTTTTGTAATAACTAAACTGGAGAAATAGTAATAGCAATTAATGCAATTAGTAAGTTTTACTAAAACGTATTGGTAAATTCTATTATAAGATCGATAGAATCTAGGAACGCATGAAAATAGTCCCGGCGACAAGACAAATATACTTGTGACCCTTTTTCACAAAAAAAATGGGTAACCACGACTAATACTTTCTCTCAGTGCGCATTGTTGAATAAATTACGTATTGAATGTTCCAAACGTCATGTCAAAAATATTTTTAAGAAGCTCAAATTATCGATCACATATATCTAGAATTAAAGTTTACTTGATGTAACCAAACAATTTTTTTGAATGAACCAAGATCTTTGGTTAAGTCAAAAAAATTAAATTTGCGAGTATGAAGTTTGATCGTTTGATGCCCGAACAAGCCAAGGGTAATAACCACCCGAGTAAAATAAATGTTTCTCCTGTATTGCACAATATACAATTATAAGTTGTCTTTTAATAACAGCAATAATTACATAATTATTACTTAGCCGGCTGCACGCGCTCATTCGTTTTAATATTAAGCTAACAAACATAATTATATTTATATTTATTTTGATGATGTCGAAACTTTGCGAGCCATAAAAAGTATAGTAATCATAAATATAAAAATTTAGAGGATATGATAAGGTTTGACGTCATTGATGATATTCAACGAATTAATTAATGATTTAATAATTTTAATGAATTTTCTAAAACAGCCAGGGTTAATGTAAAAAAACCAATTATGGCTTGGAGTTCCAAAAGTAGATCAGTATTCTCTATGATGTAACATATCACTTAATAAGTTTCCGGTTTAACTAAGAAATACACAGTTTTAATAATTTTGATAATTTTTATATATTTTTTTTTAAACATTTCAATCCTATTCGGTAAACTCTTTGTAATTATTCTCTTCAAAAATGTAATTAATATCTTTATTAGACATGAGATTACACTAATTGTTCATTAGAGTAGAAAAAATGATTTTTTATTTATATCTTTTATGGCAATGTTTGCTGATCTTGTACTTTTAAAATTCAGTTACCCAATATGTTACATTCAGAATATTTCTGAACTTTTAATGACGATTCAGAATTTTTAATTACAGATAACGCTATACGCAGTAATTTATAACTGCCAATTGAGAGATTTTCTCTCAAATTTACAGAAAGTAACTGAATTTTCACAAATTTTATATTAATTTTACGAATATGTAATTGCATGAAATTTCAGTTACGTATTTCAGGAAATTCTGATAGAAAGGGCATAGCCAGGTTTCCATGTGAAATCGGCCTTAAAATCAAATCAAATTTCGCATCAACCATATGGAAGGGGTTGGGCAAGAGATTATTTTGCCAAATTTTCAGATTATTATCTGCCATTTTAAATGAGTAATGGCGGATTTTACAATTTTCGTTTTTTTATTTTTTAGCTAAACTAATAATAGGAAAATTTTGAAAAAATCAAGTTTGTTTTTTCTAATAGAAGACACATTTGTAAATTTTTGCAGATTTTTTCATACATAATTCGCAATGCAAAAAATTGCGAAAATTTTTGCACGCAATTTTGTTCATGATTGAATTGCGCGACCACTCTTTTAAATTATTCTATTCATTAGATACGTATCGATGATTAAAAAAGAATTTCTGCAGATTTTTGCAAGGTGTGGACGGGGGTAAAAAAATAATAAAAACCGTCAAAATACGCATTCTCCCAACTTCTTACTATTGAAGCACATTTTATAATAACAGTAGACAAATGAAAAAACAAATTTTATTTGGTAATCAATCTCTATCACGGTTATCACTGCTGTAATTTTTGCAAAAACTTTGCAAAATATTTTGTGCATTTTTTTTGTTGCGAAAAACCGAAATTTTTACATGCATTGTGAACAAATGGTTGATTGTCGTTATTCGCAAGTCGAAATAGTGCTGCTAAAAATGTCTTTTCGTATTCTTGAATAATTTTCGAATATACAGGTTAAATTAATTTCTTTTTGTTAAAAATAACATACACTGTAAAAAAAAGTGATTGAAAATTACCACATTAATCATTGGACATACAGATAACTTTGATTAATCGAGGTAATATTACCAAAATGGTGTGAAAATAATTGGAAAGTTGAAAATTACATTCGGAGATGAAAATTCCTGTAACATTATTTTCAGACAGTGTACTTTTGCGTTCCTGATGTAAAATTCAACTCTCAGTGTAAAATTGCAGATGTGTATTTCATTGCGCATGCGCTAGACTATTACAGGGATTTTAACATTGTAAAATATTTCACAAATAGTTCAAAGATTTCACAAATGTTTCAAGTATTTCACAACGTTTTCAAACACTTCAAATGATTTTGAAATATTTAAAATATTTCAAAAATCTCAAACATTTGAGAATATTTTACAAAGATTTCAAAGATTTCACAAAAATTTCATGATTTGCAAAAATTTTAAAAATTTTAGAAGACTTCATGACAAATTAAAACATTTGACAGATTTCACTAATATTTCAAACATCTTAAACATTTAAAGAGATTTAGAAAGTTTCACAAAGAAACATTACATTCAGTGAATTTAAAAAAATCTAATAGTAATCTAAACTAATCGTAGTTATCTTTATGTCCACTGATTAATCATAGTAATTTTACAGTTTTAGGATAAAATTATAACTATTGTTAAATTCCACAGTTAATGGCTACAAGTTTACCAAAAACTTGTAAAATTAACCCACTAATCATAGTAAAACGATTACAAAGCGACTTGTAATTTTCAACCACTTTTTTTTACAGTGTACTCATTTTACTATACAAGACATCGAAAATGCCCTCAAATCGTCCTCCATTTACTTTACTTTTTGAAATTTTAATGAGCACAAATAATAAGAAAAGCTCGTAAATTAAATAAGTAATTAACTTGGATTTCTGGATAACAAAAAATTTTTAGCAGTTATTTTGCATTGCAATACTTACATTTTCGTTACATTTTTTTATAAAATTTTGCCCGTTAGAAAATTTAGTTCGCTCAAAAACGGTCCGTTTTACGTAAAAGTGGTATATAAAATTGTTCTTTCATAGCACTCTATACTCTATAAGTGGCTGAGCATTCCCCAAGCATAAATTTTTTTTTAAATTATAAATTAGTCATCATTGCTGTCTTCGTTTGTAACTGTTAGTTTGAAGGAAACCCAATTTTACTTTTCGTATACCACTTTTATATAAAACGGAAATTTTTTGAACGGACTAAATTTTCAACGGGCAAAGCCTGTATATTCGAAGAATATTCAAGAATATAAATAGATAATTTTCGCAACACTCTTTCGACTTGCGAATAATCACAATCAACCATTTGTTCACAATACATTGCGTGCAAAAATTTTCGCAATTTTTTACATCCCGTATTATGCATGAAAAAATCTGCAAAAATTTACAAATGTGTTTTCTATTGGAAAAAACAACCCTGATTTTCTTCAAAATTTTCGTATGATTAGTTGAGCTAAAAAAAGAAAAAAAACTAAAATGGTAAAATCCGCCATTACTCATTTAAAATGGCAGATAATGATCTGAAAATTTGGCAAAATAATCTCTTGCCCAACCTCTTTCATATGATTGATGCGAAATTTGATTTGGTTTTAAGGCTGATTTCACATGGAAACCCGGCTATGCCCTTTCTAAGTTATACCAATAACAGTTTTTAAAGTGTCTCGATTTTAATAATATGAAACTACAATTTTTTCCCTTTGTTATAATATGAAAAATGTCACAATTCTGCATTTAATAAGTCCAAGTTGAAGGTGAAAAGTAAATCTCGTGAAAAAATATTGCAAAAAACAAGAAATTACATTTTTTTCTATTGCTAATAAATCAAAAATAATTGCATTCTTATGAAAAATAATTACAAATGAGAAAATCATCCTGAAAGTTGTCAGGAAATAAGCAAACAAAAGCAGAAAATAGATTCCAACACATTTTATGTAATAAGCATTATTTTTAGAAGACTGATGTTAAAATAAGCAATAACAGATTTTTTTACTTACTTGGAACGCCAGAAACGACTGCGAAGGTCCATAGGAGAACTGCAAGGGTAATCTTCATTTTATAATTTTCAAAGAACTTAATCTACTAATAATCTTCAAAATAAGACTATATAAGGAGAATTTCTAAATTGTCAATATAGTTTTGTAAATATCAACGTCAACGTATTGCGTTTACCAAGTCATCATCATTACTTTCTAGTCCCACCAATAAGACAAACATTTCTCCTTCTGCTACCAACTTCAATGTAACTTTTTACAGTAGTGAGAATAGAGTCTAAATAAAAACAGCAATTTTTTTTAAAGTGTGCATTTTTGAAGATATGGTATAGTTAAATTTATCAAATTTTCAAGAAAGGATGCTGATAATGTTAAAAGACCTGTTCTTTGATAAAATCGTTAATAATTTTTGTTTTTTTTTTAAGAAACATGCAATTATTATTATACGGGTAGAAATTGAAAGTGTCTCATTGATACAAACATATTTCAACATTACGAATAATAGGTGCACTGAAAAAACAGGATAGCTGAGAGAACTATATGGGTCATTCCATATTAGATTGACAGTCGATGTCGCAGATTTGAACGAGACAATTTTTTTTCAGTTCTTTATCAACAATAAATAGACACGTATTTTTTTGTCTGGCCAAAAAAATTTTTTTTACAAGTATACGATTTTTCGAATTTTCTAAGAAATGATATTTTCGACATAGCAAAGCGCACTTTTAAGCCTGTTTATCTTGAAAACAATTGTTCACACGAAAAATTTTCCAAATTACGAAAAGTAGGGTTTTGACTCTTCTTTACAGAGATTGTTGCTAAAAAAATGGTTTAAATATTTTTTAACATACAAAAGTAAAGAAATAAACGCAAAATCGTTTTTTTCCAAATTTGGCCCCTTTCGAAATTTATTTTTCGCAGCCTGGGAGATAGACCTACCGTCTGATTCCAGAGCTCGCCACCTGGCTAAACAGAGAGCACGGAGAGGTCAGCTTTTATTTGGCGCAAGCGCTCTCAGGCCACGGCTCTTTTAACGCGTACCTGAGGCGCTTTCAGAAAAGAGACGAGATGTGTTGTCACTGTGATTCCCCTGTGGATAATGCAGAGCACGCACTCTTCGTCTGCGCAAAGTGGAGCGCGGAAAGGGAGGCCCTCGGTCAGGCAGTGGGTGCTGAGCTAACTCCTGATACGATGGTCCCTATGATGCTCCAGTCTGAACAGATTTGGACGCTCATCGAGTCATTCGTCACACTTGTGATGAGGACGAGGGAGCTCGATGGGCGTCGGGAGTTGAACAACGGGGAGGGCCAGTAGAAATCGCATCGGGGCCTGCACCCGCGGTCGAGGTCCTGCGTCTCGGGTAGACTTGGCTGTCCGCGTCGTTCGGGGGAGGAATCTGTTTGTTTCTCCCCTGGGTGGCACGGCTAGTCGGTTTGCCTAGTGGGCGTGCGGCCGCGGATGGAAGTTCCGAGCGAACGCATGACGGAAGAGTCGTACGCGACTTTAATGGAAAAAATATTTTGCCATTTTTCCTCCTCACAAAAAAAAATACTGCCTTAAAGGAACGAAATAAGATTTCACGAAACTCAGTTAAAGGCATGTCATTGTCGTGACTTAATCTCAAGATGATCGATAAACAAAATACCATGCACGTCCCAAAATACGGGTGCCATAACTCTACCAATCCACCATTGAGTTTTTGGTCGGGTGTGAGCAAACGCGACACCCACTTCGAAAACAACTTACGCATCCCCAAATATTCGTGCAAAATTGTAAACACACGACCTTCTGATATCTGTAAGGTGCCAGCTATCTCACGCAACTTTAATTTACGACCGCCCAAAACTATTTTGTGGACTTTTTTTATGTTTTCCGGAACAACTACTGATTTTGGGCGATCAGAGCGTTCAGCGTCATCGGTGTTTGTGCGACCGCGTTTAAATTCGGCATACCCGTCAATGATTATTGATTTCCCTGGTGCAGAGTCCCCATAACGCTTATCAAGCCATTGCTTTGCTTCAACAGTATTTCTTAAAATTCTTATAAACTAGAACATTATTAAAAATTTTAATAGTCATTGCAAATATCAACTAAGAATGAAAGGAAAGGAAATAAAGGAAACACGTTCTTGGATCAAAGAACATATAAGAGGGCTCCACTTAAGCGCCACCTTTGTGCGTGGCCATTTCGGTCCTGCTTCAACGAAGGAGGCGAGCAACAAACAGTCCGAAAATCGTGATCGTCGATTAAAATTCAACTCAGATACGATTGAACAATTTTAATCGTATCTCGGGCACCCATGAATATTTTTTAAGTTTTCTTGGCTTAAATTACAGATAAGATTTTAAACTTTATGTCGTATAATTTTCAGATGTTGGAAAAATTTTTCCTAAGTCATGCAAAAAGTTGAATTTGAGGTAGAGAATTTGAAAAAATCTTGAATTTTTTTTTTTAACTTCTCACGTGCTGTATTATTTTCAGAAAGTCAAAAGAATATTTGTGGAGCATCACTAGACGTGAAATTTCATAAGCTTTCCAACTGTATTTTTAAAAATGCCCTATCTCTTTTTTTCACCGAGATATCGTGGTGCAAAGTCAGCAGTGATTTTCAATAGCGATCACGAGCACCGTGCGCACAATTTCCGACGGTAGTGTATATGTCAGACTGGAAACTTATTGAGTGATGTGTTATATTCATAACGTCAAATTGTGGTACTTTTATGTGATTCGTGCGTTTCACATACATGCTTTATACATGAAATCAATATATTAGGTTCGCAACTAAGTTCCCGCTGTTTGTGAATAGATGGCCCCAACAGTAAGTGCTGGTCGATTTTGACCTATCCAAAACGTAATGAACCAAGCTCAGACATATTGTAAACAAACCGTTTTGACACATTAGTGATTTTGTTTTGGCGTCATATGCGGGAAGTGTTGATTTTCTTCTTTCATTCGAAGAAAACGGCGGCTGAAGCGCATCGATAATTCCAAAAAGTTTACGGAGATGCTGCTCTAAGTGAAACAACGTGCCGTGATTGGTTCCGTCTCTTCAAAAATGGTGATTTCGATATTGACGACCGTTCGCGTGAAGGAAGAACAAAAACCTTCGAAGACGCTGATGTTATTTATTATGAGCTGTTGAAACCGAACGAAACCATTACTGGGGAATAGTATCGAACGCAATTGATGCGCTTGAGCCGAGCACTGCGCGAGAAACGGCCATAATACGAGCAGAGGCACGAAAAAGTGATTCTAAAGCATGAAAACGCTCGGCCTCACGTTGCCAAACCCGTTAAAACCTATCTGGAAACGCTCAAATGGGAAGTCCTATCCCACCCGCCGTATTCCCCAGATATTACGCCGTCCAATTATTACTTGTTCCGGTCGATGGCACATAGTCTGGCTGACAATACAATACAATACAAACACTTTATTGTCACTCACAATTACGACGTCTCTATTTCACCAACGAAAATGAAACAAGGATGGGGTACAAATTTACTTCGGGTAAGGTCGCGGAAACTTCGGTATCTCCAGGCGAAGTAGCAATCAAATTAGAGAATCTTTCGACAGCCGGCGACAATCGAGGTTTCTCGGAGGATCTTGGCTCCGCTCGGGCCCAGGACGGTCCTTCCCAATATCGCGCCCCGTGTTCTTACTTAATGGTAACATCTATATTACAAAATCATTCGATTCTTTGTTTCAGGAATCGATTCTCGTCGTATCGATTCTATTTTAATGAAGAATTGACCAAAATCGATTAAGTTCTTTGGTTTGTTATTATCTTTGTCTCATCCTATTCCAATTTCAATCAAGTAAGGGTGAGTAAAGAGTTCATGTTGTAATAAATAATAATTACTTCAAGGGCATGTCTTGGACGTCACTTTAGCCAATTATTTTCGCCTAACTTACTCATTAGCTAATAACTAAAGTGAATTTTCTGTAGCACTTTTTCTGTAGCATTTTTCTTCTGATGTATTTTCTTCTTCCTAACATCAAATGGTCCTTTTCCTTCATTTATTAACTTGCCTTCCGTCGGACCTATCTATCCTGATTAGAGGTGTGCAAAAAGATTCGATTTTCGATCCGATATTGGCCTCCGTCTCAATGTCGAATATTCGACATTCGACTATGCGGCCGATCGAATCGAAAAAATCCGATCCAACAAATAAGGCGAATCGAATCGAATTTGCGACATTCGATCCGACGGAATGCACAGTCTAATCCTGATATTGTCATAAATGAATAACATGTTTATATTAGCTTAAAAATCTATAATAAACTTCAATTAACATTATTATAATACATGAAGTTTTTTGGATAAAAGTTTACACGTATTATCACAATTCTAAGTGAGAGAATAGTATATTACGTGCCTAGGCGCACAATGAGGGTTATTGCGCGACGAGCGACAATGCTCACAGGAGATCGAAGCCAAGGCGTAGTCGAGGCGTAGGTGAGGCGTAGTCGAGACGTAGCTGAGGCAAAGCCGATACAAAGCCGAGGCGCAATCAGTCCTGTGAACATTGTCGCGAGTCTCGTAATTTCCCGAATTGTGTACATTAGCACGTATTCTATTTTATGTGACTTCGGTGCGTATACGAGTTTTTATGCGTACACTATAATCTAATCTAGTATTGTAGTTGTTTGCGGCGCTAGTCATTACACTTGATATGTCACGACTAGTCCAAGCCATTTTGATTTTATCGATCTTGTGTAGTAGTAGCGTGATGTAATAGAGCATGCGCAGTTCAAATGTACAAGGCTTTTTCATTACAGTGCTAACGCTGTGCGAAGAAGAAGAAGCATAAGAAGAATGTCTATAGCATGTCTATAGGCGCATGCGCAGTTCAATTTTTACATTTCATTCCTCTGTAGCGCAATATACTACATTGCGCTACTGTTAACTGTAGCGAGAAAACGAGTTTGCGCGCCGGTGGCACATAAAAGGTTTTATTGAAGGTATTTATCTGCCTGCCCGTTAATTCAAAGACACTGAGTTAAATAATAAAAATTATTCTTTTATACCTATTTATATAATTTTATTCAATAATTAAAAGCCTCACCACAAAAAATGAATATTATTTTAAGCTCAAAATTCAGCTGATTTTGAGGTGTTACACAAACTAGACCATTAGAAAAGGGCAGACTTATACGCTCATAAATTGGGTGGTTAAATTCAAGCCAAAATCATCATATTACATTTTACCAATTGAGCACACTGATCAAATAAGGGCCTCTCCGCTCGAAAACGGGTAGAAGTATTGTCCACTTTCCCAACCGAGGCGAAAATTTTTTTTTTCAAAAAAACGTTAAACAAAAAATACTGTGATATGCAGCTCAATAACGCGCATCTTTTTTGTTATATTAATTTTCTTCCCTGATAATTCGTTTATTCACTGTAAAATAAACAATAGGTTTTTTCATACCTTCGAAAATTAATGCCGTTTGGAACTAAAATTGCTGAAACTCAACTAATATTCAACCGATTTTGTTGAAATTTGGTTTGTGAATTCCCATGACGCTATACTCAGCACCAAAATCATAGAATTTTCGAAAAATATGATATTACTATTATTATTTATTAATTTATCAGCAGCGGTTAGAAATCAATCACTTTTTTTTCGACATCCGAGGAAGTTTTTTCCTATTGAAGCTAGGAAAAACTTCCAGCGGAGTAGTTGGTGAGGATCGTTCGAAAAAGTTTTTGGGAAAAAGTGATGTTGGTTGAAGCAATACTTGATGAGATAGAAACGTTTTACTGAGAGCGCGGAACGCGCTTCGACGCGCGCGCTTAACAAAGTCGCTCGCGCGCCCGTTGTTCTCGTGCCCGTATTAAAAAAAAATACATTTACTTTGCATGCAATTGAACGATGGTTGTTAAAAAATTTATTTCGAACATTTACAATGAAATTGTTGATCAGTTTCATCAGTTACAAAACCACTGAAAATTATCTTTTTCAACTTATAATCTTAGACATATTACAACTTCTGACATTGCGAAATTCAAAGAGCGTCGCAAATTATGCAATATAATTCAAAATTATGTCTTTCATGCAAAATAATAGAAAATGACCGGATTAATGTATTCATAGAATTTTTTATTACGCGCTTCTACATTTTGTAATTACATCTTCTTTTATTCTATATTTGTATTCGTTGGAAATTCATGCTCAGTAATCTGATAATTAATTTATTCCGAAAATTGCACTAGATGAGTTTTTGATTCAAATAAAATCGTACTTAAATAATCTCTACAGTTTCATTTTATGTGTATTGTATACAGAAAATTAGAAAATTTAAATTTTCTCCTCATTCCGCACGTGATATATACGTAAAAAGCGATATTCTTTTGTTTCTTCAAATAAATATGTTCAAACATATGTCTAAAAATATTAGTCAACTTGTTTTGTCAACCGTTCAACTTGTTGGTTATATCTCAGCGTTCGCGACTTATGCGTTCACGTGAATTTAGTTCAGTTTTTCGAGTTTGCATATTGCATAATTTGCGACGCTCTTTGAATTTCGCAATGTCAGAAGTTGTAATATGTCTAAGACTATAAGTTGAAAAAGATAAGTGTCAGTGGTTTTGTAACTGATGAAACTGATCAACAATTTCATTGTAAATGTTCGAAATAAATTTTTTAACAACCATCGTTCAATTGCATGCAAAGTAAATGTATTTTTTTTAATACGGGCACGAGAACAACGGGCGCGCGAGCGACTTTGTTAAGCGCGCGCGTCGAAGCGCGTTCCGCGTTCTCAGTAAAACGTTTCTATCTCATCAAGTATTGCTCCAACCAACATCACTTTTGCCCAAAAGAATGATTGATTTCCAACCGCTGCTGATAAATTAATAAATAATAATAATAATAATATCATATTTTTCGAAAATTCTATGATTTCGGTGCCGAGTATAGCGTCATGGGAATTCACAAACCAAATTTCAACAAAATCGGTTGAATATTAGTTGAGTTTCAGCAATTTTAGTTCCAACCGGCATTGATTTTCGAAGGTATGAAAAAACCTATTGTTTATTTTACAGTGAATAAACGAATTATCAGGGAAGAAAATTAACATAACAAAAAAGATGCGTCTTATTGAGCTGAACATCACAGTATTTTTTTTTAACGTTTTTTTTGAGAAAAAAAAAATTTCGCCTCGGTTTGGAAAGTGGACAATACTTCTACCCGTTTTCGAGCAGAGAGGACCTTATTTGATCGGTGTGCTCAATTTTACAATTTTTTACTTCGTTCAGAGCCAGGTATAAAACTGAAGTGGTTGATTAATGTCAGGCTGTGTGTCGTTTGATTGTTGCTCACTATCGTGATTAATTTCATCATTCGATCGAACTTTCGCAACATTGACGAAGTCATAGTTGTAGGGCGGGTAAACTATGGTAATAATAAAGGTCCTCTTTCCATCTTGTAGAATATATCCAGGAAGTTTACTCATAATTCCTATGCAGTCGCCTCGGTTTCCAAACACGGGACTTCCCATATTTCTCTAAAATTAAGGAGCTGGTTTTTAAATTCAGATCCAACGTAATGAATGTTTTTATATTTATCCTTTTAACAATGGGAGATAGCTGAAAGTGTGAATTATAGACAAGCTAGTGTTTTAGGAGTTTGTAGGGGCACGGAAAGTGAATTTGATTCAAAGGCAAATGTACGTCATCGATCCAAAAACTACTGAGTTAAGTTTTCGTGATTTTCTTTCGAGAATTATTATTATACTGACGTCAAGTCTAAAAAATATCTGATTAATAGTATCCGAGATTTGAAAAGATTAAGAAAGAATTTTATCAGATAGTCCGGAAAAAACTTAGTCAAAGCAAGCATTCACTTTTTTTTTTTTCATTGAGAATATTTATTTATCGAGTTTTTTAAGTGGAAGTGTGGAGAATTTCATTTATAATAGAATCAGCTATTAAAAAATCAATTTAGATAAAAATTAAATACTTTTTCTTATCTGAATCGAAAGACGAGTTTCAACTATTGTTTGCTGTATTTGCTTGAAATTTTGTTGAATGTAATCAATCCATAATATTTATCTAATTGAAAATCTCAATGGCTTATTTTATTTGAAATAAAATTTTTCGTATTTACACTTTAAAAAACTTGATGAAATAATAATATTAAGATATTTTTACTCTGCCTACTGCTCTACATATTTTTGGACAAAAAATTGGAATGCTAACTCCAGAATATTCTTGGATAATGCTCAACATCGACAAACGAAATATTGTAATATTTTTTTTTATATTTAATACTTTTTGCAGAAAATTATTGGAGAGCGTATAATATTTTTATATAATATTCATTTTAATTTATCAATTAATATTTAATCATACTAGTATTTTGTTTATACAGAAAAAATGAAAATTGATATCTTCTCTGTCAGATAATATGCTATACATTTCAAAATTAATTTCTTTCATATTTATGGTATACATTTGCAAAATTTGAAATGCAAAGTGATTGATACAAAATTACATGATTACTAAATAGTTCACTTCTTCTGTTAGTTTTCAATGTTTTTTGAAATGTATACTCTATTTTTAGACATAGGGATTTTATTATTATTTCGATAAATAAAATAAAATAAGTGTATTTACTTCGTTGTTAAAATTTTTAGTTTCATCAAACGCTGATGCACAGAGTAATCCTGATGTGCCCTGAATTGTTGGACAATCCCGCCCAGGGCGTAAATATATAGATATATCCTGCAAAATCCATTGAATGATTATTCAATTTGAGTGACTTTGTTTCACCTAATTACATACTTTATTTGTTACCTACTTTTCCATTCAATCTCCTTGTAATATAAGTTAAATGGAAGTCAGTAAACGAAGACATAGGCAAAAGCAAGTTATTTTCTGAACCATGAAAATGGAGAAGAAGAGTTTCGTCTTTTAACTGTTAAAAAAAAAAAAATAATTAGTTGAATTGAAATGCAATCATTACATTTTCACACAAGAAAGGAAATATCTCTGAGGTCGGAATTTCCAAAAAAGCAAATTAAGGTATTTTGTATGAATGTCATGGAGATTAATTGCAATGAATTAATTTTCAGTCTTACATAGTTTTCGTGAAATTACATTTACCACAAACGAGTGACATGAAAGGTATACAATATACCTTTCGTTATATGGCATTCATTACGACAGATTAAGTATATTTCAAGTTACCTTGTATAAAGCAAAATACTTTTTTATAAAACCTGAATACATTTTTTTGCACAAAATGCAATATTTATTAAAAATGTTCGCGTAAGTTAATCAAAAGATTCATCCTCTTTTATTTTTTATATTCTAAAACTCGTCTTCATTGAGCAATAACTACACATTTTCTTTAAGGGGTTATCCCTGGTTGTCACTTTAAAAAATCGATGATTTTTTTTTTGCATATTCTTAAGGGGTCTACCCACATTGCCAATTCCGAAGAGGCCAGAACTCAACAGAGACAGGCTATTTTGGAAGAAAATGAGTATTATGAAGCTAAAAAAGGCATAATGTGTGGTGCAGGCATCGCTGATTAAGCGCAGGTAAGTTTTTTTCACGATTTATCATTTAAAACAAGTTTTAACGGGTTTTTCTCAAAACAACGTTTTTCGACGCCTTGTTGATAAAATCTCCGAAACTAATGAACCAATCCTCATGAAATTTTTAACACATATTCTTTACAACTATAGCTATAGTGCATATCAAGGACTTTTTTAAATTTTGATTTTGACTGTTTTTTCTCGTAAAAAACGGTAAAATAAACACATTTTTTTCTCTTTTCGAAAAATGTCCGCCATTTTGTTATTTTTGCAAAAATAAAAAATATTATGATAAGAGTTATAGCCATTAACATACTGAATTTAAAACCGTTTGATTTTTTTGTTTCAGACAATCTATCTCCGAGATTTCATTAACAGCGCACACCTATCTACTTTTTGAAAATATAAAATATAAAAATGTTTATTATCAATAAGAAACAATTTAATTAACTGTAAAATTCAATGAATAAAATAATCAAATATTATTAAATAATTTGTTTCTATTAAATGGACAAAGCAGCTTCGTGCAATAGTGAATGTGTCAGAGAGAAAAAATTCTCATTTTGATAAAAAAAATTCAAAATATATTACATGAATTTCTTTTTGCGAAATATATAATTGTCAAAATTTTTAAGTCACTTTGAACCACATTTCTTCAACTACTGATTAAAAAAATGTTTGCTTTTTTATACTAAATTTACGAATTTCTAATAGTTTGCTAATCTCATTGTTATTACCGAAATTAAGGTTATGGTACTACTTACTTTTGCCTTCTTACTGCAGCTACCCACTTATTCCTTTGATTTATTTTTCATTTAAAAGTTGGAAATTTATAAAATTTACACTCACTTTTTCTGCTTGTATTTTTACAATTCACAGCACAACAACTTCGGTGGCTCATTTTAGCTGTATTTTTTTAATTAAAACAAAATTTAGATTTATACGTGTATTTTGATTGCTCAGAAATATAAAACAGCCTCCTTTAACGCCTAAATTATCCACTGCGTACGCTGGCGTTGATCTGACTCTCCCTACCATGACTTCGCACGGAGCGAATTGGGTTGGCAACAAAGTCATTTCGTTTTTTTCATGATTTTCAAAGCAAGTTTATTAACCTTTATTATTTTGCCTTTTGCCATCTTTCAGCCAGCTTCATAATTCCGCTTTCGTAGAAAGTTTGGTTCTTAGCTGGCGACATTAGACATTCGAATTGATAGTTTGGTTTCTTGGGAGCAGCTCAAAATAAACAATACCTTTGAAATCCCGACAAACACTCAGCATAACCTTGTTTTGACGAATATCGGCTTTTGATGTCGATTGTGCAGGCTCATCTCGCTTGCGCCATGATTTTTTTCGCACGACGTTATCGTCAATAACCCATTTTCCATCGCTCGTTATAATTCGCCTCAAAAATGCAAAACAATAAATAAAAAACCAAAATAGAAACTGTTTTTTACTGAATAATCTATGAAACGTCAGCTGCAAATACCATATACGGTCTGAAGTTTGCAATGGAGAACGACTTCGGACGACTAAAGTCAACTGGCGGAAAAAAGCGAAATGACTTTGTTGCCAACCCAATGTAAAAAGCGTCTAAAGTAAATATTGTAAAAAAAATTGATTTATGTATTGTAAGAGTGTGTTTACTTAGCCTCATAATTTTCATAGCAATATCTATAATATAAACCTCTAAAAAAAATTCATGAAAATAGCCTTTTTTTCAGCGTCTAATATAAGTAGACCCCATAAAGCATGTAATTCTTAAAATATGTCCTAGAAGTTTAAAGTTGATCCGGCAAAAATTGACTGAGATAGGATAGGCGCATCAGGTCGCTTCAGTCAGCTCACGACTCACCTGGCGTCTGGCCATCCTTTACGCTATTGTAAATATATTATAAATATATATAATGATTTCAGTTAACGTAAGGTATCTTTTGCACTTTTTATGTCACTCTCCGAGCATTTCTATTGCCTCAAACATTTTCTCTGTGGAGCAATACTTACATTACATTACAATTCTGTAAACAATTCAAATGTAAGATAATCATTTAATGATGTCAAATAAATATTTCAAAGTGAAGATTAACAAGTAAATTAATAATCCTGAAATGCAGACATCCACAAAAATTCGTCAAATGACTCACTGTTATGACGGAAACGTCATTAGCCAAAGATGCTGTGAAATTTTCCTGAGGTTCTATTGTAAGAATATTGTGATGTATTTTACTTTTAATATTGAACACAGTGATGTCTTCATACCCAGCCGTTTCTATATATTTTAAATAATTAGAAGCTGTGCTTAATACTTTATTGGGAGATATTCCTAATCCTGTCCCAATATGTGTGCCAGTTTTATTCATTATCACGAGCGTAGAAAGAATTTGATTATTCGGCGGTATTTCAGCCTTTGTTCTCTCACAAAGTAAATATTTATCTGTTAAAAGAAAACATGATATATTTTTAATAATGATACGAACACTGAGGATCTTAACCCATTAACGGCCAAAATCGCAGACTTTTTAACTCATTTTTGGCCCTTGTTGACAAAGCGAAAAAGGGAATATATCATGACCAAACCTTGTATACATAATGTTTTTGGGTCTCCTCTTTCGATTTATGAAGTCAAAATTACATTACCGTCTACTGGAAAACCAATATGGCAGATTTTATTTAAAAAAGTACCGAAAATTTGAAATTTTCTTTTTATTCTTTTTTTTCAAATGGATAAAGCATATTGATCTATTTCAAACTATGGACAAAGGTGGACAAAATAGTTTTAATTTATGAAAAATATTTTTTGGTCCAGCTCCCTATGTTTTATCTTTTCCAAAATGGCGGAAAACTATGGAAATTTGGATAAAAACGCGTTTTTTCGTGACATTTCTAAGATAATTGGATAATACACGGAATTTTATTGATCAAACTGTCAAAGTTTGATTGATTAATTATGTACAGAACTCTTCTAGTATATGTAATGACCTGATTAATGGCGGATTCAATATGGCGTTTGGAGAACTTGGGAAATACCGAGTTTTTTCAAGATTATCGTTGATGAAAATTCCTGACACTTTATTAAATTCAATTTTCCTATGTTTCTTGGCACATTATATGAAAATCCGGTGACAGTGTTAGAAAATTCAAAATGGCGGATCCAATATGGCGTTCCGAATATTGAAGATTTAATAATATGCTAATGAAAAAATATGTTCGTATTTTATTCACAAAATGTGATCAAAAATGTCTCTAGACATTTTTTGATTGGGATCGCTAAATCAACGGAAAAAATTCGTAAAGTTCTGCATTTATATTTCACGATCTGCATATTCTCCAACGCTTGGTGTATGTGGCTAAATGAAGTTATTCGACTTCTACTTGGATTAGTTTTCATAACGTAATGGTCAAAAGTGATTATTTGATATACTTAACGAATTCAACCTCATACAGAAGTTTCACGCTTCAAAATTCCACTACTGGTATGACTGATGTGACAAAAAAAAGTATATAATTTTTTAACCAAATGATTTGATATTTATTACGATCAAAATAAGAATTTTTCTTATTTTCTAAAATAGATCATACTGATTCGATCCACTCATTTACTCAGGTCATTACATATCCTAGAAGAGGTCTGTATATAATTAATCAATCAAACTTTGACAGTTTGATCAATAAAATTCCGTGTATTATCCAATTATCTTAGAAATGTCATGAAAAAACGCGTATTTTCGAAATTTCCATAGTTTTTCGTCATTTTGGAAAAGATAAAACATAAGGAGCTGATATACATATATATTCCCTTTTTCGCTTTGTCAACAAGGGCCAAAAATAAGTTAAAAAGTCTGTGATTTTGGGCGTTAATGGGTTAATATAGAAAGAATGTAATTAAGTGATTCTACAAAGACTGCAGGGTCACATGGTCGTCGAGAACGGCCTTTCGGAGAACCAGTTCGGTTTTCGAAAAGGCAAGTCCACAGTTGACGCCATCCAGGCAGTGGTGGACATCGCCACTAAGCAAAGAAGAGGAACTGGTAAGCGTAAGGGATTCTGCGCGTTGATCAGCATTGACATACGCAATGCGTTTAATACCGCGATGTGGAACAGCTGCATCAAGGCGATTGTTAAAAAAAGCAATTTTGATGGGCAAAGTATCATGAAAAATTACGCTCTTGCGTACAGGAAATTTTTACGCGTCAAGCGTAGGTTGCATACTCTCAGGGCCACGCTGAGCCGACTCGTGCGCACATCATTTTATAGAATCCGACCCTTCAATTATACTAATGTCCTTATATGTATATTAATTGGGAAAATATATCACCGCTTGTGAGAAAAGTGACGGCTAAAATATTGTCGGGCCCCGAGGAAATTTATAAAAATTAACATTTCAGATATGATTTCTTCAAATGAAAATAGAAATAAATTAATTCAAAAATAAGTTGAAATATCCAATATTTTTAGGATGTTACGTTGTAGGAAGGGAATTGACAAAAGTATATTTATAGTAAAAATAATGCAAAATTCTCTTTTGTCCTAACACTCAGTTAATACTCAGATCAAAATAATCAGGGTATTAAGAACTATTTTAGTCATGGGAGATACTTAAAAGGTCTGGTCGGTCTCTTTAGGGAAAGGCGTGCTCTGCGGTATCTAAGTTCAAGCCCCACCCTCGGAGTCTCGGTCATGGCGGTATCCAGGGGGACAAGGGTACTGTTGGGTCCGTCGGTCGGTATTGCCCCAGGCCGGACGCAGTTAGTGGTATCTGATGAGACCCGGTTCTGGGCGCCTTAGCGATGGCGGCAACCAGGTGACCGAGGGTTCTGGTGAGTCGGTTGATCGGTCTGTTCAGTGAAACGGTTGAGTCTTGACATACCGCCTTCATGTCTCATAGCCCAAGGTAATCGCATTTGGTCAAGGAGCAAGCTGGTTCGCTGGTGTTCTGATAATTAGGTGTCGTTCGGTAACGATCGGTGTTATTTGGCAACATCTGGTGACAGTGGGCAACGTGCGAAGTCGTTTGGTAACATGTGGCAACGTTCGGTAACATTATGGTAATTTTCGGTGTCGTAAAGTCTCGTTTGGTATAGTTCGGTGTCGTTTTAATAGAATCGGTAATGTTCGGTAATCAGAAAAGAAGCGCTTGAATATTGAAACAGGCAATACAAAGATTGGAGAGATTAGCGAATTTTGCTACTTAGGGAGTGAAATAACGAGGGATGGCCGTTATAATATAGATATCCGTTCTAGAATGGGGCAAGCTGAGAAAGCCTTCGCCAAGTTTCCAGAATTATTGGTCTCGAATATAAATCTAGAAATCAGAAAAAAAATTCAAAATATACGTATGGAGCGTGGCACTCTGGTTGTAAAGCATGGACTATATGTGTCCTCGAAATGTGATGCTATAGGAAACTATTAAAAATAAGTTTGGTAGACAAGATGACAAATGAGGAAGTGTTTGCCTCATGCGCTCTCGCCTTCGACTCGTACTGTAAACATCTCGAACGACATTAAATGACCGCCTTTGCCTCCTTGGCGTACAAGGTACTATTATCTCATACTGAATATTGAATTTTTTTGAAACACTTCGTTCTTACTTTAATTGAAAAATATGAATACTAGAAAATGTTTCAGAATAGAGAATTTCAGTGCTTAGTACTATTTTCCAAGCAAGATATAATAGAAATTCGAAAGAAAGAATTTTTATTGAAATTAATTATCAAATATTATTATCAAATATAATTTAAATAATTCTTATCGAGGAATTGAATAAAAGAATAGTATAATGGACACAAAAAATTAACGGCACCGAGAATTGAACCCACTACTTTTGCATACAAGGCAGGAGTTCTACTAGGTGAGCTACTGAAGCTTCGAAAGTTATTTACGGCAAATCGATATATTAGGTGCGAAACTAAGTTCCCGCTGTTTGTGAATAGATGGCTCCAGCAGTAAGTGCTGGTCGATTTTGACCTATCCAAAACGTCATGAACCAAGCTTAGACACATGGTAGACAAACCGTTTTGACACATTAGTGATTTTGTTTTGGCGTCATATACTTTTGGTTGTGTGAAAATGTCTGATTTTGTGCCAAATAATCGTCATTTCCAGGAAGTGTTGATTTTCTTCTTTCATTCGAAGAAAACGGCGGCTGAAGTGCATTAAGAGCACCAAAAAGTTTACGGAGATGCTGCTCTGAGTGAAACAACGTAGCGTGATTGGTTCCGTCGCTTCAAAGACGGTGGTTTTGATGTTGAAGACCGTCCGCATGAAGGAAGGCCAAAAACCTTCGAAGACGCTGATGTTATTTATTATGAGCTGTTAAAACCGAACGAAACCATCACTGGGGAACGGTATCGGACGCAATTGATGCGTTTGAGCCGAGCACTGCGCGAAAAACGGCCACAATACGAGCTCAAATGGGAAGTCCACCCGCGAAGTTTAAAGCCGAAAGGCGGTTCCACGGGCGGTGTATTGGTTTTAGAGAGGGGATTTTTGGTTTTAACAGGTATGCCTAAACCCGTCCTAGGAGAGTCCTGTACAAAGTCTTTAAAAGATTTCGCCATTTTCCTCCTCACCAAAAAAAAAAAAAAAAAAAAAAAAAAAAAAAAAAAAAAAAAAAAAAAATATATGGAAAGTCCTACCCCACCCGCCGTATTCCGTGATTCCGTGATTAACTTTTGACAGCGAGAATATTGAACCAAAAAAATGCATGTCGCAAGGTCCCTTTCTAAAAATAGAATCTCAGCCACCACCATACTCGCCCATAGATGGGCGTTCTGTCAGCGAAAGAGTAAGGCTAACTTTATAATATGAAAGGTAATACTCCATAGTGCCTGTACATTACGCGCTTACAAAATGGGTGAATATTTCGAAAAATGTATGTACAAGGTGCGTTCCAAAGTAAAAGAGACTGAGCTAAAATAGAAACGACAGGAGCTTTGTTCTGATAAATTCGAGTTTATTTATTCAAAATAGTCCTCTCCGGCCTCGATACACTGCTTTGCGCGATCCAAAAGCTTTTCGAAAGAGTGTTTCAGGTCATTGACCGGAATGTCCTTCAGGATGCCGGTACAAGCCTTTTGGATGGCCTCTACGGACGCAAAACGTTTTCCTTTCATGGCCATATGCAATTTTCCGAATAGGTAGAAGTCACAGGGAGCCATATCAGGCGAATACAGTGAATGGTTGACGGATAAAATGTGATTTTTGGTCAAAAAATCAGTGATAAGCGTTGAACGATGGGCCGGCGCATTATCGTGCAAAAGGCGCTAACTGCCATTTTCACGGTATTGCGGCCTCACACGGTGAATTTTTGGTCAAAATGCGATGAATTGAATCTTTTGACATGTTTAATTCCATTGCCATGTGTCGCAAAGAAGATTTTGGCTCATTTTTTATAAATTCACGCACAATTTTGGAACGCACCTTGTACACTAAATAACATAGGTAGAATGGAAAAAGTCTTAGGCTTTCAATTACGCAATTTGATCTGTGGAAAAATTTACTGCCGCTGGGCTACTGTATTCTAGTCGGCTGCTGTTGTGACCTCGGTCGGGTACAAAAACATTTCATTTTTTCCAATTTTTAATAAAACGCAAAAATTAATTCGCGTGCAAAAATTTTCGCAATTTTTTCGTATAGCGAATTATGCATTAAAAAATCTGCAAAATTTCACAAATGTGTCTTCTACTGGAAAAAACCCTGATTTTCTTCATAATATTCCTATGATTAGTTTAGTTTAAAAAAGCAAAAAACTAAAATGGTGAAATCCGCCATTACTCATTTAAAATGGCGGATAATTATTTACAGATTTGGCAAAATCATCTCTTGCTCAACCTCTTCCATATGGTCGATGCAAAATTTGATTTGGATTTAAGGCCGATTTCACATGGAAACCTGGCTATGCCCTTTTCCAAATTTCAACCTATTTTATATTATGAGCATTATTTTTAGGACTGATATTAAAATGAGCATTAAGAGATTTTTTTATTTACTTGGAGCGCCAGAAACGACTGCGAAGGTCCATAGGAGAACTGCAAGGGTGATCTTCATTGTTTAATTTGCAACAAATTTGAGCTACTGATAATTTTCTAACTGAAAATAATATATATAAATAGTATTTGGAAATTTCCAGTACAGTTATGGAATTGTCCACATCAGTATATTTCGTTTATGATACCACTAGGTCGTCAAAACTTTTTAATCCGCCCGATAAGGTAAAGATTTACATCTCTGTTACCCACTTCAGTGACAATATTTACAGTGATTTTGGTTTTTTTGAAAAACACGCCATTATTATCGTAATAATAAAAAAAACGTATTAAAAAAAAAACGTAATAATTTTCCTTACATATTTTATTTCATAAAATTTTTTTTTTTTTATTTCACCAGATGGCCTGCGCCCTAATCACCTCGCCTTCGTTACGGCCCTGATAATAATTTTCAACACGAGGAATGTGTATGGCCAAAATATGTAAATAATTTGGCAAAACAGCAATATTTTCAATAATGTTATGTTCAAGTAGTTTCTTGATATACACTGAACAAATTTTGGTCGACTTTCTGTATACGTGTTACAATTGCAGAACCAAATACGCTGAGCACTACTTGCTCTGAACTTGGTATGCTTGGTATACATATTAGATCCTCTCTGTTTAAGCACGCTCTTGTACCCCGTCCGTGCAGCTATAGCACCAAACGTGTTGGCAAAACACACGCGGGAAAGCCTCTGCACGACGTTTGGGGCAGCAGGTCGCCCAAAATGATGTTGCCAGTGCACTAAACGCATGGCGGCACTACTAGAGGTGGTACAGCCGTTTTACCAAATTCCTTTCCGTGAAGACTTTAGACAAGATACAATATTGGGTTGTCCCAGAAGTAATTGCCGATTTTTTCATACATTTTTTTAAATTCAAGGAATGATCTTTAATTAATGATACATTTTCAGTTTTTTTCAATGACCTTTTGACATCTTTCTGGTAACTTCATGATTCCACGCTCATAGAACTGGTATTTACCGGCAAAAAAACTGAACCAAGTACGATTTCACAGCTTCATCATCATTGAAAGTTTTACCATTCAAGGAGTTAATAATGTGACTGAAATTCTTGTTTTTACACTCCATCTTAAAGTTCATGCTAAACTAACAACTGTGAACGAAATTACACGTCATTTGTTTGTAAAGCAGGCTAAGAGTGACAGCTAAAAATGCCAGAAGGAAAAAGTCAAGACATTGAAAGAAGCCATTCAAAAAAATGGTCAAAGACATCTATATGTGAAATCGGCAATTACTTCTGGGACAACCCAATATTAGTATAATTAGACATTTAAAATTTCCTAGAGTATCAATCAGTATCTTTGGTCTAATAAGTTAAATTTATAATCAATAATTCTAAAACAGAGATGATTGCTAATGACTGACTTTCAAGCTAGTGTTACTTTGAGATTGTCAACTTGCGCATCTGCATATTTGACATTTCTACGACACTGTATAATTTTTTCTAATGAAACTTTTTTGGCCTTAATTCAGCAACACTTCACCTCTAAAGTGGACTTTTAATTTTGATTATAATTTTGATTTTACAGAATGTTTTTCCGCTCTTCTCTTCTCAAAACTGCATTTTTCAAAATGGCTACCACGTATCTCAAAAACTAATCAACCGATTTCTATAAAAAATAAGATAGGTAACTGGAAATTCGTAGGATTAAATAAAATATACTAATATAGTATTGGTCTTTCTGATCATAAATTTTTATAATTATAAAATTTATTTCTTTCAAAAAATTTTTTTTCATAATTATAAACAATTATAACCAGCCGGACTTGTCTCAGTGCATTTTATTTATGCTCACAAATTTTCAACTTGTTATATCATTTTTTTCCATGGCCTTAAGAATGGTCATGATTACTACTCGTCATTATTGCGTGAATTCAGTTTACACGTGTTATCATCACACTTTAAAGCTAGAGGAAAGGTTTTATCGAAGATATTTACTTGCCTGACCGTTAATTCAAAGATACTGAGTTTAAAAATTAAAATTATTCTTTTATACTCATTTATATAATTTTATTCAATAATTAAAAGTCTCACTACAAAAAATGAATATCATTTTGAGGCCAAAATTCAGCTAATTTTGAGGTGTTACATGAACTAGACCATTAGAAAAAGACAGACTTATCTGCTTATACATTGGGCTGGCTAAATTCCAGCTATAATCATTTGTTAGCGTTTACAAATTTTAGACTCTTTTACTGTGCTGACGAATTATGACACTTAGATCAAGGACTATATGTAAATGGTGGATACTGATTACGCCATGCATCATACTCTTGCTCTGCTTTGTAGCAAATTACTTCATCATCTGTTCGAAGCATTGCAGCTTCAACGAAGTCATAGTTGTATGGCGGATGAATTAAGGTAACAATGAAGACCCTAGTTCCATCTTCATGAACATATCCAGAGATTTTAGTCATAATTCCTACCAAGTCCCCTCGTTTTCCGAAGACAGGACTTCCCATATACCTCTAAAATTAAGGAGTTTATTTTTAAAAACTGTTTTGAAATTTAACATAATAAATATTTTTTATTTATTCCTTTAATAACGAGGGATTGCTAAAAGTGTGATTTATAAAAAAAGCTAGTATTTCAGGAGTTTTTGGGATCACTGAAAGTGAATTTGATTCAAGGACATATGTACGAAATCGATTAAGGAACTACTGAGTTTAGTTTCCATAATTCTCTTTCGAAAATTTTTATTTTACTGAGGTAAAGTCTAAAAAATATCTAACTAATGATTTCCAGGATTGAAAATGATTAAGGTAGTTCCAGCATGACATAGTGTAGTCAGAGCATTTACTATAGTAAAAAATTAAAGGTCTCGGCACACAGATACTCTCACATACTATCAAATATTTTTGGTTATGGTGATCTGGCAACGTTGCTCTCAGCAAATATATTATTATTATTATTATTGCTTGTACCGATGCTGTTGATACCGCGTTGTTTACAAATACTAATATTAAATTTCAAAAATGTCAAGACAATTACGGTTGAAAGGTAAATTTATAAAACAAAAAAATGTATCGAAAAAATTAAATTTTGTTTCTGCCATGCAGGAAGCAAAAAAAAAAAGTTGCTGAATCAGTGGAAAAAAATAAAAGTGAAAATTCTAACCTAGCTGAAGGAAGACGTATTGTGGAGTTGTCAGAACTTGGAAAAAATTTAAAATGTTTTAAATGTCGACCAGTAGTTACAAAAAATAGACGAATAATCAACCGTCATTAATTTTTTGAAATCGAAAATTCATTAAATTTGATGTTTTTATTGCATTTGACATAAAGTAGATTTAAAAAATGTTATAACTATTTTTATGATATTTATTCAAGTTAAATAAATATTTATTAAAATTTAAATATATTAATTCTGTTCAAATTAATTTTTATCTTTAATATAAATATGAATTAAACAAAAATTAAAAGAAAATTAAATTAATTCTACGTGGTCTCATTTATTTGATATTCATTGATTAATGATTTAATATATGTGATAAAATAAATTTTACTTCAATAAAAATTCATTGATTCTCTTTGAGATTTAAATTTCCCGCTCTGTACTCTACTCGAGACTACTCGAGACGACTCAAGCCAGCTTTGCGTATAACGTTGCCAGATCACTAGTAACCATAAAAAAAACGTGTCTAAATTGGAAAAAAAATAATGTTTGAAATTATTATATCTTCATAACAAAACAATAAAGAGTCATTTTTTTTTTTTAATAATTTTTCACAACATTTTTTTTACTCATCTAGTTTTTATTTAAATTCTGTCGAGTGGTATTTTTAATATAAGCGGAAATAGTTGGGTGGAGAGGAAATTTTACATGCTGTAAATGGTGAGTAACCCTAAAAATTTCGAACTTTGTTATTTCATATCTCGCGATTCAAACGGTAAAAAATTTAAAAACTTCGGAATTTAATAGTGAGCGTTATTCTTAGCCTGTCAAAAAAAAAATTGGCATAATCTGTCGAAAAGTGCTAGTTCGCTGGAACTACCTTAAGAAAAATTTACATATATACTCAGGAATGAACTTAGTCAAATCGATCATTTACTAAGTTCGTTTCCATCTAGAATATTCATTTACCGAGTTTTTCAATCAAAGTGTGGAAAATTTAATTTCGAATCGAATACGCTGCACGCAAAACAATGGAATTAACACATCACTCAATAAGTTTTCGGTTTGACTTATAGATGGCACCACTGTTGTAAAATCCATATGATTTCTGGATAATACCAACCTTCAAACGTTAAATGTCAAAATTTCATGACAATATGACGTTTAGTTCAGAAGTTACAGAGGTTTTGGTGAAGTAACTTTTGTCATTTTCAAATCAATGGATAAATATCAATTGCCAGTAGAAACCGCAACGGGGCCTGCACCCGCGGTCCTGCGTCTAGGGCGAACTTGGCTTTCCGCGTCGATCGGGTGAGGAATCTTCTTATTCCTCCCTAGATTGGCGCGTCTAGTCGGCCTGCCTAACGGGCGTGTGTCCGCGGATGGGAGTTCCGGGCGAACGGATGATGGAAGAGTCGTACGCGACTTTAAGCTGGAACCAACTGGCCGCGAAGTTTAAAACCGAAAGGCGGTTCCGCGGGCGGTGTATTGGTTCGAGAGAGGGGGTTTTTTGGTTTTAACAGGTATTCCTAGACCCGTCCTCGGGGAGTCTTGTACAACGTCTATAAAAGATTTCGCCATTTTTCCTCCTCACAAAAAAAAAAAAAAAATCATTGACTGGTATGCCGAATTTAAACGCGGTCGTACAAACAACGATGACACTGAACGCTCTGGTCGCCCAAAATCAGCAGTTGTTACGGAAAACATAACAAAAGTCCACAAAATAGTTTGGATATCAGAAGGTAGTGTGTTTACAGTTTTGCACGAATCTTTGGGGATGCGTAAGTTGTTTTCAAAGCGGGTGCCGCTTTTGCTCACACCCGACCAAAAACAACAACGTTTCGAGGATTCAGAGCCCTGTTTGGAGTTGTTCAAGCGAGGTTAAAAGGATTTTCTGCGTCGGTATGTGACAAAGTATGAAACATGGATTCACCATTACACACCTGAAACAAAAATATCGTCAGCTGGCAAGGGTATGGCTTCCGTATTTTAGGATGCGCTTCGTGTTTTGTTTATGGACTATCTTGAGAAAGGTAAAACCATTAACAGCGACTATTACATGGCATTACTGGATCGATTGAGCGCAGAAAACAAGAAAAAACGGCCTCACGATGATCAAATTGAATGAATTAAGCTTCGAATTGCTTCCTCACTCATCATATTCTCCAGATCTGGCCTTCAGTGACTACTGGCTCTTTGCTGACCTGAAAAAAATCCTCCAGGGAAAGAGATTTGGCACCAATGAAGAAGTGATTGCCGAAACTGAGGGTTATTTTGAGAGCAAAGACAAAGAGCAAAAAAGGCATCGAAAAGTTAGAGAAGCGTTGGAATGAATGTATTAAGCTTGAAGAAAACTATGTTGATGAATAAAGTTGAGATTGTCAAAAAAACTGTGTTATTCTTAGTTAGACTGGAAACTTATTGAGTGATTTGTCATTAAAGGATTTCTTCGGTATCTGAATCATATCGAAAAATGACAATTTTGATTGCCCTCCACGTTCACCTGGTTTGACGCCACGAGACTTTTTATGTAGAGATATCTTAAGGCTGAAATATATATAAACAATCCACAGTCTTTTAGTGCTCTCAAAACCAACATTTGTAGAAAAATTCGTAAAATACCGACCAGAATGTTGCAAAAACGTGATGGAAAACGCTGAAAATCGGGCTCACGCTTGCATCAAAGCAAAAGGCGGATATTTACAAGATATTATTTTTCATAATTCACCTGAAGCAATTTCCATAAACTGAATAAAATGTACAGTGACAAAAGAAGTACAAAACTTCATGTACTTTCATTTTATTCAATAAATAAATGGGTCACAAATATATGACACACCCTGTACTTTCTACTAACATTGCTTAAAGAACGAGATTGTGGGCCTGCTTCACAGACATTAAAAACGGCCAAAATCACGGAGATGTGATAAAAATTAAAATGCTTACTCCAAAATACCTTTGATAATCTTGTCTGTATGTTTTATAGTTTTTCCAGACAATTATTGAAGAACATTTAATATTTTTAATATAATATTAATTTCAATATATTTCAAGAATAGATAAGGTAGGTCAAAATGATTTACTTTGTTGTCAAAATGAGTATCCGGAAAGATAGTTGATGCGCAGAGTAATCCTGGTATGTTCTGAATTGAACAATCCTCATCTCGACGAAAAATGATAGGTAATTCCTGCAAAATCCATTAAATGATTATTCAATTTGAGTGATTTTATTTCACCTAATCACATACTTTATTTGTTACCTACTTTTCCATTGAATCTCCTTGTAATTCGAATTAAATAGAAGCTATTTATCAAAGAAATAGGCAAAAGCAAGTTATTTTCTGAACCATGGAAATGTTGAAGGGGAGTTTCGACTTCTAACTGTAAAAAAGTAATATCGGTTTGGATTGATATGAACTAGGTCATTTGAAATCAATCATGTTTTTCGGAAAATACAAGTATTTACTACAGACAAGTGATATAAAAGGTACAAGATACCTCACGTTATGTGTTATTCATAACGATAATGTTTGCAGAAGTTAATAAAAGAATACATCCTCTTTTAATTCCGATAGTATATAGGTATAATTTAATTTTCAAATCATTTAATATATACGAGTAATTGAAAAATTAGTTTGCACATGCATTTGTTCACATTCCTGAATTTCAATATTTAGAGAAATTTTTAGCTCAAGTCTATCCCTGTACTTTGCATTTCTGACTTATGTAATTATTGTAAAAAATAAGTAATATTGGTTATTAAATTCATTCAAAATATTACCAAGCAGTTTTGACATTTATGAGTTATCAAAGCATCTAGAAAATTCAAATTTACAGAATTTTGAAATCTTTCTTTGGAAAAAGAAACGCTTTCCACTGTGCCGGGATTGAATTTATTTGCATTATTACGATATAAGGGTTTGAAATTGTCTACGAGGACATCTGTCGGCAATCTAGAAATCTAGAAAATATTCTGCTTTACCCACCCTTCGATACATATTAAAACTCATAATTGCGTATATTAAATTTTGTAAAATTACGGCTTTATTTTTAAAATGTGGTTACTAGTTGATTATTCAAAATATCATCCATCGCTAGCCACTACTTTTTCCCATCTTTCTGGCAGGATACGGATACCATGTCAGAGAAACGACTCGCCTTTTGAGGCTATCTACGAATCGACCCATTTTTTGGTATCTTCATAAGAAGTGAAGCGTTGCTCAGATAGACCATGAGTCATCGATCGAAACAAGTGGTAATCAGAAGGGGCAATGACTGGAGAATACGACCTACATATCTCAGCTTCAACTCGTATGTCTCCCAATTTCCTTGCTTTTGGATTATTCCCAGTGCACGTGAGCGTCTAAAAATGGTTAAACGATCAACTTGGACCGATTTTGATGCCAGAAAATTGCGCACGGCGATGCACTTGTGAGCCGGAGCATTGTCATGGAGGAGCGACCAACTGCCTTGCGCGTTGGATTGAGGTCGAACCCTACGAATTCTGGCCAGCAAACGTTGCATCATGCCTAAATAATATTGCCCATTCACCGTGGAGCCTTCAGGAACAAACTCCTTATGAATCATCCCTTCAGAATCGAAGAAAGTGATGAGCATGGTTTTGACTTTCGATTTTTACAGGCACACTTTTCTTGCTGGCGAGTATTTTTGGCTTTTCCAAACAGCACTCTGTCGCTTTGTAAGTGGTTTTTTTTGGTTTGGATCATTATCGGCGGTTAAAATGATGTCTTGAGCGTGCATCCGTACGATTCAACGCTGGCCGTTCCTTGTGCTTATCGTCATCCAGCTATTCTCTGCCTTCCTTAAACCTCTTGAACCACGCATAAACTGTCTTTCGTGTCAGAACTTGATCCCCATAAGATTTTTTCAACATTTCAAGCGTTCCCGCAAACGTCTTACCCAATTTACACAAAACTTGATGCTTACTCTTTGCTCCATCGCGATTTCTTGACGAATCTCAAGTAGATACTGTCACTTTTTCGACTCTGGTAACACAACCACGAGTGGAAATGTATAGTTTTTGCGATACAAGTTCGCGAACTTTTGGTTCACATTGTATAGTGACAATATGCCTGGATGCGATATAGTACAAGTTACGCCATCTCTTAAAAATTCCTCGAAATTAATGCACGGTCCCGATAAATTTAATACAGACAATTTTAAGTTTAATTGAAGGGCTAAATTTTATAACCAGATGTCCGCGTGAGCCAGCTCGGCGTGCTCCTAAGAGTATGCTACCTACGCTTGAGGCCAACTGCGTGGAAAATACTGTCCAGTACCTTCATAAATAAGGGATGAATGATTTTTTATATACACACTATCTTACCGTGCAGGACGGTAAAGGGTCTCTACATTTTGACACTTTTGCCCCCATACTTGACAGTTTTGAGATCGCTCAGATCACTTTCTGAGTTACTATAATAGAGAGTAAATTTTGTTTCCACATAACACATACATAATTTATCGCTTAATGAATATCATATAGTATAACGTGAGGTATCTTCCGTACCTCTTATGTAACTCTTCGAGCATTTCTATTGCCCCCCGTGTGGAAGTTGCCAATTGTTTGCCTTATTACAAGTTTGGCCCCAACTTGGAAAATAATTATTTGGCTACAACATGGTGAATGTCTTGAATATGGGATAAAGCCAACCTTGATCCTTGTTCAATAGTTGTTGTGGTTACAGCGCCACCTACATTGTCTGTGCTTGTGTTTTCAGATGGCCTCTAGTCTTGAACGCGGGTTCTCTAACATGTTCACGCCGGCCCGTACCATCAGTGGCCCGCACTAGACAGTCTTATCGGGCGGCGCGTATCACCGGTGGTGCGCATTTGATTGTGCTATTAGACGGTACGTAATTCAGAGAGGATGAGACGAATTCGCAGAGAATTTAGCCTTAGTCAATCATACAAAACTTTCCACGATGCCGTTGCCTTTGTCCTTGAAGAGCAGCCGCCAATGGGCGAGGAGCAGGCCGTGCAAACCTAATGGAAAGGTGGTGGACCGTTAGCAACTAGCGCCGCGTACAGCACTGCGCATGAACTACCATTATATGTGCACGTGCTGGTGCATATACATGCATACGTAGGTTCTTTAAATGTGTTACAAAGAATATATTCAAATAAAATTAAAAGGAAATTGAAGATTTAGCGCAAAATTGTGAAAATTTAATTCAAGAGTGAGAAGTTATGTTGATATCAACTCACTCTTTAATTACATTTACACAATTTTGCCTTAAATCATGGTTTTCTCGTCATAAATAAAAATAAAAAATATCTGTAATTTGTATTTTTATTTTCAGAAAATATAGTTGCTTAGCACATTTTGCGTTGATTTTTGTATTACAAGATAATCGAACACTTTGTGGGGTCGAGATAGCTCTCTTCGGTGTTGTGTGAAAGTCTTCTCCAAGTACATCCTTGCTGCTTCCTGCTTCTGGGATATCTTCTGATTCTTTTTTCTGGAATATAGATTAAAAGCATTTAATTTATATGAATATTTGAAATTTATTTCGTAGGTATTTTATAAAATAAATAAAAATAAATTTTATAAAATAAAACTCCAGTCACATGTTTCGCGAAATTGTGGTGGGAATTTCTGACATTGTGGAATTTGTATTGGCAATTCTCAGCTATTTTTACATAAATAATCCTTTGTAATTTTATACTATATATGTACTTGCATCTATATCTTCAGTAACATTTAGACAGAAGTACACTGCCGGTCGAAATTATTTGTTCACTTGTTGTTTCAGCTATTCCTAAAGTGTCTTAATTTTTATGATAATAAGTTGAAATTTTTTTCCTATCATAAAATAAAAGTTAATAAAATTTTGCAAATAACAAATAAAACAAAATAAAAAATAATAAAATAAACTAAATAACAAAATTGAAGAAATTTTTTTTTCACAGAAAAATTTCTTCAATTTATATTGGAAAATACCATCTAGTTTTAAATAACGTTGGATTAATTCTGAATCATAGGTTGATAAGGTCGACATAGTAGAGTTCCGTTGTCACGTACAGTGATACACTCTTCTAATGATCGACATAATCGACTGAAATGATTTAGAAAAATAAGAAAAAATAACAAAATGTTAATTTTATAAAAAAATATTTCAAAAAACTTGAAATTTCAATCATTCTGAAAAATATTAACAACTCTGAAATTAATTAAGATTTTTAAAAGTTTTTTGTCTCATTTAAAAGGTAGATTTTCATAGTATTTTGCTAACTAATCAAGATATTTTCAGATTTTTTTTCCTGGATTCTACCCGGCGTCAAAAATGATACAAAAAGGTCATAAAATTTTAAAAATGTGTAGCTACTTACAAGAAATTTTTAAAAACCAATGTGTATCATATTTTAATAAAATTTATAGATTACTGTCTTCATTTGAAAATTTTCGACATGTTTGTACCATGTTTGACCCCAGGGTAGAATCCAAAAGAAAAATTCTAAAAATATCTTGATAAGTTAACAAAATACTATGAAGAGTAACCTTCAAAATGAGACCAGAAACGTTTAAAGGTCTTAATTAATTTCACTGTTATTAATATTTATTCAAAAAGATCGAAATTTGACGTTTTTTGCAATAGATTCTTATAAAATTATCATTTTGCCTTCAACTTGGGCTCACTAGATGCAAAATTTAAATAATTATAAAAATTAAGACACTTTAAGAATAGCTAACACAGCAGGTGAATAAATAATTTTGACCAGTAGTGTATATACTACTTTTTTAGTTTGGTATCTCAAAATTACGTGCTAGAATTTTATTGTCATTCCTAAGGAAGTTTTAGATACTTCATCGAAGTTTCTTGTACTATTTTATGTAAATTTTCTTACGATTTTTACATTTTTTCACATTTTCAAAGTTTACTTCGAAACAGGGCTCATATATGTAATATTTTATTTATTGCACTTAAAATTTTAGAAATAAAGATCACTAATGAGGACTCTGATCAGAGTCGAAAAGTTTGAAATTATATACAATATCGTATGAAATTAAAAATATTGTTACTTACGTGGGCAAACTGCACGCTACTTTCTTCAAAGTCTCGTGTGCCTTCTGCAGGTTTTTCTACTTCGGGAATAAAAATTTCGAAGTCTGATGGGGAAGAAACACTCGCCGGTTTAATGTTCACACCACTTCCACTCGACACATCACTACACGACGGTAAATTTAACGTCGGAAAAATGTCGATGACAAATAAAAAATTGTCTTTCTAGTACTTCGAGGTATCCTAACCTCGACAAGTAGGGATTTGAGCATGCTTCTATCCATCGTTGTCCGGCATTTTCTTTCTTCGGAAACCGATGAATTGACACATTGTTCTTCCGACCCCTTTTAGAGGTACACCCACTCACAGCACACTGAATTTCGTACTTCGAATTCATTTTAAATGATTATAAAGCGCGATCGCGTACGAATTGTTGATACATATATACAACAATGGCGGAACTCATACGAAGCCGTTCCCTTTGCCGCACTCCGCCCGCTTCCGACAACTAGCGCCGCGTACACCACCGCACATGAACTATCCTACGGGGACACCCAATACATTAGAGGTCGACCTGCCCTGGCGAGGAGCATGAATTACAGTATCGGCGTGAACTGGATTAGAACCCATCCGATAGATGGAAAAGCTTTAAGCACAGCCGCCAATGGGCGAGGAGCATGAATTACAGCGCCGGCGTGAACGTGTTAAATTATGCCAAAGATATATCTAGCTCTACTTGTTATGTTCGGGAGTGTATGCATTTGATTTCTGTGTGTACTAATTAAAATGACCAAAATAAAAAACACTCGACGAGTCCGGAGGAATCGCGCGATATTTAAACCAAGGAAAGTAAGCAACGAATACGACATTAAGTAAATAAAATTTGTAGATTAAACTTTGAATCTGCCATTTTAGAGGTTGAAATAAAACTGTAGTGAACTCTATTGAAAGTTTTTTAAAAAGTTGATACTTGGTTTCTGTGTAATTTCCAAATCAAATTCAATTTAAAATATTTGTTAATAATATTAAAATATATGACTTGGACTACATTTTAAATCTCGAAAATTATTCTAGATGGTGAAGAGACATTAAAAAAAAATTGAATCGGGCAAGGCGTTTCATTTGTGGTTGGGGCCCGCTTTAGCCTGGTTGAGGCCTGGCTAGCGCCATGACACAATTTCCACACGGGCCTAAACGTTTTCTCTGTGAAGCAATACTTACATGACATTACAATGCTGTAAAAAATTCAAATTGAATCATTTGATAACATAAAATAAATATTTCAAGGTAAAAATGAACAAATAAATTGATAATATTGAAACGCAGACATGCACCAAAATTTGTCAAATGACTTACTGTTATGACGGCAACGTTATTAGCCAAAGATATTGTAAAATCCTTCTGAGATTCTATTAAAAGAATTTGATGATGTATTTTGTATAGAACATCGTATACAGTGATGCCATCATATTCAGCAAATTTAAAATATTGGAAATAATTCGAAGCTGTGCTTAATACTTTATAGGGACTTATTCCTAATCCTGTTCCAATTTGTGTGCCAGTTCTAGTCATTATCGCTAACGTAGAAAGGACTTGATTATTCGGTGGTATTTCAGCCTTTGTTCTCTCACAAAGTAAATATTTATCTGTTAAAAGAAAACATGATGTATTTTTAATGATGATACGAACAATGAGTACCATTAAATAAAGAGAATTTTATTTGATTGAACATTTTTTTCAATCACTGAGCAGAAATATTTTTGAGTTGACCAAAATTTGGTTCCATCAACTGAAATACTTGCTCGAGATACAGACAAAAATCACATAATTAACTATAACTCTTGCATTAGTTGCTGAATCAACTATTTAAAAATATAATACAAAATATCATCAATACAAATCAGTCTATATCAAGGTATACGAGGTCTGTCCGGAAAGTATCGAGCCTACCTTTATATCTCCGCGCTGGCGTTATTCTTCATCATCGGGCGGGTGGCATTCTTCAAAGTAATCCCCACTTGATTGAATAACACGGTTCCAGCGATGTTTTCACTTCTTGAAACAGTTCTGGAACTCACTTTTAGGGATGGCCTTGAGTACGCTCGTCGCATTATTTTCAACCGTCGTGTTGTCATCGAATCGCCGTCGAACTCAAAAATAGCTTTGTAAACAAAGACACGCTGCGCATGAACTATACGTCCGGCAGATGTCAGCAAGCAACCGATAGGTTCGTGAGGCTTTACTGTTGACGTTCATGTCCCGCAGAGGTCGCTCGAACACTATAGCGCGAAGATATAAAGGTAGATCCGATACTTTCCGGACAGACCTCGTATATACCAGGGGTGTTTGTTGAAGTTTGCCGGTTTTTTCAATAAAGAAAACACTTAATTCTCAAGGGAATCTCAAAAATTTGTTATTCAAAGTATTGACCATTAGATTCTACACATTTTGCTCATCTTTCAGGCAAATCATGGATACCATTCCAAACAAACTTTTTCTCTTTCAAGGCAAACCATTCGACAAGCCATGTTTCGACTTCTTCAAAATTGGCGAAGCGCTGCTCTGCGAGTGAGTGTCCCATCGATGCGAAAAGGTGATAGTCGGACGGGGCGAGGTTTGGAGAGTAAGGCGGGTGCGATAATATTTCCCAATTCAATGCTTTTAATGTGTTCTTCACCACTTTAGCGGTATGAGACGGTGCGTTGGCATGTTGTAGGATAACTTTGCCATGTCTTCGAGCCCATTCTGACCGTTTTACGATCAACGCATGATTCAAATTGATAATTTGTTGTCGATGGCGATCCATATTCACCGTCTCACCAGGTTTTAATAACTCGAAGTACACCACACCACACTGGTCCCACCAAACACAGAGCATTGTCTTACGGCCAAAGCGATTTGGCCTTGGAGTCGACGGGGCGACGTCACCAGGTGAAAGCCATGATTTTTTCCGCTTCGGGTTCTCGAAATAAATCCATTTTTCGTCCCCCGTGACAATTCGATGCAGAAAAGATTTCCTTTCGAACCGTTGAAGCAGCATTTCACAAATGGTTTTTCGATTTTCCATTTGTCTATCGTTCAGTTGGTGTGGTACCCATTTTCCATACTTTTGGATTTTTCCCATGGCTTTTAAACGTTGGCAAATTGCTCCTCGGGTCACATTTAGTGTTTGTGCCAATTGTTGTTGCGATTCGGTTGGGTGTTCATCCAATAACGCCTGCAATTCCTCGTCTTCGATCTTTTTCGCTGCACCAGGATGTTCATTGTCTGTTAAATCGAAATCTCCACTTTTAAATTGACGAAACCACGTCTCACATCTTCTAATCACTGGAGCATGTTCACCATAAGTTTCTACCAGCACTCAATGAGCTACAACTGCTTTTTTCTTTTGATGAAATAAGAAAAGCAACGAATGCCGCAAATGCGATTTACTTGGGACGAAACTCGACATATTCACTGAGATAAACAACTATGATGCTATTATTTTGGCAGAATGTAATTGTGTATTTTTGAAGGTTATTGTCCATAGAAAAACATGACATAGATGCTAAATCATAGAAATGTATACATATCTCTAGCGACATCTATAAGTAAAACCGGCAAATTTCAACTAACACCCCTGGTAAAGTGTGATCAAATTGGAGGTACTGTTTCCAATAGGGTTTTATTGAGATGTCACGCATGACTACTGTCAAACTAAATACACAATTTTATTCAGTTTTTATTGACATTTCATCATGGAAAGACTTACGCCTCAACAACGTTTACAAATCGTACAATTATATTACGAAAATGGACGCTCTGTGAAAAGTGTTTATCGCGCGCTCAGACCAATTTATGGTGTACATAATCGTCCTACCTAACGCACTATTCGGCATACCATCGGCAAACTCGAGAATAATTTAACATTATTGGATGATACTCGACCGATTAGAACACCTGCAGCCCGAACTGTAGAGAATATTGCGGCTGTAAATGAGAGTTTTGCCGAAGACCCGGAAGAATCGATTCGGCGCCGATATCAACAACTTGGCCTATCTTATGGCACTACTTGGGCGATTTTTGATGCCGGAAATTGAAGCCCGTATTCTCCACGACATTTGGTTCCAACAAGACGGCGCTACATGGCATACAGCTCGTGAAACAATGGATTTACTGCGTAGTCGTTTCGGTGAGCAATTTATCTCTCGTCTCGGACCGGTGGATTGGCCTCCAAGATTGTGTGATATCACACCTTTGGACTTTTATTTGTGGGGGTATGTAAAATCTAAATGTTTTGTGGATAAACTAGCTACTATTGCGGCATTGGAAGCCAACATTACTGATGTTATTAGCGATGTACCGACCGAAGTCCTCGAGCGAGTCATTCAAAATTGGTGTTTACGGATGGACGAATTAAAGCGCAGTTGCGGCCAACATTTGAAAGGGGTTATCTTTAAAAAATAAATGTCGTGAATGGTTCTACACAAAAATAAAAAAGATTGCTGTATCAATTTAAATTTTCGTTATTTTATTTCAATTTAAAATTCTATACCTCTAAATTGATCACCCTTTACAAAAGTTAGTCTTATGTACATGAAAAAGAAATTTAGTACGTAACTTTTGGCAGAATCTGTAGTGACACATATTAGACGTGCGCACACATATAAGTACATATACATGTGCACCGTTTTATTGCAAGATGTGGCAATATTGCAATCTGTCATCTGTGATTCCAGCCTCGCACATTTTTAAATAATAGATTCAGAACGACTGTTTATGATTCAGATTTCACAACAGGTCAAAAAAATGTTTAATCGAGCCTGATACAAAGGACAATATATAAAAACTAATACATCAAAGAAAATAAAAAAAGCCGTGGTGGCTATGGCTGAAGAGAAAGTAGCGAAACGAAAAAATTCTCTTGAAACTGAAGAAATTGAGGTTAGTCCATGTAGTGGAAGGCGGATTGTTAAATTAATTGAACTGGGAAGAAACTTAAAATATTTCCGCTGTCACGAAGTGATTTTATTACAAAATATTACCGATGAACACATGAAAGGACTAAATTCCTTGTTACGAAGATTTAATTTTAAATATGGAAGCAAGATAAATCATAAATTTTCATGTTACTTCCTTAGTTTTGTGCGATAATTATTCGAATATTCGCTCGCTTTCTCCCGATGACCATCTGCAAAGTCACCTGACTGATGTTTTTACTTGCACTATTGCCACATCTTCACAATTCATTTCTTCTAACCTTCTAACCATATAATGTTTAAAATTTTAATTTTTCCTATGGCTCTCCTATAAAAACTAAATTGTAAAGAATCCTGACATTTTCACAGAACTTCTGTGTTGTATCCTTCTATGAGTTTTTTAAACATGAGTTTTTTACATTCTCATCATGGATGAGAAGGTATTAGTTTTATGTGAAAAATGACTTTCGAAATTTTCATCAAATCTTTACGTTTTGAGACCCCCTGAGTCAGAAAAAGTGGTTTTTACGAAAGTGTCTGTCTGTCTGTGCGTAGATCGTATATTCGATAACTCTTGATAGAATTATCAGGTTGAATTGAACTTGGGCACACTTTATCAGTGACGAAAAAGTAAGGACAAGTTCGTTAACCATCAGCCATATCCAACCAAAATCGAAGAAACTAGACCATTTTTTGTGTTTTTGAAAAAATAAAACATTCTAATACTGGTTTTTGATAGTGCTCATAAATCTCTACAAATTATCTTCATAACATTCTTTGATTAAACCAAAATTAGAAATGTTACAGCATGTTAAAACTTGAAAAAATTTAATATCGAAATTCCATTTTCCAGTTAAATTATACCAGATATGAAAAAAAGTTATAATACAAAATTATTTTCTACATTAAAGTCCATAAATTTGAATTGCAACATTTTTTCATAAGATGTATATTTTTCTTTTTAATTTAAAAAAATACTATCGAAAATCCAAAATTCAATTTTTGTTCACAATAATATGTAAAATACGAAAAAACGTAAGAATGCAAAGTTTTTCATTTTAAAAAGATCTATAATTTTTGTCTTATGCAGTTTCTGAAAAATCGTATATTTTTCGTTTCAATTCCAAAAATTCCATTTTTTAGACAAAATATGTGAGATACAGAAAAAACGTTGGAAAGTTATTTGCCTAAATGAGGTCTACAAATTCTCATTAAGACACTTCTCGACAGAATGTATATTTTATGTTTTGATTATAAGAAACACTATTGAAAAAATTCTACTTTTTAGCCTAAATATGTGATATGTTTATTAAAAAGTTACTGGAATGTATACAGAAAATCGAGCGCGAGTGTCATGATGAGAATGTGTTCCTTGGCCGATAGAGCCTTAAGTGAATCGAGTCTCCTCAGTGATGTGCATTAGTCGAATTTAATCGACTAATTTTCGATTCGACTCAGCTGAGAAATGAGTCGAATTGAATTCGATTCGAGCAAGCGCTGAGTCGAATGTCGGATTTTGGACAACCGACTATTGAAATATAAATAAATACAGTAATGCTGTCAAACTAATTGCACGTTATTAGGCTAATTCATGCAATTGATTTAACACGAATATATTTTCTAGTTTACGTTAAAATTGATAAAAGTCAATTTTAGGGTTGAACTTCAGGGGTTGTTATTACCCCTTGGAAATATTTTTCGACCGATAAAACAAATACGGATTACTTGCTTTTTGATGACCACCAATATATACAAGTATAAATTTCATCAAAATTCGAGAACCTTCAGAGTTGTAAATGTATGCAAAAGTTTTAACAGTTTTGTCCAATAAAATATTATACGTTTTAGGAAAAAAAATGCGAGATTTAAATTTTTTATTTGTGGAATTTTAGTGCTTTTTGTTTTTCATAACCTCAAATTTTCCTTTACATATAGAAAGAATTACTGTATTTATTTACATTTCAATAGTCGGTTGTCGAAAATCCGACATTCGACTCAGCGCTTGCTCGTATTCGAATGTCGGAAAGCGACTCACGTTTGAGTCGGTTGTCGAAAATCCGACATTCGACTCAGCGCTTGCTCGTATTCAAATGTCGGAAAGCGATTAACGCTTGAGTCGGTTAACGAAAAATCCGACATTCGATCACGCCGAAAAGCCGACTCGATTGGAATTATTTTGCACATCACTGAGTTTCCTGTTTACTTAAACTCAAAAAGAAATTTACTGACTTTGAGAAAATGTGTAATTCACATCATCTGTAATATTATAAAATTGATTTGATTTTCAGTATCAAATAATAAGAAATAAACTTAAATGTATGAGAAGAGCATAAGACCGAGCGCTTAGCGCGAGGTCCAAAAAGAACGGAACACTAAATAAGAACTTCATTCGATATATCCCCTATCAGCTTCAATTATGGCCTTAATTCGTGATCTGAAGCATGCGCACGCACGCTGCAATGCAGACCTGTCCATTTCTGTGAATGCTGACTCAACAGAAATCCTTAATGACGCCACATTGGGAGGTCGAAATTTGTTAGTTACCCTCTCAACAACGCTCTAAACGTAATAATCCAGAGGATTTAAATCTGGTCTGTTCGGAGGCCACAACCCTTTGGACCAAAACGTATCAACATGCTCTACAAGCCAGTTTTGAACCAAATTACTTGTGTAGGCTGGTGCGATGATTATATTCTGCATTTGATCTTAACATCGTGGATATCTCAGGTATACAAGTGTCAACAGAAAGCGCTGAGCGATTTTTAATTATTTTTCCCAATTTGAAAATATTCCTATGAACATGAGTTCGTTTCTTTATTATAATCATATTTTTCAGCTCTAAAAAGTAATCAAACATAATACCTGTCATTGAAGGCAATGCAGTGCATTTGCAGAACATCTCCACCGTTAAAGTTGACCATTGGTTAAAGTGAGACACAACTACTTTCGTCTCACTCTAACAAATAGTCAATCCTGATGGTGAAGACATGGCAATTGATGAACCACTGCTCTGCCAAATATTTCTCTGAGTGTAAAAATTTCAAAGTTTTTAAGGTAGTTTTCATCCACGAAAATTAGACCTCAGGTAAAAATAGATAATTTTGTTTTCAATAATAGCAATATTATTATTGAAGGGCTATTTTGAAAGAGAAAAGATTATTTTACATGAAAAAATTTAAAGCACAGAAAAATAATTTTATTAATAAATTTTATTTTTGACCCAACTTTTTCTTATCGCTTCTTACCAAATTTTAAAAAATTATGCGATTCTAATAAATCATGAATTATTCTTTCAGAGAAAAGATTTCTCACAACTTCACCGTTTCTGATTTTTGAAAATAAATTAAATTTTTCACAGAAAATTTCTTCAATTTATATTGAAAAATTCCATCTTGTTTTAAATAACGTTAAATTAATTCTAAATCATAGGTTGATAAGGTCGATATAGTAGAGTTCCGTTGTCACTGATAGTGATACACTCTTCTAATGATCGACATAATCGACTGAAATGATTTGGAAAAATCAGAAAAATCAGAAAATAAATTCTTTAATGGCTGAAACCATTAAAAAAACATTTTCCAAAAAGATATTTTTATAAACAAATTGCTGAATTTGATAATAATTTATTCATTTTCGAAAATTGGAAATGGTTAAGTTGTAGGGAATATTTTTCTTGAAAAAGCGATTTGTACAGTAAAACCTCATTTATCGGGACACTCATTTATCGGGATCTCGCAACCTCATTTATCGGGACATTTTGTTTCTCCTCCAGCCACCACTCCTTGTACATAGTGACATAGTTTGCAGATGTTTCATTTGCAGTAGTTTTATTATGTCAATTTTTTTACATACCTTCGTATTATATATACCTTCGTTATCATTACTAAATGTCAACATACAACAAGAGTCATGGCAATCCACCATGAGACTGTAGGTGGTAGTGGGGAGCCCCTCCAAATCCCGATAAACGAGGTGTTTACATTTCAAGGGCGTCCCGATAAATGAGGTTTTACTGTAATTTATTAAAATCGCATAATTTTTTAAAATTTGGTAAGAAGCGATAAGAAAAAAAGTTGGGGAAAAAATAAACTTTATTAATAAAATTATTTTTCTGTATTTCAAATTGTTTTCATGGAAATTAATCTTTTCTCTTCCAAAATAGCCCTTCAATAATAATATTGCTATTCTTGAAAGTAAAATTATCTATTTTTCCTGAGGTCTAATTTTTGCGGATCAACTACCTTAAAAACTGATCAGAAAGGAGAAAAATTCTTTGCGAGTTGTCTTTTCATAACATCATTTTTGGTCCAAATTTGGTTGTGTTTTTTGTGTTTTGAGAATTCGAACGGTTTAGACTTCTTGAAATTTTGAATCACATGTTCATAAGTAATTCAAATAGAAATTATACGTATATTTATTTTGATGATGTCGAAACGCAGCTCGTCATAAAATATAATTATAAAGATAAGACTAGAGTATATGATAAGGTCTGACGTCAGTGCTGACAATCAACAAATTACTTAATGATTTATAACACTTTTAATAATTTTCTACAAGAGTTAGAGATAAGGTAAAGGAACCAAATATGGATCGGAGTTCCAAATATGGATCAGTGTTGTTTCTTCTATAAATAATGAAATTATTTTAAAATTGAAATGGTAAATTTTGATTTTAATATATTATGGACCATTAATAATAAAAATATAAAAAATTTTGTTATTTATAAAAGATAAAACACTATTCCGCATTTGGAACTCTAATCTATATTAGATTCCTTTACTATCTTGTGCCCTTTTTAAACATAGCAATCCTTTTCGGAAAATTCTTAAAAATTATTCCCATTACAACCATTACTAATATTGATATAAAATATGAGATTGAACTTATTATTCAATAAAGTAAATAAACTTATCATTCATATCTTTCATGGCAAGGTTTGCTGATTTTATACACTACATTGTTAGAAATGTTCTAAAATCTACGAAATGTTCATGTTACGAAGATAAAGTAAAATTATAGGATACATTGTTAAACATTTCTACCGTAATTTCCCAAAACCCGTGACTGGAGTTTCATTTAGTCGCAGTTTCGCAAAATTAAGATAGAATTTTAGAAAATTCAGTTTCTTTTTAAGCAAATTTGAGAAACAGTTTCTTAACTTTCAGTTAGAAAGTGTTGTATATTTCGATACTTGTATCTGGTAATTCTAAAACTTACAACAGAAAAAATTTTACGTTTCGGGTAGCTGAAGTTTTATGCAGTCACATGTAACCGAAAATTTTGTCACAGTTTTATTAAAATTTATTTTAAAATTCCGAAACTGTGAAATAATTTCATGTCACATTTAATTGCATAAAACTTCAATTAAAACTTTTCCTGTTGCATGTTTCACGATTTTCAATCACGGGTAATGGAATATTCAGTAATTTGTAACTGAAAATTGATAGATTCTCTCAAATTTACAAAAAGTAATTGAATTTTCTTAAATTTTTTTAATTTTACGAAAATATTACTGCATGAAATTTCAAATACATATTTCCGAAAATTTCGATAAAAATTTCTAAGTGGTATCAACAGTATAATAAATCTAAAAATAATACATTCTTAGGAGAAATAATTAGAAATGGAAAAATCATCCTGAAAGTTGTCGGGAAATAAGCAAAAAATAGGTTTCAACCTATTTTATGTTATGAGCATCTTTTTCGAGAATGATGTTAAATAAGCATAAAGAGATTTTTTTATTTACTTGGAACACCAAAAACGACTGTGAAGGTAGATAAGAGAACTGCAAGGGTGATCTTCATTTTAGAATTTTCAACGAGCTGATTTACTAATAATTTATAAATTGAAACTAGCTTATATAGGGAGCATTTTTAATTTGCCAGATCAGTTTTGTAAATATCCACGTCAACGTATTGCGTCGGTCGAATCGTCAAGTCGTCACCGGTTTTTAATCCCTCTGGTACGGTAAATGACAGTTTTATAAGAGTAAGAATCGTATATAAACAAATAGAGCGATTTTTCACTAATGTATGAATTTTTGTAGTTATGGTATTGTTCTCATGAAACTTTTAGAAAAAGGCACTAATAATATACAAATATTATCTATTAATATGTATTATTTATGAATACATATTCTTCTATACAATAAGAAGATATTTTGTCCTCAAAATTTTATAGTGGTACCACTTGATAAAGATTCTATGATTTTTGTCAAAAATGGCTAAAAATAAGTCACTGTTTTCAATACAGTTAAATTTTCCGTGACTAGAATAAAATATAAAAATTAAATGTTTACTAAATATTATAAGTTCGAAGAAAAATGTCTCATTATTGATTTAAATGTACGACTATTATAAGTCAACCGACTTCTTATTTCTTAGACATCTATCAGAATAAAAAATTAATTCTTTTTTTGTAATCGACTGATAAGAGTTGTCGAAAATCCGACCTCTAAACTAGATCTGTTCTATACTAAAGTTAAGTAAACTCAAATAATTCAAAATGGCAGTATTAGATCTGGATATACTGTTTAGATATCAATAGCTCATTTTGTTAATTATATTCCCTACAATTCTATTAGGGTCTGCCTAAGGCATGAATCGAGCCAATTAAAAATTTCTCACATGATTTTCAAACTCAAATTTGGCTACAAAAATTCTTATTTTTTCGTTTTGATGACGACTTTAGATCTTCAAAGAATGTCTTCCATAACTTTGATGTCTAAAAGAAAATAACAGAATATTTTTCACAAGAGCACTGAAATGTTCTCATAGTGTGTAACTTTTGCGGATTTTATACATATTGGAAACAACGCAATTTGATTTTCATACCTTGAGAGACTTTTTGTTAGAGCAAATCATAAAAATGAATTACATTTTAGTAAAATATCGTTTCAAAATGAGGCAAACAGGATTTACGCATCAAAAATTAATATATTTTTCAAGCAGCAAAGTTAATATTTTCGTTTGAATAGATGGATTATGTGTCTCACTAACTGTTATACAAGAATCTGAAATTCATTATTCTAAAGTTTTCTAACGCGTGCAAAACAAATGAAAGAAAGAGGGGGTATTCGTAATCAGACGCCTAAAGCCTCTCGACTATATTCTCGCTTGCCATATTCCGAAAGAAATCTCGCTTATAAGTCACTACTGAGTTGGACAAACTTGGATCGAGTCTACGAAGCCAATCGGAAAACGTCGAAAGCACTCGAATGACATTTTGAAACAAATTATAGGAAAAACTGAAAATAAATGTTTCGATTTTCGCTGCGCGTCGCCAGGTTTCTAGCAACTTCATATTCATAATATGAATTTCTCAAATATGTTTTCCAAGGTATAATATTCATTGTTCGACTTATTAGAATTATAATAATTATATTATCATAATATCATTTTTTCGTACTCTTAATTTTTCGAATGGAGATTCATAATATTTGGTATTTAAAATACTAATTTGTCTTCTAAATGTTTTGAAGGTGTACAACTTTGGAAGGAGCAACGTCTGGAGAGTACGGCGGGTGGGGTAACACCTCCCATTTCAGCGTTTCCAAGTATGTCTTGACCAAATGCAGAGCATAACGTTGGCACCGTGAATATTCGATCTGGCCGTCGACGCGAGGGCATTTCCGGGCATTCCCCATCATTTTCTGCGCTTGGGATTATCGTAGTGGACCCATTTTTCGTCGTCAGTCACAATGCGATGTGAAAACCCCTTCCGATTCTGTCTTCAGCAAGTAATGCCTCCAATTCGAAATCTTCGAAAATTTTCTCTTTTCTACCGCTATGCCGGTCCTCGACATCAAAATCACCGCTTTTGAAGCGTTGAAACCACTCACGACACGTTCTTTCACTAAGAACAGCCTCACCGTAAGTACTTGAAAGCATTTGATGAGCCTCAGCCGCAGTTTTCTTCAAATGAAAGCAGAAAATCAAAACTTCCCGCAAATGACGAGAATTTGGCTCGAAAACTGACATCTACGATTGAGAATAAATTTATGATGCTTCGCTCGCCAAACCCCTCGGGTTGCTTCGCTTCGTTCGCGCGAACTCGCTCCACTCCCCAGTAGTTCCTGAACCTGACAGCGACCCGGGAGGGGGTGAATTGTGTTGGTGAATTGGGATGGCTCCCCGCCAGCGCCATCTGTGATCGAATCGTCGATTAAGACTGCCGCCGGCGTGGCGCCTATTCCAGTGATCCCAGAAGGTGGGAGCTGGCAGCCCCCACCACGGATCACCGGCCAATTGCTGCGAGAATAAAAGTTTTGCCGTCACGAAAACTTTTTTATGTACCACCGGCGCGCAAACTCGTTTTTCGCTACAGTTAACAGTAGCGCAATGTAGTAAATTTCGCCAGAAAGGAATGAAATGTAAAAATTGAACTGCGCATGCGTCCATAGCCATGAAACGAAGCTCAATCCTTCTTATTCTTCTTCTTCGTACAGCGTTAGCATCTTACTGGCAAAGCCTTGTACATTTGAACTGCGCATGCGTCTACTAAAATCCATTACTACTACACAAGATCGATAAAATCAAAGGCCGGGACTAGTCGTGACATATCAAGTGTAATGACTAGCGCCGCAGACAACTACAATACTAGTTTAGATTCCAGTGTACGCATAAAAACTCGTATACGCACCGAAGTCACATAAAATAGAATACGTGCCAATGCACACAATTCGGGTAATTCCGAGACTCTCGCGACAATGCTCGCAGGACTGATCGCGCTTCGGCATGTAATGTACTATTGTATTATTGGAGAGAAACACAAAATTCACTAATGTGGTGCTGTCGTTATGTTGACAGATGTCCAAGCTTACTGTGTGATAGGTATGGGCAATTCTACTCGATTCTCTAGAAATCATTCGATTCTTTCTCTTAAGAATCGATTATGACATCGACAGAGCTGGGTAACTATTTCAAATGAATCTATTTCAAATACCTATTTGAAATGCAAGATGCCATTTTTCCATTTTGTATTTTAAATAGGAAGAAGGGAACCATTTTGCATTTTCCATTTTAAATAGGTTTTCAACCTATTTTCAACTTAAAATACGATTTTCTAGTTTTTTTTGGTTCTGCCCTGGACAAGTAAAAGCACATGTTGGCTTCCCACCGGAGAAATGCTGCCATTGGTCAAAATTTGGCGCGCGATTTAAAATCGAATGAATTTAATCCGATATTGAATCGCGCGCTAGTTTACAGCCGATGGCAGAATTTCTCCAGCGGGAAGCCAACACGCGCTGCTCGCGCAGGCAGCCATTTTTCGAAACACTGATTTTATTTTATTATTTAGTTACGCAGGCATGATTTTTAGCCCAAAAAGAAGATCCATGCGGGACGCAATATTCGAGAAGCAATTGCTACTTAAAGCAAATGAACACATCCGCCATGAATAGTAAATATTCTTGATGTAATTTTTTGTATTATTAAAAATGCATTTTGCATTTTGTACTAACCTATTTCAAATATACATTTTGTCTTTTTCACTTTAAATAGAAAATAGTAAACCATATTCTATTTTGCATTTTGAATGGATTTTGCGAAACTATTTTGCATTTCACATTTTAAATACATTTTGAGAATCACTTTACCCAGCTCTGGACATCGATTATTTTAAGAATCAATTCTCGTCGTATCGATTCGATTTAAACGAAGAATTGACCAAAATCGACTAAGTTCTTTGGTTTGTCATCAATATTTGAAGTCTTGCAATCATCACACTCTGCCTAATATAACATGACACAACACATCTACAGCGACACTGAATACAACACACCCAACATCCGAGAGTTTGTTTGGGGGGGGGGCAGTTTCTCGCCCAGATGAATGCACGAGGCCATGCACGGAGCAGACGCGTCCTGCAGCTCACCAGCGGTGGCGACCGAAAGGTCTCTACCAGCAGCAAGACTGTCGCCGTCAGGATGGCCGTCAAGGGGGCCCTATAGACAGGCTTTTCCATAGCGGTGGGCCTGCCGGGCGCACGCGCAGCGGGAAGTTTCTCCGCAAAACCTTCAGGCGCGTGAGGACGCGGTGTGGAGCAAAGGCATCAGGGGACCTTAAACAGGTTCCTCGATGCCGCATGATTGGACCCGGAGTGAATCACAACCATAAGCATGATACTGACACCCACACATACCAGAATAAATGGATTGCTGAGTGCATGGGCTGCGGCCGGTGCCTGGTGGATATTCCCGATAGACTAGCCAAGGGAGGAGTAGTAGCCTCCCGACCAGGGCAGGACGCGATGTCAGTACCTTACCTCTGTGGAAGTAATATGGGTAAATGTAAGTCCCTCCGGTGTTCGGCCGCGAAGGGCAAAGATCCCGTGAAACCACATTTTAAACTGGGAAAACCGCTCACGTTTCTACTGTCTGGAGCCATTTTCCGGGGTTGAAATCATGGACGCCCGGGCGCAGGAATGAAGGATTACCTGGTCAGTATTTCCTTATATCCGACGCTGCGTAGCATAAATCGTACACCGTCTAGCCTGAAGTCCGGGTCAGGTGTCGGGGCGAACCCGGCGCCGGTTGGTCGATAGGGATGACGTTAAACCTTTAGCATCATCATGGCGCGGGCCTATCCCGTAACCTTTTTCTAGCTTCATTTAAATGTGCCGATAGGACCGACCATCCGATAAGCCGCTTCTCGGTTTCGGCGCACATAACTAGGGATCTATACAGGCGGGGATAGTAGCCCTACTGCGTTAGGGCTCCCATGATGGGCGAACCGTCTTAAGACACGACGGAATTAATATGATTTCATTAAATAAGAAAGGAGATGAAGAAGTGAAGAGGTGAAGGCGCCAGATGCGCACTCACACACTCCTCCAGGGGCTGAGGGATGGAAAGACGTCCTCCAGCTCCTGAAGGAGCAAAGCGTAAAGATGGAGAAGTTGGCCAGGGCTCTCAGCGTTATCCAGCAGGGTATGCTGAGAAACAACCCTGGACATGTTAAGGACAGTGCTAGTGCGGCTACGGAGGTGTTGAGCGGAATGCTCAAAACCCACAAGTGTCTACTAGAAAGCGGGGTGGAAATCCAGAAAAGGCTGGAATCTCACCCCGCTTCGAAAAGGATGGGTATCTTTCGGAGACCTCGTTCCGCGTCTTTGGGAGATACCCCGAAGAAGCTGACAAAGGGGGAGAAGAGGCTTGCCCCTTCTCCCCCCGAGGGGCGAATCCCAAAGAAAGGGAAGGGCAGTACATCGCCCTCTTACGCTGCAGCCACCAGAGGCCAGACCCCATAAAAGGATGAAGAATGGCAGCTGGTGAGAAAAAAGAAGAAAAATAAAAAGAAGACGGAGAGAGAGGTTCCTGTGCCATCTGCACAGGAACCTAAGGAGAAAAAAAGGTACCACGGCGTTCCCCGGCCACCAGGTCGGGCGACGCTATCAGGGTGTCGTCGAGGGACGATGAGTCCTACGCTGAGATCCTGAAAGCAATGAACCCCCAGAATTCGGGAGCGGAGGTTCCCTCCATCCGGAGAACCAGGAAGGAGGAGATCCTCTTGGTCCTGAAGAAGGGGGGTGACGTCTCGGCCTTCGAGAAGGCGCTCGACCATGCGGTCGGGCAGAAAGCCGAGGTTAAGTCTTTGGTCTCAAAGAGGTCCGTTGAAATTAGGGACCTCGACGAGACCATCACGAGGGAAAAGGTTGTGGACGCGCTCTGTATTGCGCTGGGCAAGCCAGACCTCAGGGACCAGTGCAGGCTGTATAATCGCTTCAGCGGTGTACAGACTACGGTGGTCTGTTTAACCGAGGCGGATGCTCGAAGCTTGTTCGGGCTCGGTAAGCTGAGGGTGGGATGGGTAAACTGCCGCATCCGGGAGCATGTCGAGGTTGCCCACTGCTTCAGGTGCCAGGGTCATGGCCATGTGTGGCGCGGCTGCACGCTTCCAGGCAGGAAGGACGCCTGCTGGAGGTGTAGCGGCGCGTCGCACGTGGCCAAGGAGTGCAAGGCTCTGCCTAGGTGCCTGTCATGCGCTGATAGGGGTGAAAAAGATGTCGCCCATGCTTCGGGGAGCGGCTCTTACCCAATATTTAGAGGTAAGCTCCGGAGGTTGAGGGGTGGAAAGTGAAATTTCTACAGCTCAACCTCGGGAGAGGGAAGGAAGCCCAGAACCTTCTGATGCAGACTGCCAAGATGAGGGGGGCTGATGTGTTGCTTATTAGTGAGCAACACAAATGGTCCGAAAACTCTGCTTGGTACCAGGATGCATCACGGAGGGCTGGAATCCTTGTTTGTAGCCCTGATTTGGGCATCGGGGATTTCCTTGAGACCGACGCGGGGTTCGTTTGGGTGGAGGTGGCGGGTGTGCGTGTGTACAGCTGCTACTTCTCTCGCAACGATTCTTTCGAGGTCTTCGAGACCCAGATCCTCCTCCTTGAGGAAAGCCTCAGAGAGGCCAGTGGGCGGTCCCTTATTGCGGGCGACTTTAATAGTAAGTCGCCCGAGTGGGGCGAAGCCCGTCTGGACAGGAGGGGGAAAGATCCCCCTCCTGAGGGAGGGCCGACCAAGAGGTCGGCGAGATGGCCGCTAGGAATGACCTGATCGTATTAAACCAGGGCAGGGATTTTACGTTCAGACGAGGAGCGGGGGGTCGATCATCGACCTCACGTTTGCCGCGCCCCGTCTTGCCACAAGGATAGTCGACTGGTGCGTCCTCCAGGTAATAACCTTGAGTGACTAGCAGTGCATTGAGTTTAGCATCCGGGAACGGAGTCACCCAGTGAAACCGGGAAGAGGCGGCAAAGGAAGAATACCCTCCTGGAACACAAGACGACTCAGCAAAGACAAGCTACAAAAACATCTTGAGGAAACCAGGCTCATAGATGAGCTTGGTTGGGCTAAGTCTGCTGGGTCGTTGGAGGACACCGTGCGGGCTGCGAGGCGGAAAGTGGTCGCAGCATGTGACCACTCGATGCCTCGACGGCAGCACGGGCGTACTGGGGACTCAATGTACTGGTGGAACGACCAGTAGTCTGTCTTGCGTCGGGAATGCCTCGCAGCGCGGCGGAGATTCACCCGCTCAGAGGGTGACTCTCTGCTGCACGAGGCATGGAAGAAAGCAAAATCAGCTCTGAGGCAAGGCATAAAGAAAAGCCGACTTCAGTGCTGGAAAGATTTGATCGGTGAGGTCGAGAAGGACCCATGGGGTCTCGCCTTCAAAATAGTCACCAAGAGATTGGTGACCAGAAGAAAGACCCCGGGCCTGGATAATCCCGATAGAGTCAAGTACATCGTGCGAAGCTTGTTTCCGCATGTAGAGCCGTTCCAAAGACAGGACCGAAGCTCCTGTGTGGTCCGGCGCGAAGAACTCTTCACTCTCGAAGAACTAAAGAGAGCGGGTGGAAGACTCAAGGCAAACACAGCGCCGGCGATCGACGGGTTGCCGAACAAGATCCTCAAAGAGGTGATCGGGGCATACTCGGAGATCCTCCTAGAAGTCTTCAACTCCTGTGTTCGGGAGGGGAGATTCTTCGCAGACTGGAAGGAGCAGAGGTTGGTCCTCCTGAGGAAGGGCAACAAACCTCTAGGGGATGCCTCATCGTATAGACCAATATGTCTGTTGGATACGATGAGGAAACTTCTGGAGGAAATGATCCTTCCAAGACTACAGGGTCACATGGTTCGCGAGAATGGTCTCTCGGAAAAGTAGTTCGGCTTTCGGAAAGGCAGGTCCACAGTTGACGCCATCCAGGCAGTGATGGACATCGCCACTAAAGCAAGAAGAGGAACTGGCAAGCATAAGGGATTCTGCGCGTTGATCAGCATTGACATACGCAATGCGTTCAATACCGCGAGACGGAACAACTGCATCGAGGCGATGGTGCGGAAAAAGGTTCCAGACTACCTGTTACTCGTTTGGAACGTCATGTAAGACGATTTCCTGCGCATGGACCTGCCTGCTGAAACGAGCATCATCAGCTTCGCGGATGACGCACTTGTCGTGTGCGCTGCTGACAACGTCGGAATTCTGGAACTGCGGATTAATGATACTCTGTGGCGGGCAAATCGTTGGTTAGATAGCAGAGGCCTGAAAATGGCCCCTGAAAAGACCGAGGCTTTGCTGGTCATGGACAGGAGATGTTTCCAATATCCGAAGATCGTTCTCGGGGAGCATGAAATCGAGCGGAGAACAAGTATAAAGTACCTGGGAGTGCAGTTGGATCGAAGGCTTAGCTTCGGCGAACACCTTCAGATCGCGAATGCCAAAGCCATCCAATGTGGGGACGCCCTGACTCGGCTCATGCCCAACATTGGTGGACCCAGGGAAGCTAAGAGAAGGCTGGTGGCGAGCGTGGTAAACTCGAAGCTGCTTTATGCAGCTCCGATCGGGACAAGTGCCCTTAACAGCCATGCTATCCTGAAGAAGCTGTTCTCGGCACAGAGAGGTGTGGTGATGAGAATTGTCTCAGCATACCGAACTGTGTCGACGTGTGCTGTGCTGGTCCTGGCGAGCGTCCCGCCAATTGACTTATTGGCGGAGAAAAGGAAAGAGATCTTTCAGCTCCGTAAGGAGCTCACCTGCTTAACCAACCTGCAGGAAATCGCTCGGGCGAAGGAGGCCATCCGCAAGGATGGAAGGCGCAGACTCGTCCAGAAATGGCAGACGAGATGGCATGGTGACCAATCCGGGAGATGGACACACCGTCTAATCCCGGAGCTCACCACCTGGCTTGATAGAAAGCACGGTCAAGTCGGCTTTTACCTGCCGCAAGCGCTTTCAGGCCTTGGCTGCTTTAATGCGTACCTGAAGCGCTTCAAGAAAAGAGACGACGAGTCGTGTAGCTACTGCGGATCCTCTGTGGAAAGTGCAGAGCACACACTCTTTGTCGGTGCCAGGTGGGGCGCGGAAAGGGAGGTCGTCGGTCGGGCAGTGGGCGCACAACTCACTTCGGACACGATGGTCTCTCTCATGCTCCAATCTGATCAGATATGGATGCTTATCGAGTCATTCGTCACCCTGGTGATGAAGACGATGGAGCTCGATGGGCGTGCAGAGCGCGGCAACAACGGGGGTTAGAAATCGCATCGGGGCCTGCACCCGCGGTCTTGCGTCTTCGGCGGACTTGGCTGTCCGCGTCGTTCAGGGGAGGAATCTTCTTATTCCTCCCCTGGCCGGCGCGGCTAGTCCAGTCTGCCTAACGGGCGTGTGGCCGCGGATGGGAGTCCCGAGCGAACGGATAACGGAAGAGTCGTACGCGACTTTAAGCTGGAACCAACCACCCGTGAAGTTTAAAGCCGAAAGGCGGTTCCGCGGACGGTGTATTGGATCGAGAGAGGGGGTTTTTTGGTTTTAACAGGTATGCCTAGAAGCGTCCTAGGAGAGTCCTGTACAATGTCTATAAAAGATTTCGACATTTTTCCTCCTCACCAAAAAAAAGGTAAGTTTAAAATCAGCTATCACTGTGACTTCGTTTGTAGTAAATTTTCCTTTAGTTTTGTTTGCTAATGAACTTCATCATCGCTTTAAATAAGTATTTATTTTCTATTTGAATACAGTCAAGACTCCTTTATTGGAAAGCGCGAGACTCGTCGATTGCAAGGCCCGAGCGTTCCCCTAATCCCCACCTTTGCTGTATATGCAACACTATGTTTGAGGCGACAACCAATCCACTGCTTGTTCTGAAAACCAACTTTACCGATAATTACGGTGGTCGGAGCCCCTCTCGTCTTGCAATAAACGAATCTCGTTAGTTTCGGAGCCTTGCAATAAACGAGTCTTGACTGTAATACCATAAAATATAATTACTAATACATATAAACGTGTTGCATTAAGATTTTTGAATGTGTATACACATATTTTTAAGATTATTTCTAATATTTTATTTATTTTTCAGATTCTACCAATAAACAAAGAAAATGAAAATCAAGTTTTCTAAATTCATTTGCGTAGATACGTGTACGGAGTGCACGGGCATTCAAAGGAATTGTATAAAATATATATGGATCTATTTAAATACATTAATAATTATAAAATTTATCTTTATTTTTAAAAAACGTCGTCTGAGTCAAGTCTTCTCTCGCAACAATCTCTAATTATCGATTCTTCGATTTTTTTCAACAGTAATCGATTACTTGGCAGCGATTGTTAGATAGTATCGATTCTCACGCATTGATACTTTTTAGCAGAATCGTTTATTTTTTCATTGAACAAAAAGCCATGAATTGAAGAAAAAGAAAAAGAGTACTGCCTATTTCGACTAGCATTTATCATTGCAACCATCTATCGAAAAACGGCGGAAGCAAAGTTGTACACCTAATATTTTAACTCTTTTGATGAGAAATAAGCCGAATATATTAGAACTGTCACGAACACTTCTTAGGCTGTTTAGATTAATATTTGAAAAATATAGCAGCACAAAATTTTACAACTTGATGTGATTGACAAATTATGTTGAAGCAGTGTGGTAGGGAATGACGTCACCAATTACATACGACCGCTTTATCAATAAGATAATAATTTTAAAAAAAAATTTTTTAAAATAGATGATTAAAATCATAATTTAATATAATGTAAATATCAAAGAACGTTTCTGCGATCCTAAATAGAGTTATTAGTTCAAGCATAATAAATAAATGTAATAATTTGTTTACACAGTATTTTATACGGATAATTTTACACTCAATATCAAAGTTTATGTATCCACACAAACAATGAGTCACTTACATAGATTATCCTCCATAGAATCCGTATTCGAAAATAAAAATAGAGTGAATTAGTTCTAGTTACTAAGCAAAATGGGGGAAAAAGTATCAAAAAATGAGCTTTTGATGTTTTTTCAGAACAGAAGGAGCGTTCGAGCCTGACCTACTAATAGTGAAATCTAGTGGAGTTAAAATTAACAACTTTCACCCCTTATAACCCAATACAGAACTGTTCGGGTTGAATTTCCCATAAATGGTGTAAAAGTGCATATTTTGTAGTTTGCAACGTACAAAGAATGTTGAAAAATAATTTTCTCAACCAAAAATAAGAGGGAAGTTTGAAAATTTTAACTGAATTTGTTCGATAAAAATTGAAATAACTTAGCAATGAAACTCTAATTGTAAAAATGTTAATTACTTATAAATGACAAGTCTATGACTGAGAAATGCAAAAATTGATCTTTATAAAAGAAGCAGAATTTATAATCGTTCTAGTTAAAGATAAAAATCTATATTTGAAGATAAATAATAATTGTAACTAACATAATTGCTCAAAAGGAACTTTTATTTTAAAGCAGAAGTTTACATGAAGTAATTTATTATCATTAAATATATTTGTAATCATTAGAATGTGAATTACATTACTAAATCTTACTCTGAATTAGTTAATATATTGAAAAAGTCACTTACTCTAAAAATCTGAATCAGTAAACCTATTCATAATCAGTGACTAACTTCTCGCTACGGAATCAGTTTCATTTGACAATCAATCAAAAAACTGATTGCATAGCAAAAAGAGAGTTACTGATTACAAATTTGTGAAATTTTAATTGATTCACCGTAAAAAAAATTAAATTTGAGCCCCAAAATACGACTAATTATAATGCATCGTGCTTAACAACTTTGACTTTGTCCGTCCACCAAATGGAAAATTTTACGTAAAGATCCCTTTGCATCCATTAGAATTGACTGTTTAGTGTGTAGTACACTCCAACGGCATCATCGGTCCATATTTCTTTCGAAGTGGGGAAGGAGCTGCCGTTACGGCGAATGGTTTGCGATATCGATATACCATCTGATCAAATTTGACCCGGACTGGTCCAGTTAAACCACGTGCGTAAACCGAAACGGTAAAAAGTTTTTTTTCTAGGTTGGTAACACCTTTTTTGACAGTCATGTGAAATTTGAACAGGAGACGTCCATTAGTGTGTGTTTGGCAGCCATTGGTTTACGTCACGAAAAGTTTGTCTGGCGATTTTTAGTATGGAACAAAAATTGAACAACGAGTTTGCGTGAAAATTTGTATTTCCAATGGAATTACGGCTACGGAATCATTGAAAATGTAGCAGAGGTATTTTGGGGAGTCTACTCTATCAAGAACGCAAGTATTTTAATGGCATAAAGCATTCAGTGAGGATCGTGAGGTCGTAGAAAACTGGCCTCATGCGAGTCGTCCATCCACCTCTGTTAACGATGATAACATGGAAAAAGTGAAGAAAATTGTACTTGAAAATCGTTGTGTTGTCATTAGAAAGGTATCAGACGCTCTTAACATTTCTTATGGATCGACTCAACACATTGTAGTTCATGTTTTGGGTATGAAGCGTGTCATCGCCAAACTCGTACCGCAAGACCTGAATTTTTGCACATTCCAGCCTGATTGTGACTGAATTTTTGGCTAAACACGAAACAAAAGTCATTGCTCAGCCACCGTATTCGCCATATTTGGCTCCCTGTGACTTTTTCCTGTTTCCAAAACTCAAATATCCGCTCCGGAGAACGTGCCATGAGTCGATTGAGGCCATAAAAAAAAATTTGCTGTAGGAACTGAAGGCCATACCGGCCGAGGCCTATAAGAAGTGTATGGAAAATTGGAATAACCGTTAGCATGCTTGTATTGTCTCAAAAGGAGCCTGTTATGAAGGTGATAATAAATATATGTATTAAAATACATAAAAATGTTTTTTTTAACCAGTCCGGGTCAAATTTGATCAGATGGTATGCTCCATAAATTTTCGTTTCCAAAAAGTAGTTAAACATTGACATCTCATGCTTCCAGCAGGATTGTACTAAGAAATGGTCCTTGCAATTGGCCTCCAAGATCGTGTGATTTGACGCCTCCAGATTATTTCTATGGAGGTATGTTATTTCCATGGTTTATGCTGACAAACCAACAGTTCTTGAAGCATTGGAGGTCAATATTAACTGAACCATAATTTAAATAAGGCCAGAAATATTGGAAAACGTGGTTAAAAGTTGGACTGATTGGATGTTTTTTGTAACGATTAGTCGTGATGGTCACATGCCAGAAATCATTTTCAAAACATAAATGGCGTTGAATTTACTTTCCCAACAAAATAAAACTTTCCATCAATTTTTCAGTGTTTCATTTCAATTTGAAGTTCTCAAGCACTTACAAATCACCCTTAACATTGGGTGGATAAATACAAGCCAAAATCATTTGTCAGCTGTTCCCAATTTTAGACTGTTTTTACTGTGTTTAGATCCAGGTTTAACATTGAAGTGGTGGATCGATGCGAAGACGTGCGTCGCGTAATTGTTGCAGTCTATAGCGATTCATTTCATCATTCGAACGATTTTTGGCAGCCTTGATAAAGTTATAGTTGAATCGTGCATGAACCATTGTAATTACAAAGCTGTTAGTATTATCTGCTGCAACTAATCCAGAATTCTTTGACACAATTCCTACCAAATAGCCATATTGTGTAAACACGGAACTTCCCAAGCCATTCTGAAATTAAGGCGTTTATGCGTAAAATACTGTTTTGACTTTTATCACTATAAATGTTTTTGTGCTCAAACCCTAAATGGCGGGGGGTTTCTAAAAGAGTAAATTATGGACAAGCTAGCGTTTTCAGACTTTTTATGATCGCTAAAAGGAATCTGATTTAAAGGTTTTTGATTGTGTAGTTTGATAAAAGAAACCAATATAGTTAACGTTGAAATTGCAGATACCTTTCAATATACAAAAAAAACTCATATATATAATAGAAATTTCGATGGTGATTTGAAATTAAAATTTGTTTACTCTAAAATATAATAGAGCACTATCGAAAACCTCTGTAATAATAGGTGTTTCCATATGAAACCGCTGTTCAAACATGGATGGCCTTAGATTCTTATGTAGCTGCTGCGCAATTCCATACTATTGGTTTTTCTTTTTTATCAGTCATCTGTCAACGATAATTCATACAGCATTGTTTTTCGTCGCACTGAAAATGCCGAATTTTGTGCTAAAGAAATATACATCGAAAGGAGAAAAACTACCTGTGAACCTTTGCTTAATCGGTTCAAAACCCATTGGGCACACGATATTAGAAACGTTTATGTAACATTCTACAAACGCTCTAGGAACATTCCAATGTCTAATGTCCGCAAGACGTTCTTGGAACGTTTTTGCAACGTCTTTCGCCCAGTGGAGATTGGGATGTTCCTAGAACGTTTGTAGAATGTTACATAAACGTTTCAAATACCGTGTGCCCATTGCAAAGAATGGCATTTTTGCATCAAATTGTTTCTGGTGTTAAAACTTGTATAATATACTCGAATAATTGTTTTTTTTTACAGTAAAACAGTTTTAACAGAAAACGTATTTTTTAGCTGTATGTGATGAAAACCCTACCTGAAACATTTTGTACTCGATAAATATTCATTTTTATCATTCACTTATTGTTCCAAACTTTACAGAACAATCGTAAAATCACCTTTATGTACAAATTAAAATTCTTTTTAAACTTTTGACCCCCTAGCGTTAGTTCACATTTTAGCCGCATTCTAATTGTCAATGGCGTCTCACATCTCTGTGTTTTACAATATTCATTGGAAGAAGGCTTTGTTGTGTATATTTAGTAGGATTAGAAGAGAGCTGTGTACTATGAACTGCTAAAACATGTCGAAATACACAATGTTCAGTCAGGCCTCGTTTATTGCAAGGCCTGAGCGTTCCCCTAACCTCCACCTTTTCCGTATATGCAATACTGTAATTGGGGCGATGACCAATCTCCTGCTTGCTTTGAAAACCAACCTTAACGAAAGTTGTGGTGATGAGAGCCCCTCGCGTCTTGCAATAAAAGAGTCTTGACTATAATTTTACTCCACGATAATGTTCAGCTTCATGTTGCAAACCCAGTCAAAACATATTTTGACAATATTAAATGAGACATGCTATTTCCATAGAAATATTACAGATAGAGTCGACAAGACAGCCTGAAACCTGTCAGCTCGGATGAGAGAGAGTGATTCGGAGGGTTAGGCTGTCTCTCTCTAACGCAGTACGCGTAGACAAAGACAGAAAAAATCTCCCATCGTCTCTCTCTTTCGATCCCACCGAATTTCCAGACTGACTTTGCCACTTACAGAGCGGCCTATGGCTTGTCGACTCTATCTGTAATATCTCTATGGCTATTTCACGCAACGTATTCACCAGACTTAGCTCCTGCTGATTACTACTTATTTCGATCAATGCAGCATGGACTTTCAGAACAGCCCTTCAATTCTGACGAAGGGGTCAAATATTGGATCGATGCATGATTATTCTCAAAACACGAGCGGTGGTATTGGGACGGAATCCACTAGTTACCAAAAAGATGGGAAAAAGTGAAAGCTATAACGATGGGTAGGTATACATTGTACCATAGTTTTAGTTGCCCAAAGTTTCAATTGCCCATAAAATCATCAGACGTCACTATATTTGAAAAGCAGTGTTAGACGAAGATTATGAAAGGATGCGTTGGCAAAAAATGCGAGGATTGCAAGATGCAGGATTCCTGTACATTTCCCTGGAGCGCTATCTACCGCATATATTTGATATATACTTGCAATTTTTTCCAACGCATTCCTTTCATAATCTTCGTCAAACACTGCTTTTCAAATATAGTGACTTCTGGTGATTTTATGGGCAATTGAAACTATGGTACAATGTATACCTACCAGATACCTACCATAACGATGGCCAATACTTCGATTATTGAATTCATTCAGTTTGTTACTCAATTAAAGACATATTTTCATGAAAAAAACAGCGATTTCATATGCAAACACCTATTATGATTTTTATGGATGTTTTCATTTTTCGATTATTTTAAAGTCAGCCATACTGGTCTTCCCAACTTCGATTTACAAATTTTCAACTTCATAATTCAAAACAAGAACACGAAAATCTCTTTTACGCTAAGTCTTATGAACGTCTGACCAATAGTCGTAAAATAATCCATCAAGTCGTCAAATGGTCAAATGTTAATTCAAGCAAAGTTAGTCAAGTAGCATTATAACTCATGAATGATGCAAAATAAATGTTCAAAATGTTTTTATCCATATTCTACGTTAATAATAACGTTAACTGGTAATTGGAATGTGCAATAATTATATTTCTTAACGCTAAAAATTAAAAAAACATAATACCTGTCATTAAAGGCAGTGCAGTGGTTCATCACTTTCCATGTCTTCACCGTCAGGATTGACTATTTGTTAGAGTGAGATGAAAGTATAGTTGTTTCTCATTCCAACCAATGGTCTACTTTAACTGTGGAGACGTTCCACAAAAGGTGAAACATTGCACTGCATTCATTGACAGGTATTATGTTTTTTCAATTTTTAGCGTTAATAAATAAAATTATTGCATATTTCAATTACCAGTTAGCATTATTTTTAACGTAGAATAAGGATAAAAACATGTTAATTATTTATTTTACCTCATTCATGAGTTATAATGCTACTTTACGCTAGCGATCAGCCAGTTCGCTAGGGTCTGGCTCATTGTATTTGAAATAAAATTTTCTGCACTTTCACATTATATTAATTGGATAAAATAATATTCAAAATAAAAAAATCATGTCTGCCTGTTCAATTTTTCTATAAATTACAAGTTTGATGGCAAAAAAAAAATTGAAATAATATAGGTGTAACTACTTTTTATCGGTTTACTACCCGACACGTTTATTGTAAAACAATTGAAATGCTAACTGTAAAAACTTTTTGATAATACCCGACAGGGAAATATTGTCAGCTTTCGTTTTAGTAGTCAATAAAAAATTGTCACACCTTTTTATTATTTTAATTAATAAGGTAGGATAAAAGTATTTACGCTGTGGTTAAAATTTCTAGTCCGATCCCTAATTGATGCACATAATGATCCTGATGTATCCTCAATGGAACAAACTGACTTATTACGAACATAGGCAGGTAGTTCCTGCAAGGGCATTTAATAATGATTAAATTAGAGTAATTTAATAAAATCTAATTAAAAACTGTATTTGTTACCTACAGTGATAAATAATCTGGTTCCCATTTCAACTAAATATAATTGATCATTCTCGGAAATAGGAGTAGGCAAGTCATTTTCGAAATTATAAAAATAACTAACAGAAGTGTCGATGTTTAACTGTAAAAAGAATAGTAATGGAGTTAAATAAAACAAAATGACAAAATTGGAAACTAAGAAATTAAAGTTACCTTCTAGTAAATATTTCAGAAAAAATCTCTTAATTTTCAGTTAACAATTACTTAATATTTATCACGTCCTCCAACGTATTTGAATGTACCATAGGCACACGCTAGGTCTGGGGAAAATCTGGGGAAGTTACTAGGAGAGAGAAAACTACCGATAGAAAAATAAGGATATAACTACGTCACGCACAGCAGGATACTGCGCAATGCGTATCATCACGTAAAAATATAATGTAAAAAGGACACGCTGCTAAGGGTTAAAATAAGTCTCGTGAGCAGAAATAATTTGCGGCATTTCCAAAAATCTTTAAAAAGAATTCCCAGCGTGAAGTACGCGTGTAGAGCATATTTCCTAAAATCCAAGTCATAAATAGACTCAGTGTCCCAGAAGGATAATTGTTACACAGTGTGTCCCAAAAATAACCGAACTTTATATTTAAATCATACAAAATGCAGCGCCATCTATTGAAAATTTGTAGCATTAAAAAGATACATTCATCCTCTTTCAAACGCACCTGAGTTCATGTAAATCGGATGACAGATGTGAAAGTTACAGCCATTTCAATAAAAGAAAAAGTGTGCTAATGTTACAAAACAAAAATGGAACAAAAAGCAAATATAAAATTTCGTGTTGAACTTGAGGAAAAATTCGCTGAGACATACGAATTGATGAAAAAAGTTTATGATGATGATTGTATGAGTCGTACTCAAGTTTATACGTGGTTTACATGATTTAAAAATGGTCGTGAGGATTTAAATGACGACCTGAGCCCAGTTCGTCCAGAAGTTAGTAATCGTGCTGAATTAGTGGAAAAAGTCCATGAAATCATTGGTATCGATGCAAATTTTACTACGAGAATGTTGGCTGAGGAATTAAATACGAGTAAAAACACTATTTGGAGAATTTTAACTGGAGATTTGGATAAAAGAAAGGTCTTTGCACGTTTCGTTCCACATCAGTTAAATGCAGCACCTCACAAGACCAAAAAAGTGAACGAATTTTCAATGAAAAAACGGATTTCTCTCATCAACCACCCTCCGTATTCACCTGACCTATCACCATTTGACTATTTTATATTTCCAAAACTGAAAAACAAGATAAAAGGAGCATTTTTGATGATATCCCAGCCATTCAAACTGCCGTAACCGAGGTGCTGAAGAACATTCCTATAAATGACATAAAAAAATCTATGCATGCGCTGGTTGATCGTTCCAAACGTTGTATTGAGTCTAATGGAACCTATTTTGAATAAATAATAACTTTCAAAGATAATATAATGTGTATCTTATTCTATATCCAAAAAGGTTAAGTGAACGGTCAGCGAATTCCCTGACCATTCACTAACCGTTCACTGACCATTCGCTAACCTCGTAATAATAACACATGAAAAAGAACATAAAAAGCATTTAAATTGTTGCTATTTTTACGTCACAACTACGTAAATACTTACTTTATTCGAAGGTTCCTCGTTTTAAGTTAGGATCAAATGATCTTCGCTTAGGGATGAGGATAAGTCAGTAAAAAACACAATGTTAAAAAAAGTAAGGCAATTTGACTTTATTTGAATTATGAATGAGTTAATATTATAAAATTATAAGGTTAATTATAAAAGTAAATCCAAATAGCAAATCGATGCATATAAATATGGCACGGGCAATTGGTAGAAATAACAAACGAGAGAAAAGGGAGAGAGGTTCGGTACCTTATGAGTTCTTTAAGTTCCCTTAAGTAAACCTCACAGGTGTGACTGAGATGCGATTCCCACAGATGTGGCTGCGATGGAGTGAATATCCCACAGGTGTGACAAGGACACAACTACTATTCTTCTTGACACTGAGTCTAAGATCCTTTCAAGGATAGTAAAATGGACCACGGTGAATTTATGACTGGTTAACAGCACTAAACGGGTACTTTACGCAGGGAATCCTTTTAAGTTTTTAGAAATTTGCCGTACTTAATTCTGCTCACAAGACTAGCTTTACCCTTGGCAGCGTGTCCTTTTTATATTATATTTTTAGGTGACGTCATGCATTGCGCAGTATCCCGCTGTGTGTGACGTAGTTATACCTCTCTTTTCTATAGGTAGTTTTCTCTCTCTTTAGTAACTTCCCCAGATTTTTCCCCAGACCTAGCCTGTGCCTATGCTGCATTCGAATACGTCGCGGGACGTGACACTATTATGATTCTGTGGTACATTTTGAGTTTGAAGGCATCAAAGTTAATACATTAATTTTATTTTTTAGAGTTAAAAAGTAAAGAAAAACATAATACCTGTCATTGAAGGCAGTGCAGTGGTTTATCAATTTCCATACCTCCGCTGTCAGGATTGACTATTTGTTAGAGTGAGACGAAAGTAGTTGTGTCTCACTCCAACCAATGGTCAACTTTAACGGTTGAGACGTTCCGCAAATGGTGAAACACTGCACTGCCTTCAATGATAGGTAATATGTTTTTTAGTTTTGCAAAGGTATAAAAAAATTATTGCAGCAACTTCGATACCTTCAAACTCGAAATGTACCGCAGAATCATAATAGCAACAATTAAGGTGTTCACTTGATCAGGTCCACTACGGATAGGCATTGTATCGCAGTCACACCTGTGGGGATCCTTTCACAAGCCACTCACACTTGTGTGAACCATCTTATAAAAGCAAATTTGGCTTACTTTACTGATGACTGTGCCCTTTACTGACTTATCCTCACCCCTAAGCGATGATCATTTGATCCTAACTTAGAGAACCCTTTGATTAAAGGAAGTATTTACACAATTGTAACTGAACAATATTCTAATACTTCAATCTAAAAATTGTAATATTTGCTTTTTTGCAGTTACGCTTGATTAAAGATTCTGTTACATGCTCGAAATTATCATATGTGACGCGATCCGAGAAAAGGGACCTTCGAGGCAAAAGTGAAATTTTACATGACGAGTGATTGAAGAAATCTCGAGCTCGAGGCGACAGAGCGGAGAAGTATAAGTGGGGGATTCTGACCCCCACTTCTTGCAGTTCCCCTGTGTTTCCCCACTCTCTTTTCCTCTCGTTCGCATATTTTTCATACTCCTCGTCAGGATTCATTTTTTCAACACCTGTCTTTTATCATAACCTAGTCACAACGAAGCACATTGCAACAAGCACGTTGATTCTGCGGAGCATAGAGCTCCACGCAAGGGACGCGGCGAGTTGTGGGGGAAGTGGTGGGAGAAGAAAAAGAGTAGAGGCGTCGAGCTGACGATCCGCACGCGTTTGCAGACTCTTTTTCAATAATTTATATCTTTTAAAATAATACATATACAACATTTCTGATTGCACCTCTAGAAAGATCATTTCAAGAAGATATAGAATCAATTATAATCCTAAAATCGATTTTTTGCCTCGAAGGTCCCTTTTCTCGGATCGCGTCACATATAGTCTTAAGTTATGTTTATCAGAAAAATGTCGTAAATTCCAGAAAATTTTTAACAGTGGTAGAATGCAAAAAAAGAATTCCCTCTGAGGTTAAAATTTTCAAGAGAGAAAAGGAATGTATGTTGTCTGAATATCATGGAGATTGATTGATTAACACTAATTTGAAATCGTTCACAGTTCTCAAGAAACAACAAGTATTATCAATTGACTCACTGTTATGACAGCAATATTTTTTTCCAAAGTTGTGGTAAAATCCGTCTGAGTTTCTATTAAACGAATAGTATGGATTATTTTATTTTCAAAGCTTAACACAGTGATATTATCATAATTATCCATTTTAAAATATCCAATAAGATTAGAAGCTGCAGTCAATATTTTATAGGGAGTTATTGCTAATCCTGTCCCAATATGATTATTGTTTGACATTATTGCTACCGTAGAACGAATTTGCATACTCAGTGGTATATCATCATCACCTATTTCAGAAAGTAGCCGTAAATCTTCATCTGCAAAAAGAGCAAATGATATTTTTAGAAGGGGGCTTCGGCGTTTGGTGTCGTATGAAGTGAGGGTCATCGTGGGGGCACGTGTTACATGAATGCTTATTGCTACTTATTTTTTTAATAATCATATTTATTATAGTTACATCTGAGTAGAAGGGTAAGAAATCGCAGAAATGTCTCCTGAAAAAAGCGACAGTAAAAATTTATTAGTTTCACCTCGAGGCGGTTTGTTATATTCTGTACTTTTCTCGCAATTTTTTCTTGATTGAAGTCGTCAACCCTTTGTTTTTATAATACTAATAGATTCCTTGAAATCGAAAGTACTATTATATATTTGATTTATGGGGACTTGTGATTTTGTTCCGGAGTTTCACCGATTTTGATGAGGAATCCCATAAGATTACGTGTTAAACTGACATTTTTTCGGTAGCAATTTTTTCGGCAATGACATCGTCAACCACGGTATTTCTTTTTTCCAAATGAATCTAGCATATTTTATTAAGATAATCTCTAAGTTTCAGAGCAATCTGTAATTTTTTTCAAAAACGCCGAAGCCACCTTAATAATGCAACGAACAGTGAGGAATAGAATATAAAGAAAATATTAAAATTGCAAATTTTTAAATAATTTTCATTTATACCTTTATTATTTATTTATTCCTTCTGAAATGTCGCGCATTAATGGTTTTTAAAATGATTTTGTACAATGAACCAAGGTCTTTAGTTACGTCAAAAAAAGTTTGCTTAAATCAACTAGGATGTTTGTTTAATTTGGCTAAATTTTACACGGGATATAAAAATTACTTAATCTAAGAATATTTTTATTTGGCTCTATTTACCAATCAATTTACTTAATTGGTTTAAGATTTATATTTTAAATAGTACGAACTAATTGTGCACTTGGATCAAATAACTTTTATTCTCAGTGTAGCTTAAAATAAATTCCCTAAGCAAATCCATAAACAATTTTGTCAACCCTATAAAATTTTTTAGTTAAATTGACAGAAAATCTAGTTTATTTTATTAGTTATTCTAGTGAATTTTACTAGAATTTAAATTGTAATCTGTATGTGTTAAGTACGTTTTTACACATCGTTTTTAGTGGGTAAAGTTTATTTTTACGCATAGTGTGTTTTACCCCTCAATAAAATCTCAATCTTTTTAGTAGCGATCTTTTTTCCATTTTTCCAATTAAATTTTCAAAATTTAGTTGCGTACTTTACGTATACTATATTTTGCAGTACGATATATAAAAATTACAGTCCAGACTCGTCTATTGCAAGGCCCGAGCGTTCCCTTAAAGCCCCACTTTTGAGGTATATACAACACTGGTTGGAGCGACAACCAATCCACTCCTTGCTCTAAAAATCAACCTTACAGATAGTTGCGGTTGTCTCCGCAAACCTCCTAAAACGAGTCTCCATCGTTTCAGAGCCTTGCAATAAACGAGTCTTCACTGTATTAATTTTCTTTATAACAAATTTTTCAACTTTTTCTGACAACATTTTTTTTTTCATCACCAAAAAACTATTGGATCTATAACTTAATTCATGCGGTTTGCTAAGAGATGGCGTAACTTGAAAAAGTGTTTTTGCGGGAATTCCTTCTTCATTACTTTAATATGAAGAAAACTGCTGTCGAAAGTCATCGTATTTTGGTGGAAGTTTATGGTGAACATGCTCTAGCTGAGCGAACGTGCCAAAAGTGGTTTGCACGATTTAAAAGTGGTGATTTTGGCTTGGAAGCCAAAGAACGTCTTGGGCAGCCAAAAAAGTTTCAAGATGAAGAACTGGAAGCATTACTCGATAAAGATTGGTGCCAAACACAAGAAGAGCTCGCAGAATCTTTGGGAGTCACTCAAGCAGCCATTTTAAAACGGAATATGCGACCAGACACGAGGCAATAATTCTCCATCATGACAACACTCGGCCCCATGTTGCTATTCCGGTTAAGAACTATTTGGAAAATAGTGGATGGGAAGTTTTACCCCACCCGGCTTTATAGCCCAGACCTTGCCCCTTCTGACTACCATTTGTTCCGGTCCATGAAAAACGCCGTCACTGGAATACGGTTCACATCAGAACAGGGTATCAAAAATTGGCTTGATTCATTCTTGGCCGCCAAGCCGGCGCAGTTCTTTTGGGATGGAATCCACAAATTGCCAGAAAGATGGGAAAAAGTCATAGCTTCAGATGGGCAATACTTTGAATAATACTATTGTACATGTTTTTCTTAAATAAACGTTCAAATTTTGAAAAAAAAAACCGCACGAATTAAATTATAGATCCAATATTTGGCATCAACTTGATCGTCGTTACGTACACATTCTAGTTGAGAAATGATTACAAATGCAAAGAATCATCCAAGAAGCTGTTAGAAAATGAGCAAGAAAATAAATATTCTAAAATCTCAAAAAATTTTATTCCATGAGCAATATTCTCAAAAGACTGATGATAACAAGCGCATTGATAGATTTTGATAAATTTACCTAGAATGCCAGAAACGACTGCGAAGGTACAGAAGAGAATTGCAAGAGTGATCTTCATTTTCTTCACCTCAACAAACTAGTTTTACTGATAATTTTTGGATAGTATGTAGTTTATATAGGTATTAATGTTAAATTGTGACTATGTTTTAATGAACATCTACGTAAACGCATTGAATTTATTCAACTACCCAAATTTATTTAAATATTTTAATCTTTTTGGCGACGTTAAAATTAATCTCTGTTTATTACCAACTTTAATAACAGTTTCATAAAAATTACAACTGTAGATAAATGAATATTTCGATGTTAAAGCAATTAATCACTAATGCATCATACTTTCGCAATATGGTACTTTTAAATTTAATAAAATCCCGTGTAGAAATTTAAAAAGGGGCATCACCCTATTTCTGGTCGGGCTCTAGTGTAGAAAACTATGCGAAGCCCTATCGGTAACATAACGATTTTCTTTATGTTTCTCTATCTTTTATGCTCGATTCCGGTAGGGGCCTTTAGAAACGCCTATAGCCTACGTTCGGACGGCAAGGTTTTGGACAGTATTTTTTGGGATGCGCATGGCATAATATATTGGGTTAGCAACAAAGTCCTTTCCTTTTTTTTCATGATTTTCAAAGTAAGTTAATTAATACAAATAACAAAAATTAATCAATTATGTATTCACCATTTTGATCGATGACCTTTTGCCATCTTTCAGTCAGCTTCATAATGCCGCTTTCGTCGAAAGTTTGATTCTTAGAAATCATCAATAAAACTGATGAACTGCGCATGCGCAAGCGCTGGTAAAGTCTGTTTTACCGTCCAAGTACGGTAAAAATCTCCACCCACAATATTCCCCGATTTGCTAATGTTACCAAACAGTCCCGGAATGACGCGAAAAACGTGCTTCCGTTTCATAAAAATATTTTTTGGCATATCTATTAATAAATAAGGAGTTAGAGTACATTGAGAGGCTTTTCGTCAGAGTGAATCATAAAAATGAATTATATTTTAATATAATATTGTTTCAAAATGAGGCAAACAGGTTTTACGTATTAGAAATTAATATAGTGGTTTTCAAGCGAAGTTAATATTTGCGTTTGAATAAATGGAATATATGTTCTACTAAAAGTTATAAAACCTACGAGAATTTGAAATCCACTATAATAAAATTTTCGAACGCGTGCAAAACAAATGAATAAAAGAGGGAGTTTGATGCTGAGGAGAGGAGAGAGGTATCAATGGAAACATGGACATAAATATTATTATTGGGTTGTCAACCAAGTCATTTTGTTTTTATTCATGATTTTCAAAGCAAGTTTATTAATACAAATAACAAACATTAATCAATTATGTATTGACCATTTTGTTTAATGACGTTTTGCCATCTTTCAGTCAGCTCGACAATTCCGCTTTCGTAAAAAGTTTGGTTCCTAGAGGCAAAAAACTGAATCAACTCATTTTCGACAGCCTCATTTGAATCGAATGTTTTTCCATTCAAATGGTTTTGAAGTGAACGGACTAAATGATAGTCGGATAGTTCCAAGGTCAGGACTATGCAATGGATGAGGCATCACTTCCCAGCCTAACTCCAATAATTTTTTGCGAGCGACCAAAGATGTATGTGGTCTGGCGTTACCTTGATGGAAGATGACGCCTTTACGAGTTTCCAGTTCTAGCCGCTTTTCCTTCATTTCTTTGTCCAATTTCATTAGCTAGCGACAGTAGACATTCGAATTGATAGTTTGGTTCCTTGGTAGCAACTCAAAATAAACAATACGTTTGAAATCCCACCAAACACTCAGCATAACCTTCTTTTGATGAATATCGGCTTTTGATGTCGATTGTGCAGGCTCATCTCGCTTTCTCCATGATCTTTTTCGCAGGACGTTATCGTGAACAACCCATTTTTCATCGCCCGTTATGACTTTATGATTTTAATGTTTTTTATACTCAAATACTGACAATACGATCCTCTTCAATTCATCATAGGATTTTTTTTATATTTTTTCAAATGATTGCAATTAAATATCACGTTTATATTTGAGCAAATCCCTACGATGGGTCATAACTTAAACGTTTTAATTGGCAATAAAAATTTGTTTGTTGCAGCAGGATGAAAATGACTTCCCTTTTCAATTAAAAAACTTGAAAAAAAAATTTCACTACTCTAATTTATGCTTATTAAAACCCTATAAATAGATTTTTCTTGCATTGTATACTTTTTCCTCAAGAAAATCATGAATTGAGGCATTGTTTTCCGGTCCCCAAGGTGGCCTAACCCCTTAACTTGGAAAAAATGCTGAAATAAATTCACTGTTTTTTTTTTTTTTAATATTAGAAGTTAATAGAATTGTCATACTTTGCTCAAATTTTCAACTAATGTAGGTCAATTGGTTTCCTCTACAGAGAGGATAATATGCTTTTGGATACTATATCAATATTTTAATCTACAAATAAGAATGAGCATTTTAATTGTAAATTTCAATATATTTTTATCTTCTTGTTCTTATTTGATATCTCTCAGAATACAAAAGCATATGGAGAAAAAAAATCTGTTACATTTTCCGAGTTCATAAATATATTCATAAATATACAAAACGCCTATTAATTTTACAGAATAAGGAATTTTGTTCAAAATCTTAATTCAACGAGCATTTCTTTTATATTTATCAACAAATATCTTATGTTAATAAAAAGCGATGAATTGTACTGAATTGAAAAACTCTTGAATGATTTTTAAACTCAAATTTTGCCATGAAATTTCTTATTCTATAATGTCGTTGGGAATTTGGAAAGTGCGTGAAAAAAAGTGTAAAGATTCTTTAGTTTGAGAAAAGAGGAAAGAGAAAAGATGATCAAGATCAAGGGAATTAGATCACTGGGGCGTGGTATCGCTCATACATAGATAGATGTATCATGTATACATGTAGTTTGTTTCAGACTAACTGATCTTCACATCAACTGACTAGGGTTTGGTTCAGCTCAGATGGTTAAAATCAAGTAATGCTCATAAGATTAAATGCTTGTGTGAGCTTCAGACTACAGAATAGAAAATTCCGGCCTTGCAAGGTCATTCTTAACGAATCACCATGTCTCCACTTCGGACTTGCATAACTTTGATTTCCAAAATGATATAACAGAATATTTCTAACAAGGGTACAGAAATGTTTGCATTGCATATAATTTATATTTATTAGAGCAACATTTGCATGGAAAAAAACTCGTTTTTGATTTTAAAAAAAAAAAAAAATTTTATTTACTTAAGGCTATATCGGCCTTAAGGAACACATTCTTATCATAATACTAGGGAGTTGAATAAGTCTGCCAGATGACAAAGAAAAAATAACTTTTTTGGCAAAAATCCTATTTATTCTTCAACATAATCTACTTTCAGCTCGATACACTTAGTCCAGTGATCTTTCAACATTTCAATGCCTCTCTTGTAATACGATTTGTCGATGAATCCAAAATAGCCATCAGTTTCTGATTTGACCTTTTCATTAGATGAAAATCTCTCCCTCGAGCCATCTCTTCAAGCTTAGGAACAGATACGAGGGGCACTATTTATATTTTGAACCTAATAATGAAAAAGCCAGAAATGGCTTTATTGTTTTTCAAAGTATTCTCCTTCATGATCTATACACTTTTTCATGCGTTTGAACCATGTGTCATAGCATTTTTAAAATGTTTAAAAAAATGCCTGATTCTAGTACGGGCAATAAACAAAAAAATACAAATTAAGAATCTATTTTACTTTTTGATTTCAGGTCATCTGTCTTTAATTTTTCATCAACGCAATGGAAAGAGAGGTCATTTTTCACGCCACTATTCTGACTATAAAATAAGGCAGAAAAAAAATTCTATCAATTTAAGATGTTTACTTTAACGTGTAAAAATTTTGGAATAAAAATATTTTTTGTACTACGAAATAAAAATGTTTAAAAAAAATGTTAATTGCACCAGAATGCCCCCTTAAACTTTCCAGTTCAAATTTCAGATGGCACCTGAAAACATTCAGTGTTTGCAAGGCCTAAAATATAATAGTGCCCCTCGTAAAAGTCGCCAGGGGCTGATCTGGAGAATAAGGTGGATGGGGAAGCAATTAAAAGCGTCATTAATTGATTTTTGCCAGCGATTTTATCGATTTGTGAGCTGGTGCATTATTTTGCAAAACGATGCATTTTTTCTTCAACAAATGAGACCGTTTTCTTGAGATTTCTTCTTTCAATCGCTCCAATAATGCACAGTAATAGTCGTTGTTGATTGTTTTTCCTTTTTTCAAATAGTCGATGAATAATATGCCACTGGAATCCCAAAAACCAGAAGCCATAACCTTTCCAGCCGATTGTTGTCTTTGCTCGCTTTTGTGCTGTTCCACCGGGTCCTAGCCACTGTTTTGCTTGTTGTTCTGATTCTGATGTGTAGCGGTGGATCCATGTTCCATGAATGGTTACTAATCAATGCAAAATATCGCTTAGATTACGGTTACAAAGGTCCAAACAAGTTTTTGACTCACGAACTCTTCGGCGTTTTAAATCGATTGTTAGCAAATGCGGCATTCATTTTGTGGTTAGCCTTTTTATACCCAAATGAAAACTCACGCACTTCTACCTTTGGATCATCTAATACGATCTCATGGATTTTTTCGATGATTTCTGGAGTGGTAACGTCTTTTTGCCTTCCGAATCATTCAGCGTCATTTTTGCTCGTATAACCTCGTTTAAATTCACTAATTCACTTCTCGACTTGTTCGCTTCTGTCGTCTGCAACTTTGAAAGTAAACCATGAAATGGACTCAAATTTTGATCAGCATTGCCAGACACACGGAGCGAAATTATGGAATCGGTATGTTAAAATTATGGTACACTATGGCACATGTTTACAAGACGCATGCGCGGCGCGAAATTCAAATTAATATATCTTTAAATACTTCAAAGTTTAATATTTTTTATAAATAAAATGCTAATAAAATTTTGTTAATAAAAATTATAATATTATGTTTTAATAAAACTATTTTAATAATAATTATAACACAGTGTCTACTTTTTCAAGTCTTTGTATTTTGTAAAATTTACTTAAAGTAACTCTTATTAAAGAACACTTTTTGTATAAAATGGCTTATAATCTATAAAAGGCAAGTATAATATGTAATTTTCTTTGGGATCTCTTTACTTGAATCATATGAATATTAACTCTACTCAGCCTTCATTTAAAAAAATGATTGATTGGTCAAATATGTTTCATATAGGGCAGAAAACAATTCTCATTCAATAATGGCTGTTCTGCTTTTGTCTTCATTTCATTTCGGTTAAATGAAAAATAAAAAATAGAAATATTTTTAAATTATCGTACATTTAAGAGGTATGGTACACGAGGGATGGTACATGGTACGAGAATCAAAATTATGGTACGATTACACAATTTTGGTACCGTCAGGCAACGCTGATTTTGATAGCTGTCGTCAGAAAGATTTTACTTCATGGGAAAAAAAGAAAATGTTATTCGTGGTGCCATCATTGTGTCATCCTACGGACTTATTTATCTCCCTAGTACTCGCGCTCGATTTTCTGTTTACATTTCTGTAACTTTTTAATAAATTACATTATTGAAATAATTTATTTCAAAATATTTGAAAAAGGAAAAATCAATCTTAGACTTTATTGAAGCAAACAATATTGCATTTTTTTCGTATTTCACATATTATGGTTAAAAATTGAATTTTCGATTTTCAATAGTACTTTTTTAAATTGAATAGAAAAATATAAATCTTATAAAAAAAATGTTGCGAATCAAATTTGTAGATCTTCTTTTAGTAAACAATTTTGTATCATAACGTTTTTTTCGTATCCCGTATAATTTAATAGAAAAATGGAATCTGTAGATATTGACTTTTTTCAAGTTTTAACCTACTGTAACTTTCCTATTTTTTGTTCGATTGAAAAATGTTATTAGAATAATTTGTAGAGATTTATAATCACTATCAGAAACCAATTTTGTAATTTTTGATTTTTTCAGAAAAAAATTTAATAGTACATTGTGCAACTAGGGAAAAAAAAATTTATTTTGCGAGTGTGAAGTTTGATGCCCGAGCAAAGCGAGGGTAACAACCACACGAGTAAAATAATTGTTTTTCCCGTGTTGCACACGATTTTTTTTTCTACTAGCGGACCAGAAAGTGGATTTGTTTGCCCCGCACGGGGCAATAAAGTCCACTTTTTGGCCCGCTAGTAGAAAAATATTATTATCATACCTTATTTATGTTCACATATTTAAGTACACAATGCTACACTATTAAACTTTTTATAATCGCATACGCTTGAAATTAAATTTCAGAATCGCTTTTGGGTTCGAACCCCCTAACTCTACCTATATCTACATTAACTAAACGCATTCCTAACGCCTAAAGCCTCTCGGCTATTCTCGCTTGCCATATTCCGAAATAAATGTCGCTTATAAGCCACTACTGAGTTGGGGGTTGGGCAGACTTGGATTCGAGTCTACGAAGCTATTCGGATAACGTCGGAAGTACTCGGACGACATTCTGAAACAAATTATATGAAAAACCGAGAATGAATGTTTTGATTTTTGCTGCCCTTCGCAAGGTTTCTGGCAAGTTCATATTCATAATATGAATTTTTCAAATATGGTTTCTAGGTTATAATATTCATTGTTCGACTTAATAAATTTATTTTTAGAAAATATTGAATTTCGATGCCATAATATGAATAAATGTAATAAAACCTCGGGTTTCCTCAGTTTTAAAAAAACCTTCATTCAATCTTATCATTTACTCTAACGAAAAGTTTCTCAGTGTAGGTTTATTATCTTCAGATGTTACGAATTATTTTCTGAAGATTATAAGAATGTAACATCTGAAGATTATGTTTAGTAATATCTTTATATGTTAGATAAATATTATAGATCATACGCTTTAACATATTTTATGTTACCGAATACTATCCTTACTTTTAACATCCAGGTTTTATGATCCGTTTTTCTCAGTGTAACGAACTTGTCCTTTCTTTCTAGGCCCTCAAGAGGTATCCTAATTTCAATCTAATCCGTTAATTCTATCGAAAGTTATCGTGTCCACAGACGTCGGACAAGCGACAAACAGACACTTTTTAAAACATCGTTTTATCTGACAGTTATTTTTTAAACTTTTTTAAAAGTAATAAAATGCAGTAAAATGATTAATTTAAATAAAAGGTTCATGGATCTTGGAAATTTTTGAAAACATGTTGACTCAGTTATTAAACTCTTGGAATTACTAATCATATTTCGACATGTGGAATGATTTCTAAATCCTGAACATTATATTATTATCATTAAGAAATTTATATGCTATCGTAAATAAAATTATTATTGCAGAAGAAATAAATCAATGAGCTTATTTTCTTATATATTTTTAAAAACAACGCAATTGATCGTGAAATTTGCATAATAAGTTGTCCCCAATATTAAATTTCAAATTAACGTAGTAATCTCAGAATGATAAAGTTCTTTTAATTTCTTGTATTAAAATTGAAATAGCTTGACGACAAAATTGTAATTTTAGAAATTTCAATCACTTATAAATGAGAATTCAATATTTATAAAAATCCATGTTTGTGAAAGAATCAGAATTCATGCTCTCTCTAGTTAAAGATTAAAATTTATTAAAAAAATAATAATATTAACTATTATAATACTAACATAATTGCTTGATAAGAACTTTTATTCAAGACGAAAAGTGCACTGTTAGAAATGTATCTTAAAATTAAGAAAAATGTACTGAAATTTATGACATTTTTCTTAATATTATGAAGCTCAACTGAATTTTCATGATATATATCTTAAAACTACCAAACTGTAACAGAATTTTTATAAAATTTATCACAAAATTACGAAACTGTAACAAAATTTTCAGTTACATGTCAAATTATTCCTGTTACAAGTTGCAGAATTTCCAGATACATGTATTAGAATATTCAACACTTTATAACTAAAAATCAAGTATTTGTTTCTTAAATTTACTAAAAAATAACTGAATTTTCTAAAATTCTATCTTAATTTTACGAAACTCTAACTGAATAAAATTCTAGTCACGTGTTTCGGAAAATTACGGTAGAAATTTCTAACAGTGTAAATGTTTCAATTTATTTTGGGTATTAATTAATCAATCAGTTTTAATATCTAGATATCCAGCTGAAATATCTAAGATATCAAGGCTTGTTGTCCAGATTTATGAAAATGTAATACGTCTTTATTTATTATGTACTAATTACAAACACCTATTGGTAATTATTTATTATTGGCAACTAAAATTAGTAAATTTTATTAATATTTTACAAAGCGTTATATCATCATCTAATGCTGCAATTCAACGACACACAATTTATAAGAATCGGATTTAAGAGACAGGACACTTAATGTCTTACAGTAGCAAATCTCTCGACATTTAAAGTGATTTATTATTTATTTAATGGATTACAATAAGATATTATCAATACATTTGATTTGATGATCAATATTACTGAACTTTCTCGTTAATTTTATTAGAAGTACAGAATACGAGAGTAAAATTAAACTGAAAATTCCCCTAACTGTTGTATATGAAATTTAAGAATATTTTTAACAGTGTTTAAAAAATATTTCTTACTTCATCCAGAAATGTTTCACCATTTCAAACTATAAAAATAATGACTGCTTGGAGAAATTGTATATACTGAAGTTGAAAGCTGTTATTTACTTTTAATTAGGATAAATTATCAGTGAACGGCTTAAACATTGACAAAAAGAAAATTTACAGCGAGAAGGTGTCAAATATGGCTTTCATTTCTATTTTCTGTAAGCTTGCAAAAAATTAGGGAAATCTGCCCTACATTCGTTACAAGAAAAATTTGACTCCAATTAAACGCAATTTATGGTATATAAAAAAATTCAATGCCAACAAAAATTCTAATATGTACATCTTATGTAAAATTAGCTATGCAAATCCTTCGTTTGAAGGTTCGATCATTACTCTATTTAAAAAAATGTTTAATTTTTGAAAGTGGGAACTTAAAATACCAAAAATATAAAAGAGTTGAGAAATTCCACTTTATTAGGATTACATTTGTCAAATCATAATGTAGAATTGATAAAAGGAATGGGAAATTTTGAAATATACACTTTGAAAAATATTTAGTTAATAATCCAATAAAATTGGATACGATTTGGTTAAATCAAACAAATATTTTAGTTGGTTTAACTATTTTGGTTAATTTTACCAATTTTTGTTTGGCAACCAAGTATTTTGATTAAATTAACAAAACGTATTTACCGTATTTAATTGACTTAAGACCGCGTGGTGAGGTCTGAATTCACCAATTATACACGACCGCATAATTAATAAAATAATAAATTTAACAAATTTTCCGAAGAAGACAGTAACGTAGAAAAATGTGACGCATGTCTTCTCCGGAAAATTTGTTTAAATTATTATTAAAAGTTTATACAAAATATTTGGTTGGATCAACCAAATTTTGCCAAAGAAGAAATTTTGTTGAGTCAATGAAATAATATTGTTGGATCAACTAAATATTCAGTTGGATTAGCCAAACATTTTGTTGTCCCTATAAATACAAAATATTATAGTTGAATCAACAAGATTATTTTTTGTTCAACCAAACATTTTTCTAAGTGCAGTTTCAAGAGCCAATAATTAAATAAAAAGTAAAAATATATCTATAATAAAATAACTAAATTGATTTCCAGCTGGAAAATTGTAAAATAAAATGTCAAAAATGAATAAACAAAATTTCAAGTTTTCTCCAATAAACTGTAATTTGAAATTGGCTTCTACACGCCAGGAAAAATTAGTTGTCGAAATTTCCTTTGATTGTAAAGAATTTGACTGTCACCAAAAATCTCAGTAAATATTTTCGAACTTTTCACTGAAAAGTACACGAGATTAATAAAAATATGAAAGATAAGCTTTTAAACTTCAGCCTTATCCAAAATTCGATATGAGCCAGAGAAAATTTCGAAGGCTATTTCTTTGCATGTAACAAATACTATAAACACATAATTATATACTCAAATTATTAATAACTATTCAAACAAGAGTTTCTAAATTTTTAATATTTATTTAAATAAAAATATTTTTTTCATAACTCCATTTAGCTATCGTCACTTTAATGAAATACTGTAAATTCTTCAAAATTAGAAAATATACGATTATTAAAATTACGAATTTCTATTGATATAAAATACCTATAATTTCAAAAGCTGTTTAGGCTTAAAAGTATAAAAAATTTTATTCAAGACTCACTCATTGAATGATCTTGTTTCCATAAATCCTTGATTCTCGCTCTCTTGATCTTGAATATTGAACACAAACACTCAAATTAGATGCACAAAAAATATATGAAAACACATGTTCTACACCGCACGCACATTTTAGTAATTAATTTCATATCGTCTCGTTGAATAATTGGCAGGAGTGAAGTAACAGTTTTTTATACATCATAGCACCTGCCTTTTACAGTTTAAATGCACTTTAGTTCGTTTCACTGTGCCTCAGCAATTACTTTAGCCAACTAATTCGTCCTAATGTGTCAAGTTTTCGCTTTTGCAATTTAATTTAAAAAATTAATTTTCAGAATAATCCTCTTCTTTACTGAACAAGTTACCACTTTTAATGTACCATAAATTGGCAGATTTACCTCGATAACTCCCTTTTTGTCAGAAATAATAACACATCATAATAAATTACTATAATAAATAGATCACTTTTTTAAATCATTTTTCCCTTTTAAATACAATTGCTTTAAATATGACTTTCATGACTCTTATTTTCAAAACCAGTAATTTTTTGTCTATATAATGAAACATCATTAGAGTTTATTAAAAAATTACTAATGATTTTATTGAAACTAATTAATTTACAATTCATGTAAATGCGTATTCACTTCAGATTTACAATAAATAGTTTTTTCTTTCATAAATTTTGAATCAACAACAATTACTTTCACTATCCGAAATTAGTAGCTTTACAATTCACTGGAGAGATAGAAAAGACATTCGCGATAAACCTTGACCATTCGGACGAGTAATCGAAATCGATCATTTCGATATCGCATGGACCACGTGTTCTTCTGAATGCAGATTTTATAAAAATTTATAATAAATCAATATAAATATATAATAAAAAATCTTTTTGAACGACCGAGGAAGATTTGCTTTCTGAAAAATTTGGTTTACATTAACTAATTTTTAAAAAATTTGTTTTTAGAGTCAAGGTGTAAAAGGATTTGTAAGATGAAAAGACGAGAGTAAGCGTTCGATCCGAACAGCGTGGTGGTCAGGTAGTTTGTGACTAAAGCATGAGCCGAGCTCACAACACGGAATTCCCTTCACTCTTTCTTCAACAGGTCTTTTTCTCATTCTAGTACTTCCTCTCGAAGTTACTCTCTCTATCCTTCTTGATCTTCCTCTTTTTTCAATGATCTATGCTCTCGGCACCGTCTCTTTCTTTTATGCTTTATTAATCCTTCGTGCTCCCTGCTTCGCGATACCAATAGTAGCAACATGAAACTTTTTTTTTCTCATCAGCACCGCTCATCTACTTCCGGACATATGTACACATGTGTATGTGTGTATACTAGGGTGGACCTAAAACGCATTGCAATAGAATATTGTAGTAGCAAAAATAGTGGCGGAAATGAAACTTGCATTATCACAATTATTTTTACTCCCTTGGGAGTTTTTTAGTCCCGCTACTTCCCAGCAAACACGTTATGTAACCGCTCCGTAACAAAAGGGTAACATAGTTAGTTCTGGTTATGTAACGATTGTTATTGTTCAGTGATGTAATTGCTATATAACGGGAAGGTAACAATGTTATGTAAGATTAATACCGCGTGAAGATGTAAAAGATCAATAAAAGAGTGAATGTAACAATTCTGTAGCAGTGGGATGTATATGCTATAGAAAAACAATGTAAAATTCGTTCTCTAATTGTGTTCCACACATGATCTGTAACAGTTTTGTCATAATGTTATGTAAGTGAACTGTCACGGCATTACTGTATAATTATGTAAGTCGTGTATAATGTACATTAATAAAAGCTATGTAACAATGTGACATAATTATTATGTAAGAATCATGTAACATTTGTTCTGTAACTTGGTTGCCCGAATGATCTATAACAATATCGTTTCTTTGTTACGTAAGGGTGATGTAACAGTGTTACGGAATAGTTATGTGAGTTGTATGTAATGTACATTAGTAACAGCTACGTAACAATGTTACGTAATTTTTATGTAAGAACCACGTAACATCTTTTCTATAACTTGGTTAACTAAATGATCTATTACAATTTCGTTGCTTTGTTACGTAAGGGTAATGTAACAATGTTACGGAATAGTTATGTTAGTTGTATATAATGTACATTAGTAACAGATACGTAATAGTGTGGCATAATTTTTATGTGACAATACTGTAACTTTGATTCTGTAACTTGGTTACGCGAATGATCTATAACACTTTCTTTACAGTGTTACATAAGTGTACTATGACGACGGCATTACTGTGTAGTGCTTCTCTGTAAGTTGTGTATAATGCACGTTATTATCAGATATGTAACAATCATGTAATATTATATATAGATATTTTAATTTCCCGAATACCGACATTAATAATAGTTAGAAAAATTAAAAATTGTGGGTAATAACTTGTGTAAACTAAATTGCTCTTATGGCAAAATTTCACATGCCCTTAGTATAATATTCAGTAATCGACAAATAACACAAAGTTGCAAAATTTGACTCAAAGAAATGAGTTGTGTATTATCAATATTTTATCATCGTATATCTGTTTAACATATCATAACAGACATAAGTCTGTTAAAGACCCTTTACATCACAGCGTTACAGAGCTGTTATAGAACTAATTCATCACACAGTGTGTGACATTTTACGTCACAGGTGACTCACATGTAAGTCACCAGCTACGTAACGTGTTACAATCTGTTATATAACAGTCACATACATGTTATATAACAGTGTTTTCTGGGTTCCCACTGAGCAAAAAACGGCGATTTTTGACCCGCCTTACAACCCGTGCAGAAATTGCCCGATTTGTCCTCATTTAGGGTAGGGCTACGGTTAGGCCCTCGCTAGAAAAAGTAGACTAGGAAGTTCTAGGCGGGCCCCGGCGAGGCGTTGATAAGGTTCACCCTGTTTGGTTTCTAGAAAAACTAGTTCCTTCTAGTCGGGCCCTATTTTTGGATTTTAGTCAGGCCCTAGGTAGTTCCTTATTTTAATAAAAAGTTTAGATATTCTTTGCTGCGCATGCTCATGCAAAAGGCCTTTACATACACGGAGAAAAATAGATAAAGTAATTTTACTCAACTTCCGATCAAATTTGGGACATAAGGACAAGTTAGAAGTTATTTAGTATCACTGTATTTATTTGTGATATATTAAATGTTCGAAAATGAATCAAAGTTGAGTAAAATTGAGAAGTGTAGGGTGAAGTATGAAAGCGTGCATTAAAATTTTTTTAAATATATATATTATTACTCGTAGTATAACTATAAAAAACCAATCTTTTATTAAATCACAAAAATAGTAGAGCTTTCCGTTCATTCTACTCTACGCTTCAATCGAGAGTTGAGTAAACCGTGAATCGCAAGATTTATTCCAACAGCTACATCTATTCACGCAGGAACGAATCAAAGTAATCTGCGCCTTGGGCACACATGAAAAATTTTTAATTTCAAAAACTTAAATTCTTAAAATTAAATTGATCTTATGAAAATTAAAACAAAAAAAATCGATAAGTGTATTACATAAAATATGAAATATCACATAAATTACTCAGGCAGAATAATAATTTGGAATTCGCAAATGTAAAAACCATATTTTGAAAATATAAAACACAGAAAATAAAAGAACCTTCTTTTAAATGTTTTTATACAAGATACTTCTTAATAATAATGCAATTTTTTAATGTACATTTGAAAATTTAGTTTCACTAAACTTCATACGTTGTTATAATAAAAATGTATACTAAATGTAATTTAATAATTATATTATATATATCAATAATCATAGTTATAATAATTGTGTAATTATATTAATTTTTAAAAATATTTTATTAATCATTTTTGAAAAAAGTTGATTTATTTTTACTTGAGTAAGGCTAAAAAATTTTATTGACGGCACTTACTCTCACAAGCTCTGAATAACTCATGCAGTCACTATATAAGAAAGTTCCAAATTTTATACCTCAGCATTGTAAGCGAGCGTGTGCGTGATTCGACGAAAGCGTATCGTACTATATATAAGTTTATATATGTAAGGTTATATGTTTAAGTGTATTTGTAATTTGAAATATGATTGGCTACGTCCGTAATGGTGTGAATGTATTTGTAAGTTGTTTATGTATATACCGGATGACTATTGGCAGGCTCGAGGTAAGAATTTTTTTTTATTTGAGAGAACCATACCATTGCCAGTTGAAATAATACGCCCGATGCTCATTTTACCCAACTACGGTTTGAAGCACCTCAAACGTCGGTGATATACTTATACATTTCATGTTAACCCACTGACGCATGTTGGTGCCCTGTCGTCGATAACGTTTTACTCAACTCCTTACTATTCCCTATGTAACGCTTATTATTATTCACTTTGGGTGAATTAGGTATATATCAAATTGATTTTACCCGACTAGGATTTAATAGATGTTCAAATGTCCTTATATCCCAATTTTAATCGACAGAGTTGAGTAAAATTACTTCAACTATTTTTCTCCGTGTAGCTGGGGCCCCATTGTACGGTTAGGCAATAGACATGTGTTCTAATCAGGGCCCGACTAGATGTCTAAAATAGGGCCTGCCTAAAACAGCGTTACAGAAGTAGATGGGGCCTGACTACTTTTCCCTACTAGATCCCGACTAGAAGTAGGGAAAAGTAATCAGGCCCTACTATATCCTAAATGAAATTTCTGCACGGGAAGCCTGAAAAAGAGATAAATTCACGCCTGCTTGGAAAAAGTATACTGTGCAACTAGGGGGAAAGAAGTTTATTTTGCGAGTATGAAATTTGGTGCTCAACCAAAGCGAGTTCAACAATCACACGAGTAAAAGAAGTTTTTTTTTCCTATTAGCGGGTCATAAAGTGAGTTTTATTGCTTCCTGCGGGGCAAACAAATCCATTTGTCGACCCACCAGTGCGAAAAAAAGTTTATTTTGCGAGTATGAAGTTTGATGCACGCGCAAGGCAAGTTTAACATTCAAACGAGTAAAAAAATGTTTTTTTCTACTAGCGGATCATAAAGTGAATTTTATTGCTTCCTGCGAGACAAACAAATCTATTTGTCGACCCCCCCAGTGGAAAAAAAATTTTATTTTGCGACTATAAAGTTTGGTGCACGATCAAAGCAAGTTTAACATTCAAGCGAGTAATAGAAGTGTTTTTTTCTACTAGCGGATCATAAAGTGAATTTTATTGCTTCCTGCGAGCAAACAAATCTATTTGTCGACACCCCTAGTGGAAAAAAAAGTTTATTTTGCGAGTATGAAAGTTGGTGCACGTCCAAGGCAAGTTGAATATTCATACGAGTAAAACAAGTGCTATTTTCTACTATCGGGTCATAAAGTGAATTTTATTGCTTCCTGCGGGGCAAACAAATCCATTTTTCGAACCACCAATGCGAAAAAAAGTTTATTTTGCGACTATAAAGTTTGGTGCACGACCAAAGCAAGTTTAACATTCAAGCGAGTAATAGAAGTGTTTTTTTCTACCAGCGGATCATAAAGTGAAATTTATTGCTTCCTGCGGGGCAAATCCATTTGTCGACCCCCATTGGAGAAAAAAAGTTTATTTTGCGAGTATGAAGTTTGGTGCACGTCCAAGACAAGTTAAATATTCATACGAGTAAAACAAGTGTTTTTTTCTTCTAGCAGGTCATAAAGTGAGTTTTATTGCCGCCTGCGGGGCAAACAAATCCATTTATCCACCCCCAGTGCGAATAAAAAGTTTATCTCACGAGTATGAAGTTTGGTGCACGACCAAAGCGAGTTCAACAATCGAACTAGCAAAACAAGTGTTTTTTCCTACTACCGGATCATAAAGTGAATTTTATTACTTCCTGCGGGGCAAAGAAATCCATTTATCGACTCTCCAGTCGGAAAAAAATCGTGTATAACACGGGAAAAACATTTTTTCTACTAGGGGATCAAAAAATAGATTTTTTTACCCCGCAAGGGACAATAAAATGCACCTCATGACCCAGTAGAAATCGTATTTTGCATTACAAAAGATGAAACACAGCGATTTCAACAAGTGTGAAGTTTCCTGCTCGTTTTTTTGATTAAATGTAAATTTGTTGTTTTCATTTTAAAAAATATAGTTCAAAATAATAAATTCCATTTTATAGCCAATCTTTGCGAAATACGAAAAAAAGATCAGCATGCGAAACTTTTGTTTGAATTAAAATAATACCATTCAAAATCAAGAATCCTATTTTTAGCTGAACTATTCCAGGTAAGTAGAAATCTCACAATACAAAATTTTTTGCTTAAAAAAGTTCTACATATTTTTTCCCTAAAATTGCGAGTCCCAATTTTTTTTTTCAATTGTGAATATAAAGCGTGAGTATCGCGATGAGAATGTATTCCTTAAGGGGAGAGCCTTGTTTAGAGGGTCAGAAAAACGAATTTTTTGCGAATAATCTCAATCAATAGTAGGCATATCCGAAAATATTTTTCTGAAGTTTCAGATCAAAATTTGAAATACTTGCTTAGCTACAGCCTCTGGCGCACAGAGCGTACACCAGGCAAGTAAGCGCGCTTGGGATCTCTGAAGGCGATTTTCTCAAAACTTTGAGAACGGTAACGAAATTGAGAATACCCAGGAAACAAAAAACCATTCACTTGCGTTAAATTTGAATGGGCTTTGAGGTGTTCTGAATTGCGTATCTGTCACTGGAATTTCAGCATTAACAGATTGAAAACCAATATTTCCGATAGAAAATAATGTATTTAAAGTGAACAATCGTTTACAATACAATTCGTATTCTGTTTTTATTGTATTTCTCTTATTCAGACTGACCTTTTAAGACTTCCATTTCATTTGGAATTTCAACAGATTCATGCGAACATCAATGAATCGTACATTGCCATTAGAAATTATTTGAGGTTAATCAGTCTTATTCAACCCTATTCACTTAACGATTTAACCAATGTCGAATGGCAGATTTAAAACATTGCGCACAAATGGCAGATTCCAAGTGTCACCATCCGATTGAATTTTTATTTCCTGAATATGCGAATGACAGATACACAATTCAAAGAGACGCGCGTTCTATCGGTTTTTTTTCCTGCGTATTACCATGAATATAACCAGCAAAATATAACCTCAAAATGTGCTCTTGAAACTCGAGCGTTTCAGTTGGCCGGTTGCTGCTTGCAACTTTGTATGTGCATATTATTTGTGCGGAAGAAAATGAAAAGTGAGAACTAAAAGGGTAATGATATTAAAGGTAACATTAAATTGTAGGTTATATTCCAGACATTTGCTTTAAGGTATTATTGTGGAAATTATTGTATGGAAATCTTACATTATTGTATTAAAATTGGAACACATCAGTGGGAGCTAATAAACAAATTTTTTATTTTAATTATAATTATAATGGTTCAATTGTAATTTGATGAATAAAAAAAAATCCCTAACTTTTTTAAGTTTCACTTGACTTTCCCCGCCGATTTATAAATTCCATGACCTGCAGCGACGCCGAAAAATGAGAGAAAGAATAAAAACTGTTTTGTTCCTTAAAAATTTGAATGTTGATGAATGAATATATAATTTAATATAATTATCATATGTATATTATATACATTATATTGTATAATAAAAGATTTTATGAATAGTCTATAATTATAATTTAAAACAGAATTTAACAAATATAAGGGAATATAAAGAGAATTTCAATTCTGTAATATTCTCGGTTATATTACTTGAATTTAAATTCTCGGGAAATTAAGAACTCTACTGCAGGCACAAGAAAACGAATTTTTATCGACGGATTTCAACAACTCAGGACTTCATTTCAAGCTTATCAGTATGGCTTCTATTTGAACTAAAAGCATTACATGAAAAGTAATATTAAGAGGACTTTTACTTTCTAAATTTTCAAAAAATCGATTTTTTTTTTACGTAAAAATGTTCCTTAATATCATAGAAATACTGCCCTAAAATTTTTCAAATCTGGGAGACGTTTTTCTCAAAATCTACTAAACCAATCTAAGTAAACCAAAATTTTTTTGATACTTTATACAAACAACTAGTAAATAAACCTCTAAAAAGTTAAAAAAACCACCCCATCTTTTTAGTACAGGGGTAAATTCATCCCCAAAACAGGCATTTTTTCGAACTTTTTATAAAATCGCGTATAAAGGCCATACAAATTTAAAAAAATTAACTTTTTAAAGGTTTTTTTGTACACCTTGGAAAAAATTATAATTATAAATAAAATAGTTTTTTTTTAAATATTTAAATATTGTCTTTTTTTCAATTTAGAAAGTAAAAGTACCCTTAAACAATTTTTTCTTACACATTAACTTTGAATTTGTTCTGAGAAAACAAAAACGCCTTTGTGTTATGAAACATAATTATTTGACAATAAAAAAAAAATTACGTTGGTAATTACATACAAAAATGTCTAAATATCGTAAACTTTGAAACAAGGTTTCATAAATTATTATTCATAAAGAATAAACTTGTGTATGTTTTCATGCAAAGTGAATTTTTGGTAACAGTAGATTCATGAAAGAAAACACTATCTATAACAATAAAAATTATCGTTTTATTATTCATTTAAAAAAACGACTGTTCAAAAATTAGGAAAGTCGTAAAACATGAAAATACAAGAGAAAAAGATCCATCAAAGACTTTACGAGTCTCTAACTTTGTAAAAACGTTTGCAATTTAAAGTATCAGTTACTTAAAAGAACAATACATAAATTTTCCATTAAAGTACTTATGTAATTAGCCGGAGACAAGAACTTTTGGGTTAAATTGAATTGACCCCATAAAGTGCCAGGATTATTATACTTTTATGGTTATTAAATTAATTGAAAATACCCATATACAGCATCAGTATAGGATTTTTCTTTATTCTAAAATTAGGTGGTAAATTTTGGTGCCTAATTAATTTAAATTCATGAACCTGTATACAAGAAAAGTATATAAATATAAATTATCACCTAATGTTAAAAGCCTGTCATGCTTTAGCAAAAATAATATAATACATCATTATATATCTGTATATATCTATAAAATATATATCATAATATGTATAGAAGCATGTCTCATTCTCAAGAAAGCTGAATAACAGAGAGAGCAAGGTGTTGTTTTTCTTGTTGATAAATTAAAAACCCGTAATAAAAATTTAAAAAGAAAATTACCACTTTCTTTGACAAATGTTTTAAGATACGTAAAAATGTCTATTTTTGAATTTCAGTTTTGTTCAAATGAATATTTCTGAATTTTAAACTGCCTTGAAAATGATGCCATAATATAATTTTGATAGAAAATTTTTAAAGGTGTGCCTTTTTTCTCGTTTTTATAACTGATCCCTTTGAGTAGTTTGTCAAAAGTTTTAACCATTTCCATTTTACCATTACTTATTACTTCGTCCTAGTAAGATGGGAAGATCATATTTTACTTTTTTTGCATAAGCATCGGAATCTAAGATTCTAAGCTCTGAAGAAAGAATAACTGACACTAAGAACAAGTAGAGGTACTTAAAGGTACTCTACAGTTAGGTAACATGTGGTAAATCAACCATCTGTCTAGGAAGCGATCGAGGAACTCGGAACCTCCGTAAAGCTACAACTAAGCAGCATATTGCTATTCAGTAAAAGTATATGTAGTCAAATTGCAGAATTCAAAAGAGATCCCTAAGATTTCAAGACTTACATCACAATTACCGAAATTCAGATCCCTTTTCATCTATTAGGAACCAAAATAAATGGTACGATAGTTATCCAAACCTCAGCAATGGAACCTATTGTTTAAAAATAATGGACATAGGAAAAACAGGGACTATAGGTATATCATAAGGGAAGTCGGTCATCTTGCAATGCATAGTGGGACAAAAAAAGTGCCTGTGGACAAATACATTTTCGACCCACAGTTTTTATCTGATTTTCAATTTTCTTTCTTTAAATGGAACAAACAAAATGAAAAAGAAAGTTCTTTGTTTTTTTGTGGCTGCCATTTTATTTGGAATTTTCTGACCTGTCTACCTCACTAAATGCATACTAATTTTTTTTAAATTGTTGTAAACAAATTAGTGAGCAAAAGTTATTTCTTCTCTACTTGCGATAATGAATTACTTTTGACCTAATGTTTTAAAAGAGATGGAAATAAAAGGATGCTTATTTAAAACTAGAAGGAGTCAAACATAAATTATTAATTGTTTATAAGAATTTAATAGACAAATTTCTAATCGGGTCTTGATTCTGCAAAAAAACGAAATCCTTCTATTGGGAAATGGCCTGATTAGAAATTTGTTTATTAAATTGTTATAATCGATTAATATCCCTAGCGAAAGTATCGGATAAGAAAGTAGTCCATCTACGTCCGTTTGTATCTTTTCTACCATTTCCCAAATTTTGAACAGAAAATTTTATGTACTTTAGAAACAAACATGTAGAAACCTAAAATCAATGAAATTTCCTAATTTTTTAAGTATCACATGCCCTTCAAAACTTTGATTGTTTCCGGGAAAAAAAGGTAAATGAAGATATTAGGTTAGGTGAGATCATGTTCGAAATTTAAAAAAAAAAGTATAATTTCGTCCAATTTTTTCCAACAAACCAAATTCACCATCCGTGCAACTCCAAAGTAATTAATACATATTTCTCAACAGTCTCAACACACAAAATCCATCACCAGCAAAAGTCAATTTCTTTAAGCACAGAAGGTGTTAACCCTCCGATACCAAACATATGAGGGATTCCCTTAGTGGGGTCAGTTTTTTCAAAATAACTTCTAATTTAAGCTTCAGAGAGTCTGGTCCATTTGAATACCTTTCCACGAATTATTCCCGAAGTTTTTTGTAGCAATAAAAAATGTTCAAGTATAATACTCATTCAATAATCAATTCTCAAAACCAAAGGTGACGTGAATTCTGAGGAAACCCCTCCATAGGTTGCTTTTTGTGCAATGGAAATAGCTTGATTTCTTGAGTGCGGTGTTGCCATATTCTGATGTTACACGTTCAGCCAAGTAGTCGCCGGTAAAACAATAGTGATTAGTGTCACCAGGAGTATGCATCATCCCGTATTTCACGATTCTAACTTGACCCTGTTAGTGTCCAAAGTGGAATTCCTAAGTTAGTTTGCCGAATTGTCACACGCGGCGCTAACTGTACCATCACTCCCTGAAAATTCACAGTAACATACGAAGAATTTAATATAAAAAATTCGGTTAAACATTAAGTAAAACGTAGGAACTGTGATTAAAATGAGAAAATATATGTCGTGCATTTATATGTTCTATAAAAATGAACTTTGAACGATGAAAATGTAACAATATGCAAATTAAATCAAAACATTTGTGTAAAATACATTTAAATAATTCTATACCTACCGATCGTCAGATTTTAATTAGGTTAATATATATGGCTGCCTTAGGGTGCTTTCATATCTCCTTTGCATCCACACGAAAAATATTACATTATCTCTCTCAATCACGTGTCTTTTTTATAAATTTTTCTCACTCTAGCACAGTGTCTCCAGAACGTGGGAAAAGTCCATCCCCACCACACGACCCACGCGCTCATGCTTTCTTCCTCTATCAATAGGGTCGTGACTGATGATAGAGGAAGAAAGAGAATCGGTGCTCCAATTCTGGGGGTAAAGAATCGATTTTCAAGGAAATCGAACAGCAAATAATCGATTAAAAAATTGAAATCGTTCTACCAAAAAATCAATTTTTTAAAGAATCGAATCGGAATCGAACATCCCTAAATCATTGGGAATGACTCAACAAGCCATTTCGAAACGCCTTAAAGACATGGGAATGATTCAGAAGCAAGGAAATTGCGTTCCGTACAAGTTGAAACCATGGGATATTGAATGGCGTTTCTTTGCTTTGAACAGCGGTTTCAAAGACAGAATCAGAAGGGGTTTTCACATCGCATTGTGACCGGCGACTAAAAATGGGTCTACTATGATAATCCCTAGCGCAGACAAAAAACACGACAAAGTTATCCTCCAGCATGACAATACTCAGCCACATGTCGCAAGACCAGTCAAGACATACTTAGAAACGCTAGAATTGGGGCCTTACCCCACCCACCGTACTCTCCAGATGTTGCTACTTCCAATTACTATTTGTTTCGATCAATGGCATACGGCCTAGCTCATCAGCATTTTATGAAGAAGTCAAAAGATGGATCGATTCGTTGATCGCCTCAAAAGACGCATCGTTTTTTCGAAATGGTATCCGAAAATTGCTATAAAGATGGAAAAAAGTAGTATCTAGTGACCGACAGTACTTTGAATCATAAATAGGTAATCACTTTTTAAGAATAAAGCCTCAAATTTTGAGAAAAAACGGCGGAGGCAAAATTGTACACCTAATAATAATTTTTCATCAGTTTATAGTCTTTTATTTAATTTTCAGTCGTGAATTACAAAAAGGAATGAGCGTGTATAAAACGGAAATGTACATGTTGTATTCATATGCATGCTTTGGCAAAAATTTCAGATTGGAATTCAATCCGAGCGAATGTGAGTTATTTCGAAATCTGTTTTTAAACCATTCCAAATCATCTGAACAGATCCGAAATTTCTTTTGTATGTCGTTTAATACAAATCGGTTGAAAAACAGATTTCTGAATGGCTGAGATTCACTCAGAACAAATTCCTTTCCAAAACTTTCGCCCGCGTGTTACACTTTTTCACATCATTTGTCTTCCCTGGGCATATGAACGATTAGTGTTTCAATATACAACTATGATACATGGATCTAATGTATTACATTTGATACATAGATATTTAAATATTATATTTTAGACAGTGTCGTTGAATATTCAGATATTTTTTCCACGGTTAAATATTTAGATACTTGTTTCCAATATCCGTTTCTTTGGCCAGTAGAAATGTGTTGAGGTTACTAGTGAAGCAAGAAGATCTATTTAATAAATCAAAGTTGGAGCAATTTGGTCCAACTTCCATTGTCGTTCTTTGGTGTATTCTATGTATTCGTCAAATCGATTAATTGCTTCCATCATGAATTCATGATTGCTAGGTAGAAAAATCATTGTAACAATGAACCTATTTCTAAAATCATCCTCTCCAAAAGGCATACTACGTCTAGAAACAATCCCTATTAAGTCACCCCATTTTGAAAACACAGGAGATCCCAGATGATTCTAAAATTAATAAAATTAGATTAAAATATGATTTAAATATTGAAATAATGATTATTTTGATATTGAAAGATATATGTCAAACTTTATTTTATTGGCTAATACAGAATAAGAGTATTTACATTTTTGTTGATATAGGTACGATTCTTCGACACCATTGCACAAAATGTTCCATGTAAGTCATGGATTGAACAATCTTTATCTGAAACAACTTTGATCCATGTTCCCTGCAAGTTTTATGTAATATTAATACATTATGAGTCATTCTATTGCATCTAATTGTATACTTTACTTAACATGTACCTCGAAATGGTTGCAGGTCGTGAGTCGCATTAAATAAAGGTTGTCATTCTCATGAATAGGGTAGAATAAGTTAATTCCCTTACTGTAGAAAAAAGACATTTTTATCTCCGTCTGTCAAAAGAATAGAAAGGTAACGAATTTAAACATAACTGCTCTATTTTAAAGAATAACGTAGCAAGGGAAACATTAAATTCTATTTTTAAAGTTTAGAAAATAGTAAAGATAATCATGGCCTATAAATTTGTCTATTAACTGTTATTGGGCAGGTGTGGGAAACATTTTACGAGAAAAAACTGTATGGTTGTGATAAAAACAAGAATAGTTGAATTTGGACCAAGAAAGCGCTCAAGTAATACACGCAAAAAAAATGCTGGTGATCAGCATTTTCGTGTAACTCCGATTCTAGATAGAAGTATTCTAAATTTCTACAATACAGCAAGCTGAATGCTGCTTAGCAGCAACTCGCTCGTCGCAACGCAGCACTCGAGTTGCTGATGATCAGTATTTTATTAGACAAAACGCAGCACTCGAAATGCTGAAAATCAGTAACTCGAATGCTGCTCTGCAGCAACTCGCTATAGTTGAATTGCAGCACTCGAGTTACTGATGAGCAGTATTTCGTTAGACGAGACGCAGAACTCTGAATACTGAAACTCAGTATGAAAATAAAAATGCAAAAATCAAATTATAAAAAATTGAAATGAAAAAAATTACCTCTGCTGAGGTTTGAACCTGCATCGCCGGCGTGAAACGCTCGCATCTTATCAACTACGCTATCGCTCGCATGGTTTTGTAATCCCGTAAAAAATTATATGGATCACATATTTTAGTTTACTAATCGTTTATTTCTGCAACTCAGTATAAGGTGTGCTGAATACTAGAAGCCTTGATACCTGTGCTCAGCAATAAGAGTTGACAATATAGCGAAATAAATAATACCCTGAGTACTTTGTACTGCATGCCAGTGACTAGTAATTGCTATTATAAGGTACCGCCTTTCTTTACGTCAAAATGCCAGTTGCTGCTGAGCAGCATTTTTTTACAGACTCGCAGTGATTAGCGATGCTTTTGGGCTTAGCACTGGCCTTTAGTATATGCACAAACTGAGCCGCAGTACAAAAATGCTGCTCAGCCTGGCGTACTGATAAACAGCAATGGATTGCTGATCACTAGCATTAAATTTTTTGCGTGTACGTAACGCAGTTTTTCGGAATTTTTTACCCCTCCACCCTCTCATAACGCGGTGTAACAAATAGGCTGCCCCCCCCCCCCCATCGCTGCGTTACGTAACGAAATTTTTTTTTTTTGAGATTACGTTGCAGTGTCAATTGATACTTATCGAAAGAATTACAATTAAATATTACTCGTTATTTATCTAAATAATGTAATTTTTCATGATTACGTAAACTTAATCTGAATCCATGAAAATTTCCTTGAGTTCCCAAAGTTTGATTAGATTTACCAGTTATTCCAAGAATGATTTACTAATGTTTGAGAATAGTAGAGCAATTTTGCAGAACACTCTGTGCTCTTGATGATCAACTTAAATTTTAATGACATTTCTCTGTCGGTAAGAAAAAGGTTAAGGTTATTAAAGTTAATACTATCACTTGAAAATCAATAACATGTTTGTTTATTATTTAAATTCACAGCGTGAATACATTCTGTCAAAAAAGTACCGGGAATTGGTCAATAAAACACAAACTATTTATTATTCATCCAAATTTATTTTATCGCCTTCAAAGTAGGTCCCTCCAGAAATAATACATTTATGCCAACGAATAATCCAATCATCAAAAAAAATTTTAAACGCATTTTCCGAAATCGACTTCAGTTCTCGCCGTGAATTCTCTTTTATGTGTTCTATCGACTGAAAACGGGTGCCTCGAAGTAGTAATTTGAGTTTTACCAGCGGACCCGGTTGAGAGAACGATCAGAGAATACTCTGACCGTTTTCTGACTGTTCTCTGAGCGTTCTCCGACCTCGCATTACTATGACTAAGAAAGGTAAAAAAACGTTTAAGACATTACAATTATGATTCTGCGATCAAATTTGAATAAGAAGGTGTAGGAATAAATACAATAACTTTACTTTTTAGCGAAAAAAGTTAGAAAAACATCATATACCTGTCATTGAAGGCAGTGCAGTGGTTCATCATATGCGGAACGTCTCCATTGTCAGGATTGGCTATTGGTAGAAGTGAGATAAAAGTAGTTGCATCTCACTTCAACCAATGGTTAACCCTCACGGTGGAAACATTCCGCAAATTGTGAACTATTGCACTGCCTTCAATGACTTCAATGTTTTCCTACTTTTTATCGCTAAAAAGTAAAATTATTGTATTTATTCCTACGTCTTCTAATCCAAATTTCGCCACAGAATCATAATTGCAATACTTTAAATGTTTTTTTACCGTTCGTAACCATAATAATGCGTGCTCAGAGAACGGCCATATCAGGTGAATACGGTGATTGTTCGATGATTCGATGATGTTCAGCGACCTGTACACGATTGAGTTTTGGAAGAAAATTCAGGTCTTTCGAAACTAGTCGAGCAGCAACAACGTTTCATGCCCAAACAATCGTTTAAAATGGTAAGAATTGATTCATGAGACAGAAAGTTCAGCGGCTATCTCTCTTAAACGTAACTGACGATTTTAAGTCACCATTTCCTTCACTTTAGCGATGTTAACTTCAGTTGAAGACGTTGATGGCCGACCTGAGCGATGCAAATCTTCCACCACATCTCGACGCTTTTGAATGCACTGTACCACTCATATGCACGTGTTTTTGATAAAGTTGATTCACTGTAAGCCTTCTGTAACATTTACAGCGATGCCACACATGAAATTCCATTTTCAATGCAAAATTTGTGACGCGAAAAATCGCGAAACACACTTGAGATAAACTGACAACATCGAGCACTGTGAACAAACTAAATGACAGATCGCGCCAGTGCTTCCAGCACTGATCCCAGATCATCGGAGGTGGCGGCCCCCACCACGCTTCTATATGGGAGCACACACAATCATGCGCGCCGTGTCGGTGTGTCCCCACTTCCTCGCTTCGATTTCACGCTTTCGTCTGTTGAGCCAAGATCGAAAATTATGTTTCTGTCGACTTCGTGTCAAAGTGGCACGAAGCAGACGACAAATTTAAAATCACCAAATATATCATTTAAGATATTACCTTGTTTCTTTGATTACGTATTTCAAAAAGATTTCAGAGTATTTTATTTGAATGAAATTTTTTTCAATATTGCCTTATACCAGAGAAGAAACTCTACTGTATAATTTCGAGTGTATAATTAATTATAATTTATGTATTACTTAAGTATTTTAATATTTTATTTCTTAAACTCCAATATCATATTTTATCATTCCTTAATATATAATATTCTCTATATAATTTTCTAATTGAACTATTTGATTTGCATAGCTAAAAAATATTGAAATTGATATTTTGTTTTGAAACTATGAAAATTTATTGAGTTTAAATTTCAATAGAAAATAATTTTTTAAATCTTTCAATCATCCTAAAATTCAAAATAAAATGTTTAGATATTCATTTTAGGTGAATGTTTTTAAACATATCAAAGAAAGAAAGGTAATATCTTGAATGATACATTTGGTGATCTTAAATTTGTCGTCTGCTCCACGCCACTTTGACAAGAAGTCGACACAAACATAATTTTCGACCTTGGCTCACAGACGAAAGCGTGAAATTGAAGCGAGGAAGTGGGGACACACCGACACGGCGCGCTTGATTGTGTGTGCTCCCACATGGGAGCGTGGTGGGGGCCGCCAGCTCCCACGATCTGGGATCACTGTCTCCCAGATCGGAATGGAATTTACCCCCTCCATTTTGACATTTAATTGAAAAAAAGCAATTTTTCAAGTATAATTTGGACAAACTTTCAAATATAATTAAAGAAAAACTTGAAAAAGTAAAATACTTTAAAAATTTCCCCAAATTATATTTGAAAAATTGTTTTTTTTTTTACAATAAACTGGTAGAGTGGAGGGGGTGAATTCCATCCACGATCTGGGAGCACTGGATCGCGCTCGAACTCCACATCAGTATAGAGGACAGTGGTGCCAACTTAGCGTCAAAAATGTTTTTGACAATCTCTTTAAGCTGGCTTTTTGAAAGATCAATTCCCGGTACTTTTTTGACAGAATGTATACCCATCACAGATGGTCAAACAGCTGAGAACATATCGGTTGCGGCGCGATCTATAGGAGATACGAAAAAGTATTGGGAGCAAAAAAAGCGAGGGAATACCTCTGTATTTTAAATTTATGTGTTACGTAAGACAGCGCTCCCTAACTACTTATATTTATTACCTCGACCATATAATAATTTTTAGTGGCTATTCAGTATATTTAACCCTTTCGTTCTTGACTTTTTTCTACGATAATCACAAACCAATCAATCATATCAAACAAAGTATGAATTATACACATTTCAAAAAGAGGAGCTTTAACATTTTTCAAAAATCTTAAAACAATCCCTTTTGCATGAAAACCATCCATACAGAATAAGAAATCTATATTCTGTGATGTGCCTCCAAAACTCACAAGAAAACCCACAAAATTAAAGAAAAATAATTAAGAATGCTTAAACGTGGTCACATTTGTATTTTTATAATATGTATTTGAACACATTTCTTTTTTTTAATCAAACAAAAAGTTTTCTGGGTATAATATCTTTAATTAGTCAAATTACTTACTGTTAGGAAAGCGATATTGTGTGCAATCGATACGTTAGAATCGTGATGAACATCTATGAAATAAACTTTAACGAAATTTTTATTAGATGACATCACTTTCAGATTATCATAATTAGTTATGTGTAAGTAAGGTATGACACACGAAGCTGCGGTTAGTATTTTATACTCAGAAATGGCATATCCGGTGCCAATTGATATAAAGCTTCTACTCAGTATATTCACTAGAGACAAACTCTGCTTAATTTTAGTCTTGCCTTCTTTAAATTTTCCCTCCCATAATGATGTTGAATTTATTTCTGCAAAAAGAAGAAATTATGTTTTTTAATAAAGGGATGAATAACAAAGAATTAATCATAAATAAAATTTGTTAAATTGGACAAAGTTTAAAAACTGACAAATGAAAACATTTATAATTATGTATATACACCACAGAATAAGTGTATAGAATTTAACAATTGTATTAGAAACCATTCTCAGGCTATTATTTTGGCAGATAGTTAATACATATTTATGTCCATGGATCAAGGGGGGTACGTGACCAAATTAAGGTTAATCCAACTAAGTAAGATCATTTTTATTTTTTAGGCAAAGAACACTGGTATGCATGGGTTGTGCTAATGGCAAGTGACTAGGTGTTTTCAATAGATTTACGCACGCTGAACACGAATCTGAGCTCAAAAGTTGTCCATCGCGTATAGTTTTTGAAAAAATGGGGGTTGAAACCCCCCAAAAAGGCGTTTTTGGCCATTTTTTGATAACCATGGACACTAAGCATGGAGTCCTAGAACCTTCAAAAATGTTATGAATTTCATTTTGTTCGAATCCAAAGACACCCTGAACATTCTGTGATGAAATACATGCACATCGCACCCTCTAAAAATAACCCATATGTCGATTAATGTACCCTTACATTTTTTGTGATGGTTACAATCTCTGAAGAGTTCCTAGTTGGAAACTGGATCAGAAATAGTGTGTATGGTCACCAACGAACAAACGCTGGATGGATCGGAGTACATTGATGAACAAAACAGTTTTTATTCTTTCTTGCATTTTTCGGGGTCGCTGAAGGTCATTGAATTTATAAATCGGCAAGGAAAGTCAAGTAAAACTTCAAAAAGTTAGGGATTTTTTTTGTATTCAACAAATTACATTTCAACCATTATAATTATAATATAAAAAATAAATTTGTTTATTAACTCCCACTGATGTGAAGTAATTCCAATTTTGATATAAAAATATAATATTTCCATACAATAATTTCCACAATAATACGTTAAAGTAGGGTGACCATAGTTGATTTTCGAAAAGTAGGACTAAAAGGTTTGAAAAATGAGGACAAATTAGGACAAAAATTTGTTTAGAAAGGAGGACAAAGTAGAACAGAAAAGTTTGGAAAAGAGGACAAAGCGGGACAGAAAGGTTTGAAAAAGAGGACAACGCAGGACAGAAAAGTTTGAAAACGAGGACAAGGTAGGACCAGTGATCCCAGATCGTGGGAGCTGGCGGCCACCACCACGCTCCCATGTGGGAGCACACACAATCAAGCGCGCAGTGTCGGTGTGTCCCCACTTCCTCGCTTCGATTTCACGCTTTCGTCTGTTGAGGCAAGATCGAAATTTATGTTTCTGTCGACTTCGTGAAAAAGTGGCGCGAAGCAGACGACAAATTTAAAATCACCACATATATCATTTAAGATATTACCTTTCTTTCTTTGATATTTTAAAAAACATTCACCTAAAATGAATATATAAAGATTTTATTTTAAATTTTAGGATGATTTAATCAATTAAAAAATGATTAATTAAAAAATTAAAAAATATTTTTTAACTGTGCAAATCAAATAATTCAATTAGAAAATTATCTAGAGAATATTATATATTAAGAAATGATAAAATATGATATTGGAGTTTAAAAAATAAAATATTAAAATACTTAAGTAATACATAAATTATATCTAATTATACACTCGAAATTATACAGTAGAGTTTCTTCTCTGGTATAAGGCAACATTGATAAAAATTTCATTCAAATAAAATACTTTCAAAGCTTTTTGAAATACGTAATATTATTCACATATGAATTTCATTATAAAACTACATAAAATAATAAAATTACATCTAAATTTGCATACGAAATTACACTATACGATTTCTCTTATATAAAATACAAATATAAAATATTTATTTCGAATAAAATAGTATAAAAAAAATTGATAGTACGTGAATCAACTATATCAATTAAAAAATTAAGTGGAAGATATTTTATTTTAAAAAAATAAGAAATTAAGGTTAAAAATCTATATTCCTAATTACATGGTGATAATAGATAAAAATTCTATTCGATGTTGTTGTTAATAATTGGCTTTAGGGTCCAGAAATGATAACTCAGGAAGTCACATACTTTCAAACATTCCAAATCAATGTTGCCTTATACACCGAAAAATTTTTTTTTCCGAGAGTCAACTATCACCCATAGTTAAGTCTAACCTAGTTGAAATAACACGGATTCCTGTTTAAGAGAATCACGTACATATAGTTAAACATGCCAATATAAACCTTGATACAGAGAAATAAATAATTCTAGTTCTATTAACAATTAGATTCAATTAATATTGCTATGCTGTTATAACAAAACTCCGCTGTAAAAAGAATATCTTCTGGATTTATTACTTTTCACTGTGTAAACAAAAATTTATTTTTGTCAATAATTCTTTAAGGCCCACTTTTATCAATATAAATTTTGCTCTAATAGATCATAAACGTAAAGTTGTTTTTTGGTTATGTTTAATACAGGCGCCTGAAAGGATCTGTCTGTCAAATCAACTTGCTTTCTTTGTTTTTCTTATAAACTTGAACTTTGTCATTTCAACTAGGATTGCAAAGTTGGCGCCTGTCCTAACTAGGCAAAATAGTTGATTCCTTGTACACGGGTACAAGGAATTTTTTTCGGTGTACCAGAGAAGAAACTCTACTGTATAATTTCGAGTGTATAATTAGATATAATTTATGTATTACTTAAGTATTTTAATATTTTATTTTTTAAACTCCAATACCATATTTTATCATTCCTTAATATATAATATTCTCTACATAATTTTCTAATTGAATTATTTGATTTGCACAGTTAAAAAATATTGAAATTGATATTTTGTTTTGAAACTTTAAAAATTCATTGAGTTTAAATTTCAATAGAAAATCATTTTTTAATTGATTAAATCATCCTAAAATTTAAAATAAAATCTTTATATATTCATTTTAGGTGAATGTTTTTTATATATTTTATATTTTTTATATTTGGTGATTTTAAATTTGTCGTCTGCTTCGCGCCACTTTTTCACGAAGTTGACAGAAACATAATTTTCGATCTTGGCTCAACAGACGAAAGCATGAAATCGAAGCGAGGAAGTGGGGACACACCGACACGGCGCGCTTGATTGTGTGTGCTCCCACATGGGAGCGTGGTGGGGGCCGCCAGCTCCCACGATTTGGGATCACTGGGTAGGACAAAAAAGTGACTATTTTTTTAAATGTTATCAACGCTTAACATCTTATATTTTTATTTTTGAACCCTGGTGCATTTTGATTAATAATCTATTTAGTTGAAAGTTTATTTTTGAGTTGTTGAGGTTTTTCAATTGATGAAGAAATCGTTAGATGGCATTGAATGATAAAATTTTGTACAAAAAAAGATCCAAAAGCTGATTAAAAAATAAAAATTTATCATTTGAAAAATCCGGACAAAACCCGGACAAAGTTAGGAATTCTGTAGGACAACTCACATAAGCCTTAACATGAGGACATGCCCAGGGAAATTCGGACGGATGTTCACTCTACCATAAAGCAAATGTCTGGAACATAACCTACAATTTAATGTTACCTTTAATATCATTACCCTAGCTTTTAGTTCTCACTTTTCATTTTCTTCCACAAAAATAAAATGCACATACAAAGTTGCAAGCATCAACCGGCCAACTGAAACGCTCGAGCTTCAAGAGTACATTTTGATTTTAATGAAGATTTTTTTTAAATCTGCAGATGGAAGTTTACTATACGAGGTGTGTCCGAAAAGTATCCGACCTGCGTTTATATCTTCGCGCCAGAGCGCTCGATTGGTCTCTGCGGGGTATGAGCGTAACCAGTAGTCCCTCATGAACTCCCTGAATTATCGTAGTTAAGTGCTTTTTCCGTTCGTCGCATTTGCTTACAGTTGAAAATAACAGAAAGAACAGATCAACGAATTTGCATCAAGTTTTGCTTCAATCTCGGCAAGAGTTGTACGGAGACGAATGAAATGATACAGAAGGCCTTTGTGGACGAAAGTATGGGCAAAACACAGATAGAGGAGTGGTACAGGCGGTTTAAAAATGGCACGTCAGAGCCGGAGCCATGTCAAGTCAATGCTGATTATTTTTTTCGATTGTGAGGGTGTTGTACACTACGAATTAGCTCCAAGAGGTCAGACGATCATCAAAGAATATTACGTTGAAGTTCTGAAAAGATTACGTGATGCCGTGAGAAGAAAACGAACGCGTTTTTGGTCAAACTGTGACTGGCTTGTTCACCAGGATAACGCGCCAGCGCATTCATCGAACCTTGTGCAGCAATTTTTGGTGAAACACAAGATTGTACAGCTTCGCAAGCCTCCGTACAGTCCCGTCATAGGTCCCTGCGACCTTTAAATCTTCCCAAAATTGAAAATGGCGCTCAAAGGAAAGCGGTTCAACGACATCGAAACGATTCAGAGTAATGCGACGAGCGAGCTGAAGGCCACTCCAAAATCTGTGTTCGAGGACTGCTTTAAGATGTAGAAGCACCGCTGGGAGCGGGTGGTTCAATCAAATGGGGGCTCCTTTGAAGGATGCCACGGTCAAGGTTGTGCAGTGACGCGTCACTCGAGGTTTTTTACGTAAATTACCTAAGTGAGGTATTTTACGTAGAAAACCAGTAAAATACCTAATAAATTACGTGCCAAGATGGTGGCCTTATAGAACTGTATATATCCTCACTTTTTCATATTTCCGTTCCCGAAAAGTTTGTTTTAAACATGAACATTGTTAATTAAACAATATCATCAATGTCGACTAAAAATAAACGGGGGAAAATAAAATCTCACTTTGGGCTTCCATATATTCCATGGAATAAATTGAACTTTCTGCGCCTGCAAGAGAAAAATGAAAATGTTGCAAAATGTTTATTTTGTAGTAAAGTGTTAGAAAATCTTGGATATAATCGCCTTTTGGGACACAGGTATGTAGTTGTACAGGTGAGTAATTGTAGAATATTGTTTTTTTTGTTTATTCAAATATTTGTGCGATTATGTATTGAAAGAGTTTTCTTGAGTATACCGGTTAATATTCTAACCTCAAATTCGTAAATTTTTATAGATTTCGAGATTTTCTTTGCATTTAGTGTATTTCCGTTTTATCTGTGGTTAAAAAATACTTTTCACGATCATACTTTATTATTATTATAAAATTTTGTTTAATATATGAAACTGAAAGCTGTTCATATGTTTTTTTATTCATGTTTTGGAGAAGTTTGAATCCTCGTGTTATTTTCGGACGAGGAAAACATGAGGAAATCCGCGAGGATTAATTCTCTGACTCGCGGATTTCCTCCACGAATTTGAAAATCCTCTCGGATTTCTTCGTGTTTTCCTCGTCCGAAAATAACACGAGGATTTTCTCGAGGATTTTTTCAATAGGGATATTGATAAATAAAATTAATTTTTTTATTTTTTATTTTCACATAAATAAATATAAATTTCACATAAAAAAACATTTATTTCACATAAATAAATTTATGTGGATTATTTTAAACATTTTATTTAATAATACACCAATTAATAAGGACATCATAATTGCGGACAATGATGTTTCTACATCTGAACTAAAAAATGGAAATTCTCAAGTAAGTCCTTCAAATTATTTAAGAATATTTGGTATCAATTTGTGGTTTCTTATTCATTTCTTTTTCTAAAAATATTCTTTATTGAAAGTAAACCATACTTGCTGATTCGCATCTTACACTGTTCTTAACATTGAAAATTATCCAATTTTTTTGGAAAATGCAGGATCATCCACCATTTTAGAACCACGTAATTTACTTCATGTAGAGAACTAGTGGGGTAAAATACCTAGTAATTTACGGTAAAAACCTACGTAAATTACCCAGAGTCTTGGCCAAGATTGTTTTTCGGTCTTAAAATATTAGGAAAGCCTTGGCTTTTTTATAAGTGGGATGTTTTCAAAAGAATATAACAGCTGGGAACTTTATACATCTTAATGTTATGAGGTCTTATCCTAAAAGGCTTCCATAGAACCACGTTGTTTCTTGGGGGGAGGAGGGATCGATGAAAAGCCACATTCTCCTACATTATCTTGATTATTATCTTGATCCAATATTGGCATACGCCAAAGATTCAATCTTGGGAACTTCATTTTTTTACGAAATTTAATTATTATTCGACATCTAATCAACGAGAGAAGTATATTAGATCTGACACGTACATACTAATACTTTCTTGTATGTTATCTAAATGGGGCATTATTTATTTTATAAATTTAAAAAAACTCAGGAAATAGTCACATTGCCTAACTTCTCTTCCAGTTTTATAAGTTGAATTAATTCATTGATAATATGAATAATTACACAGGTCGACATTTTTCAGACCAAAGGTCTTTTCCGAAGGTTTTTGTTGGGCAAAATCCGAATCCGACCTCAGAATTGTTTCATCACGTCAGATTTTCAGGAAATCCTAACCTAAAAGTGCAAAAAACACTGTTTTTTGCTATATTCGGGGTTAAATTATTGGATCTATAACTTAATTCGTGCGATTTGCTAAGAGATTGATTTGATTGATTGATTATTATTCCATCGTTCCAATATTCCGAACATGCGTTGGAAAGCTACTGTCATTGTGCGTCTTTTTCAGTATATGTCATTCATTTGAAGCGTGAAGAACAATAATTTTTTTTCACTCAAATATGTCGAACTTTGTGCCTGAAAAAGTTTTTTTGCGGGAAGTCCTTCTTCATTACTTTAATATGAAGAAAACTGCTGCCGAAAGACATCGTATTTTGGTGGAAGTTTATGGTGAACATGTTCTAGCTGAGCGAACGTGCCAAAAGTGGTTTGCACGATTTAAAAGTGGTGATTTTGGCTTGGAAGACGAAGAACGTTCTAGGCAGCCAAAAAAGTTTGAAGATGAAGAACTGGAAGCATTACTCGATGAAGATTGTTGCCAAACACAAGAAGTGCTCACAGAATCTTTGGAAGTCAACTCAAGCCGCTATTTCAAAACGTTTAAAAGCAGCCGGATACATTCAAAAGCAAGTAAATTGGGTTCCACATGAACTCAAGCCGAGAGAAGTGGAAAGGCAGTTTTGCATGTCCGAAATGCTGCTGGAACGCCACAAAAACAAGTCATTTTTGCATCGGATTGTTACTGGTGATGAAAAATGAATCCATTACGACAACTCCAAGCGCAAAAAATCATATGTGAAACCCGGCCAACCAGCCAAATCAACGGCAAAGCCGAATATCCATACATCACGAATTAATTTTTTTCTCTAAGAACTCGTTACGGCATTTGAAAATACCACTTTTACTCTTTAAAACGCTTTTTGAATTATTCAGATATCTTCTTTTTTCTTGGAGAAAACAGAAGAAATAATGCGCTTCTATGTTTCTGCTTGCTAAATGCAGATCCAATCTCAGAATTACTCCATCACCTCAGGTTTTTTGAATTTGCTAACTGTGTACAGAATAACCCCTAAAAATCGAACCGATTGCACAAGACATTTAAGCACGATTTTTTCTGTGTTTTTTGCAGAGAGAGATTTCACATAGTGAACAATAACTTTTAGTGTATACAAAGCAGTTTTCTGCTTCAAATTTGTAGCGTTTACCAATAATTATCTTGTGTTTGTCGACCACACCAGCTGAACTAGCAGACCTGTTCTTTCGTTTAGGTCGATCTGCATTTTCGAATTTCTCAATATAATACTCACAAACCTGTTCTACAATATTCTTTGTATTCTTTCTCTCATCTGGATGAAGCTTGTTAAAAAAAACAGTAGCGTTGGATAAAGCAGCTTGAATGAGTCTCAGGAAGAGACACCATGTCCACTTTTTACTGTGAATTGTCGGCATGAGTGCATTGCAATGTTGATCATGGAGATCGACTCCGCCCATGTACATGTTGTATTTAGAAAATGCTTGAGGGAAGAGAATTTGCTGTTTAGATTTTTTATGCCATCTTTCCATCTCAACTTTCGGCTTATCTCTGTACTCAGTTTTGAGTCCATTACAGTTATGCAATTCAATTTTGAATTCCCATCGTGAAGTGAAATAGTTGTTCCTTTAGCTGATTTTTTTTCATATCAAGTTTTGCTTTTACGCGATTTTGTCGAACTGTACCGGTTGCAGCTAGCCCAATTTTTTGCAAATGGATCATGAGATTTGGAGAGGTAAAAAAATTATCAAAAAATAAATGATACAATACTTTATGAGTTTTTATCTTTAAGTTTTTTCCAATAAATTCTGAAGTATTTTGACAACGACTCTCGATCCTAGACCAACATAAGATAAAGGATTACGTGCATCACTGCCACATTTGCCTGTATATATATCCAAATCATAAATGTATCCATGAAAAGAGCATAGTGCCCAGAACTTTATCCCGAACCTAATCGGTTTATTCCTTATGCATTGTTTGATGCTGAATCTACCAAAATATTTCACCATAACTTCATCAATTGCCAGGAAGAAGTCAAAAAAACCATACCTCATGCAATTTTCGCCATACCAATCATACAAATGTCTGACTTTTCAGACTTTGTCATCTTTATCTTCGTCTTCGAGTTTATAAAACCTTATGTACTTTTTTATTTTGACAAATTTTTCCCTTGGCATGAGATTTTTTATTTTTGGACACTGTAAAAGCCGTTTAATAGACCAATAGTAAGACTGCTGTTTCCTGGAATTGATTATCGTAATCATTATGATCACGATAAATCGCTCCAAATCATCCACATTCAAATCGAAGTTATTCTCTGTAGTAGCTTCGATAATATAGTTTTTAATTGAATGTGAAAAAAATAATTCAAACAATTCTAATGAATTTTTTGATTGAAGTTCTAAAATAGATGAAGGGTCAAAAGTATCTGCGTCGGTATCTGGGAGAAGCAGACAAGATAAAATTTCTTCTTCTATATAACTTTCTGTTGCGTTATCGGAATCTGAACTTTCATCTTCATTTGGAACTAATGCAATGTCGACATATTGATCATCATCGATCTTATCAGCTTCAATCATATCAGACAAATCTGCAATTTTTTGCCTTGGCATTGTAACACAGTGTTGTAGTGAAGAGGATAGAAATTATCCGAGCACAAAATATTGTGCTATGCAAAAGAATGCTACTTCTCCAACAAGTAATTTTTATACTCCTGAATAAACTGATATATACAGCACCAAAAGTGGAAGATGCCTCAGAACTATTTATCCAAGTTACATTTGAAATCTGTTGAATAACTTTTTCATATATTTGTATCGTCTAAAAACCGATCGTTCAGGGTTGCTTTTAGGTAACAGATTAGATGTGTACAAAAAAATGGTATAGAGGTTTTCGACTTGCTTTTTCCCGTAGAATCGATTGGCATTATCAGTTTTTTGAAATTTCATAATTTTTGTTGATTTGTTTAAATAATTGCGCATAAACAATTGGAATTGCAAAAAAAAAACAAGGGTAAATTTTTTTTTCATTTGGATAGTGATCCAATAGTTAGTTTGGTGCTATCTAGCCTGAATTTCACTCGGGTAATAATGAGTTAAATCGACTTAATCATTTTTGGCCCCTAAAGCCATTTTTTTCCAACTACGTACCATTTTATTAATTATTAGAGTCACTCTTAATGCAAAATAAATTTTTGATTTACTTCAGATTATAAACTGCGAAAATGAAAACTTAAGAAGTATTTTTATATTTTTACTGGGATGGAATAGCAATTGAAAAATAAAATTGAGTGTTCGAAAAATGAAGGATTATTTTTAAAGAGTGGTCATAAAAGACATCACGAAGAGTTTATTTTTAAATTACCTGTAGCACCAACAGAGACTGCAAATGTATATAAAATAACAGCAATTGTGAATTTCATTTTCTTGATCGCAAAAAAATAGAACTACTGAACGTTTAAGAATTATAACTTGTATTCTTTAGAAGAATTAAGCCATTCTGTATATTGTACATACGGTTACGTCTTTTTATTGTTTGTTCATTTTTATTATCTATTGCTAACTCTTTCAATATTTGATTAGCCTCACCACAGCAAAGACTTTATCATAACATATCCCATTAACGCCTGAACGGACGTTTTTTCCTGCAAATTTTCCGGCCTTAAAAAAATTTATGTAGAAAGTTTATAAAAAATCCAGCCAAGGTTTTTCTGAAGTCAAATTTTATCTTCTTTAAGAATCTCGCCATAATTTTTCGATAAAACGTAAGCCTTCATTGTTATTAACAATTTTATTGAATAAAAAGTGAAATTATCGAGATCGATCACTTTTAAAACCATCGAAACACATGGAAATCGATTTCCAAGAACTGCAGAAATCATTTTTCTCGCGTCCATAGACATCAAACTTAAAGTTCACTTGCTGTTTTTTTGATTTTCGAAAACTAGGTGTCATCATGAGATTTAGTTTTCAAAAAAATAAGTTTGGTTGCAGCCTGGATAAAATTTGAATGGAGACATAGTTTGTTTAAACAAATTGTTTAAACAATATAATTGTTCAATAATAACTTTAAATTCATGATCAGTGATCCTAGAAACCCCCGAATACACATTTTCAAGTCATACTATGGACTTTTTACATCATTATGGTCAAATGTCAAAATCAGATAAATTATGAATCGCGAAAGTTGTGTCAGAAAGCGCCATCTGCTCAATGTTAACAAACAGCAAGTGAACTTCGAGTTTTATGTCTATGGACGCGAGAAAAACGATTTCTGCGGTTTCTGGAATTCGATTTCCATGTGTTTCGATGGTTTTAAAAGTGATCGATCTCGATAATATCACTTTTTTCAATAAAATTGTTAATAACAATAAAGGCTTACGTTTTATCGAAAAATTATGGCGAGATTCTTAAAGAAGATGAAATTTGACTTCAGAAAAACCTTGGCTGGATTTTTTATAAACTTTTTACATAATTTTTTTTATGGCCGGAAAGTTTGCAGGAAAAAACGTCCGTTCAGGCTGTTATAGTGAAAACTAAACTTTCTAATTTTTAAAGGTAGTGACATCAAACTGATGTCACTTTGTATGTTTTTATTCTTGAGAGATGTTAGAGAAGAACTGACGAGGCCTGCCTGAACCTCTACATATATAGACAGCTAAACCTAGGAGGGGGAGGTCATCAACCTCTACATATGTGGGTAACTAAACCTGGGAGAAGGAGGTCATCATCTGGCCTGGTAACTCCCCTCTTTTTAGACATAAATTAACCCTTTAATTTCTAGATTTTACCCGTCTGTTTTAGACATGAATTAGTCTCTCAATTTACTAAATTCTTACCCTCCTTTCTTTTGGTATTTCGGTGGTTACCAAGGGTTGCAAGCTAGAATTGTACGTGACAACGTTCGTCGGCGTTGTTACCTTTGTTTTTACACAGAATATACAGAGTTTTTTGGGCATACACTTTTGTATGAATTCGAGTATTCCTAATCTGTACAGAACATAGGCTGATCCTAATCCTAGCGCTGCGTAACCTAAATAGCTTAACCAATCTATAGTTGTTTCTCTCCATGTTCTTAGTCTTCTGTTAGTGGCTATTGATTTTAACATATTTTCTGCATCGTCTAGGCTTAATTTGGCTTGTCGTAATTCATTGTTATCTATAATTTTAGGGAGACGTATTAATTTACTTTCTAAGGTTTTTAGATCGTCGTTAGAGTAACTAATGTTGTAGGTCACATTGAATTCGTTGTAAAATTGTCCCTTTAGATTTTTTTCTAAGGTACAGTGCGTCCATTCCATTATAGATTTTACAATTTGAGCCCGTCAGTAGTGAGAGTTGTTTAATCTTTAGGTGTTCTATTCCTGTTTCGCAGCTAATATCTAAATCTACCTCGTTCATTAGTACTATTATGTATCCGTTTAGTACGGGTATGAAGGTTTCTTTGTGTAAAGCAAAAGGTGAAGTTTTACATTTGTTCTCTGAGTATCGCTTGAATATCGTAGCTTCGCATGTTTCACTGTCAGTCAACCTAAGGTTTGGTTGGTTACTTTCGCAAATTTTATATTCGCTTATCGTTGTACATTTATTTATTGTTTCCTTGTCAGTAATTACATATGAGTCTCTAAATTTTATTAAATAGTCATGGTCGGGAATTACTGCAAAATATAGGTTTTGGATAGGATAAGGGATAGGTATAATATGTTTGATGGTACCCTCTTCCTGTTCTATAATGGGAATTTTGACGGTTGTAAGGTGTAGTTGGCTTTACAGTTGGCCATTGCCGCTATTAGAAGTATTAGGGTCCTCATCTAAAAAATAAGGCATACACTGATCTATGTGTACTCTCAGTATTTTATCTTTATTCCTAATGCGTAGATTATTATTATCTAGGTAATCTATAACTTCGTAAGGACCTTTCCAGGATTGTTCTAATTTGTTTTGTTTGGTGTTATTTAAGATTTTAACTAGGTTCCCTGGCTTGTATAAAGGATGCGTTCTTGTTATTCCTTCACCCAATCTTTTCTTAGTTTTTTCTAATTCCACTTGGATTCTTTCTTTAGCTTTTCTGATGTTTTCCTCGTGTTTTTTCCTCCATTTTCTAATCAGATCTTGATGGGTTAAATTGGGTGAGTTTTCAATTTGAGATGGTATATTTGGTAATCTTCCAAACGTGAGTTCAAAGGGTGTGAATCCCGTGGTTTGATTTACTGTTGAATTTATTGCGAATGTTACATATTTTAGATTTTCGTCCCAGTTATTCTGATTTTCTGCCATGCTAGTTTTGATCAGATTATTCAGGGTTGAGTGCATTCTTTCAATGTTTCCGTTGGATTGTGGATGGAATGCTGTAGTTTTAATATGTTTGATTTTCAAAGCTTTCTCAAATTGGTCCATTAAATCAGATAGAAAGTTAGACCCTTGATCAGTGAGAATAATTTTAGGAGATCCATAAATGTAAATATATTGTTCTATCAGAGCTTCTACTATTGCTGTTGAGGTTTCACTTTCTAACGGTATTAAAGTGGTGTATCTGGTCAATCTATCCTGAATACTAAGTATGTATTTGTTACCTCTAGGTGTAGTGGGTAACGGTCCAAAAATATCCAGTGCTATTTTATCATTTGGATTGAGTGGTATGTCGGGTATTATACTTTCTGATTGATTCTTAATTCGCGTGGTCTTTTGTAGTTGGCATATAGGGCATTTTTTGACATAGTCCTTAATGTCTTGGTCCATGTTGGTCCAAATTCCGATTCTCTTGGCTTTTTCGATAGTATTTTGTTCTCCAGTGTGATCCCTATGGGCTTCTTTAATAATTTGTTTTCGTTCTTCCTTAGTTAATTCTCGGGTTGTAGAGAAACAAATGTGGAAATTCTTATCTGGATAATAGTTTGATAGGAATTCCATTATTTCTTGAATTACTTCTCGCTCCAGAAATGTAAATAGAGGATCTCCAAAGGATAATCTAACAATTGAGAGTTTTCTGTTAACGAATTCTTCGATAAACCAACTTAATTTATACAGCCAATCTTCTTCGTTGTACATAGGCATTTCATCCTTAGTTACTTCTTTCCAAAGTATGCCGATAGCGTTAGGCTTTGTTTTAATTTTGCCTTTGACTGGTTGTAGTTTCCAATTTATAAAATCCGTATATAAATTAGTATTGTCTCCTGGTGTTTCCGTGATTTCTTCTTCCGTTTCTGTGGTTTCATTTTCTGATGGGTCTCTCATTCGCCTCGCGGTTAATTTGATTTTTTCTTTTAAAATTTCGTCTTTTGTTATTCGCGGCGTGTCGAATGTTTCTATTTCCGGTGACTGGTCTTCCAAGCTTGGTTTTTCTTCTTTAGTACTAATTCCGGTTTTTTCCATTGCTTCTTGTAATGTGTCCTTAGTGATGGGAAAAAGTCTGGATAGACAATCCGCTACTTTATTTTCTTTTCCTTTTACATATTCTATTTCGTATTCGTATTCTTCCATACGAAGTCTCCATCGTAAAAGTCTTGAGCTAGGATCTTTCACATTGTGTAGCCAAACTAAAGCACGGTGGTCTGTTTGAATTTTGAATTTCTTTCCGAGAAGATATTGTCTGAGGCGTTTCATAGCCCATACAATTGCTAAAAGTTCTTTTTCAGAGGTGGTGTATTTTTCTTCGGCTTTGTTCAATGTTCTTGATATAAAAAGACAAGGGTGCCCGTCTTGGCTCAATACTGCTCCTAATCCACAGTTGGATGCGTCCGTAGTCAGTATAAATTGTTTGGAAAAATCAGGGAATTTTAAAACTGGTGCGGTTATCAATGCGTTCTTCAAATCGTAAAATGCTTTTTCGCAGTCTGGGGTCCAATCGAATATTGTCTCTTTCTGAGTTAGCTTCGTTAAGGGTCTCGCTATAGTAGAGAAATTCTTGATGAATTTCCTATAGTAACCTGCAAGTCCTAAAAATGATTGCACATCTTTTACAGTTTTCAATGGTCTGAATTCTTTGATGCAGTTTATTTTTATCAGGGTTGGGTTTGACTCCTTCTTTGGTTATTATGTGTCCAAGGTATTCTAGTTCTGGTTTAAGGTATTCACATTTTTTCGGTTCTAATCTTAGTCCTAACTGGTAGATTCTTTCCATGACTGCTACTAAGTTCTCATTATGTTCCTGAATTGAGCTTCCGAATATCACAATGTCATCTATGTACGCAAAGCATTTTGTTCCGATTAATCCTCTGAATGCATTATCCATCATTCTTTGGAAAGTGGCTGGTGCGTTCTTTAAACCGAAAGGCATGCGATTGTATTCGAAATGTCCTTGGGTTGTAGAAAACGCAGTGTACTTTTTGTCTTCTTCTTCATTGGTAATGGGTAAGCATCGTGATCCGTGTCTTCGTTAATCTTTCTGTAGTCAATTACCATTCTTAATTTATTTCCTTTTTTCGGTACTATCCATAAAGGTGAGTTGTATGGTGATTGACTTTCTCTTATAATTCCCTTTTTTAACAACCTTTCTGTTTCTTCTAGGGCAAACTGTCGGTGTTTTTCGGGTAATTTGTGGGATCTTAGATTAATTATTTTTCCATTTTTGAGTATTATTTGATGTTGAGTAAGGTTAGTACATGGAAGTGGGTCTGATTCCAATGTGAAAACTTCCGAGTATCTGGCTATTACTTTTTTAATGAATTCTCTCTGGTCTTTTTCCAAATGATCTAATCTTGAAGCTTTCAATAACTCATTCAGTCTAAAGGTCATTTGAGGTCCATTACTTTCATTTGTGATTATTTTTAATATAGGTTCGTAGCTAATCTTGAGATTTACTTCTTTAGGGTAATCCTCACTATTTTTCAATGGGATTTTTATTTGTCCGTTTCGTATAGTGTAGAGTCCGTCGGGGATTTCCTTATCATCTATAATGATAATATCTTGATCTTCTGCGTCAGTAGAAATGGTACATATCTTTTCGGATTTTCCTGGTATGAAATCATTGCTTAGGTGCAAAGGTAGCTTTACCTTATTTAGCACGAGGTGACTGTTCGTGATCGCGTATCTTGGATATTTTTCAAAGAATTTAATTCCAATTATACCTCCTTCTGGTAAGGGAAAATCGTTGGGTACTATGTAGAAAACGTGTTCTTGTCCAAAAAAGTTTAATTTTGTAGAATGTTTAGAGATATGGCGATCGTTAGCCATTAGGAATGTTTTGTGGGTAGATTTCCTTTCGTCTTTATCATCCAATATTTTTTCTTTGATTATGTTTATAGCAGCTCCTGAGTCTACTAATAATCTGTATCTTCCAGTTTTTCTTCTGGCATCGATTGTTCGTAATCTTCCGCATATGGAAGAAATTCGGCTGATTCCTCGAAGATCAGTTGCTCCGTTATTTCTTCCTCCGTCATGTTTTCCGCTTCTGTTTCTTCCTCTTGGATTGCTCTTACCGGAGGTGGTCGCTTGAAACCATGGCCTGGGGGAAAACTCTGCTTCACTTGGCACTGTGAAGATATATGACCTATTTTGCCGCACTTGAAGCAATTCATTTTAAATCTGTCACTCAGCGGTATGGTACTATTCTGTGCTCTAGGTGTAGTATTTGCACTGAGTCAAGGTGGTCCGGGTGATTTGGCCCATATTCTTACTGGTGGTTTGATAATTTGTCTGACAGGCTGGCTGTCTTTTAACCATGTTTCAGTTTCGATGGCTAATGCTTGAGCCTCGTTTACTGTGTTCGGTTTTAACAGACGTACCTGCATTCCAATTTCTCTTTTTAAATTGAATAAGTAACGGTTAACGGCTTCTTCTTCTTCCAATTCTATTTTAAATCTTCGTTTAGTGGGGTTTACGTGCTGGGATTGGACTAGGTAATTTATTTCATTTGTTATTTGTCGAAACCTCGTCGTGAAGTTCTGAACCGTTTCTGTTAAGCCTTGCTTGCAGCTTTCTAATTTAGATTTTAATGAAATTAATGAACTGATTTGTCTCAAATTTTGTCTGAGTGCCGCGTATAAATCTTCATAGGAGTTTATTTGCATATATCTAACAGCTTTTTCTGCCACATGTGTAATTTTCTTTGCTAAAATTAAATCTAAAAGAATTTCTGGTTCTTCGCATCTTATTCTAGCTCTCTTTACCGTTTTTATAAAATCTTCTACTCCCATGTCGTCCTGACCGTTAATTGGCTTTATTGTTTCAATTGCTAACTTGGCTCCCATTTTCCGTTCCTCGTGTGGTGCTGTTGGGACAGTTGTTGGGACAAATTGTGATTGACCGTAAATATTTTCCTGTCTTGGTCTAAATGTTTCTTTTCTTTGGAATGTTTTTTCTTCGACCGAAGAATGATCGTCTGTCGCTTCTGGTCGTTGCTGGGATTCACTATCTGTTTCTACTGTCCCTGCTCCTCCTAATTTCTTTGATAATCTTGAAATTTCATCTATCCTATTTTCGTTTTCTTTTTTCAGGGCGTTGAATGAGATAGTCAGAGTTTCCATTTGGCTGAGAACCCTTACTAGTAATTCGTCAGTGGTGTAAGAGGGGGACTGGGCCCTGATGGAAGATTGTGCTCGAGACATGAGAGTGGTTGTGATTGGGAAATTTAAAGAGGATGAGTCCGTATCGTAGGATGAGTCAGTTTGATAGAGCGTGCTATCTCGGTGTTTATCAAACGCCAGTGTACCTACTTATCTATTGTTTGTGACTCGGGTGTAGAATGTCGCGGTAAAATTTTAAATGTTTATTTTTTAATACAACAAAATGCAGTATAAGTTGCTACAAACTGCTACTGATTTTGAGGTAGTGATACTTAATTTTTAAGGGTGGCCAGTGCTTGTGAACACACAGAGTATAGCCAACCCGATCTTTCCTCAACTTTACCTCACCTGTACCGTAGTACAGTCGCCGTGCAACGTACGCCTGATTGCGGGCCTCGTTCAATTTTAATGGCATCTTTCACTGATAATTTACGTGGTATAGTGGCTACTAAATTCACCAACTAATTTTTATTATCAGCTACTTATTCCTGTTTTCGGGCTTACCGTAGTGAAGTCCGGAGTTCTTCTTATTTTTAAAACTTCGTAAAGTTTCTTTAGCTTCTTGGGTCCGTGGATTCCAAGTCTCGCACAGGTCCGCGTTCTATGTGGATTTTCGTAGAAATTAAAAACCGAGAACTTAAGCGGATCGTGGCAGGATCGCCAAAATGTTATAGTGAAAACTAAACTTTCTAATGTTTAAAGGTAGTGACATCAAACTGATGTCACTTTGTATGTCTTTATTCTTGAGAGATGTTAGAGAAGAACTGACGAGGCCTGCCTGAACCTCTACATATATAGACAGCTAAACCTAGGAGGGGAGGTCATCAACCTCTACATATATGGGTAACTAAACCTGGGGGAAGGAGGTCATCATCTGGCCTGGTAACAAGGCGTTAATGGGATATATTTCTTCTTCTGGCTTGTTGAAGGTTTCTTCAAATAAATATTTTCAGTTATGAGCGCGAAGAATCTTTATAAAAAACTATTTATCAAATTAAAATTTTTGATGAAGTTCAATTTTTCCTTCAATTGAATATAATCATTCCGCTATTTATAATTTAAAAAAATACATTTTCCTTATATGTAACTTCCGTAACTATGCCTTAAGGTAGTTCCTTCACGAAAATTAGACCTCAAGCAAAAATAGATAATTTTGCTTTTAAGAATAGCAATATTATTATTGAAGGTCTAATTTGAAAGAGAAAAGATTATTTTTGATGAAAAAAATTTGAAACACAAAAAAATAATTTTATTAATAAATTTTATTTTTCCCCAAACTTATTTTCTTATCGCTTTGAGCAAAATTTTTAAAAATGATGCGATTCTAATAAATCACGGTTCATTTTTTTAGGAAAAAGATTCTCTACAACATGACCGTTTCCAATTTTTGAAAATGAATTCTTTAATGGCTGAAATTATGAAAAAACAATTTTTCAAAACAAAATTTTTATAAACAAATTGCTGTATTTGATAATAATTAATTAAATTTCGAAAATACGAAACGGTCATGTTTTAGAGAATCTTTTTCCTAAAAAAATGAACCGTGATTTATTAGAATCGCATCATTTTTTAAAATTTGGCTCGAAGCGATAAGAAAATAAGTTTGGGCAAAAATAAAATTCATTAATAAAATTATTTTTTTGTGTTTCAAACTTTTTTCAGGAAAAATAATCTTTTGTCTTTCAAATTAGACCTTCAATAATTATATTGCTATTCTTGAAAGCAAAATTATCTATTTTTGCCTGAGGTCTAATTTTCGTGAACGAACTACCTTAACAATATTCTATGGATGTTCTATAATACTTTTACAATTGAGTTATAGAACTCTAAGTTGTAATTCTTACAAAACTGATCAAGAATCATGGTATCACATTTTGAATGTTATATGCTATATGTTATGTACATATTTAATGTCATTATTTTATAAAAACATTCAAATTTTGTAAAAATAGTATTCCAAGGATTTTTTGATCAAAATATTAATAGGATTTTTTAGAGTCTCCAGACATTATTATCACAGAAAGATTGCGAATTGTATAAAACTAATACAAACATACTCATAATAATAAACAAAACTGTTTATTTGTTTTGAAATATCTTTCAAAATTTTCATTAAAACATTAAATTTGATTAGATCTTTTTACTTGATTATTATTCCATCGAAATGTTTGAGATACGAAATAGTATATAACAATATTACTGAGCCCTTCATAACCTTCATCAAGAAACTGGTTAACTTCTTTTTACGATTATGGGACCCCCAAAAACCGGAATTCTATTCTCGGTGTTCATTGGACTATAACAATATCATATCATCGGCTAACCAATTACATTGTGTTGGTGAATCACGTAATTCATCACAAATTATACTGTTATTGTAAAAACTCTAAAATATGTCTAGAATTGTGGATTACATCATTTTTTTCAACAAAATGTTTCATTTTTTATACCATTATGTTTTAGTCCGATTTACTTCAAATTTATTCTATTTTTTATTGTTTCATTTCGTATAGTTGAGAAATAAGACGTTTTCTCTTCATTGTTTAACGCCTGAGAATTTTTTATCCAAATATGATTAAAACAAGAAGATTACTTCATTCAGATTATTATATTTGTCAATTTCTGTATATTTTATGTTTCAAAACTGAACAGCTTCTCTCTAGATGAACCAATTTTTTCATCAGAAATAAAAATCTAAAATTTATAATGTAAAATATCATAAAAGATTTTTTAACCAGAAATACTTATATCCACCCTGTTAAAAATGTTTAGGATTTTACAATACTTTAGTAGAATTTTATAACCAAAATGTAATGTAAAATCAAATACTTGGAAAGTAATTTTTCAGAATTACAATAGAAATGTTGTGAATTTCATGTTTATTATTTCTAGCAATCTATTACTATATTTTACATTATTAATTTTAGATTATAATTTCTGATAAGGAAGCTAGTTTAGCTTCGAAACGTTAAATATGTACGAATTGACAAATATAGGGAAGTTTTGATTAAGGATCCTCTAGGGAAGGATGAGACAATGTTTCCCCACTGAGCCCTCCACTATAACAATTGGATCGGAAGTGACATCATACTCATTCTTGATCGTCTTATGGTGCATTTATACCTCTGTCTGCCTGACCGGTGCAGACAGAAAATACATAAGAGTAAAGGAGACAGACAGTGTAAAATTGGACAGAAAGAAAACGTCTGTTTTTTTTGCTCTTATGTATTTTCTGCCCGCACCGGTCAGGCAGACAGAAATATAAATGCACCATAAAACAACAACACGTTTTGAGGTTAGTTTTAGGAGCAAATACACTTTCCCGTATATAATATACAGTAAAACGGAGGGGTTCCCACTTCTTCGCCACCAGCTTGAACAACTGATTATCAGCACATGCGCCTAATGGTGCATTTATACCTCTGTCTGCCTGACCGGTGCGGACAGAAAATACATGAGAGTAAAGGAGACAGACAGTGTAAAATTGGACAAGAAGAAAACGTCTGTCTTTTTTGCTCTTATGTATTTTCTGTCCGTACCGGTCAGGCAGACAGAGGTATAAATGCACCATAAATGAATAGTTTCACGCGCTTTCGCTGTTTATCATTGTTTACAGTCGTGTTCCAATAACCTCGAATGCGTTTTTTTATTGTCATTATATGTGCAATTATAAATGAGTGAAAACGTGGAATCGAACGATGGTACGTAAACGACTAGTACAAACAATACATTTTAATTACTTTAAAGCTTACATATTCCTCTCATAATTTTCGAATGCATGATTGAATTTTTTTCAGTAGAAATATTCCCGCATTTTGTAAAACAATTGATTCGCAATCGGTAAAGCGATTGCTGTACTAGGCACAATTCATGCTATAATTTGTCATAATAATATACATTGAAATGTGAAAAATTTATATATTTTTCTGTTACATATAAAACACAAATATGTAGCAATATATACATAAACGATAGTTTCATATCATATAAACAATATATTTCATATATCCCTAATATATGAAAATTCATATAAATATATGCATATATATATGCATATATATCACAAATTTAAAAGTGAGGGGTATTCCCGCCTATCCTTAAGAATCACGTGACCACTCCTTCTACTAATAAGAGGGAGAAAAAAATGGTAAAGTTTATTGCGATAAACGGGAGAGACAAGTTGCAATAAACGGGAGTTGCGATAAACGGGAGTTGCGATAAACGGGTGTTGCGATAAATGGGGCTTTACTGTACGTCACAATGTGTCAGTTATGATGTTACTAAACGAATATACTCACATTCGTTATAAATTACAGAAAAAAAACCTTAACCGCTTAACACTTATCCGTAACTCTCCAACAAACTCCGCTTTTTCGATAGATGACATTTCCAGGAAATTTTGATTTTCTACTTTCATTTGAAGAAAACTGCGACTAAGGCTCATTGAATGCTCTAAAGTACTTACGGTGAGGCTGCTATTAGTGAAAAAACGTGTCGTGATTGGTTTCAACACTTCAAGAGCGGGGATTTTGATGTCGAGGACCGGAATGGTGGTGGAAAAGAAAAATTTTCGAAGATTCCGAATTGGAGGCATTACTTGCTGAAGACTCGTACTAAACGCAAGAAGAATTAGCAGAATCATTGTAGGGATGTTCGATTCTTCTAAAAGAATCGATTCTTGAATCGAATCTGGACGGAATAAAAGATCGATCGTAAAAAATCGAAATTTTTTAAACTACTGTATTTCTCTTGTAAATATTTTTTTTGATACTTAATTATTTCTTTTGCAATCCTTGGTTTAGTCGTCTTTACCAAATGAAAGCGCAAGAATCTATTCGTAACAAATATACATTTTCTCACAGTTATGAATTCATAATATCTATATCCCTAGTGAAAGTATCGGATAAGAAAGTAGTCCATCTACGTCCGTTTGTATCTTCTCTACAATTTCCCAAATTTTGAACAGAAAATTTCATGTACTTTAGACACAAACATGTAGAAACTTAAAATCAATGAAATTTCTTAATTTTTTAAGTATCACATGCCCTTCAAAACTTGGATTGTTTCCGGAAAAAAAAGATAAATGATGATATTAGGTTAGGTGAGATCATGTTCGAAATTTAAAAAAAAACGTATAATTTCGTTCAATTTTTTCCAACAAACCAAATTCACCATCCGTGCAACTCCAAAGTAATTAATACATATTTCTCAACAGTCTCAACACACAAAATCCATCACCAGCAAAACTCAATTTCTTTAAGCACAGAAGGTGTTAACCCTCCGATACCAAACATATGAGGGATTCCCTCAGTGGGGTCAGTTTTTTGTAGCAATAAAAAATGTTCAAGTATAATACTCATTCAATAATCAATTCTCAAAACCAAAGGTGACGTGAAATTCTGAGGAAAACCCTCCATAGGTTGCTTTTTGTGCAATGGAAATAGCTTGATTTCTTGAATGCGGTGTTGCCACATTTTGATATTACACGTTCAGCCAAGTAATCGCCGGTAAAACAATAGTGATTAGTGTCACCAGGAGTATGCATCAGCCCGTATTTCACGATTCTAACTTGTCCCTGTTAGTGTCCAAAGTTGAATTCCTAAGTTAGTTTGCCGAATTGTCACACGCGGCGCTAACTGTACCATCACTCCCTGAAAATTCACAGTAACATACGAAGAATTTAATATAAAAAATTCGGTTAAACATTAAGTAAAACGTAGGAACTGTGATTAAAATGAGAAAATATATGTCATGCATTTATATATTCTATAAAAATGAACTTTGAACAATGAAAATGTAACAATATGCTAATTAAATCAAAACATTTGTGTAAAATACATTAAAATAATTCTATATCTAGCGATCATCAGATTTTAATTAGTTTAATATATATGTCTGCATTAGGGTGCTTTCATATCTCTTTTCCATGCACACGAAAAATATTACATTATCTCTCTCTATCACGTGTCTTTTTTATAAATTGTTCTCACTCCAGCACAGTGTCTCCAGAACGTGGAAAAAGTTCATCCCCACCACATGACCCACGCGCTCATGCTTTCTTCCTCTATCAATGGGGTCGTGACTGCTGATAGAGGAAGAAAGAGGATCGGTTCTCCAATTCCCGGGGTAAAGAATCGATTTTCAAGAAAATCGAACAGCGAATAATCAATTCAAAAATTGAAATCGTTCTACCAAAAAATAAATTTTTTTAAAGAATCGAATCGGAATCGAACATCCTTTAATCATTGGGAGTGACTCAACAAGCCATTTCGAAACGCCTCAAAGACATGCACGGAAAAAAATAATTAGCTGCATTAGCTAAATATTCGCTACCACAGCTAAGAAAGTTACTTGATATACGGACAGCGAATCTCTTAGCTGCTAATACTAACGTCTATTTGCTACAGTACTTTAGCGATGCCAGCTAATTTACGTTAGCACTGGTAACAACGATTGTGAGCAGTAGCCTATCGGTCGTGTTATCGTCCTGTTTTAACAGCGTTTGAAGTACTAGTTAATTTTATTAGCAATTGCTGCAAATAGAGGTAGCACTCAAAATCATTGATTTTGAACTTCCAGACCTACATTTAAATACACCTGGGTGCTTAAGAAAAAAATGATCTCGTAACCCTTCTATACTCACAAAAGTCTGCTGGCAAGTTATATCAAAACAACTAATTTCTTGCGACATATCGTAACCTGCAAAATTAAAAACGAAAAAAAACTGATTCAGTTCTAACCTTAATCACAGCATAATTTTTCAAGAATAAGAATAAAACGTGAGCTGCTTTGATAACCAAACTTATAGCTACAAGTAGAAACATTACCGGGAACAGTAGCAACTTACTTGCCAGTCCAATATAATGTTTTCAAAAATTGTACAAGTATACAACACTTAGAATTAAGATAACCTCAGTAAAAAGATAATAAATAGCACAATAAAGAACCTATTACAAAACCTACAATACAATCTTCAGAGATCAGTTACAAATCAGTCATTTGCATTATAAATTAACGCGAATCGTCGAATTATTTATAAATTAAATTTAAAACAACGCGACAGGTGTAAGACTTACCATTTACAGCAGAATATCTGACTAGTCGCGCTTTGTGCGCATGAGCAGCACAGAAAACGCGGGATGTCTAAGCAGCCGTTAGCAACCGCTGCTAACTTCTTACATATCAGCGCAAAATTCTAAAAGCTACAAGTACGAATTTTGAGACTTTCTAGGAGAGTAAACTGTTTTAGCAGCAACAACCAAATGATTAGCTACAACTCTTAATACGCTGAGGAGTCCAATGCAAATTTTCAACTTCGATTGCAGCTAACATTTTTTAACTGTCCCAGCAAACTGTTAGCTCTCTCAGCAAACTTTTTATCAATCACAATTAACTAGTCGACAGCTAACTGCAGTTAGCAGTAGCAGACATTTCATTTTTTTCCGTGTGGGAATGATTCAGAAGCAAGGAAATTGCGTTCCGTACAAGTTGAATTCATGGGATATTGAATGACGTTTCTTTGCTTCGAATAGCTGCTTCAAAGACAGATTCAGAAGGGGTCCACTACGATATTGCCTAGATATTGCCAGCATGACAATGCTCAGCCACATGTCGCAAGACCAGTCAAGACATAAAAGGTTTCCCAATAAGGGTGATATGTTTTGAAATTGAAAAAAAACACTGAATATTCATTCGGAATTGATCGAAATCTTTTTTATTATATTGGATATTCTATGCCATTTATGATTTGAACAATATATCGGCCAAATGTCCCCCGAGACTTGAGCCAAAAATGCGCCTCATCAGAAAAGATGATTTTTTGATGAAAATTGGGATCATTTTCAATTGATTCCAGAGCCCAATCCGCGAACTCCCGACGCAAACGATGGTCATTAGGCTTCAGTTCTTGGGCCAGAATGATCTTATAGGGATGCAGGCCAAGATCCAATCGCAAAATACGCCAGGTAGTCATCCTGGACAGGCCTAATTCCTGAGATCGGCGTGGCACGGACAATTCACGGTTTTCCTCGATACTGGCCTGTACGGCGGCTATATTCTGTGTAGAACGTGCGGTACGCATACGATTTTTAGGCTTAGTATCCAATAGAGTAAATTCACTCTCCAACTTATCGATTATTCGACGAATTGAGAGCGCAGATGGAGCAGAATGACGACCATATTTTGCACGATATGCTCTTTGAACACCGACAAAACTTCTCGAATTTTGATAAAATAATTGGACAATTTCCAAACGTTGTGGAAGCGTGAAACTACTCACGATTAAATGGCAAACCTTACTGATGACAACTGACAGCAGACGTCAAAAATTTCAGTTAAAATGAGCCCGATAGGGAAATTCAAAATCATATCACCCCTATTGGGAAACCCTTTAGTTAGAAACGCTAGAATTGGGGCCTTACCCCACCCACCGTACTCTCCAGACGTTGCTCCTTCCAACTACCATTTGTTTCGATCAATGGCATACGGCCTGTCTCATCAGCATCTTATGAAGAAGTCAAAAAATGAATCGATTCGTTGATCGCCTCAAATGACGTATCGTTTTTTAGAAATAGTATCCGACAATTGCTATAAAGATGGAAAAAAGTAGTTTCTAGTGACCGATAGTACTTTGAATCATAAATAGGTAATCACTTTTTAAGAATAAAGCCTCAAATTTTCGAAAAAACGGCGGAGGCAAAATTGTAAACCTAATAATAATTTATCATCAGCTTATAGTCTTTTATTTAATTTTCAGTCGTGAATTACAAAAAGGCATGAGCGTGTATAAAACGGAAATGTACACGTTGTATTCATATATATGCTTTGGCAAAAATTTCAGATTGGAATTCAATCCGAGCGAATGTGGGTTATTTCGAAATTTGTTTTCAAACCATTCCGAATCATCTGAACAGATCCGAAATTTTTTTTCTATGTCGTTCGATACAAATCGGTTGAAAAACAGATTTCTGAATGGCTTAGATTCACTCGGAATAAATTTCTTTCCAAAACTTTTGCCCGCGGGACACACTTTTTCACATCATTTGTCTTCCCTGGGGATATGAACGCTTAGTGTCTCAATATACAACTATGATACATGGATCTAATGTATTACATTTGATACATAGATATTTAAATATTATATTTTAGACAGTGTCGTTGAATATTCAGATATTTTTTCTATGGTTAAATATTTAGATACTAGTTTCCAATATCCATTTATTTGACCAGTAGAAATGTGTTGAGGTTACTAGTGAAGAAAGTAGATCTATTTAATAAATCAAAGTTGGAGCAATTTCCATTGTCGTTCTTTGGTGTATTCTATGTATTCGTCAAATCGATTAATTGCTTCCAACATGAATTCATGATTGCTAGGTAGAAAAATCATTGTAACAATGAAGCTATTTCTATCTTTATCCTCTCCAAAAGGCATACTACCTCTAGAAACAATCCCTATTAAGTCACCCCATTTTGAAAACACAGGAGATCCCAGATGTTTCTAAAATTAATAAAATTAGGTTAAAATATGATTTAAATATTGAAATAATGATTATTTTGATATTGAAAGATATATGTCAAACTTTATTTTATTGGCTAATGCAGAATAAGAGTATTTACATATCTGTTGATATAGGTACGTTCCTTTGACACCATTGCACAAAATGTTCCATGTAAGTCATGGATTGAACAATCTTTATCTGAAACAACTTTGATCCATGTTCCCTGCAAGTTTTATGTAATATTAATACATTATGAGCCATTCTATTGCATCTAATTGTAAACTCTACTTAACATGTACCTCGAAATGATTGCAGGGCGTGAGTCGCATTAAATAAAGGTTGTCATTCTCATGAACATGGTAGAATAAGTTGATTCCCTTACTGTAGAAAAAATACATTTTTGTCTCCGTCTATCAAAAGAATAGAAAGGTAACGAATTTAAACATAACTGCTCAATTTTAAAGAATAACGTAGCAAGGGAAACATTAAATTCTATTTTTAAAGTTTAGAAAATAGTAAAGATAATCATGGCCTATAAATTTGTCTATTAACTGTTATTGGGCAGGTGTGGGAAACATTTTACGAGAAAAAACTGTATGGTTGTGATAAAAACAAGAATAGTTGAATTTGGACCAAGAAAGCGCTTAAGTAATACACGCAAAAAAAATGCTGGTGATCAGCATTTTCGTGCTGCTCAGCAGCAACTGAGATGCTTAATTTTGCTTTTGCAAGAAAAAATGCTGATGTATAGTAACTCCGATTCTAGATAGAAGTATTCTAAATTCCTACAATACAGCAAGCTGAATGCTGCTCAGCAGCAACTCTCTCGTCGTAACGCAGCACTCGAGTTGCTGATGATCAGTATTTTATTAGACGAAACGCAGCACTCGAAATGCTGAAAATCAGTAACTCGAATGCTGTTCTGCAACAACTCGCTAGTTAAATCGCAACACTCGAGTTACGGATGAGCAGTATTTCGTTACACGAGACGCAGAACTCTGAATACTGAAACTCAGTATGAAAATAAAAATGGAAAAATCAATATTATTGGATCTATAACTCAATTCATGCGGTTTTTTCCCAAAATTTGAACGTTTATTTAAGAAAAACATGTACAATAGTATTATTCAAAGTATTGCCCATCTGAAGCTATGACTTTTCCTCATCTTTCTGGCAATTTGTGGATTCCATCCCAAAAGAACTGCGCTCATAATACAGCACACCCTTCTGATCCCACCAAATACCTTCGCGCCATGGATATTCAGCTTTGCCGTTGATTTGACTGGTTGGCCGGGTTTCACATATGATTTTTTGCGTTTGGGTTGTCGTAATGGATCCATTTCTCATCACCAGTAACAATCCGGTGCAAAAATGACTTCTTTTTGTGGCGTTCCAGCAGCATTTCGGACATGCAAAACCGCTTTTCAACGTCTCTCGGCTTGAGTTCATGTGGAACCCAATTTCCTGGCTTTTCAATGTATGCGGCTGCATCTAAACGATTTGAAATGGCTGCTTGAGTGACTGCCAAAGATTCTGCGAGCTACTCTTGTGTTTGGCAACATTCTTCATCGAGTAATGCTTCTAGTTCTTCATCTTCAAACTTTTTTGGCTGCCAAGGACGTTCTTTGTCTTCCAAGCCAAAATCACCACTTTTAAATCGTGCAAACCACTTTTGGCACGTTCGCTCAGCTAGAGCATGTTCACCATAAACGGTGTATTATGTAACGCAAATTTTTTTTTTTTAATTGCGTTGCAGTGTCAATTGATACTTATCGAAAGAATTACAATTAAATAAAGGGTTTTCCAATAGGGACATAACAATTTCGTATCTTTATATGAACGCGCCCTTAATCTTTTTTAACGAACTGTCAATGTCAAAAAGTTAGTTAAAGTCAACATTTTCTTCGTGGTAAAGTTCACGAACCAGCAACGTTTGGAAATTATTCAAAATTACTACCGAAATTCTGAGTCGGTGGTCGCAACTTTAAGAGCGCTTACTCCAATTTTCGGCCGTAATAATCGTCCCACCCGACAGGCTGTGCGTGCTATAGTGGATAAATTCCAGACCAAATTTGCACTATTGGACGTTCCGGTGCCAAAAAGACGTCGTATTGCTCGAAGCGAAGAAATAATCGCAGCCGTTAGTGCATCGATTCAAAATGAGCCAAATCAGTCCATTCCACGTCGTTCTCAAGAATTGGGCATCGCTCAAACGACACTGTGGCGTATTATGTGAAAAGATCTTGGCCTACATGCTATCAAGATTAAATTGACTCAAGAAATAAAGCCACTTGATCATTTGTAACGCCGCAACTTCTCCAATTGGGCTCTAACAAAGATTGAAGAAAATGAAGAATTTCATCGAAAAATCATCTTCAGCGATGAAGCTCATTTCTGGCTTAATGGCTTTGTTAACAAGCAAAATATGCGTTATTGGTCATCAGCAAACCCAAATGTGCTTCTTGAGACACCGTTGCATCCGCAAAAAGTGACTGTTTGGTGCGGTTTTCATGCCGGAGGTGTGATTGGGCCGTATTTTTTCGTGGATGAAAACGACCGTCATGTTACCGTCAATGAAGAGCGCTATCGTGCTATGTTGGGAGATTGTTTGTGGCCAGAATTGGATAAACTTGACATCAACAATATGTGGTTTCAAAAAGACGGTGCCACTAGCCACACAGCACGCGTCACAATCGATTTATTAAAAGGCAAATTCGGTGAACGTGTTATCTCGAGTAATGGTCCGGTCGAATGGCCGCATCGTTCATGCGATCTAACGCCATTCGATTTCTTTTTATGGGGCCATATCAAGTCACTGGTCTATGCTAACAAGCCAGCAACTTTAGACGACCTCAAAGACAAAGAATCGAAGAATCGACCGCTGTAAACGGGCTCGTTGTGGTCATATGACCGATATCGAATTTAATTCATAAAATGTAATGCTTGCACTACACCCACAATAGATTTGAACTCAATATCTCAAATATTTCTGTGCTTCATTCATAGATAAAATTGTTATGTCCTGATTGGAAAACCCTTTATTACTCGTTATTTATCTAAATAATGCAATTTTTCATGATTACGTAAACTTAATCTGAATCCATGAAAATTTCCTTGAGCTTCCAAAGTTTAATTAGATTTACTAGTTATTCCAAGAATGATTTACTAATTTTTGAGAATACTGGAGCAATTTTGCAGAACACTCTGTGCTTTTGATGATCAATTGAAATTTTAAATACATTTTTCTGTCGGTAAGAAAAAGGTTAAGGTTATTAAAGTTAATACTATCACTTGAAGATCAATAACATGTTTGTTTATTATTTAAATTCACAGCGTAAATACATTTTGTCAAAAAAGTACTGGGAATTGGTCAATAAAACAAACTATTTATTGTTCATCCAAATTTATTTTATCGCCTTCAAAAGTAGGCCCCTACAGAAATAATACACTTATGCCAACGAATAATCCAATCATCAAAAAAAATTTTAAACGCATTTTCCGGAATCGACTTCAGTTCTCGCCGCGAATTTTCTTTTATGTCTTCTATCGACTGAAAACGGATGCCTCGAAGTAGTAATTTGAGTTTTACCTAGCGGACCCGGTTGAGAGAACGATCAGAGAATACTCTGACCGCTTTCTGACTGTTCTCTGAGCGTTCTCTGAACTCACATTATTATGACTAAGAAAGGTAAAAAAAAAAACATTTAAGTCATTTCAATTATTATTCTGCAAACAAATTTGAATAAGAAGTTGTAGGAATAAATACAATAAATTTACTTTTTAGCGAAAAAGGTTAGAAAAACATTATATACCTGTCATTGAAGGCAGTGCAGTGGTTCATCATATACGGAACGTCTCCATCGCCAGGATTGGCTATTGGTAGAAGTGAGATACAAGTAGTTGCGTCACACTTCAACCAGTGGTTAACTCTGACGGTGGAGCCGTTCCGCAAATGGTGAACCACTGCACTGCCTTCAATGACTTCAATGTTTTCCTAGTTTTTATCGCTAAAAAGTTAAATTATTGTATTTATTCCTACATCTTTTATTCCAAATTTCGCCACAGAATCATAATTGCAATACTTTAAATGTTTTTTTACCGTTCTTAGCCATAATAATGCGAGCTCAGAGAACGGTCATAGAACAGTCAGAGAAAGGTCAGAGTATTCTCAGACCGTCTTTCAACCAGGTCCTCTAGGGTTGGAAAGAGAAAAAAGTCGGCCGGAGCCAGATCAGGTGAGTACGGTGGTTGTTCGATGATGTTCAGCGACCTGTACACGATTGAGTTTTGGAAGAAAATTCAGGTCTTTCGAAACTAGTCGAGCAGCAACACGTTTCATGCCCAAACAATTGTTTAAAATGGTAAGAATTGATTCATGAGACAGAAAGTTCAGCGGCTATCTCTCTTAAACTCAACTGACGATTTTCAGTCACCATGACCTTCACTTTAGCGATGTTAACTTCAGTTGAGAACGTTGTTGGCCGACTAGAGCGAGCCAAATCTTCCACCACATCTCGACGCTTTTGAATGCACTATACCACTCCTATGCACGTGTTTTTGATAAAGTCGATTCACCGTAAGCCTTCTGTAACATTTCCAGCTATGCCACACACGTAATTCCATTTTCAATGCAAAATATGTGACAAATTCTTTGTTCGATATTCTTATCCAGTGGAAAAATCGCGAAACACACTTGAGATAAACTGACAACATCGAGCACTGCGAATCAGGCCGTGTTCGCTAGCATAGGCGATAGCGGCCACTATACTTTGATCCTGTTTTGAGCTTACGCCAGTTGGCGCCGAAGTATAATTTCTTAAACCTCACCCCGCTGACCAGCGCACCGTAGTTACATCACTAATGATCACTTAGATGTGCTAAGATGCTAACGGATAGGAATAAACTTCGAGATTTAATAAAACTATGTAAGTCATTATTATTAAGTAAGTATTCGAATCGTATTGATAAAGTTGCGTTTTGTGATTGCAGTTTTCTGATTAGTGCATCCTTACATACATGGAGTATTATTATTTCAATGTATATCTTTGTAATTTTGGGACGCTTGGGTGATCATCTCTATTTGTGTTTAGCCTGACAGTACTCTGCGATACACAGTTAAAACTCCATGTATGTGAGGATGCACTCATCAGGAAACTGCAATCACAAAAAACAAGATTGTCAATACGATTCGAATAATTACTTGATAATAATTACTTACATAATTTTATTTAACCTCAAACTTTATTACGATTTAATTATTTCCTGAATTATCTGAACATGTTCTGAACAGTCATCTATTATCTTCTTTTAGGGTTTTGAGCTTATGCCAGATGGCTCTGACGAAATCTATGTTGGGCCACCACTAAAGCATTACGTGGCATGGCCTGCTATGAACAAACTAAATGACAGATCTCGCTAGTGCTTCCTGCCAGATCGTGGATGGAATTTACCCCGTCCATTTTGACATTTAATTGAGAGAAAGCAAGTTTTCAAGTATAATTTGGGCAAACTTTCAAATATAATTAAAGAACAACTTGAAAAAGTAATATACTTCAAAAGTTTCCCCAAATTATATTTGAAAAATTGTTTCTTTTGCAATAAAGTGGTAGAGTGGAGGGGGTAAATTCCATCCACGATCTGGGAGCACTGGATCGCGCTCGAACTCCACATCAGTATAGAGGACAGTGGTGCCAACTTAGCGTCAAAAAGGTTTTTGACAATCTCTTTAAGCTGGTTTTTTGAAAGATCAATTCCCCGTACTTTTTCGACAGAATGTATACCCATCACAGTTGGTCAAACAGCTGAGAACATATCGGTTTTTAAATTTATGTGTTACGTAAGACAGCGCTCCCTAACTACTTATATTAATTAACTCGACCATATAATAATTTTTAGTGACTATTCAGTTTGTTCAAACCTTTCGTTCTTGACTTTTTTCTACCATAATTACAAACCGAACAATCATATCAAACAAAGTATGAATTAGGTACAAAAAATTTTACTCAAACAACCTGAATTTTTTATAGTACAATCTACATGTTATATATAAAGTGTTTATATTTGAAAAAAACTTTTTTGACCTTTAAAATATTTTTTAAAATTAATTTTAAGATGTGTATTTTTAAATACTTTTCAAACAGCTGGCGGTCATGTTTGCTACTGACTCATAAAGGCAATGACGTCACGACCATAACAACTTGAGATCTTTCTATAGAGTTCATACGGCCAACATATTTTTTAATAAAAATAGACGGACTTAAATTGTATCATTTTACAAAAAGTAAAAATGAGTAAAAAGGTGGAGTCAGGCAATGTAAAAGTTGACTCTGGAAATCTTCCAAAAGTGAATATTTTTATCGTATTACAAGGTGAGTTTCAAAATAAACGAGACTGAGCTAAAATAGAAACGACAGGATCTTTGTTCTGATAAATTCGAGTTTATTTATTCAAAATAGTCCCCTCCGGCCTCGATACACTGTCTTGCGCCATCCAAAAGCTTTTCGAAAGAGTGTATCAGGTCATTGACCGGAATGTCCTTTAGGATGTCGGTACAAGCCTTTTGGATGGCCTATACGAACGCAAAACGTTTTCCTTTCATGGCCAAATGCAATTTTCCGAATAGGTGAAAGTCACAGGGAGCCATATCAGGCGAATACGGTGAGTGGTTGACGGGTAAAATGTGATTTTTGGTCAAAAAATCAGTGATAAGCGTTGAACGATGGGCCGACGCATTATCGTGCAAAAGACGCCAACTGTCATTTTCACGGTATTGCGGCCTCACACGGCGAATTTTCGGTCAAAATGCGATGAATTGAATCTTTTGACATGTTTAATTCCATTGCCATGTGTCGCAAAGAAGATTTTGGCTCATTTTTTATAAATTCACGCACAATTTCAATATTACTTGGTGTAATCACAAAACTTTCCTGACCGGGATGTTCGTCGTCCTTGATGTCTTCACGACCTTCTTTGAATCGTTTAAACCACTCATGGACTTTGGCACGGAATAAACAATTGTCACCATACACTTGTTTCATTAATTCACACCTTTCAGTAAAAGTTTTACCAAGTTTCAAACAAAACTTAATATTCGCTCTTTGTCCGAAGTTCATTTTTCGACCGATGCTATAAACACACTGTCCCTTATAAAGCAATAACTCGGCTTCTAATTGTCCGTTTGTCATGAAATTTTGACAGAACGTCAGTGAAGGATGTACCTTTCCAACTCCCACTCCTATCAGAAGATAGCGCCACTATAAATAGCTGTTTTGAAAAAGTCTCGTTTATTTTGGAACGCACCTTGTAGATTATGTAAAAAATGATGAGAGGTTCAATGATCCTGAAGTTCAAAATTCAAAAATGAACGAGTAAGTAAATATTAAAAACTTGATATTATATTTGAATCGCGTGTAACTTTCAAGATCATTCTCAATCTACAATCAATAAAAATCGAAGTCATTTGTAGGTTAGGTCAGTGTAATAAACCATAACTTTTACATTTCGTATTTCATATGTAGTGTACTTACATTCAAATGATCCTAGAAACAATAATAATGTGAATTGGTAGGAGTGTCTCGACGTCGCGCAAGATAAAACCACAGTTGTTTTGTTTGGCATCGATGGGAACGTGAACGAACACTTTATCAGGATTCTTTTTTGAAATGTTCCCGCACAACGGAACGAAACATGCTCGATAGCCTTTTAAACTTTGCTTGGTTGTTACCTGTGTTTTTTTTCGCTCATTGTACAATAAATTAGTGAAAACAATCTATTTCAACTTGCGAGTCTATCAAATCCTATGTTAACGTATCCCAGTTTTATGATCGTGACGCCACAGGGCCTTCTGCTAGCTGAGCGCCATGATTTTGGCGCGTTTGAATCTTGTTTGAAAATGTGCAATTTTCAACAATTTATTTTACAGGCAAATATGCGTTTTAAAAATTCAGGAAAAAAAATTTACTATAAAACTACGTATTATCTATCGATTGCTGCTATTATCACGAAAACGTTTTTTTCCTAATTATACACATTTCAAAAAGAGGAGCTTCAACATTTTTCAAAAATCTTGAAACAATCCCTTTTGCATGAAAACCATCCATACAGAATAAGAAATCTATATTCTGTGATGTGCCTCCAAAACTCACAAGAAAACCCACAAAATTAAAGAAAAATAATTAAGAATGCTTAAACGTGGTCACATTTGTATTTTTATAATATGTATTTGAACACATTTCTTTTTTTTAATCAAACAAAAAGTTTTCTGGGTATAATATCTTTCATTGGTCAAATTACTTACTGTTAGGAAAGCGATATTGTGTGCAATCGATACGTTACAATCGTGATGAACATCTATGAAATAAACTTTAACGGAATTTTTATTAGATAGCATCACTTTCAGATTATCATAATTAGTTATGTGTAAGTAAGGTATGACACAAGAAGCTGCGGTTAGTATTTTATACTCAGAAATGGCATATCCAGTGCCAATTGATTTAAATTTTTTATCCAGTAAACTCACTAGACACAAACTCTGCTTAATTTTAGTCTTGCCTTCTTTAAATTTTTCTTCCCATAATGATGTTGAATTTATTTCTGCAAAAAGAACACTGAGAAAAAAACATGACTCAGTAGCGTCCGGAAAGGAGTAGTTCATGTCCGAAGACGAAAATTGGAAATAGACATCACTGTGTCCTCGCTAGACATGAACCGCTCATGTCCAGAGCGTACACACTAATGTCTTAGGCATTAATAACGCGCACAGGACTCAGCCCTGCCTAGACAATAGTCAGTCATTTCCAGCACCGGAACGACAACGCGCTAAACATTATTGTATATTGTGTCAGTGTTTGAATGTGGAAAGTTTCGTCAACTGTGTCTAATGATGATTAGGAGCAAAAATTTTCAAATATAAAGTGAAAAAAGTCCACTAAATTTAGTGCCACGTATTTTTCATGATATTGAGTTTCGAGAGCACAATTCCAATCATGGAAACGAGAGGTAAGTTCGAAATTCCTCCCATAACCTCACTTTTTTGACATATGCCAATTCTGCTTTGCTTATAAATTTTTAATTATTATTTTGTAGAAGTGTCCGTCCTCGGCGCATATTCCAATGATTCTGTCATTAACGAGAATTAGCATATGTCAAAAAAGTGAGGTTATGGGAGGAATTTCGAACTTACCTCTCGTTTCCATGATTGGAATTGTGCTCTCAAAACTCAATAATTATGAAAAATACGTGGCACTAAATTTAGTGTACTTTTTCACTTTATATTTGAATATTTTTGTTGCTAATCATCAATAGACACAATCGACGAAACTTTCCACATTCAAACACTGACACAATATACAGTAATGTTGAGCGCGTTGTCGTTCAGGTGCTGGACATGACTGACTACTGTCTAGACAGGGCTGAGTCCTGTGCGCGTTACTAATGCCTAAGACATTAGTGTGTGCGCTCTGGACATGAGTGGTTCATGTCTAGCGAGGACACAGTGATGTCTATTTCCAATTTTCGTCTTCGGACATGAACCATCCTTTCCGGAAGCTACTGAGTCATGTTTTTTTTTCTCAGTAAAGAAATTATGTTTTTTAATAAAGGGATGAATAACAAACAATGAATCATAAATCAAATTTGTTAAATTGGACAAATTTAAAAAAATGACAAATGAAAACATTTTTAATTATGTATACACCACAGAATAAGTGTATAGAATTTAAACATTGTATTAGAAACCATTCTCAGGCTATTATATTGGCAGATAGTTAATACATATTCATGTCCATGGATCAAGGGGATCAAGGGGGCTACGTGACCAAATTAAGGTTAATCCAACTAAGTAAAATCATTTTTATTTTTTAGGCAAAGAACACTGGTATACATGGGTTGTGCTAATGGACATTTTTTGTGATGGTTACAATCTCTGAAGAGTTCCTAGTTGGAAACTGGATCAGAAATAGTGTGTATGGTCACCAACGAACAAACGCTGGATGGATCGGCGTACATTGATGAACAAAACAGTTTTTATTCTTTCTTGCATTTTCCGGGGTCGCTGAAGGCCATGGAATTTATAAATCGGCAAGGAAAGTCAAGTAAAACTTCAAAAAGTTAGGGATTTTTTTTGTATTCAACAAATTACAATTCAACCATTATAATTATAATATAAAAAATAAATTTGTTTATTAACTCCCACTGATGTGAAGTAATTTCAATTTTGATATAAAAATATAAGATTTCTATACAATAATTTCCACAATAATACCTTAAAATAGGGTGACCATAGTTAATTTTCGAAAAGTAGGACAAAAAGGTATGAAAAATGAGGACAAAGTAGGACAAAAATTTGTTTAAAAAGGAGGACAAAGTAGAACAGAAAAGTTTGGAAAAGAGGACAAAGCAGGACAGAAAAGTTTGAAAAAGAGGACAAAGTAGGACAGAAAAGTATGAAAACGAGGACAAGATAGGACAGAATCCAGACGGATGGTAACTCTACCTTAAAGCAAATGTCTGGAACATAGCCTCAAATTTAATGTTACCTTTAATATCATTACCCTAGCTTTTAGTTCTCACTTTTCATTTTCTTCCACAAAAATAAAGTGCACATACAAAGTTGCAAGCAGCAACCGGCCAACTGAAACGCTTGAGCTTCAAGAGTACATTTTGAGGTTAATGAAGATTTTTTTTAAATCAGCAAATGGAAGTTTACTATACGAGGTGTGACCGAAAAGTATCCGACCTGCGTTTATATCTCCGCGCCAGAGCGCTCGATTGGTCTCTGCGGGGTATGAGCGTAACCAGTAGTCCCTCATGAACTCCCTGAATTATCGTAGTTAAGTGTTTTTTCCGTTCTTCGCATTTGCTTACAGTTGAAAATGACAGAAAGAACAGATCAACGAACTTGCATCAAGTTTCGCTTCAATCTCGGCAAGAGTTGTACGGAGACGATTGAAATCATACAGAAGGCCTTTGTGGACGAAAGTATGGGCATAACACAGATAAAGGACTGGTACAAGCGGTTTAAAAATGGCACGTCAAAGCTGGAGCCATGTCAAGTCAATGCTAATTATTTTTTTCGATTGTAAGGGTGTTGTAAACTACGAATTAGCTCCAAGAGCTCAGACGATCATCAAAGAATATTACGTTGACGTTCTGAAAAAATTGCTTGATGACGTGAGAAGAAAACGACCGCGTTTTTGGTCAAGCGGAGACTGGCTTTTTGGTGAACCACAAGATTGCACAGCTTCGCCAGCCTCCGTACAGTCCCGACATAGGTCGCTGCGACTTTTAGATGTTCCCAAAATTGAAAATGGCGCTCAAAGAAAAGCGGTTCGACGACATCGAGACATTCACAGTAATGCGACGCGCGAGCTGAAGGCCATTCCAAAATCTGCGTTCGAGGACTGCTGTAAGATGTGGAAGCACCGCTGGGAGCGGGTGGTTCAATCAAATGGGGACTACTTCGAAGGATGCCATGGTCCGGATAGCGAAGAATAGCACCAACGCGGAGATATGAACGCAGGTTGGATAATTTTCGGATACACCTCGTACGTATAACCAGAATATAATTAAAATATTAAAATATAATTCCATATTACAGTACTAATTCATTATGATTTCAAAGTAATATAACCTACTCAGAACTCTAGAGTTGTCCTTACAATTAGCTTCGATCCAATTGAATTTGGGTTTATTTGGGTCGAAAGGGGAAATGACAAGCTTTAATTTGAGACATTTTTGAAGGTTCTAGGACTCCAGGTTTAGTGCACACGGTTATCCAAAAATGACCAAAAACTCCTTTTTTGAGGGTTTCAATACCCATTTTCTCAAAAACTATAAGTGATGGACAACTTTTGTCCCCAGATTCGTGTTCAATGTGCGGAAATCTATCACTTCCCATTAGCAGACCAAAAGTTGAAATTTGCACACCAGTGGAATCTGTCTGAAAATTTGGGAGTAAAAGGATTGGGTGAATAGCGGCTGCCAATATTGGACCAAGGTTAGTAAAAGCTTGAATCTTGGGAACTTCATTTTTTTACGAAATTTAATACTTATTCGATATCTAATCAACGAGAGAAGTATAATAGATCTGACACGTACATACTAATACTTTCCTGTATGTTATCTAAATGGGGCATTATTTATTTTATAAATTTTTAAAAACTCAGGAAATAGTCTCCTTGACTAACTTATCTTCCAATTTTATCAGTTAAATTAATTCATTGATAATATGAATAATTACACAGGTCGACATTTTTTAGACCGAAGGTCTTTTCCGAATGTTTTTGGTGGGCTAAATCCGAATCCGACCTCAGAATTGCTCCATCACGTCAGATTTTCAGGAAATCCAAACCTAAAAGTGCAAAAAACACTGTTTTTTGCAATATTCGGGCTTCAATTATTGAATCTATAACTTAATTCGTGCGGTTTGCTAAGAGATTGATCTGACTGTCATTGTGCGTCTTTTTCAGTATATGTCATTCATTTGAAGTGTGAAGAACAATAATTTTTTTTCACTCAAATATGTCGAACTTTGTGCTTGAAAAAGTGTTTTTGCGGGAAGTTCTTCTTCATTACTTTAATATGAAGAAAACTGCTGCCGAAAGTCATCGTATTTTGGTGGAAGTTTATTGTGAACATGTTCTAGCTGAGCGAACGTGCCAAAAGTGGTTTGCACGATTTAAAAGTGGTGATTTTGGCTTGGAAGACGAAGAACGTCCTGGGCAGCCAAAAAAGTTTGAAGATGAAGAACTGGAAGCATTACTCGATGAAGATTGTTGCCAAACACAAGAAAAGCACGCAGAATCTTTGGGAATCACTCAAGCAGTTATTTCAAAACGTTTAAAAGCAGCCGTATATACATTCGAAAGCAAGGACATTGGGTTCCACATGAACTCAAGCCGAGAGTAGTTGAAAGGCGGTTTTGCATGTCCGAAATGCTGCTGGAACGCCACAAAAAGAAGTCATTTTTGCATCGGATTGTTACTGGTGATGAACAATGGATCCATTACGACAACTCCAAGCACAAAAAATCATATGTAAAACCCGGCTAACCAGCCAAATCAACGGCAAAGCCGAATATCCATACATCACGAATTAATTTTTTTTCTTTTTAAGAACTCGTTACGGCATCTGAAAGTACCACTTTTACTTTTTGAAACGCTTCTTGAATTATTCAGATATCTTCTTTTTTCTTGGAGATATCGTTCTAGATAAAAGTTTGTGCGGAAAGCAGAAGAAATAATGCGCTTCTATGTTTATTGGCTTGCTAAATGCAGATCCAACCTCAGAATTACTCCATCACCTCAGGTTTTCTGAATTTGCTAACTGTGTATAGAATAACCCCTAATACGCCTAATATAGCAAAAAATAGTGTATTTTACACTTTTAGGTTAGGAAATTTAAAAAAAACCCGAATATAGCAAAAAACAGTGTTCTTCGCATTTTTAAGTTAGGGTATTTTAATAACCTGAGTTTAAACCTGAATCTACTAATAAATTCTTTGGTGCGTAGCTGAATTGAAAGAGCTTGATTGACCAAAGAAATCAATTTAAGTAGACCTTTTGTTTTGATCAAATATCCAAACCTTCCATTTTCACTTATAAATTTAACTTTATATATCAAGTTCTCGTTTTTTGTATTATATGTTAAAGTGCTATAGTTATTTCTAATATGTGAAATTAGCGCTATCCTGTTTTTTCTTTTTGCGATTCCAATTGTTTATGCGAAATTATTTTAACAAATTGACAACAATTTTGCAATTTCAAAAAACTAATAATGCCAATCGATTCTGCGCGAAAAAACAAGTCGAAAACCTATATACCATTTTTTTGTCAGATTCTATTTTGTTAGTGTATTATCGTTATAAACAATGACATCCCGAGAGGAGATGCTGTACCCCGTTCTATCCCAAGCCGAATCTACGTTAGATAGTACCAAACTAACTATTGTATCACTGTCCAAATGAAAAAAAATGTACCCGTGTTTTTTCTTTCTGCGATTCCAATTGTTTATGCAAAATTATTTAAGCGACTTAGCAAAAATTTCGCAATTTCAAAAAACTAATAATGCCAATCGATTCTACGGGGAAAAACAAGTCGAAAACCTCTACACCATTTTTTTGTCAGATTCTATTTTGTTAGTTTATTATCGTTAGAAAATAAAATACTCAGGTTTTTCCGGAAATCAAAATTTTATTCGAACCGATTGCACAAGACATTTAGGCATGATTTTTTCTGTGTTTTTTGCAGAGAGAGATTTCACATAGTGAACAATAACTTTCAGTGTATACAAAGCAGTTTTCTGCTTCAAATTTGTAGCGTTTACCAATAATTATCTTGTGTTTGTCATCCACACCAGCTTAACTAGCAGACCTGTTCTTTCGTTTAGGTCGATCTGCATTTTCGAATTTCTCAATATAATACTCACAAACCTCTTCTACTATATCCTTTGTACCCTTTCTCTCATCTGGATGAAGCTTTGTTATAAAAAAACAGTAGCGTTGGATAAAGCAGCTTGAATGAGTCTCAGGAAGACACCATGTCCACTTTTTACTGTGAATTGTCGGCATTGCAATGTTGATCATGGAGATCGACTCCGCCCATGTACGTGTTGTATTTAGAAAATGCTTGAGGGAAGAGAATTTGCTGTTTAGATTTTTCATGCCATCTTTCCATCTCAACTTTCGGCTTATCTCTGTACTCAGTTTTGAGTCCATTACACTTATGTAATTCAATTTTGAATCCCCTTCGTGAAGTGAAATAGTTGTTCCTCTAGCTGTTTTTTTTTCATGTCAAGTTTTGCTTTTATGCGATTTCGTCGAACTGTACCGGTTGCCGCTAGCCCAATTTTTTGCAAATGGATCATGAGATCTGGAGAGGTAAAAAAATTATCAAAAAATAAATGATACAATACTTTATGAGTTTTTCTCTTTCAGTTTTTTCCAATAAATTCTGAAGTATTTTGACAACGACCCTCGATCCTAAACAAACAGAAGATAAAGGATTACGTGCATCCGTGCCACATTTGCCTGTATATATATCCAAATCATAATTGTATCCATCAAAAGAGCATAGTGCCCAGAACTTTATCCCGAACCTAATCGGTTTATCCCTTATGCATTGTTTGATGCTGAATCTCCCAAAATATTTCACCATAACTTCATCAATTGCCAGGAAGAAGTCAAAAAAACCATACCTCATGCAATTTTCGCCAAACCAATCATACAAATGTCTGACTTCCCAGACTTTGTCATCTTTATCTTCGTCTTCGAGTTTATAAAACCTTATGTACTTTTTTATTTTGACAAATTTTTCCCTTGGCATGAGATTTTTTATTTTTGGACACTGTAAAAGCCGTTTAATAGACCAATAGTAAGACTGCTGTTTCCTGGAATTGATTATCGTAATCATTATGATCACGATAAATTGCTTCAAATCATCCACATTCAAATCGAAGTTATTCTCTGTAGTAGCTTCGATAATATAGTTTTTCATTGAATGTGAAAAAAATAATTCAAACAATTCTAATGAATTTTTTGATTGAAGTTCTAAAATAGATGAAGGGTCAAAAGTATCTGCGTCGGTATCTGGGAGAAGCAGACAAGATAAAATTTCTTCTTCTATATAACTTTCTGTTGCGTTATCGGAATCTGAACTTTCATCTTCATTTGGAACTAATGCAATGTCGACATATTGATCATCATCGATCTTATCAGCTTCAATCATATCAGACAAATCTGCAATTTTTTGCCTTGGCATTGTAACACAGTGTTGTAGTGAAGAGGATAGAAATTATCCGAGCACAAAATATTGTGCTATGCAAAAGAATGCTACTTCTCCAACAAGTAATTTTTATACTCCTGAATAAACTGATATATACAGCACCAAAAGTGGAAGATACCTAAGAACTATTTATCCAAGTTACATTTGAAATCTGTTGAATAACTTTCTCATATATTTTTATTGTCTAAAAACCGATCGTTCAGGGTTGCTTTTAGGTAACAGATTAGATGTGTACAAAAAAATTGTATAGAGGTTTTCGACTTGCTTTTTCCCGTAGAATCGATTGGCATTATCGGTTTTTTGAAATTGCATAATTTTTGTTGATTTGTTTAAATAATTTCGCATAAACAATTGGAATTGCAAAAAGAAAAAACAAGGGTAAATTTTTTTTTCATTTGGACAGTGATCCAATAGTTAGTTTGGTGCTATCTAGCCTAAATTTCACTCGGGTAATAATGAGTTAAATCGACTTAATCATTTTTGGCCCCTAAAGCCATTTTTCCAACTACGTACCATTTTATTAATTATAAGAGTCAATCTTAATGCAAAATAAATTTTTGATTTACTTCAGACTATAAACTGCGAAAATGAAAACTTAAGAAGTATTTTTACATTTTTACTGGGATGGAATAGCAACTAAAAAATAAAATTGAGTGTTCGAAAAATGAAGGATTATTTTTAAAGAGTGGTCATAAAAAACATCATGAAGAGTCTATTTTTAAATTACCTGTAGCACCAGCAGTGACTGCAAATGTATATAAGATAACAGCAATTGTGAATTTCATTTTCTTGATCGCAAAAAAATAGAACTACTGATCGTTTAAGAATTATAACTTGTATTCTTTAAAAGAATTAAGTCATTCTGTATATTGTACATAAGGTTACGTCTTTTTATTGTTTGTTCATTTTCATTATCTAATGCTAACTCTTTCAATATTTGATTAGCCTCACCACAGCAAAGACTTTATCATAACATATATTTCTTCTTCTGGCTTTTTGAAGGTTTCTTAAAATAAATATTTTCAATTATGAGCGCGAAGAATCTTTATAAAAAACTAATTATCAAATTAAAGTTTTTAATGAAGTTCAATTTATCTTTCAATTGAGTATAATCATTCCGCTATTTATGATTTAAAGAAATACATTTTCCTTATATGTAGCTTCCGTAACTGTGCCTTAACAATATTCTATGGATGTTCTATAATACTTTTACAATTGAGTTATAGAACTCTAAGTTGTAATTCTTACAAAACTGATCAAGAATCATGGTATCACATTTTGAATGTTATATGTATATGTTATGTTATATGTTATGTTATGTTATATGAATTGTATAAAACTAATACAAACATACTTATAATAATAAACAAAACTGTTTATTTGTTTTGTAATATCTTTCAAAATTTTCATTAAAACATTAAATTTGATTAGATCTTTTTACTTGATTATTATTCCATCGAAATGTTTGAGATACGAAATAGTATATAACAATATTACTGAGCCCTTCATAACCTTCATCAAGAAACTGGTTAACTTCTTTTTACGATTATGGGACCCCCAAAAACCGGAATTCTATTCTCGGAGTTCATTGGACTACAACAATATCATATCATCGGCTAACCAATTACATTGTGTTGGTGAATCACGTAATTCATCACAAATTATACTGTTATTGTAAAAACTCTAAAATATGTCTAGAATTGTGGATTACATCATTTTTTCCAACAAAATGTTTCATTTTTTATATCATTATGTTTTAGTCTGATTTACTTCAAATTTATTCTATTTTTTATTGTTTCATTTCGTATAGTTGAGAAATAAGACGTTTTCTCTTCATTGTTTAACGCCTGAGAATTTTTTATTAAAATATGATTAAAACAAGAAAATTACTTCATCTAGATTATTATATTTGTCAATTTGTGTATATTTTATGTTTCAAAACTGAACAGCTTCTCTCTAGATGAACCAGTTTTTTCATCAGAAATAAAAATCTAAAATTTATAATGTAAAATATCGTAAAAGATTTTTTAACCAAAAATACTTATATCCACCCTGTTGAAAATGTTTAGGATTTTACAATACTTTAATGGAATTTTATAACCAAAATGTAATGTAAAATCACAGTACTTGTAAAGTAATTTTTCAGAATTACAATAGAAATGTTGTGAATTTCATGTTTATTATTTCTAACAATCTATTACTATATTTTACATTATTAATTTTAGATTATAATTTCTGATAAGGAAGCTAGTTTAGCTTCGAAACGTTAAATATGTACGAATTGACAAATATATTAGGTGTACAACTTTGCTTCCGCGGTTTTTCGATAGATAGCATTTGCGGGAAGTTTTGATTAAGGATCCTCTAGGTAAGGATGAGACAATGTTCCTCCACTGAGCCCTCCTCTATAGCAATTGGATCGGAAGGAGACAGACAGTGTAAAATTGGACAGAAAGAAAACGTCTGTCTTTTTTGCTCTTATGTATTTTCTGTCCGCACCGGTCAAGCAGACAGAGGTATAAATGCACCATAAAACAACAACACGTTTTGAGGTTAGTTTTAGGATCGAATACACTTTCCCGTATATAATATGCGTCACAATGTATCAGTTATGATGCACATATCATAATTAGATACTTATTAAACGAATATTCTCACATTCGTTATAAATTACTAAACTAAATTTAAAAAATTTAAATTTTTTAAATAGGTGGGAATATTGCTCTTCCTTATTGATTATAATGTATGTAAAATTTTCAAAAGTTTCAGGATTTCTGAGAAAAGAACATGTTTCATTCAAAATAATTAATGGATATGAAAAATATCATTATCATTAAAAAAGTACTGCGATTGTACGAGAATGTTTATTGCCGCACTCTCGTGAAAAATTATGCATTTTTTGCAATCGAGATTCGTTGGAAGTAGAAGAACCTGTTTGTCTGTCAAGAACAAGAGACAGACAAGTCAATTCATTTAAGATAGAGTGATGAAAATTGTTTGAACTTGGCTGATCTTACTCATCCAGTCTGTAAATTTGTTCCACTAAGAACCAGAAAAATTAAAAAACAAAAAGAACAAAAGTTGTTTCACAATGCGAGAGAAGTGTTTTATTTACAAGTTTTTGAAATAATTATGCATGAATATTTTTTATTATTATATTCGTACTGAATACAATAAAAATAAATACTTCGAATATTAAATGATACATGTAGGAAGTTGGATATTTTAAAAAGAGATATTTATTTGAAATTTTTAATTTTAAGAATTCTGGCAATTTCCATCCAAGTTTATGCAAAATTGAATAAAATTTAACATTCGAGAATAAGAAAACAAGATTATTTAAAATTTCTGTCAAAATTTCAAGTAATAATTTTTTCATAAAAATCCACGTCATTAGTTGAAACTATATGATAAACTTTAGTTTAATGAGAAATATATGTTTTTGAAAATAACTTTTTTCAAATCTCACACAGGATGTAATCAATTAGTCGCAATTTCCGTTTCATCGCGTATCTTCTGCATTTACACCATAAATTCAAAACGATCTGTAAATTACGAATGTCGTCTTCTAAAATCACTAATAAAAGTCTAATGGCGAGCACTAAAAAAAAAGCGACAAGGTATTTTAAAATGCAAAATTAAGGTCGTTTTATAATATCTAATTCGTTTTATGGGTGGCCAACCAGCGCGGCTATATAAAACGGTGTGATTTCGTTATTATGGCGATCTTGAAGACGAGATCGAGTTAGTAACAACTCAGTTTCCGCATTATTAAAATCGTGTTTGCGCGTGCAGGATAAGTAGGAACTACTAGTTATATGTTTTTACTCGTTAATTTAACCTCTTATTTCCACAATTGAGCCTCTCAATGGTATAAGGGCATATAGAATCATTTGTCTATTATTGAATGGCCCACAACCTTTACATTTTTTAGAATTTTAATTCCAAAATATACATTCTTATCAAAAATTCAAGATCGCAACTTTTTTCCAGTTGTCGGAAAAAAATATTTCATAACTTTTCCTGTCTTTCAACAACCCCTTTGTATAAAAAACCACACTCCTTGAAAACAATTTGCTTTCTGGCATGCGAGTTTAAAACTCGTGCGAAAAATCCCAAAATAATAGGAAATTACATAAGGAAACGAATAAAATCAGATAAAATAATTAGAACCACCCCATCATTAAAAATCACCCCCTGAAGTGCCATGATCAGTTAATTTTCATCTGATTCTGAATTCCTTTATTGCTTCACATCAAAATGATTCGAAGTAATAAAAAAAAGAATAACACAATTAATTGTATAAGGAATTTTTCATGAAACGACCCTAATTTTGGACAAAACCACCACCTGATGTAGAAAAACCGCATTATCTTGCATACCCGTGCAGAAATTGCCCAACTTGTTCCCAAGTTCCGATTCGGGCCCAATCGCATTTTCCGTATGTGGCCGGGGGGTGGGGGGGGGGGGCACATCGGATTATGATAAAGATTATTTTAAAATTTTGTGTTGTGGTCGTGATATTGTAGTGACTATATTGAAATTAAAAAGCCAAAAGCAAAAAGTACATGACGAGTTCGGAAGCACAGAATCGTTGGTCAAATTTCTTATATCCGCATTATAGATCAAGCTAAGTTAATTCACTAGATTCATTACATAAATCCTAACATTGTAATGAACTAGATTATTACTTGGCATATTTATTTTATTAACGGTAATTTGAAAAAAAAAAGAAAATTATAATTTTAAGTGTAGAACGTTATTGTGTTTCATTACTTTTTATATCGTATATTCAATTTCGCAAAGTGATTTTTTTAGAAAGAAAATTATTAATAATGTAATTTATTTTTAGATTCGGAAGAATCGAATAGTTATACAGACTACGAAGATGGGTTTGAAGATTATACTGTTTGTATACTTTTGATTATACTGTTGCATCACTAATCTGAATTTATGACAACAAATTTTTTGAACCAACTATTTATTGTTATTAAACGAAAACTTTTTAAATTTTACTATTTGTAGAAATACAAAATTAGAAGGGGCCATATCTGGTCCAGATCGGGCCCCCATTTTACAGGCATTTAATAATTATTATAAATATAAAAATATTTATTTGATTCATATACAATACCGGAAAAAACTTAAGAAATAATTTATTTAATTTTATTATCTTGAACGAAGACAATTTTTTCTTTAGATTAAAGAAACTGTTTCTGTCAATCACATTACACATGTACTTATGCGACTGCGCAGATATTCATTTTTCAAATTCAAAGAAAAAAAACAATCAAGAAATCTCTTTGACCGTATAGCAATGCACAAATTTGTTTGATTCAAAGACATTTTTTTTTAATCAGAGAAACTTTTTTCTGAGTCTGGGATCACATTTCGCTATTTATTCCATGTTGTGATTACGAAGAATAATATTATTGTTAATATATTTTTAGATGACACATCGTTTTTACTTAGGATGTTTAAAAAATTCTCATCTCTCAACTAAAATATAAGCCTTGCGAAATAATGTTAATAGAAGAAGTTTTTCTCCTGAGAAAATTCTAAAAATTTGCTCTGGAAAAATTTTTGATAGAAAACACAGTTTTAATTACATTAACTTTTCAAACTCGATAACTCGATGCATTTTAAGTTATACTTGCCCATCTTTTTTTGAAGCAAAAGTTCTATTCTTTAATCATGAATAACGAACACGATGCGTGAGTGTCGTAAAATAAATATCTATTATAAAAAGAATGGTAAATTTGAACGAAATTGAAAACTTTTAATAATGGAATATTATAAAATTATAATCTAATTGCAAATGTAATCTGAATAACAATTTAATTGTTACATTATTTTATTTAAAAACTGAGCATTGTAAAAAGGAGAAAATGAAATTTACTGCAATAAAATTTTTAATGAATTTAAATGGTTTGTATTAATAGTAATTAAAAAATGACAATATTGATGAAGGAGAAACTCTAAACATTAAGATATAAGCATAATTTTTGCATATAAAGTGAAAAACATTTTCACAGGTGAATTAGAAAATATAGTATCAAAAAGTTGAGGATTTAGCGAATTTAATGGATTCAGCTTTTTAAAGTAAAACTTTATAGCAAGGTGGAGTTTAGAAATTAATATATTTTCTGAATTTCTTACTAATTAAAAAATCATATATTTTCTCTGCAAGATAGTATTAAAAGATTTTTTTATAGCGATAAAAATCAGAGATGAAAAGATAAATCAATATTAGAAATCGATCATTTGATAAAATGGAAGAGAGAGATCCAAATGATATATTATTTAAAAATTGGGTTATGTTAAGTATTGTTCCATTTTCCTTGTTTATTTATAAACTATATCCATTCACGTTAAAAATGTTGAGTATTTGCAAAAGTTTAATTGAAAATCATTTCTGCTTGTCATTCTAAAGTATTTACAAAAGTTTAAGATAAAAACAATCTTTCATGTAGTTGTGAAAAAATTTTTTCAGGTTATAAGATAAAATTCTGACAAGTAAGTGTTCAAAATTTTAATAATTTAATAGAAGTTTTCTGTTTCATTGTCCGTTACATTTTTGTATATATTTATCGTCGAAACGTCGACAAGTAATAATAAAAAATCAATAAAACACCGGAAATGTCACTTATGCTTCTATTTATTAAAATAACGGTAACATCAATTACACAAAATATTCATTAAGGCATTTGGAAAAAAAAAAAAATTCCGCTACCGGGAATCGAACCCGAGCCTCCTGGGTGAGAGCCAGGTATCCTAACCACTAGACCATAGCGGATTACGTCGAAGGGTCCGTAAACTCAAGAAAACCCATACGGTTACTAGATTTCATTCCTAAAGTCAAAATCAATAATTTACAACATTATCAGCATTAGGAATAAAACTTGACCTTACCATCAATCTCGAAAATTTTAATTAATACAAAGCTTTCTATATGAGAAAGTAATAATTAATACTATTGGTTACTGCCTTCAAATCTGGCAATAAATTTCAATAATCAGTTTCAATAAAAAATAACAAGCTCAAATATCCCTAACAATGAAATTTTTTACAATTTTCTTTTTTAACTAGTTAGCTATAAAATTTCCTATAAATAGCTTTAAAATTATAATAATAATGTGCCAGAGTTGCGATATTTTGTAGAAATTTGACTTTCCTGTCAAAAGAAGTATACAATTTTTAAAAAAAGTAAAAGAAACTAAATAAAATTACCAACTTCCAAAAAGTGTCTTTAATAAATCTCGTTGATTGGCTCAATGATTGACAAAGCAAAAGAATGTCTATATAAATTCAATTTTAATTCACGCTTTCAATAAATCAATGAATAAGCCAATATAAAAGGATAAGAAAAATAATATTAGATAAATAAATGCAAATTAACTATTTTGCTTATCTATTTAAATTCATGTCAATAGCATAAATATTTTTCATCCTGCTTCCTAATCCAAAAAGCAGTTCTCTTAAAAAACATAAACCAATTAGTAAATAATGGATCTCATGATATGCATTTTTAAATAAAAAGCATGGTCATGTATAATAGTCTGGAAATTTACAAATTTTTAAAATCATTTCAGTCGATTATGTCGATAATTAGAAGAGCGTATCACTCACCATGATAACCGAACTCTACTATATCGACCTTATCAACCTGTGATTTAGAATTAAGGTCATTATTCAATATACTTTTAACGTCCGAGAATCATATGATTAATAAGTAGGTGGAAACAACGTCTTCGGACAATCAGAAAACATATCTCAGTGGATTAAATTTTAATTAAAGAAACGAATCCTTTTTACAATACTCCACGTTTCGAAGTCGAACTGACTTCCTCTTCAGGAGCTTTTTAATAAAAAAGAAGAATATATGTCTGTTAATAGTTAAAAACATTTTATATAAATAAATAAGATTAACTTAATATTAATAATAAGTCCTCGTATTCTATTTATAAATCTAAAATAACAAAAGTCAAATTTATAATTATAATAGGAATATTTTACATATCATAATATAATGAATTGGTTTCTTATAAAATCCTTTTTCTTATAAAACCCAGAACAAAATTTAAAAAAAGACAGATTCAAAATTTTAGAAAAATGGAAAACAAAAGGTCTCTTAGGAAATGTACGCAGAAAAGATATTTTGAACGATAGTACTAATATAGCTAGATTTTATGGTCTTCCTAAGATACATAAAAATAACTATCCATTAAGACCTGTGGCATCTTCAATCAACTCTCCTACAATTTATTTGGCAAAATTTCTTAATAATATTTTAACAAAAGCACTTCCAAAACCATTATCTTCAATTAAGAACACACAAAATTTAATTGATATTCTCTCAAATGTTACCTTTCCTGAAAATCACATTATGATATCTCTTGATGTCTCTTCACTTTTTACTAATGTACCTACAGAGTTGGTTCTCAAAGGTATAGATAAAAGATGGCCACTTATTAAAAAAGTTACAAAACTACCAATTGATGAATTAAAAAAAGGGATTAACTTTTTAATGGACTCAACATATTTTAAATTTGATAATAAATATTATAAACAGATTTTTGGAACTCCAATGGGATCACCTATCTCTCCCATTATTGCAGATATAGTAATGCAAGATTTAGAAGAAGATATTATTCAAAAACTTGATTTCACTGTCCCTCTATATTATAGATATGTAGATGACACAATTCTTTTTATACCAAAAGATAAAATAAATAATATAGTAGACGAATTTAACAAATACCATGAAAGATTAAAATTTACTTTTCAAATAGAAAACAACAATTCAATTCCATTTCTTAACATACTAATTATCAGAAATAATGATAACACAATATTCACTAATTTGTACAGAAAAAAGACTTTTTCAGGCAGATTTCTTAATTATTTCTCAAATCATCCAATACAACATAAAATTAACATAATAAAAAATCTGGTAGATTCGGCCATATTACTTTCCAATATAATTTATCATGTTGACAATTTTAATATTATTAAAGAATATTTGATTCTAAATAATTATCCGAATAAATTTATAGACAAATATATTAGGAAAAGAACAATAGAAATTTATAATAAAAATAAAATTACTTTGAATAAAACGAATCCAGTTGAAGAACCACAAAAAATAATATCGATTCCCTTTTATGGAAAAATTTCAGAAAATGTAAAATGAATAATTACGAAACAAAATGTTAATATAATATTTAGAGTTGACTCTAAACTTAACAAAATTATAAAATTAGGTAATATGAGTAATGTTGTTTATAAATTAGAATGTATATCCTGTGGCAAAACGTATGTAGGACAAACAAAAAGACTTCTTAATATCAGAAGAGAAGAACATAAGAATAACTTTAATTTAAAAAATAAGAAATATCATAATTTTATAACAAAACATAGAACTGAAAATATAGGAGAGGAGGAAATACCACATGACTTTGATTGGAATAACATACGGATTTTGCATAAAGAAAACAACTTATATAAACGTTTATTTTCAGAAATGATTTATATTAAGAACGAGAAAGAAAATAGTCTAAACAAAATTACCGATACAGATGCTTATAGTAATGCATATAATGTAATTATTGATTTTCTAAAATAAAAATTAAAATTAAAATATATAGCAAAAGAAATTTATAGATGATGAGATAGATTACAAGTTTAAATTTTCATTATGAAAGTAATATTATTCAATTTAGTATCAATAATCATAACAATAATATAACTCTTCGAACTCTAATTTTACTTGTATAGTAATATTGAAACAGTTTATAAATGTACATAAAGGAGAACGGAGCTGGAATGCTCTTTACTTAGTTTTTCTAATAATTAATAATAATATGGACAGAAGAGAAAATTTCCTCTTGTTATATAATTTATTGTACGATTTTATATAGTTTTTTAATTTTTATGTGAATCTGTGACTAATGGTGACATCCAAATTTTTAATGTTTTATAAGAAAATGGATTTTATAAGAAACCAATTCATTATATTATGATATGTAAAATATTCCTATTATAATTATAAATTTGACTTTTGTTATTTTAGATTTATAAATAGAACATGAGGACTTATTATTAATATTAAGTTAATCTTATTTATTTATATAAAATGTTTTTAACTATTAATAGACATATATTCTTCTTTTTTATTAAAAAGCTCCTGAAGAGGAAGTCAGTTCGACTTCGAAACGTCGAGTATTGTAAAAAGGATTTGTTTCTTTAATTAAAATTTAGTCCACTGAGATATGTTTTCTGATTGCTCGAAGACGTTGTATCCACCTACTTATTAGAATTAAGGTCATTTAAGACCAGATGGAATTTTCAATATATTTTTTGACAAGTTTTCTGTGAAAAAAAAGTCTGGAAATTATTAATAAAAAATAAAAAAATTTGTCAGAAGTGGGATTCGAACCCACGCCCTCAAAGAGGACCAGAATGCCCGTGAACTCAGCGATCAATAGCTGAGAAGGTTTAATGCCTTGAGTCTGGCGCCTTAGACCGCTCGGCCATCCTGACAATTGAGAATCTAAGCTGAAAGGTATTATATCAACTGCGCATCAGAGCCGTCGGAAAGTGGTAACGTAAACGGCACTACTTCAGGGCTGTAGTTACTAACGACCAAATCAAAAATCTTTAATAGCAATTTTCAAATTTTGTAGTCTTTACAAGACAAAATTCTGGCATGACAATTTGATGAAAATCAGTAATAATATGTGATTAAATACAGAGATAAGGAATTTATATAAAGAATGGTGATAATAAAAAGAGGACACCCAAGTTTGCATGATTATATACATGAAGACGTCTTTAGGATGTTCTGTTGTTCACAGAGAAAATATATATTATAATAATATTAAATCTTGTCAACAATTAAAAAACACTAGTTCTGTAGCTAATATTACTGCCAAATTATTACCATAAACAATTATCAAAATCTTGAATTATAAAGAAATATTTATATAACGAATTTTACGATAAATAATTTTATGCAGTCAATAATTAGTCGTAATATTACCTTCATATTTTTAAATTTTTTTTCAAGTTATTACTAGTTACGCTAAAAAAAAATAAGTACCTCTAATTAAAGAAAAAAAATGTTTCCGCCCGGGATCGAACCGGGGGCCTTGTGCGTGTGAAGCACACGTGATAACCACTACACTACGGAAACATCATTGGATCTAAGGGCTTAATAGCGGATGTTTCAATAGACAAGATAAGGTAGAATTTGACTTTGTCGGTAAGATATATATCTTTAAAATAATACTCTTCAAAAAAATTAAATTAAAATTAAATATAGTATTCATACTCAAATCTTGAAAGTGAAGAATTTTGAAGAAACTCGAAATTTCACCTGAAACCAATTATCAACTCTATTGATTAAAAATATGTAGCTGGCACTTTTTCCAGTACTCAGGTTTCCTCATATATTAAAATATTAAAAATAAAAGCAGCTGTATCGTTTGGAATCATTAACAATATTAAATTTTATGAATGTAGTTACATTTAGTCATATTAACAAATATTTTATCAATACAGCAATAATTACAATAAAAAATATCTGGTATTCTCTTTGGAACATCTGTTTAAAAAAATTCTAATAAAAAATGTTTGAAATTTTTTTTTGAAGCTATTATTATTATTTACAAGGTCTGTTTATATAGACAATACAATTATTTCAATAAAATATAATAAAATCAATAAAAATTTCTAAATTGGTGCAATTTTATTTTAAATTATAAAATTTGAATTTCGCTTGTTCATAAATTTATAGATTACATTAAACCGCAATAACATAACAATTATAATTTTTGTATAACTATTCACAAACCAAAATTTTATTAAATGAATTTCATTTAAAATAAATATTCCAATAATTTCAATAGATGTAACTCAATGAAATTTAAAAGTAAGTTTTCACCCTTTTCAATAATCAATTTTCGATTTTAATAACAACATTCAGAAATACTTATGCTCAGAAAAAGACTTTGTTCATATTGAAAAAATCCTTCGTTTGCTCTAATTTTCTTAATTGAAAATGAAAATATGTTTATATTACGAAAAATATCTTCGATTAAAAAAAATTACGAATTTTATTAGAAGAAACTCTTTATTGAAATGGTTTCTTTGATTCAAAAAAATATATTATTTTGATTCAACCAGTGACTTTTCCAATAAAAATGTCTTTTTACATGAAAAACATAATTTTTTCACACACCAAAAATTCTTTTAATTTTAAAAAAGGAAATCAATCAAATTTTTCTTAATTAAGAAAACGTTTTTTTGACCCCATAGCAATGCACAGATTTGTTTGATTCAAAAAAATTTTTCTGAGTCTACAGCTGATTATAATAAATCAAAATAGAAAAATAATTCCAACTCCCCGTTCATATTGAAAATGGAACTCCTCTTAATTTATCTTATAAAATAAAAAGGAGTCAAATGTTTATGCCAAAATAAGGACTTGGATCAGAGATCACTTCTGCCCCACTCTACGGCGTGAGAAACATTCTCCTAAGAACGAGCACTTTCTGTCCTCCAGGTGTGGTCAGGTAGGTACACACTAGAAATGGTTTAGTTTTTTGCCAAGAAGAGCAAGAAGATTTATCGTTTCGTAAGACCATTATATTGTTCATTAATGTCTCTACTCGGCCATCACTCACTCCTTGTGTGCGATACATATATAGAAAGAATATAGGCTTTTGGTACCGACATCTAGAAAATAGAAGGTGACTATCCTTCTCACCTTTCATGTACAAAATTTATTTCCTGGAAAAACAAATTAAGCTGACTTTCAGAACAATTATTGAGTCAGATAAGAGAAGATGGATAATTAAAACTCTTCTAGCTGATCCTTTCATAGGCTGGAAAAAATTCTTCAGTACTCGAATCACTTCTTCAGATTGAATGAGTCTGGAACCTCTGATCTGGAAACTATAAATTTATTTTAATATTTTTGTTATTTGAATTTATGAATGCTGAAAGAACGTTATATTCGCATTTAGCTGTCTTTATATTGTTACCTGGGTACATGGAATCAAAATCTATATTTCATGGTACGATACCCTTGAATTGATGAGTACCAGTTTCACAAAATGTATCTATGAATCAATGCATCTATGAAATTCCAGGAGAACGGAATCGATTTTATCTGAGGAATTCCCATGAACTGTTATTTTTAACATTCTCTGTAAATTTGAAAAAATTTAGTATATATTTTTGCATCGAAAACCTCAAATTTTGGTTTTGGAGATAAAATTCCAAAATGTTAAAATTTATAAAAATTTATAAAATCTAATAGATGAAAATTTAATGTCAAAAAAAAATCTGGCACTTATATACTATACAGAATAATAATTTGGCCATTTAATTATACAATATACGTTTATTTACAAAAAATTACATTGATAAATATAAATAAAATAATAAACACAAGAAATTTTCTACCTAAAAATAATGTTTCAGCAAATTTGAAAACTGGTTAATATAACTAAAATATAATTCTTTTTCTGAATAAATCAGAAAAGTACAATATATTGCTAAAATTACACAAATGCACATTATTTCAAGCTTTTACACTTGCCCGAAAACTTTCAGTCTAAATAAATTTTCAGTCAATATTATATTTAACGATGCTTGCTTTATTTCAGAAATGAAGAATATTATATTACTTATTTTCTACGTCTATATTTATATTATACTCATACGTATATACAAGTATTGGAGTTAATTTTTCAATGGTTAATCATATTTTTACCTCAAAATAAATTATTTCTGTGTTATGAATCAACCATCATTTTAAAATTATTTTACTCATTTAAACGAAAAAATTGATCATATTTATCATTGAAAATAATGGACGTAAGATATTTGAACATAAAAATTAATTTTTAGTTGAAAATGTAAACTTGTAACGCAGGTATTTCGAGTAAAAATTTTAAAATGTGTACCCACAAGAATTATAATTAATTTTAGAAAAATTTCCTATTTACTATAACTAAATGCGAAGAGAGCATTTTGGAAGATTCGTAATAATTCAACACTAAGTAACCATTTCTATATCATACATTATAATATAAATACATGTATTTCTAATTGATTTGTTTTGTAATTTATCACGTAGATGGTAATCAATAGGACAATAAAATAAAAATTGGACATTCGATTACAATTAAGCATGCAAGGTACATTATGTAATATCGTTAACAGATGCTTCATATTTCATACGATTCTAATAAATATAAATTGTATAAGTTAAGGTAGTTCATCCACGAAAATTAGACATCAGACAAAAATAGATAATTTTGCTTTCATAAAAAGCAATATTATTATTGAAGGGCTAATTTGGAAGAGAAAAGATTATTTTCCATAAAAAGAGTTAGAAACACAGAAAAATAATTTTATTAATAAATTTTATTTTTGACCCAACTTTTTTTCTTATCGCATCTTACCAAATTTTAAAAACTTATTCGATTCTAATAAATCACGAATCATTTTTTCAGAGAAAAGATCCTCCACAACTTCACCGTTTCCAATTTTTGAAAATAAATTCTTTAGTAGCTGAAACCATTAAAAAAATGTTTTCCAAAACGAAATGTTTATAAACAAATTGCTGAATTTGATAATAATTGATTCATTTTAAAAAATTGGAAACGGTTAAGCTGTAGAAAATTTTTTTCTTGAGAATAGGTTTCGTAATTTATTAGAATCGCATGAATTTTTAAAAATTGGTAAGAAGCAATAAGAAAAAAAGTTGTGGCTAAAATAAAATTAATTAATAAATTTATTTTTCTGTAATTCAAATTTTTTTCATGGAAAATAATCTTTTCTTTTTCAAATTAGAACTTCAATAATAATATTGCTATTATTGAAAGCAAAATTATCTGTTTTTGCCTGAGGTCTAATTTTTGTGGATGAACTACCTTAAGTAAATACTTTCAGTAGATAAATTTTAGAGATAAGTACTCTTAAAAAATGTTCAAACGTTCGTACAATATTGTTGAAGACTAGTATATATTACTACAACATTATTATTTTATAATAATTCAATACTTTCTTATTTACCAAGTAGTTTAATAAGAATGCAATAAGAACAAAACTTATCGGAAATCGAATTCAGGGAAGTCCAAACCTGATATAATTATTACTTGAGCAAATGGATTACAAAATTGATATAAAAATCACTTTAAATTCGTAGAACTAATCATTTGAAACTCCAAGTCAATATATTCAACTCCGAATTATGAAAATTAAAAAAGTTATACATCAATTTTCTAATTCAGAGTAATATTTAATTATATTTTCAAAAATTTAGTAAAAAATTCCTAATATAGAACTATAAGAACTCTGTTTTAATTCTTTGCAGGTATAAAAACAAACTCGGTAACAACATAAGTCACATCTGAGCTGACATCTTATGCCACGATTCAAAAAAATGTAAGTTCCCAGAAAACTAAAAACTATGTAAGTTTTATCGCATTCGCTATAAATTTACATAGGAAAATTTGTACAGTTCCTATCTGAGAAAATAATAAGTTAAATTCGTTACAAGCAAAGCATATAACCGCTAGCTATTACAATACATAAAGGAAGATTGCCCTGAAAGGTACTAAAAGTACTCAATTGAAATCTTACATATTTTGAAAGCAATCGAGTGAAGAAACAACTTCCTAAGCTGACAGCCTAGTATGCGACCAATGAACCGTTACGGAAGAATTTGACAGATAATCGGAAACAAATTTTAGATGTTTTAAGATGTTTCTGGATGATGTGATTCCACCAATAAAAATGTATAATTTTAATCTGATTCAAACTTTTGATGAGTCGTTTTATTTCAGATAAAATTTTTCACTTCAAAAAAGCCGATAAAATAGAATTATAAATGAAGAAAATTAAGGAATTGTCGGTTCAACTAATTTTTTTTTCCGACTCTCCGTCCATTTCTTCCTTAAGAATTATGACCTATATTTTGTTTCCAGTTGTCTTATAATTTATGATTCGTAATAGAATTCTTAAAGTTACAGCTCAATACTTATTATGGCTTTTAAAGTATCTTAAATTTTTTTTAATAACAACCCAATCATTTGAGTGTTTAAGAAACCTATCTTACATTGAAACAAGTCATACATACTTACAGAAAAAGTAGAAAGTAGAGGCTAAAAATAAAAAGTTAAAGTCAAATCTACACAAACATATGCACATATAAATGCTTTAAAAACTTGTACTCTTGAAATATACAAAAACCCAAAACTGAGTTTACTCTTTATCACAGATATCTTCAACTATGAAAAATATATTTTTCTTCGAAAAATGCATAATTATTTCACAGATAAAAAATATATAATTAATCTGAAGAATTTTTTATAATATTAAAACACTTGTAATGTTAGGTAAGTCTGCCTTTGAAATATACGAGCCAAATAAACTAATACAGACCTTATTTTTTCTTCTTTTCAGAATCTGTCGTTTTCTGAATGATTAATTTGTTCTTTTGTCTAGTAATTTTAGGAGCATTTAGTAGAGCTTCAGCATCTTGAAGGCGCTTCTTCAAGGCATGGTTTTCTAAAACAGTTCTATCGGCATCGATTTTCATCTGTTTTAAAGCCTTTGACAAAGTGTGAATTTGCCACTTTTGATGATCAACATCCGCTTCTAATTTGGCATTCCGTATATCCAGCGTTTTAGAACTCTCTTTTAAGTCTATGACTTTTCGAAAATATGTATAGAAGAGATTTCTCATTTCTTCATCTGACAACTTCGCTAGTTTCTCCATTAATATCCGTTCTCCCTTTTTTCGATATTCCTTAAACATTTTCCGTCCACAGATCATTTCATTTTTGTGTTCTATCATCGCGTCGATAACTTCTATCGTTTCTCCACATTCAAGTAATTTTCGTTCTTCCATTGTAGTAAGAGTTTTCTCTTTCTGAAACTTTTCATCCAGATTGCATTTCTCATCAATTAAAGAATCCCTCGTGCGTCGCAGATTTCGAATTTCATGTCTCAGAGCTTCCTTTTCATCTGTATCTGCTGTTTTTTCAAGATCCATAGACTTTTCTTTGAGAACGTGATCCAGGTGAGATATTCTGGCACTTACATCTAATAAATTTTTATGCTTATCAGTGTTTTCGTTTCTAGATTTTGTCCTTTCGTCTTCACTCTCAGATTGTATTTCTTTCAATTTTGATGCTGTTAGATTATACTTATCTTCCAGTTCTCGAATTTTCTTTTGATCCTCAGTCACTTCCTCTTCTAATTGCTTTTTAAGTTCCTCTTCTTTCTTAAGTTTACGTTTCAATTTATCCATTTGTTTTTTAGAGGAATTAAGGGAAGTTTCTAATTCAAGAACTTTTCTAGCAGAATCTCCAGCTATTTGCTTTATCATTTCTATGTCCATTAATCTCTTTTCATAGTGAATAGCCATGTTTTTGTAAAGTTCAATTTCTTTCTTGTGAGTTGATTTTTCCCCATTCTCCTTATACATACAAGCACTCTCAGCTTGTGCTAATTGCATTCTGGAATTGTAGAACTTTTGCTTCATACAGGTTTTTGTATCAGAATTTTTAATCATTTTTGCTATGAACCGTTCCTTAATTTCTATCGTTGACTGCAATTCCTCGATTCGTTTATGAGCGCCTTCCAGGTCAGATTGCATTTGTATCACCTTAGTCTGCTTGGCTTTATTGTTTTTAGTCAAAGCTTTTAATTTCTTGATAGGCTCGGAGCTATCAGAATTTCTTAAAGAGTCATTTAAAAAATCTGAAGAATTTTCGGTCTGAGCTCTTATCACTATTTCGTCGTTAATATTTCGAAGCTCTGTATCGTGGTTTTGTTGAATTTCGGTGAACTTTGAAGCTTGAAAACTATTCGAAGAGTCCATTTGAATATTTCGATTCTGTGTGAGTTTGAAATTGTCGTTAAAGGCCAATAAACCATTGCTCATTTCAGATCCAGGAAGCATCGAATTTCTTCTCGTGTTCGGATTTCTTATTGCAATGGGTTTAATAATTGGTACGGAGTCATTAGTGTTCCTCGCGATTTGTGGAATGGAAGATATTATGGGGATACTTGTTTCCTTAAACTCATCTTTCTTCAAGTCGATAATTCTATCTGTCTCCGATTTGAATCTGTTCATGCATTCTTCAAGTTTCTCTATAAAATCTGGATTTTCGGAATTGTCACTTTGATATTCGTCATCTTCATCATCTTCAGAAACTAGACTCTCGGTTTCTGAGGAACTTTCAGACCTATCTTGATAATCCATTCGATTCCCAGACTCGTCTGTCTTTTCGTCAGTCTCTGTAACTTCCTCTATTATTTCCAAAGATCTTCTTAGATTCTCTGCATATCCTTGGAAACTCGCTGTATCGTCGCTAGTGATACATTCCTCATATTCTTGTTTCATACAAAGCCACTGTTCTATTTGATCTTGCTCAGTGTGGGGTAAAAGATTACTTACAATGAGCTTATTAAAAAGACCTTCTGCATTCGAGACTAATTTAGACCACTGATTAGCGGCGAATTCGAGTCGAAAAAGATCAGCACTTGAACTGCGTTCTCCTGATGTAGCCGAAGTCATTGTATCGTGCATTTCATCTCCAGTTTGTTCACTGTCTTCTTCAATTGCCTCAGATCGATGATGGTAATGCGATAATTCGTCCACATATTGGGCATAATAACGCTGATTATCCATTACCGCTTGCTGATGTACCCACGGTGCGTAGTGCATCATATTCGAGCCAGTGAATTTCTCACGACTGAAGTGCCTGAAAGATTCGCCCAGCCTCATTTAAATCTTCGGTTTAAGATCATCAAATCACTGAAAAATTAAATTTAAACTTAGTCTCAGTAAAGTATTGATAAATATTTAATATTCTTAAAATAAATTAAGTGATACTACTTTTCCAGTAAATATTTATGTATAATTATACATTTTATACATTTTATACAGTTTACACTGTCTTTCATTCTCATAAGTTAGTTCATACTCAAAACTAAACGGATCTTAACATAAAGTAAAGGTATAAATTACCGAACAGGTTTCATTGTAGATTTCCAAGATAAACTTCATATTTTGACTATTTAAGTATGTGTACTTAATTTTTGTGTTGCAGAGGCTCAATCAAAATTTATATAATTACATTTATTGAGAAGAAAGATACTAGTTTTAGGTTAAATTTCAAACTCAACTAATTAATTTGATATTAACTGTTTACTCGGCAATTGGATTTTTCTCATTAATGAGTATCTTTAGTAAATAAAAAACGTTTCGAAATGTAAATTTAAAATATGATATTAAAATTTATTTCGTATGTACTTGCATCTTTCAGGCTGCTGAAAACAGAAAAATAATCACTGATCTTTCTTTGTGAATTATTTTTATTAATAATTTTTTATATTTTTTATGATATTTCTATTTACACCGGTAAATACTGAACTAACTATTTTTTTACTCCCTGTGCCTCAATTATAAAATATTTCATTAGATTCAAAATTTTAGCAGAAGTAATCAAATCTAGGTTATGTTTTGAAAACTAATAACTATAAACTAATAACATCAACAGTAAACCTGTTATTCAAAATCCTTTAGCAATTATATACATTTTTTTACAATATAAATGAAATGCTGTAATAATTTATATATACAGCTTAGAAAATCTCAATTTTTGTATCCAGTTAACGCATCCTGAATACAGTAGATGACCTTATATATAGAACTGTATTTGCTATAATATCTTACCTCCACTAACACGATGGCTGTAAATAACTTTTGCAAAATTTACACATTCAAAAAAAAGATATCAAAAATAAATGACAGAACGCGATGAATAGACTAACAATGCTGAAAATAATAACTGATAATAATCGTCATTTATGCATAGAAGTATGAAAGCATGAGGGGAAGCATAATGCTTGAAATAAGAAAGCAAGGTGCTAAGGCTACACAGGGATGAGTAAGTAAAATCCCTAAAGTAAATTACATGGTTTTTTACGTCCCTTGTTTATCACGCGATGTAAATTACCTTAATATAACGTAAGTTTTTCAAAACACAAAATTATACTGCGACCTAGGGATGTAAGTCCATGAAAATGTCACGATATAGTTTCATTGAAAGTTTCGTGAAACGATGAAACGTTTAATGGACCAAAGTTTCACAAACATGAATGCGCATGCGCACTCATGCCAGTTGGAGGTTATATTATTTGAATCGTATTTGTTTTGATGTTTTTTGATGTGATGCAAGATGGTTTACCGGTACATGTCGACTTAATATTTTGCGTTTGAAGTATAATAAAAAGTTCTTGGAAAATGGGTCACCAGAAGCACAAATTAATTCTAAGACAATAAGTCTAAAACGATGAAATACTAAATAATTTACATTTGACACACGTGATTTAATCTTTCTAATTAGTTAAAACTATTTATTTATTCAAATTTTCTATATAAATCAGTTATTTATTTGATTATTTATGCAATTCATTTATGAATTTTGAAAATTTAATTAGTTTGAATTTTCCCGCCATTATGCTTTAAACTTTGAAAACTTTGAAACGTTTCAAAAGTTTCTTATTCCCCAAATTTCATGAAAGTTTACGCGAAACTCAATAAATTCGAATTAAGACTGAGTTCGTTTCCACAATAAAGGGTTTGAAAACCCAACCCTGCAGTATAATCTCTTTCTTCGTAGATTTTAGATCCTTTGTATTTAATTTGTGTTTTAATAAGGAGTAATTGGTAATTTACATACTCAGTTGTAGCAGATTGGCGACTTCATGTCGTCAGTTTGTTGATATTGAAATCTAAATTACTTATCTTACAATCTAAATTAATATTATTAAGTTGCCTATATAGCATTTCACATTCAAGCCATCATCTTCAATCATACCGATATTCTATTCTAAATTGTTATGAAGAAACTTCTTCTTCTATGTTTTGCCGACGTGCCCAATTATTGCTTGTCAATCTTTTCGCAACTTAATTTCTATAGATTAAAAGTTTAATCTTTCTTCTCCTTTTATATATTTTTAATCATTTCCTCATTTATTTCTATTAATTGTAACTTATAATTTTCAAATGAAACCGCGCGTATTACAGCCGCGATAGTACTGTTCCTAGCGGAAAAACTGTGCATTTACATGCGCCCATCACATGGTGCAATTCTTCCCTTTCTTCCCTTTTCAATTTCAACCGCAAACCGCCATAGCTATAGCTGGCGAACCTCAAAACCAGCCCTATCCGACTCCCTGCCTGCAACGGCGAGAACTTGATTCCCTTAGTGATTATAGTTTCTATGTGCGAAGTTTTTTCACCAGAGCGGCGCTGCACGCGGCACGCTCTACAAAAGCATTATACTAATAGACAAATATTTAAAAAATTTTAAATAATTAAGTTTCTGAACAATATGAAATGAAAAAATGTTCCTTAAATGATTCTAGGACATAAAATACACATTTTGCATAAATCAATTAATACAAAATAAAAAAAAGAACACATTAGACTTCGTAAAATATATACTGTGGATACGCATGAAGAATTCTTGAGACCCTCGAACAAAATTTTTTTTATGTTATCCCCATATAACTGAAAATATATTTAAAAATAAATAAAAAGCTTAAGCTTCTAAATAGAAGTATTTTCGATTTTTATTTTCCAGCTTCAAACGAATGAAATGAAAAATATATATTTTGTTAAGCCCTGTGCTCAACATAAAAAACCATGTGAAGGGAAATATATACTCAATTAAAAATTTGTAAATGTAACAAAAAATATTCATTACTATAAAATTTGCTAGTACATATTTTTAACATATTTAAAATTTTTAACATGTACAGATCGATGATGACTAGTTAAGTGTCGCAAAGCTTAGCTGCTTTTTTCTTCAAGACGGTAACTTTTACTTACTTTTAATATTATTATTATAAACGGCAGTTTATCTTTCCTGCAAAACACGTCATTTTAAAATGAATATATATGTGCATATTTTTTCGCAAAGTTCAATACTTACAAAAATTGATTGAATATAATGAAAAAAGACGAAAAAAGTCTGCTATATCTGATAAAGAATCTAATATATCTATATTCCCTGTATGAAATATGTCGAACATAACCGAAGACATATATATATGTATTCATTTTAATATGACGTGTTTTGCAGTAAAGATAAACTACCGTTTATAATAATAATATTAAAATATTTATTTTAATTACTTTATACTTAGTATTTTTTACGCGTATAATAAAATATCTTTATATAAAATCTGGTCTAATATTTTATTTCCAGATACGTTAATATTAATCATCACGGTTTTTATTTAATTCCAAAATTTATCTTTATATCCCTTCAATCCATTCCATTTCATCCGAATTCTTCCAGTGAAATATAAATATCGAAGAAAGCACTTTTATATTTTTCTACAAAATGGATTTGTATACGAAATATAGTGTCGTTGATGTTGCATTCAAAATCCATTTAGTATTTCTTTAGCTTCCTTAATTTCAGAAAATTTAACTGAACAAGATAAAAATATTTTATTCAGTATGAGGTATATATAGTATATATTTTACGAAGTTTAAAGTGTTCTTTTTTTTTTATTTTGTATTAATTGATTTGTGCAAAATGTGTATTTTATGTCCTAGAATCATTTTAGGAACATTTTTTCATTTCATATTGTTCAGAAACTTAATTATTTAAAATTTTTTAAATATTTGTCTATTAGTATAATGCTTTTGTAGAGCGTGCCGCGTGCAGCGCCACTCTGGTGAGAAAACTTCGCACATACAAACTATATTCACTAAGGAACCGCCATTTTGTTTATAGTCGGACAGGGCTGCTCAAAACTCATCCCGCGTCTGTCAGGGGAAAAAATGTATCTGTCAACGTACCTGATCTTACTAATTTTAATTATTAAAGTATATTGCGGGTCCGATCACTGTTCTCTTGATGATACAATAGCATGTAGAGAAAACACTAGTACAAACAAATATTTAAAAGGTACACTTTCCAGTTTCCTTATTTATACCTAGATGTTATGTATATGCTTGTTATAGAATATAATGAAACATGGACATAACCTCTATTTTTCAGTTGGTTTATATTTATTTGTTACATCGTTTGTTACATGATTATTGTGCAGAATTTATAGGAAAACCGTCATTAAAGTAAAAAAACATAAATTAACGAATTTTATAATTATAACAATTGTTTGTTTACAGATTTTAATGAAAAGTTTTTGAAATACTTTAAAGCAATTGAAGATGCTGAACAAAATTACGTTGAGTGTAATAGAACCAATTGCGAGTGCTTTAAAAATGTAATTGCAGAGGATTTAACTCCTTTTAAAAAAACAGGAATCAGCAAAGAATTAGTTAGAAGTTCTAAAGAAAGGTAAGATTTCATAAGTCACAAGCATTTTCTAAGGACAACTTCTGAATTGAGAGCGTACCTTCGAAGAAAAATATAAACAAAGTCTTCAGTTTGCATACATTTTTACGGTTAAGTCCTCCACCCCCCTTTTAAAAAGATTGAACATTGAATTTTCGTTTTCGTGATCCTTAAATACTTTAAAGATATCTTTTATTTTTAGTGATTTTCAAAATCAAAACTTTAACTGTCTGAAACAAACATGAGTTTTTTTTATATTGTGAAATCAAAATATCTCGAGAAATACGCATCATACGAAAAAAATGTCCGCAATAAAATCTTTTTATTTTCTGTACGATGCGTATGAGGATAAAAAAACTTACCCTGTATAACCAAACATTTAGGATATCTGTGAAATCCACATAACGTCTAAAAAAATTTAATGACAATAGATTTATAAATGTTTTAAAATGCCTGTTTGGCATTTATAATATTATAAACTAAACGTAAAGTTGTATCAACATTCGTTTTCATTTCGTGAACATTTTTAACATAAAAACATCTCCAAATCCATAAAACTAGGATAGTCTGATGTGCGCTCAGCATGCATAATTTTGGTCAATAGCTCGAAACTCTCTGAAGTACTGTGAATTTTTTGCGCTTGCGCAGTATCGTTTTCTTAAATGAAAAGATCTGTTCTGTAGTAAACTACATTACACTCATGAGGGCGCTACTTCTGTGGAGGGAAAATCAAAATTCAAAGTTAAAATGCTGAAATCTTGACCTCTAAATCAGCTTTCCTCAGTTTTGTAATTTCAACGCAACAACCCATTGCTGGTTCTCATTACAATCTAATGCAAACCAGGGACAGGTTGTCATGTTCAAAAAGCAAGAATGAAGAAAGCTTCAATTATAATAATGTACATTGAGATATGTATGCTTGGTAAGCAAAATTTCACCATTGTTACAACGGCGTTACAGTTGGCTCATGAATATAATTAATAATAAGTGAATGATTTAAAAAGAATAGCCAATGAGGAGCTTCATATACTTGAACAAATTACGAAACATACATAGGTTTTCTACGCGTAACGTAACAAACAGTTTTCGACGCGTAGTTACCCAACTCAACTAAGGACGTATTATACGCAGGGTTGCATACGTATCATACATCAATACATGACATTCATTTTTTACGTATCATACCCATCCCTACTTAGTGCCTAGAATTATAGAAATATCCCAGATTCCCAGCAGCAGCAAGCAGGATTTTTTAGATTTCTTTTATTAAGTATAGAGGGGCATTATTTCGCTCTGGAGTTAAAAAAAATTAAATTCTGGAATTTAAATATATTGATTGATTTTAATAAAATCAAAACCGGTAGGTTTCTTATGCCCTTTATTAAAAACATAAAGCACGTGCAAATGTCTGGTAAAGATTTTAATTTTTGATGTTTGAGAATTTTTCCAGTTTTTGAATGATATTGAGTAGTATTGATTAATTCAGATTTATCATCCGTAAAATACATTTATTCTCAATTTTATTTTAATATTGCCCTTGTAATATTTTATTTATTCGAAACATACAGAGTATAATTCTGGTTGAAAATATTTTTTAAAACGTTTTTCTGTTCATTACGTGTTTACGATTGAGTTAAAGATTTTACTGTTCTTGAACTTTTTTTTTATATACAAGATTACCACAAATGTGTTGCATAGTCACACTCGCACTCATAACCTTATTCTCAACCCTCTCCTGGCCACTGCACAACAAAATTTTTCCTTTGGCGTAACATTGAATTCTATTGTACAATTTGAATCTTATGGGAACTTCGCTCAAATGTTTTACATTAAACAATATCGAGCTTCATGAACTAATGTATAATCTTTCAATGAACTATCATTCGATATCGACTAAAATGGACATGAATAAAAATAATCCTGAATCGCCGAATAATTTATGGTTTCGTGTTCAGAGTCAGTACAGCTTTTCAAAACAAGGTCAAGATTCCTCTTTCTTAGACCTACGAATGTTACCGGGTAACAATCGTGCTGTATCAGTATTCTGATAAACTACCTCTAGGTTAAAGATACAAATTCAAAATATTAGTTAAGAGAATTTAAACACATTTATACTGTCCTCTGGGCTGAATGATTTTGTTCCGTACTGTATACGAGATTAGTTACCTTACGAGAGAGAAAGTAACAAAAATATAAATACAAGATTGAAAACCACAAATATTCTTCCATAGTGATATTTTGAATTGCAGGTACTCACGAAAGAGAGAGGTAACCCAGTAGTCCTGCAAATTGCTGAACTCTCTCACAGTTTACGAAATGGCTGAAGGTGAACATCATAATTTCCCGGGTTGGAACTACCTGAAACCTTACCATGATCTAATCATTCAGATCCAGACAGAAGAGCCTAGATTTTATAAAGATCTGCTAGAAATATTACAGCCTAATGAAGACGTAACTGAGGTTACTTCCACAGTGGTGCCTCAGGAGTACCGGGCCCTGGAGGAACTGCTGGCTAGAAATACAAAAGCTTACGATCTGGTGCCCTGCAGTGCTAAAACTGTCGGAATAGATGTGGGCACTCAGATCAATAGTCCACCAGCAATGATAAATAAAGAGACCCATTGTTTAAAAAAAGAGCACAACAAGGCTACCCAATGTTGCACAGTGCAGCGCAGCATGGCTTCCCAGTGCGAGCCACCAATCTCCTGGAGACCAACCCACGAGAAGGATGAGAAAAAGATGTCGAGAAAACAAGAGTCCGCTTCTTCATTATTGGATGTTCTCGTGGAGAGGCCTCAGATGGAGCCAGTAAAACCAAGACGCCGATGCTACAATTGCGGTAGCATTGATCACATGTATTCGGCTTGTAAAAAGCCCATCGATAATCCCTTTTGTTACCATTGTGGCAAACCAGGAGTCAAAATTAATAACTGCCCCCGATGTGGACCGAAAAGGCGGGCAAAACGATTTTTCCATTCAAGTCAACCAAAGAATGAAGAACGAAAAGAATATTTTTAGAACATTGTTCCCTTGCTACCCATAGATGCGCTCAAAAACTACCAAAGTCCTACTTTTTGCGCAATCTTGCCTAAGCCTTTAAAGACCTTGTTCCCTTATTGCCGATCCTTTTTTGTACCATTAGAGATCCAAATATCCTCTTACGTTGCTGGTAATTATCGATTGCGATATATCCCTATTACTTGAGCGCGATCACCTCTGGCCTGAAAATTTATTTTCCCTGTTCCCTTATCGCACCCTCGTTGCCGATCCTGTTTAGTACCCTCTTTGCCGATCCTTTTGTATACCCTCATTACCGATCCTTTTTTGTACCATTAGAGACCCAAATACCCTCTTACGTTGCTGGTAATTGTCGATTGCTATATATCCCTATTACTCTAGCGATATACCTGCTGCCCTGAACCTTTACTTACCCTGTTCCCTTATTGTACCCCCTTCCCTGTTCCTTTATTGTACCCTCTTTCCCTGTTCCCTTATTGTACCCTCTTTGCCGATCCTTTTGTATACCCTCATTACCGATCCTTTTTTGTACCATTAGAGACCCAAATACCCTCTTACGTTGCTGGTAATTGTCGATTGCTATATATCCCTATTACTCTAGCGATATACCTGCTGCCCTGAACCTTTACTTTCCCTGTTCCCTTATTGTACCCCCTTCCCTGTTCCTTTATTGTACCCTCTTTCCCTGTTCCCTTATTGTACCCTCTTTGCCGATCCTTTTGTATACCCTCATTACCGATCCTTTTTTGTACCATTAGAGACCCAAATACCCTCTTACGTTGCTGGTAATTGTCGATTGCTATATATCCCTATTACTCTAGCGCGATCACTCCTGGCCTGAACCTTTACTTTCCCTGTTCCCTTATTCTACCCTTTTTGTCGATCCTTTTTTATACCCTCTTACGTTGCTGGTAATTGTCGATTGCGTTATATCCCTATTGCTTGAGCGAGATCACTTCTGGCCTGAACCTTTACTTTCCCTGTTCCCTTATTGTACCCTCTTTGCGGCTCCTATTTGTACCCTCTTTGCCGATCCTTTTTTATTCCTCATTACCGATCCTTTTTTTGTACCATTAGAGATCCAAATATCCTCTTACGTTGCTGGTAATTATCGATTGCGATATATCCCTATTATTCTAGCGCAATCACTTTTAGCCTGAACCTTTACTTTCCCTGTTTCCTTATTGTATCCTTTTTGCCGATCCTTTTTTGTATCCTTTTTGCCGATCCTTTTTTGTACCCTCTTTGCCGATCCTTTTTTGTACCCTTTTTGCCGATCCTTTTTTGTCCCCTATTTGCCGATCCTTTTTTATACCATTAGAGATCCAAATATCCTCTTACGTTGCTGGTAATTGTCGATTGCGATATATCCCTATTACTCTAGCGCGATCACTTCTGGCCTGAACCTTTACTTTCCCTGTTCCCTTATTGTACCCTCGTTGCCGATCCTTTTTATACCCTCATTACCGATCCTTTTTTGTACCATTAGAGATCCAAATATCCTCTTACGTTGCTGGTAATTATCGATTGCGATATATCCCTATTATTCTAGCGCAATCACTTTTAGCCTGAACCTTTACTTTCCCTGTTTCCTTATTGTATCCTTTTTGCCGATCCTTTTTTGTACCCTCTTTGCCGATCCTTTTTTGTACCCTCTTTGCCGATCCTTTTTTGTACCCTTTTTGCCGATCCTTTTTTGTCCCCTATTTGCCGATCCTTTTTTATACCATTAGAGATCCAAATATCCTCTTACGTTGCTGGTAATTGTCGATTGTGATATATCCCTATTACTCTAGCGCGATCACTTCTGGCCTGAACCTTTACTTTCCCTGTTCCCTTATTGCACCCTCGTTGCCGATCCTTTTTATACCCTCATTACCGATCCTTTTTTGTACCTTTAGAGATCCAAATATCCTCTTACGTTGCTGGTAATTATCGATTGCGATATATCCCTATTACTCTAGCGCGATCACTTCTGCCCTGAACCTTTACTTTCCCTGTTCCCTTATTGTCCTTTCTTTGCCGATCCTTTTTTTCACCATTAGAGGTCCGAATATCCTCCTTTTACGTTTGCTGATAATTGTCGATTTCAATATATCCCTATTACCGTAGCGAATTAACTTTTTTGTGATATTGCGATAACGATATATCCCTATTTCTGTAAATAGTCCACTTTATCTTATATGTATCTATGTATATAAAAAATCCGCCTTACATATATGTTCCTATACAACATGTATGTATATTTATATAATATGTAACAAAATATTGTTTTAATTTTAAATTGTAACTGTTTTCCTTTTTGTATTTTTGATATAAACGAATATAATTTTCTTTAAGAAAAGTAACACATGTGGTTCATTTTCTTTATTCTATTTAATAACCTGGAGCTTTGATTCCTTTTGTTGTGATTACATTCAAGTCTAGAGTTTTTGATCGTTTAATCATGCATGGTATTTGAGTAAGTAATTTTTGAGATTGTAAGATTACTATTGTTAGTTTCAGACCGGGTTTAATTTTTCCCGGAAAAAGAGGATTTGAGACGTTTCTGATTTTGACAGTTTCATTTGTTTATATTTTTATAGTATATTATGCAACATGTGCGTAAAATGCGGTTTTACACACGCGTGGTGATAATGTGCACGAGTGCCCGGTGAAGCCAGGCACGAGTTCAAAGCGATCACCACAAGTGGGTAAATCGCACGCAGGAGTTGCATACGATATTTTTTGACACAGTGTGCGTAAAATGCGTTTCAATGATATGAGATAATATGACGAAAGTAAGGTTGATGGCGACTAAAGGGGGTGATGTGGGCGGAAGAGCGGGTCCAGGGCTGCAGGCCCTGGTGGGGGTGCAGGGGCGGAGCCCCCCCCCCCCTACATATAGGGATAATCAGAAGGGTAATTAATTACATAACTCTGTAGAAGGATGACTGGAATAATTTAATTGAAATTATTTGTGAAAATTATTATATTTAATTATGTGTTATTTTCAAAATGAAATACACAATAAATGTTTATAAGGCGTTTCGTAACTTTATACAACTTAATTTAATTCGCAAGTTAAGCACAGTTCATAATAACGGAAAAAAAATTAATTAATTAATGAATTAGTTGTTGAAATAAACTATTGCATTTCATGAATTATAAAATATATATAAATATATATAAATTTTTATTTATTTTACGCACACTGTATCGTAATAAGCCGTTTTACGCACTTATATTGGGGTGTAAAAACGCATTCTACGCACACTGTGTCAAAAAATCATTTTAATAAGTTCAACTTTAATTTTTGGTAGATTCTTAGACTGCGCGGTATCCCACAACTGATTCCTATATAAGCAGAAGATTTTCAAATTATGGTTTAGTTGATCATCACAACTTGTTTGATTTTATTTTTGCCAATTATTTCAAAATTGTTTGCATTTAACAAAAATTCACTTTTTAGGGGGATATTGTACCAAATAATAAATGGACGATTGTACAGAGAAAGAGATTGCATGTTTCCTTCAAGATGCGCTGGAATAGAAAACTTTATTTTGAAAGTGATTGGAAATATTTCAGACACTGAATTCATTATAAACACTCGTGATTATCCTCAATCCAGCAAACAATTTGGTGGACCCTTACCCGTTTTTTCTTTTAGCAAGGTACATATTCTACTTAAAATTAAAGGGTATTTTGTAAAATATTCTCTTTGTTCCTCGTCGATAGAAGAAAAACCGCTTTTTGGTTTCTTGCTAAAAAAAAAGTATTTTACCATTGTTAACCTTGATATCTGACTACTTTTGTATAAATTAAACCTAATACAATCGAATTTGATGCAAAACAAGCAAATTTTTAAAAAATTTCACCCTTTGTCATCGCGGAACGACTTTGAAAACTTATTTCTATTGATTATTAGTTTTTCTTTTTGCGGTTTTTTTTATATCGTCAGGGTTAATTATTTACATTAAAAATTTTTTTCAATGCACTTATACTGAAATACCTCCTTAGACTTCACAATATTATGATATTCTGTATCCTGCTTGGGCTTTTTGGGAAGGTGGACCAGCAATTTCTCTCTATCCACGAGGACTTGGTAGATGGGACCAGCACCGAATTTCTTTAAACAAAGCGAGTTTGGAAACACCTTGGGAACGTAAGAAAGACACTGCCTTCTTTCGAGGATCGAGAACTAGTTCGGAAAGGGACAATTTAATCCTTTTAAGTCGAAATAAACCACATCTGGTTGATGCACAATATACGAAAAACCAAGCATGGAAATCTGAAGAAGTAAGAATTTGTGTACAATAAAAAAATAAAACATAATAGATATTAGTTTTAACCATTTTGAAAATTTCATTTGCTATATTCTCTTTAGGATACTTTACATGCACCTCCTGCTGCTGAAGTTCCATTAGAAACACACTGCAATTACAAGTATTTATTTAATTACCGTGGAGTGGCCGCTTCTTTTAGACACAAACACTTATTTTTGTGTCGATCTTTGGTGTTTCACGTAGGCGAGGAGTGGACTGAATTTTATTATTATGCGATGAAACCGTGGATTCATTATATTCCTGTTCCAAAAGATGCTAGTCAAACTCAGCTCGAGTAAGATAAATAACTTTCTTTTAAATGAATTTATTACTTTGATATATTTTGGTTGTGAGCCAAAATTCCTGAACTCAGACCTCTAAAACCCAAAATCCGTGTATTTTGACTTTCAAACACTTTGTGGATAGTTATGATGAACCTAAAAGCTCTACTAGAATTTCACGGCGATAAAATAAACTCCCCATTATTTATTACAATATGCATTTTCACACCATTTAAAAAAAAAAATCCATATCTCCCCCTAAATTCATGGTGATGATTCCGTTTTTCTTTTAAAATATGTATTAAGAATGTCTTCATACAATAAGAAAATCGGTATTATGAAAAAATGCAATTTTTTAATGTAAAACCAATTGTTTATGTACAAATAGATTTTTTTTCAACTTCTGCTCGCTTCAAACTCGAATAATTTAAAAAGTAAAAGAAAATCCCAAAATTTTTTTCCAATCCAGGAATCGGCTGAAAGTAAGGATCGTATTTTAATTTGAAAAACTTGTCTCCGATGCGCAGAAGTTGAAAAAAAATCAATTTGTTTATAAACAATGGGTTTTTACATTAAAAAATTGCGTTTTTTCATAATACCGATTTTCTTATTTTATGAAGACATTCTCAATACATATTTGAAAAGAAAAGCAGCATAATCACAATGAATCTAGAGGGAGATATGGATTTTTTTTTTTTTAATGATCAGAAAATGCATATTGTAATAAATAATGGAAATTTTATTTTACCGCTGTGAAATGTTACTACAGCATTTAGGTTCGTAATAGCTATCCAAAAAGTGTTTAATAGTCAAAATCCACGGACTTTGGGTTTTAGGGGTTTGAGTTCAGGAATTTTGGCCCTGTACAAAAATTGAAAATTATCTACGTTAATATTCATTCATAACAAAGTAATGTTTACGAGTTTCTTAGATTATTTTATTTTGCAGAGAGTTAATTCATTTCGCTAAGGATAATGACGAATTATCAAAAAAGATTGCCAATCGAGGTAGAGATTTCATTTGGGAGAAACTACGAATTGCTGATGTTGTTTGCTACTGGAGAAGATTGATTAAGAGATATACGAAACTGCTGACTTACAAACCAACTCTGGACGAGAATCTTATCGAAATACATAAAAAATGAAACAAAGTTTACCTCATTATGATAAATTGTGATCTTAAAACGTAAGTTAGTGTTTTATATACAATTATTTTTTAACCTTTTATATGTGCTATTATCTCGATTTGTATTTTCTCGCCATTAAAAGTGTTTGAAGTTTCTAAAATATAAACTCTACTCTACTTATAGCCATGTATAAAGTCGGTTATGGGACTGAATTATGGTTTATCCAACAACCTAAGGTAACTGTTCTTGCAAATAAAATATCTGTCTGCAAATTTAGGAAATATAATAAAAAATCATGATTACCTTTTGTTGGATTTCTCGAATTTGCTGATAGATACTTTATTTACAAAACAATTTATCTTAAATAGTTGGATTAACCATAATTTAATCACGTGATTCACTTGATCCATGACCTGACACTACTCTTTGTGTTCAGAACGCTAAGTTCTCTGCTGGAAGTAAAAAGATTGACGTTGATAGATGAAGGATAGAATGAGACAGAGAAGGAAAGATTGAAGAAGACAGACGTGAATTAAAATTAACAATGATATAGAAAAAGATTGACGTTGATAGATGTAGAATAGAATGAGATAGAAAAGGGGAGATTGAAAAAGATAGACGTGTATTGTGATTGACTAAGAGATAGAAAAAGATTAAGGTGGATTGATGAAGGATTGGATGAGATAGAGATCAGGTGATTGGACAAGATAGCCATAGACCTAGATTGGCAAGAAGATAGAAAAAGATTCACGTGAATAGATAAAGGATAGAATCAGATAGAAAGGAGGAGATTAAAAAAGATAGACGTCAATTTATATTAACAATGGGATAGAAAAAGATTGACGTTGATAGATGTAGAATAGAATGAGATAAAGAATGAATGCTTGTAAAAGATAGACGTGTATTGTGATTGACTAAGAGATAGAAAAAGATTAAGGTGGATTGATGAAGGATTGGATGAGATAGAGATCAGGTGATTGGACAAGATAGCCATAGGCCTAGATTGGCAAGAAGATAGAAAAAGATTCACGTGAATGGATAAAGGATAGAATGAGATAGAAAGGGGGAGATTAAAAAAGATAGACGTCAATTTATATTAACAAAGGGATAGAAAAAGATTGACGTTGATAGATGTAGAATAGAATGAGATAAAGAATGAATGATTGTAAAAGATAGACGTGTATTGTGATTGACTAAGAGATAAAAAAAGATCACGGAGGATTGATGAAGGATTGTAAGGGATAGAAAAGTAAGTATTGGAAAAGATAGACTTGGATTTATATTGAAAGAGAGATAGAAAAATTTTAAGGACGATAGATAAAGGATTGGATAAAAAAGTAGTTATTAGAAAAGATAGACGTGAATTTAGAATGAAAAAGGGATAGAATTGGATAAATAATCTCTATCTTTTTCTATAATCAAGATTCAAAATAATTCAAAAGGATAAGATTTCTATCTCTTTACTTCAAGCAGCAATTCTTAAAGATTTTAGTATTCCTCAGTCCCGTTTTATATTTAAACTTTATAGAAAAACTCAGGAAATAAAATAACGGTACTTTTATTGATACATGCTTATTCGACTATGAAGAATATATTACAATGGATATAATTACAGATCATCAGGGGTTAACGCCATGGCGTGGCAAGTTTCAATATGAATCATTAGCACCCTGATTTAACAAGTAGTTGTAAAAGAACCTTGTAACAGAAATTTTTCATTTTCTTGACTAAAAATTTATTCTTAATTAAATTTATAAATTAGTCAATGCTACACTTGAAAGTTTTATCACTTTTTTTACTTTATAAGCACAAAAGTAGAAAATACATATAATACTTTTTCGCTGTTGTACAAGGCTCTTTGTTGTGTACTCTTTTTCGCACTCAGTAACTAGAAGGGATCCTATTGATTAAGTACTAGTCAAATATATTTATAATGAAAATAATGTGATGATAATGCGATAAAAATATTTCTAATACAACAGGTCTGAAAGTATTAACGTTTAGAATATCTCTCGCAGATACTCTTCAATAATTAAGCATTTTAGTCATGAATCATGAAAATTACTTATTTCATATTTTATGATTTTAGATTTAAACAAAAAGATATTATCCTTTTGTAAGAAAAGTAAGTAGCAAGCAAGATGATTTTTTCTACTTTCCTTTAAGTATTCGAACGATATAATGCATCTTACGTAGCATAAATTTAATATCAACAAAATTAAGTCTAATCGAGGAAATCACACTTACAAAAGTCAATTGTGCTATTTCATAACTAGACATTTATAATCATCTATTATGGATAATATCGAATGGAAGATGCCGCTGATAATGCGATGATTATGTTTTCTATTTACAAGATATATATCAAAGATAATTCTTTTATAATACGTATCTATATTTAGAATAGAAAAAGCTAACTTTTGCATGAAATATACTTGCTATTTGAATGTTGAATTGACGTATTACAAAAATACTATCCAAGGCACTTGCGTCTAAGACAATCGTTATTTCGACGAAACCTCATTCTGCTAATCTAAGACAATTCGCTTCTTAGATAACAATTTAGTTGTCTCTTCCTTTTTCAGTCCTTAAGATAAAAGAGGAAGATCAATATCGTTTATATCTTTAATTAGTAAAAATATTATTAAGTTTCTGTACGCAGATTTTCCGGTCGAATCCTAATTTAAAATCTCCTAATTAAAACTATTTTTTTTTTAATTTCAGAACATAGTATAACTGATCAAAGTCTATTATCTGATTAAAATTTTGCTTTATACATGTTTAATATTCGAAATTTTGTATTTGATCTTTTAAAGCTTACAAATTTTATTTTACATTTTTTTAAAATCTTTTATACCAGGATTTTTTTTATTGGGTGTCCCAATTTAAAAGCTGTCCATTTTTTTTCATATAAATTTTTTAAAATTTTTTATTACTTTCTTGAATCTAATTCCAACTATTTTGCCAATTGATATTTCTTCTTCAGATTAAAAAAAATGTAGAAAGTCAAATTTGACATAAAATTCTTCTCTAATTGAATGAATCATTGACCCTCCTCTTTTAGTAAAATTTGTTTTATAAGTTATATTTTGTAAAGATCTATTTTTGTGAATCTCATTTTATGCGAGCGGCAGTGTGAAGGATTTAACAAAAAAATTCTTAAGATTTTAAATTATTAGCTACAATTTTTGAATACATAATAGAAATGAGTTTTTATAATACTTCGATATACTATAAAAGAACAATAATTCAAATACTCCAACAAATACGTACACGTCAGACTTGTCAGTTATACTCAAATTCTCAATTATCGAGCTAGTGAATACTTTCACCCATCAAGAAACTTTGGTCACATACCAAAAATTCGCTTTTTTATAGAAAAATAGCAATGCTCTTGGGAATTTCCCGTCATGCCTTAAAATTATTCAAAGATGACTTAAATCTAATGATTGCGTTTTCGTATATCGACGATCACATTATGTCAAATAACTCGGAGAATCACATCTGTGGATTATTAGGCGCATTGGTGGAGAAGTTGAGCGACAGCAAAAAATAATCAGGTTCATCCTATTGTGCAAATATTTTATAGAAATATATCAAAATAAATAAAAATGTAAGGAAATATTTGTCCTCAATTCCAAAATGCTTTCCGAATATTTATAACAAAATTATATTCTGACGAATGACCACGTCTACCAAAAATTCTATTCGGACTAAGAATTTCAATAACAATAATAATTAAAACAAATAAAATTTTTTCGCATGTCGCTCTAATCAAGGTGCTGGACCGAAAACTAATTCAACTTTACAATGAGACAAAGCTGATTCTGGCACTGATTATATTCGCCTACTTCAAAATCTAAAATAATCCGTCACTTCGCAAAGTTTGAAAATAATAGTCTTTTCTGATTTGCGCACCGATCACCGATTCAAATTCTCGCGGCAGTGTACCTAGTCCAATAGGGAATGCTCGAGTCGATGATTGGAGGAAGACGCATTGTTCTATAAACTTGCAGTTCAGTGAAAGCAGGTCTTCCATTTGCTTCAATTTATTTTTTTACCACAATTCATGCCAGAATATTTTTTTTATGTGGACACAACGCATCTAAAGCTGATAAAAAGGAATACTACACTGAAAACCATGTTCCACGTGATTCCTCTTGTGACGAAAATAGTTTCTGCTGCAGAATTTATTGCGTCTTGGTTAGATGACGTGACGAGCTGATCATCATTGCCTCCTGTGAAGTTTCATATAAATCGTACCGTTGGTAAATAAAACTGGGTTTGGTAGGTGGCTGGTGGATTCATAGCACGAAGGTGCAGTTTTTTGCGCATTAGTTTGTGCGATTTCCTTGGTGTGGCGTCGCGACGCGCGAAGCTACGAACACTCGACATCACTCATGTCGGCTGTTGTTTGGAACTTTTTTAATTTGTTCGAATGGCACTCGCCTGAAACCTACGATCCGTAGGGAAAGTTTCTGGTCTCCTCTGGAAACATGATTTTCCCGAATTAATCTAAAAAATTTCATTACATACTTTTTTTTAAAAATCCTTTTAATGTGAGTGACGCACATATGCGTGGAAAAAATTCGTGCCATTTTTGTGAATATGGATTAGAATTAATTGTGTTTAGAATAAACTTCATTTTTCAAATATAAATCAGTTTGCAACTGAAAAAGTTAGGGTTATGTCTTAGTTATCCGCTCCCTACCATACCGACACTTTTTTTCGTCTTTCGCATTTCCACATTGAGATATCGAGTTAAAACTTTGAGTAGAATTTGATTATTTAGGAGCAGATAAACGTTCCTTAGTGTGTTTTTACTTAATTACTCAAAGTTTCAACTCGATATATTAATTAATGTGGAAATGGGAAGGTCGAAAAAAGTGTCGGTAAGTTAGGGACCGGATAAGTAAGACATGGCCTTAATCTAGGAAAAAAATCTATTGACTTGCATTTGAATTGATTACGAAGAATTCTGAATTGTATATTTGTTACTGGAATTACAGATTCATGCAGATTGACATCAATTGAAATTCGAACAGACTTTTGCACAAGATTATCTTTTTAACAGGCTTATATACTGCAAATGTTTTTCACCCTCCAGAATTAAAATAGTAAAAGGCGTCTCATAGCTTTGCTTACAATTTCTCTTGTATCTCTCTACAATATAAAAATTTCATGTGCAATATGATAATCTAACCTCAAAAAAGTCGGTCTCATTCCCAAGGTAAATTTTTTTAAAATTCGTTCTAGATAAAAAAATTTACAAACTTCTATTCTTAATATTTATAACAAAATAAGTTTTTATCAAGTCAACCTCAGAAAATTTATTTTTACTCAAAAATGGCACAGGAAGTGAATTTTTTCTACACGAAGATAGAGTCGAGTTACTCTTCGGCAAAGTTTTCAATTTTGGAACGTTCAAGTATTACTCGAAGATATTTTTTAACAATATTGGCACGTGATACTTGGATGATCCCTATTCTTTTTACAGGAATTGAAATGAAATACAAATCTCTTCATTGAAAATCTAATCCCATAACATTTAAAATTATAATATTTTCTCTTATAAAGTATTGTTTAGTTAAACGCTCTGTGAAAAGATGTAGTTTCTCCTCAATTAATTTGCTACGAAGAGTAACTTGAAGAAAATGGTCTCTTAAATATAAGTGACCGGTAGTGAAGAAGTATTATCGAGAAAGCGTGCATGTTTTATATTTGATTATTGTTTTGTTTGCAATAATCGGTAAACATATCTTGTACAAGAGTGCATTGGTAACGGCTTGCGTGGTTCTTGATAAGGAGAAAAGGAACTTGGAACATTTTTGAAATTTTAAGCCCTTATGATGTAAAAAAATATGCAACTTTTATCAGTAATGAATCGTAAGATATTATAACAACGTATACCAAATCGTAAATTAAATTCTGAATTAACTTTTATGTATTTAGGTTCTTATGTGGTACATACTTTTACCAAAAGAAAATAAGTTAAGGCCATGTAATTGACGTGACTTTATTCAATACTTTTCGTCCTTCCCATTTTTGAATTAATAACTCAAATGGATATTCTATAGCAGATAAATGTAAAAGGAAGATTAAGGTATGTTTATCTGCTATGGAAAATCCATTTGAGTTGTTAACTTAAGAATGGGAAGGACGAAAAGTATTGGACAAAGTCACATTAATTAAATGCCCTTAAGCAAAGGTGTACAATAGTACGAGGGTAGCTTGTAGAGTAACTTCGTTCGGATACTTATAGAGGGCGACAGCAACAAAATTGTATATCGTTAGAGTTGACCATTGGTTGGAGTGAGACACAACTACTTTCGTCTCACTCTAGCAAATAGTGAAACTTGACGGTGGAGACATGGAAATTGATGAAGAACTGCACTGCCTTAAGTGACAGGTATTATGTTTTTTCATTTTTAACGCTAAAAAATGAAATTATATTATCAACTTTAATACCTTTAAACTCAAAATGTATCGCAGAATCATAATAGCAACAATTAAAATTTTTTTTATGCTCCTCTTATTCATATTATTACGAGGTCGGCGAATTCGCTCACCCTTCACTCGACATAGGAGTAAGGGACCCTGAAGCAATTCCTAGAAATATAACTACATCATGCACAGCGGCAAATAGAGTTTTGAGTGACGTCACGTAAAAATATAATATAAAAAGAACATACCGACAAGGTGAAAAGTAATCATGTGAGCATAATAAGATTCAGAATCGCGAAAAACCGCTAAAAAGTTACCCAGCGTGAAGTAGCAAGAATCCGTTGTTAGTTTTCCTTAGTCCGGAGTACAAAAATCATGTGGCTCATTTTTCAAGCTCTTTGAAGAACCTAAGATTTTAAGAATTTAAGTACAAATCTAAAATCACGCGAGATTCTCTAAGGGAATTCTTACATCGATCACACTGTGTGCAGAGGAAATCCCATCTCTGCACTCAACTCTTGGAAGGATTTAAAGATCTAATTTACAACTTCCACTCACTTCAAAGGTACAGACAATTTCCTCCTACTCTTTGCCCTGACTTACCTGTGCAGTCTATTGTAATCCTATTGTAAATGAATATAGTTCAGTCATTTTTCAATAGAATGATTTTCATTGATTTTTATTCCGGATCCCTAACGATGATCTTAGAATTCTGACTCAAAACGAGGGTGAGCATGTGCATTATCCTTGACGTCTCACAACAAAGGATATTATATGATTGCAACCCAGTAAAAAAGTCTCATTGGAAATGATTGAAAAGTATTCAATTTTTAATTCGAGATACATTTTATCTCTCTCATATTAATTCGAATTAACTTTCATTGAAAGAAATTCGTAGCGTTGGATTGAAAAGAATTAATGTGCCGTTATTTATGTTTGCTGTGAAGCGGTTTATCATAAAACGTTCCATCAATTAAATTGAATCTTTTTCAATAACATTCCGTTTGCTGGGAAATCATTTTGAAACTAATTCGTTGTTTGACAAATATTTCTGTGGATTTGTTTGGGTTTATCTGAACCTCACGTGGATGTTCTATCCATTTTCTCCAAGAAGAAAAAAGTCACCATAAAAGAGGACTATATCTATATCCAAATCAAAACAAAATTGCCAAATCGTAAAATATTGACCAAATCGTAAAATAATGACCAAATCTTACAATATTGACCATATCGTTTAAAATAGTACAACATTTGCCAAGTTGTGAAACAGAAGTGACAAATCGTAAAACAAGACTAACCAAATATCATAGAAGAAAAGAACCAGAAAATGATCAAAGTTTAAGTCTGTAGATTTATTTGGGTTCATATGGACCTCACGTGGATGTTCTATCCATTTGCTCCAAGAAGAAAAAAGTCACCATAAAAGGAAGAGGACTATATCTATATCCAAATCAAAACAAAATTGCCAAATCGTAAAATATTGACCAAATCATAAAATAATGACCAAATCTTACAATATTGACCATATCGTTTAAAATAGTACAACATTTGCCAAGTTGTGAAACAGAAGTGACAAATCGTAAAACAAAAATAACCCAATATCATAGAAGAAAAAAACCAGAAAATGATCAAAGTTTAAGTCTGTAGATTTATTTGGGTTCATATGGACCTCACGTGGATGTTCTATCCATTTGCTCCAAGAAGAAAAAAGTCACCATAAAAGGAAGAGGACTATATCTATATCCAAATCAAAACAAAATTGACAAATCGTAAAATAATGACCAAATCTTACAATATTGACCATATCGTTTAAAATAGTACAACATTTGCCAAGTTGTGAAACAGAAGTGACAAATCGTAAAACAAAAATAACCCAATATCATAGAAGAAAAAAACCAGAAAATGATCAAAGTTTAAGTCTGTAGATTTATTCGGGTTCATATGAACCTCACGTGGATGTTCTATCCATTTGCTCCAAGAAGAAAAAAGTCACTAAAAGGAAGAAGACAAATGTTACAATACAAACGTTTATTTGATTTTACGCAATTAACTGCATATGGAAAAACTTTAGACAAAATGGGCGCAGTTTCTGCTCAATACACAGCAAAAGGAAATTCTGATGCAAACATCAGCCGACTGATTACAAGTATTTGAAACAAATTCACAATTATACATTGGAAGTGAAATAGCTGTTAAAACAGTGGACTGGATGAGAAGAACCGGCTCCGAAAAAGGCGAAAGTGTTCCATCCACTGGGAAGGTGATGGTGTCAACTTTTTTGCGTTATGAAGAGAATCCTCTTCATTGACTATCTTAAAAAAGGAAAAACTATCATTGAGAAGTACCACGCATCCTTTTTGAACAGATTGAAGACAGCGATCGCGAACAAACGTTCTTTGTGAAATTAAAACCGATATCTATAATATCAATCCAAGTTACTCTTCAAATCACCCTCGTAAAATATATCAAATATAAAATAATTTCTTGAATAAAACAAATCGTAAAAATAAAATAAATGTAATATTGATTCAGTTAAATAATTAAAAAGTAGTTGATTATTTTTAAAATTTAAGAACTAAATTGATCTACTACAATTTAGACATGCAATTTAATTCTAAACTGCATTTGGAAGTAAAAGAGGTAAATGGATAGGGAAATTTGTTATTGATGGGTTTTGGAAACTCAAAATGCATCATGCTATAAAATCGTAAATCAAAATAACTTGCAGGTGCACTTACAAAATAAACGCTTTTCAAACAAAAAGAAAAATTTTCGTGCAACGAAACTACTCGTGCAAGTGCAAGGAAAAATATTCACTAAAGTCGCTAAATAAATTCACCTTCACCCAACAAAAAAGAATCGGAATTTTGTATTCTTAATGAAATTAAAATTCACGAATGACAAAAATCTTTTATTCGTTTTATAAGTGGTAAAATTTAATATGATTGAGTGAAGGTGAAATATTTAGATTGTGAATGTATTAGACCTTTTTAAACCGTAATTCAACTGTTCTTCTATTATATAAATTTATGGAGTTTTTGTGGAACGTGAGTACGATGTAAAAAGGTCTATTAGTACTACATTACAGTTGAAAAAACTGCAAAAAGGAGGAGTGACTACAGTATTTATGATCTAGAGTAAGTTCCAAACAACATAACCGCAATATTCCAGAATTTTTCCTCATGCAACTGATTTTTGTTTCATACTTGTTTCATGAGCGTATTTTTTTAATATGTATTCTGGATCTATTATGACCAATATTACCATTGCCATTTTAAATTATAATGCACCTTCGTGTGATGTTCCACCACATATGTGTATTTACGCATAAATCATGACCCATGCAGATTCTACATAGTCGGTTTTAGTATAATATATTATCGTATTCATCTTAAAATAAAAGAAAGTGCAATTTAGTTTTTATTTTTGATGTAGGGTAAAGGTACTAATTACTGAGTAGGAACCAATTGTCGAGTGTTTATTAAGGGTCATTAAATAACTTAATTAAATTGGTTCTGTCTCGATAATTAGTGACATTAGTTTGTTGAATCGAATTTTGAAAAAGAAAAGTGCATAAAGACATTTGATACAAAAACTATGCTTTTTGATTTTTCTTGAAAATCTGAAATAATTTTTGAAAGTAGTTGTAAAAGATCGCTTTATAAATGTTAATTAGTTGATATAGCTGAAAATTATTTTGCAAATTAGAAAAGTTAAAATAGAGAGGCAAAGAGATCTACTGGCAATAGCGTAGGTAACCACAACCAAATATTGCTACTTATTAGAATGCGGTTCTTAAACAAAACACAAACAAATATAAAAACAACAAAATCTTACTCTAGAATTTATTTACTCTGGTTCAACCTTGGATTTGACGACGGCGACGCTTTGTTGACATGTTAGAGTTTTCCTCTAATATGGAAATTAGTATGAGAATATTGTTTATAAACGAAACACAAAAGTTTATAATTTTTACCGTAACTGTCTAACAAGTTTTAAGAATCACGTCGCCTGGCTAATAAGGTTTGGGATGAGATTTATGAGCTTATTTTTAAACGTTCATTTTTTAAAACTAATTGAAAGGAAAAAAAATTAAGGAAATAGCAATAATAATTAGGGAAAATGATAAGGACGGAAAATTATTCGATGAAATATAGTTATGTCAATATTCCGTCATGATTTTAAATTTTGTTGTATTCACTGAATTGATTACTAATTATGTTGCATCTTTTCTATGTGGCTAGGAAATATATATATTATATCCTAAATATTAGTAAAAATAGCGCCTCCACCATTTCGCATCCCAAATAAATATGACTTTTGATATCACAAAGACGTGCACGCTTTATGCATTATAATAAAATAATTTTGGATATGTTTGAATATAACTGTATCAATTTTTATCTACAGCTCGGGTCTATTCAAAATACACACAATGATAGGTGATATATTCACAAATTACTTGTGAACGAAATGTTATAATAATGAAAAATAAGTAGTTATGTTTTGTTTCCTAAATAGTATTTTTTATTTTACAGTCAAAGCATTGTTTAAAAATGATTTTACTTTGAAATCTCGCGAATTTAGAAATTGTGTATATTTCAAGAATTAAAGTATCTGTTAATTTTTCACATACAATATCATATTTCACAACTAAGTCATTAGTCAACATATCATCCGCTGGCCTGCATGATTTAAAATGGATTATACCCATTAAGTATATTAACAAAAGCAAAAATTTAGTGAAACAGCGTACACGTCTTTCTTCATTGAGTTTTGTTTGAAATAACAAATTGTTACAATATATCTCATTAGATATTATTTTTATTGCATTAATTTTAAAAAGAAAGTTATGCATCGTAACAATTTATTTTCTTCAAGTAAGAGCATTAGCCTTTTTAAAATTTGAAGCCCTAACGCATACTAGCCAGGTGTTTGCGACACCAAAAAGTAAGCCAAATATTTTAGATTATTTGCATGTAATGTTTTTGTTTTATATTGTAGCTGACTTTGCGTGGTGTCAAGTAATAGCCAAACATACGTAATCAAAGTTCCAGACACTTATTAAATCAATCTTTGTGATTAAATTGATATATTTATTGTAATAATGACTGTTAAGAGAAAATATATTTTTTTAGTGGGGAGTTTACTGGTCACCAGATAGCAAAAGCTCATCCAATCCCAGTTCTTTGCAATTCAAATGAAATAACCGAAATGGGATTTTTTATTATAATTTTGGATAACACGAATTTTATTCGAATTCAGAGTAAAAATTTATTTTAGTCAGTGATCATCATTTTGAAAATAAAGAAACAATAGATTCAGTTTGGATTTATCAAAAAGAATCTGATTTTTCTTGATATATGTAATTTGAAAAACTTAAGTGGTCTGGAACTTTATTAGATTTAACTGATGATTTTTAGCACGCTCAAGCTCAAGTACCTGCATCTAAAATGATGTCATCAATGCTATCTTGACTTTCAATAGCGTCGTCGCCAGACAAATTCAAGGAGATGTCCTCAAGGTTGCCAGCGTAAAGAGACATATCATCATTATTTTGCCATTGGATATTACCTAGCGTTCCTCTGCTCGCCGACCTGCAGCCAAACCACCAATAAGCAGTAGCTCTTGGGAAAGCTGGATCAGCAACGTCCGTCTGTAAAGAAAATAATTACTAGCCCTCAAAATCTATATCTAAATCATAAAACAACATTTCCAAATCGTTCCAAATAGTACAACATTTGCCAAGTTGTGAATCAAAAGTGACAAATCGTAAAACAAAACTAAACCAACATCATAAAAGAACCAGAAAATAATTAAAGTTCAAGTGGACGAGGAAATTGTTCTGCTTTTGTCAGGCACGTGTGCCTCGAACGAGGACAGTAAATAAATCATAAAAAGTCAGTGAGAGTTCAAGATCAGCACAAATACAGTGCTTACTTATGTTATAAACATTAGTAATTCAATAGAAATAGAAAGATTTACTCACAGAAAAGGTCCTATCATTAAATCTGTAATAAGCATTTCCTTTGAAGAAATACGTGTATCCGTGATAGGTCAGAGCAGTGTCCAAATTATCTGGGATGCCTTCCCAATTCGAGATCAATTTTGGATAGGTACTCTTCACAGGTGGCCTTTGGGCAGGATCGAACCTCCAGAACTTAGTACCCTTGTAGAAGTAAATCTTTCCATTTCCGGTCCATACAGTAGCTGCGTCGATATTATCCGGAATTCCTGTGAATCCTTCACTGATGTCCTTAGGGTAGTTTCCATCCATTTTTTTGTCAATGTACCTCCAGTATTTTGATCCCTGTAATCAATCTCATTAAAATTACGACCTTCATGATGGATTCTTAATTATTGAAATTATCATTTTTGATATCCTCATATTTTCTCAATAGCCTAAAAAAATGCAACCCTTAAGGGCAAAGTACTTTACTGAGAATGGGCAAATTGAAAGTCTGCTACTGCTCATGAAGCGGAATGTGACTGAAATAGAACTTCCTACAAAAAGGAATCTCTCACACAAGTATTGCCATTAATGATATAATTGAGACGTCGTCAGTGCCAAGTGCTTTTAGTAGTTAGTGTAACAGTTACTCATTCTGGTAGTTTAATATCGAGTTTCGGTTTTACTTGCTTCAAGGGAGTGTCCTGCTTTATAAGGTTCAAAAAATGATTTTTTTTAATGCCTAAGTCGATAGATGAACTATCTAAGAAAATATTCACAAAGTTATAGAGGCAAATTCCAGCTGCGCCCGTTTGCGGCCGCTTCCTAGGAATCAACTAATCTGCAGGAGATTTGCGGTCGTGTTCGGAACAGGACAGTTTATTGAACTGGATATTTACGGCCGGGTTCGGAGCAGGTCAGTTTATTGCACTGGATTGATATTGCGGACAGGTTCATAGCAAGACAGTTATACACAGTTAGCAATTTTTTCTGTAATTTTATTCAATTGCATTTTTGGTAAAATGAAGAAAACGATTCTCGAGATTTTAAATACGCGGACATTCTTTCAGAGAACTATATCTCTGATGATTTTTAATTTCCTATAATTCATTTACCCAAATGGGTAGAAGCAAGTTCAACTTCGACTCGAACAACAAATTGTTGCGAATCATTTCACTCTCGGCTCAATGGTTCTTTTTATATTGACCATTCGTCGCTACATTCTTACATTAATGTTCAATTAGATTTTCAAGTGGAACCTTACGTCGCGTTGCGAAGCATGCATATTTTTACTCTTAACTAAGACAAGTTTACACGAACTCGAAATGCTGTTCTCGATTATTTGCTTCATTTGAATAAAAAAAAACTGCCCGCTACGCGGGCACATTCTCATTGCGCGCTGCGCGCGCAGCTCGCAAGTTTAAGCGCGCCTAGGGCGCGCAATTCAATCGTCGCGCTTCGCGCTCCGGAATTTTTGAACGTCGCGCTTCGCGCTCCGTTCTTTCTGGACCTCGCGCTCGGTCTTGTGCTCTCCGCATACATTTAAGTTTATTTCTTATAATTTGATACTGAAGCTCAAACTAATTTTATAATTATATTACAGATGATGTGAATTACACATTTTCTCAAAGTCACTCTATTTCTTTTTGAATTTAAGTTAAACAGTCAATTCAATCTGATAATTCTATCGAGAGTTATGCCGCACACGACCTACAGACAGACAGACAGACACTTTCGTAAAAACCGTTTTTTCTGACTCAGGGGGTCTCAAAACGTAAAGGTTTGATAAAAATTTCAAAAGTCATTTTTCACATAAAACCAATACCTTCTCATCCATGATGAGAATGTAAAAAAGTATCACCACATATGCTTTTGTGCAAATTGCTTTTAAGAAAGTTTATCCTGAAATAGCTAAGTATTAAATTGTTATTTCTTTTCGAAATATCAGCCAGTTGCTACAATGTTTTTCTCTAAAACTTTTAAAAAATCAGCCGTTTAAGGGGCCAACAAACTTCAGCACGAAGAAATTTTCGTTCTCGAACATAGTTGTACATAAAAATTTGTCTATTCAGATTTTTTTTGCATGAAATTTGATGAAATTTCAAAACTTAAAAAAGCTTTGTTGCAATTTTTCGAGACAGATAATACATTGTCAGAGATATTCTGGAATTAAGGGGTCGCAACCCACGTTACCAATTCCAAAGAGGTTAGAACTCAACGGAAACAGGCTATTTTGGATGAAAATGAGTATTATGAAGCAGCAGAAGGCATACTGTATGGTGCAGGCATTGCTGGTTAAGCGCAGGTAAGTTTTTTCCACGATTTTTCATTTAAAAAAAGTTTAAACGGATTTTTTTTCAAAACAACGTTTTTCGACGCCTTGTTGGTAAAATCTCTGGAACTAATGAACCGGTCCTTATGACACTTTTACCACATATTCTTTACAACTATAACTATAGCACTTATTAAGGACTTTATCAAATTTTTATTTTAACTGTTTTTTCTTTCAAAAAACGGTGAAAAAACACGTTTCTTTTATCTCTTTTCAAAAAATGTCCGCCATTTTGTTATTTTTACAAAAATAGAAAATCGTGTGGTATGCGCTATAGCCATTAACATACTGAAATCAAAACCGTTTGATTTTTTTGTTTAAGACAATCCATCTCCGAGACTTCATCAACATCGCACACCTATATACTTTTTAAGGACCTATGATTCACCACCGTTTTCATCTATAAAAAGTGTCTGAAATAAATAAACAAAATTTATTTATGTATTGTGAGTGTGTATTTACTTAGCCTCACAATTTTTATATCAATATCTATAATATAAACCTCTAATTTATTCGACTACGCTTTGAAATTAAAATTATCTTTGGAATAGCATTTTGTGGAAAACATTTTGTGAAACCATGAGAAGGAGAAAGTTCAACTAGCCATAGCACAGCATCGTTTTCGTTTGCAAAATTTCGTACTGGGGATCTCTGCCTTGAAAATGAACCCTGTGGAAGACCCCAACCCAAAATAAATAATGATGAACTGAAAGCTATTGTAGAGAGTGACACATCTCAAACTACTTGTGAGTTAGCATCGAAATATGGTTTTTCTATCTAAACCATATTGGAGAATTTGCTGTGAATCATCAAAGTAAAAAAGCTTGACTGATGGGTTCTGCACGACATAAACGCACATCAGATGAAAAAAGGTTTCGATGCGTACCGTTACTTGTCATGAAAAATGAATCCTTTACGATAATCTAAAGCGTTCAGCAAGCTGGTTAGATAAAGACCAAGCACCAAAACACAGTCCAAACACAAATATTTTTCCCTTTTAAAAAAAATTCTTTTTATATTGACCATTCGTCGCTACATTCTTACATTAATGTTCAATTAGATTTTCAAGTGGAACCTTACGTCGCGTTGCGAAGCATGCATATTTTTACTCTTAACTAAGACAAGTTTACACCAACTCGAAATGCTGTTCTCGATTATTTGCTTCATTTGAATAAAAAAAAACTGCCCGCTTCGCGGGCACATTCTCATTGCGCGCTGCGCGCGCAGCTCGCAAGTTTAAGCGCGCCTAGGGCGCGCAATTCAATCGTCGCGCTTCGCGCTCCGTAATACCCGATCGTCGCGATGCGCGAATAATAAATTAATTAATTAAATAAATTAAGAAGAATAAAGATTTTCCTCACCTTGAAAAAGTAAGTCTTGCCATTTTTATATGTAAACGCTGCATCTATATTTCCTGGTAAACCTTTCCAGGAAGAACTGATGAGTTTCGGATAACCGCTAGCTATTCCATCAGCTGTCAACTTCCAGTAGTATTGTCCTGAAAATTAAAAAATTATTTATATGCTCAAGAACAATCCCAGAAATTGTGTATAAAGAAACTAACGTCGACCTTAATTTATGTTACGGAAAAGAGGATCGATTAAGAAAAATTAAGTTTCCATTTAAATATGGTCATTACCTTTGAAGGCATAAGTATGGCCTTCGGCAGAGTTGAACATTGTATCGACTTTAGGATCAGAACACAAGAGAGGATCTTCTTCTCCGGGAGGAGCTATTGTAGTTCGGTGGTAGGTCGTTCCACTTCCCCCTTCATCAGATTTGGAACCATAAAGAGCCTGTAAAGTTTATTAATGAAGGAAATATTCATTTCCATACGTTTTTACAGACAGAGAAAAATCCTATTTGCATAAAATAAAACTCTTACTTGCAAATGATCGAAACATATATTTATAATTGTTTTTAACTATATCAAAGTATCAAGACTGTGGGGGGGGGGGGGTCCACCGGACCTTCAAAAATGGGAGCCTCTTTTTGCTTAGTGATTTCCCTCAAAATTCACGTCACCTTTGGTTTTTAGAATTAATTATTGAATGAGTATTCTACTTGAACATTTTTTATTGCTACAAAAAACTTCAGGAATAATTCGTGAAAGGTATTCAAACGGACCAGACTGTGTGAAGCGTAAATTAGAAGTTATTTTGGAAAAACTGACCCCAATGAGGGAATCCCTCATATATTTGGTATCGGAGGGTTAAAAAAGGCCATTTACTGAATAATTATTTGTCTCTTACTTTGAGTCACATGCAAATTAATTTCAAAGTACAGCTGATAAGTTATTAATATGGGGGAGGGGGCTCTTGGTGAATCCGCCACTAACAATTGATTTATTTTCGTGAAATTATACGCACTTGAATTCCTTGTATGTCGTCACTGTCTAGCATAAAATTAGGATCGTAGCCTCGATAAAAAGGTGCCATAAGTGCGGATTTGATATCGCTGTGACTCAAACCGAGTGAATGTCCAAATTCATGCGCTGCCACTTGGAAGAGATTTGTGCCACGATAACTGTTAATGGACCAATGTTCGGAATCGTCGAAATGAGCATCACCACCGTAAACTGGAAAATACGCGTGAGCCAAAGTTCCACCTGGACCATCAAAAGGATCACCGTCTCCGTGCTCCCCTCGTTCGAATCTTATTTCTATATGCACCTGCAAAACATTGAAATTTATTTTTGATAATCAAAACATATGTTTAATGTCATCAAACGGTCCGAGTCGAAATATAAGTCCTTTGTCGATTTTCCATAGTGCTGGATAAACCCTATTTTAGTTCTATTTAGCCCTCAATACCCTTGTTTCATTTTTTAAGGTTCTATTTAGTCTTCTTTTGACCATTTATTATTCTCTTCAACCATATTGAGCTCTCTTTTTAACCTCTTGAGTCTCTTTGTAATTGTAAGATTTTTCAAGTTCTCATTAAAACCTCTATTAATCATCAAACATTTTTGAACCTCTTTTGATCTTCTACAACCTCTGGAGTGTAATTATTCAATACTTTGTTTGATTTAAACAAAATATATGACATCCGGATAGTGAATATTATAGTCCCTCAGACAGACGATAGGAGCGCAGACCAGACTTTCTCACAATAGGGACTATAATTTTATTTTGTATTCAGACGCATTTAAATTCGTGAAAGCATTATTATAACCAAAGAAATTGAAGCTCTAGTCTTTATGCACAGAAGTCTTACACTTAAAAATTAAGGAGGATAGGAAAATTCTTAAAATTGAAAAATAAACATAATGTGGACAAAAAACTCAATACCTAATTTAAAAACAAAAAATTAACATTTATTTAATTTCAAATGCACGCTATACAACGCATGCGTATCAGACTAGACAGGATTAAATGGAGGGGTTACGAGATTTAAAGGCCATGGATCAATCAGACCACGTGACAAGATTGAATGTTAATTTATTCATATAAGATGACTTTTTTTAATTTTCAAATAATATTTTTCTAAAAATCAAGGAAGCATATTAAAACGACAATAAAGGACGTCTATTAACTTATTTTTAGTCAAATGTTTTATAAAGATTGAAAGATTTATCGACAATTACAGTTAACTGTTAAAATGTTTGCAAACAAAAATAAAAAAGTAAACTTACATTAACTTTTTTTGGAATTTTGGTCACTTGGTCTGGTTGATTTTGGTCCCCAAAGCATACAGAATTGAAAATATCTGCACATTTTAAGGTTTTTAACCAGGACTTAGATTGTATTAAAATAAACTCTTATTTGACCCTCCTAACGTTTTGAAAGACAGAGAATTTAAAGGGCTACATGAGGACTTAAATTTCGACTCTGGTACCATTTAGTTTTGAAACTTACTTGGCCTGATTTTTTAGGAGTAAATGTTAAATCAGTATAATCCGACCAGACTGAAAAAGCTTTTGCAACTTCCTTATCAACTGCTCCTTTGTCGAGTGCTCTTGGATATTTACTAATTTTGTAAGTCAATTTTTTAACCCGCCATCTGGAACCTGAAATGGAAGATTAATTACTTGTAGTGCCAAATGTACATGAACCTTGTCAAAATAAAAATATTGTACTTCGTCAGGTATTCTATTTGTTTTAAAAGAAGAAAACACCTGTTAGCATTTGGTGAAATCGCTTTCTTGGTTTAAAGAAATTGGGTTTGATTAAATTTTTTTTTTTCAGTTAGAAATATTCAAATATCACTTTATTCTTAGTGTGACAATTCATTCTTGTAAGCATTTCCTTTCGAATGGTTCGTTTTCTGCAATGTGTCGAAATTACTTTGCATTTCACGCCTAAGTAAACCTAGAAGAAATACGCTAGAACGCACTCACTTTTATTGTCTTATTTGTGTCGATTTTTGCGAGTCTCGCGCGACCGAACAATAATTAGCGAATTCAGCAACAATTAGGAAAGCAGCCTCTTGCCTAGCGTGACTATATTACGTGTGCGACTGATGTAACTAGCAAGCAATCGATTATCTAATCCATTTTAGATTTTCATGAAACTCTCGAGGACCAATTAACTCAACAGTGACAAAAGAACCAATTTGTCATACCAGAAATAGCAGAAGTGCAAACAACAGGCGGGAAATCTTTACTATAGTTCACGAATATTTAATCAATATTTTCTTCTGAATAATATTTTCCCAGATCATGAGCACCTAACACAATTTAATCTACTGGAATGAAAAATTTGTTATATATTTCATAATATATAATAATTGCATGGAATTTTTAATTGAATGTCCATATTACCGTATAGATTCGTAAAATGACCTACTCTCTTACAGCTGCTTAATCAATGTTAGCACTAAACGATAAACGATTTTTTCGTTCATTATTTATATTTTATTTATTATTATTATCCAAATGAATCCAACCCAAGGTTTCAATCCAAATGAACTCGAGACTTCCAATCCAAATGAAACCAAACCATTTTTTCAATCTGAGTCAATCTAAAAATTGCAATACGAATCATTCCGACATTGGATTGAGATGAATTGAAAACTTGATTGAATTAAGGTGTCTACCCACATTACTAATTCCAACGAGGCCAGAATTCAACGGAGACAGGTTATTTTGGATGAAAATGAGTATTATGAAGCAACAGAAGGCATACAGTATTGGTGCAGGCATCGCTGATTAAGCGCAGGTAAGTTTTTTTCACGATTTTTCATTTAAAAAAGTTTAAACGGTTTTTTTTTTAAACAACGTTTTTCGACGCCTTGTTGATAAAATCTCCGAAAGTAATGAACCGATCCTTATGACTTTTTTTTCTCTTTTCGAAAAATGTTCGCCATTTTGTTATTTTTGCAAAAATAAAAAATCGTATGATATGCCTATGATTCACCACCATTTTCATCTATAAAAAGTGTCTAAAATAAATAAAAAAAATTACTTATTTATTGTAAGAGTGTATTTACTTAGCTTCACAATTTTCATATCAATATCTATAATATAAACCTTGCAAACAAATATCATGAAAATAGCCTTTTTTCAGCGTCTAATGTGGGTAGACCCCTTAAATCAGATTGAAATTCATGGATTTAATCGGATTGATTTTAAACCGATTTGCATTGAGAGAGATTGAAAACCTTTTCTCGGGTTGGCCTAAACTGACTCGGATTGGGATGGAAACAGATTTCAAATTGGCGTATAATATGACCACATAGCATGGAATGAATACGATCCGAAACTTTTACCAGAGAACCCTTTTGAGAAGATGCTTGGGTTTCTATGCTAGAATCCACTTCCTAATCTATACAAGAACCTATCGTACAACGATTCAAAATTTTTAACATGGAAATTGATACAGGAATCCGAATAGGATTTTTAAAAATAAAACTCCATATGATTCCACACAGAATCATATAGTTTTATGCCCAGGAAAAATGTAAGACAGGTTCCTAGATAAGATCCTGCGTAGGTTCCTGTATAAGAACCTATTTGATTTTGTGTGAATATCCGTTTCATAAATTTCTATAGGTTGTAGGATAGATTTCCAAGTAGATTACGAGACAGGTTCTCACATGTGAACCCACTTAGGTTCCCAAATGGGTTCCTGTATAGGGATTTACAACAGGTATATATTTTTTGAGACTGTATGCTATAGAGACGTAAAAGAAAAGTGAGAAAAGTTTTACAAGAGATTTTTTAAGAAAAAAACGTTTAAATATTTTAATAAATATGATCTTTTAGGTTATTGAACATAGAAGAGATCACAGTATTTCTAACAATTTAATTCCCTGACACATTATTTCTTTTAAACAATACTAACTATTACTATATAGCTATACGAACTCTAACTTGCTGGGTGATCGATCCTTAAGGGGCACAACTAGTTTGAAATTTTGAAAATTTCGATTTTTTTTTTCATTTTGTAACAGCCCAGCCCGCGCTTTTCGAAGAAGAGGAAGGTGAGTTGTATGGGCTTGGAATAGCAGATTAGCTCTAGGTATGATACTTAAAAATTTATAACAATGAAATCAGTACTTTTATCTTTAAACGCGTTTTTCTCATAACTACATTTTTGAAAATTGCTGCAGCTGTAACTCGGTAACAAATCATCCGATTGACTTACGTCTTTTTTTTAGCTTATTGTGTATTTTTTTTCCATACAATGACCCTCTAGTTTTATGATTAGATGAAAAATATAATTTTGCCACGCCAAAAACCATCAGATTTTTGAGCAAAATTTTAATTTTTTTTTCAAAACTCCGCTATTTTGTTGCATTTTATTTTTTTTTTACAATCTAGAGTCATTGTATTGGAAATATATTCCAGTTTAATTAAATTTTTGTTTTTTTTAAATTTCAGGCACTGTGAAGGCGAAAATCACTGCAGCAGTGGCGGAACTTTTTTTTTTGAAGACTCAGGAGATGGTGTATAACTTGCTGAAAATCGAATATTTTCATTTGAAAACATTACTGTGTATTCATTATTTATGCATTGATATATCTGCAAAATTTTAAAACATTCGATGCGATACTTTTTTTTAAAAAAATTCACAAAAATCACCTGTTTTTCAGGCGGTCAAACTAGTTGTGCTCCTTAATGTAAGAGTAAACACAAAATGTGCTAACTGAATTTACTGAGAAATTACGAATATTTTCGGAAAGTTATAAAAAAGTATTCCTCTATGAATTGAAAATCGATATCTATAGAAAATTGATATGATTTTTTTTTAGATTAGAGTAAAGTGGTTGGTATCCATAGAAAGTTTGAGTTGGAACCAGACATAAATTTTCTTTAAAAATTAATTTTATTGGTAGATTTACGAGTTTATGATTTAAGCAACAATTGAGTAAACACTTTAAAAGTTATGTTACCTTGAAGGGCGTATCTTTTCGATCTACCGTCAGAACTTGTTCCTACTTTATCTTTGACACCACATCTTGGTAAAGACATCACATGGGCAGTTTCATCATCCAAAAGTCCTGAAACAGAAAAATTTAATGTATGATTATACAATATGTCATAATGAGGATTCAGAATATTTATCATTATCATAAGGGTCTGTAATACTTATGAAATTATCAAAATTTTATTCATTTTAGATTTCTATTTTAGGTTTATGCTTAAACTAAAAAAAATTTGATAGACAATTTGTAGGTAAACAATTTTTAATTGGGATAATTTAAAAATACATTTGCTTGCATATGCTTTAGATCTTATGAAATTTATATTTGATAATTTTAATTATTCTGGACGCATAAACATGTAGATATTCAACCTGCATAGTTAAATGAATTTGCTAATTTATATCAGGTTGAATATGATACATAAAGGTGATGAAAACAATAAATTGATAAAATATTATTTATTGTAGATTAAAATGTCTTTAAGGTCTTAAATCACACGGATCAGGTTACCAAATTCCTGTAAAAGTTCTTGTGTATAAAATAATTTTTTCAGTTTCCAAAATATCTTAGAAATTTTCAGAAAAATATTTTGTAAATTAAAAATTTGACTCAAGAATAAACTATCATATATTTGAGTCACGTGATCGGGTCCATCCAAGACCTTAAATTCGCTTTATTCTTTACTTTCGTACAAAGGTTCTTACCTATCGATTTATAGAGTGCACTTTGCGTGCACGTGTACAATTTAATGAATATACTATATAGATATACTGTATACTTGTTACGTTTTTACACCTGAATTTTGCACATGCACAATTGTATAATAAGCCGACATATGAAAGCGTGCGAACCAGTGTGAAATAGACTGCATTAGTCACGCGAATATTTAAATATTCAACATTTCCTTTTTTTCAGGACACCATGGGTGATAATTTACATACATAAACATTTGTTATAAAATTCAAGATCGAGGTCACATATTAAAAGATCCCCTTATTCTGTTCAAATAATGCTTTTGTCCAACACTCACGTGGAAAAGATGACATTTTGCGTCTGAAAAAAATGAAAAAAACAAGCGATTTCTCGATTCTTTCTTATAAATGTTGAGAAATGTTATACTCATAAACTAGTGAGGGGAAGTAAATAAAAACAGTGAAGAAAAAGCAGAAGTGTAAGAAAAAAAACAGCCGCTTTTCGTTTGTCAAAACAGTTCATCAACGTTTCATTTGATTTTTTTATATCCGATAACTGACGTTCATTCATCGAATCTACGAAACATACATTGATGTAATATAGATTTGTATATTGTCTTGAATCTCATCGAGTAATGGATTCTAGTGACGAATAGAAGAAATCGCTTGTTTTATTCATTCTTTCCAGACTGTGCGAAATATCATCATTCCACGTGTTTTTTTTGGATAAAATAATATGTGCAACTCGCCGGGGATAGTCGATTATAAACTCGGATTCAAAATGCTCGCTCAAAATCGACCATTTCCCCCACTTGTTGCACAATACACTATTGTTTTAGGTGTCATTATCATTATCTAATATTTTCATATAGAATTAATCTCCCCCTTTTTGTCCATAAAAGTAAAGTTGTTTGAATAATAGGAAGAAGTATGTGACACAATTAAAAAAAATTCATGTATGCATAGCTATTGGGTCATTAAATATGAAGTTGGAAGTTTGGATTCAAAAGTTTGCTTTATTGTTCTTCGAATAAAATAACACTTTAATTATTCAAAGTAAGCTCACGAGGGACCAATACACTTTTACCATTTCAATGATAATTTATTTATGCCTTTTGCATAGAAGTCTGGAGAGCGAGAACCGATGAAAGCATGGAAGGCATTTCCGACAGCCTGTCGAGAATTGAACATTTTTATTTGTAAGAAGTTATCCAAATTCCGAAGCAAATGATAATCAGTTGATGAGAGGTCCGGTGAATACGGAGGATGATCAATAGTTTCCAAATCCAATTCCAGTATTTTTAATTGCGCCCGATTTGCACTCTGTGGGCGAGGATTATCATGTAGGAGAATTGGCCTGTCACTGTTCACTAATCTCGGCTGTTTTTCTGACAGATTCTTCATCATGTTGTCCAATTGGTTACATTAGGTTTCTGCTGTGATCGATTGACCAGGTTTTATGAAGTTACAGGGTTTTCCAATTAGAGGTTTCATTTTGAATAGCCCGCTATTTTGGCAGCTGTCATAATAAGTGGTGTCATTTTTTGACAGATGACAACTAAAAACTATGCATTTGGGGCTCAGAAAACCCAAAAATGATTATTGAAAAGCCTCTCTATCTGCAATATGTAACTATTTGGTGCGGGGTTTGAGCAGCAGGGATCATTGTGCCTTATTTTTTTGAAAATGAAGCTGGAGCGGCTGTTTCGGTGAATGGATTGCGCTATCGAACCATGATTAATGGATTTTTGTGGCCAGAATTGGAATATATGGATGTGGATTACAATTGGCCGCCGAGATCATGCAATTTAGCACTTCTAGACTTTTTTCTTTTGGGTTACGTGAAAATGTAATGGAATTAATGGCAAAACTTCCGCTATTGAATGAAATAAAAATAAAATGATTTTTAACAAAAACACGCGTTTTACTTATAAATCAAAATGAAACCTCTGATTGGAAAACCGTTTATAATGAATTAAACCGTGGCTGCTTCACCAAACATTAACCATGATGTTTAGTCGCAATTAAAGGTAAAGATGTATTTTTATTATTTAGCCGTGCTTAGAAAACCATCTAAGAGATTATCATTTAATTTATAAATTTACAAGTTTGAAACTAGTCACCTCAACATACTTCGTTCAGTTTATTGGATGTTAAAATAGTCTAGCTAAATTCAAAAAGGTTTAAGCTCATTATGGTTATACAGAGGGAAAAACTCAAGGGACTCAAATTAAGAAGGTGTCTCCAACCCGTAATTAAGAATGTATACGGAGAAACTTTTTATATCAATTTTTACTATAGTATTTTTCAATTTAGGGAAAAACGTATCACTTTGAGACTTTTTTGCTCGTAAAAATACTAAAATTTATAATAATGATATGAAACTTCAACACAGTTCATAGCAAATTTTACTATAGTTTATACTAAAGTTTCATATCATTATTATAAAGTTTAGTATTTTTACTAACAAAAATTCTCATAGTGATACGTTTTTCCCTGAATTGAAAAATACTATAGTAAAAATTGATATAAAAAGTTTCTCCGTGTAAGCAATAGTTGATGACACCCCTAAAGGTGCCATCCTATGACTGCAGAAAACGCAAAGCACAAAACGAACAGCCAATTACAGAGCACTTTTAAGAAGAAAGCAATCTAAAAATCTTCTGTAACTGGCTGTCCCTTTTCTGCTTTGCGCTTTCTGCTATCATGGGATTTCACCTTAAGTTTGCACCTCTGTCTACCTAGGCCCGGATTGGCATACTACGAAAATTACAGTTAGGTTAAATGTAGTAAAATTTAGGTACTCCCTCCTATATTGTTACCAACTAATCATTTTTCTGTACGAAAAATCTGCACACTCCCATCAATGAATGAACTTCGAATCTTCCTTGAAGAGAAGAATAAGAACCAATCCAACTTTTAAACTGCAAGGATAAAAATTGCAGTTCTTACACATTATATTAAGAATATAAGCAAATTGTTCTCCTCAATGCGTCGGAATTCATATGTAACTTTTGTGTAACTGTTTTTTACTGTTTTGATAAGTGCCGTTAACATAGTAACAACTAAATATGACAACTACTATTTTTAAACAAAAGGTGAACTACTTATTCAGTGCAACTAATCCACGGAATCGCGATTTTTACAACAAATGAACACATGAGCTTCTTTTGATGAAATTTTGGTTTAAGACTATCTTTCGGTGCCTTATCATTATCTAACCAGCTTGCTGAACGCTTACGATTATCATAGAGGATCCATTTTTCATCACAAGTAACGATACGATGTAGAAAAGGCTTTGTTTTATTCTGCGAAAGCAAAGAAACGCAAGCATCGAAACGTTTTTCTATCTGATGTGCGTTTAATTCGTGCGGAACCCATCTTTCAAGCTTTTCTACTTTGTCGATTTAACGCAAATGATTCAATATAATTAGGATAGAAACACATTTTGATGCGCTGAATCCGAATCCGGGCTCAGAATTTACCCTATATGTCAGGTTACCGATATATCCTAACCTAAATGTGCGAAAAACACGATTATTTGCCCTATTCGGGGTTATGTGACATCACGAATTAATTTTTTTTCGGAAAACGGGCCAAACCGTTTGAAAGTAACAGTCTTGCCCTTCAGAAACGTTTCTTTATTTTTCCGATATCATTTTTTTTCACGGAGATATCTTTCAATGAAGTTTACTACTTAAGAACGCTGATTACAGCATGACCAAAATAAATAAAAATTCTTTAAAAACAAACGTAATCTACTTCTATGTTTTTTAGGATATAGCGTCGGCGGTTACAGGTCTTGAGGGTTAAAAGAGAAGTTCCATCCTGGTTCTAGCGTTAGCCGATTAGAGCGTAGATAGGTTAATTGCCTTAATGTTGCTGAAAAAGTGTATTTTCGGCTTTTAGGTTAGAATATCTCGAATAGTTTAGGTAGTGGAATAATATAGAGGTTAGATTCGGATTCAGCGACCCAAAAAACATAGAAGTAGATTACGTTTGTTTTTTAAAGAATTTTTTTTATTTTGGTATGCTGTAATCAGCGTTCTAAAGTAGTAAACTTCATTGAACGATATCTCAGTGAAAAAAAAAATGATATCTGAAAAATAAAGAAACGTTTCTGAAGGGCGAGACTGGTACTTTCAAACGGTTTGACCTGTTTTCCGAAAATAATTAATTCGTGATGTCACATAACCTCGAATAGAACAAATAATCGTGTTTTTCGCACTTTTAGGTTAGGATATATCGGTTACCTGACGTATAGGGTAAATTCTGAGCCCAGATTCGGATTCAGCGCATCAAAATCCTTCAGGCACGAGAGGTATTGTTTCTGGTTTAGAAATTTGTCGGCCTGTGATAATTGTAAATTTCAAAGCGTAGTCGAAAGAATAATAGTGTAGCTTCACAATATACAAAACAAAAAAAAATGCCAGTGCAAAATTTCAACGATATTAAATGTCAAAATTCATACATACATAAGTAACTTCCAACTTCCTTACTTAACGACCTAATAATTTTTTGTGTTATCATCTGTAACTTTGAATTTAATTTTCGTTTGGAATTAGGCATAGGAAGAATTGATTCTTATTTATTATATGTTATTATAAAAATTTCGATTGATTCAACTAAATTTTTTGTTTCTTAATTTTAGTTTTAAAATAAATTTGCTTAAACTGTACTTATATACACTTAGGGATTAATTTCTTTGAATTAAATGAAGTTTTTCTGATTTAAAGAAATTGTTTTAATTCATTAAAAATAATTGTTTTATTTCAAAACAAATTTCTTAAAATCAAACAGAACATTTTTTAATTTAAAAAAAAAATTTCTGACCGTATATTATTTGAATTAAAAAAATATTTTCTTGATATACGGCCAATGAGAAGATTTTTTTGAATCAAAAAAGTTTTATAATTTAAATTGAATTAATATTAATTAATTAAATAAAAATTAGTCTACCAAAATGAACGATTTCGAAAGCAAGAAACATTGTGAAAATAGTCAATGCGTGCACTTGGCGACATTGTTTCTGTTCTGGTGGTCGACGGGTTTCTTGGTAAAGAGATTGATTTTAATTAGAACAACTAACGGGAGAAATAGATTCCCAGTAAACCCACACTAATTGTTGCAAAGGATAGTGGGATTCCTTGGAAATGAGTCAGGGTTTGCAAAGAAGTCAGTGTCAATGTCATCAAGTCTCCTCCGATTCTTCCATTCATTTCCGTAAATTCATGTTCAAGAGATAATTACACATTTCCAAAATCATGTATCTATATACTATTAATATCAAAGTAATAAGTCTAAAATGTTTTATTTGTACAATTTAATCATCCGCATCCAAATTTATGAAGCTGAAATGTTTAACAAATCATCTAAGGTCATAAGTTAATCAAGAAAAGTTGAAAGTGGAAAATTAAGATTGAAATGTTTGTTTATTCTTTTTCTTTAACTCATCCCACTTGGTAATTAATTTTGAGATATGAAAGTCTTTGACTCCGATAGTCTGCACTGATCTTTTGACCATTGCAATTAAAAAACATAGATATAAATTGCTTCCTATTTGAACTTTTGTGAAGATTTTATATCAAGATGACTATATATATTCGATTAACCTGGTCGATTAGAAGGCACTAGACACTCGATTTTGTGTCAAGGTGACGAAACATCCAAAAGGAAATAATTGCGAGGTTCGTAGAGCGTAACAAAATGTAGGAAGGAACAAAAAATTCTATAAGCAACATCGATTGTAAACATAAAAATGTGGTATACAAGTTTTAGAAATTCGATGGGGCCCAATAAAAAGCGAAGGCGAACGGATAAGTTATCTAATCAAGATTGTACCTGCGTCTTCAAGATTAGTACAATTATTGCAATTTTCTACAGATCTATCGTAAAAACTAATGCTTCTGGAAAATAGCAAACAAACAAAAAATATCAATTTTCAAATATATTGTTTTTGATTGTTTAAAATGAACTGCGATGCTTTTTATAACTTGCAATTTACTGTGATAATCGAATGTAATATTTATATGCTTCTATAATATTATATGCAGGTATATAAATATATTATATTCAATATACTGTATATTCAACGCAAAATTGATTAATAAATAATAGTATTTTCTTCGTATCGTTAAAAAAGTAAATTTATCATATTTTTGTGAGAATTATGTCGAACTTTTTTCTAAAAATGTTTTTTATTGTTCAATTTTTAAAAATTCTTATTTCACTGTATTTTTTATTGTATTTTTCTCGCGCTTTGCACTTAACAACGATCTGAATTGATGATCTTCAATCATTTCTAATTGCAGACTGCGTTAAGGCCATTGAATGTGCAGGTAACGGAAAATCGTATAGCAATTTAAATCATGTTGCCGTGAATCCTTGGGATTAATAGCAGTTTCTCGGTCCTTACGTCAAGATTTTTAATCATTATAAATCAAAACTTCAAAAGATACTTTCCATTTTCAAATTCAAGGTTCAAATTAAAAAAAAATACTCGAGCGCAAATGGTGCCAAAAGTGTCTTTGTTATTAAAATATTAGGTTTTTGAAATAATGACATTTGAAAAATTTAATGCATATTAAAGGTTTTATTATTCGCTTATTTCGTTATCTTTCTTTATTTACAAATTATTTTCAACGATTAGTCAAATTAAGTCGAGCAGTTTTCATAAAAATTCAAATTTTACAATTTTAATATCAATTTACTACATGACCAAGTCTTACGTAATTTTTAAAAGTAAATCTCAATTGATATTGTATCAAGTTAATTAGTTAAACAGTAGCTATAAAACTAATAATTAAGGACGTTTAAAGAATCTCTCAGAAGCGAATTTAATTTTCTTATGATTGATCATTCTTAGCACATCAAAGGTCATTTTACTGATTTTTCCATAATAAGGGAAATTCGCCTGCTTTAATTAAATTTATTTCAAAAGTATTTTTTTTTTAATCATGCATTTTTAATTGAATACCTTGGATTATTTACAACTTTTATTTTTGAGATTTTGTTAACTTCACAAGCAATGAAAATTTGTTTCAAAAAATTCAAATATATCGGTTAGAGAATTTAATTTTTAAGGGGAAAAAGTATTAAAAATTTGTTGCTTTTTTTTATGCAAAAAAATTGATTTATGTATCTAATAATCAGATGTAATTAATTTATCTTTAAGCTTGAAGAAAATACTTTTATTTACCAAATTAATTGGAAAATTATGAGATCTTTCGGGAAGGAAACAATCTCAGGAGATTTATGAAAAATCCGATGATTCATTTAACGAACTACATATATATTTATTAATACCTATATGTGTATATTTAAGCACAGACTGTCTCTGCGGTTGTTTTAATTTTCAACGAATTGTGAATCATCGTGTATCACATACATAAAAGTATCTCTGTGAGACTTTAATAGAGGAGAGGAAAGGTCATTGTCCTCTTTTATATGTTAAGAAACTTACTACCTGTTGCTACAATTTATCAAAATTATAGCGCGAGTCAAAAGAAGGTGTCAGCTTTCTCGTGATAAGGTAACCAATTTTGTTGAAATTTTGTAATATTTCAGTGTATACTGAGAATAATATACATAACAAATTTTAATTAAAAATATAGATTAGTTTATAAAATATGCAAAATTAGAAAAAAAACTTTCAAAAATTTTGCTAAACATGAATCACATACACGTTTTTATGTTTAATTTAAAAAGCGTAAAGTTTAGGATTATTTGTGTTTTTGTTGAATATTCTAAAAATTCTAAGTTATAAAAGCTATTCAAACTTCAAAATAAACTAAGGAAAATGCTATTGAATCTATGCCACTATTTCTTACATTTGTCCAAAAGCAGATGCTATTGATTTTAATAAATATACAATATAATTCACAATGCCAGATTTAAACCAGTAATCATGCATTTTAGTTCAACTGTGAGACTATAAATTTTATATCATATTTATTTCTATTCGTATTTAATCAATAGAAACTATTTTTTGGCATTTTTATGATTCAAATACATTTTAATGAAGTTGCAAATATTTTTAGTATAAACTTAAAGATTGTTTAGTCTTTATATATATATCTTTATATATATATATATGTTTAAAAAATTATGATTTTTATTTAAATTGGATATCTTTTTTCGCGAAAATTCAAAAGTTGCATGGACTCGCACTATGTATGTGTGTCTTTTTTCTAATTTGTACACACATGCATGACTCGTTCTACTTGTAATGCCAATTTCCTCGTGTGTCAGGAGATGCGCCCTGTATGAGTCAGACATCACTCATTTACAAACGTCGGGGCGAAAAATTTATTAATATTGATAAAATTACATTTTCCTAATAGAGTCAACTGACGGGGCAGATTTTTCAATATTAGATTGCAAAAAATTACTTCAAATTCATATAATAAGCCAACAAATAATATATTTATATTACGAATGATGTTGCATTAGAAGTGTATTTTCAATTTTTATGATAAAATTCACTGATATATATGTAATAATAATGTTTAAGTATATTCTTGATGAATTTTCTCGAGTTTGCATTAAAAAAATGATATTTTAATTATATTTTTCCAATAAAAATAATAGTCAAAAATTTTCCAATTCTATGTGTTGAAAATTTCGGTACCAAACCTCCATTACATGTAATGGAATTTTCAGTAACGTATATTAAATTTAGAATATTTTCATGATAGAAATACAGTGTCCATTCATGCTAATGAAGGCTTAAGAATAAATTCGAGGATTTCTAATTTATGAATAGAAAATGTTGCAAAAATTTCATTGGATTTGAGGAATAACAATAAATTTTTCAGTTATTTTAAGGTAGTTTTCATCCACAAAAATTAGACCTCAGGCAAAAATAGATAATTTTGCTTTCAAGAATAGCAATATTATTATTGAAGAGCTATTTTGAAAGAGAAAAGATTATTTTACAAGAAAAAAATTTTAAACACAGAAAAATAATTTTATTAATAAATTTTATTTTTGACCCAACTTTTTTTCTTATCGCTTCTTACCAAATTTTAAAAAATCATGCGATTTTAATAAATCATGAATCATTTTTGCAGAGAAAAAATTTCCCACAACTTCACCGTTTCTGATTTTTAAAAATAAATTCTTTAATTGCTGAAACCATTAAAAAACATTTTCCAAAACGACATTTTTATAAACAAATTGCTGAATTTTTTCAAAGTTGAATTTCAAATTTTTTCAGGAAATAAATCTTTTCTCTTCCAAAATAGCCCTTCAATAATAATATTGCAATTCTTGAAAGCAAAATTATCTATTTTTGTCTGAGAACTAATTTTCGTGGATCAACTAGCTTACACTCTAAAAAAAAGTCTATCCATAGTGAAATTACGTTCTTTTCAGAATGCATCCATTGAAATTAAGCATATTCCTTTTGTCTACCAACAGAATCTTTTTCCTGTTACAAAACTCATCTGTCAGATGCAAAAAGAAAATATTTTTAGCAATGAACGACTTTTTTTGACTCTGAAAAGAAATCCTCTAATTATGTAAGGATTGCATTTCTAGACTAGGAGACGAAGTGCGCCTGCGCATTAGTGAGTGTACATCGTCTGATGCTAATCTGTTCACAGATATTTTGTCAGTACGATGCCAACTACGAAGAATATATTTTTTTTATTTGTAAAAAAATATTTTGATTCGAAATTATTAGTAAAATGTTTACTATGGAATTTATTGTGAAATTTAAAATGCAACAAAGTTTAAAAATAATTCTGTAACACTTTTCCAACATTATATATTTAATAGATTATGGATTTTCAATTTTACACGTATTGGAAAATTTGTAATGTAAGCAAAGTTATATCTTAAAATTTCTTTAAGCTGAAATCTAAGACGGGTCGTTATTATATTATTGAAAATGATCGATTGAATATTGGGATTTGTCAAAGTTTGGCTTGTGTATATTTCTTATAGGTTATATCATAGAATTTGTTTTATTTTAACATCGAAATTATACTTCCTTCACATGACAAAGGATTTTATTTCCAGACCAAAGGAAAAACTTTGGCAATAAAATGATAGCATTTGAAACGAAAATACTTCAACTGTTAGAGGATTTCCTCTTATGCCAATTTTAAGTAGAAAATCCATTCATAGTGAACGGAATTGTTCGACAGTCAATATTCCGTTTTTAGAGTGTAAGTAAACAATAGAAAGTTGACTAGGAAAAATGAAGAGGAAAAAGCCCTTTGTATAAACATATAGCTATAGATTAAATAAATTTTTAATGGACGACTACAGTGAAAAGAATGTAAAAGACTATTTCATAAACCAGTTTGACTGATTCAAAGTTTTCCACAGATGAACATCTATCCTAGGGAGAAAGGTCTTTTCGTTGAAGAAAGACAACTGATTTGCATTAATTCCCCAAAAATGAGAAGAAAATGACAGAGATGACTATAATGACTGGGATAAATGTGAAAAGGTGGTCCATATCAATTTCGATGCAGCATAATTGCATTTTCACAAGTTCAGACCGTGAAGGTCGAGTTGGTCATCCAACCGGTCGGGGCGAAAATAAATGTTTGAATTAATAAAGAGAGTCATAGACCCTCTTGGCTTTAAGTACCACTGAGAATCCTTAAGGAACAAAGATGCTAATATGTGGCGCCGCAGCTGTGTTCCATGTTCCATCCACCTTTTGAACAAACATTTCCCTGTAGTCAATGCCAAGGTCCAAGTCTCAATGAGAAACTTTTCTGAGAAGAAATATAAATCTCAGCTTTTAACAAAGCTCATTATGACGTCCTGAATGAAGTGAATAGAGTCGTTCTTCCGAAATGTGAATTCGTGTTCATTTTGAGAATAATCTTAATGGTTCCTTATCTCTTTCTTTAAAAATAATTATCAATTTTGAATATTTCAGTCTTAGGATCCTTGATAAAAGTTCCAGATTGGACATTATTCTGAGCTGTTCTGTCTTATTCCGAGCCAATCCGAGCTAAATCCGAATTGACCCGAACCAAGTTTGCAATCTATCTCAATTTGACTCAATCTGAGATGGAAATGATCTGGATTGGAAGTTTTGGGTTGACTCAGATTGTCAGATTTAAGGTTTAGTTTGTTTATATTGATTCGGATTGATTCACATTATAAATCATGGATTGAATGTGATTGAGGTGGATTGATTTTCAGTCGATTTAAATTGAGTATCAGAAGTCAAATGACCCGTTTTTGAAGTTTTGTATTGACTCGGATTGGGACGTGTTAAAGACTTGGCTTGGGTTTATTCTATTTAGATGTATAATATTGAATGAGATTGAAACCTTGATTCGGATTAATTAGGATAAGAAATATCAGATCGAAGCGGATTTATTTTCATCCAATTTGAATTGAACACCAGAAGGTGAAATTGTTAGTTTTTTAAGTTTTGTATTGACTCGAATTGGGACGTATTAAAGATTTGGCTTGGTTTTATTCTGTTTAGAGGTATAAGATTGAATGAGATTGAAACTTTGATTCGGATTAATTAGGATTAGAAATATCAGATCGAAGCAGATTTATTTTCATCCAATTTGAATTGAACACCAGAAGGTGAAATTGTTAGTTTTTTAAGTTTTGTATTGACTCGAATTGGGACGTATTGATTTGGCTTGGTTTCATTCTGTTTAGAGGTATAAGATTGATTAAAATTGAAAACTTGATTCAGATTTATTAGGATTAGAAATATCAGATCGAAGCGGATTGATTTTCATTCGATTTTAATTGAGAACCGGACGTACAAACGATTAGAATTTGAAATATTTGATCGACTTGGGTTGAAAACTTGCTTCGGATTTATTAGAATTAGAATTTTCTCAATCCGAATTGACTCGAAACAAGTTTTCAATCCATCTCAATTTGACTCAATGTGAGATGGAAATTATCTGGATTGGAAGTTTTGGATTGACTCAGATTGTCAGATTTAAGGTTTAGTTTGTTTATATTGATTCGGATTGATTCACATTATAAATCATGGATTGAATATGATTGAGGAGGATTGATTTTCAGTCGATTTAAATTGAGTATCAGAAGTCAAATGACCCGTTTTTGAAGTTTTGTATTGACTCGGATTGGGACGTATTAAAGATTTGGCTCGGTTTTATTCTATTTAGAGGTATAAGATTGAATCAGATTGAAAACTTGATTCGGATTTATTAGAATTAGAAATATCGGATCAAAGCGGATTGAATTTCATCCGATTTAAATTGAGAAACGGAAGTAAAAACGATTAGAATTTTAAATATTGGATTGACACGGTTTGAAAACTTGGCTCGGATTTATTAGAATTAGAAGTTTCCCAATCCGAATTGACTCGAAACAAGTTTGCAATCCATCTCAATTTAACTCAATCTGAGATGGGAATGATCTGGATTGGAAGTTTTGGATTGACTCAGATTGTCAAATTTAAGGTTTAGTTTGTTTATATTGATTCGGATTGATTCACATTATAAATCTTGAATTGAATGTGATTGAGGCGGATTGATTTTTATCCGATTTAAATTGAGCACCAGAAGTCAAAGTGATTCGATTTTTAAATTTTGCATTGATCGGATTGGGACGTATTAAAGACTTGGCTTGGATTTATTATGTTTTGAGGTATAAGATTGAAAACTTTTTTTGGATTTATTAGGATTAGAAATATCAGATCGAAGCGGATTGATTTTCATTCGATTTAAATTGAACACCAGAAGTCAAAATCATTCGTTTTTGAAATTTTGTATTAACTCGGATTGGGACGTGTTAAAGACTTGGCTTGGATTGATTCTGCTTAGAGGTATAAGATCGAATGAGATTGAAACCTTGATTCGGATTAATTAGGATTAGAAATATCAGATCGAAGTGGATTGATTTTAATCCGATTTAAATTGAACACCAGAAGTCAAAATCATTCGTTTTTGAAATTTTGTATTGACTCGGATTGGGACGTATTGAAGACTTGGCTTGAATTGATTCTGTTTAGAAGTATAAAATTGAATAAGATTGAAAACTTGATCCGGATTTATTAGGATTAGAAATGTCAGATCGAAGTGGATTGATATTTATCCAATTTAAATTGAGCACCAAAAGTCAAAATGATTCGTTTTTTGAGTTTTGTATTGACTCGAATTGGGACGTTTTAAAGATTTGGCTTGGTTTTATTCTATTTAGAGGTATTAGATTGAATCAGATTGAAAACTTTATCCGTTTTTATTTGGATTATAAATATCGGATCGAAGTGGATTGAATTTCATCCGATTTTCATCGAAAACTGGAAGTACAAACGATTAGAATTTGTAATATTTGATCTACTCAGGTTGAAAACTTGCTTCGGATTCATTAGGATTAGAAGTTTCGGATTATGTCAGATGGGCACAAAATAGGACTGAATAAAATCATATCCGAAGCTTTCACCAAAGTAGCTAAATCGTAGGCCAATTACATGAAATACAAATTGATTTGATCAAAAATCTTCAAATTTCTTGGAATTTCACTCCTTTATAATAAAAAGAACAAGTAAACAGAATTAAGGAAGAATTCGATAGAATTTGAATTGAATAAATTCAATTAAAGGAAAAGTGTCAGAAAAAATAATTCATCAAAAGTTAATTGAATTTTAGAGTTCAGTTGAATACAGCTGCCTTCAAATAAGTTCCATTTAATTAAAGTGGATTCAAATTATTTTAACTGATTTAAGTGATAAATTCAAAGAAAATCGAAATACTATCAATTAAATTTGAGTAATTTCAAATGGATACAAGTTGAAAAGGATAAATCCTGAAAGGGGAATGAATTCGAATTCAAAATTTTTACCAACAATTTTTTATGTTAAATTCTTTTTTTGAGAAAGTGAATTGGTAAATTGAGTTAAAAGTGGGTTTTAAGAGAACTTAATTAAATTGAAGAAGATTATAGTAAAATTATAATTTATTTTGAAAAGTGTTTATTTTAAATGATTTTTATTTTTCTGATGTTTTGAATAAAGAAAACACTATGATAAATAATTTAAGATTATTCTCTTTCTTGTTAAGAATTCAAAGTACATTGAGTCACGAGTAGAGAACACTGAATAAATTCACTAGTGCATTATGTGTGTGATTCACAGATGAACATAAGAATGCTTGTGTACTTAACTGCCATCAACTTCTTTTATGTCATTACGGTAGAAACAAGGACAATGGAGTTTCTTGCGTTTCAAAAAGTTGAAAAGTACAAACGACTTTATTTAAACCAACGTGCACTGAGAGATCTGCGCATTAAATATGCAAACACTTTGATCTGGAAAAAAATCTTTATATGCATCTTACTTTCTTAGAACTTAAATTTTGCCTTGAAAATAAATATAGTTTTCTTGAAAGAAACTTCAGGAATAACAAAATATTTTCTGGGTTTTTTAAAGACTTTAAGTATCAAGAGGATTTCATAGAATTATGGAATTTAGTATAGAAAGGACTTCATTTGATTCCAAGGGACAAATTTATGAATTTTTTTTAATTTGTGATTTTATGGAATTTTCAAGATTTGAATGAGATTTAATTCCATCCTATTCTGCACTAATCCGACTTAATCTGAAATTTCAAATCCGAATGAATCTGAACCTAATTTTTACCTCAGATTGAGTCGAATTGAAATGGATTGAAAACTTGGTTGTGGTAAATCGGATTGAAAGTGATGGATTGAGTCAGAATGGCTCAAATTGTGCAAAAAAAGATTTTTTTTCAGAAACAAACTCCAAGAAATTTTAAAGGATTTCATAGATTTCCAAATCTGAAAGGAATTTTTAATACTGGACCTACAAATACCTGTAATAATTTTCAAAAGGCTTAAAAAATAATACACTAACATGAACTTTAGCGGTTACAAAATACTTGTAATTCGTTTTTTAATGTAAATTAACATAAAAAAGTAAATATCAACTCTCTTCTCTAAATATGAATCAGTCAAAATCTACTGATTGTCAGTGAAATTTGACTGATTCAAATAGCTGAAAAGAGGTTACTGTAAATCAGTCAAATTCCACTGATTGATTAAGTAAAAATTAACTAATTTAACAGTGAAAACATTTTTGCACTGATTCAACCGGTGATAATCAACTGATTTTGAAATATATTTTTTCACTGGTGAATTAGTAAAAAGGCAAATAACTGATTCAATCTGTGAAAATTTGACTGATTCAGATTTAGAGAGTGGATGATTATTTTTTTCATAAGCTATAAAATAAATTGATTTATCTTTATTTTTTCTTAATTTTTCTTCACCTATGTTTTAAATATTATTGATGATCAGGCGATGGAATTCTGTAAGTTTTGGAATAAGGGGTAATTAATTATTGACATAATGATAAGATAAATACCTGTAATGTTTAAACCAGCAAAGGACTGAAATTCAGAGATCGCTTTGGACATCGCATCTTCGGAAATGATTCCACCACTCGTTGGGTTCGCTGGTGGCAAATATCCAAACTGCGATAGATACCTCTGTAACGCCAAACAAATTAGATCATTATTATGTTTACATCAGTGCTTTGCAATTTTAAGAAGAATCGACCCATTGACATTATCTCAAACTAATTACTAGCTCATAGAAGCAGGGGAAATAAGATAAAAGTTAATTACAGTGTACTTTGAAAGGAGCAACAATAAGTTTGGATGGAAAAATTAGTTTGGGTCAAAATTATTTCTTTACTAATATATATCTGACATTTCAGACTTTCTCTTAAGTTTCTTATGACTAATCTTAATTTTTTATTAATTTATAAGTTATTAAAGCAGGAAAAATAAGATAAAAATTAATTATAATACGCTTTGAAAGAAGCAACAATAAGTTTGGATAGAAAAATTAGTTTGGGTCAAAATTATTTCTTTACGCATATATATCTGACATTTCAGACTTTTTCTTAAGTTTCCTACAACTAATATTAATTTTTATTCAATTTTTAAGTTATTGAAATAGGAAAAATAAGATAAAAGTTAATTACAGTGTACTTTGAAAGGAGCAACAATAAGTTTGGATGGAAAAATTAGTTTGGGTCAAAATTATTTCTTTACTAATATATATCTGACATTTCAGACTTTCTCTTAAGTTTCTTATGACTAATCTTAATTTTTTATTAATTTATAAGTTATTAAAGCAGGAAAAATAAGATAAAAATTAATTATAATACGCTTTGAAAGAAGCAACAATAAGTTTGGATAGAAAAATTAGTTTGGGTCAAAATTATTTCTTTACGCATATATATCTGACATTTCAGACTTTTTTCTTAAGTTTCCTACAACTAATATTAATTTTTATTCAATTTTTAAGTTATTGAAATAGGAAAAATAAGATAAAAGTTAATTACAGTGTACTTTGAAAGGAGCAACAATAAGTTTGGATGGAAAAATTAGTTTGGGTCAAAATTATTTCTTTACTAATATATATCTGACATTTCAGACTTTCTCTTAAGTTTCTTATGACTAATCTTAATTTTTTATTAATTTATAAGTTATTAAAGCAGGAAAAATAAGATAAAAATTAATTATAATACGCTTTGAAAGAAGCAACAATAAGTTTGGATGGAAAAATTAGTTTGGGTCAAAATTATTTCTTTACGCATATATATCTGACATTTCAGACTTTTTCTTAAGTTTCCTACAACTAATATTAATTTTTATTCAATTTTTAAGTTATTGAAATAGGAAAAATAAGATAAAAGTTAATTACAGTGTACTTTGAAAGGAGCAACAATAAGTTTGAATGGAAAAATTAGTTTGGGTCAAAATTATTTCTTTACTAATATATATCTGACATTTCAGACTTTCTCTTAAGTTTCTTATGACTAATCTTAATTTTTTATTAATTTATAAGTTATTAAAGCAGGAAAAATAAGATAAAAATTAATTATAATACGCTTTGAAAGAAGCAACAATAAGTTTGGATGGAAAAATTAGTTTGGGTCAAAATTATTTCTTTACGCATATATATCTGACATTTCAGACTTTTTCTTAAGTTTCCTACAACTAATATTAATTTTTATTCAATTTTTAAGTTATTGAAATAGGAAAAATAAGATAAAAGTTAATTACAGTGTACTTTGAAAGGAGCAACAATAAGTTTGAATGGAAAAATTAGTTTGGGTCAAAATTATTTCTTTACGCATATATATATCTGACATTTCAGACTTTTTATTAAGTTCCCTATAACTAATATTAATTTTTATTCAATTTTTAAGTTATTGAAGCAAGAAAAATAAGGTAAAAGTTAATTACAGTGCACTTTGAAAGGAGCAATAATAAGTTTCGAAAGTAAAATTAGTTTTGGTCAAAATTATTTCTTTACTAATATATATCTACGGTACCTACAGTTTCTCTAAACGAAAGTTAAAATGGATTATAAAAAAAGTGACCTTCATTAAAATTATGAATCTGCCCTCAAAATAAAAATCTTCAAGGCTTCAAATTTCCCACACTTTATTCTTTAAAATCCGCCATTTTGAATCCTATTTTTGATTCATTTTCAATGTCATCTGGTTTATCAATGAAACTGCATATATTTTTAAAACAAGATTTTATTATAAGCTATAAAGATGACATATCTCTTTTATAGTATTTCCTGTTTTTAAAGTCACGCACAATCAATACATAATTGATCATAATCTTTAAACACTCATATATAGCCTTTTTAACTGTTTTTATCTTTTTTTCAAACTTGCATGAAATTCATTAGTACCGCACGCAAGGGTAATGTCAGCGGATTTTAATTGTAACGCTAGTAAAACGTATTTGCTTCGGTTCTCTTATTTTGTCGCAGGAATAGCGTTGTTAATAGAATCTATAAATCATTCATTATTTTGAAAAAAACTTTTTCCTTAGCAAGAAACTCAAGTTATAACGGGAAATAGTCAATGTAGTTTGAAATAAAATAAAACAGCGCATTGCATTTGTTGATTACGTGAAAACATTCGTTTTGACTTTAATAACCTTCCATATAATTTTTATTATTTTTAGTAACTTCATTTAGAAAGGTTTTTTGATTTTTTTTAAATTCCAGCACCTTTATGTATTTTTAAACTAAAAATGTTGAGTTTTTTGGCCACATTTTTAAAATTTTTTAACTTTGAATAACTTCTTTGTTTTTAACCAATTGTCATGATTCTTTTTTTATTTTGTTCATTACAATGTGTAGCAACTTTTTGGGAATGGAAAATAAGGTAACATTACTGAAAAAAGTTACAAATAAAATAAAATTAAAAAATTGATAAAAATGTCCCAAAATATGAAAAAAAAATCCTGAGGGGAAAACAACTCTGGTAATACGCTGGACCACTTGTTGATTCGACTGGTAACCTGGAGTAATCCACGGTAACCCGGGGTAATTCGAATTAGTCCAGGGTAATCCAAGTAACCCAAGGTACTCCAGGTTCGTCTGGGATAATCCGAGGGTAATCCGCTGGACCGCGATTTTAGGAGTTGTTTCCCCTCGGAATTACTTTTATATGAAGAATTATTTTATTGTTACCTTTTTTTGGAGCTGCTTATAATTGGTGTTGATTTTTTATTTAAAACCAAAAATTCTTAAGGCCATGGATAAACCTTCTTGGTTCTTTTGTCCTAGTCTGCTTGGTACCGATAATTCATTTTACTTATTATTTTTTGGATGATCTTACATACTGTAATTGCAATCACACGACGTCACGTGATCTGGTTTATCCATGGCATTAAGAGTTTTTGCATTTAAATAAAAAATCAACAACAATTATAATCAGCTCCAAAAAAAACTAACAATAAAATAATTCTTAAAATGTAAATAATTCTGAGGGATAAAAATCTCCTGAAATCGCAATCCAGCAGAACGGATTATCCGGATTAGCCCGGATGAACCTGGAATATCATGGATTATCACGCATTACCCCGGATTACTGCGGATGACTCCGGATTACCAGATCGGATCACCAAGTGGTGAGGCGGATGTCGATTACCTCAGGTTACCCCGGATGAACCTGGACTACCTTGGATTACCCTGGACTACTCCGGTTTACACCGGATTAATGCGGATTACTCAGATTACCGCGGATTACTCCGACTCACCAGTTTGGATCATCAAGTGGTCCAGCCGTTTATCAGAGTTTTTTTCTCCTCAAGATTATGGCGGATTACAGCAGATTATTCTAATTACCCCGGATTACCAGTTTGGATCAGCAAGTGGTCCAGCGGACGCGGATTATCTAGTATTACCCGGGATGAACCTGGACTACCTTTGATTACCCTGGACTACTTCGAATTGCACCGAATTACCGCGAATTACTCAGATTACTGCGGATGACTCCGGATTACCAGATCGGATCACCAAGTGGTGTAGCAGACGTCGATTACCTCGGGTTACCCCGGATGAACCTGGACTACCTTGGATTACCCTGGACTACTCCGGTTTACACCGGATTAACGCGGATTACTCAGATTACCGCGGATTACTCCGACTCACCAGTTTGGATCATCAAGTGGTCCAGCCGTTTATCAGAGTTTTTTTCTCCTCAAGATTATGGCGGATTACCAGGGATTACGTCGGATTATCCCAGATTACTCTGATTACCCCGAATTATTCTGATTTACTTCGAATTACTGCAGATTATTCTAATTACCCCGGATTACCAGTTTGGATCAGCAAGTGGTCCAGCGGACGCGGATTATCTAGTATTACCCTGGATGAACCTGGACTACCTTTGATTACCCTGGACTACTTCGAATTGCACCGAATTACCGCGATTTACTCAGATTACTGCGGATTACTCTAGCTTACCAGTTTGGATCGCCAAGTGGTCCAGCCTATTTTCAGAGTTGTTTCCTTCTCAGGATTATCGCGGATTACTACGGTTTACGTCGGTTTATCCCATATTCCTCGGATTACTCTGGAGTATCCCAGATTACTCTGATTACCCCGGATTATTCCGATTTACTTCGAATTACTGCAGATTATTCTAATTACCCCTGATTACCAGATTGGGTCACCAAGTGGTCCAGCGGATTATCTGTGTCGTTTCCTCCTCAGGATTATCATGGATTACTTCGGATTATCCCAGATTACTCGGATTACTCTGGATTATCCTAGATTACTCTGATTAACCCAGATTATTCCGATTTACTTCGAATTACTGCAGATTATTCTAATTATACCAGATTACCAGTTTGGATCACCTAGTGGTTCAGCGGATTATCAGAGTTGTTTCCTCCTCGGGATTACCGCGGATTACCACGGATTACGTCAGATTATCCCAGATTACTCGGATTACCCCAGATTACTCCGATTTTCTTGGATAACTCCGGACAACTCTGATTTACTTCGAATTACCCCGGATTACCAGTTCGGATTACCAAATGGTCCAACGGATTACCAAAGTTGTTTCCCCTTCTGGAAATGAACATTTCAACGGCACATTGCTAATCATATCACTGTCGCCATGTAATTTGGTGCTGATTCATTTTCGACTGTTCCAGCGATAGTAATGACTGGATTCATTAAATGATATCGCATAAATCGTTAAATTGGTCAAAGATATTCGTTTTTGCTGATTTAGAGATCTTCATACATTTACTTTTTCGTCCCCAGCTAAATTTTCAGCTGTATTGAAAGGATTAACTTCTCCATCACAGCTGCACTTTTTTCCGTGCATGGTTGTGTTTATAGGTCGATTTTGGCGCGGTCAATAATGGTCAAATCATGGCGGGATATTCAAATCCAATTATTTGAAGAAATGTTTTTACCTTAATACGCAAGTGAATGCAGTGAGTTTTAAAATTTAGAAGTTACTATATTGCTTATTGTTTTAGATTAAGAATAAGAATTTCGTATCTTAGCTTGACCTTGAGCCTTAATTGCGTTTCGAAGGAGAAGTGAACAAAGATATAAACTTTTCTTATCCGTGTGTAAATATAACAAAGCATGCACTAACTCTAATGCGTGATAAATTTATCCACTTTTTTGTTCTTTTTGATAAAAATTCACTCAAAGCTTTCTAATGAGACGCATTCAGATGCGTGGAATTATCTTCAAAATGAGCTTCAATCTATTTGAAATTTTGGAGTAAATCTCAGATGACAAGAAAATTGTTAATTTCATGCATTTCGATATATTTGAGTCTGGTCATTATATTTTACAAATTTTATGAACTTCTTTTCTAATTTTTTCTTTAGTTTCGTTGATGTTGAATATAAATATTCCTTCAGAGAAATAAAGAGAATTCTGATACATAAATTTGGGTCATGGCATTTACTTAATACATTTTTATTCTAATTCGTGGGATGTAGGTGGACTGTTTAGTCTGTTGCAACTCATTTGAGATCGTATGACATTTTATTAACCATTTATATACATATATATATATATATAATATCACACGCAATTTATGGCGTCCTTTTAACATTTGTGACTCATTTCTTCAGAAGGGAGAAAAAAAATCATGTCCGAGTCATTCTCTCAGATTAACCAAATCCCAGACCGGAAATTAGCACGAAGGAGAGAGTTCATGAGTTTAATTGAATAAAATTTGCACTCTTAAAAAGCAGAATTGAAATTAGTCTAAAAGCTCCTATGAAAGTCAAACAGTTTGAGTTCAGGTATTTGTCGTGCCAAAAATCAGGTCTCTGGAAAAAAAAGTTTTTCTATGATTTTAAGACTTAAAATTATGCTCTCTAAACCTGAATCAGTGAACGGCCACTGATTCGCAGTGACTATTCACTGATGGCAGCAGTTATAAGTCTTTCACTGAAAATCAGTGAAATTCTACTGATGAATCAGTGAAATAGATTGAATTCACTTATTGAATCAGTGAAATATTCAGGTGGGAATAATAAAACCAGCAATATATTTTAACGATCGATAAACTCGTTTATTTTAGGTTAAACAACCTAAAAATAAATTACGTAATTATTATTATATATTGTAATTATTATTGTGTATAATTATATTTTGTAACGTGTAGATGAAACTTTTGAATTCGCCAAATTTTGAAAAATAGTTGGATTTTCATAAATCATAGTTTATTTTTTCGGGAAAAATATTCTTCACAACTCTACCGTTTACAATTTTAAAAATAAGTAAAAAATCTCCAAGTACAGTTATTTAAAAAAAAAAGTTTCATTTAAAAAAACTTTTTCAACGATTTCAGCAAATTGAATTGAATTGAATTCGCCAATTCAAAAGTTATGTTCACGTGGCGCGTTCACTGATTCCTCAGTGAAATCAAACCAGAGCACTGATTCATCAGTTAATATATTTTCACTGATACAATCAGTGACTATTTCACTGATTCAGGTTTAGAGAGTATTATCAGTGGTGTCTTGTGAAAGAAAAAAAATTATTTTTTATGAAAAAAATTCAAAACTTACGAAAAATAGTAATTTTACCAATGTTTTTTGTAATAGAATTATTCTTTACTATCTCTTCTTACCAATTTTCTAAAAATCATGGGATATTCATAAACCATAACTTATTTCTTCGGGGAAAATATTTTCTACAAGTCTACTGTTTACAATTTTAAAAGCAAAACTTTCAGTCGCTGAAATCGTTAAAAGAATTTTTTTAAATAACTATACTTGGTGATTTTTTACTTATTTTTAAAATTGTAAACGGTAGAGTTGTGGGGAATATTTTTCCCGAAAAAATAAGCTATGATTTATGAAAATCCAATCATATTTCAAAAATTGGTAAAAAGCGATAGAAAGGAAAATTTTTATTAGAAAAATCATTATTAGAAGTATTATTTTTGTAAGTTTTAAATTTTTTTCATAAGACATGACTAATAATATAATTATAACATATATATGATAATAATAATAATAATTTCAAGCTTTAAAATCAGTTTGAATTGTTTAAATCTAAACTTTTGAAACTAACCAACGGCAGGCAACACTAATTATTAGACAATATAATTAATAAACCTTTTGAGTGATAATTAACTATATTCTGCTATAAAAAAATGTATTGCCTGATTAAATCTGACAAACTTCTTTAATTTATGAAACTCAAACTAAAAAGGAATTCTTTATCTATTTTGCCTGATATTACTTTTTGTTGTCTTTTGAAAAAAATCTTGACGATAAACTTGTGAAAGAGATAATCACGCGACTCCAAAATAAGTATGGATTAGTATTTTATACTGATGAGATAAAAATTAATTTGGTTAATTTTAAATATATTCCGGAGCACTTCTGTTGCTTTTAATAAAAATTTCGGATACCCTGATATATGAAATTTTGATTTTTATTACCATTTATTAATAATTGAACATAGTTGGTGGACATATTTTCGGGTAACTTTTTATTGAATAACATATAATTTACATATATAACTGGTTTTTTCACGAAAAATTATAAATTGTTACTTTGGATTTATTTGATGGAATGACTCCTCAAGAAACATGTGTTGCAAAAATTCATTCACAAAAAAAAAGAAATTTATTTCAGGTGACGCATCAAATTTAATATTTAATTATTTCTTAAATTTTTATTTAGACTTTAAAAACTGAAAATCTCATCGACAGTATTTTCTGGAAATGATAATCAGTTGAATACAATTCAATGACATTTTTGTAATGAGAAGAAAGTTTATTTTGAGCACTTAAACATTTTATAAATATCTGACTTGACGTTTATATTTAAGTCTTTTTATTTTGAATAATTTCACAATAATTACATATTTTGCGTGTATACATTCACGGAGAGAAAAAATATTGCATTTACTGAGTCTATAAATTGAAATAATGAGAGCATAACATTTCTGTAAATATTTTATCGATATTTCAATATAATTCACCGCTCTTTTAGAAAAAAACAGGTTTGTCGATAAATATTACAAAAATACTTGTTATATTAATATTTGGAACAAAATCCCAAATTCTGTAAATTTAAAAGGCATTTCTGTTACATTTATCCAAAAAATCTGTAATGCTTATAAAAATGGTGAGTTCTACTGAAATATCTGTTAAATTTACAGAATTTTTTTACTATCGCTATTTTAATTTATGTACCCAATAGATATTGTAATATTACAATAATTCTATAATATTAAAAAACGACTTTTTTTCATTTATTTGGTTATTATAGATATGATTAAAAAATTTCACATCACAATTCTAAAATAGTGATGCGTTCCAGATTTACTCGTCAATTTAGATAAACTTTCATCAATAATTCTTTATTTAATTTACTAAATGGTTCTATACATTTATATTTTATCACTTCATTTCGTGCCCTTTCCTGATAAGTTCCTAATTTGCAAGCAAATGCCGTAAATTTTGCAATTTACATACGTCTTAAAACATTAACTAAATCAATCCGTTTTAATAGATCCATACGTGGGTCGTTGGGTCGACTGTGATTGATTCATTCAGTATATATGTATATAGTATCATACGTAATATTTTATGTAATATTCCGCCTTGATGTGATTGTCGATTACTGACAAGTGAATAATGGTAGCAATGTTTTAATATTTTCAAAATGCATACATTGCATAGGAAACATAATTTTACTAACAATGGCGATCAAAAAGTTATGTTACAAGACCACGATCTTATTTTCCAAATCTCCAAATTTCTCATTATATTATTATTATTTCATTTTTCTTATATATTTTATAATTAATTAAAATTGAGTTATCTGCTACTCTTCATCCCTCGTTCTTTTTCTATTATATATTCGAATTCGAGGATACAATGTTAGAAGTTTCTGTATTTAATTTCCATTACATGTAATGAAAGATTTTTTCAGTAACGTATATTAAATTGAAAATACTTTCATCTTAAAAAATATAAACTGTTAATTGAATTTTGATACACATGTGTATAAATTTTAATAATGTTTGCTAATTTTAATATATTTTGATTGAAAAGTTCCAATCCTTCCATTTATATTTATAAATTTAACTTTACATATCAAGTACTCGTTTTTACATTCTCATCACATGGAAGAGTATTGGTTTTATGTGAAAAATGACTCGAAATTTTCATTAAATCTTTATCGTTCGTTAACGAGCCACATCCGACCAAAATTGTCAAAATGGGAGCATTTTTTGTGTTCCATTTTTCATTTAAATTTTACGAAATATGAAAAACAGTAATGATACAAAATTGTTTACTACATAAAGATCTACAAGTTTGAATCGCAACATGTTTTCATAAGATGTATATTTTTCTATTTAATTTGAAAAAATAGTATTGAAAATCCAAGATTAAAATTTTTAACAATAATATGTGAAATACGAAAAAAACGTAAGTTTGCAAAATTGTTCGTTTCAATAAGAACTACAAATTTTTTCTGACATCATTTCTGATAAAATGTATTTTTTTCATTTTATTTTCAAAAAATACGATTAAAATTCAAAAATTCCATTATTTAAACAAAATATGCGGAATACGAAAAAAACGTTAAGATGGAAAATTATTTGCCTAAATAGATCTAAAAATCCTCAGTAGGACATTTTTTGACAAGATGTAAATTTTATTTTTTGGTTTTGAATATTAAAAATCAAAAATTCCATCATTTAAACAAAATATATGAGATACGAAAAATAATAAAATAATAATATAATAATAATTCCATTATTCAAACAAAATATGTGACATACGGAAAAAACGTTAGGATGGAAAATTATTTGCCTAAACGAGGTCTACAAATTCTCAGTAGGACATTTCTTGACAAAATGTATATTTTCTGTTTTGGTTTTAAAAAAACACTATTGAAAATAAAAAATTCCATTTTTTTACAATAATATGCGAGATATAAAATTAGCGTTAAAATAAAAAATTGTTTGTTTAGAAACACTTTACGATTTTTTTTCCTTTTTGAGATATTTGGAAGAAATAAATTTTTTTTAATCATGTAAATTATTAGAAAGTTAGAGAAATGTATACAGAAAATATTACAAAATTAACTCGAGCTTCAGTATCAAAATTACAAGAAATAAACTTATATGTATGCAAAGGAAATAAGACCGAGCGCGAGAGCGGTGACCGAGTCGCGCACCCTAGGCGCGCTCAAACTTGCGAGCTGCGCGCGAAGCGGTCAGTTTTTTTTATTCTGTAGTTATTTCCAAAAATATAAAATTAGCGCGACCCTCTTTGTATTTTTTAGGTTTTAATAAATATCACTGATGAGGGCTCCGATCTGTGCCGAAATGTCTGATTAAATCAACTTAATCATTTTTCGACCCCAAAGCCAATTTTTCCCAACCTTCGATTTCATTAAATTTATTAATTTATTAGTTAATAAATTTTATATGAAACTACACTGTAAAAAATATTGGTAAATTTTTCCACTGTGCACTAGGAAATTTTTCCTAAATCCTTACTCTCTAAATCTGAATTAGTCAAATTTTCACTGATTGAACCAGTAATTTGCATTTTCACTGATTCATCAGTGCAAAAATATTTTTCACTGTCAAATCAGTTAATTTCCACTGATTGAATCAATGAAAAATATTTTTCACTGTTAAATCAGTTGATTTTCACTGAAGTAATCAGTAAAATTTTACTGATTTCCAGTAACCTCTTTTTAGCTATTTGAATCAATCAAATTTCACTGATTTATATTTAGAGAGTAGGAAGCATAGATTTTACTACAGAAAGTAGAAATATTTCATAGATTTGAGGAAAATTGACCGAATTTTCGGACTTATTTTCGAACTTTAGGAAATATATCAAAAAGGTGAGAACATTTCACAAATCTCCTAAGTTGTAGGAAATTTTTCCCATGAAAAGCGGGAATAATTCCACAAGAACGGAAATTTGTTCATTTAAAAAAAAATCTTTTTCCACTTAAATTATGAAATAAATATATATTTCCTAATAAACTGGATATTTCTCTGACCAAAAAGTAGGAATATTTCCAGTTCTATGTCGGAATTATTTCCGACTAAAATATTTACGACCCATTTGTATTTTAAGCTGTCCGACTATTTTCGGGAAAATTTCCGAAAATTTGTTACAGCATATATTAATTTTTCCTAATATACAAATCTATTAATTTTAATTAAAAAAATGAAAACCAAATATAATAAGATTTTTAACATTATACTATAATTGAAAAATTAGATCAGGAAGTTCGATGAAAATTAAATTTTGAAGTATCTTGCTTCAGATAAAGATATCAAGTAAAATATATAAAAAGATAAATATTACCCAAGAAATATTTTAATATAGAGTTGATAAAAAATTGTACGTTATGTCACTTGGGTGAAGAAAGAATTAAAAATTATCTAAAAAGGGGTTTACATAATTTGTACCTGTCTTTTGAATGGTCTTAAATTCTAAAAAACATAAAGAATGTGAACATTATTATGAAAGCCGGCAGACGCAATATTTTTACACCTGCGGAAATGTGCTGATAACGTTAAAAGAAAATCGATAAGCCTAATCTCTGTCAGGAAAGTTCTATGAATCAGAACTTGATATTCGTCACATTGCTTCCTTTTTAATGCAAAATAAATTCATGAAAAAACCTAATGTTTTTCTTTATTTTCGGAAAAACTTTCTGAATGAGTGCCGCAAAATGAGGAATCACGTATGATGCGTGAATTCTGAGGAATCTAATTTTTATGAATGAAGTTGAGGACACGTGGGTGCTGGGCACGAGCCTCTGCCGTTGGTGAATGGACGTGACGAAGGTGTAGAAAGTGCCTCATCAGATAGTAAAAAAAGCAAGTGTAGGTGCGAGTCGTAACTATGCGATGTTCGTTGATGTGATTCAGAGACCCGTCGCGTTTCCAAGAATTATTTCTGGCCGCATCACCTATTATATTTCCTTCTTAGCATTGAATCCTGTTTTTAAGGAAATTTGTCACTTCCGTCATCTTTTAGTTATATCCACCTTGAAATGAGGGAATATACCTCATTAATAATAAAATCCTGGTAAATGTAAATGCTGATTTCATGCCAATCCTTGAAAATTCATTCAAATTCAGAAAACAGTTTCTCTGAATTAAAGAAACATTTCTTGATATAGACTCAAGGAAGAACTTTTTTGAATTTAAAAGTTTTTTTATTTTAAGTTATTTTTTTGATGTGAAGAAATCTTTTTCTTTTAATTATGGATTTGGATTCAATAAGGGGGTCACGTGATCGAAAAAGAAATTTTGGCTTTACCGACATTTTTTCCATAATGATCAATATTTTTTTATTAATTTAAAAAAATACTATTGGAAATCCAAAATTCAATTTTTTAACAATAATATGTGAAATACGAAAAAAACATAAGTTTGAAAAATTGTTCGTTAAGATCTACAAATTTTGCCTAACATAGTTTCTGATAAAATGTATATTTTCTATTTTAATTTTAAAAAATATGATTAAAATTCAAAAATTCGATTATTTAAACAAAATATGTGAGATACGAAAAATTCGTTAAGATGGGAAATTCTTTGCCTAAATGAGGTCTATATTTTCTCAGTAGGACATTTTTTGAAAGATCTATATTTTATATTTTGATTTTAAATATTAAAAATCAAAAATTCCATTATTTAAACAAAATAGGTGAGATACGAAAAAAACGTTGAAATGGACAATTATTTGCCTAAATGAGGTCTACAAATTTTCTGTAGGACATTTCTTGATCAGATGTATATTTTTCTATTTAATTTGAAAAAATACTATTGAAAATCCAAAATTCAATTTTTTATCAATAATATGTGAAATTCGAAAAAAACATAAGTTTGCAAAATTGTTCGTTTCAATAAGATCTACAAATTTTGTTTAGCATAGTTTCTGATATAATGTATATATTTTGTTTTAATTCTAAAAAATACGATTAAAATTCAAAAATTCCATTATTTAAACAAAATACATGGCATACGAGAAAACGTTAAGATGGAAAATTCTTTGCCTAAATGAGGTCTATATTTTCTCAGTAGGACATTTTTTGAAAGATCTATATTTTATATTTTGATTTTAAATATTAAAAATCAAAAATTCCATTATTTAAACAAAATAGTTAAATTACAAATAAAATCTCAAGTTGGAAAATTTTTTGCCCAAATGAATTTAAAAATTCTTAGTAGGACATTTTTTTCAAGATGTATATTTTATTTTTTGATTTTAAATTCTAATTTACAATAAACACTTTCTCTGAATTAAAGAAATATTTCTTGATATAGACTCGAGGAAGAATTTTTTTTAATTTAAAAGTTTTTTCATTTCATGTTATTATTATTTTTTTAATGCTACTGGCACTTTTAATTGTTTAAAAAGCAATTAAATAAGTATATAAACCTCCGTACTAAAGTTTTCGCGGAAAATATTCATTTTTTCAGGAAAATTACAGTAAATCAATATACTATGACATTAAAATAAATGGAATTGAATAAAGTATTTTTCAAATTGGAGTAGATTGAACCTTTTTGGAATTAGGATAACCAATTTTGATAAAACTTGGCATTTTATACTAAATGTAAGACGTTAAAAAGTTTACATTGAGAAAATAGTTTGCGCAACCAAGTTTTTGCCTCACCAAAACATTTTGTTGAAGATTTTAAATGTTTTCTTGAAATGACTAAAATTTTGTAATCCAATTGAATGGTTTGTTGCGGTAATACCAACAAAATATTTTTGTTGTATTAACGCGAAATCAAACTTGATTTGTTTGAGTGACTTTTCAATTTTATGAATATTACAAAAAAAGTTTTGTTCAAAGTACTCTCTAAATCCGAAACAGTCAAAATCTATTGATTATCAGTGAAATTTGACTGATTCAAATAATTAAAAAGAGGTTACTGTGAATTAGTCACATAACAGTGATTAATTCAGTGAAAATTAACTGATTTAAAAGCGAAAAATATTTTTCCACTGACGAATCAGTGAAAATTAACTGATTTAACATTGAAATGTATCTTATTCACTGGTTAATCTGTGAAAAAGCCAATAACTGATTCAATCAGTGAAAATTTGACTGCTGCAGATTCAGAGAGTATAACTTATATCATTTAAAACATTATGTCCGTTTTTTAAGATTTGACACGTTTTAAATTGCTACCTTTTTATGCAAAACATATATTTTTAATAAATCACACATGTATTATTCATAAAGTGAGCTGTTACCTCAAGTGCATATTTTTGCCGCTTCCTAGCGTATCGCAATTTTGCAGTTCCCAATAGATTAAAAAAAAAAATTTAATTAAAAAAATATTTCATGCGTTAAATTTCATTATGATTTAGAGCTGAAAAATATCATAAAAAACCGCACACATTTATATCTATACAAATAAAGTTTATTACATTTGTCCTGAAGTTATAATTTTTTGATTAAACTCAACTTTTCAGACCTTGAAAACATTTTAAAATATGTTAATATGTAGTTATCTTAGATAAAAGGAATTTTTCTTCTTGGCATTGAGAAGTTAAAAGGTCTATGGAACAATTTTGTAATTATTCAAAAGAACATTATTGTGTGACATGAAATGGAGAAAAGTTGTTTTCAAACCAAAATTGTCATCATGTTTCATTGTGAAGGCATTAATAGGTTTAAGTAGTCACGTATTCGGATTGAACTGCATTAATCAAATTCCATAATCGATTCAGGTATGTTATCAAGTCGAACGAGTTATCTTATTTTAGGTGTACTGGACTCTTTCCTTGACCCCCTTCTCAAGGTCTTGACAATTTGTGCTCCCCCCCCCTATAATTTGTGGTAATTAGTACACAATATCGTGCACACCTCATATACACACATATAAATACTATAATATATGGTAAAATAATATATATAATTCTTATATATTTTATATATATATTAGGGTGCTCTTTAAATCTAAATCAGTCAAATTTTTGCTGATTGAATCAGTGATTTGCCTTTTCACTGATTCACCAGTTAAAAAATATATTTCACTGTTAAATCAGTTGATTATCACTAATTGAATCAGTGGAAAAATATTTTCACTGTTAAATCAGTTAATTTTTACTGAATCAATCAGTGGAATTTGACTGATTCATATTTAGAGAGTCTGCCAAAAAAACGCGATATTTTTTTTCCACGAAAACTTAAAAAAATCGTAGAACATATCTGAACAAAAATTCTGTCCAAAGCACAGCTCGTAATTCCAATTTTAAGAGGTTTCTCATCGTATACTTAAAGTTTTTCCATTTAAATAACAGATTATAGGTATTTAGATAAAATTGTTTTTTTATTAAATAAATGAGTAATCCTTATTCAGAATTAAATTCTCTATAAAATATTCTATTGAATAGAATTCCTATCATCAATATTGCATTTTCTACAGAGCCTCAAAATTTTGAGTTTTTTGAATTTTTAAACTAAACTATTTAAGGTAGGACAAAAAGTTAAATGGAAATTTTGTAGTAGATGTAGTCCTCTACAAAAAAGTTCCGAATAAATTTTTTGTATCATGAATATTTACTAAGTTACAGATTTTCAAAGTCTCATTTTGTTCATTTTCAACTTTTATCAAGTAAACTATTGATGGTACTCTCTAAATATGAATCAGTAAAAATCTACTGATTATCAGTGAAATTTGACTGATTCAAATAGCTAAAAAGAGGTTACTGTAAATCAGTCAAATTCCACTGATTGCTTCAGTGAAAATTAACTGATTTAACAGTGAAAATATTTTTTCCACTGATTCTATTAGTGATAATCAACTGATTTAACAGTGAAATATATTTTTTAACTCGTGAATCAGTGAAAATACAAATCACTGATTCAATCGATAAAAATTTGACTGATTCAGATTTAAAGAGTAGCACGAAAAGTTTAGTAGAAATTTGAGAATCTATAACTTAGTAAATATTCATGATACACAAAATTTACCAAAAACTTTTTTTTAGGATATATATAATCGCGTGCAAGTTCGAGTGCGCCCGGGGCGCGCGATTCGAAAGTCGCGCTTCGCGCTCGGTCTTATATTCTTCGCATACATATAAGTTTATTTCTTGTAATTTGATACCGAAGCTAGAGTCAATTTTGTAATATTGTAGATGTGAATTACATTTTCACAAAGTTACTAAATTTTTTTATTTCAAATGAAAAAGGAAATTCAATTTACTTAAGTCTCTATATCATACTCAAGGAACACATTCTTATCATGACACTTGCGCTTCGTGCTCGTTTTTCTGTATACATTTCTCTAACTTTCTAATAATTTACATGATTTAAAAAAATCTACTTTCTTCCAAGTATCTAAAAACGGAAAAAAATTCGTAGACTGTTTTTAAGCAAACGATTTTTTATTTTAACGCTTATTTTGTATCTCATATAGACTGTAGAAATTTTTGTATTAAGCTTTCATTACATTTTAATTGAAGTTTTTTTCAGTAACGTATATTAAATTTAAAATACTTTCATCTTAAAAAATGAAAACTTTTATTTGAATTTGAAAACACATGTGTGTATATTTGAATTATTAGTTGAGTTTGAAATTGAATCCCAGCGCAGTCGAAAGCGTCTTTTTGTCCACAGCAAGATTTCAAATTCCTTAAAAATTTGGATATTTTAATAATGTTTGTTAATTTTAATATATTTTTATTGAAAAGTTATTAAATTTAATATGAATGTATATTAATTTTTCATAAGATACAAATCTATTAATTTTAATTTACAAAATTACAAAAAACGTCAAATTTTGATCTTTTTGGAAAATGTTAATAACTCTAAAGATAATTAACAGTTTTAAAAGTTTTTGGTCGCGTTTTAAAGGTAAGTCTTCATGGTAATTTGCTAACCGTTCAAGATATTTCCAGAACATTCATGTTATTATGAAAAGAAAAATGTTGACTAGTTTTTATAAAAATAAAGACACTTCGACAATGGCTTAAACAACAGGTGAACTTAAAAATTTGCAGGGTAGTCTATTTTGGATTTTCAATATTTAAAATCAAAACATAAAATATATATCTTGTCAAAAAATGTCATAATTACAATATGTAGACCTCATGTTAGGCAAATAATTTTCCATTCTAACGTTTTTTCCGTATGTCACATATTTTGTTTAAATAATGGAATTTTTGAATTTTAATCGTATTTTTTTAAATTAAAATGAAAGATATACGTTTTATCAGAAATTATGTGAGACGAAATTTGTAGATCTTTTATTGAAACGAATAATTTTGCAAACTTACGTTTTTTTGGATTTTCAATAGAATTTTTTGTAATTAAAAAGAAAAATATAAATTTTATGAAAAAATGTTGCGATTCAAACTTGTAGATCTTTATGTAGCAAACAATTTTGTATCATAACTTATTTTCGTATTTCGTAAAATTTAACTGAAAAATGGAAATTAGATATTGACTTTTTCTATGTTTGATGAAAATTCCGAAAGTGATACCTTCTCATTTATGATGAGAATGTAATAAATAAAATATAAAATAAATTTTTCTCCAAGTTTAGCAGGAGAAAACATTATTCTTGTTTTGTCTAGTTTTTAGGGTAATTTCCTTACATTTCTATTTATCATTAAATAATTTATTAGGGGGGTTGGGAGATCATCACTTATGATTTTATGAAAATTTTAACGATTGGAAATGGCGGAGATAGAGTAGAAATTGGATGTAAAAATGATTCGGTGGTTAAAAAAATCTAAACAATACGTTAATTCGAAATAAAAAATTACGAATGATCTTTGAAAAAATAATCAAGATTCTTTACCAATAGATTTCTGATGAAAGATTTATGTGTTTTTACCTAAATAATAACTTTTAGCTTATGTTTTTGCATAAAGATTCCAAAATCGATCACATATAAGGATATAAAGTCAAGAAATTTTTTTCATCTTTAATTCTAACTAATTTTGAAACAGAACTCAAAGCAATCTTTGGAAAAGAATATTTCAAATTAAAATTCTTCATTAAGAGTTTTAGCTTTTTGCTTCCATTTCTAGACTGATTTTTTCCCTTGATAGCTTCTCTAAACTACAAATTAATGAAAATAGTTAGAAACGATTAAATAAAAAAAAACCAAAGAGAAAACAATAGAAAAAATAATCTACGTAAATATTATTAAATAAATGACTTTAATCTCAAATATTTTTTCTGAATTTCATTTTAAATTTTCTTTTAAAATTCGTTAGAATGAACCAAAATAATAAAAATTTTAAAAGCTTCCGGGCTTGTATTTAATGTGAAAGTAAACAGTAATATTTTCGACGGTAGTGTACGTGAAACATTAATAATATTGTCTACTTAAATATATATAATTTTTCAAAATTAGAGATATCCGAGTTTTTCCGGTTTGATTTAACAATTCAGCAAAATAAATGACCGTGTCCTGGTAAAATGTGTAACAGTGCGAGACGGTCTGACCTCTGAAGCTTCGCTACACTAAACACATTGATTCGAATGTAAAAAGTTACATTTTCCAGGTTAACCTCACCTGAACTTTAAACGCTTATCCGCAAAAATGGAGGTCTCCTTCTATGCAATCTTTCTATAAAAATACAGTGGTTACATTTTTACACTCATCAAAATATTCAATAATATATTTATATTTTTTAACTTTACTATTCAAAATTGATCACACTCAAAAAATATTTGGTTGAATCAACAAAATTTTGGTTTGCTTAACTCTAGAATTTTGTTATTATACGAAAAACAAAATGTTTAGTTGACTCCAGACAATTTTTTGTTTGGTTGGTTCTGTAGAATATTTTCTTGATCCTTTTTAAACGTGTGTAAGATGCTATTGTACCAAATCATTTTGTTGATTCAACCAAAAAACAAATTTTTCATTGAAATCAATCAACAATTTTTTTAAAGTTAACAAAACTGTTCACTTGAGGAAACGAGTTTAGTCAAGTGAAATTTGACCAAATTATTTTTGAAATACACCAAATCCAATCAACAAAAATATATTCTTCAAGCAACTAAATTTATTTGGCATCAGCAAAAATAGATAAGTAAAAGGTTGAGAAAATAGTACTTCGGTAATTTGCCAGTAAGGATAATTAGTACAGCACCAGTAGTAAACCAGTTGAGCGCCAGCTAAAAATGAGATTCCTATGTCGGTTGATAGACAGTATTTGGATTCTGTTAACAGACAGCACTAAGCCAGTATTTTGCCTAAGGTTGGCATTTCTCACATTTTAGACAAGTGAGAATAATCAGTACCTCGCCAGTAGTAAGCCAGTAGAATTCCAACTGTCAACGAGATTTCCATGTCGGTTGATAGCCAGTATTAGGATTCTGTTTACAGCCAGAAATAAGCCAGTACTGTTACGAAGGTTGGCATTTCTCACTTGTAGGTATTTGAGCAGTAATAATAATCAGTACTGCGGCATTAGCAAAGCAGTAGATTTCCAACTGTCGACGAGACATCTATGTCGGTTGATAGCCAGTATTAGGATTCTGTTTACAGCCAGAAATAAGCCAATACTGTTACGAAGGTTGGCATAATTCACTTGTCGATATTTGACCAGTAATAATAATCAGTACTGCGGCATTAGCAAAGCCGTAGAATTCCAACTGTCGACGAGACTTCTATGTCGGTTGATATCCCGTATTAGGATGTTGTATACAGTCAGCACTCAGGCAGTACTGTGCCCAAGGTTAACACACCTCCGTTGTCTGTATTTTGCCAGTAATTATAATCAGTACTGCACCAGTAATAAACCAGTTGAGCACCAACTGTTAGTGAGATTTCCATGGCAGCTGATAGCCAGTATTTTGATTCTGTTTACAGCCAGCACTAAGTCAGTACTGTGCCTAAGGTCGGCATTTCTCACTTGTCGGTATTTGACCAGTAATAATAATCAGTACTGCGGCATTAGCAAAGCAGTAGATTTCCAACTGTCGACGAGACTTCTATGTCGGTAATATCCCGTATTTGGATGTTGTATACAGTCAGCACTCAGGCAGTACTGTGCCCAAGGTTAACACACCTCCGTTGTCTCTATTTGGCCAGTAATTATAATCAGTACTACTGCACCAGTAGTAAACCAGTTGAGCACCAACAGTCAGTGAGATTTCCATGGCGGCTGATAGCCAGTATTTTGATTCTGTTTACAGCCAGTACTAAGACAGTACTGTTACGAAGGATGGCATAATTCACTTGTCGATATTTGACCAGTGATAATAATCTGTACTGCACCAGTAATAAACCAGTTGAGCGCAACTGTCAATAAGATTTCTATGTCGGTTGATAGCCAGTATTAGGATTCTGTTTACAGCCAACACTAAGCCAGCACTAAGCCAGTACTGTGCCTAAGATTAGCACACCTCCTTTGTCTGTATTTTGCCAGTAATAATAATCAGTACTGTGCGAGTAGTAAACGAGTTGAGTGCAACTGTCAATTAGATTTCTATGTCGGTTGATAGCCCGTATTAGGATTCTATACAGCCAGCAGTAAGCCAGTACTGTTATTCACTTGTCGATATTTGACCAGTAATAATAATCAGTACTATGCCAGTAGTAAACCAGTTGAGCACCAACTGTCAATGATGTCCCTACTTCAGAGTTTCACCAGTACTGCCAAAGAATACCGCGCCAGTACTGCGCCAGTGGTAACTCAGCAATATGCCAATGTTCAGGACAGTATTGACAAGCAGTACTGGCGTTACTTTCTGATTACAACTGGGACAATACTGCGTCGGTTTGTAAAAAACTGTCCGGCTTCCGACTTTTCTACCTGGGAAGCTTTATCATCTAGAAGATAAGTTTTTATTATTGAGAAAACTGTGTCTTGATCAATTTATAGATTGACAGATAATTTAAGTTCAGCATTGTGACAAAACAAGATCTTTGTTCATGAGAAATTATTCGGTTGATTAAATATTTTTAATTTAATATAGAAGTTTAAATTATTATTAAATTTAATTATTGTATTTTAATCAACACAGACAATGTTTAATTTATTAATTGCAATTTCTTATTCTCTCAGTAAAAATATTTGTTTAAATCTCGAAAATATTATCATATACTTTTTTATTGAAATCAAAAGTACATGAATTCTCAATATAATCTTATGAAATCAATTTTTAAAGATTATATTTTAATAAATAGAAATCAAGTCGATGTTAACTGACAAATAAAATATACAAAGATCTAAAATGAATTTTTCGTAGTTATGTTTAACCTTAAAAAAACTGTTTCTTAAACTTTATAATATATATTTAGGTACAGGTCCCTTTCGGTTATAAATATATACCTATTAACTATAAAAAAATAAAATAAAGGATAAAAATGAAGACGAAACATTTTTTTCTAACTTTGAACGTTAACAGTTAGAAGTTAATAAATGAGGGCTCTTGTTCAATAAATACTTTCCTTTTATAAATAAATATATTCCTCTACTGAAAAATGAGTTATAATACAAAAAAAATTGTAGACTTCGTTCCAAATTATGATTAAAGAATTTGGGAAAAACATGGAAGAATCGTATTATATTGCATTTTTCAAAATAAATTACTTTATCCACAAAAAAAAATCCAAATTCGTTAATTATCATTAAATTTGAATGACTTGCTCTTCGAGCGCGAAGCGTGATTGTGGCGATAAGAAAGTATGTCTCAAAGATATAATCGCCTCGAGGTTTTCAGAAAACTGAATGTTTAAATTTTTAAATTCGATATTCCTTAGAAAATGATAAAATTAACCTGAACATCGAGTCGGTTGTTTAAAAGAGAACTAATTAAATATAAAAATGATTGCTTCCTCTTTAAAAGCTATTAACAGGTAACAGAATGATCAATAATTTTTACCTGCCTAGCAGGTAACATTGTATCATTAAATAGGTCACCTGCAGGAAAAAAATCAACGATTCTAGATTGTCTGACACGAATAGATCAAGCCCAATTCTACTCGACTCATAAACAAAAAAAACTTGACTTGATCACGTTTCCAGAATTTTACAAACACTGAATTATTTTTCTCGAAAAATTTGCATTATTATATTACTCGTTAACGTCGATATTATTAAATTTGTGAGTATTTAAAATCTACCTCGACACGAAGTTTTAATTTTTTCAAAATTTGACAAATAGAGAGGAGGATAAAGAACATAATTAAATATAAGGAATCGGGAATGAAAAATTAAAAAGCTTAGAAACTTTTAAACTTGTGTTAAAGACATCAGTAAACAAGGAAATTTAAATACGTAATTTTCCAAGAGATCAATGACACAATTTCTCAGCAACATCATTGACAATTCCAATAATTGAGTAATACATACATTATTTACTGCATGTTTAAATGGTTCATACCTATAAAATTGTCACGTATGTCGCAGAGTATTTTTATCTTTCTCTCATTATCAGTGATAACCTGATAATTTTTGTGATACAGTCGTTTGTCTTTAGCGTGAACTCATTTCACAAGTATGAGAGCATTTCAAAAGAAAATTGTAAAACAGAAATTAAATTTATAAGTGATTGCCGATAGAGAAAAAAATGATGGCCTACATTGTATAGATTTTTCGCAAATCTCCCCTAAACATTCGGGACATTGGTCACTTTTTGGGACACAACTTCGGTGCATTTTTATATAAAATTATCAATAAGTTTCCGTATTCTACACTATTGTGAATTTTTACCGTAATTTCCTGAAATATGTGACTGGAGTTTCATATACTTGCATTTAAAAAAAAATTACCATAAGGAGGGTCCGACGACACCAATTACGTAGAGCCACTGATTCACAGTGGGAAACGATTGTTTCGAATGTTATAAGTCTATCACATAGAAATCAGTGGAATTTGCATGATTCCGCCAGGGAAAGTGTAGGGACTAGTTTCCCTAGTGATATCAGTTAAATTTCACTGATTCTATGTGAAAGACTCCCTAAATCCGAAACTGTGAAAAACAACATAGAAATCAGTGGAATTTACCTGATCCCACCAGGGAAACTTACTGATTGATCAGTGAAATATACTGTCCAACAGTGAAATTCTATGATCAACCAGTGAGTTTCCCTAGTGATATCAGTTAAATTTCACTGATTCTATGTGGAAGAGTCTCAAAATCCGATACTGTGAAACAAAACTTAGAAATCAGTGGAATTTGCATGATTCCGCCAGGGAAAGTTACTGATTGATCAGTGAAATATACTGTCCAACAGTGAAATCCGCTGGTGAACCAGTGCGTTTCCCTAGTGATATCAGTTAAATTTCACTGATTCTATGTGAAAGACTCCCTAAATCCGAAACTGTGAAAAACAACATAGAAATCAGTGGAATTTACCTGATCCCACCAGGGAAACTTACTGATTGATCAGTGAAATATACTGTCCAAGATTAAAATTCGCTAGTCAACCAGTAAGTTTCCCTAGCGATATCAGTTAAATTTCACTGATTCCATGTGCAAGGTTTCGAGTGTTATAAGTCTTCTACATAGAATCAGTGAAATTTAACTGATATCACTAGGAGAACTCACTGGTTGACCAGCGGATTTCACTGTTGACCAGTATATCTCACTGATTAACCTGTCACTTCCCCTGGTGGAATCATATAAATTCCACTGATTTCTATGTGGTAGACTTTTAACATTCGAAATTGTGATTTTTCACTGTGAATCAGTGAGTTTTTACTGATTCAGATTTACAGACTACAGTTTTGTAATTTTATGATAAGTATTATAAAAATTCTGTTACAGTTTAGTAGTTTTAAGAAACATTTTATGAAAATTCAATTGAGTTTCATATCAAAAAAAATTTTAGAAAATTCAGTACATTTTTTGCAATTTTAAGATAACCTTCCTCAAAAACATCATAAATAACGTCCAATTTAACGTTACTTTTATAACATACAAATTTTGTCAATTTTCGAATATTTTTAACAGTGTATAGGAATATTTTCTTTAAAAAATTTTAGCTACAAAATTCTTGTGAAAAGTCTAGATAGTTTTCACAGAGTTTAAGTTTTTTCATGAGCAATAATATCAACATATCAATAAAACATGTGTACAAAATCAGTATAAAGTTTATATATATATATATACGTATTTTTCTTTTTCTTTTTATTTACGAATCTGACTCACGGCAAATGAGTCACGCACGTAAGAAACAAGAAGAAAAGTAAACATTACAAGTAGGTAGGATACTAAAACCCATTCGGTACGAGTAAAACATTGCAGATTATCAGCCAAACTAAATATTTATAAACTTCTTTATTTTTCCTGATTCTTTTCTATTAAATAATTAATTGTGAATGTTGATAGACATGATTTACATTTTAAAGCCTTATTATGTTAAAATAATATCAAGTACGTATCTTCACAATACATTTCTTTTTAATTCCTATTAGTAGCATACTCTCTAAATCTGAATCAATAAAAACTCACTGATTCACAGTGAAAAACGACTGTTTCGAATGTTACAAGTCTTCCACATAGAAATCAGTGAAATTTAACTGATATCACTGGTTGATTAGCGAATTCCCCTGTGACCAGTATATTTCACTGTTTAACTAGTGAGTTTCCCCAGTGATATCAGTTAAATTTCACTGATTCTATGTGGAAGATATATAACATTCGAAACAGTGGTTTTTCACAGTTTCGGATTTAGGGAGTATAAATATAATAGGCAATGTATATTACATCTATTTTTAAAATTTTAACCATTTTTTTACTAATTTTAATCAGTACCTATCTCAAGCCATACAAATGTTTTTTTCCCTACTAATTTCAATAACATAATCAAAGCCATAGAATTAGAAGTACAATGAAATTAACTGAGAAATCAGTTAAAATCGACTGATTTATAGCTAAAATTATGTTAATTCTTGAAATTAGTATAAAAAAAATCCGTATGAAATCAAGAGATTGGAATTTCACTATTTGCATTCGTTGAATATAAACATTTACACTATGAGAAAAATTATACGTATTTTCTATTCTAATATAAATAATGATTATATTATTTAATGATATTATGCTATCAAAGCTCATATATTTTATTAGATAATTTTTATATGAAATATGTATATCGAATAAAAAGACTACGGGCGCGAGGTCGAATGAGCATTTATTACAAGTGCATAGGAAATATCCTTTGTACACGTGCTTCTATAGACGCATTAATGACTGCAATGCCAGTAGACAATAGTACATTATCTGTCAATATAAATAATTCGATAAAAACATTGCGAAATCTACAATAAAATCATTTTTAAAGGAGAAAATAATATCTTTGCTTCCACATCTTTGTAAAAATTTATTTGTGTGCATAAAAAGGTCACGGACATGTTTATGAAGAAATTTAAGTAATTAATTAAATAATTATATTAGCATACACTGAAATTCAATTATCCAAAGGCATTGGTATAACCGCTTTTTATTCTTTCTAAACCTGAATCAGTGAAATATTCACTGATTATATCAGTGAAAATATACCAACTGATGAATCAGTGCCCTGCTTTGATTTCACTGAGGAATCAGTGAACGCGCCGCGTGTATGTTACATAATATAACTATACAGAATAATAATAACAATATATAATGATAATTAAGTAATTTCTTTTAGTGTTTTATAACCTAAAATAAATAAGTTCATCGATCGTTAAAATATATTGCTGGTTTTTTAATTTCTGCCTGCAGATTTCACTGATTCAATGAGTCAGTTCAACCTATTTCACTGATTCATCAGTCGAATTTCACTGATTTTCAGTGAAAGATTTATAACTGCTGCCCCTAGTGGACATTCACTGCGAATCAGTGGCCGTTCACTGATTCAGGTTTAGAGGCTACGGATTTATTCCTATAAAGAAAAATTGTAGTGATAAAAAAAAAAGATAAAAAATATTCCGAAAATCAATTTCTTTCAAATCTTAAAAATGGTGAAACATGCGTAAAAACTGACAATATTTCAAGAGTTTTAGAAAATGAGGAGTTACTCTTAAGGGGATCCGCCACATTTAATATTTTAATTTTTGATTTTAGACTTTCCATAAAAAATTTTTTATGTTTAGTACCTTTATTTAGAAAGGTTTTCGAGTTTTCCAAAAATTCCAGCTCCTTTATGTATTTTTAAACCAAAAATTTTGACTTTTTTGGGCATTATTCTGACAATTTTTGCCATTGAATAACTTTTTTTTTTTTAATCAATTGGCATCATTTTTTTTTTGTTCCTTACAGTGTATATCAACTTTTTGGGTATGGAAAGCACATTGTAAGAAACAAAATAAAAAAAGAATCATGAAAATTGATTAAAAAACAAAACAGTTATTCAAAGTCCAAAAATATCAAAAAAATGCCCAAAGAACTGAAATTTTTTAGTTTAAAAATACATAAAGGTGCTGCAATTTAAAAAAAAAAAAAACCTTTCTAAATAAAGGTACTAAACATAAAAAATAAAAATATTAAAGGTGGCAGATCCCCTTAACCCCTTAACTAATTGCGTCAGAATTTTTTTTTCCAAAATCACTTGACCGAATTGATTCCGATTGAACTTGTTTAGATTGCACAAAAAATATTCGTAGAATTAACGGAAAGTTCGATACTTATTTTTACAACTTGACTCTTCAGCAAATTCCACAACAAGTTCAGTTCAATCAACATAGTTTCTGTACTTTTCACTAAGTTTTCTGAAAATATACTAAACTCGGATTCGTTCTTATTTTGTAGATTTTACTGGACGTTAAGCAAAGCGCACAGAAGATCTGTTAATTGAACCGAACTTCTTGTGAATCTGAATCAGTTAGAGCTAATTTTTTATTAAAAAATTCTTTCCAATTTTTCATTAAACAAAATAAGCTATTGTTTAATTGTATTGAATGTAAATCAAGGTTAATTAGACATGCTGAGATAATTAATACCCAATGACCAGACTAGTTGAGCCCATAGGATTTTGATGTTCCAAAAACGAACTCGTTTTCCAAATGTTTCCTACACGTCAGGATTTCGAGATATACTAACCTAAAAGTACAAAAATGGCCCTTTTCAGACATTTTTAAAAGAATATAACACGAGCAGTGATTTTTTTTCGAATCCACTTACGCCATCGTTTAGCTCTGCTTTTCACCATTCATTTACATTTTGGATTATTCCGAACCGATTTTTTTTCTCTGAGATGTGGCATATTAAGCGTAAGACACCAAGTCCTAGATAGAACCAAGTATTTCTTAAAACTAAAAATGGACAATGGGCCATATCTCAGAGAAAAAAAATCGGTTCCGGATAATTCAAAATGTAAATGAAAGGTGAAAAGCAGAGCTAAAGGATGGCGAAAGTGGATTTTAGAAAAAAAATTCGTTGCTTGTGTTATGTTCTTTCAAATATATCTGAAAAAGGCCATTTTTGCACTTTTAGGTTTTTAGGACATAAAAATCCTTCGGGGTGACCTACTCTCGCTTTTCGTTCGCTGTATACCGAAAGTTAGCTGAGTCGGTGTCGTTTTGCGTGCGAAAAGTTGATTTTCCATACACCTAGAATTTTACTGCACTAGTGCGAAAAAATCAACTTTCCGCACGCAAAACGACACCGACAAGGTTAACTTTCGGTGTACGGCGGACAAAAAATCATTTTTATCGGGCTGTGTTATCGGACGGTTGGGAAAAAATCCAAAATCCCAGAAAACTATTAATAAACAAATGATTTCGACCTAGTCGGAGGTTTTCGTAAACCGCAAAACCGCTTTTCCACATAATCAGAAACTTTGAATTCAGGCATTTTGTGTATTTCTCGCACATGCGAAAATCAACTTTCAAAAGTTAGGTAAAATAGATTAGATTCCATATGTTTTTTCTCTAAGTGATACTTTCTCTTAGAAAGTCAGGACTGAAACGTAAAACGTAAACCGTAAACTGTAAACTGCTGAATGTTATGCGAGTTTTGGAACGGTGCACGCAATTGTCGACTAGTGACCCCGACCTTGAAGAGGTCTTTGTAATGCCAGGGAATCAGTATTCTACGCCCTCACATCTTTGCCAAACGACGCTTGAATGTCAAGCTCCGAGGCTTTGTGCGATCGTTCAATATATTTTATTGTTCCTCGTGTCTCACCTGCGTGAATACTCGGCTGATTGCGCGCTGCGCTTACTGTCCGAGACTTCAGCCTAGAAAAGTCTCAGATCTGAGATATTGAAATCGAAGGTATGCATTGCATGCATGCAGGGCCGTCGAGACTGAATTCGGGCCCCAATTTTACATAGGCAGAGTTTCTACAGAAGTCTGGTCTCAAAATGCTCTGACATTTCCAGGTTTTCCGCTCTCTAAATCTGAATCAGTCAAAATCTACTGATTATCAGTGAAATTTGACTTATTTAAATAGCTAAAAAGAGGTTACTGTGAATCAGTCAAAATTCACTGACTACTTCAGTGAAAATTTACTGATTTAAGAGTGAGAAATATTTTTTCCATTGGTGAATCAGTGAAAATCAACTGATTTAACAGTAAAACATATTTTTGCGCTGATGAATTAGTGAAAAAGCAAATCACTAATTCAATCAGTGAAAATTTTACTGATTCAAATTTAGAGAGCGGGTCGAATTTTGAAAAAATCCCAGGTTTACTTTTTTTTTAAATCCAATTAAGATTAATTTTAACTCATTCTATTACAGTGAAAACGACTTTTTAATAAAGAATTATTGAATTGTCAATTTTTCAATAATATTTGTATAAAAGTGAAAAATAATTCTGTTGTTATTATTATTATTATTATTATTATTATTATTATAAATAGAACACTGAAACAATAGTAATCTAAGAAACTCTGAAATTTGAAAAAAAGGTACGATAACACTTTTAAATCGCATAAACAACTAATTTCGTCTATACGTAAATTCATCGAGCTTTAATCAGTTCTCTCTATAAATCTGAATCAGACAAATTTTTACTGATTAAATCAGTGATTTGCCTTTTCACTGATTCACCAGTTAAAAAATATATTTCACTGTTAAATCAGTTGATTATCATTAATTGAATCAGTGAAAAAAACATTTTCACTGTTAAATCAGTTAATTTTCACTGAAGCAATCAGTGGAATTTGACTGATTTACAGCAACCTCTTTTTAGCTATTTGAATCAGTCAAATTTCACCGATAATCAGTAGATTTTGACTGATTCAGATTTAGAGAGATCATGAATTTCTTCTTCAATGCCGTTAAGTTCTTTTTGCTTTTCTAATTGAATTTTCCGTTTCTTTTCCTTTTTTCCTGTCTTTCTCCTTCCGTTTTTTGAAAGCATCTGAATATTTTTAAATGATTATTAGGAGTTTGAAATAGAGGCAACTTCAAAATTTCAAGTCATTTCTTCAAAACTCTATGACTTTTCCATGTTTTCCAGGTCGTCCAGGACTTGTTGCAACCCTTATAGGTTTAATTCATTCTCATTCTATATAAGAAGGTATCAGTTTTATGTGAAAACTGACTTTCCCAATTTTCATCTAATTTGAGAAAAATTTGGAGAAAAATCAGTATTTAAGGGCATGTGGTACTTAGCAATTTAGCAAGTTTTATTGTTTTTAAAAGTTTCTACATGTTTGTGTCCAAAATAAATAGAATTTTGTTTTCAAAATTTGGGAAATGGCGGAGAAGATAAAAACAGAGGTAAATAGAATATTTTTGGTTTAAAAAATTAAAAAAGTTTAATTTTGGCTAATTCTATAGGGAAAATTGTTTTTATCATCAAAAGCAAAAGTAGTTAACTGAAATTTTTTTTCAAATGTCCCAGCTGTAATTGTACTACAATATTAGGAAAGGAGTCGAAATTTAATTAAAAGTTGGAATTGATTTAACTTTTGCTGTTCCAAAAATAGAATGACATTTTTTCGATAAAATTACAAATTTCAAAAAAAAAATTTTTTAATTACTTATTCAAATTTTGCTGCCTCCCAAATTTTCCGCCCTGAATGGTTGCCCAAAGTGCCTATACTTATATTCGGCACTGATCTTGCCTATCATTTCCCAAATTTTAAAAACAAAACGAAAAATGCTTTCTTTAAAATTATTAGATTTTCATAAATCATGGCTTATTTTTTCAGGAATAATATTCTCTAAAACTATTCTGTTTTCATTTTTAAAAGTAATGTTTCCAGCGGCTGAAATCGTTAAAAGAATTTTGTAAAAAGGTACATTTTTTTGAAAAGTAACTATATTTAAAGATTTTAGTTTCTAGTTTTAAAAATTAAAAAAGTAGAGTTGTAGAGAATATTTTTCCCGAAAAAATAAGCTATGCTACGTAAAAATCCAATAATTTCTAAAAAAAAAAATGGTAAAAAGCAATAGTAAGGAAAAATTCTATTATAAAAAACATTATTAAGGCCATGGACAAACCTGGTCACGTGACTAGATTCCTACTTTACCGGCATTTCAGTTAGTGTAACCCCATTTCTATAAAAAATAAGGTAGGTTACTGAAAATTTGTAGAATTAATAAAATTCACTAACATCGGTCTGTCTAGTCATAAATTTTTATAATTATAAAATTACTTTTTCTCAAAGAAATTTGTTTTTATAATATTATCAACATTTATGACCAGGAAGACCTACCTTAGTGAATTTTATTTAATTCTACAAATTTTTAGTTATTTTTTCACGTTTTGGAGAAATGGGTTTACGCAAATCATAAATACCGATAAGGTAGAAATCTATTCACGTGATCCGGTTGGTCCATGGCCTTAAAATTATTATTTTTCTTAAATATTAAATTTTTTTCATAAATAATAATATTTTTTATTTTATAAGATACTAGTAATATAATTTCGAGTCTTAAAATCATAAAAAAACTTTTCAGACATGATTATTGGTACGAAAACTACCTTAAATCTGTATCTAAAAAAATTAGAATATTACACTTTTATTCGATAAAAAGAAACAAAATGGCAAAAAAAATTTTATTTATTTTATTTATTTTTTGGGGGTAAAGAGGTGCAGTCGATCCCCGCCCCCTTTTCCTCTCTCAGATTCACATGCATCGCCTCTCACAACAAAAATTGCGAATAAATAAAATGAAAATTGCTAAAGTCGCTCGCTACTTATTTCCACACCGAGATAACCTGTTAGAATTCATCCTTGCAAAACACGTTTATCGTGAAGCATATGTATTGTGACGTCGCTTCGGGTCGAATTATTTTATCTCAGGTTATTGTTAGTAGCGTCACGTTACAGAGACAACAATGTGGAATTGTGGAAGGACGCTTATCTACTTCTTTTCATTGGATTAGCGTTCTTCGTTTCAGCGAAATTAATTAAGGATTTTCAATAAAGAAATCATCAAATCATAAAATGTCTTGCAAAATTACTATGTTTCAACTTAAAAACTTTTTAACTCGTATGGAACATCGTTAATTTCATCTAAAAGGGTGATTCACATGCCTTTAAACAAGAACCACTAATCACTGTTGTTTCTGATATTATTATTTTTCTTTAAGGCCATGACTTACTTATCCGATCCCTACTTTACCGACTTTTTTTTTCGCCATTCGCATTTCCACATTAATCAAGGTATCGAGTTAAAACTTCAAATCATTATGTAAAAGGCACTAAGGAACATTTATCAGCTCCTAAATATTTATAATTATGAAAAAGAAATTTCCCAAAAAAAATTTTTTTTACAGTTTTAAGAATTTTGGACAAAGTAAACATTTTTTTACTGAATTTTACTCAATTACTCGAAGTTTAAACTCGATATCTCAATTAATGTGGGAATACGAAGAGTGAAACAAAGTGTCGGTAAAGTAGGAATCGGATAAGTAAGACATGGCCTTAAGGCCATTTACCAATCTAATCACCTGACCAAATATATACGTAAATATAATCTGTAAGATATATTTTTTGTGATCAAAATATCTTTCTGTAAAATTGGGAAATAGAATACAATAAAAAACATATGTCTGGTTCATTTTTGTAAAAACTTTGCAAAAAATTTTTTTTACAAAATATAAAATTGTAAAATTTATCGGAAATTACGAATTTCTTGAAGTTATGAAGTATGGAAAAAAATAGTAAATTTTCAAAATAGACTTTTGAGTTCATAGAATGATTTGAATATTTTGTTACTGGATGACGTACAGTAGGTGACAAAAAGAATATCTGTCTTTGATATAACCTCAAGAGGAACAATGGCAGGGATTTAAATCAGGACTATATAAAGGCCACTTCATATTCCCGTTAGCGAACTTAGGGCAACGAACCTACCATTCGAGTGTCATACACTGGAAAAAATTATTCAAACGATTCAACAGTTCTATATATATATTGTAATTTCATTCTATAAAGGTTCTATTACATTCTTGTCACATATGAGAAGTTTTGGATTTACGTAAAATTCGACTTTTTCAATTATAAAAACAATTTAATAAAAATATGTACGTTTCAATATCAATGCAAATTATGAATTTTAATAATATATACAATTATTGAAATTTCCACTTGAGGGTCGGAAAAGTATTCTTCTACTAGCGGGTTATAAAGTGGATTTCATTTCCATGTGCGGGACAAATAAATCCATTTTCTGACCCCCAAGTGGAAAAAAATCGTATGCAACGCATAATGAATTATTATATTAAAAGATTTAGTATATTAACTATTTTATCAAATTTTTGACCCGTTGGTAGAAAAAGGTATTTTTCTACCAGCGGCTTATAAACTGGATTTATTGCCCCGTGCGGGACAAACAAATCCATTTTTTCTACAAGCGGGTAAAAAAATTTAATAAAGTATTTAATATACTTAATCTTTTAACATAGAAATTCATTATGTGTTGCATAATATATATCTTAGTTATAATTAAATATTTAGTAGCATTTCAGTTATAAAGTTGTATTATTGAGAAAAAATCCAATGGAATTTTGGAGTATAAATCATTTCAGAAATTGACCTTGGAAATATGAAGCATTTCGCACTTTTTTATGTTAAATTAGGATCATTCCATTCCACGTTATTAAACAAAATGTAATTTCTCACAATTAAGGAGTATGAATTCTTCTACTTAATATACACGGACAATTCAGGCCTTTAGTTGCAGTGTAAATCAATTCCTTCAATTCACTTGAAAAAAGATAGTCAAAGCAACTAATTTTTTCTACTAATTGCTTGTTCTGCCCGGGGCTATAAAATCCACTTTATGACTCGCTAGTAGAAAAAGACTTTTTTCTACCATCGAGTCAAAAAGTTTTATAAAATATTTAATATACTTAATCTTTTAATATAGTATTTTACTATGTGGTGCATACGATTTTTTTCCAGTTGGGGGTCAGAAAATGGATTTTTTTGTCTCGCGTGGGGCAATAAATCCAGTTTATGACCCGCTGGTAGAAAAAAACCTTTTTCTACTAACGGGTATTAAGGGTATTTGATACTTTAGAAAAGTAGCAATTTCATGTGAACAATTTGATTCACTTTCTATATTGTTGTGTCAAAAATACAAGAATTTTTGTTTTAAAAATATAGAAAATGGTAGAGAAGATAAAAACGTACATAAACTACTTTTAGTTTAAATGAAGAAAAAACAATTGCAGATATATTTTGCTAAAATTGAACTTTTTTACATAGTCGAAACCACAAATAGTCTATTTACGTCCGCTTTTATCTTCTCTACCATTTCGCAAACTTTGAAAAAACCATTTTATGTATTTTGGGTAAAACATGTAAAAACCTAAAATCAATCAAATTTCTTGATTTCTTAAGTATCACATGCCCTTAAAACCAAATCATGTTTCTAGATTTGAATAGCTTATGAAAAAAAATTTAAAGAACAATAAAGAAACAAATTTAAAGAAGAAACAAATTTGCTTAGATATTTATTCTTTTCTGAAACTTTCAAGTATCCTCTGTTCAAATAAGTGAAATAAAGGAGCACAGAAAACTTTATGAGATCCTAACGTCAAACAAGATTCGCATTATTTCCCTTGAGTTCTGGAAGTCTATGTACTTAAAGGCTTTGAACTTGCACCGCTTGCTTGTTTGCACAGTCTTTGTGCAGATAGAGATTCCACGAGACGTATGACGATTTTTGCATACGAATTTTTTCAGCCCTGCATCTAAGAAATTGTTAATGCTGTTACTAGAATCCGCCTGACTCAACACGATCCTTTACAGAGTTGTTTTAAATTCAGTAGAGATAACTGCATTTACTTTCTGCAAGGAAATTATTGCTTTCACTACCTTTTTGCTATATGTATTCAAATTTATTTCTGTGAAATAGGACTTTTTTGTACACATTGAACATTTTGTCCACTAAGAAACATTTATTCTGAATTATAATAATAACAAAATGGTTCTTGATTTACTAATTAATTGCCAAAAACAAATTGCATTCGTTTTTTTTTATCATAAGACTCTAAAAACTTATGTGTTTATAATATTTAATTTATTGATAGTCTCTAAAACTGAATCAGTGAAATAGTCTCTGATTATATCAGTGAAAATGTATCAACTGATGAATCAGTGCCATGCTTTTATTTCACTGAGGAATCAGTGAACGCGCCACGTGAACATAACATTTTAATTCGAGAATTCAAAAGTTTCATCTACACGTTACATAATATAATTATACACAGCAATAATTACAATATATTATAATAATTACTTAATTTTTTTTAGTGTTGTTTAACCTAAAATAAACGAGTTCATCGATCGTTAAAATATATTCCTGGTTTTATATTTCCCATCTGAAGATTTCACTGATTCAATAAGTGAGTTCAATCTATTTCACTGATTCTCGGGGAAAGACTTATAACTGCTGCTATCAGTAAATAGTCACTTCGATTCATTCGCCGTTCACTGATTCAGGTTTAGAGACAACGGATTTATTCCTATGTAGAAAAATAATCACTGATTACATCAGTGAAAATATATCAACTGACGAATCAGTGCCATGCTTTTATTTCACTGAGGAATCAGTGAACGCGCCACGAGAACATAACTTTTGAATTCGCGAATTCAAAAGTTTCATCTACACGTTACATAATATAATTATACACAATTATAATTACAATATATTATAATAATTACTTAATTTCCTTTTAGTGTTGTTTAACCTAAAATAAACGAGTTCATCGATCGTTAAAATATATTACTGGTTTTATTATTCCCACCTGAAGATTTCACTGATTCAATAAGTGAGTTCAATCTATTTCACTGATTCGTCAGTCGAATTTCACTGATTCTCAGTGAAAGACTAATAACTGCTGCCATCAATGGATAGTCACTGCGAATCAGTGGCCTTTCACTGATGCAGGTTTAGAGACTACGGATTTATTCCTGTGTAGAAAAATTGCCGTGGCCTAGACGAGGCCCAGGCCTGGCAAGCCTTGACTTGACATGAAACACCGAGCCAGGTCTAAACCAGGCCTAATCTACTGATTATTGCAACTCCCCTTACCGGAGTTTTATTTTAACTAACCAGGCCCAGGTTCGGTATTCCATTCTAGTTCCGGGCCAGGTCAAGAAAAAAGGATCTTAATTCATTTTAATTATTTAAAAATTGTATAAAATTGTGAGGAAATCGATTTATTAAAGAAAAGAAGGTATACAAATTTGGAAAATAAAGTATAATTAATCTATAAAACATGTCAAGTATGTTTAAAATAAAAATTAATTTATTATTTCTACTATCAAGATAATCATTCTTATTTGAAAAATAAAGTATTGTACTGAGTACAATACGGATGATAATCCATGCAAAATTTTATTCTTCAAATATGGAAAAGCATCTTGATAGTAACAAGAAACGTACCCTGGGAAAATTATCGGATTGAAATGCATCCGAATCAATCAGAACTATTCCGATTCATTCCGATATCTGTATCCAAGTCCATGCGAATCATTCCGAACCAATCCGAAAAATGTTTTGTATCTCGTTTGATGAAAAACGATCGAAAATCAATCCGACTTAATCCGATTAATTCCGAGACATCAATTCGAATAAATCCGAATCAATCCGCATCAATCCAAGGTTGGAATGAATCGGATTGATTCTGATTGCATATTCGGTTTGGATCAATCCGAGATCGGATTGATTTGGACTGATCTGGATTGAAAACTTGCTTTCAGATTGGTTCGGATTCATTCCGATTGATGTCTCGGAATTAATCGGATTAAGTCAGATTGATTTTTGACCGTTTTTCACCAAACGAGATACAAAACGTTTTTCGGATTGATTCGGAATGATTCGCATTGGCTCGAATACAAATATCGGAATGAATCGGAATAGTTCTGATTGGCTCGAAATGAATTCCTATCCGATACTTTCCCCAGGGTCTTTATTTCCATTTAATAACTGATCTGATTTCTCTAAGTGAAATCATTTTATTTTAGATTCAAATAACATTTTAATATTTTTATCTATATAATTAGTGAATTCAGTAATAACTCTTAAGTCAAAAATTACGAATTGAAATCTCAATATTTATTAATTGCGTAATTGATAATTACTCTCTAAAGTAAAACTGACTCATTAAATCAATGAAGATGAATCATATGATCAAAAGAAAAAACTCACATGATTAATACTAACAATGAAGTAACATTATTGAAATATTTTATTTTTTACTTAATTAAATGGTCCTTCAAATATCAATTTAAAAATTATAAAAATCAATTCTAGACCATTCATCACTATCCAAATTTGTTAAAAAATTATTTTTATCCTCAATCGTAATTTATTTATAATTTTTATTTACTCCTTTTGCTAAAAGACTTGAAGAAAGGTGAGAAACGAAATGAATCACGAGAAGGAGCAAAAGCTGCTGATTCAACTACTCCGGAAGTAATGCAACGTATTTACGTAAAACGCATGTAGTACTTGTGACTGAATGAATCATCAATGGCTGGAACCATATCGTGTTCGTAATCATGTCTTTCATTTTTTCGGAAATGACTTTGATGCTGAAATTCTGCACCAACTTCATGAATTGTCACGATTTTCTATCAGCAAAAATGTTACATGCATTTTTAAAGCGTTACGGATCAAATTGAAGTGTTACGTTACATATATCTGTTGTAAAGTTCAGGTTCAATGAAAATCCGATTCTCTTTTGTTTTTTTATTGCTACACAACATTTACTTGAATATGTGTCAGCCACTGATTCATTTTAGTATAACAATTTACTAATTATTAGTCATTTTCTATTAAATCTAATCCTGATAAATAGTTATAAACTTTTTAAAAAGTAAATAGGCTTAAACCATTTTGCTTTGAAGTTCAAAAAAAGTATTTATAAAGAATAATTTGAACCACTGGAATTTTCTTCGTTTCTCGCTTTCTTTACGAAAAAAACGCAATTATTAACGAATTTTTCTACTTTTTTTCCACAAATATGTCGAAGATGATTTGATTGGAGAGAATTTGACATTACTTTTTCTAGATTTGTCGATGATAAATATTTGTTCTCAAAACTTTAGATCCTTCGTAATATTGAAAAATTTTTAAACTTAAAGGGACCCGACAACTTTAATCAATATCTTTATGATTCCTTTGACAATTTCCAAAAATGTTATTTTTTTATTCTCTATAATTTTCTGAGTGTGTGTACATTTTCATGGCAATCTGATTTTTTTTCTTGGAAAAATAAATAAAATTAAAAGTTACTGCGATTTACGATTAACGCGTTTTTAACGAAAATTAGCTTTTTCACAAAATTAATTTTTTTATTTTACTTGTAACTTGTTTTCAGTCATGTTACCTCATTTTCCATACCCAAAAAGTTGCTACAGATTGCAAGGAACAAAATAAAAAATGAATCATGACAAATCGTTAAAAAACAGAAAAGTTATTCAAAGTCAAAAAATGTCAAAAAAATGCCACAAAACTTTTTGTTTCAAAATAGATAAAAGTGCTGGAATTTTGAAAAAACCTCAAAGCCTTTCTGAATAAAGGTATTAAACATAAAAAAAAATTATATGAAAGGTCAAAACTCAAAAAATAAAAATATTTAAATATTTAAAAGAATATCCCAAAAACTTATTTCATTTGTAACTTTTTTTTCAGTCATATAACCTTATTTTCCATACCCAAAAATTTTCTACACATTATAAAAGACAAAATAAATAATGAATCATGAAAATTGATCGAAAAACAAAAAAGTTATTCAAAGTCAAGAAATGTAAAAAAAATGCCCAAAATACTCAACATTTTTAGTTTAAAAATACATAAAGGTGCTGGAATTTAAAAAAAAAACAAAATTTTTTTAAATGAAAGTACTTAACATAAAAAAAATTATATGGAAGGTCTAAACCCAAAAAATAAAAATAAAAATATTAAAGGTGGCAGATTCCTTTAAATTTAAATTTCTTCCACACGAGAAAATTCTATAGGGTGGACAATAGAAATATAATATTATTGTTTGAAACTTAAAAAAACATGAGCGAATCTAATGTGCTATGGTGCATCATTACACTGACACACAAGGATGGTTGTCATGACGGCGAGACATTTTGAGTATGCGAAAAGAATAAATAAATAATAAGCGCGTAATAAGTCATCATTTATCAGAATATAGTAGAATACATTTATGCAAATTACTTCCATTCTAATTCAGGACAAGTATGGAAGTTCTTTTATCAATAATGAACATTTACCTCAGCATAATTTGAAAAAATACGAATTGTTGAAAGGAAGTACAAATTTTAGAACTTAATCAGTCATTTTCACTGATTTTCAATAACTAATAGAGTTTAATTTCCATTAATTCAGATTCAAAGAACATATTATATTACAGGTTTAAAATCTGAATTAGTTAAAAAGTGAGCCACTAATTCATTTTCTAAATTTGAATTAGTGAGATTTCACTGATTAAATAGCTGGAAATGTGTTAGTCTTTCACTGCAGTGGAAATTCTACTAACAATAAGTGATTTCGCAATTAAAAACTATAAAATCGTTACTGAAGTTGATCAGTAAAATATATTTTACTAAATGAGTTCTGCTGATCGACTCCAGTAAAAATTTGACTGATTTTCAGTAAAATACCATTGATTGTCAGTATATTTTCCATTGAAGTGAAAGAGTAACCCATTTTCTAATTATTTCATCAGTGAATTCTCGCTCATTTTAATTTAAAGAGCATTGCAGCGTAAACATTTACTGTTTTAATTAGTGGACATTTTTTAATAGTTTTATTAATATATATAACAAATTTTTAGAGTTATTTATCATAATCTCTAAATATCAGTTTTTGAAAAATAAGCGGCTATGGAACTTTAGTGAAAACTTCTTCTAAAGTTAATTAGCGGCTCACTTTTCACTAATTCAGATTTAGAGAAATAATGAAGAAATTTTGTTTTATTTTTATATTTTTATCACAAATAAATGATGTTTTTATTTTTTTTTATAAAAATTCACTATTGTTGATATATTACATCTTGCATTTAAAATTATATGATTTTCAGGAATTCATATGTAATTATTACGTAAGAGCGAGTAAGTACGAGTTCACGAGGTAGTTGCGTAATTTTTCGTTTAAATAACGGTCACCTCTTTTGCGATATCAATATAACTTTTGATAAGAACTTTTACAAAACTAACTTCGAACCCGTATCACTACAAACTCAAATTCATCTCAACGTACAAACAAAAGTATAATCTAAAATTTCAAGAATTCATAACTATTCAAATACTCAAAATACAAAAAGAAGGACCAAATTTGGACGAAAAAAAAATCAGCTATAAAATATTTTATTTGTCTGCCGTACACCGAAAGTTAGCCTTGTCGATGTCGTTTTGCGTGCGGAAAGTTGATTTTCTTGAATAAGTTCGGTAAAATTTGTAGTGTGCGGAAAATAAAAATAAACTTAAAATTTTCCCGCACTAGGGCGGGACAATCAACTTTCCGCACGAAAAACGATATCGACTCGGCTAACTTTTGGTATAGAGCGAACAAAATATATCGTTCGTATCACGTGCGGAACGTATTTTAGCTCGCGACTTGCTCTTGCGTTAAAATACGCCTTTCCGCACTTGATACGAAATATACTATTTTGCACCGTTCTTATTAATATTTAAAAAATTCTAAGGATCATGTAATTATTATTAATAAATTAACGTTTTCAAAATAAATGGCAATTATTCTTGATTACAGAAACATAGATGGAAATTCATGTTAAAATCTTTTCAGAAATCGTCTAATTGTCAATAAAAATTTTAGACACGTATTTATACATGGAATAATGGAACTAACATGAGTTCCCACGCAGAATTTTATCCGGAAATAGAAAACATGTTTCTACATAAAATTAAAAGTGATTTGTCTAATATAGTTTTTCTTATCAAAATTCTTTTTACAGAAAAAAATCCTATTCTTTTTACATCTGAAAAAGTATACAAAACTAATTAAAATCAAATTTTACTAAAAAAATTAGTGACGGCGTAATTTTCAAAAGCTAATTTAGTTAATTAAGTGGTATCTGAATGAATCAATTTAGAAAACTTTGATAAAATTCAAAACTAATTTCGAACCCGTATCACTACAAAATCAAATACATCTCAACGTCAAAACAAAAGTATAATTCAAAATTTCAAGAATTCGAAACTGGTCGAACCATCAAAATACAAAAAACTACCAAATTTGAACCAGAAAAATTTCTTAAAATAAAAGATTATAAGAAACCAACAAGAAAGGAAGAAAGAAGGCAACCTTCCGAAACCTTTTCCTTCTTTTTCTTTCCTTTGTCCTCTTTTGTCTTTATTACCCATTTTTGGTTCAAATTTGGTCGTTTTTTTTGTATTTTGAGGGTTCGAATATTTTCGAATTCTTGAAATTTTGAATTAAACTTTGGTAAAATTGATATAAATTTTATTTTCTCGGGCACGGTGCCAAATTAAAATAATAATCGATGGTCATACGAGGAAATGGTAAATAATGTATGTCCCTCAACGCGGAAATACTTAAGAGATCCTGCAAACTGCCAGGTCTGACTGTGGCCTTCATCATTCGCAGTCCGGACACGAATTATCCGTTATTAGAATATTAACCATTTGACTCTATATATTCTTATCAATACTCAACTCATCCAGCCATCTTTTCTTTCCAGTATGTGTGCGAGACTCTTATCTGCAATTTCCACGTCTGAGGTAAATTATACATTTGCATACAGGAAAGTTGCGGGCTAGTTCATTAATTATTATTCAATGTCATAGCATTGCACTTTATATTATCCTACTCTAAATCCCTATACGTAGGAACCTGATCTTACAATATTGATCAGTTCTTTTTACTAATTTTAATCAGTAACTGAATTCTAGCTATACATTTAGTTGTTTTGAGTTCATTACTAGAGAAATCAATTAGTATCAAGTGATTTATTACTAGAATTAAGTCACTGACTAAAACTAGTAAAATAAAATGTTCGAAATTAACGAGGGTCCAGGCATTTACATAACCTCAAAACAAACTGTATTTTCCAAATAAATATAATAAGTAGTAATAAACTGTATAATTATGTATTTTGACGCGCTGATTACGAATATGATAGTGAAAATTGGCGCAAATTCGATTTTTATGGTGAAAGCCATGAAAAACACATGAAAATCATGGTTTTTTGCGTTTATTTCAGCCAATAGGCAAAATTTCGAAAAAGGTTTGAAACAAAATTTATAGAATTCGTTGCATTACATCTTGTTTGTTATTCCATATTTTATCTATGACCAATAGTTTCGGAAAAACTCTGGGTAAAACTAAAGTTTCGATACCGGACTCTGAAGTGGCAGGGGTTACGTATAAAATGTTCATATTTATCATCAAATATCTCGAAAACTATCATCTGCAAAAAAAATTTATCATTACAAAAAATGTGTATTTCGACTTAATCTATAATTTCTGATTCGAACTGTTTTCGAAGTTTTGCGTATTGGCTGAGATAAGCGCAAAAAACACGATATTCATGGGTTTTTCATGGCTTTCTTCATGGAAATCGAATTTGCATCAATTTTCACTATCATATTCGTAATTAGCGCGTCAAAATACGTAAATGTATGGATTTTTTAAAGAAATCGGAGGGTTCAGCTCTTTGGAACTTTATCCAACGATTTTCCTTACAAGTTCAAAAAACAATATTGACGAATAATAAATTAAACCACTTCTCATTTCGTCTTTTCACTCTTTCTTCATAAAAATTAGACAATAATTTATAGCAGTATGAAAATTGAAATCAGAATTAGTTGCAATGCATTTTAGAAGAAGCAACAGTACATTTCTTGAAAAAAATTATTTGGAGTCAAAATTATTTGTTTACTGATAGTTAGTTGACATATTTTTTTCAACTTCGTCATTATTATAATTTATTATACCATTTGAATAAACAAGAGCTCTTTTTTATTAAGTCAATTTTCAACTAATTTGCATCTTTTAGTTCATTTGTCTCGACGAAATTTCTGTTAATATCATGAAAAGCATTGTTCCTAATGATTGGAACTAATTAAATAATTTCATCTACGTGAAAATATTCTTCAAAGGATCTAGAAAATGATTTAAAATTAATTCGAAAAAATTCAATTTAATTCATTAATTAAGAATGATTAAACTAATCATGAATTAATAAAATAATTAATTGAAATTATTCGAATTTAAAGTAGCAGACAATCAATTATTTAATTAATTAACTTCATATCAATTTTTCATATATAAATAATTTCGAACAATTTTTAAATACAGAATTAAATATTAGCAATACTTTCTGCTCTCTTTTATTGAGTCCACTTTCAACTAATTCGCATCTTTTAATTAATTTGTATTAACCAAATTTCTGTTAATATTATGGAAAGCATTGTTCCTAATGATTAGAACTAATTAAACAATTTCATCTACGTGAAAATATTCTTCAAAGGATCTAGAAAATGATTTGAAATAATCGATTTAAAATTAATTCGAAAAAATTCAATTTAATTTATTAATTAAGAATGATCAAACTAATCATAAATTAATAAAATAATTAATTAAAATTATTCAAATTCAAAGTAGCAGACAATCAATTATTTAATTAATTAACTTCATATCAATTTTTCATATATAAATAATTTCGAGCAATTTTTAAATACAGAATTAAATATTAGCAATACTTTCTGCACGTGTTTGTACTAAAAAGAATACCAACGGAAAAAATCACGCGAAATGTACCGTAACATGACTCTTAATTAGTTTTCATGATAAATAATCATTATAAGTTCGGAGAGTTACACAATAATGAAAAGTCTTAAATTGATTAGTTTTTAGAGTCTTGCATCTACTTAACCTATAATTTTCTCTATTATTGCATATTTAATCTAGATGCTAAAAATAATAATACCGATGGATATTGTTTTGTATCTATTTAAAAAAAAAAGCCTTTAATATTTATTATCTATCACCAAACAACAATAAAAATGATTGATTCCATTATCCCTGATAATTTAAATGATATTTTATTGTTATTAAAACTTGATATAAATAGTATTAGATTTTGATCCTAAATTTGTCTTTACAATGAAAAAAGCAGGTGCTATTAATCAGTAGAGTTAGAAATTCATTGTCAAATAGATTATGCCTAGAATAAGAATCTCGTTAGTGCAAGTCTGACTATTTACGACGTTTCTACTCTCATGTTCTATGGTCTGACTCAACATGAAAGGATTGCTTGTTCTACTGAAATTATAGAGTGTGTTTGCTGCTTATTTATTTGATTCCATTTCAGATACACAGTTTTTATATTCTAAACGTCCAACTGACGATGGTAACCCGCATTCAATTGTAATTACTAGAATCGACTAATTACATCGATTTTTATTCATTAGAACTTTGAAGGTTACTCTGATAAAATCGAAATTACTCGCGTTTCTGCTTCGCGAAAATTTAAATGACAAGTCGAGTTCTATCTAATAATTGCAAAAAAACGCTTTGCACTTTAAATTATATTACATTTCCACATTTTTATCAATTATTATTACGTGTAAACAATCTTCAGTAGATAAACGTGAAAAAGTCATTAAAAAAAACAACAATGCTAGCTTTTTCCTAAAATTTAAAAACATATCGTTTACTAATTAAAATAGTTACAAAAACTAAATATACCGGTAAATTTGGTAAAGACACTCTCTAAATTTGAATCAGTCAAATTTTCACTGATTGGATCAGTGATTTGACTTTTCACTGATTCATCAGTGAAAAAATATTTTTTACTGTTAAATCAGTCAATTTTCACTGAAATAATCAGTAAAATTTGACTGATTTACACTAACCTCTTTTTAGCTATTTGAATCAGTCAAATTTCACTGATAATCAGTAGATTTTGACTGATTCAAATTTAGAGAGCAGTGTTTCCAATAGACAAATAATAATTAGCCGCGGTTAATTAACCGGTAAATTTACCGACTCACAACACTAGATAGAACTGATTGGCACATGAAAAACCAAACTACTGATTGAATTAGTAATAGTTGGATTGTCATTGAAAGAGTTGTTTGTCGGTAAAATCCTTTTCTTTCTGTTGAGAAAACATTAATAAAGATGATTGTACTTTTTTCTGCATCAGGTTCTTAAGTTGTTGCTAATGATTTACGATAAGGATAAGTAAATACATCGTCTCAATAATTTGAATGAGACATTCACCTCAAATTATTGACGCTGGCCACATCCGCATATTGCATCGCTTGCATAGCAAGTAAAATAAGTTGAGTGGTATACGCACAATATATAAAAATTTACCATAAAGCATGTGGAACACGTGATGGCATGATCGTTGCATAAATTCTAATTCGCTATTTATATCATTCTTTCCATTCCATGACATAAAAATCCTAATCAAATGTAAATATTTCCAATAGAAGTAATGTGTTTTTAAATTTTAAATAAAAAACTTGACTTTTCTTAGTTGATATAAATTACTACTCTCTAAACCTGAATAGTTACTGATTATATCAGTAAAAATATTTAAACTGATGAATCAGGGCCCTGCATTGATTTCACTGAGGAGTCAGTGAATGCGCCACGTGAACATAACTTTTGAATTCGCGAATTTAAAAGTTTAAACTACACGTTACATGGTATAATTATACTCCCTAAATGTGAATCAGTCAAATTCTCACTGATTAAATCTGTGATTTGCTTTTTTACTGATTCATCAGTGGAAGAAATATTTTTTACTGTTAAATCAGTTAATTATCATCGATTAATCAGTGGATAAAATATTTTTTACTGCTAAATCAGTAAATTTTCACTGAATTAATCAGTGAAATTTGACTGATTAACAGAAACCTCTTTTTAGGTTATTGAATCACGCAAATTTCAGTGATAATCAGTAGATTTTGACTGATTCAGATTTAGAGAGTACACAATAATAATTCACTAATTCGCTTAGGGAAAATTCCTGCTAACCATTAGTCATTTTTCACTATAATTGTAGTGAAAAATTGGAAACTACTAAAATAAATAGTGAAAAATGACTAATGATTGGTAGAAATTTTCACTAAAGAAAATTAATGACCGACTTCTCACTAATTCAGATTTAGAGAGTACGTAATTTCTTTTTAGTGTTATTTAACCTAAAATAAACGAGTTCATCTATCGCTAAAATATATTGTTGGTTTTATTATACCCACCTGATGATTTCACTGATTCAATAAATGTGTTTAATCTATTTCACTGATTCATCACTCGAATTTCACTAATTCTCAGTGAAAGACTTATAAGCTTCTAATTACTAATTCAAATCAGTAAGGAACTTTACTGATTAGGCAGTGAAAATGATCTAGAAAATAATGAAGAATATTTCTCTTCAAATAAAAAGTATTTTCATGAAAATAGTTTCTCTTTTAAATTGTTTTTATCTAAACAAAAGTCTGCGTAATTGCAACTAATATTTTTATTTTCAATCGTTTCCTGACTGGTACATATCAACAGCCTCTGAATCGATCGAAGGTCACTATGAAGTCATCAGGTGAAGCTGAACTTTGTAAATGAACAGGTATCGTAAGTGACGTCACAATTCAAGTAGACTTATATCAATAATTGCAAACAAGTCTGCACAGAAAACCGTATATATAATCAATTTCACGTAATTTAAATAATTTAAACTCAGATTCTTCTCATTCAAATTATGATCAAATTTTCACAATGAGTATTATTGCTAGAATTTTTTTTTGTTTTTGTTAAATAAAAAATACTTACTGAGTGTTTTGGATTTCGCTTTTTTAACTTTTATAGGCAATAATATACTTGAATGATAAATTTTTTTATGTAGGGAGAGAGAAAAATATTGAAAATAAAAAAGTTAGTTTTGCGATTCTTTAGACAAAAGTTATTTTTCACTAAAGTAAAAAACAATTGGTTCATCTTATGACAACCAAATAATTTGATAATAAACCAGATTAACTAGAACGTTTTGTTTCTCCATCAATAGACTTTTATTTCTGAGTCAACTTGTTTTTTTTAAACAAAATTTGTCTAATAACAACAAAAATGAGATAAATCAAATTTTATTTTCTAAACTTCATTCTCTTCCTTAAAACGCTTTGCTTAGATAATTCAAAATATTATGTAATAATCAAAAAAACTATTTCGTTAGTCGAAATAAATATTTAAATAGAATCTACTAAGTTACTGAGTAACTGAACGAATTAATAAAATTCCAAGTAACCAAAAATTGAGTTGAGCGGTTAGTCGCAGTTTGGAATTTTCAAAAATCGATTTTTGGGTTTTTGCATATTTTTATAGTTTTTTAATTAAAAAACAACGGGTGATTTTTTGGCGAAAATCGAACGTCCAAACCCCTTAACGAATCAAACATTTGGTTCTTTACCCAATAACAATAGAATATTTTCTATAAAGTGCGAAAAGGCGTATTTTGACACAACAGCAAATCGCGGCTCGCTCGTGCGTTAAAATACATTCCGCACGTAATATGAACGATATTTTTTGTTCGCTGTGTACCGAAAGTTAGCCAAGCGATGTCGTTTTGCGTGCGGAAAGATGATTTTCCCGCGCTAGTGCGGAAAAATCAACTTTCCTAATGCAAAAAGACACCAGCAAGGCTAACTTTCGTTGCAGGACGGACAAAATAGTATATTTTATATCAAGTGCGGAAAGCCGTATTTTAACGCAAGAGCGAGTCGCGCGTTAAAATACGTTTCGCACGTGATACAAACGATATTTTTTGTTCACTGTATACCGAAAGTTAGCCGAGTCGGTATCGTTTTGCGTGCGGAAATTTAGTTTTCCCGTACAAGTGCGGGAAAATGTTAAGATTGTTTTAATTTTCCGCACACTTAAAATTTTACCGCACGCAAAATGACACCGACAAGGCTAACTTTCGGTGTAGAGCGGACAAAAAATGATTTTCCTCATCCAAACGATTTTTTTTCTGCCTATTTATGTATTTCAAAACGTAAAAGAAGTATTGGTCGACAATTTCAAACTCAAGACCACTCACCATTGCGCCCGTTTGTGATACAGAGGAAGCATCCGTTTTTGCGTAAAGAGCGGCAAAAAGAAGCAAAAGACTTCCGGTGACTTTGCTCCAGGTCACCACTTCTTTAGCCATCATTTCTTCTTTTTTTCCACTATTGTTGGAAACCCCTCAAACTTCAGCAGAAAATAAAACAAAGACTCGAAGTTTTAAAAAAAACCAACAGATGCAGAAGCGGATGCAAACTAATAAAGACCGATTAATCTCGACCTGGATCTCACTAAAAACTTCCTGTCATCACAGTTCGATCGCGTTACATCCGGACACAGAATCAACACTCGCGCTCACGAAATTTCAATAATTTCAGTAAAACTCCAAGTTCAACACAAATCTTCCGCTTTTTATATTTTCCTCTCAAAGAAGACGTACTTCGTAAAGTTTATTAGCCAAAATACTTTACGAAATTACTTTCTTCTTATTTGCTTCCTTCTTTTCTCTCTCTTTAGACTTTTCTTCAAGTTCAGCAAAACTCGTTCCTTCTTCGCTTCACTTTCGCTTTGCAGGGTCAGACTAACATCGTTGCCAAGACAGTATCGATTCTAGTTTCGCTAAGGGCACGACATTAAACTCTAGAATAATAAGGAACGATTTATTTTCCACTTTTCAGGACCAAAGTTCCATTTTTATTTGAAAGTTTGCGCGGATTAAGTGAGGGGTTTGAACAAAAAAAGGTAAAGAGAGAAAGGAAGAAAAACGTGACCGACGCGTGTTAGTCGGAGAAAGAGACGCGCGTCTCGTACTGGCCCGGAGTCCACCGCCACTCTGACTCACAATCAGTCTGACTCTGACTTTTATTTAAGTCTCCCACCACTGATGCCTCCACACGCGGACAACTTTACTATTCGAACTCAATGATAAACTTCTGAGAGTCCTCTGTGCCTTCTTCGCTTTATATTAATATAAAGGACTCGAAGGACAAGGACCTCAAAGAAGAAAGGCATTTCTTTCTATCCTGTCACCCCTAGATGCATCAAATCCACCCCTTATCATTGCCATTGTTGTGGAAGAGTTCAATCAAACGATATGTATCAGGGCAAATAATCGACTTATTTCATCTTCTGAGAGTCAATTACTTTATGCGCAATTTTATTCATTAGAATCTAAAGTACTGGAGTACTTGTCGTAAAATTGTCTTGAAGCTAACATGGTTCAATATAGATAATATACTTTTTCAAAGTCAAAAAATTCCAGCACCTTTATGTATTTTTAAACGAAAAATTTTGAGTTTTTTTCACATTATTTGACTTTGAATAACTTTTTTGTTTATTAAGGAATAGTCATGATTTTTTTTATTTTGTTCCTTACAATGTGTAGCAACTATGTGGGTATGGAAAATAAGGTAACATGACTGAAAGAAAAGTTTTAAAAATCTGCCCGCTTCGCGGGCACATTCTCATTGCGCGCTTCGCGCTCCGTTCTTTCTGGACCTCGCGCTTCGCGCTCGGTCTTGTGCTCTCCGCATACATTTAAGTTTATTTCTTATAATTTGATACTGAAGCTCAAACTAATTTTATAATTATATTACAGATGATGTGAATTACGCATTTTCTCAAAGTCACTGAATTTCTTTTTGAATTTAAGTGAAACAGGAAATTCAATTTACTTAAGGCTCTATCGGCCTTAAGGAACACATTCTCATCATGACACTCGCGCTTCGCGCTCGATTTTCTGTATGCATTTTTGTAACTTTTTAATAAATTACATGATTATTGATAAATTTATTTTCTTCCAAATATCTCAAAAAGGAAAAACAATCCTAGACTTTATTTAAGGAAACGATTTTGTAGAACAACGCTTATTTCGTATCTCACATATTTTGGTGAAACAAATCGAATTTTTTCAATATTAAAAATCAAAACATAAAATATACATCCTGTCCCGAAATTTCTTTATCAGAATTTGAAACATTTTTTTTGTATCTCACATATTTTATCTAAAAAATGGAAATTTTGAATTTTAATCGTATTTTTTGGAATTGAAACGAAAAATATATGTTTTATCAGAAACTGTGTAAGACAAAATTTGTAGATCTTTTTGAAACTAACAACTTTGTATTCTTACGTTTTTTTCTTATTTTACATATTATTGTTAAAAAATTGAATTTTGGATTTTCAATAGTTTTTTTTTTAATTAAAAAGAAAAATATGCATCTTATGAAAAAATGTTACAATTCAAATTTGTAGGTCTTTATTTATTCAATAATATTGTATCATAACGTTTTTTCGTATCTCGTATAATTTAACTGGAAAATGGAATTTTGATATTGACTTTTTTCGAATTTGAATATGCTGTAACATTTCTAATTTTGATTTAATCAAAAAATGTTATCAGGATAATTTTTAGACATTTATGAGCACTATCTAAAACCAGTATTGAAATTTTTGATTTTTTCAAAAAATTATTTTCAAAAACACAAAAGTACTGCTCAACCCCTCAATTTTGATTGGATGTGGCTGGTTTACGAACTTGTCCTTACTTTTTTGGCTCCGATAAAGTGTACCAAAGCTCAATTCAATCTGATAATTCTATCGAGAGTTATGCCGCACACGACCTACAGACAGACAGACAGACAGACACTTTCGTAAAAACCATTTTTTCTGACTCAGGGGGTCTCAAAACGTAAAGATTTGATGAAAATTTCGAAAGTCATTTTTCACATAAAACCAATACCTTCTCATCCATGATGAGAATGTAAAAAAATATATAATTTTGGGATATTTATTATTTTATTTTATTTGTAAGTTATTTTTCAGTCATGTTAACTTATACGACATATAGAAAAAATTGCTGCACATTGCAAGAAACAATATGAAAAAAGAATCATAAAAATTGATTAAAAAACAAAAAAGTTATTCAAAGTCAAAAAATGATCAAAATTCTAAGTTTAAAAATACAGCAAGGTGCTGGAATTTTTAAGAAACCCCAAAACCTTCATAATTAAAAGTACTAAGCATTAAAAAAGTATGTTAAGGAACAAAATGAAAAGAAAGTCATGACAATTGGTTAAAAAATAAAAAAGTTATTTAAAGTCAAAAAATGCTCAGAACATTGAGTTTAAAAATAGAGAAATGTGCTGGAATTTTTAAGAAACCCCAAAACCTTTCTAAATAAAGGTACTAAACATTAAAAATGCATGTTAAGGAACACGATAAAATAAGAATCATGACAATTGGTTAAAAAACAAATAAGTTATTCAAAGTAAAAAATTTCCAACACCTTTATGTATTTTTAAACGAAAAATTTTGAGTTTTTTTGACATTATTTCACATTGAATCACTTTTTTGTTTATTAACGAATAGTCGTGATTTTTTTTATTTTGTTCCTTACAATATTTAGCAACTATTTGGGTATGGGAGATAAGGTAACATGACTGAAACAAACGTTACGATTAAAATAAAATTTTGGGATATTTTTTATTTTATTTAATTTGTAAGGTATTTTTCAGTCATGTTAATATATTTGCCATGGATAAAAAGTTGCTGCACATTGTAAGGAACAATATGAAAAAAGAATCATGGCAATTGATTAAAAAACAAAAAAGTTATTCAAAGACAAAAATTGCTCAAAATTTTGACATTAAAAATACAAAAATGTGCTGGAATTTTTAAGAAACCCCAAAATCTTTATAAAAAAGGTACTTAACATTAAAAAAACATTATTAGAAACAAAATAAAAAAAGAATCATGACTATTGGTTAAAAAACAAAAAAGTTATTCAAAGTCAAAAAATGCTCAAAATTTTTAGTTTAAAAATACAGAAATGTGCTGGAATTTTTAAGAAACCCCGAAACCTTTCTAATTAAAGGTACTAAGCATTAAAAAAGTATGTTAAGGAACAAAATGTAAAAAGAATTATGACAATTGGTTGAAAAAGAAAAAAGTTATTAAAAGTTAAAAAATGTTCAAAATGTTGAGTTTAAAAATACAGAAATGCGCTGGAATTTTTAAGAAACCCCAAAACCATTATAAATAAAGGTACTAAGCATTAAAAAAGCAAACAAAATAAAAAAAGAATCATGAAAATTATTAGTTAAAAAACAAAAAAGTTATTCAAAGCCAAAAAATTATCAAAATTCTAAATTTAAAAATTAGAGAAATGTGCTGGAATTTTCAAGAAACCCCAAAACTTTTCTAAATAAAGGTACTAATCATTAAAAAAGCAAACAAAATAAAATAAGAATCATGACAATTGGTTAAAAAACAAAAAAGTTATTCAAAGTCAAAAAATGCTCAAAATTTTGAGTTTAAATATGCAGAAATGTGCTGGAATTTTTAAGAAACCCAAAAATCTTTCTAAAGAAAGGTACTAAACATTAAAAAAACATTGTAAGAAACAAAATAAAAAAAGAATCATGACATTTGGTTAATAAACAAAAAGTTCAATCAAATTGAAAAATTGTCAGAAACATGCCCAAAAACTCACAATTTTTAGTTTAAAAATGCATAAAGGTGCTGGAATTAAAAAAAAAACCAAAACCTTTCTTAATAAAGGTACAGTGGTGATATAAGGTGATATAAAATTATATGGAAGGTCTAAATTCATAAAATAAAAATATTAAAGGTGGCGGATCCCCTTAACAATAAATACTCTCTTTTTAATAATTTAAAGCTTACGCTGTAGGAAGTGTACATAAAAACTGTCACCCAATACATAAAATGATTATTTATAAATAAAATGTTTCTATTTTACTGCCAAATTTCACAAGAGGTATTACAAATATTAATAACGAACATCATTAGTGGGAAAAAATGTTAATGTCATATTTCATAAATAAACATTTGCGTCTCTCGATTATTATTTTATGTGCCACCGGCGCGCAAACTCGTTTTTTCGCTACAGTTAACAGTAGCGCAATGTAGTACATTTCGCCAGAAAGGAATGAAATGTAAAAATTGAACTGCGCATGCGCCCATAGTCATGAAACGAAGCTCAATCCTTCTTATTCTTCTTCTTCTTCGTACAGCGTTAGCATCTTACTGGCCAAGCCTTGTACATTTGAACTGCGGATGCGTCTACTAAAATCCATTACTACTACACAAGATCGATAAAATCAAAATGGCCGGGACTAGTCGTGACATATCAAGTGTAATGACTAGCGCCGCAAACAACTACAATACTAGTTTAGACTCCAGTGTACGCATAAAAACTCGTATACGCACCGAAGTCAAATAAAATAGAATACGTGCCAATGCACACAATTCGGGTAATTCCGAGACTCGCGACAATGACCCTCATTCTGCGCCTGGGCACGTAATGTACTATTATGTGCCACCGGCGCGCAAACTAGTTTTTTCGCTACAGTTGACAGTAGCGCAATGTAGTATATTGCGCTACAGAGGAATGAAATGTAAAAATTGAACTGCGCATGCGCCTATAGCCATGCAACGGAGGACAATCTTCTTATTCTTCTTCTTCTTCGTACAGCGTTAGTACCTTACTGGAAAAGCCTTGTACATTTCGCATGCGTCTATTAAAATCCATTACACTCGAGATTCTCTATAACGAGAAGCTCGAGCATCGGAGACCTCTCTGCAACGAGCGCGAGAGGGATCCCCTCCATATCCTACTTGTTGCTACGCGCTGTTATGCGTATTATATAATGCGCGCAGTCAGTCTGTCAGTGAGGCTATGTGAATAATTTATTTACATAGTTAAAAGCGTATAAAAAAGATTTCTGTGAGTATTGAACATGGAATTAACTTATTTGACGGTATGTACTCAAAATACTAAAAATATAATAATATAATAATAAAAATATCTATGCTTAGGGGAGAAGCGGCGAAATTGGCGCACCTAATAGAAAGTGCGAGTTTAAAAAGAAAGTATGTGACTAAAAATTATGAAAAAATATTTATTTAATAGCTGGATATCTTTTCTATACTTTCCAATGGATAAAGATTGCATTGAAAATTATTAAAGTAGGTTTTTATTCAGATTTCCGAAGGACTGCCACGTATTAGTTATATTTTCATAGATTTAGAATTACATGTCAGTAGCAAAGGTTGGTGAAAAGAGGTAGTTATAATTTGAAACTAAATTTGAGATAGTATATCAAGATATGTGAAGTTTTTTATACCTTCATTCACATAAACCAGCCAAAGTTAAAATATATTTTATATTTGTACAATAAAATACTGGCAATTGTGGATATTTAAGTGAATATTCAAATTGAAATCATTTTTATAGAGAATTATTTGAATTTTTAATCAGAAGTATATACAATTATTAACTTTAGAAGACTTATAAATAATAGAAACAATCAATCAAAAATACAAATTTTTTACTTACATTGCTTTCACATCTTAAAATCGAGAAAACTTTCAAAACACTGTCAGACTGCAAATTAATTATTAAAAATCGCTTTTAAAATGCCTTAATACCTCAAACTTGAAAAAAAATTTAACCACTGATTGTTCAAATGAATATAACCTTACAAAGTCGTTACATCAGTTTTGCGAACCACATTACCTCCCATGTCACAAAAAATCTTAAGAAAAAGATTAGCAGAAAAGTCCAGCAACATTCAAATGTATATATCTATATATTAATAATTGTGTACTTACTATCTTCTTTATATTTTCAATCATAAACATCCGAGCACTTGACTACAGTCACCGGTTTCCAGAAACACAACACGTGTGCCAACTTCGCCTCTGATTTGAATCTCGTATGCGCCAATTTTGCCGCAAGTGTATCGTTCATTAATTAAATACTTTTTACGTAAAATGCTTATTTTTTCATACAAATATTCTATCTTAATCGTAAGATTAAATATCAAAGATTATAAAATCGTTGCATTAATCTAATTCACCTTGAATTACTATTATTTAACGATTTAACTGAATGGCTTCGAACATAACCATTATGCCAAAAAACGATTAATCGCAATAAAACTGTATTAAGCAATTAGATTTTTATAATGTTTTCCATCAAATACATATCATACAAGAATGCACACGATAGAACTATTTTTATTTTTTGTTATGTTATCATTTTCTGAAAAATAGGGTGCACCAATTTAGACGACGCGCCAATTTCGCCGCTTCTCTCCTATCAGGTGTATTTTTGAATATTTTCAGAAAAAAACAAAAGTCTTGACAATGAATAAAAAAATGTAAATTTTGACAAATTTGGAAAACGGGATGAAAAATTGGGAAATTTGCCAAGAATACAACGTTTCAAATTCGAGCGCGCTTCATTCCGTAGTAGTGGGAGATGAGGGGTCGATCGTCTGCTCGTTATAGGGAAGCGTGACGCGCTCGTAAAAGGGAGGCCTTGTTACAGGGAATCTCGTTATAGTGAGTCTCGAGTGTACTACTACACAAGATCGATAAAATCAAAATGGCCGGGACTGGTCGTGACATATCAAGTATAATGACTAGCGCCGCAAACAACTACAATACTAGATTAGATTCGAGTGTACGCATAAAAACTCGTATACGCACCGAAGTCAAATAAAATAGAATACGTGCCAATGCACACAATTCGGGAAATTACGAGACAATGCTCGCAGGAGATCGAAGCCGAGGCGCGATCAGTCCTACGAGCATTGTCGCTCGTCACGCAAAAACCCTCATTGTGCGCGTAGGCACGTAATATACTTTTATATCCATTACAACCAGAAAAAAAGTTTCTTTGATTCAAAAAAAATTTCTTTAAATCAAACAAATTTGTGCATTGATATACGGTCAAAGAAAAGTTTCTTTGTTCTCGATGATAAACTTCTGGGAGTCCTTTGTGCCCTCTTCTTAATATAAAGGACTCGGAGGACCAAAGGCCCTCAAAGAAGAAAGGCATTTCTTTCTATCCTGTCACCCCTAGATGCATCAGATCCACCCCTTGTCATTGTTGCGGAAGAGTTCAATCAAACGATTTGTATCAGGGCAAATAATCGACTTATTTCATCTTCTGAGAGTCAATTACTTTATGCGGAGTTTTATTCATTAGAGTCTAAAGTACCGGACTTTTGAATACCCGTGTGGAAAATTGTGAAGCTGTCAAGGTTCAATATAGATTCCATACTGGCGTGATAAAGAGTTTATGTTAAGAATAGCAGCAAATGATAAATCTAGATGAATTGGAAAATATGTAGATTAAGGGGAACCGTGACCTTTAATATTTTTATTTTTTGTGTTTAGGGATTTCATATCATTTTTTTATGTTTAGTACCTACATTTAGAAAGGTTTTAGGGTTTTTTTGAAATTCCAGCATCTTTATGTATTTTTAAACTAAAAATTTGGAGTATTTTGGGCATTTTTTTGACATTTCTTGACTTTGAATAACTTTTTTATTTTTAAATCATTTGTCATGATTCTTTTCTTCTTTTGTTCCTTACAATGTGTAGAAATGTTTTGGGTATGGAAAATAAGCTTTTAGAATTCTAGATCACGAGTCAGTCTTGAGTCGAGTTTGCGTAGAAGACTTGAAACATACACTACCGGTTAAAATTATTTGTTCACCTGCTGTTTTAGCTATTCTTAAAGTGTCTTAATTTTTATAATAACAAGTTGAAGTTTCTTTTCCCGTGATAGCATGGAAGTCAATAAAATTTTGCACCTAATGAGCCCAAGTTGAAGGCAAAATGATAATTTTAAAAGAATATATTGCAAAAAACGTAAAATTTCGATAATTTTGAAAAATATTAATAACACTGCAATTAATTAAGATTTTTAAACGTTTTTGGTCTCACTTTGAAAGTTACTCTTCATAGTATTTTGTTAACTCATCAAGATATTTTTAGAATTTTTCTTTTGGATTCTACCCTGGAGTCAAACATGGTACAAAAAAGTCGAAAAATTTCAAATAAAGACAGTAATCTATAAATCAATTTAAAAAATCAAAAATATTACCATTTTCATAAATATTCTTAAATTTTATTAAAATATAATACAGATTGGTTTTTAAAAATTTCTTGTAAGTAGCTACACATTTAAAAAATTTTACGACCTTTTTGTATCATTTTTGACCCCGGGTAGAATACAGGAAAAAAAATCTGAAAATATCTTGATTAGTTAGCAAAATAATATGAAAACCTACCATTTAAATGAGACCAAAAACTTTTAAAAATCTTAATTAATTTCAGAGTTGTTAATATTTTTTAGAATCATTGAAATTTCACGTTTTTTGAAATTTTTTTTTTTATAAAATTAACATTTTGTCTTTAACTTATGCTCATTAGATGCAAAATTTGATTAACTTTTATGTTATGATAGGGAAAAACATTTCAACTTATTATTATAAAAATTAAGACACTTCAGGAATAGCTGAAACAGCAAGTGAACAAATAATTTTTACCGGCAGTGTATGACATGAAGTTTACTGAGCTATCAATATTTGAATCGCCTAAATGAGAGAAAAAAATGGCTTTAAAGTTAAAAAATACAAAAATATCGGTTTTTAATCAGAATTGGAAGTTCTCACGATAAATCGGAAGCTGTGCAAACACTAATAACGGCGTTCTAGACTGGTTTACTCAAATTTTACTATAAATTAGTTCAAGATAATATAATGTACCAGGTGTACAAGTATGAAACCGGTAATTTTTTTGAGAAAATACACGTTTATTTAATAAAAATGGTTATACATTCAATCTTCAAAGTAATGGCCATTGCTAGCCACACATTTTTCCCATCTCTCTGGCAATTTGTGTATGCCTCGCCAAAAAAATTGTTCGTTTTTTGAGTCAAACCAGTCATCGAGCCATTTTTTCACATTTTCATACGAATCGAAGCGCTGTTCAGCAAGTGCGTGCCCCATTGATGAAAATAAGTGGTAGTCAGATGGAGCCAAGTCTGGTGAATAAGCCGCATGGGGGAGGGCTTCCCAGCTGTACGAATTTACCAATTCCCGAGTCTTTTTTGTTCGATGTGCTGGTGCATTGTCATCAAGAAAAATCACTTTGTGTTGCCTAGTTTGATATTCTGGACGTTTTTGGCGCAAAGCACGATTCAAATCGGCCAATTGTTGTTGGTAGCGTTGACCAGTAACTGTTTCACCTGGTTTCAGAAGGTCAAACCATATAACACCCTTCTGATCCCAATCTTCAAACTTTTTTGGTGGTTTTCCACGATCTTCGTTTCTCACATCAAAATTACCACTTTTGAATTTTTTAAACCACTCGAAACACTGTGTTTTGCCTGGACCATGCTGGCCGTAAGCTTCCACAAGCATTCGATGGGCTTCCAAAGCAGATTTCTTCAATTGGTAACAGAAAATCAATGATGTCCGCAAATCGTAGTTTGAAGGCACAAAAATCGACATTTTTACTAGCGAAAAAAAATTAGTTGTTGTATGAAACTTGATTGTTTATGAACTGAATATTGTTGACAGAACTCAATGCGAAGAAATGGCGTCAATGATTTGGTTTGACAGAGCGTATAGTTTTACCTAGCGACACATAGATGTCATTACCGGTTTCATACTTGTACACCTGGTAATTTTCAGGCGCTTAGAAAAATCGTTTTGTTGAATGCATTTGGTTAATTTAGAAAAATATTTTGGTTCAATGGGGTACATTTTTATTCATCTGATCAAACTTCTTCGCTCCAGTGAACCAAAGCTTTTGGTTGAACAGTTTGATTCATAATAGAAAATATTCTCTTGGTATTACAATTTTGTTTAAATTCGCCAAATGAATTACAAAACAGATTTAGCAACTTAGGTTATCTTGAACTTATTACTAAAACGTTAAGGGATTTTTCTTTATTTCTCTCTGAATTAGTTAAGGGGGCGTTCACATAATACGTCACACAGTTTATGGGGGGGGAGGGGTCTGCAAATTGTGACGTGGTGTGACATGTTGGGAGGGGCGTTTGCCCTCTGCGTTATATCACACATTAAATGTGTACTCACGAAATTTGAAAAAAAGTTCTGAAAAGATTATCTACAATAATAATTAATAGCTTCTTTTTTTACTGGGTTTTGTACGCGTTAACGAAAACATGATGAAAAAAGTTTTTAAATCACATCAAACTATACGTATATGAATTTAAAAACAAATGAATGATTTAAAAAAAGTTGCATTTCTAAAAAAATGTTCCATACTTTAAAAAACTGGAAAATTATTCAAGATTTCAAAGCAGATATCAAAAAACATTACAAATAAAAATTTTATATTTTTAACCTTTTTATGATTTTTTCTTGGTTCAAGTTAGTTTCTAATAAAAATTTCACATTCTACAACGAAAGTAATACGATTTCATCAGTCTTGTATTGTATATGTGATGTGATTATTTTCCAGACATCAAAATTAAATTATTCTGTACTTCCTGTGAAATAATGTATTTTCTCAGAATGGAAAGATTGATAAATCCGCTCTACAGATTTCGCTGCAAGTTATTTGTCACATTTTGAGTCATTGACTTTTAGATACCCAACTTTTGTCACCAGGGCTGGTTTTAGGACAAAGCCAGTGTGGCCACTGCCCTAGGGCCCCTATCGCTTTGAACACCCCCCCCCCCCCCACCGCGCTACGCAAAAAGTTGCAAAAAAGAAATTTTAAACAAAAATGTAACAAAAACTGGAGTTTATTATTTTTAAACTCGACTTTTCAGGTTTAGTAAAGGGCCCCTCATCAACTGGCCTCAGGGCCCCCACCAATCTACATACGGCCCTGTTTGTCACTTATACGAACTATGTTATCCTTTCTTGATTTAAACGCGCGGATTTACTCTTGGGGTGACTCAGAGTGACTTGAGGAATGCATGAGACAATTTTTTGCGATTACAAACGTTTCCGGAGTTTCTATTTTTCTTTTATTTTGAATCGGGTTCTACCCTAAGTTCTCCGAACCGTGACGAATATCAACCCTTTTGTCGTCTGGCCAAGGACCTTTTACAAGATTTCTGAGGCGTGTCTTTCAATGAAAACCAACTATGATTCCCAGAGAACAATTAAATTATTCATTTTGAGATAAAAGATGAAGGGGTTTTTTACTGTGACTATCCAAATATTTTAGGATTTTTGACGAGGTACTTGTATAAATTTTTTTATGATAAAATCTTGACAACTTAGGGAAATATGGCCGTTGCCTCAAAACTCCTTTTTTTGTAGTGAGCAAAATAAAGGGTTTCGCAAAATTTTGATTGTAAAAAAAGAAGTGACGATTTGACCAAAAAGTTCGATTTTCGAGATTCCGAAAATTCGATTTTTTCGCCCAAAAACAGATGAGCCGTTCTAAAGTTATCTTGCTCACCGCAAAAAAAGGAGTTTTGGGCCAATGGCCATATTTAGCCAAGTTGTCAAGATTTTCTCATTAACTTTTTGAGGCAACTTAATTGAATTGTTAATAATTTTTTATGTATTTATATTATCTTATTCCTTTATTAATAAAAATAAAGTAACTTTGTTCAAATTAAAAATAAATAAAATTTCTGTGCAACATGAGCCTTTTTGTTTTTTTAAATTCCGTGCCTCAAAGGATTAAAATATTTACACAAGTACCTCGAAATATAAACTAATCGATTCTCTGTAGTCCATTTCAATAAAAAAATTTCAAGATGGCTAAAATAAATCATGAAAATCTCTTAATTTTTCCAAGTACAAGAATAGATATAACCTCTTAAGACGAAAACCCAAAGACGCAAAATTACTGAAACATTCTGCAGAAAAATTCTAGTACTAATTGTCAGTACTCGCTCAACACTGGATGAATGTTGTACCAATGTCAAATAAACAAATTACGAGAAACATAAAATTTTTTTTTTATTTTGCGATATTTTTATTAATTTTTTAATTTTATTTTAATTGTAACTTTTTTTTCAGTCATGTTACCTTATTTTCCATACCCGAAAACTTGCTACAGATTGTAAGGAACAAAATAAAAAATGAATCATGGCAATCGGTTAAAAAACAAAAAAGTAATTCAAAGTAAAAAAATGTCAAAAAAATGCCACAACATTCTTAGTTTCAAAATAGTTAAAGGTGCTGGAATTTAAAAAAAACATCAAGCCTTTCTAAATAAAGGTATTAAACATAACAAAAATAATATAGAAGGTCTAAACTTAATTAATAAAAATACTAAAGGTTAATATTAAAAATATCCCAAAAACTTATTTCATTTGTAACTTTTTTGCCAGTAATGTTACCTTATTTTCCATACCCTAAAATGTTGCTACACATTGTAAGGAACAAAATAAGAAAAGAATCATGGCAATTGGTTAAAAATAAAAAAGTTAATCAAAGTCGAATAATGTCAAAAAAATGCCACCAAATACTCAAAATTTCTAGTTTAAAAATACATAAAGGTGCTGGAATTTAAAAAAAAACCCAAAACCTTTTTAAAAAAGGTACTAAACATTTAAAAATTATGTAGAAGGTCTAAACTAAAAAAATAAAAATACTAAAGGTTAATATTAAATATTTAAAGAATTTGAAAATCTTTCTGTGGAAATAAAGACGCTTACAACTAAAAATATTAAATATTAAAATATTTTTTAAATATCCCAAAAACCTATTTCATTTGTAAGTTTTTTTCCAGTAATGTTACCTTATTTTCCATACCCTAAAATGTTGCTACACATTGTAAGGAACAAAATAAGAAAAGAATCATGGCAATTGGTTAAAAATAAAAAAGTTAATCAAAGTCGAATAATGTCAAAAAAATGCCACCAAATACTCAAAATTTCTAGTTTAAAAATACATACAGGTGCTGGAATTTAAAAAAAACGGAACCTTTTTAAATAAAGGTTCTAAACATAAAAAAAATTATGTAGAAGGTCTAAACTTAAGAAATAAAAATACTGAAGGTTAATTATAAAATATTTTACAAAGTATCCCAAAAACTTATTTCATTTGTCAGTTTTTTTCCAGTCATGTCACCTTATTTTCTATACCCTAAGATGTTGCTACACATTGTAAAGAACAAAATAAGAAAAGAATCACGGCAATTGGTTAAAAATAAAAAACTTAATCTAAGTAAAAAAATGTCAAAAAAATTCCACCCAATTCTCCAAATTTGTAGTTTAAAAATACATAAAGGTGCTGGAATTTAAAAAAAAACCCAAAACCTTTTTAAAAAAGGTACTAAACATTTAAAAATTATGTAGAAGGTCTAAACTAAAAAAATAAAAATACTAAAGGTTAATATTAAATATTTAAAGAATTTGAAAATCTTTCTGTGGAAATAAAGACGCTTACAACTAAAAATATTAAATATTAAAATATTTTTTTAAATATCCCAAAAACCTATTTCATTTGTAAGTTTTTTTCCAGCCATGTTACCTTATTTTCCATACCCTAAAATGTTGCTACACATTGTAAGGAACAAAATAAGAAAAGAATCATGGCAATTGGTTAAAAATAAAAAAGTTAATCAAAGTCGAATAATGTCAAAAAAATGCCACCAAATACTCAAAATTTCTAGTTTAAAAATACATACAGGTGCTGGAATTTAAAAAAAACGGAACCTTTTTAAATAAAGGTTCTAAACATAAAAAAAATTATGTAGAAGGTCTAAACTTAAGAAATAAAAATACTGAAGGTTAATTATAAAATATTTTACAAAGTATCCCAAAAACTTATTTCATTTGTCAGTTTTTTTCCAGTCATGTCACCTTATTTTCTATACCCTAAGATGTTGCTACACATTGTAAAGAACAAAATAAGAAAAGAATCACGGCAATTGGTTAAAAATAAAAAACTTAATCTAAGTAAAAAAATGTCAAAAAAATTCCACCCAATTCTCCAAATTTGTAGTTTAAAAATACATAAAGGTGCTGGAATTTAAAAAAAAACCCAAAACCTTTTTAAAAAAGGTACTAAACATTTAAAAATTATGTAGAAGGTCTAAACTAAAAAAATAAAAATACTAAAGGTTAATATTAAATATTTAAAGAATTTGAAAATCTTTCTGTGGAAATAAAGACGCTTACAACTAAAAATATTAAAATATTTTTTTAAATATCCCAAAAACCTATTTCATTTGTAAGTTTTTTTCCAGTAATGTTACCTTATTTTCCATACCCTAAAATGTTGCTACACATTGTAAGGAACAAAATAAGAAAAGAATCATGGCAATTGGTTAAAAATAAAAAAGTTAATCAAAGTCGAATAATGTCAAAAAAATGCCACCAAATACTCAAAATTTCTAGTTTAAAAATACATACAGGTGCTGGAATTTAAAAAAAACGGAACCTTTTTAAATAAAGGTTCTAAACATAAAAAAAATTATGTAGAAGGTCTAAACTTAAGAAATAAAAATACTGAAGGTTAATTATAAAATATTTTACAAAGTATCCCAAAAACTTATTTCATTTGTCAGTTTTTTTCCAGTCATGTCACCTTATTTTCTATACCCTAAGATGTTGCTACACATTGTAAAGAACAAAATAAGAAAAGAATCACGGCAATTGGTTAAAAATAAAAAACTTAATCTAAGTAAAAAAATGTCAAAAAAATTCCACCCAATTCTCCAAATTTGTAGTTTAAAAATACATAAAGGTGCTGGAATTTAAAAAAAAACCCAAAACCTTTTTAAAAAAGGTACTAAACATTTAAAAATTATGTAGAAGGTCTAAACTAAAAAAATAAAAATACTAAAGGTTAATATTAAATATTTAAAGAATTTGAAAATCTTTCTGTGGAAATAAAGACGCTTACAACTAAAAATATTAAATATTAAAATATTTTTTTAAATATCCCAAAAACCTATTTCATTTGTAACTTTTTTTTCAGTCATGTTACCTTATTTTCCATACCCTAAAATGTTGCTACACATTGTAAGGAACAAAATAAGAAAAGAATCATGGCAATTGGTTAAAAATAAAAAAGTTAATCAAAGTCGAATAATGTCAAAAAAATGCCACCAAATACTCAAAATTTCTAGTTTAAAAATACATACAGGTGCTGGAATTTAAAAAAAACGGAACCTTTTTAAATAAAGGTTCTAAACATAAAAAAAATTATGTAGAAGGTCTAAACTTAAGAAATAAAAATACTGAAGGTTAATTATAAAATATTTTACAAAGTATCCCAAAAACTTATTTCATTTGTCAGTTTTTTTCCAGTCATGTCACCTTATTTTCTATACCCTAAGATGTTGCTACACATTGTAAAGAACAAAATAAGAAAAGAATCACGGCAATTGGTTAATAAACAATAAAGTTAATCAAAGTCAAAAAATGTCAAAAATGTCAAGAAAATGCCCAAAAAACTCAAAATTTTTAGTTTAAAAATACATAAAGGTGCTAGAATTTAAAAAAAACCTAAACCTTTCTATATAAAGGTACTAAAGATAAAAAAAAATTATATAGAAGGTCTAAACTCAAAATAAAAATATTAAAGGTGTCAGATCCCTATAAGACTCTTCAACATTAACTGAAACAACACGTGAACCTATAATTTGTGACGGTAGTCTATACTATTATTATTTCAAATTATGAAACTCCAGTACAACAATTTTAATTAATAATGAAATTTGAAAAGCACGTGCAGAGGGAAACAGTTTTGAAAGAGTACATAACAGTTATCAAGAGGCATTAAACTCTGTATTGCATTCTATTTTCGGAACGGGTGGTGCATTCAAAGACGAAAAATCATTGACCGGAGGAGCCATGTGGTTTAATTCATGAATCATACCATCTTTTTCGAATTCAACTTCCTAACCACAAACTCTTTTTTGTCTCAGGGACAAAGGTCGTTGACAACAACTACCGTATGTGTAAAGCCTGATGCAAAATAATGCGAATAACTAAGATTAGTTTTCGAATGTAGACAAAAAAGCCACAATCTGTGAATGAGTAATATCTTATGTTTCTTCAATAAAATTCTACGATCGATGATTACACATTATTGCTTCATCTGACTTAGTAAAAAAAATAAAATCCCTATTTGATTGAAAATTGGCAAATGATTCATTACTTTTACTCACTCTTAATTTCCCTTTCATTGTTCTCTCTAAATCTAAATTAGTCAAATTTTCACTGATTGAATTAGTGATTTGCCTTTTCACTGATTCATCAGTGAAAAAAATATTTTTTACTCTTAAATCAGTCAATTTTCACTGATTAATCAGTGAAAACAATATTTTCCACTGTTACGTCAGTTACTTTTCACTGAATGGATTAGTGAAATTTGACTGATTCGCAGTAACCTCTTTTTAGCTATTTAAATCGGTCGAATTTCACTAATAATCAGTAGATTTTGACTGATTCAGATTTAGAGAGTTGATTTAGATGATGGCGTGTGATTTCCATAATTTAAAAAAATTCAAATAAAATTCAAATATTTTAAAGAATTTGAAAATCTTTCTGTGCAAAAAAGACGCTTTCGACTGCGCTGCGATTCGAGCCCAGGTCTTTCGATTGCCGTTTGAAAATTCATATAACTTAAAAATTTACTCAAAAAACATCATATGATATAATTCACCTGGAAAAAAATGCATTTAATTTAAGCAAACTATTTTGTTAAATGAACCAAAATCTTTGGTTAAGTCACACAAGATTTGGTAGAATCAACTGAAATATTCGTTTGATTCAATCAAATTGTATCCAAATCAACCATCTTTGGTTGCATGACACGAATTTTTCGGTTGAATAAAAAAGGAAGCTAAAAATTAAGTGATTCAAAGTAATTTAAAATTATTTTCAATATTTGCAAATAACTGCAGGCCATTCTATAATTTATATAATATTTTGTAAGAATTTTCGGATTTTTTCAAATTATTCTTGGGAGATTCTTGGAAAATCAGTTAGTCACTTTTTTCATTTCAATCAGTCATTTATGACTGAAAATCAATCACAATCAACCGATCGGATAGAAAAAAGTGAGTCACTGATTTCAGATCTGTCAAATTCTAATTCATATTCATAGAGTAACGAAACTTTTAATTAATTTAGCAATATTTCTCATGGAGACAAAAAAAAATTTAGTTGCACATATTATTTTCTTATTCTATCATCCCGTGGAATATGTAATTTCATTAATTTATTAACTTTAATCTTTCTCTCCTGTTTATGTAGGATGGCACTATTTATACCTCATTTCCTTGAGACCACAAGTTTATTTATGTTATTACGAAATTTTTAAGTTTTACTATATACTATATTTCTATATTTGTGTGACCATATTAAATCTGCGGCTACATTATTTTTGAGAATTACGGTTTACATTATCTAGATTGTGAATCATCAAAATCTGATAGATTATATAAACGAATAACTATGATTTATATCTTAGGCGGTAATTAATTTTACACTAGAATTGCTAAATTTCGTAAAGTAATTAGCGTTTGAAGGATTAAATAGACTGTTAGAAATTTCTATCGTAATTTTTCGAAACACGTGACAGGAGTTTTTTTCATTTAGAATTTCGTGAAATTAAGGCAATTCATCCACGAAAATTAGACCTCAGACAAAAATAGATAATTTTGCTTTCAAGAATAGCAATATTATTATTAAAGGGGTAATTTGAAAGAGAAAAGATTATCTTCCATGAAAAAAATTTGAAATACAGAAAAATAATGTATTTGATAAATTTTATTTTTGCCGAACTTTTTTCCTTATCGCTTCATATCAAATTTTACAAAATGATGCGATTCTAGTAAATCACAAGTCACTTTTTGAAAGAAAAGAATCTTCACAACTTTACCGTTCCCAATTTTTGGAAAAAAATTCTTTAGGGGGTTATTCTAGTCTAGAAGCCCGAATTTCGGGCGTTTTTTGACGGTCAATAAAAAAAAGCAATCAAATTTTTAACCATTCATTTTTTTGTCATTTTTTTATTTATATTTTAAAAATTTACAAAACAATTTTCGAAAAAATATATATATATCTCGCAAAGTTACACGCTGTTGAAGCAGAGGGGGGGAAAAAAAGATCGTGACCATCTTGTCACGATTCCCTCCCTTCTGATCATCTGAAAAGAAAAAAAAGGTAAATTCTTCATCAGTGCAAATATTATTATGGTAGGAACCAAGAAAAATGAAAAAAAAAATTTTCCTGCAAAATGGCGGCTACTCAAAAAAGAATTAGATTGTTTTCAGTTATTTGTTGACGGTTTCGAATTTTTAAAAAATAGAAGAAACTGAAAATTTTGATTTTTTCTTGGTTTGTACCAGAGGGGTATATAAAGAAAATTCGTGCCAAACTTCAAGAAAATTGGTCGATTAGAATTTGAGATTTTGTGACAAACGTTTCGAAAAAAGTAGTTTAGAGAAAAACGCGTTTAAAGTTTTTAAGTTAGTTTCAGGCGGTCTAACTGATAAAACAGTACATGTAACTTACGTTTTGTCAAATCCTTTCAAGGAGACATTCTTGAATATCTAAACTATCGAAATATGAAAAAAAAAATTTCAATTTTTCCAACTTTTTAGACTAGAATACCCCATTAATGGCTGAAACCGTTAAAAATCAATTTCCCAGCACCAAATTTTTATGAACAAATTGCTGAATTTTGGAATAATTTATTCATTTTAGAAAATTGGGAATGGTTAAGTTGTAAAGAATCTTTTTCCTGGAGAAATTATCCGTGATTCATTAAAATCACATATTTTTTTTGAATTTGGTATAAAGCGATAAGAAAAAAAGTTCGGGTAAAAATAAAATTTTTTAAATGCATTTTTTTTCTGCATTTCAAATTTTTTTCATGGAAATTAATCTTTTCTCTTCCAATTTGCCCTTCAAGAATAATATTAATACTATTTATACCAAATTTTATAAAATAATCACGAGTCAATTTTTAAAGGAAAAGAATTTTCACAACTTTACCGTTCCCAATTTTTGGAAATAAATTCTTTAATGGATAAAACTATTAAAAATTATTTTATCAAAATAAAATTCTTATAAAAAAATTGCTGAGTTTGGTAATAAATTATTCATTTTAGAAAATTGGAAATGGTTAAGATGTAGGGAATCTTTTTCTTGAAAAAGTGATTTGTAATTTATTAAAAACGCATAATTTTTTTAAATTTGGTAAGAAGCGATAAGAAAAAAAGTTGGGGAAAAAATAAAATTGATTAATAAAATTATTTTTCTGTATTTCAAATTTTTTTCATGGAAATTAATCTTTTCTCTTCCAAAATAGCCCTTCAATAATAATATCGCTATTCTTGAAAGCAAAATTATCTATTTTTGCCTGAGGTCTAATTTTCGGAGATGAACTACCTTAAGGCCTCGTGGTAAGGTCTATCATTATCAATTATATAAGACCGATTTATTAATAAAGTAATAATTTTAAAACATTTTCCGAAGAAGACAGCAATGTGGGAAAATGTAACACATTACTGTCTTCTCCAGAAAATTTTTAAAAATTATTATTTTAATTGTAAAGCGGTCGTATATAATTGGTGACGTCAGAGTCTTCCATACGGCCTTTAGATAGAATTTCAAAAAATTCAGTTACTTTTTAGTAAATTTAAGAAACTATTTCTTAATTTTCAGTTACAATGTGTTGAATATTCTGATACTTGTATCTGAAAATTCTGAAGCTTGTAACAGGAATAATTTTACAAGAAAATTTTGTAAATTTTCAAAAATTTCTAAGAGTGTAGCTTGCGAAAAAAAGTTAAAAAACAATCATTTTATTATGTTGAGCACAGGTGCTGAATATAATTTCCAAGTTTATAAGAAATTCTTCTCCCCTTGGCCTCACAGATTCCATGGTGAATGTAAGAATGAATTTACATTAATTTGCCGGCCTTAAATTCATTCTAAAGATGTTTTGAAGGGAAAGGTAATTTTATTCGGATGAGACCTTAATGTAATCCACTTGTAGAGTTCGTCGACCGTTTAATAAATAATTCACTCAAATAAAACAAGAGCAAGTGATATTAATAATTATTAATTGATTGATATCAAATATCATTAATATTAACTGTTATAAATTATATTTTTTCTCTATGAATCCTTATCATCTTTGTTACTCTCTAAATCTGAATCAGTCAAATTTTCACTGATTTAATCAGCCAATTGCCTTTTCACTGATTCATCAGCGGGAAAAATATTTTTCACTACTATTGATCAGTTAATTTTCACTGATTAGTCTGCGGAAAAATATTTTTCACTGTTAAAACAGTCAAATTTCACTCAAGTAATCAGTGAGATTTGACTGATTCACAGTAAATTCTTTTTAGCTACTTGAAACAGTCAAATTTCGCTGAAAATCAGTAGATTTTGACTAATTCAGATTTAGAGAGTTGATTTAGGTGATTGCGAGTGATTCCCATAATTTGAAAAAATTCAAATAGGATCCAAATAACTCAAAAATTTACTCAAAAAACATCATATGATTTAATTCACCTGGAAAAAAATTTATATGATTTAAGCAAACTATTTTGTTAAATGAACCAAGATCTTTGGTTAAGTCACACAAGATTTGGTAGAATCAACTGAAATATTCGTTTGATTCAATCAAATTGTATCCAAATCAACCATTTTTGGTTGCATGACACGAATTTTTCGGTTGAATAAAGAAGGAAGCTGAAAATTAAATGATTAGCTACTTAATCAGTCAAATTTCACTCCTAATCAGTAGATTTTTACTGATTCAGATTAGAGAGTACAGAAAGTTTTAAAGTGAAGTTCATAGTTGAAAAATATATCAAATTTAAATAGTATAATAATATCTCAATATCCAGAATCGTGAACAAATTTTTTGGTTTTTTTTAACTAAACATTTTATTGACCCCATAACAACAAAATTTTTTTGATTCAATCAAATATTTTTTTGAGTCAATATATCTTATTATTTTCATACTTTAAAGTATATTGCGCAATTTTAAATAAACATAATAATAATAACACTGAATAAATTTTAGTGGCTTTAAAAAACTTGACGTGACTTAAAATTAATTTAAATAACTTTGAGCAATTTTGATTGGTTCTAAAAATGATGTTATGTAATTTTATTCATTCAAGGTATTTCGAGTGATTTTAAATAACCTCATATTACAAATTTTATTGATAATTTTTAAAGCGATTATTTGATGTTATTTGATAAAAATAATTCAGCAAACTAATTTGAAATAGTATCTTCTGATAAAATATCCAGTGCTCGTAATAAAACTGATACATGCTCGTAAGTAAATACATACATGCAGAGTGGTGACGACTCATCTATCATTTATGAATGAATCATCATCAAGCGATTCGCGAGTAGAAAACGCGAGAAATTGATCAATTTCATGCGAATTACGCGAATGTTTGTATTTCTCGAGATAATAAGCACTTTGGATTTTTTGTATTGTAATTGCGAATTCAAATTGAATTATTCTTCTTTGAAACCTCATTTTCTCGACTGATACAAACTTTAGTTGATTCCATAAAAAGTCATACACTTTTCAAACAAATTTGTTCATGTCAATGAAATTTTTGTATTCTTGGGTCAAAATTACTAATTGAAGAAGTGCCATAAACTAATTCATTCAGTGGAAACAACTCTCTTTATTAGTAAAGTAGCTAATATGGCCAATGAGACTAAATTACTTCATAGATCAGTTAATATCAAAATTGAATGACTCATCTTTGGCTGAATCAGTCAAAATTAACTACAAATCCGTTAATGTTGATCAATTTAATTTTATGATCTGTTCTCGTTATAGAAGGACATTTAATAATAAAAAATAGTCATTAAATCGTTATATATGATGTTTAGCATCCAAATCATAACGCGTTACAGTTAATTATGTGTTGAGTATATAATGATAAATGCTTTCTATTAAGGGGATCCGCCAACTTTAATATTTTTCTTTTTTGAGTTTAGACCTACCATATAATTTTTTTTATGTTTAGTACCTTTATTTAGAATGGTTTAGGGCTTTCTTAAAAGTTCCAGCACCTTCATGCATTTTTAAACTATAAATTTTGAGATTTTGGGGCATTTTTTGGACATTTCTTGACTTTGAATAACTTTTTTGTTTTTTAACCAATTGTCATAATTTTTTTTTATTTTGTTCCTTACGCAGTCTAGAAACTTTTTGGTTACGGAAAATAAGGTAGCATGACTGAAGAAAAGTTACAAATAAAGTAAAAAATAAAATATCCCAAAGTATAAAAAAAAAATTTGTAGTTATTTTTTTAGTTAGAGTGCTTTCCACATTCAAAAATTTGCTACACACTGTAAGGAACAAAATATAAAAAAAATCATGACAATTGGTTGAAAAACAAAAAAATTATTCAAAGTAAAAAAATGTCAAAAAAATGCCCAAAACAAAATTTTTAGTTTAAAAATACATTTTTTGAACCCCAAAACCTTTCCATATAAAGGTATTAAACATTAAAAAAATTATATGGAAAGCTTAAACTCAAAAAATAAAAATATCAAAGGTGGCGAATCCCCTTAATCTAGATATTTTCGAAAAACGTTATTTTTTTTATTCTCTATACGTTTCTGAGTAGGGGAGAAGCGGCGAAATTGGCGCACCTAATAGAAAGTGCGAGTTTAAAAAGAAAGTATATGACTAAAAATTATGAAAAAATATTTATTTAATAGCTGGATATCTTTTCTATACTTTCCAATGGATAAAGATTGCATTGAAAATTATTAAAGCAGGTTTTTATTCAGATTTCCGAAGGACTGCACCTGCGTCAATTTACCCGCCATGTCGGGTAAATTGACGCACTAATATTATAATCTTCTCTTGCCACGTATTAGTTATATTTTCATAGATTTAGAATTACATTTCAGTAACAAAGGTTGATGAAAAGAGGTAGTTATAATTTGAAACTAAATTTGAGATAGTATATCAAGATATGTGAAGTTTTTTATACCTTTATTCACATAAACCAGCCAAAGTTAAAATATATTTTATATTTGTACAATAAAATACTGGCAATTGTGGATATTTAAGTGAATATTCAAATTGAAATCATTTTTATAGAGAATTATTTGAATTTTTAATCAGAAGTATATACAATTATTAACTTTAGAAGACTTATAAATAATAGAAACAATCAATCAAAAATACAAATTTTTTACTTACATTGCTTTCACATCTTAAAATCGAGAAAACTTTCAAAACACTGTCAGACTGCAAATTAATTATTAAAAATCGCTTTTAAAATGCCTTAATACCTCAAACTTGAAAAAAAATTTAACCACTGATTGTTCAAATGAATATAACCTTACAAAGTCGTTACATCAGTTTTGCGAACCACATTACCTCCCATGTCACAAAAAATCTTAAGAAAAAGATTAGCAGAAAAGTCCAGCAACATTCAAATGTATATATCTATATATTAATAATTGTGTACTTACTATCTTCTTTATATTTTCAATCATAAACATCCGAGCACTTGACTTCAGTCACCGGTTTCCAGAAACACAACACGTGTGCCAACTTCGCCTCTGATTTCTCCCCTATGTGTGTAAATTCTTAAGGAAATCTGATATTTTTTTCTTGGAAAAATAAATAAAATTAACAGCTACTACGATTTACGAATAACGCGTTTTTAGTAAAATTTTAGCTTTTTACACAAAATAGTTTATTTATTCACTTTTTTATTTCATTTTATTTGTAAATCTTATTTCAGTCATGTTACATTATTTTCCATAACTAAAAAGTTTCTACACATTTTTAGGAACAAAATAAAAAAAGAATCATGACAATTGATTAAAAAACAAACAAGTTACTCAAAATCATGAAATGTCAAAAAATGCCCAAAAAGTAAAAAATGTTTTGTTTGAAAATACATAAAGGTGCTGGCATTTAAAAAAAAACCAAAACCTTTCTAAATAACGGTACTAAACATATAAAAATTATATGGAAGGTCTAAACTCAAAAAATAAAAATATTAAAGTTGGCGGATCCCCTAAACAATAACGAAATTAGTAGAATTTATCAAAAACAAAATTCGAATTTATAACAATACAAACTCAAAATCATGTTAACGTACAAGTGAAACCATAATTGAAAATTTCAAGCAATTCAAAACAATTAAAATCCTCAAATTACCAAAACGTCCAAATTTTGACTAAAACAATTATGCAAGCTTTTTCTCTTAATTATCAATTATAAGATATCCTTGGGATATATTTGTACAGTTTTAAACACCTAAATATTATTAAATCATCGATACAATGACGTCAAGAAAGAAAGTTTCGATTCTTTAATTCTCGACGGGAATTACTTTTAGGAAGGAAACTAGACATCGTTTTCACATAAATAGAAATGACTTTCTAAGAATGTCATGAAGTCCTCAAGGATGATAATATTTTAGAAAAACCAAAAATCATTCCACGAAAGTCTTATAAAACGAGTTATGCAAATCGTTTGACCAAAAATGCGGCCATCAACGTCTTTAACACAGAGTCTAATTAGACAAAGTGGCATTTTTTTAGAATAAATGGAGAGCAAGCAAAAAATAGTATATAAATAAATATTTCCTAAATATTTGTATAATAAAATTTTTCCCATAGAAGTTCTATTATCATAAATTAATTTAAAATACGTTATCATAATGACTTTGACTTACAGTTTTGGAAATACAGGACGATTTTGGATTTCATTTAATGTTGAAGTTAATATACCTGGCAAAAGTATCGGATAGGAATTCATTCCGAGCCAATCGGAACTATTCCGATTCATTCCAATATCTGTATCCGAGCCAATGCGAATCATTCCAAACCAATCCGAAAAACGTTTTGTAACTCGTTTGATGAAAAACGGTAAAAAATCGATCCGACCTAATCCGATTTAATCCGAGGCAACTATCCGAATGAATCCGAAACCAAGTTTTCAATCCATATCAATCCGAATCATTCCGACCTTGGATTCATTCGGATTTATTCTGATTGAAAATTCGGTTTGGATCAATCTAAGCTCGGATTGATTCGGATTGAAAAATTATTTTCCAATTGGTTCGGATTCATTCGGATAGTTGCCTCGGATTAAATCGGATTAGGTCGGATCGATTTTTTACCGTTTTTCATCAAACGAGTTACAAAACGTTTTTCGGATTGGTTTGGAATGATTCGCATTGGCTCGAATACAGATATTGGAATGAATCGGAATAGTTCTGATTGGGTCGAAATGAATTCCTATCCGATACTTTCGCCAGGGATGTTAGTCAATGTTGAAAATAAATTATAAATTTGAAGCAGTCAATATTAAAATTGAACACTTTAACCATAAAAAATGAATCAGTAAAACTTTTAATTGGAATCAGTGACACATTTCTGGCTATGCAGTCATTTCTTGCTGAGAATCTCTAATTTCTTACTCTCTAAATCTGAATGAGCGATAAGTATACTACTAATACAATCAGCGTATATACGCTGATATATCAGTCGAATTTCACTGATTCATCCGCGTATACACGCTGATTATGATCAGTGGTATACTTGTAGCTGATGATCAGCGGAATTTCCCTGATTCAGATTTAGAGAGTAAGCAAAAGGAGGTCACTGATTTTCATTCAGTCAATTTATTACTGATTCAGATTTAGAGAGTAGTGACTCGTTCTATGTTGATTAAACAATCTACTTCGATTGATAAAGAAATCTATTTTCATGGATTTAATCACTTCAATTCTCCACACAAAGAATTAGGCAACTTGGCTGATAAGAAAAATCTAATACAATTTATATCTGATTCCGTAGTTCAGTAAAATTGTATTTTGGGTGGAAATAACAAGTGAATTTTTAATCTTTCGAAGAAAACATTACTTTTTAAATATCCACTTGTTATATTATAATACATTTTTGACGACACGCCAAAAATTCTATAGTAAAAATCTTCAAATCTAGCATTTCGTAAATTGTATATTTTTAAGGTTACTTTCTCAATTTTAATTAGTCGTTCTTTACTGACTTCAATCAGTAACTGAATTCAAGCAATAAATCAGTTGATCAACTGATTTCATAGATAATGTGACACAACGAAACTTTTTAAATCTACTCTCTAGATCTAAATCAATAAGAATCTACTGATTAACAGTGAAATTTGACTGATTAAAATATCTTAATAGAGTTTACTGTAAACGAGTCAAATTTCACTAATCCAATCAGTGGAAATTAACTGATTTAAAAGCGAAAAATATTTTTTGCACTAAGGAATCAGTGAAAGTTAACTGATTTAACATCAAAAAATATTTTTTGCACTGACGAACCAGTGAAAATTAACTGATTTAACAGTGACAAATATTTTTCGCTGATAATAAGTGCAATGGGAAATTACTGATTCAATAGTGAAAATTTGACAGATTTAAAGGGTAAATTAGTTGACATTTTTAACAATTCCATTCTTTAGAACTGAACCAGTGATTGACTTCTTGCTTATCAATCAGTCATATTTAATTGATTCGTAGTTAACAATGATTAATCTTCAGTCAGAAATGACTGATTGCGTAGCAAAAAATCAGTCACTGATTCATATTATTAAGAATTTCAACTGATTCTGATTAATTATTTATATATATATATATATAACATAATTTGAATGGACTAATAATGTTTACTATATTTTAGAAACATGTACTTTAACACGTCATTGTAAATTATTCTAAATAAAGAAATGCCGTTTTTTAATGAGAACTATTTTTATGAATCAAAAAATTTTCCATCGAAGCAAAACTTGATTTAGAGTGTACATATGTAATCATTCCATAGATGCAACGTAGCTAAACGTGCGCGATCACTGGATGACAAGTCTCACTATCACAACAAAGAATCTAGTTCAGAAAGATTGTGTCTGTCGTTGCCACGAACAGGAAATCTGTTACAATTAAGTAATTGGTCGTATGACAAAAACTTTAGTTGAGTCTGCTGACACGTCTAGGATTTAGTTGAAGGCACAACGGACAATGCAACTTCAGTAAAAACTTCCTTTCCCATTTTATTGAAGAATTAATTTAGAATATTTAGAAAGAGTAAGTTAGAGTCTTTAGTGACATGAATTACTTTTTATTTCAGTGATTTATTTTGAATCAAAACTGTAAATATGTACTTGCCACATTTACGTAACGATGATAATATTTTCTTATATATGTTATACATGTGGCGTTTACTGATTGAATAACTTAAAATTTCTGTAAATTTTACAAATATTTTAATACTTTCTAAATCTCAATCAGTCAAATTTTCACTGATTGAATCAGTGATTTGCCTTTTCATTGATTCATTAGCGGAAAACTATTTTTCACTATTGAATCAGTTAATTTTCACTGATTCACAAGTAAAAAAATATTTTTCACTGTTAAATTAGTTAATTTTCACCGATGTATTCAATGAAATTTGACTGATTCACAGTATCCTATTTTTAGCTATTTGAATCAGTTAAATTTCACTGCTAATCAGTAGATTTTGACTGATTCAGATCTAGAGAGTGTAAGTAATCGTTTTTTTTGTGAACATGGGAGATTCGTCGATAAATATTACAGGAATGCCTGTTGAAATAAAGTTTTGATAAAATTCCTTATTTTGTCAATTTAACAAGCATTTCTAATATATTTATCCGAAAATCTGTTATGTTTAGAAAAAAGCGGCGAATTGAACCAAAATATCTTTCTTTTTGTTGGTTTAAGAATTCCCATTGATTCAGAAAAAGTTATAATAATTAGAGATCGATAGATAACGCAGAATATTATTAAACTAAGTAAAAGTATTTGAAAATAATTCATACTTGTATCTTGAAATTCTGAGACTTTTAGCAGCAATAATTTTACGTTTTGGGTAACTGATTTTTTATAATTTTTTGCAATTTCAAGATATCTGTACTCAAAAACATTATTTACTCTCTAAATCCGAATCAGTCAAAATCTACTGATTTTCAGTGAAATTTGACTGATTCAAATAGCTAAAAAGAGGGTACTGTGAATCAGTCAAATTTAACTGATTACTTCAGTGAAAATTAACTGATTTAACAGTGAAACATATTTTTCCACTGATGAAACAGTAAAAATTAAGTGATTTAACAATTTAAAATAACAAATTTTACTAGTGAATAAGTGGAAAGGCCAGTCACTATTTCAATCAGTGAAAATTTGACTGATTCAAATTTAGAGAGTACGTTGCCTTTGTAATATAAAAATTTTGTAATTTTCCGAACATTTCTAACAGTACAATTCCACAGAAATGAATGGATTTTAATAAATGAGAGATTTTAAGAAATCAGATGCGTTCGCCTCGAGGCAAAGTTTATTCTTGGTAAAAGAATCTTTTATCAAATAATTTACATAATAATTTACACGATTAAAAATATCTATTTTTTTCCAAATAAATCTTCTTTTATCAAAACGAATATTTCGGAGCGCAAAACGCAACGATCGAATATTTCGGAGCGCTAAGCGCGACGATCGAATCGTGAGCTCTGGACACGCTTAAACTTGCGAGCAAAACGCACAATAAAAATTTGTCCGCAAATTGGGCAGATTTTTTTATTTAAAATAATCCTTCCACCTTGAAAGAATGTCATAATTACTTATATTGCGACTCTTGAATGTATAATTAAATATTTCTCCATGAGGTAACTACATTAAAAAATGATTATCTATTCGTGCAGATTTAGTATGCGCAATTTTGAGCAAAGTGTATCACTTGGACATCTTTTAGAATGATACATGTGACATTAAAATATTCAACGTGATATTATTAGAATGTCACGTTACTTGTGTAGCTTTAATCTTAAATGAAATGTTTTGCTGAATACGTATATGTAGACGTCAGTGCTCTAGATTCGTATTCATTCACCGAATTACTTTTCAAGAATGACTCTAATTTCTAGCTGAGTTCAACCCTCGACTCTCAGAGTGTAAAAAACGAGGTCATGATCTGCGTTACACGTTTCCCTATTGCATTCAATTCGCATTCAGTTCAACGCCTTGCAATCTACAACCGATCAATCTCAAAGGTCGAAGCTCGGAAGCGATCACTATCGACTGTCTTTGGTGATTCAATTCTATCCACGTATGACAGAATAATTATCTGGTCCTTTTTCCTTCGTATGTCTACACTAACTTAGAGTTTCGAGGTCTTTTTATTGAATACTGAATGTCACTACTGACATCTATTCAATTTGTTTTTCATTCTTCATTCGAGAATAGTTCACCAAAAGTGGAAATTTTGACTGATTGAATCATTGATTTTACTTTTCACTGATTCTTCAGTGGAAAAATATTTTTCACTGTTTAATCAGTTAATTTCCACTGATTCATCAGTGAAAAAAATATTTATCACTGTCAAATCAGTCAATTTTCACTGAAATAATCAGTGAAAATTGACTGATTTGAAAGTGAAAAATATATTTCATTAATATGAATGATTAATATATTAATCAGTGAAATTTGACTGATTTACAGTAACCTTTTTTTACCTATTTGAATCAGTCAAATTTCACTGATAATCAGTAAATTTTGACTGATTCAAATTTAGAGAGTAACAAATTTTACGGTTTTGTTCGAATACTATTATTAATTTGAAATTGAATTTATCAGAAAACTCAGACATAAAACTCTCTAAATCTGAATCAGTCAAAATCTACTAATTTTCAGCAAAATTTGACTGTTTCAAGTAGCTAAAAAGAGTTTACTGTGAATTAGTCAAATCTCACTCATTACTTCAGTGAAATTTAACTGTTTTAACAGTGAAAAATATTTTTTCGCAGACAAATCAGTGAAAATTAACTGATTTAGCAGTGAAAAATATTTTTCCCACTGATGAATCAGTGAAAATCCGACTGATTCAGATTTAGACACAACGAGTTCACAAAAATACAGCTTCTGCTAAATTTTAGGGATAATTTTCATATGCATTTTTTATTTAAAAATGGAATATTCAAAAAACATACAGAAAAAAAATTTACTTTATTTAACAAAAAGTTTAATTTTATGAAATAATATCCAAAAAAACCATCTTTGCTTGCATGAAAAAAATCTTTTGGTTGAATAAACAAAATTTTGGTTACATTCACCAAATATTTTAATTAATGAATTGAATAGAACGTTTTACATGAATAAAATGATATTGTATCATCTCTCTAAATCTGAATCAGTCAAAATCTACTGATTATCAGTAAAATTCGACTGATTCAAATAGCTAAAGAGGCTACTGTAAATTAGTCAAAATTCAGTGACTAATTCAGTGGAAATTAACTAATCTAACAGTGAGAAATATTTTTTCCATTGGTGAAACAGTGGAAATCAACTGATTTGAAAGTGAAAAATATTTGTTCACTGATGAATCAATGAAAAGGCAAATCACTAATTCCAGCAGTAAACATTTGACTAATTCCGATTTAGATAAATAAGTGATTTTATCACAGGTACGAATGGAAAATACTGACATGAGAAATGGAATGAGTTGATTCAAATGAATTTTGAATTGCAAATCACTTTTTTGCAAAATTAAATAGTTTTTCAGAAATTATTGTCAGGAATGAGTGATTTGACATTGCGGTTGTACGTTCTCGTGTGAACAGGCAAAAGAGGAATTGTGTTTCCGTGATTGTATATTGATGATACGATCATTCTAGTCACATTCGCGACCACACGTGCATCATTATTGTTACTCGACTTTGCATATTATATTGTCTTTGAAGGGGAAGCCGCACTATCATTACTGAACTTCCGTGTTTAAAGCATACTGTCTGATAAAAACTACTAAATATATTCCCAAAGTTTAATTCGAAATTAATGTTTTTATTTTCATTCAGTCGGTAACAATGGGTTGCCAAATTATTATACTTACTTTGTTTTTGTTTTTCAAATAAAATCTCATAATATTGACAATACAGACATTAACATTTTTTCCTAAAAATAACATGAAAGACGTCAAAATTATGTATAAAACGACCTCAATATAAAGTGTTTTTTCAATTTTTGAGGAGTCCAAATTTCAATTTTTTCTCAAATTATAAATAATTCATGTTTTCAGATGCTCCTCGACTCATTTTAAAAGTAAATTCACGTAGAATGTAAAAAAAGTTCCAAACAAATTATACTAATTTTTCCCTAAATTCTGAAAAAGTCTATGCTTGGAAAAAAACGCATAAAAATTCAAACTTGCAAAATTATTTGTAAAAAAAATGCTAAAAATAATTATATTCAATTTTTCAAAAAACTTTCATTTATTCTTGTGGGTTATGACTTTTATGTAGTTTCAAAATCCTTTTTTTGAGTATTATAATTTTTTCAATTTTCACACCTTTTTTGTTCCAACTTAAAACTTTTTCAGAATCTAGAGAAAAATTAGTATAATTTTTTGGAAAAGTTAGCTAAAAAATAATATTATTTTGAGAAATGACGTAAGTTTCGAGTTTTGACAATGAAGCAAGGTACTTCAAAATCGTGGAATTATTTTTCAATTACCCTTTTTAGAGGTCATATAGATCATAAAAATCCATGTTAATCCAGAAGGAAATGTCAAAATGTTCATGAATGCGATTTTCGCGCAACATTGAGCAAAAACATATTCTTCTTTCAATGATCGTTGATGAGAGAGAATACATAAAAAGACTGATGCTTAATCGCATAAAAGTGGCACGAAGTATTCCAAATACATGTACATGTATCCGTTGATGTATAGTGACAAATATTATGACATTATAGTATCTAGAACACAAAAAATAAGAATTTTATAATATACAAGAGGCATTCCGAAAGTTTTGTCAAAGTCATAGAAAACAAAATATTGCAATTAAAAAAACTATACATTTTTCATTCGTTTGAACCAATCAGTAAAACACTTATTCCACTCAGAAGATAGTATGATAAAAATGCATAAACTGCCTTTTTGTATTATTTGTTTAAGTACCATAGTTATTCCTAAAAATGTAAAATTAGCGCCACCCTTTTTTGTATTATCTAGATTTTAATAAATACCACTAATGAGGGCTCCGATCTGAGTCGAAACGTCTGATTAAATCGACTTAATCATTTTTGGACCGTAAAACCAATTTTTTCCAACATCGTACCATTTTATTATTATTATTATTATTACATCACTTGATGTAGTTGTATAAACAATAAAGGATGTTTAAATATAAAGACATAATCCTTGAGAAGATGTGACACCCACACCATGAAGTCATGACTCACACGGACTTGGAAAATCGGTCACCAACGCAGCACGCTAGCAAGCTGATCCATACTTTCAATTTAACACACTGACACCTAAGATTCTAATGGACTTCGAAAGGCTATTGAAACCATGGAACTCGAACTCCCATGCTTTCGTCCTATGGATTGAAACTACAGGTGACAATGTAAGCCAGACAGCAAGGCTTAAAGATCAGTCTCAGTCAGTCTAAGTGTAAGCAGAAAAGTGCGTCTTCAAGTCTCCTAAATTCGCCTATAGGCACCGTGCGGAATCATGGTAAGGAGAGTTAAATCGACGCCAGCGCACGCAGTGGATAATTTAGGCGTTAAAGGAGGCTGTTTTATGTTTCCGAGCAATCAAAATACATGTGCAAATCTAAATTTTGTATTAATTTTAAAAATATAGCTGAAATGAGCCACCGAAGTTGTTGTGTTGTGAATTGTAAAAATACAAGCAGCAAAAGTGAGTGTAAATTTTATAAATTTCCAACGTCTAAATGGAAAATAAATCAAAGAAATAAGTGGGTAGCTGCAGTAAGAAGGCAAAAGTTATTATTTCTACGGAACTCTTGGACATCTCGTACATGTTATGATAGAACAAGATTTTTACCTTTAATTTTCGTTTGTGTTTGAAATTCTATTGTATGTTTAATTGATTGAAAACTTGTTTTAATAATTATATCCATGATGAATTTGAATCTGAAAATAAACAATTAATATTTATTCACTCAACAAGTGCCTAAAACTGTCATCATGAAATTACAATTTAATTCTTTATTATTTTTCTAGTCTGTTTTGATCTGTCATTAACTTGAAGTAGTCGTCATGACAAAAAACAGTCTCTGGAAAAAGAAGTTTTTCTATGATTTCAAGACTGAGAATTATATCATCAGCCGTGTCATATGTAAGAAAAGACACTCTTTTTAATGAAAAAAATTAAAAATTACGAAAAATAATATTTTAATAATGTTTTTTATAATAGGATATTTCTTTACAATCGCTTCTTACCAATTTTTTGAAAATGATTGAAGTTTCTTAAATCATAGCTTATTTTTTCGGGGGAAATATTCTCTACAACTTGACCGTTTCCAATTTTTGAAAATAAATCAATTATCATCAAATACAGCAATTTGTTTATAAAAATTTTGTTTTGGAAAATTGATTTTTAATTTTTTCAGCCATTAAAGAATTTATTTTCAAAAATTGGAAACGGTCAAGTTGTAGAGAATATTTTTGTCGAAAAAATAGGAAATGATTTAAGAAACTTCAATCATTTTTAAAAAATTGGTAAGAAGCGATAGTAAGGAAAAATCCTATTACAAAAAACATTATTAAAAAATTATTTTTCGTAATTTTTAAATTTTTTCATTAAAAAGAGTGTCTTTCCTTACATATGACACGGCTGATGATTTAATTTACAGTCTTGAAATCATAGAAAAACTTCTTTTTCCAGAGACTGATTTTTGGCACGACAACTACCTTAACCTTATATTTACTGGTTTCTATATCATTTTTATTATGGAAAATACTTCCTTTTTACTGCTGATTTCACACAAATCCTTCACAAGGAAAAACAGTCGAATTTTAAAGTGAATCAAATTGTTTCTTTGTTAGTTTTTTTATTGATAATAAACATTTTTATAACTAAGTCCCATTATAATACATTATAAAAGTTCTCGAACAGCCCCCTTTAGTTCAGTCATGCTATGGCGCTGCAGTCACGCACGGTGCCTATTGTCGCCGTGCCGATCGTTAATCTTACAACTTACAAGTCGTCAAAGTAGTAACCAGAGTTGCAAAGTTACACGTAACTTGAGGTTTTCTATTTAGATTACGTAAATTACGTAAAATACGTATAAAACTGTAGTTAATTACATATTCAAGATGGCGAACCTTAAAAGAGTATATATAACCCCTCTTGTTGTGTTTGTTCTTGCGATTAATTATATTTGAAATTTAAACCTGCATTCTTCTTAATTTGCTTAGGATCGGCTTTTAGGTGGCAGGTAATTAAATAACAATCAAAATCTGTTTTATTTGCTTATTATCTTTTGATAATCACTGGAATATCAATAATTTTAATACAGAACCTACAGAAATTATAAATATTTACCAAACTACTGTAATATGTTATATTCAAGATAACGTAAATTTCTTTTCAATAAATACTATAATAATATATAGACTTAATAATGTATGTCAATATTGTGATCAAATTGTTTTATAATTATACTAACTTATAGTTTTATTTATGCTAAAAAATGTCTGCAAAGCGGAATCGACTAAAAAATATAATTCTGGGAATGAGAATCATTCATCTCAAGAGGACCTTACGGCAATATAGATAATCCTTTTAAAAAAAGTAAAGTAAAGCTTATAAGCTTTTCAGTGATACTTTATTTACAGGAGAATAAAATAATATTGATGAAATTTCATATGCAAAAATTCAAACTCAAATTATATTTTATTTATAAGCTTAATTTTTTAACATGTCAGTAGTTAAGTCTTGAGATTTAGAAAGATAGTTTTATAAATTCTATTTCATTCGATTTCTAACTGAAGAAAAAATTTTTCATTGAAAAAAAAGTACTAAAAAGACATAAACTAAATTTAATACTTATATTATAATTTGTGCAAAATTAAGAATATTTTCTATTTCTTTTGTGAACCATCTTTACTATGAAATTTTAATTTTAGCCACGGTAAATTCTTTTTAATTAACATGATATTGAAGTTTTATTTTATATAAGAATTAAACACAAGATTTACTTTATTTTTATTGTTTAACAACACTATTTCTTCTAAAGAAATATTCCTTTTATTGAGTACAAGACTCATACTTGAAGTACAAGTGCTATTTTGCCTTTTGTCAATATGCATCTGCTCATTTGCTAGCAAATCATTCTTAATGGCAATGCACCTTTTCCTGGGAAAAAGTAATTTTCTTGAATTGGCCTATCACCCTTACTGATGTTTAAATTATAATTTTGATATTTATTAACGAAATGACAAGATTCGCGAATGATACTCAAAAATTAGGTTAGCTTGCGCGCCCACCAAAACTTTAAGTCTAGTATATACGTAAATTACGTGTAGAAAACCTCTACGTAATATACATAGTAAATTATATGTAGAAAACCATGTAAATTACGTTAGGTATTTTACCTTCGCAACCCTGGTAGTAACCAGTATTCTAAAAATTTGCATTATTTTGAATCATCAAGAAGTGAAACAACTGCCAAGTTATAACGTGACATATTTGGTATAATAATTGTACTTTTTGAAGATTATGTGATTGTGTCATGAAAACAAAGGATTACCTACCAGTAATTGGGGGAGATATCTTTAATTACCACCAGCTAAGGATTAAATTATCTGACCAGGAGTTGGATCAACAAGGGATTACCCACACAAGTCGTATAGAACCCACATTCAGTCGTATAGAAAAAGTACAGATCAGTGTGGACGGCACTACTCTTTACTCATCTTTACTGTATTGGCGTTCGTGTGTCTAACACGCTTAGTTACTACCGAAAGAAAAATGGTTCGTGTCAAGACAGTAACCAGTAGTGTAATACTTTTTTTTCTTGGCTACACGACTGAGTCGTGTAAAAAAAATTAACGATTAGTGTAGGAATTTCTCCATGTACTTAATAGGCATTTTATTTATTAAACTTCTCTTTACTCTCTGACATACTTAGACTCACGGTGTGTTTTTCTTGAAGGTTGGACAAACCAGACTCTACCAACCGAAGAAAAACCAGACTGCTACCAAGTCTCTTTTTCTATAAACAAAATTCGCTTGGGTCTCGATCAATATTTCAATTTTTAAATACACTCGAGATTCCCTCCAACGAGCGTTCCTTTATGTTTGAATACTACTTAACTTAACAAATCATACGTTCATTACACGATATATTAAACACAGATCTAATAATGTTAACTTAAAAATAAAAAACTACTTCTTCGAAACATTATTTATCAATTTATCAATTTAGGAATTATATTCTCTAAATATTAGTATGAAATAGTATACACAAAACACTTTTAATTCTAGAATTCACTTTTATATTCCAGAAACAATCGATTAAAGTTTGAGGTTAAATAATGATAATGAAGTTTATAATAAGTTTACACACATGCAGATCGACTTAAATTTAATTGACAAACTTTAAAAAAATAAATCAAACAGATTCAACATATATACGAATTGCAAGTCACTTACTTGGTTGTGTAAACCGTGTGTTATCTTCTTTAACAATGTGAAGCGAACAGATTCGCATATTTGACATCACTTCTTTACCCATTCTCAAAATTCTCTCCAACAATATTCTTTTGTCAATCATTTCACTCAATGCCAGTTTATTTACACACTTAACTTTAATCTTGCCAGCTTCAGGAAAGAGGTGGAAAATTAGTTCTGGATTTTTACTAGCTTTGCCGTTACAGCCGAAAACCGAGCAAAAAACTTTACTTTTTGACGGTTTTGGAGAAAATAGTACTCCTGCCTTCATGACTAGATGCAATTTGGTATGATTTTTAGTAAATACAAATTAAAAATACTATTTATGTGCCTTCGGCGCGTAAATTCGTTTTTTCGCTACAGTTAAGAGTAGCGCAATGTTGTGTATTGCGCTACAGAGGAATGAAATGTAAAAATTGAACTGCGCATGTGCCTATAGCCATAAAGCGGAGCACAATCTTCTTCTTATTTTTCTTCTTCTTCGTACAGCGTTAGCACCCTACTGACGAAGCCTTGTACATTTGAACTGCGCATGCTCTATTGTAACTCGCTACTACTACACAAGGTCGATAAAATCAAAATGGCCGGGACTAGTCGCGAAATATCAAGTGTAATGACTAGCGCCGCAAACAACTACAATACTAGATTAAATTCGAGTGTACGCATAAAAACTCGTATACGCACCGAAGTCACATAAAATAGAATACGTGCCAATGCACAAAATTCGGGAAATGACGAGACTCGCGACAATGCTCGCAGGACTGATCGCGCCTCGGCTTCGATCTCCTGCGAACATTGTCGCTCGTCGCGCAATAACCCTCATTGTGCGCCTGGGCACGTAATATACTATTTCACCGGTTTATTTACATTTTTTACGGGTTTATTCAGTTCTAGCGACATATTCTTTTTCATTCAGATTTTTGGCACCAGATGTCGTATCACAGTTTAACCATTCCCAATGGAGGAGCTGTTTCTCGCGCTCGTTGCAGATAACACTCCGAACCTCGAGTTTCTCGTTGGAAGGAAACTTGAGTGTAAACTATTTTTGTTAAACTTAATTGTTATTTAATTAATTTGGCTTGTTAAATCATATTTAACATTAAACAGAGGAATATAGATAGGGTAATGGGCTCTAGACTTTAGCTAGAAAAATCTAATTAAAAGTTAAGACGTCACAAAGTTTTTGGAAAAATAAGTCAAAAAGAAATGTTTACGTCTGTGATCATGATTTTTTGAAAATATTTACATATATATTATACTAAAAAAATTTTAAATCGAAAATTTTATAATTATGAGAGAAATTTCTATATATTTTGAATTTATTGTATGTATTGTGCTGATGCAGATTCAGTATCAAAGCATTGAATAATTCAAATGATTTCTCGGCCCTGAAGGTCGAAATGCGGTTGGTCGCATTGCTGAAATTCACAGGAGTGCTTGTTTTGTATTTTTTGAAAGGACAAAAACCTCTTAGCACAATGAAACTGCTGGTCACGGCCCAACAAGTTCCGCGCTCAATTGTTTCTCAACTAATTTTTATTATAATTACGTGTTTTAACTTCAAATTAAAATCACATTTCAATTCTTTCGAATATTTAAATTTAATTTATTTACTCCAGAGATGAAGTGAAAATGCACCATAAAGAATACTAATCAATTATTTTTTTTGCACAGAAGTAATTTCGGAAAAATTACGTGGCATTGTGGGAAATTTTAATTTTAACAACACAAATATCGATTATGTTCCATTGAGTAATGCATTTTTTGTGGAAAAATAAACAAATGTTTTGTGAATAAACAATAGGAACATTTTTGCTCACATTCTACAAAACAATTCCTTTTCATCCAACAAACATTCCTTTTTGCTACCAGAATAGACCTAATTTTGCGATTGTATTTCACGTAAATATATAAAACGGAGTTGAATAATTCAAAAGCTATAATAAATTGACTTTAGCTAAAAGATTCTCAAATGTGGGAACTTTACTATAAATTCTTTGATAGCACCGAACAGAAAACAAGAGGAAACGTGACTAACAATTTGAGGATTTTATTCCGTTCCAAGAAATACAAAATAAATAAAAAGTATAGAGGTCTCTAATTTCTAAAAAAACTAACAAGTGTGTTTGATAGTTTATATAATTTAAAGAAAATTTGTGACCATTATTCATTTTTTCAATTGCCTATAATTATGAAATATGTATATTTTGGAATTCCTGAGGTTAATTTTAAATAAAAATAGAAAGATTTTCAAAAGCTTTGAATTACTTATAAAAAGCATTATTTAAGAAAAGCGTAACATTCTCTACTGAATAGTATGAGTCTGAATGATTCAGTGAGCCTAGGATAATAAATAAATGAAAAAAAGAATCACGAAATCCTCTCTGGATGCGAGGCAAGGGTGCGGCATCCGTGAGTAGTCGATGAATCAGAGCATTGCCTTAGCCGAATTTATGTTTAGTTATATACAAGTAAGCTTAAAAGTGAAAACTGATTGTCGTTGACAAAAGATGATGCTACTATTGTGAAATTCCTCATCTGATCCAATTACCATATTTATATTTTAACCCTTCAAGTTTATAGCAAATTAGAAAAACATAGTTAAAATTTTTGGTGCCTTTCATTTTTGCAAATTTTTCCAAATTCCGATAATTTCTTATGACATGATTTTGGAATATTCTGAGAGATTCTAGAATCCTTTTTTTAGAATTTTTTTATAACTGTTACAATATTACATAGAATAGTATTTTATTGAATTAGCAAAATTTTATTGTTAAATCTGATAAGTACTTGAAATTAATCAAAAGTCGTATACCAAAATTTTTTAAATTTTATTTTAAAATGTTTTAGATAACTGGGAAGTTCTGTTGAATTTTCTCACAAATTCATTGAATTTATTTTCAGCTATTCCTTAAACTCGTAGTTTCAATGGAAATTTTAGATTAATTACAAAAAATCCAGACTCAATATTATGAAATTACCATATCAGCATAGTATGTCAATATATTAAAAGGTTATTTGCCTTTACTGAAAATAATATGAGTTGGTGAGAACTTGAAGAATGTGCATGCAAATAAAATGTAAACAGAAAAAAGAAGATAAGAATGGATCCATTGAAAAATTATAATTTATTAATATCGCACCGCAACAAGCTATTTCTTTTATATTTGCATAACAATCTTTGGAGGAGCATCAAAAATGGGGCGTCTTTACTTGATGCTATCAGTATAAACTATTCACATTAGAACATCTTCAAAGTCAAGCTTTTCTCTTTATATTTTTCAGAAGAGAATTTTATGAGCCTGAGAGGACAATAATGTCCTCGCCCTGATGTCGTTAACTTCTTTGCCGGAGTCATCCTATTATATTTAAATTAAATCGTATATATGTGTAAAAGGGTGCTTACATACAAGTTAACTGAGTTCAAAAACCGTATAAATTTATACATTTAATCATTTTTTAGTTCTGAAACTTATCTCTCATTGTCTCTGATATTTGCCAAACAAATTTTCTCCCCATCTAAAATGAAAAAGTATATTTATTTACTTTCAAGTTTTATTTTTGTATTCTCATTACGTATGAGAAAGTATTAGATTTGTGCGGAATTTCACATTCTATTTTTTTAACAAATGTTAATTAATTTTCTGAGAAATCCAGAAATTTTAATTTTTTATCCTGGTAGTATTTAAAAAATTATTATACAAATTATCTTTATTGCATATCTAAATGCAACATAAATTAACAAATTTACAATTTTTGGAAAACATTAATAAATCACATTCCAATACCTGTGTAAGATACGAAAAATAGCAATGGAACAAAAAAATTGCACTATAAATCAAAAAAATTCAACCTTTTAGGCAGAGTATGCAATGTACGAAATAAATGTTCATAAGTAAAATTATTCTATTAAAAAAAGTATGCAAACTTAATTCAAATTACGTTTTTGTGACCCGTGGTTTACAATTTAAATAAAAAATAGCTATATAACTTTAAGAAATTCATATTTTCCAACTAAAATATACGTACTGCGAAAGAATGTTAAGAGAGAAAGTTGTTTTCCTGATAAAATTATATGAATTATATGAATATTTTGAATGATATATTTTAAATCTAGTTTTTATACGTGTCCAATTATATATTTAACGAATGAAAATTAAAAATGGTGGTAGCAATAGCAGTTGGGATGAATAAATAAAAACGAAAGAATACGACTGAAATAAAATTTTTATTCGTAAGGAATGCCAGAAAGGCATGTATGCAACATTGCTGTGATTTGTGATTACTTGTGTTATTTCTTGATTACCAAAAATGGACAGATACCATCAGTCGCAATGTTTTCCTTCCTCGCTCTTCTCACTTAATTCCAAATTATAGATCAAATAAATCTTTAACTTTACTCCGCGAATGCTTCTTATTATTTGTACGATAAGCAAACGTTGCGTCCGAGGCAAGATTATCGTTATACTCAATAAATATTACATATAATATATTCATTAGCGATAATATTAGTATTGTTCTAATTGGACAGAAATGGTTGTTGTTTTTCACAATATGGACAAATTTGAGTTTCGAAACCTTAATCATTATTAGATTTTTGACTTATTTTCGGTGTTAGCGCGTTTATTTCGCACGGATTCAAAAAATATTGTGTTGTTTGATTTCTATTTCTTTCGCCGTGTTATACATTGAGTTTTTTTTGTTTTTATAAGGTATTCAAAAGACTAGGTAAGGTAGTTTGGTCAGCCAAATGAAAAAGAATTGCCATTGTTACTGAGCAAGTAGAATTGAGATAATACAATACATTTATATATATATATATATATATATATATGTATGTATATCAAATAGATAAACAGTTCGTTCGCAGATAGCTGCACTGAGAGAATAAATGTCGTAATTACATTGAATAGATTGAAAATACGCTATCAAAATGAAATTAAACTATTAGCGCGATTAATGTAATGAAGCAAGCTCGTTTATTTACCATCTAGTGCCCTAAACTTATAAATCTAATATTGCAGCCCTGCAGCCCTAACGCTTGCGATGTATCAGAAAAACAGAAAACTGCCATTTAAATTAAAACTAATAATAACAATGCCTCGATCAGCATAATTCGTATTCATAAATTAACGTATGTATTCATGTAATAACATAAGTAAAGGCGACAGAAAATGTATGATACAATAAAAAAAGGAACCTAACTGATTGTGCTGAAAAAAATACAATATATGAAACAACTGTATACCTACATATAAAATCTTTAAATAATCTACACAACGCAGTAGTCAATTTTTCATTCAAACAATCGGCTTTTTCTCTGCATTCTATACTTTCCCAACGCCGAAATCACTACCTCGTAATTTTGGTAAGTATCTTCAAATGCCGAATGAATGCTGAGAGTCATTGAGTAAAAACAGAATACAATATATCTTAAAATCGCAGAAAAATCTCTGCAGAATCTCGAGAGCGTAAGAAACTGATTTCTTTTGATTATTCTTAAAATGTACAATTAAATCACAAATACGAGGCTAACTCTTACTTACAATCGGAACACGAAAAATCACTTGACGCTGTTCCAGTGGTCAAATAAAAATCAGTGGAATGCTTACAAATTGTTAAATCAGTAAATTTCACAACTACCTTTTCAATACATAATAATTCACTATTATGTATTGGGGCTACTCTAAGAGAGACAAAATGTATACAGCGCTTACCTTACACGTTTTGTTCGAAACGAAAAACAAAAACGTTACATATGCGTCTTGTGTTACACGCCTTAATAGGTTCTAATATCTTCAATATTTATAATTATTGACAATTAATAGCTGTTCTAAATTCTAAGAGACCGAAAACACTGCCGCTACACATATCGTAGACATGTAGCAATTATATAATCGTTTAGTGATTCGAAACGAAGATGTAGTTAAGCAATGTTGTCTATTTACTTGCTCCGAGGAGAAGAACGCGTGCCAGTTGTCGACAAACCTTCTCCTCGACTTCGACTTCGATGTAAAGAATGCAATCCCTCGCCTTTGATCAAAAAGAGATTACAAAAAAATTAGGTTGTTTCAGTGCCATTGTAGGTTTTCTGATGCATAGACACAAGGATTGAGTTTTATAGAAGAAATATTGAAGTTTTAAATAATTGATAATTCCCTACCTCTGCTTGAACTTCTCCGCATTGATGTAGGTGGCGAAGGTGCAGGTTCCTGTTTGGTAAAACTTCTTAGAGCTCTTCCTCGCCTATCTTGGATAAGCTTATCAACTTTAACGAAAATTCCACATTTTGACCGACACGTGAAGTACCTATGGCCGTTTACTGCACCGTCATTTTTCCCTAAAACATAATAATGATAATATATTTTTTCATAAAGATACACTCAACTTTATTTTCTGTACAATTACCTGTTGGCGCATCGAGTTCAACTCCTATCCAATTACCAGATGCAAACTCCGTCGGTCCAACGTAGGCAATTACTCCAGAATAACTGTAAGGTCGAACCAAGACCGACTCTCCAACCACAACCCAATCTGGCAATGGAGTTTCAATTCTAGATAGATCGTGTCTCGACCCAAAGACTGACATTTTCTCACTCGTGTCGTCTATAAAAATACAAGATTATCGTCATAATTTAAAAACTTTAATAAAATATTTTCATTGTGAATGAAAAAATACCAGTATTAGAATAATAACCAAGTCAAATTATCCTACACTGAGAGAAATATAATGTTGTTAGAATAACAGAAGAAGTTCTGTTATTTTTCATGACAACAGAACTATTTTGTTGATCCAACAGAACTATTTCATCGATCTAACAGAACTATTTCGTTGATCCAATGAAATTACTATCGTTAATGTAATACGAAGAGTTCGGTTTAAATGACGGAAACGTAGTAACAGAACTGTTCTGTTATTTGTTATACTGAAAAATGAACGAAAAAACTTCTGTTGATATGACACAATTTTGTTTCCAGTTTTCAAGAAATTTTATTCCGTAGCTTCAGCAAAAAAGTTTGCGTTATAGTAATAGAACACTTCTATTGATATGAAAACGTTAAGATTTCTGTCGATACAACAGACATGTTTCGTTGTCTTGAGAATCAACAAAACTTATTTCGTTGTTCGAACGGAAAATTTCTCTCAGTGTACTTTTATTGGATTAAATTTGCAATTACCATCAATTCGTTCAGAAGAACTATTGCTCCCATTTTCATAGGACATGGATGGCTGCATTGTCTGTTCCATCCGAGTAGCAACTTTACCCTCCGAAAATTTTGGACGGACCATTGGAAACGAAGCTCTGTGCTGAGAATTCGATTGTTTGACACTATTAAGCGAAGTCTTTTTTCTTCTAACCACCTGTATCGAAAAATAATAACGTCAGACAATAAAAAAGATTTGATTGAATAAATTTGTATGTGAATTTATTTTAATCTAATAAAAATCCATTGAGAATAAAGCACTTATTTTACCTTTCCAGATGGTAATTTAGTGCGAACGACAGAATTTCCCTCCAGAGGGCTGTCATCTCCGGAATTAGAGGCCTGACTAGTTTCAATTTCATTCCTTTTGTCATCGTCTGCCTCAAAATTTTGAATATTTTTACTCTGGTCGTTTTCTTCTTCATTATATGATTCAATCTCATCTTTTTCAACTCGAATGGAATTATTTCTTTCCACTTCTACGTAAGCATTCTCTAGATATAAATTCTTCTTTGTATTCTTTGCTAAATGGGAAAAAAATCGTTAGAACTTAAAAAAAATTTCAGAGTCTAGGGAACAAATGATTTTTAAATTAAAACAGTCGACCAACCTGTACTATCATTATTTTCTGTGCAGGAATTCTGAGAGATATTTATTTTCTCCAATTCTACATTAACTTCTCCCAGATATTCCTCAGGAGTCTCTTCTACGAGTGAACTGTCCATTCTCTCGGATTTTCTGCTATCTAGTAAAGTTCTGTATTCGATGTCAGGCGTTTCATCTACACTAATAGATTTCATTGAAATAGAGTCTTCAGAAGTAAGATTCGTTGTTGAAACTGCCTGAGATCCGTATCCACTACTGCTCATACTTGGTGTGTTGATTTTGGTTGATTGGAGTTCAACAAGTGAATCCAGAGTGCGGGAGGTTGTTAAAGGTTTTACTAGTTTTGGTGGGGCCTACAAATTGAAGAATAATTACGAAATAGTCATAAACTAATAACATAAGACGATTAATTTTTTTTCGTCATCTTAAAAAATTCTTTTTAAATGTTTTAATTTTTGAACCAAAATAATGAAACTTAGATTTAAGTTTACCTGGTATGTATCGTAATCGCCATAATCAGCTTCGCTTTTCTCTTCATAGTCATCTTGTGCCGGTGAAGATAACTGATTTCCTGCATATGAAGTTTCCTCGTGCAATGTAGTCATTCGTAAGCCTAATTTGCTTCCAACCATATTAGGAGAAGCTGGAACGAAAATTTAATAGTTGAGGGGATACTAATAAAAAAAATAAACATTTTACCTTGACGAATCATGCGTCAACATATCAGAGCCGATCTGACCAGAAAAATTTAATTTTTATTAAAGTCTAGAATAATATTCTTGCATCTTTTGTGCAATCTGTGATTCAGAGATTTCTAATGAATTCAAGACCCTAAGGTTGCACTAAAACTGTCAGTTCGGAACTGATGCTTATTCTCAGTTCTTAATTTCTAAAACAAAAAAGGGTCTACGTGCAACTAAAACATGAAAAATATAATTTGCGTACTCCAAATGGTAGTTATTTTATTTGTCTAATTAAAAAAATATGTCTTGATTCGAATTTACATAAGTAATACAATAATTTCATTTCAAGGATTGTTCTGAATCTCATTGACAATTTTATATTTTCCTTTCAGTAAATAACTAGACTTTGTAATCAAGCTTTGTACAATTCCAGAAATATTTTATAAATCTTTCTAAGATGTTGATTTTGTTGCTGATTCTCAAAATTTTCAGTTATTTTTTACTGTTTTAATTTTTTAAATAATAGGTTTAATAATATTAAAAAATCTTCAAAATGTAAAATTATTGCCTTGGCGTTTAAATATTCTTAAAATATTGGAAATCAATCAAATTAAAAAATTAGAAAATTATATAATGTTTCATTCTGGACTTTTTACTAATTGCAAATCCGGAAAATGAAACGTTAGAACTATTTCACATTAACTCAACAAAATATGATTTATATTTATATTTTAATCACACAACGATTACGTTTTTTCTGAAAAATGAAAATCGAAAAACTTGTTAGGAGACAAATATTAGTTCAAAGCAAACACAAAATCATATACAGCGCCTGCTACTTAATAAAACGAGGAAAAAATTAAACACAACGATCTAGGGAATTCTGCTAACATGAACGAACGCACCCTTCCAAATTTAATTTTTAATTAATCAATTTGATTTATTTACTTTAATTTTTTATAGAAAAAAAAATTTGAAAGGGTGACAACAACGAGTGTCACCTACACTTGGCAGAGGTGGATTGTTGCAGACGTGTCAATGAGTTGAGATTCAGGTTGAGATTCAGGAATGTTGGTCTCGCTGAAAGGAGACACATGTGTTGATTATAAAATACGTTGGAAATGATAACTATCCTTATACTCTTCCGAGCAATGAATTTCATAGGCCGTTTTCAGGCTTATAAACTGATGAATCATGTCTAAGAACTACCAAGTTCGTATTAATTTCTGCATTCAAATGGGTTCAAACTAATTGTAATAGAAGATTTCAATGCTGAGAGTTTTTTTCTAGAATTTCTAAATATTGTAATCATTACTATGCATCTGTTTTTATTTTTCACCATGATTCACCATAAATTATTCATGAATTCTTCAAATAATACAAATTTTATTATTATGGTACATTTCGGAGTTATTATAGTAAATTTAATAAAATTTTTTCTTACTATAATAACTTCTTGGGTGTGAGAACAAGATTAATAATATTGTATCTTAATATGCATTGTAAATAATTCTATAATTATTTATTATATATATTTGGGCATTCAATAGACATTTCATTAAATTAAAATTTAAATAGCTAAAAAACTTTAAATCAATGAGGAATAATCATTTCTATTGAAACTCTATTTCAATTAGAAATAAAATAAAAATAAAAAATAATCTTTTAATTGATAGGGACTTTTATATACTAAAAATTGAATACCAATGGAAAATAAATGTAGAACCTTCATAATATACAACAAACAGCTATGAAAAATCAAATTGATAGTTTAAAGTCAAAGGTTTCAACATTTGCATCGTGTTTAAGTAATTTATCTTTGTGTAATACAATTAATTCTATTGTATTTATTTTTCCCTTAGCATGCACTATCTTTCCACTTTTTTAATTGCATGCAAAACTTAAGACTTTTTTCCAACTATAATTTTGTTACTCAATCATTATCACAGTGTTATCCCTGACTTTAAACTAATTTATGCAGTTAATTAAAAACAGAGATAGCAATTAACTGAGAGTTTTTGTGATTAAGATTCACAAAAAGTATAAATTGTACAATTTAATTGAAGAATTGTTTTTGTTTATTGTACGTTTCTTCAAGAAACTAGTTGGAGTACTTTCCAGCAATTGAACACGTCTATTTCTATTTTTATTTCATACGACATCCATCTTCCAAAAGTGTATTTGTAAAATAATTATTATTTTTCATTTCCACGCATGCTGAAAGGATGAAAGGAAACTTTTTACATTGTCACAAATACACTCTTTGCACAAAACTAAAAAAGTCGAGTCACCGCATGTGCAGAAAAGTGGAGCAAAAATAGTAAAATTAAAATTTTTGTAATAGCAGCAAAAATTTTTCATTTAGTACCAAAAACGATTTTATTGGTATTTCAAAGTATAAAAAATTAATTACATAAAAATTTTAATTCTGTGGAATTGAAGGAAATTAAAATCTAGTATTTTCTGAATTTAAATGATTTTTTTATTACATTAAAATTTAGATATTTTATTTTAACAATAAAATGAACATTTTAACACATAAATTTTGCACATGAAATGGTTTAACTTTTTGTAATAAAGATGCACGCAACATATCCTGAACACAATTTATAGAAATCATTCATACAATGTCTCCGGTGTCCAGACGTGTATCAAGCACCAGCAAAAATGATTTCTATATACTGTGAATCCTGTAAAAGTTAACGACACTACGATAACGAGTCTCTTCGTGCGTCGGTTGGGCGCACATCATAGCACAAGCTTTTACTAATAGAAAAATTTTAAAAAAGAGGAAATAATAATAATGAAGCCAATTTGTGGTCAAATTTGCGAACTCTAAAGTCTATACGTTCCTCATGCAAATAACATACAAGTGACAGAACACACAATCGATCCTTTCAAAAAGTAACATCATTCCCATTTCCAATGATATCTACAGACAAATTCTAATACATGGAGGCGAGCAAAAAGAACTAAACAGATAGATTCAACCACTCACGAAACGATTCTAATCATCGTTGTCTGTCTGTATTAATCGTGTGAATTAAACGTTTAATCAAGACTCCATTTTACCTGAATTGAGAATGGAGCCTTGGGTTGGCCGAAATAGTGGCAGAAAGTCGTAGTGGTAAACAGAGGGACAAATAAGCAGTACAAGTTAGTTGGTTATTTATTCACTGAATTTTCTTCTAAATAATTCTCTCATTATTTATCTTAATGTTTACATTAGTTTAATAAGTGGTGGAGACCAAGTGCTGGTTTCTAAAACGCTAGGCAAATTTTATCGGAATAACTTCAACTACGTTCAACTTCCTCAACTCTATTCTTTTTTAATAAGTTTAAAAATTACATTTTATTTCAGTTGAACATAGCTTTCTTTTAAAAACATCTGATAAGCTGTAAATTTTACATAATGCCCACAAAATGTAAATTTTCCTCATTTATTCTTCAACTTTCTTTAGCCAAACTTTCAAAATATCACATCAATATTTTTATTTTTAACAAAAATAAAAAATTACAAAAAGTATAAAAATGTATTAAAATTCAAAGAAATCAGAGCTTTCATTTTTGACAAGAAAATTAAAAGTTAAAGTTTAAAATTTTTAGGGGGATTTAGAGCATTAGATTTAAAAATATACAAAAATGATCAATTCGTAGTGTCAAAGTTGAAATTAAATTTGCTTTGATGATAATTAGATAGAATTAATCAGAATTGTGGGCACTATGTATAGAAAATCGCAATTGAATAATATAAAAATCATAAATCTCTCATGACCTGTGACAAAACTATTAAAATTCGTTTTAATCTAGGTGATTGCATTTGCCTTTCATAAGTTTCGATAAGTGCATTAATCAAAATGATTTTTCATGATCTAAAGTAATAATTAATTATTAATCAATTAAAGATTAACTGTAAATGTAAGAGGGAAGAATTTGAAGTTGCTCAATGTTGCGGATCCCATATGAAAGGTTCATGCTGGTGGTAAATGATATGAATTTCAAAAACAGATTAAAATAAAGAAGCAAGATTGTGACCATTATCCAAAATCAACATACCCAATACAATCGTAAGGAATTATAGGGAAGATAAAAGACTAAGGAAAGATTAATAAGGTGGGCTTCATGACAGTCGGAATATAAAAACACAGCATAAGCCACATTTTAGAAATGAGTTGGCAATTTGTTGGCAGATAAGAAGAAAGCGAACCAAAATTATGACGAATGACTTAAATTCACTTCAGAAAAACTTTATTCTGCAAATCAATCGAAAGTTTTAAATTCTACTTCGTTAAAATATATGTAATATATTACCACGAAAAAGGAATTTAGGATTAGAGGGATTTTTAATTTTGAGGTAGTCTTTTTATTGAAAAATTTCCTAAAATGGGTCATTATAAATATTTATAATTAATTCCCAAATAATTCAATATACCAGCAATATAATAAAATTAACAAAAATATTTTTTAAAAACCTTTATACTCTAAATCCCTTTCTCAAGTATTATTTCCTTCAAGAAGTTTTATCAAGAATTTTCCACTGACTTTAAAATTATTCTGAAACTATGATTCTCAATAATAATACCAATAATAAATTCAAGTAAATGATATGGTTTACGTAAGCGCCGATTGAGAAACAAATTATTATAAATTTTATATAAAGTTTCAATTCGTTAATGCATTAGAAATAATTAATAAAACTAAAATTGAATTAAAAACTAAAATTCTATTTAAATTCTCAAAATTAGTAATATTAGCTAATTTAAAATTTTTGCACATCTTGTAACTATATTCATTAGATTTTTATTAATAGATTTGAGTAAATTAGGTATATATTCAAACTTGGAGAATCTTTACGTAAAAGTATAAAACTAATTAAGTAGGAATGAAATTGAAAAAATTTGCAAAAGCTATAGAAAATTTTCTCAAATTTAGCTACCAATCGTTAGCAAAGCGTCTCCCTTGCAAGAGCATATAAAGAAATGATTGCTTATCGTGTAGTTAGCTTGAGGTTTCTTTTCGTCATTTAAGTGCAGAATTTTTATAATGAAAAATAATGCATTATGCCTAAAGATTACGCAGTGCTGTCGCATTGGAGCTGACGCATGAAGAGCAGAAAATTCTTTTTAATTTCATAGCTGAATTACCTTTTTGCTGGTGTACTTAGGTTAGTACCGTTGAAAATTGTTAAAAGTAATTGTGAAAAAGATCAACATGTTAATTATATATTGTCATCAGTCAAGGAGGGATAATATTACGGATTATTGATTATAATTTTCGCGCAAGAAATACTCTACGATTAATTTAAAATCGCTCTAGATGATTTCTGCTCTCGTGTAAAATTTCATTATCCGTGGATGAATTCGACTTCAGAAAAATGTTTTAATATCCTTGTCAGAGCTGAGACGAAAATATTCGAGTTCCTATCTTAATGAATTAAACCTCAGCTCTGGTTTCAATTAAATTCTTATAATTATAAGTAAAGATCTAACATTAATATAAATTCGCTTTAATTAAAAAAACACATCGAGATACATACCGATTCCAAAAGGTTTAGGTGGCATCGTCAAGAAGTTCTCGTCGTTTCTTGTGTGACCGGAAGATGCTCTACGGGAGTGTGCCAAGTTACTTAATTCAGAATTAAGATCTGTGACACTTTCAGAACGAGTGACGTTCAAGGAGTCCATCGAAGTATCGAACCTCATAATCTGAATCAAACATTCAAACCGATACATTCTATCTCATTCTTCATTAATTACATAAAATCCATTTTTTAAAAAGCAGTAATAAAAGCCAAAGGGCAAAACAACTAAATCATGAAAATACAATAAAAAATTTGAGATTTTGTTAATAGATAGAAGAAAAGAAATATTATAAATAGACTTAGAATGAATAAAATTGAGATACAATAGAAAGGTTGCAAAAGATATCTTTTGTTCTGTGTTAGGTGACATTTTTCATGAAAGTTAGATGAAAAGATAAAATGAAAATAATTAAATGAAAAGCATACAGTGCGTCCGAAACGGCGGAGAGGCAGAAGTACCTGCGAGAAGTTGGGTACACTAGCTGTTTTTCGCATAAGTGGTTGACCTTGTGCTTGCAAAAGTTCCTTGACAGCTACACTTTGCCTCAGTCGGTCCAACGTCAAAATACTTTCCACAGCAGAGACACCTCGGGTGTATTTTTCTAATATTCAACAGAAATATTTCAATTCAATTTTGAATAAATATTGTTAAAAATACATTAGAAGTTAGAATTTTGCATATATAATGACTGGAGAAATTAAAATACTTCTTACCAATATACGTCTCGCCATCGCACAAACTACTGTCCTCACCACTGGCAGCAATTTGAGCTAAACTTTCTCGGTCTTCCAACTCCTCACTAGCCTTTGGTATATTAGAAACTACTTCATATGTGACTCCAGTCTGCGATAAACAATCAGTCCGTCCAATCTTCTTGAAAATCCTTTCAGTTATACTCTGCCTTTTGAAAATATTAAGAGCAAGTCTTTTTCGGAGCACAAGGTCCATTGGTGCAGGATGAGACAGACGGACAGTTGTCTTTAGGATTAGGAAAACTCTTTCATTTGCTGAAATAAATTTTGTTTTAATTTTATTAGAAAATTTATTAGAATTTTAATATTTCAAATATTTTCTGCTAATTACAGTCCGTGATCCTGTTGAGATGTATACTTTCGTGTATACTCGAATCCCAAGCAGCGATGGCACACACATCCTTCTCGAGATGCCGAATAATTGGCAAATTGTAGAATTTATTCCCGTGTTCTTTTGGCAAAATTGAATTTAATCCTGTCACCGACACTTCTTCACCCGATTGGTGTGTTGAAAGATCATCGGCTATGGAAAAACGATAAGTTTCAATTGAAATATAAGAACATTTTTGTAGATTATTCATTACTCTAAGTTAATTTCTTTTACCATTGAGATCAAGGAATAGGACTGGAATATGTGGCTCCATGCCAGAGGGAGGATTCCAATCCGCAGGAGCACCAGGTATTCCAGAACCCGCTGCCGGAACTAAAACAGCGTTTCTCTCCTCGGTTAGGCTGACCCACTGATCTACTAGACTTTGTTCTCTTTCTTTCTCTTGTTCACTTTTATCTGCAGTTTTGAAAATCATAGATTTACTAAGAGATATCACCATGAAATAAATATTTTATTTAATATAGATTCCGAATATATTACCAGGTTTATTAATGAGTTTTTGTATTTGATGATCCAGATACTGCCTTCGTCTCATTAAAGCATCACTCCACTTTTCTCTCAATATACTAAGATCTTCATCTTGGTAACTGTCGAGCGGAATTTGGAACCGATTCCTTCCAGAAACACTACCAACTGCTATATTTAAAATTGACTGACAGATTATCGGCAGGGTTCCCGAATTTTGTACCGGTTTTACTCGAACTTGAATTCTTCGTTGTTGGCCTTGTCGTAGTTGATAAATACCACCTGAAAAAGGAAATGAATATTGGTTTAGTTAAATCAAACTAACTTGAAAAATTCAATGCTTTTAATAATAATAGAGAAGAATTAGCCTCACCGGTTAACGTGTCTGGCTTGACTACCACCTCCACTGGAGAATATTCTCCCTGTTCATTCAACTCTTGAATTTCGACCCAGAGTTCAATTTTCCTCGTTAATTCAGACCACCTGTCTGCTAGAGATCTAGCCTTTGCTAACTGTTTTTGTTCCACTTCCCAACCGGGTTTGCTGCGCGAAAACCCAGCGCTTCTGTGGCCCCAAACTTCTATGCTTAATGCTCCTTCTACAAAGAGAACAATATTTTATTTTTTAATATTCTTTAGCAAAATTAAAAAAAGCACAGAAATTTAAACTATTTTTACCCGAGCAATGTTCCATAAACTCTTCGGTGATAGGAATATTAAAGTCTTTCGTATGTTCAAATTTGAAAGCGAGAGAGTCTTTTTGTCCCGTGACACAATTAGAGGCCGGCAACTCAGACGATGGACAAGGTGGAACAACAATAGGTTCCGGGTAGTTCCAAAACATGTACTGGCAAAATACAAAGTGACTCAAGGAGAGAGGCAAGCCGCTCGCTTGTTTTATTGTCACCCTACAGGTGATGTGACTCGATCCGGTGTAATCTTCATATTCAGAGGACCCAGAATCTGTTGAGGATTCCGAGGCTGCTTCGCAAATGCGATCCTGGGGAAACTGACCTGATACTCGACTGATCTCAACCTGAAGTCGTCCAGCAACTTCTCCTTGTTGGCTGATAATCGGTGTGTGATAATCCAATCGAACGTCGTGAAAAAGGACTTCCAAAAAAATATTAGCGACTCCGATTAAATTGTGATTCTCCTGTGTTTCGTAGAAGGGATCTTGAGTTTTTCCAGGTACTTCATCCTGTGAATCATTATTGAAATTTATAGTTATGTTAAATGAATAACTAAAGTTTAATAAAAAATTTTAGATTTAATTTACCTTAACGGCTGGTAATCGTTGACAATTATTCGTGTACTTTCGCTCTTCGTACATGTCCCGCATGTCAACCAACTTATTTTCTAGTTTCTCCATAGACCATACTTGACTTCCCATATTGGTCCTTTTTACTAAGATCGCGGGTTCACTTACGAAAGCCCCACGCTGAAAAAATACACTCTTCATTTTTAAGAGTGTGCCGGAAAACAAAATTGAAAATTAACTCAAAAAATCAAATCAATAAGAAAAAACAAAACTTTTTTTAGATTAAATAAAATATATACTATATATTATCAGAAAAATAAAAGTAATTAATAGCCTCAATATTATTTCTATCGAATGAAGTACATAATGTTTAAAACCATAAAAACTCCAAGCACATTGGAAAATTTACTTTTTAGTAGCGAATAGATTGAAAGTTTTGTTTTGAAAATGATTTCGATGTGTTCTTTAATTAACTATATTACTATATTTCCAAAACAAAACTTTCATTCTATTCGCTTCTAAAAAGTAAATTTTCTAATGTGCTTGGAGTTTTTATCGTTTTAAACATTATGTACTTCATATCATAGAAATTATGTTGAGGCTTTTAATTATTTTTATGATATTCGCATATAATTTATTTTAAAAAAATAATCTCACTAGAAAAAAATTTAGATTGGAGTGTCTAATGTAAAAAAATTATAAAGATACCTTTTATTTATAAAAGCAAATAAAATTAGTTCGCAAAAATAAATAAGTAATAATAATATGGTCGAAATGTAACGTAAACTTCGTTGAGAAGAATAATGCAAAAATAGATAACTTAACGATAAAGAAAAAATACCTTTCTATTCGGACTTAGATTATTTGGTGGTATTTGTAAGGTGACGCTGAATTTCGTTTGCTTGCCCATTTCCTCTGCTAAGAAATTCGCCTCTTGAACCAGAGAGTTAGCTTTAAGAATATCAGTCTTCAGCTGACCTAAGCTTCGCTTAAACATCTCGTCTCGTTCCTGTGCCCATTTTTCAACTCGCATTTGCGTTGTCGGCGTGCAGGCAGGGAGTTTTCCACCCTGGTTGCCGCGTAGCGGATCATAGGGCATATAAGGTGCGTAAGGTGTGGACGGGGATACCAAATTTCGGAGCTGCTGGAATTGCCGCTCATATTCCAGTCTTTGTTTTTCAAGAGCGACCTAAAATATTTTAAAAATAGATTTCAAATTAAGACATTTTAAAATTTGTATTAAAAATAAAAATAATTATTTTTCATTACTAATTTATTAACCTGTTTGTCTTCTTCGTGTTGCTTTTCGAGTCTTGCAATCGCCCTTTGGATCGGATCATTGGACAATTCATTGAGCATAAGTTCTTCTCGAGCGAAGTTGTAGTCGATATTTTGTGCAGGAGTCTGAGGTTCACTGTTGAGCGCTGTAAATAATTTTCCATGAAAAGAAAATTGTCATGAAATCTACCATAAGTAGAAGCATAAATTAAAAACACATTAGGAACAAACCTGTGGAACTTCTAGGGCAGTTGACTCTGAAAAAGTGGTGGTTTCCCCAGACGATCCTGTCGCCATGAAGTAAGGGTGTCTTTTCTGTGACTTGATTACCATTAACAAAACATCTAGCACCGTTTAGCGGCGTCATGTACAAACCGGACTCTTCTATCGTAATTACGCAATGCTCTGGTAAAATGCCTAGACCATGTAACTGAATATCCTGTTCGGTTTTCGCAGATCGTCCACCAACAAGAGTTTTTTCCTAAATTAACAAAAGGAAGTATTTAATGTAAGTTTCAACTCGAGTTTTGGAGTTACAATTCATTGGGTTATATATATTAAAAAATACCTTTAAGTAATACACCAGAAGTTCATTAAGACTAGGATCGTCATTAAGATTGACTAAATAGTATTTATTTTTTTCGACTTGTATGCCGGAAGCTTGAACACTAATACCCATTTTTTCTAAAGCCTGTTGCCTTTCATGCTGAAGTCTCTCAGTTTTCACTAATTTCTCTTCCCATGTTTGTGACATTTCCTTCATTAATCGCTCTGATTCCGAAAGTTTTTCTGTGATATCTGTTCGTTGCTGAACTACTACAGAACCTTGACCCTAGAAAGTAAAAGGATTCTCGTTAGATATCAAGTTCGATAAATAGGATTTTGAAAGCATGGTTTTGTTTATTAAAATACTTTTTATTACCGTTGCATGCAAAAGCATCTCCTTTAGTGCCTCTACTTCTTGTCTAAGTTCGCGAATAATTCTTGCATTTGGATCCTCGTTGACTACTGCGTGGTTTACAATTCTCTTAGCCCTATCCGCGTAACGAAGCGTGGAAAGTGTTTCTTCATAATTGTCAGCTGCTGGCGATATTGTTGCCACCATCACAGTTTTACTATTGCCACCAAGATTATCCTGCACAAAAGTTATTAAATCTTTATATATATAAAAATTATAAGTAAAATTATAAAAATTAAATCAAGATTTTCATGAAATTCAGATTTTAAAATATCCAAAAAATCCTTTGTTGAACAAAATTAGATATTTCTAATTAATGTTAATTCCAACCTCTTGATATTTAATTACCTTTAAGAGCCACGTTAAAACAGAGTCTCTGTAGGGTACAAACTTGTCTTTGTTTTTACTACCAGAACTTTGATCCGCTAGTTTTGAGATGACTAGACCCAATGTTGTTAAAGATCTAAAATAGTTATAGGCAAGAATAAAGTAAGATGATTATTACCAAATCAATGAATTTGGAATTGATGGAAGTAAAAATTACTTATTTATATTGCTTCCTTCCTTGAGTCTGTCGCCAACAGCCCCAGTTTTCACAGCCCTTTCACTTCCTGCCAAATCTACTAAACTCATTCGAGATACTTTTTCGCCACTGACACCACTCTTCAAATCGGTTAAGGTTTGTGTGAGAATAACTGAAAAGACGGCGTGTGAACGAGAACTCTCTGAATTCATATTTGTTGCTGCAACCGTCCTCGACTTGTTTCCCTCTGTCATTAAATTATCGATGTCCTGAACAAAACAAATTCGCAAGTTATTAAAAAATCATTTCTCAGGTTCATAATTTTATCAACATTTGTTTCAAAAATTGCGATTGATGAATAAGTAGATAACTATATAATATTCAAATATAGGAAAAGCTTCTTGAAATATTTTAAGTAATAATTTCAAAACAAAAGGCTACATAAAGCTTTATTTTTAATAATTTATAGAATTTGATTTTCTTCTTTAGAGTCCAAAAATATTAAAAGTAATATAACAGCCGAGGGGATTTATTAAGTATTTCTTTTTATAAAAAATGTAACTTTTTTCATTCTTGATTTTATTGAATCAAAATTCCTAAAAACTTATAATATCTATCTCGAATTAAATTGGAGATACTTTATCATGTTTTTATGGATTATCTTGTAATTTAATACATTTACAAAAAATAAATTTTAGGGTCCTCAAGGTTGTTCCTCCGAAAAAATTAGACCTCAGGTAAAAATAGATAATTTTGTTTTCAAGAATAGCAATATTCTTATTGAAGGGCTAATTTGAAAGAGAAAAGATTATTTTCCATGAAAAAAATTTGACATGCAGAAAAATAATGCATTTAACAAATTTTATTTTTACCTAAACTTTTTTTCTTATCGCTTAATACCAAATTTTAAAAAACTGATGTGATTCTAATAAATCATGGATCATTTTTATAGTAAAAAGATTCTTTACAACTTGACCGTTTCCAATTTTCTAAAATGAATATATTATTACCAAATTCAGCAATTTGTTTTGGAAAATTCATTTTTAGTGGTTTCAGCCATTAAAGAATTTATTTCCAAAAATTGGGAACGGTAAATTTGTGAACATTCTTTTTCTTTAAAAAGTGATTCGTGATTTATTAGAATCGCATCATATTGTAAAATTTGGTATGAATAGTATTGATATTATTTCAAATTAATTAGTTAAGTTTGAAAGTCGAAAGCGTCTTTCTTTCTACACAAAGATTTCAAATTATTTAAAAATAATATTATTATTGAAGGAATCATTTGGAAGAAAAGAGATTATTTTCCAAGAAAAAATTTTGAACATAAAAGAATAATGCATTTAACAAAATTTTATTTTTACCTTAACTTTTATTCTTATCGCTTCGTATCAAATTTCAAAAAATGATGTGATTCTAATAAACATGGATCATCTTTCCAGGAAAAAGATTTTCTACACCTTAATCGTTTCCAATTTTCTAAAATGAGTAAATTATTACCAAATTCAGAAATTTGTTTATAAAAATATTGTTTTGGGAAATTTATTTTTAATGGTTTCAGGTATTAAACATATTACATCCAAAAAATGAGAACAGTAAAGTTGTAGAGAATCTTTTTCCTAAAAAAATGATTCGTGATTCATTAGAATCGCATCATTTTGAAATATTTGGTATGAATAGTATTATTATTATTATTGAAGGGCTAATTTCAAACAGAAAAGATTATTTTCTGTGATAATAATTTGTAATGCTGAAAAATAATGCATTTAACAAATTTTATTTTTACTTGACCTTTTTTCTTATCGCTTTATACCAAATTTAAAAAAATCATGTGATTCTAATAAATCAGGAAACATTTTTTCAGGAAAAATATTCTCTACAACTTAACCGTTTCCAATTTTCTAAAATGAGTAAATTATTACCAAATTCAGAAATTTGTTTATAAGAATATTGTTTTGGAAAATTGATTTTTAATGGTTTCAGCTATTAAACATATTAAATCCAAAAACTGGGAACGGTAAAGTTGTAGAGAATCTTTTTCCTAAAAAAATGATCCGTGATTGATCAGAATCACATCATTTTTTTAAATTTGGTATAATGCGATAAGAAAAATTAAAAAATTAAAATTTTTTTAATGGAAAATAATCTTTTTTCTTTCAAATTAGCCCTTGAATAAAAATATTGTTATTCTTGAAATAAAAATGATCTATTCTTGCCTGAGGTCTAATTTTTGTGGATGAACCTTAAGTGTCTGATAGGATATGAAGAATCTATTGTCTTGAGGAATTCGATTTCTTGCGAAATGGACAAAATAGAATTGCATCGAAATATAACTTTAAGCTCGAATTGAGTAATTTCCTAATTACCTGAAACGAGGTCACAGCAAGTTGACTAAGTCCGTCGACATAAGGACCTAAAACGTTGTGTTCTCTAACTTTAAGGGACTGTTTGTTTGGTTTTAAATCCAACAAGTCATGCACCTTTTCGTTGTAGATTTCCATGTAGGAGACCTCAACTTTGTACGTTAGTTCAGCGCTCTGCTTTTTTGCAATCATATCAAAGAGGTTGTCACACAGCCTGGGGATTATGCCTTTGTTGTCACCGCTGCCCATCATCGTATAGGATTTTCCGGACCCTAAGATAAAAAGAATAAAGATTAAAATTTATGACAAAGTGTTTTACTGTGAGTATAGAGATTCTCTACAAGTGCATAATCTAATAACTAATTCTAAACTGATTCACTAAAGTCTCTTTCATACTCGAATCGATGATGCCCTTAGTTATTTAACCCTAAACTTGAACTCTTTCCAATATCAATTATTATCAACTGATTTTGTTACTAAAATAAAATTTAAATAAAATAATAAACTCGAAAATTCTTTAAAAATTTGTATTTATGGAAAGAAAATCCTAAATTATATATAATTTCTTTAAATCGGTTTCAAAATTTCAAAAAATTAATCACTTTACCAGTTTGCCCATAAGCAAAAATGCAGGCGTTGTAACCCTGGAATGCATTGTCCAAAATATCTCGACCCAATGCATCGAAAACGACTTCTTGACTCGCAAAATTTTCTGAACTTGGATCCAACGAGTAAAAGCAATGGTCGAATGCAAATGTCTTTGGTTTGCTCCTGAAATAGAAAAGAACAAATGGATTTGTAATGAGAACACTAATTATGTTTTTTTCTTTGAACAATAGAGATAATTTTATTTAATGTAATTAGTACAGTTTATATGATAAGTGCCTACAGTATTTTTTGTAAAAGATACTTAAATATTATGCTAGGAGAAAAGTTGGTTACGACCAACCATTAACATCATAGTTTTTTATTTTTACAGTTGTACTTTATGGTCAGCAAGGTTAATAAAAAAGTAGAGTGAAAACCGTTCGTTGCTAGAAATTCAAAGTTGATTTTGAATAAAAATCGATTTATAAATTCCAAGTGATACACAATTGCTTTGTATCTAAATCTCTTTGAACAAAAATTTTCTCTTTCAGAACGAATCAAATAGTCTTGGTTATTTACGTCTAATCAAAGTCGATTAGCCGTTCACACCTTTTCTCTAGCTCGATCAATACGTAATTCAATTAGGCACTTTAATTCTCGTGCAGTATTTTACGAGTTTCTATTTTTTCACACCTTTCTATCAAAGAACTTCCGATTTGTAATTTTTCGAAGAAAACTAATAAGAATCAAATTTTATAATGTTTTACTTTAAGAGATTATTTTTAAAAATTGATATAAATTTACTTTCTAAATATAAATTTTTGTGAGAATAAGAAAATAAATGTGAATATCACTGAAGAGGTTTTTTATTTTCATAGTCTGTTAAAATATAGTTTGAATTACTAGCGGCTTTGTCGCATTAATCATTTTTGTAATAAATATGGAAAGTGGAGATAATCACTCTAGATCACACTTTTATACTGTAGGGTTCTTGAATGTAACCGTAAATCAGAGTTATCAGAGGTTTTTTCTTAAGCCTCTCAATCCCTCTTTTCTATCCAAGTAGAGATTTTAATTCCCCACTGGAATAGAAAAAATTGTTTTCTGCTCAAAGAAAAAATAAATTTACTCAATTAAATTTTTGATGTGAAAGAATTTTGTAAAGATTTACGAAAATTTAAACATGCATAAATATGAGCGTAAAATGGATAGTTCCAAGAAAAGAGAAGTGGAAAATGATATGGATTAATGAATTAAGCAAGAGAATGGAAAATATAATTTATCTTCGTGACCTCGAGAAAACCAGTCGCAAGACTTGATGGAGTCATGTGCAACAGATAATTTGTTCATTAATTTCTAAAGATTCTTATAAGTATATTAAAACGATTCTATATCAAATTTATATTCAACTTATAACAATAAGATTATTATTTTTCGCTGATGGGACTAAAAAGAAATAAAATTTTACTGCAATATCCCGGATGAGAATTGTTAATATCTCACTAAAAAACGGTTTTGTAAAATAAACAAAGATATTTTCATAGTATTTGTGTAACCAAATTATTTCTTTATTTTAATAACAGACTTTCTTGAATTAAGAAAATTTTGATTTTTCTGAAAAACTATTTTTTGGGGTACTTGAATTATGTGGCACAAATCGGTTTTTTTTAGATATTAGGTTATAGAATTTAAGGTAGTTCGTTTACGAAAATTAGACCTCAGGAAAAAATAGATAATTTTGTTTTCGAAAATAGCAATATTATTATTGAAGGGCTAATTTGAAAGAAAAAAAATTATTTTACATCAAACGAATTTGGAATGCAGAAAAATAATGCATTTAACAAATTTGATTGTTACCCGAAATTTTTTTCTTATAGCTTTATACCAAATTAAAAAAATGATATGATTCTAATAAATCATGGATCATTTTTTCAGGAAAAAGATTATTTACAACTTAAACGTTTCCGATATTTTTAAATGAACAAATTATTACAAAATTAATCAACTTGTTTTGGAAAATTGATTTTTAATGGTTTTAGCCATTAAAGAATTTATTTCCAAAAGTTGGGAACGGTAAAGTTGTGACGATTCTTTTTCTTTAAAAAATGATTCGTGATTCATTAGAATCGTATCATTTTGAAAAATTTGGTATAAATAGTATTATTATTTTCTTTATTGAAGGGCTAATTTGAAAGAGAAAAGATTATTTTCCATGAAAAAAATTTGTAATGCTGAAAAATAATGCATTCAACAAATTTTATTTTTATTTGAACTTTTTATCTTATAGCTTTATACCAAATTTCAAAAAATGATGTGATTCTAATAAATCATAGATCATTTTTTCAAGAAAAAGATTCTTTACAACTTAACCGTTTTCAATTTTTTTAAATGAATAAATTATTACAAAATTAATCAATTTGTTTTAGAAAATTGATTTTTAATGGTTTTAGCCATTAAAGGATTTATTTCCAAAAATTGGGAGCGGTCAAGTTGTGAAGATTCTCTTTCTTTAAAAAGTGATTCGTGATTTATTAGAATCACATCATTTTGAAAAATTTGGTGTGAATCGTATTATTATTATTATTTAAGGGCTAATTTGAAAGAGAAAAGATTATTTTCCATGATAAAAATTTGAAATGCAGAAAAATAATGCATTCAACAAATTTTATTTTTACTCGAGCTTTCTTTCTTATCGCTTTACACCAAATTTTAAAAAATGATGTCATTCTCATAAATAATGGATCATTTTTTCAGGAGGAAGCTTCTTTACAGATTAAAAATTTACAATTTTTTTAAATGAATAAATTACTACAAAATTCAGTGATTTGTTTATAAGAATTTTGTTTTGGAAAATTGATTTTTAATGGTTTTAGCCATTACAGGATTTTTTTCAAATATTGGGAACGGTAAAGTAGCGAAGATTCTTTATCCTGAAAAAGTGATTTATTAAAATCGCATCATTTTGTAAAATTTAGTATGAAGCTATAAGGCAAAAATCTAGATAATTATCAAACATCCACCAAAATCAGCTGTTGGGTCCAGTACAGATTAAATAAAAGAGAGAAATAAAGATTAACTTATTAATATATTTTTGTATCGTTGAATATATTCAATATTTCTCCACCTTACTTAATATTTTGATGAAAAAATGCATCAATAATTAGGTTTGAATTAGAACGACTCAAGGGCATGTAATACTTAAAAAATTATACTGATTTTAGGTTTTTACTCTCTCGATTTTAATTTTTACTTTGAAATTGATTAAAATCGGTGAATGAATTCTAGCTACAAAATTAATTATTTTTTACACGTTTTTGTCCAAAATGAATAAAATTTTGTTTTCAAAATTTGAGTAATGTCAGAATATAAAAATTTTTTGCAAAATTTACCGAAAGAATTGTTTTCATTAAAAAACGAAAAGTAGTCTAAGTCATCTTCTATCTTCTCTACCATTTCCCAAATTTTGAAAAACTAAAATTAAAACTAAAACTGATCAAACCTTGTAAAAATTCAAAAATTTGTGTTTTTCCTATTCTATATCATGTCGTGACAAAATAGATATGAAAGTTCTACCTAAATGAAAAAATTTTCAATCCCGACTTTTGACTCGTATTTCTCATGGAGACGTTTAGATGGAAAATTTTCAAAAAAGATGATTTCACTGTATAACGTATGAAATTTTATTTCCGCGTTAAAAGTGGATCTTTCAAGTTTCTGGTGTAACGACTACTAGTTACAATTTGCAGTTTGTGGTGAACTTGCATGTGCGGATCAATAAATGTACTTTCTAGAATAAAGCCAGTGGACGATAAGAAGTGTGGGTTGACCATCGCGTGACCGATAATCCCTTAGTTAAGGATTTCAGGAGTATATGTCCAGTATCTATATAGATCGACCTTCACACGCGATTTCAGTAGTGTAGACTTAATGCGGTCAGGCAAATTTTATTAATTCTTCAAAAAAAGGATACTAATGTTAACGTGATCAAGTATAATACATATACATAACAATATGATATCAGAGTTAGTATTTATTAGGCTCTCAAAGAAAAGAGGGAGCTTTTCTAGATATTAAAAAAAAGAACTTAAGGTAGCTGCCTCGCTGAAAAATAGATCATGGAAAAATGTTTAATTATAAACCCCCCGAATACCAGGTGGGGTCCCTGACGACCCCGCGCTCTTGTTTTCTTAATGTAAAATTGTGTCATTCTGATAAACAAATTTTTAAATATAAAAATAATTCATTCAAAAGATTTGATTCTACATCAAACTTTTTGTAGTATTGATAAACATGAATTTTTCAAAAATTGTGGGATTTCAATAAATAAGAATTTATTTTTCCAAGAAAAATATTCTCCATAAGTTGAGCGGACCCAGTTTTATAAAAATAAACGTTTGAATGCCTAAAATCAAGGAAAATGATTTTTTTTCAAATTAGGTTCGGTCAAGTTATAAAAAATGTTATCCTCGTAAAAATAAACCCTCGTTTGTTAAAATTCCAACAATTTTGAGAAATCCATGTCCAGCGATATCAATAAAAGTTTTAAAATGAATAATCTCTTTCAAACGGTATTAAATATATAATATATAAAAGGATACGTAATATTACAATTCCTACAAGTAATTAAATATTTTCCGAAGAATTGTTTATTAGCAAATTGTTGTTTTCAACATTTTTACTGAAACGAAATTAAGAGATGTATTTTAATGTCTTCTATTTATTATGTTTCTCGAATTTTAAGAATGATATATTGCAACAAGAACTTCACGTAATAAAGAAGAGAATTTTAGTTCCACCGAAAATTTTCCTACATTAATGGATATTTTTGGTTGAACTTTACACTGAAAAAAATAGTTGAGCAAACTACTCTCCAAATCTGAATCAGTCAAATTTTTACTGATTGAATCAGTGATTTGCCTTTTCACTGATTCACCAGTTAAAAATATATATTTCACTATTAAATCAATTGATTATCACTAATTGAATCAGTGGAAAAAATATTTTCACTGTTAAATCAGTTAATTTTCACTGAAGCAATCAGTGGAATTTGACTTATTTACAGTAACCTCTTTTTAGCTATTTGAATCAGTCAAATTTCACTGATAATCAGTAGACTTTTACTGATTCATATTTAGAGAGTACTTTTTTCTTAATTATATATATAATAGTTATGAAACAGTTACAAAACTTATATTTTACAAATAGAAGTCATATAGATTCAACTAAATATTTCGTATTTGTTATGAAAGAGCGATTTAAAAACTATTGATGGGATTGAAAATTTAAAAATTAATTTTTTTTATGTCAGGGCCTTTTTTTCGCCGAACGTCACAAGTGCAATTACATTTTAAATTTGTTATATATGTATTTTTAAATAATTAATAAAAAAACACTTTTTTAAAAAACTTCAGCATATATTCTTTAGTCTTGATTGAGTTTGAACTCTAAAATCTGTTCGTCGATGAATGTCATATTGGACCAACGGAAACTCTTTTAATTAAATTTCTGTTGATTAAACCTCAACCAAACGGTGTATCTGTGGAGAGTCATAGTATATAGATATATTTATACGATATAGATATGCAGAAACTCAAGTAATTTGGTATCATATACAACGTCAGCGTTTCTATCCAGGTTACAATATATGTAGAAATATATGAAAGGGCCATTTACTGTTTTCTGTTGACCTTGAATTTTATTTTTTTGAATTTTGGTCCCATCCGTCAAACTAGTAATTAAAAGCCTCAGATATACTAAAAAAAGTTTTATTTATAAATATCGTTTATTTACCTTAGCGATATTTGTAATTTACTTCAAATTATGGAAAACGAATAACATAAACAAACATTTTTTTCTTTATATTAAAATTCAAATTCACAAGGGATAGTACAAAAATATAGATTATCACAAATCCCTGAAATTTTTGTAAATGTAAAACCTAAACAATTAAGAAAAATTAAAATCAAGCAAAAAAATACTCTGACGGAAAATTTGTTCAAATTCTTGAATTTTTATTTATATATATAATGAAATTGTGATTGAAAAAAGTTAAAAAACATATTCAATTTTTTTTTATTACTCCTTTCAGATATTTAAAGAATTATGGTAATTTCCTTCAAATAACAATAAAAAAGTATAAAAACGTTCCAGATAACGTGAGATTTAAATTGTCATTCTAAAATTGTGACGTTTTTTAGAATCCCAGACAAATTAGCTGCATATAATTACGCCTACGTATAAACTGAAAGTCACATATTTATTTATATTCTAAATTACTAACCAAGGTTAAATTATAAAAAGGACATTGATAAAACGTATGAGCAACATAAAATGAACTAAAAAATATGCAAAGCATAAAAAAAATAGAACTACTCTCTAAACCTGAATCAGTGAACGGCCACTGATTCGCAGTGACTATTCACTGATGGCAGCAGTTATAAGTCTTTCACTGAGAACCAGTGAAACTCGACTGATGAATCAGTGAAATAGATTGAATTCACTTATTGAATAAGTGAAATCTTCAGATGGGAATAATAAAACCAGCAATATATTTTAACGATTTATAAACTCGTTTATTTTAGGTTAAACAACCTAAAAAGAAATTACGTAATTATTATTATATATTGTAATTATTATTGTGAATAATTATATTATGTAACGTATAGATGAAACTTTTGGATTCACCAATTCAAAAGTTATGTTCACATGGCGCGTTCACTGATTTCTCAGTGAAATCAAACCAGGGCACTGATTCATCAGTTGATATCTTTTCACTGATATAATCAGTGACTTTTTCACTAATTCAGGTTTACAGAGTAAAAATTACAGAATTAAAAAACTTTTTTAAATGTTAAAAATTATTTAAATTTATTCTATATAACCTTAAATAAAAAACATTTGAAATGTTTGCCGTTTATCACAGATATTTTTATTCCGTATAAAAATCTTGATAACTTCCATGTCCGAATGAATTATTGGGTAAAAATAAAGTCCTTATTTGCAGTTTTGGACCAAGTCCAATTTTCCCTTGAGAGATCGTAATAGTCTCTCCAAAGCTTCTATGGCCTTTCTCACATTTGGAGATCTTGTTTTATCAACAGTTTTGTCATAGATTTAATACCAATGTGAAAGATCCTTTGCTATTAAGCCTTTAGAACATGGTGAATTCAAAGCATGAAAAAGAATCTGGAACTAAAGAATTCAACTGTTGGTATAGTGCCAATAAAATACATAGTAAATAAAAGATATATTTTAATGTTCTTCTTTAATAATTTTATATTTACTATGTTAGGACTCCCTTAAAGAAGAAACGGAAGTAGAAAGGAGAGTGCGAGCAGGTGGAAGCTTTTAACATTCTGTCAAGTCGTTACACGTGTTACATGAAAGGTGAAAGGTGAAAGCACCCTAAAGTGTCCTCAAGATAGATGAAAATCTTCCATGTTATAAGACTACAGAGAGATCAGAGATTTCAAATCACAATTTTGAGACATGGATACAATTTTGAGAAGCAAAATTGTTTATTTATAAAAGATTTACAACTTTGGGCTTGACCATTTTATCGTGGGAGTTACGTTTTTTTATTTTTTACTGAAAAACGTTATTCTAAAAATCAAAAATTCATTTTCCCGCCAAAATATATGAGCTACGGAAAATTTAAAAAAAATTGTTTATTTCAAAGAGATCTACAAATTTGCTGATAACCATTTTCTCATAAGAGTTATATCTTGTGTTTTATTTATCAAAAAATTTATATAAAAGTAAATGATTCAATTTTTCAGTCAAAATATACGAGAGATGGATAAAATGTCAACAAACAAAATTGTTCATTTATAAAAGATTTACAATTTTGGTCTTGACCATTTTTTCATGGGAGTTACGTCTTTTGTTTATTACTGAAAAATGTTATTCTAAAAATAAAAAATTCATTTTCCCGCCAAAATATATGAGCTACGGAAAATTAAAAAAAAAAATTTGTTCATTTCAAAGAGATCTACAAATTTGCTGATGACCATTTTCTCATAAGAGTTATATCGTTTGATTTTTCAATCAAAAAAGTTTATATAAAAATAAATGATTCAATTTTTTAGTCAAAATATACGAGAGATGGGTAAAATGTTGAGAAACAAAATTGTTTATTTATAAAAGATTTACAACTTTGGGCTTGACCATTTTATCGTGGGAGTTACGTCTTTTTATTTTTTACTGAAAAACGTTATTCTAAAAATGAAAAATTCATTTTCCCGCCAAAATATATGAGCTACGGAAAATTAAAAAAAAAATTGTTTATTTCAAAGAGATGTACAAATTTGCTAATAACCATTTTCTCATAAGAGTTATATCTTGTGTTTTATTTATCAAAAAAGTTTATATAAAAGTAAGTAATTCAACTTTTCAGTCAAAATATACGTGACACGGAAAAAATGTTATGAAACAAAATTGTTTATTTCAAAAAGGTTTACAATATTGGGATTAACCATTTTTACTTAGGAGTTACATCTTTTCTTTTATTCACGAAAAATGTTTCTATAAAAAACATAAATTCAAATTTCCCGCCTAAATATACGAGCTACGGAAAATTTGTTCAAAAATAAAATTGTTTATTTCAAAGAGATCTACAATTTTGCTGATTACCATTTTCTCATAGGAGTTATATCATTTTTTTATTAATCAAAAACGTTTATACAAAAGTAAATAATTCAATTTGTCAGCCAAAATATACAAGACACGATAAAAATGTTCAAAAATAAAATTGTTTATTTCAAAGAGATCTACAATTTTGCTGATTACCATTTTCTCATAGGAGTTATATCATTTTTTTATTAATCAAAAATGTGTTCCTAAAAGGTTGAGAGTCTTAAATAAATGGAATTCCTTTTTTCATTTGAAATTAAAAACAAATTCAGTAATTTGTAAGTAAAGGACAGAAAACACCGAGCGCGAAGCGTAAGATGAGAATATGTCCGCGATATGGGCAGATTTTTTTAGTTTCAAATTTCAATTTATGTGACTATATTTTATATTCATATTTTTTATTATGGAATTTCTTAGGAGTAATGTCAATACATGTTTTGACTCTTCAACGTTATTTGTCTGAAGAGTCACCTTTGTACTTATAATCATGATTTGTAATCATTTGCAATTACTTGCAAGAACTCCGAAATTACTTAAGACAGTTACAACCAACTACAACAATTCGAAATTAACTGCAGTCTTCATACAATTATTCTTCAAAATTAAAAATTACATAATACGAAATTAAAATTTTTGAAAAATTTAAACATTTCAATAGAATCTTATATATTATTATAAATAAAATATTATAAATATTATTTCAAACTCAACTAATTAATTATGAATATAAATAAATAATAATATAATATAAATAATATAAAATAATAACAATAATAAAAATAAATATTATAAATAAATAAATTATATTATCATAAATTTCAAATAAATAATTATTAAAATGTTCGTATGAAAAGCTTCTTTAAAGAAAAAACGATTACAAGACGTTCAGGCCTATTTTACAATTTTTTCAATGCGATTTGATTACTCAGAGGTATCTGTTATTTTTTGTAAAAAAGGTGCCTGTAATTCCCTTTCTAAGTAATTTTGCAGACAAAGAAATGAATTTAATGAAAGCTTTGAGAATCAGTCCTATAGAAAGTCAATTTTCAGGATAGAAAGGAAATTCAGCCGATTCTGGAAAAAAACGACATAATACTCGCTTCCTTCTATTTGAAAAAGGGCAAAGATCAGTTGTGACGTGGCACAGCCATTTTAGATATTTCCACAAAATAATTTGTAAAATAACTTCTTTTAGTGATATTATTACAAAATTTTTAAACTCCATAGACTGAGAAAAAAATATGCACTTAAAAAAGAAATTGATTGATTTAAATTTTGTTACCATACGGACAACAATATTTTTAGTTGACCCAACATAATTTTTTGATTGATTCTATCAAATATTTTTTGTCCACCGTAGAGCGAAAGTTAGCCTTGTCGGTGTCGTTTTGCGTGCGGAAAGTTGATTTTCCTACACTAGTGCGATAAAATTTTAGGTGTGCGGAAAATCCACTTTCCGCACGCAAAACGACACTGACTCGGCTAACTTTCGGTATATCGTTCGTATCACGTGCAGAACGTATTTTAACGCCTTTCCGCACTTGATACGAAATATACGATACTATTTCTTGATGTTACCAGACATCTATATGATGCTGTCGAATAATTTTGTTGATCCAACGGAACGAACGAACGAGTTTGGTCAGATGAACAAAAATTTAGTTCATCCAACCAAAATATTTATTCAAATCAACAAAATACAGTTAAAAAATAGTAAATCTCCGTGATACGAACGATATTTTTTGTTCGCTATATACCGAAAGTTAGCAGAGTTGGTGTCGTTTTGCATGCGAAAAGTCGGTTTTACGCATACCTCAAATTTTTCCGCACGCAAAATGACACCGACAAGGCTAACTTTCGGTGTACGGCGGACATAAAAGATTTTCTTCAACCTACTGTAATTTTTTTCTGGATGCGCTAATAATTTACCATCAAGATACATATCCCTATATTCAGGGAAAAATATTTTCGTTTTTCTCTACACTGTAAAAACTACCCAAAAATGTTCCAATAATTTTGTAGATGGAATAGTTCCCTTATTTGAATATAAAAACAAGCTTTCTCATATGATTGCAAATTTTACAACTAATTAGGAAAAATTATGCTTTTTTTAAAAAGAATTTTTAATATTATGGAAAAATTAACGGGAGTTCTTTTGAAAAAAACAATCGGGAATTTTGTGTTTTGAATATTTTGTGGGAATTCTCGAGGATATTCTTGAGGCGTACGAGGTTTATATGAAAATTCAACTTTTTCTACCCGACGTATTGTTAGCAAATTTATTATATTTCTCCCGAGGGCATTACGTGAATTTCAGAAGGGAGACAGTAAGAATAAAAAATGATCTGCGAGTCTTATCTTTGTTCAAAATAGTAGAGCAACAGTATTCTGTCAATAACATTCCAAAATAAAAATAGTTTTATTCAATAACGACCGATTAAGTTGAAAAGAAAAGAATTTACATTAAGGCTACGGATCAATCGAACCACGTGACTAAATTATACATTAATTCCTTCATGTAAGATAGGTTTTTTAATTTACAAAACATCTTTCTGATAATTTGGAAAATGTAACAAAAGACAATAAAGTACGTTTGTTAACTTCTATTAAGCAAAGATTTTGAAAAAATTTTGAAAACTTATCGACATTATAAGTTAACTGTAAAAATCTTTGCCAGATATTCACTAAAACGAAGTTGATAGACGTTCTTTATCGTTTTCTCTTGTATTTTCCAAATTTTCAGAAAGATATTTTGTGAAATAAAAAAGCTATTTTACATGAACTTCCACACAAAAATAATCACGTGTTCTGGTTGATCCATGGCTTTAAATACAAAACTTCCTAAGTATAGAGTCTACTCAAAATAGTTTAAAATACATAAAATATGCAAAAATAATTTTAAATTCTTCAAAATCTATTAATAAACATATTGAAAATCTTGAAAGTTTGCTCCTTAAATCCAAAATTGTGAAAAACCAATGTTTCAAATGTTATAAGTTTTCTATATAGAATCAGTGAAATTTAACTGGTTAACCAGTGAATTTCACTGTTGACCAGTATATTTCACTCATTAACTAGTGAGTTCGCCTGGTGGAATCAGGTAAATTTCACTGATTTCTATGTGGAAGACTTATAACATACGAAACAGTGGTTCTTCACTGTGAATCAGTAAGTTTTTACTGATTCAGATTTAGAGAGTGCATTGGGAATCTGTTAAATCTCTTAGCTCCTTGAAATGTTTTGGGGTACATTTAAAAAACTTACTTGAAAAAAAAAAATAGTTCGAGAAACTTTACTCTTTTCTTTTACTTTATTATTAAGCAAAATAACTTTCTGGAAATTTGGAAAATACAATAAAAGATAATAAAATACGTCTATAAACTTCGTCTGGAAAATTTTTTTTTACAGTTAAATGGAATTATTTATGATTTCCAATTTTTTCCAAAACTTTTGCTAAAACCAATTTAACAGACGTGCTTTCTTTTTTTTGTTGCGTTTCCCAAATTTTCAGAAAGATATTTTGTAAATTGAAAAAGTAATCTTACACGAAAAAATTAATGCATATTTAATTCCCACGTTCCGATTAATTGATGCCTATAAAAAATTTGTAATTCTTATAAAATGATTTCAAATTCTTTGAAATCTGGCACATTTTAAATTCTGAAATCAATGACCCTTGGAAAATATTTAGACCTACATAGTTAATTTAGTGACTCAACTAGTCCTAGAAGATTTATGCCACTGCATCACATGAATCACATTTCTTATATGGAAATATAGAGAGATCCATGATGTATGGTCTATACGAACATAAAGGAAATAAGATCTAGACATGAAGAGCCAACGATAAAATATAAAAAAAGAAGGTAAACTCGAAAGTAAACTCGACGGGCAGCCAAGTTCATTGCATCCAGGATGCTGATTAAATTGGAATCGGTCCAGACTCATACATGTGCATCAAGAGTCAAGATGACTAGAGCGTTCAATGAAAAGTACATAGACCTTAATACGATCACAGGTGTCTTAACTACATTTCACACAACTTCGCTACAAAATAAATATTCAAATGAGAAACAAATAAAGTAAAGGTCCCAATATCGGAACTTGTTAGACAACTCAGTTATATTTTAATTCATAAATATCGCATCCCAAGTGCGAAATTAGATACGGCCCAACACTGGCCCAGCATCGCCAAAAATTTGCCGAAGATCGGCTGCCAATATCGTGCCGTTGCTGGAATGATAACTCCGGTATGCACTTGGCGGCCAATGCTGGCCCAAACTCTGGCCGCCAGCACTTGTTTTCGGCACAGCAGCGGGCCAATGCTGTGCCGAACCCTGGTTTTCTCACTTCCAGGATGGTTTGCCGTGGTAAAAGTGACACATGGCCCAGTAATGTGCCGTCCATGAGCCCGACTCTGGTTCTTTTACTTTCAGAATTGGATGCCATAGTAAAAATGACAATCGGCTTGGTATAGGGCCGATAGTGGGCCAAGTTTCGGCTGAAGGTCGGTAAATTTAAACAGTCGAAAAAGGCCGTCGTCTTCGGCCCAGCACTTGACCGATGCAAACAGTGACACTGGCCCAATAACAATGGCCGACTCTTGGCTGCCGAGATTGGGCCAATATTGTGCCGTATTATCACCTTTGGCAATTCGCACTTGGGATGATTCGAAAAAATAATTTCTTACCATAATCATTTCCAAGTGCAAGCACTGCTTTAAAAAATGAAATTCGAATTTTATAAAACTTTCAAATATTCATAAAGTTATTCATATACAGTCCGCGCTCTCTATAGGGCTGCTCTCAATAGGGCCACTACCCCCTAATCCGTACTCGACGCTTCCCCCACCATGTGCAGTGCTCAATTCAAATTCCACCGTTCTCAATAGGGTCGCGTGATCAATACACTAAGAGAAGAATTAATTAAATATACATAAAGCCGATTATGGCAAAATAAATGCAAATGCTCCGTTACCTTTGTTGATTAAAAAGGAAATGGTCACTTAATCTCGAAATCTGAATTAGTGAGGAGTCGGTCACTAATTTGCTTTAGTGAAAATTCCTACTGATTACACAAGTCTGCAAATAATGTGTTTGTATTTCTTTTTGGAAAACGAAAGATCATTTCCGGGGTATTTTTTGACGTAGAATCCGAATACAAAATCAGAATCAGCCTATCACGTCAGGATTTTGAGATATTTGAGGTTATGTGCTCGAAAAATGGGGTTTTTCGCTACTTTTGAGGTTATGTACAGGGCACAAGAAATTTTTTTGGTTTTTTTCTCAAATGTCATCATGTAGCACTACTCTTTCCCTTCAAAGTGAGCTATTGAACAGTCACGAGCGATTTTTTTTCACAAAGATACAGCCATATCAAGTTTTGACATTTATCCGAATAACCTTATGAGCATTCACATTGACTCTTTGGTGCATACCATTCTGCATTCGAAAATTTATTTTGAAAATTTGTGCTTGCGGGTTTTGATGGTCTGTGAATAAGAATTTACAGTCAGAGAATTGACATTTCTATTTCTAAGATGGCGGATTGAAATTTACGAAATTAAACGATTTCGCTCTCTAAAAACTCTTACTCGGGGGTTTCGGAATTGCTGATTACGAAAATGGGGTCGCAAGATTGACATTTTCATTTACAAGATGGCCGGCCGTTTGAAAATGGCGAACTGAAAATTACGGGGAAAATAATATTGGTCTCTAAAATCCTGTACTTGAGAGTTTTTTGAGTCACTGAGTACGAATGCATGTGTACAATATGCGAAGTTTTTTCTGTTTATTACGAAGGTCAACTTTCATGAGTCAATTTACTGGTCTAGCATAAACAACCTTAAATTTTGACATTGAATCTACCATCTTGGAAATGGAAATCTCAATCTTGCGACCTCATTTTCGTAATCAGCAATTCCGAAACCCCCGAGTAAGAGTTTTTAGAGAGCGAAATCGTTTAATTTCGTAAATTTCGATCCGCCATTTTAAATCCGCAATCTTAGAGATCGAAATGTCAATTTTCTGACTGTAAATTCTTATTTACAGACCATCAAAACCCACAAGCACAAATTTTCGAGATAAATTTTCGAATACAGAATGGTATGCACCAAAGAGTCAATGTGAATGCTCATAAGGTTATTCGGATAAATATCAAAACTTGATATGGCTGTATCTTTGTGAAAAAAAATCGCTCGTGACTGTTTGATAGTTCATTTTGAAGGGAAATAGTAGTGCTAAATGATGACATTTGAGAAAAAAACCAAAAAAATTTCTTGCGCCCTGTACATAACCTCAAAAGTAGCGAAAAACCCCATTTTTCGAGTACATAACCTCAAATATCTCAAAATCCTGACGTGATAGGCTGATTCTGATTCGGATTCTACGTCAAAAAATACTTCGGAAACGACCCATAGCTTTTCAACAACAAAACCTTGCAGACATGTGTTATCAGTCATTTTTCACTACAACTATAGTGAAAAATTGAAAATCACCAAAAGATATAGTGAAAAATGACCAATGATTAGTAGAAATTTTTACTAAAGCAAATTAGTGACCGACTTCTCACTAATTCAGATTTAGAGAGCAGAGCCAAAATTATTCGTTTATTGAACAAGATCCTTTATTACTTAATAGTGCCAAAATTTTGGCAACTAAAAATTTCATTTAAGTAGATGCACAAAACAATTTCGATTACAAATTGTTAATGAGGTTAGGTTCGTCTCGCAGAAACGTTTCGAGTGGCGCTATTGAGGAAGGTAAAAAGTGATTCAAGTGCGCTCGCTATGTCGAGTGGAGGGGGAAGGCTTTCTCTAAGAAAACACTTCCTCTAACCGCCCGAGGCGGCCCTATAGTGAGCGCGGACTGTATTAAAAAAAGTTGCATTTTGTTGCAAAAGTTGCTCTTGTTCCAATAAAGGAACACGGATGTCCTAATAAACGAACATTGTCTTTAATTGTTTATTTAACAGGAAAAATAATATCGCAGAGTGTGTATATAAGGCATTAAAGTCGTGGTAATCCTTTTTTGAATTACAAAATAGTATTTCATTATATTTTTATAGAGAACTTCCTTTATACAGAACTTGCTTTTGTATTTTGCAGTTCAATCTTGAATAAAAATATACAAATTAATAAAAATAATTGCTATTCTTTAAAATAAAATTATCTATTTTTACCTGAGGTCTAATTTTCGTAGATGAACTACCTTAAAGTATAAGTTACTATTTGTATTGTACTGTGTTCAATACATGTGGCAACAAGTGCAATTTTATACCCTTTCAATGAGAATAAGGACCTTCACAGTAAATCGGTATCATATTTTTTTTCTCAATGTTTCTATATCAAGATGGCTATTCCTATTTGAAGAATAAAACATTGTGTGGTATTGGCCTCTTTCGAAAAGTATTGATGAGAAATAATTCAATCCTAAATTATACTTTAATTGTCAGTATTCTCTCTAAATCTGAATCAATCAAATTTTCACTGATTGAATCAGCGATTTTCCCTTTCACTGATTCATCAGTAAAAAGGATATTTTTCAATGTTAAATCAATTAATTTTCACTGATTCACCAGTGAAGTTTTCTTAAACTGTTAAATCAGTTAATTTTCACTGAAGTAATCAGTGGAATTTGACTAATTCTCAGTAACCTCTTTTTAGCTATTTGAATCAGTCAAATTTCATTGATTATCAGTAGATTTTGACTTATTCAGATTTAGAGAGTTAACTTATTGTCTATCTTATGCTTTAGATGACAATATTTTTGTGAAGCATTCCGAAAAGAGATTTAACTGTCCTGCGAATTTTAGTGACGAAACGAGACTGATCGGAATCTTTTATCGACAACTGCTTTCGTTTTCTTTTTAAAGCAGGAATGAGGCAGGTCATGCCGCAGTAAGTTTTGAAGCTCAAGTACGTTTTATTGCATTGTAGAACTTACATTACCTTAAGTATACGTCGTTTTCCGTCGCAGTAGAATTTACTGCAAAACTACTGAGATCTAAATTGCTTTATTGCCTATAAAAAACGAAAATGACACGTTTTATTTCACAGTGCTTCCTTTTACTTCAATTGAAATTATCCCTTTAAACAGAATTATTATACGCGTTAAGACCATGTCTTACTTATCCGATCTCTACCTTACCGACGCTTCTTTTCGCCCTTCGTAAGCAGTAAAAAACGTTTATCTGATCCAAAATTTCTATAATTATAAAACAAAAAATTTTGAAATTTTTTTTCTAGTGATTTTTAAAATTTAGGAGCAGATAAACGTTCATTAGTGCTTTTTATTTAATTATTGAAAATTTCAAGTCAATATCTCAGTCAACTGTGATTGTCGATAAGTTTTTGAATTTTTTTCAGAATTTTCACAATGAAGAAGTTAACAAACTTGCTTTATTGTCTTTTGTTGCGTTTCCCAAATTTAAAAATTATTAAACAATAATCAATTTCTTAAGCAAATATAAACTTTTTAGAAAATTATCAATTTACTAAATCGGTTAATTTTGGGCATTATAATTTAAAAAAAAAAAAATTAATTTTTCAAATTCTTTTAAATACGTTTAAATTTCAATCTTTCAAAATGTTTTATAAAAATTTAAAGAATTTGAAATCTTTCTGTGGAAAAAAAGACGCTTTCGACTGCGCTGGGATTCGAGCCCAGGTCTCTCGATTGCGATATATCTCGATATATTAAGTTCAAATTATATTATCAATAATAATAATTAGTGATAAATTATTTTAAAAAACCATAATCTTAAATTAAATTGTTAATTTCATTTATTTTTGGATCATTTACAATCGTCAACAAAACAGTAACATCACTGTAAACCAACTTCATACTGCAAACGGAAAATTATCAAGATTATTATATGAAAAATAAAGATAGGTACCATTTAATTTTGTCGGTATTGCAGTAAATTCTGCTGCAAAGTAAAACGGTCTATACCTACCGTCGTAAGTTCTACAACGTGGTAAAACATACTTTAGCAATAAAATTTTCTGTGGTGAAACCTACTTCATTAAAACCTTAAATGTTTTCTCCTCTAAATCTTCTACTATGTATATTTTAGAAACCGCAAGCAAAGACAAAAGTATTGCTATTTTTCAGGAACTTGTATAAATCAATCGAACCTTGAATGTTTTTTAATATTTCTGCATCATTTCAGTTCGGAAGATACAAATCTAGCCTCTGTTTTTTCCCAGCATATCAGGTTTTTGAGATTTTTTTAGTTAAAATTTTTTTTTGAAAAATCACAAATCGTCTGATAAACGGGGCTAAAACTTTTTTTAAACGGAAAACAATACATTATTTTGTTGCATTTTTTAACGCAAAATCCATTGACTGTTTTGTTTTTTGGATATCTTATACAGTTTCTGAGATAATTAAAATAAAACAAGGAAAAAATTGGTTTTACAATAAACCATATATTTAAACTTATATTTACTTTTTTTGAAATTGCATATAGATGAGATAAAATCAATTTGAATTAGAAAAATTAGTTATGATGTTTGTTTTCGAAACGTATATAGTTTCGATAATTACTCTATAAACTTGAATCAGTGAAATAGTTACTGTTTATATCAGTGAAAACATAAAAACTGATGAATCAGTGCCCTGCTTTGATTTCACTGAGGAATCAGTGAACGCTCCACGTGAACATAACCTTTGAATTCGTGAAGTTCCTGCGAACGATTAAAGTATAACGATGGATCTTTAATTTTTAATTATACTTAATATAATTATGCACAATAATAATTACAATATATAATAATAATTACATAATTCCCTCTTAGTGTTGTTTAACCTAAAATAAACCTGTTCATTGATCGTTAAAATATATTGCTGGTTTTATTATTTCCACTTGAAGATTTCACTGATTGAATAAGTGAATTCAATCTATTTTACTGATTCATCAGTCGGATTTCACTGATTCTCAGTGAAAGACTTATAGCTGCTGCCATCAGTGAATAGTTACTGCGAAACAGTGATCGTTCACTGATTCAAGTTTAGAGAGTAGGATTTCGCGCTGAAGAATTTTGAAAATTGATACACATATCCGCAGTACAATTTTTTCAAACTAAGTTTTTTAACATCAAAATGAAAATGATTTTTTTATGATTCAATAATTTCTTATATATTTTATCAAAATTCTTATCCTTATTCGCAGAATAAAATATTTAACGGGTTACCATATATCTGGAATTCTGGTACAATACTGATGGTAAATTGACATAATTATTGTAAGGTTTGCCATCCGTATTGTACCCATTAACATACACGGAAAAAAATAGTTCAATAAAGTTTATAGAACTGTTCAAGAGTTGAGTATACAGGCATTTAGAAAAAAAAAAATATTATATTGATTACAATCTGTATGGTAGTGGAAAATATACAGGTCGTAACCCTTATAATATTGACGTACGGTTTACTATTAGCATTCTTCTGGGTACAATACATCTGGTAATACGTACGATATTTATAAAAAGGGATAAGAATTTTTAAGGTAGATTACACAGGTCGACATTTTTTAGACCCTGGGACCAGACTATACTTTTCCGGAGGATTTTGGTGCGCTGAATCCGAATCCGACCTTAAAATTGCTCCATCACGTCAGGTTTCTGAGAAATCCTAACCTAAAAGTGCAAAAAACACTGTTTTTTGCTATGTTCGGGGTTAAATTACATCGCGAATTAATTTTTTTTCTAAAAACTCGTTACGGCATCTGAAAGTACCACTTTTACTTTTTAAAACGCTTTTTGAATTATTCAGATATCTTCTTTTTTCTTGGAGATATCGTTCAATGAAGTTGAGTACTTTGCCGTTTTCGTGAATATACTCTCTAAATCTGAATCAGTCAAAATATACTGATTATCAGTGAAATTTGACTGATTAAAATAGCTAAAAAGAGGTTACAGTGAATCAGTCAAATTTCACTGATTACTCAAGTGAAAATTATCTGATTTACTGGTAAAAAATATTTTTTACACTGATGAATCAGTAAAAATTAACTAATTAAACAGTGAAAAATATTTTTTTCACTGATAAATCAGTGAAAAGGCAAATCACTGATTCAATCAGTGAAAATTTGACTGATTCAGATTTAGAGAGCAACTTTACCGAAAAAAATTTCGTCCGGAAAATAGAAGAAATAATGCGCTTTTATGTATCTTGGGTTGCTAAATCCAGATCCAACCTCACACTGAAAAAACAATATAGCTAAGAGAACTATATTTTGGTCCTCAGAACCAGAAAATATTGCTATCAGACCAATGCTACGGTATGGTCCTCAGAACTATACGAGTATAGGTGAGACAGCTATACAAGTTCGTTGATATGACAATACCATGTATAGCGATCGTAAACAAAATATCATGCCATCGTTATCGCTCTTGTGAATTTTCGCGTGTGATAAAACAATACGCGATACGCAAAAATGATCTTACAAAGAAAGAAAAAATGCTCCAAACAAATCGACAAACGCTTCGAAAATACGCCTCGAAAAAATGACACTTCTTTCTCATTTCGAGGTTAGAGTCGCGTACATGCGAAACAATGTATAGGTCGCGCGGCAAACCAGTATAGTTGTCTCACCTATACCGCATGGGTCGAGACACTATATATTGGTATAGGTCGAACAGCTATACTGTTTTTTCCGTGCAGAATTGTTCCATCACTTCAGGTTTTTAAAATTTTCTAACTGTGTATAGAATATCCCCTAATATAGCGAAAAATGGTGTATTCACGAAAACGTCAAAGTACTCAACTTCAATGAACGATATCTCAAAAAAAAAAGATATCTGAAAAATTCAAAAAGGGTTTTAAAGGATATAACTGGTATTTTCAGATGCCGTAACGATTTTTTAGAAAAAAAATTAATTCGCGATGTAATTTAACCCCGAATATAGCAAAAAACAGTGTTTTTTGCACTTTTAGGTTAGGATTTCTCGGAAACCTGACGTGATGGAGTAATTCTGAGGTCGGATTCGGATTCAGCGCACCAAAAATGTTCGGAAAAGTATAGTCTGGTCCCAATGTTTGGAGTTTCATCAAAATTTGTCGGCTTATGTTATTATTATATTTTCGATTCAGTGTTCAAATATTTATGAATGTGTCGTGAAATATTTATAACAGAAATATATCAAGGATAATTTGAATTTATATTTATCAAGTTAGTTTGTAACGTTGAATTGAATTTGAAATTTGGATTTAAAAGTAGAGCATATTTAAAAAAATGAGGTATTTCGCAGTTAGAAGTGAGAGGAAAATAGTTAAGAGTCAGCTTACATAGACATGAAGGATTCTCAATTTCAAGGAAGTCGGGTGACAAGCTTTGTACTATGAAACGAAAATTTACTGACGAATGGTTGGATATAGCTTATGAAGTTTGCGCTACATTCGAAGGAATTTCATTTAGTCCTTCAACCATTTTAGTGAGTGATAAAGAGCGAATGTAAATACAATCTTAAGTACTGTACGAACATATATAATGCAAGTATATTCTAGTAGCGAGAAATTTATTTCGTCCTTGACAAAATTACTCTTGTCGTAGAATGGAATTTCTATTAAACGCTTATAAGATCGTGCATACACTTAGAAAAATTATTTGATTGAATGAAAGAAATTAATATGTTTAAAAGGCTTTCTTTGATTCAAATAATAGTATATTTCGTATCAAGTGCGGAAAGGCGTATTTTAACTCAAGAGCGAGTCACGACCAGGGCCGAGGCGACACGAAGGAAACGAGGTTGTCGTTTTGCGTGCGGAAAGTTGATTTTTCCGCACTAGTGCGGAAAATTTCAAGTCTGTTTTAATTTTCCGCACACTTAAAATTTTACCGCACTACAGCGGGAAAATAAACTTTACCCACCCTAAACATAAAACAAAAACAAAACAAAAATTGCTATAAATTAACTTTTTTGCACGTTTTTTCAGTTTAGTCATTGATAATATATAATTCTTTGGCACTCAGGCAGGTGGGGGGGGGGGGGGGTGGATTCGTAACCGAAACAAGTAAAATTAAAACAATTTTAATCTTGATTCAAGAAAAATACTGCACACATAAAAACAAACATGTCACGAAATTATTAATTATATATATATATTTGTGAATAAGGACCAAGTTGATGTTCTATTTATGGCTGTTTTGAAATGTCGACATTTTATGGAAAAAAAGGGGGCGATCAAATTTGACACAAATTCAATACCTATTTATCTGTTGAAAATGTAAAGAAACAGCAACGTGCTATTATTGTGGAACGAAAAATAACTTCTAACCTTATCGAGCTTTTATCAAAATAGCTGAGTCACTGATAATGTGATTGAGCTAAAAGCTAAATAAAGTCTAAGCCTCGTTCAATATAAATTAAAATAAACAAGCAAATCTAATGGGGCAATACATCAACTTCATTATCCATGTTATAGAAAATGCAATATTAATTCGAGATTTTTTTATTGATGATAGGTATATTTATTGAATAGTTTTTTATTTCTAAATGTAAAAATGATTTAATACCATTTTAAAATATGTGAAACTTTCTGACGATAAATTAAATTTTTCTTATCAGTTTGCAAATGTTAGGAATACGCTTATCAATTTTGATAAGAACGTCAGAACATGAGGGATGAATTCAAAGCAGCTGAAGTACTGAAAAGCTTGAGCATTTCACAACCACCTTTGGGAAAAAAAATCCATCATCTAGGACATTTAGGTAGCAGTGGATGTATAAATATATCCACATATGTGAACGACTATGTATACAGGGTGATTCACTTAACTTGTGATACCAAAATATCTCAAGAAATATACATCCTACGAAAAACTTATTCGTTTCTAAAGGGGATTAGGTTAAGTTCCCTTTTTAATATGGGAACCATAGTTTTTATTGAAAATTATTATTTTAAATACTCTCTAAATCTGAATCAGTAAAAACTCACTGATTCACAGTAAAAAACCACTGTTTCAAATGTTACAAATCTTCCACATAGAAATGAGTGGAATGTACCTGATTCCACTAGGGAAAATCACTGGATAATCAGTGAAATTTACTAGTAAACAGTGAAATTCGCTGGTCAACCCGTGGGTTTCCTCAGTGATATCAGTTAAATTTCACTGATTCTATGTGGAAGACTTATAACATTCGAAACAGTGGTTTTCAGAGTTTTGGATTTATGGAGTCTGTCACAAGGAAATCAGTGGAATTTACCTAGTTCCATCAGGGAATGTTACTGGTTAATCAATGAAATTTACTAGAAAAAAGTGAAATTCGCAGGTCAACCATTGAGTTCCCCTAGTGATATCAGTTAAATTTCACTGATTCTATGTGGAAGACCTATAACATTCGAAACAGTGGTTTTTCAGAGTTTTGGATTTATGGAGTCTTCCACAAGGAAATCAGTGGAATTTACCTGGTTCCATCAGGGAATGTTACTAGTTAATCAGTTAAGTATACTGATCAATAGTAAAATTCGCTGGTCAACCAGTGAGTTTCCCTAGTGATATCAGTAAAATTTCACTGATTCTATGTGGAAGACTTATAACATTCGAAACAGTGGTTTTGCAGAGTTTTGGATTTATGGAGTCTTCCACAAGGAAATCAGTTAAGTCTACTGGTCAATAGTGAAATTCGCTGGTCAACCAGTGAGTTTCCCTAGTGATATCAGTAAAATTTCACTGATTCTATGTGGAAGACTTATAACATTCGAAACAGTGGTTTTTCACTGTTTTGGATTTAAGGAGTCTTCCACAAGGAAATCAGTGGAATTTACGTAGTTCCATCAGGGAATGTTACTAGTTAATCAGTTAAGTATACTGGTCAATAGTGAAATTCGCTGGTCAACTAGTGAGTTTCCCTAGTGATATCAGTTAAATTTCACTGAATCTATGTGAAAGACTTATAGCATTCGAAATAGTGGTTTTCACAGTTTTTGGATTCAGGGAGTACAAGATAAGAACTTAGAGTCAAGTGATAGGCGTCTTTTTATATTCCCTTTTAAAAAGAACAATTTTTCCATATGATGTGTGTTTCTCCGGATATTGCAGTGTCATAAGTTATGTGAATCTCCCTGTATATGTATGGCTATAGTAGATTCATCCAAGAGAACTCTAACCCAGCGAAGCTCAGCAAAGCCTATAAAAGCTTCAATAACAGAATACTTAGAACTTTCAACCCTGCATCGATATCCTTCTATCGAAACTATATTAACTTGCTTTCGTGTATGTAGGTTAATATCAAGCATAGAACTCGAAATAGAAATAGAATTGCAATCATAGAGCGGTAAAAACCTATGCTCTGATAGGAAGAACAGAATCCGAAAAAAAAATTTTTTAGATATAGAAATACCTATGCGAGCTGTCTCTAGACTGAGAAACATGGTTGTGCCAACAAAAATTTTGTTGTTTTAACAAAGAACATTGATTGCTAATACCGAACAATAGTATATTATGCAACTAGGGAAAATACATGTTTTTTTCTACTAGCGGGTTATAAAGTGAATTTTATTGCCTCCCGCAGGGCAAAAAAAACCTTTTTCTACTAGCGGGCCATAAAGTAGACTTTATTGCCCCGTGCGGGGCAAACAAATGCACTTTCTGACCCGCTAGTAGAAAAAAAATCGTGTGCAACACGGGAAAAACATTTATTTTACTCGTGTGGTTGTTACCCTCGCTTTGCTCGGGCATCAAACTTCACACTCGCAAAATAAATTTTTTTTTCCCTAGTTGCACAATGTACTATTATTTTACTCGTGTACTCGTTACACTCGCAATATGGATATTTTTTTTCCCTAGTCGCACAATATACTTTTCTCGTATAGCACACGATTTTTTTCCTACTGGGGGGCCAAAAAATGGATTTTTTCGACCCACAGGGTGCAATAAAATGCACTTTATGTCACGGTAGTAGGAAAAGTTTGTTTACTAGCGGGTCATAAAGTGGATTTTATTGTCCCATGCGGGGGAAAACAAATTCATTTTCTAACCCCGTCATAGAAAAAAATCGTGTGCAATACTTTTGAGTAAAAGTTCTTAAAATTGCGAAAAATGTACTGAATTTTCTGGAACTTTTCTAAATATTACGAGACTCGAATGAAGTTTCATAATATTTATTTGAGAACTACTGAACTGTAATATGATTTGTATAGAATTCATCTTAAAATTAGAAAAATTCAACAAAATTTTCAGTTACATGTAACTGCATAAAACTTCAGTTACCTAAAACGTAAAATTATTCCCGTTACAAGTTTTTCAATTTCCAAATACAAGTATCACAAAATTCAACACTTTCTAACTGAATTTTCTGAAATTCTATCTGAATTCCACGAAACCGTAACTGAATAAAATTCCAGTCACATTTTTCGGGAAATTACGGTAGAAATTTCTAATAATTTAGAGAAATTATAGAAACTTAACCAAAGTGTTTAACAAAATAATTTATTTCAAACAAATAATTTTTGTTTGTACATCAACCATTTTTTTCATAATCACAAATTAATTTTAGTAATGCTAAACAAAATCTGATTTACAAAACTACTTTTTCGTGGTGACTTTATTTTTTGTTGTTGAGTGTAATCTCTTTGACTGGAGTTTTTCCACATTGTTAGAAATTTCTGTTGGAATTTTCTGAAACACGTAACTCAAGTTTCATACAGTTGCATGCGGCTAAAAACTATCTTCTACTTTGGTAATTTTAAAATTTTTTTAAAATTCAGTCAAGTTTCGTAATTTTATTAAAACTCAAGTAATTTCATTGAATTTTGCAATTTTAAGATACGTTTACTCAAAAATATCTTAAATTAACATAAACTAACTTTCTAGATGCCATTGTTTTAAATTTCCAGTAAAAAGCTTTCGATAAATAGTTTTTTCTAAGAAATTACTATAAGGTACAAATTACTATATACATCTGAATCAGCAAAACATGACTGAATTAAAACCAGTGACACATTTTTAACGGTGCCATCTCTAATTTTGCCGAATAATCATTGAAAAGTTTCTAATTCCATCGTCCCTGATTCAGATCAAGAGTACACCCTACAAAAAAACCGGGTGTTATATCTGCCTAGATTCTGGATAGAACCTACATTTTACACTAGAATTTGTTTGAAATAACACCAAATTTTAGTACTCTCTAAATCTGAATCAGTCAAAATCTACTGATTATCAGTGAACTTTGACTGATTCAAATAGCTAAAAAGAGGTTACAGAGAATCAGTCAAATTTAACTAATTACTTTAGTGGAACATATTTTTTCAGTTATTCAATCAGTGAAAATTAACTGATTTAAAATTGAAAAGGCAAATCACTAATTCAATCAGTGAAAATTTGACTGATTCAGATTTAGAGAGTACAGAATCAATATTTTACTCCAGAATCTGGGCATATAACTTACTTGCGTATCAGTGAAATTTTACTAATTCATCAGATTCATTTCAGGTTGGGTAGGCCATAATATTTTTCTACACAAGACCCTGTAAATTGTAGCTAACATCTTATTTACACACGAGTAAAAATCAATTAATGACTTCCTTACCAGTACATTGAAGTCTAATTTTGGAACATCATGATAAAAACTCACCTGAAACAGAAAAAATAAGCCATCAAGTAATGTCTTAGATTCAATTCTGGTTGATAAAGTACAACAGATGGTCTTATGGTACAAGTTATGTTATTTCTATAATAAATTGGTCTTTATTGATGAATTTTAATCTGAAATCCCCCCCCCCTGCCCCAAATTAATTTAAAAATAAATACACAAAGTACATTTAAATAATAACATTGTATTAACAATTTTTTTAATATAGCAAACTGATTTTTGCAGTGAATTTAGGTTCTCTCTAAATTTGAATCAGTCAAATTTTCACTGATTGAACCAGTAATTTTCTTCTTTTACTGATTCATAAGGGCAAAAATATTTTTCACTGTTAAATTAGTTAATTTTCACTGATTCAATCAATGAAAAAAATATATTTTACTGTTAAATCAGTTGATTTTCACAAAAATAATCAGTGAAATTTGACTAATTTACAGTAGATTTTGACTGATTCAGATTTAGAGAGTTGTAATTGATAAAGTAGATTATTTTTTAATATGAATGTAAATTCTTTTATAAATTATTTGTCCTTTACGTCACATTTATAACATAACTAACAAAAAATGTGAGTATAGTATTGGTAAGTAAATTGATTTAAAAAATGATTTACCAGTTTTAAAGATTTTCGAGTTATCAAAGAATTTAAGGAATATCCTATTTTATCGACACTTTGACGTATATTAAATGCAAATTGCATTGAAAATTCCTTCATATACATTGATATTAAATTCAATACACAAATTTCTAAGAGTGGAAGTCGCTACATCACTTTATAATTTCATTATAACGCGAAATTTAAAGTTAAAATTCTATACCTTTTCGTTTGGAAAGCAACTAATATTTTTAAAATCATGAATAAATATCAATAACAAATTTATAAATAATTTGAATTGTAATGCTTTATAGTTTTTACCATTTTTGAAATGATTCTAATCTGTAAGTGATTAACTTTCTCTTAAATTCTAAAACCCTCTGAAGCAAAACAAGATAAATAATAATTGAAGAGAGTGAAAGATAAAATGAAAGATGCTGTAATTGTAAAAATGGCGAAAACAAAGGGTATCACAGCTTTTCTGAACGCATGCTCTCACAATCAGTGAAGCTATTGACCGTCATGCTATATATGTAAAGACGCACAACGTGGAAAAGATTATACATTCGAATAGGGTAAAAATAAAACCAGTGGCGTATACATTTCTAGAATAATGACCCAGATCTTATCACTAAGTAATATATAATATAAGCATCAAGAATAACTATTAAATAAAATATAGAAGGTTATTAATTATCTTTTTTTATAAATTAAAAAAATTAATTATCAAATAATAATGGTCTTAAAAACTAGTGTCATCATTATTAAAAATAGTTAATTGTATTCTTTGTTCTTATTTCTGCAATTTTTACATTCTCAACATATGAGAAGGTATTGATTTTTTGCGAAAAATCACTTTTCGAATTTTCATCAAATTTTCACTGATTCAGCAGTGAAAAATATTTTTTACCGTTAAATCACTTAATTTTCACTGAATTTATCACTGGAATTTGACTGACTTTTAGTAACCTCTGTTTAGCTATTTGAATCAGTAAAATTTCACTGATAATCAATAGATTTTGACTGATTCATATTTTGAGAGTAATACGAAAAAAACGTAAGTTTGCAAAATTGATCGTTTCAATAAGATCTACAAATTTTGTCTGACATAGTTTCTGATAAAACGTATATTTTTAATCTTAATTTAAGTTAAAAGAATTCAATTTAAAATTATTAAAATTCCATTATTTAAACAAAATATGTGATATACGAAAAAGACGTCAAGATGAAAAATTATTTGCCTAAATGAGTTCTACAAATTATCAGTAGGACATTTTATGAAAACTCTCTTAATCTGAATCAGTCAAATTTTCACTGATTAAATCGGCGATTTGCCTTTTCACTGATTGATAAGTGAAAAAAATATTTTTCACTGTTAAATCAGTTAATTTTGATTGGCATAATCAATAAAATTTGACTGATTCACAGTAACCTCCTTTTAGCTATTTGAATCAGTCAAATTTCACTGATAATCAGTAGCTTTTGACTGATTCAGATTTAGAGAGAAGATATATATATTTTAAACATATAGTTTAAACAAATTCCGTTGTTCATAAAAATAGACCTATTTTGAAAAATATGCAAATGAGAGAAAATTGTTCGGAAAGACATTTATTATGCTCGTCTAACACAACTCAGCACAACTTTTATTTTTTCGAAATTCACATTTTTGAAAATTATATGTATAAACAAATTCCAAAATTCATAAAAACGGACTTATTTTTAAAAATATGTGACTGAGAGAAAATTGTTTGGAAAGACATTTATTCTGGTCGCCTAGCACAACTCAGTACAAATATTACTTTTTTTAAATTCACACTTTTGAATAATAAAATAAAGTATAAATATTAAGGATATGATTAAGCGTCTATCAGTTAGTGAGCAATACGTTTATCTTCTTCTCGCTTTATTTAAAGATTTACTTGCATAAACGGACTTTCGAAACATGAGAAGAAATTATGAATGAATGCTCTTTGAAATATTAAGCTTTATTATTATTGATTTATATCTCATTTTACGATTCATAATTTACTAAGGTTCATCCACAAAAATTAGACCTCAGGCAAAAATAGATAATTTTGCTTTCAAGAATAGTAATATTATTATTGAAGGGCTAATTTGAAAGAGAATAGATTATTTTGCATGAACAAAATTTGAAACACAGAAAAATAATTTTATTAATAAATTTTATTTTTATCCCAACTTTTTAACTTATCGCTTCTTACCAAATTTAAAAAATTATGCGATTCTAATAAATCACGAATCATTTTTTTAAAGAAAAGATTCTCCACAACTTCATCGTTTCCAATTTTTGAAAATAAATTCTTTAATGGCCGAAACCATTAAAAAAATTTTTTCCAAAACGAAATTTTTATAAACAAATTACTGAATTTTTATAATAATTGATTAATTTTCAAAAATTGGGGTTAAGTTGTAGAGAATCTTTTCCTTGAAAAAGTGATTCATAATTTATTAGAATCACATGATTTTTTAAAATTTGGTAAGAAACGATAAAACAAATGTGTTAAATTGACCAAGATATTTGGTTAAGTCATCAAACAAAATTTTGGTGGATTTATCAAATCATTTTTGGTTGCATGACAAATTCATTGGTTAACCCACCTAAATTTTGGATGGATTAACTAAATATTTTTTTGAGTGAACACTCAGAAAAAATATTTGATTGAATCAAAACAATTATTTGTTTGTAACACTTTCTTTGATGTAAAGAAATGTTTTGTTTAAATGAAAAAAAAATTTGTTCGAATCAAATAAACTTCTGCCTTAAATCAAACAAATTATATCTTTGACCATATATCAATGCATTAAATTCTTTGTTTTGAAGAAAAATTAATTTGATTCAAACAAATATTTATTTGCTTCAAAGATATTTTGTTTGAATCAAACAAATTTTATTTCATTTCAAAAAATCATTTCTTTAAATAAAAGAAAGTCGTCCAAACAAATTATTTTCTTTGATTCAATCAAATATTTTTTCTGAGTGAATAAATTAACTGATTTTCCAATTAAAGCTCATAAGTTTGTTTTCTGCAAAGTTTGACGCCTCTTTTTATTATAATACCAATACAAAATATGGTTCAAAAATACTAGCAAATTGTTACAAATTATCCTAAGAAATCGAATTTCTGAAAAAGTTCCTGTAAGATAACTTTTTCAATTTACATAATATCTTTTTGAAATTATTAAAAATACAACAAAATACTCGTTTCAGTGGAAATTATGTAACAATTTTTGCAGTCAACTGTAATTGTCAATAATTCTTCATCCAGAAAACAGTTTCTTTGATATACGGTAAAAGAAAAAATTCCTTTGAATTGAAGAAAATTTTGTTGACTCAAAAAAATGTTCTTTAATCTAAACAAATCTATTTCTTTGGATCAAAGAAAAGTTTTTGAATTAAAAAAACTTTCTTTAATTTAAAGACATTGTTTCTTTGGCCGTATATCAAAGAAACTTTTTTCTCAGTGTTTTACTTTTATTTTCTCTAAAAAAAAATGTTCTAAAATTCTTATTGAAAAGAAGTTAACAGACGTTCTTAATGGACTTTTATTATGTTTCCCAAATTTTCAGAAGGATAATTTATAAATTGAAAACGTTATATCACAATAGTTAATTAATGTATATATACACATATATATTAGTCACGTGATCTAGTTGATCCATGAACTTAAATGTGCAAATAAATATGTTGAATTCGATGGAAAATTGAAGAACTTGTAATGTAACCTCGAAATAAAAGAAAATGTTTATAATTGCAAAAAATCCAGCTCGACTCTCAACACATGTTAATCATGTTTTTGCAAAGATACTACACAATATGGCTTATCGTTCTGATGTAACGATTGAAATTTTGTCATATGGGATTGAATGATTGACAGTCGATGTGGGGGAAAGTCAAGCGTGAAGAATGTGGAAAATGCATAATTGCAGATCATTATAGCTAAGCTATTCGGGTTACCTGGCTCAAGGAGCTTATTATTTAACTATTTAGCATTTAAAGTACCTAAAAAGACGTATAGCAAGCTAAAGTACATGATATCAACTATAAAGTTACATCAGCATACAATTTACTTTGTAATTGATGATACTATTTATATAATTTTCGGATTCATTCTAATAGTTGCCTCGGATTAAATCGGATTAAGTCGGATCGATTTTTTACCATTTTTCAACAAATGAATTACAAAACGTTTTTCGGATTGGTTCGAAATGATTTGCATTGGTTCGGATACAGATATCGGAATGAATCGGAATAGTTCTGATTGGCTCGGAATGAATTCTTATCCGATACTTTCGCCAGGGTAGTAAAGGTGTGAACAATTTTATCTCGAATAAAATAAAAATAAAATATTTTTTATAGCCGAAATCGATAGAAAAATTTTAGTTGTTCTTAGCGGCTTTTGGATTATGTAATTCCACCAATAAAAAATCTACAATATTTATCTGATTTGAGGCAGTTGTGCCAAAAACAGGTCTCTGAAATAAAATGTTTTCCTATGATTTTAAAACTTGAAATCAGTCGTATATTATAAAGAAAAACATGATGTTTTATGGAAAAATTTAAAACTCACGAAAAATAATACATTTAATAATGTTTTTTTGTAATAGAATTTTTCCCTGCTGACGCACATTATCGATTTTTAAAAAATGATTAAATTTTCATAAATAATGACTTATTTTTTCAAGGAAAATATTCTCTGCAAGTCTATTGTTTCCAATTTTGAAAATAAGTAAATAATCTTCAAATATAGTTATTTTTTAAAAAAATGTTTCTTTAAAAAAATTTTGGTTAACAATGTCAGCCACTCAAAATATTTTCCCAAAAAAATAAGCCATAAATCATGAAAATTTAATAATTTTCAAGAAATTGATAAAAAGCGACAGTGGGAAAAAATTTTACTACAAAAAACATTATTAAAAGTTCAATTTAATTAGTAGAGTTTCAGGCAATTGAAAGTCCTGGGCTCGAATCCCAGCGCAGTCGAAAGCGTTTTTTTTCCACAAAAAGATTTTCAAAATTCTTTAATATTATTAAAAGTATTATTTTTCGTATGTTGTAAATTTTTCCATAAAAAATAATGTTTTTTTTTATAAGATACGACTGATTTTAAGTAATTAAATAATTTCAAATTTTAAAATCATAGGAAATAGACAGTTTGACCATTAAAATATAAATAAATAATAATTCATTGGACGAGTAAGATAATAAATTTTTGCTCAAAATAATTTATCAAAAATATCCTAATTGCACAGAAATTTTTATCTCAACTAAATATTTGAAAATTTATTCCAAACTCCTTTCGGTGAAGGTAAGCAGCTGATTCAAAGGAAAGAAGGAATGGAAACAGGTCAAGAGTATTGTGATGTTTCAGAGTTAATAGAGATTTAGAAGAAGTGCTGATTGGTCTTTCGTTCAGAAAAACAAGTAAAATTACAAAATAGGTTAATCGTTTCTCAAAGCTAATTTCTTTTCAATATGGAATAAAGTTCTGTACGGAATATACTTTTTACATGAGGCAGCAGAATATATAAACATGGAGGCAAAAACTTGAGAAGCTTTTTGTTTGTAAGAATCTTCATAAGTTTTTGCCACGTGATGTAAATATTCAACAGCCACCCTTCACTTTTCAGAGCAGAATAAGGGAAAATATGTATTTATAGTCATTTCAAGAACTCTGCTATAATAAAAGTAAATCATGGGTTTATATTTGTCTCCTGGAACAATGTCAAGGAAAAAAGTTTTATCAAAGTTTTTAAGAAACTTCGATATATATATTTTGTTTAATGTAGGAGATTTAGGGAACTAATAGGCATGTAAAGGATTTAAAAAAAATTTTGTTTAAAAATTATAATAATTTAGTTTGAAAATACTCTCTGAATCTGAATCAGTCAAAAGCTATTAATTATCAGTGAAATTTGACTGATTCAAATAGATAAAAGGAGGTTACTGTGAATCAGTCAAATTTCACTGATTATTTCAATGAAAATTAACTGATTTAACAGCGAAAAATGTTTTTGCACTGATATATCAGTGAACATTAACTGATTTAAGAGTGAAAAATATTTTTTTCACTTATCAATCATTGAAAAGGCAAATCGCCGATTTAATCAGTGGAAATTTGACTGATTCAAATAGATAAAAGGAGGTTACTGTGAATCAGTCAAATTTCACTGATTATTTCAATGAAAATTAACTGATTTAACAGCGAAAAATGTTTTTGCACTGATAAATCAGTGAAAATTAACTGATTTAAGAGTGAAAAATATTTTTTTCACTTATCAATCATTGAAAAGGTAAATCGCCGATTTAATCAGTGGAAATTTGACTGATCCAGATTAAGAGAGTATAGACCCAGAACAAATATATTTCACCTCTTTTATTATATAAACCAAGATCATCGGTTTAATAAAACAAAATTTAGTTTAATCAATTGAAATATTCGTTTGATTAAATCAAATTGTAACCAAACAGAAGATCAATGCTTGAATAAAGGTAGTTCATCCACAAAAAATTAGGCCTGAGGCAAAAATCCATAATTTTGTTTTTAAAAATAGCAATATTGTTATTGAAGGAATTATTAAAAATAGGAAAGATTATTTTCTATAATAAATTTGAAAGATAGAAAAAAAATGTATTTAACAAATTTTATTTTCAAGTGCTTTTTTTACATTCTCATCATATGAGAAGGTATTGGTTTTATGTGAAAAATCACTTTCGAAATTTTCATCGCAACTTTAAATTTTGAGACCCCTTAGGGCAGAAAAAATGGTTTCTACAAAAGTGTATGTCTATCTTCCTTTTTCTTAATAACTTACCCTATTACCTCTTTCTTAGAAAACATTTTTTCATAAGATGTATATTTTTCTTTTAAATTCATAAAAACACTACTGAAAATCCAAAATTCATTTTTTTAACAATAATATGTGAAATACGAAAAAAACGTAAGTTTACAAAAATTTTCGTTTCAATAAGATCTGCAAATTTGGTCTGAGATAGTTTCTGATAAAACGTATATTTTTCATTCTTATTAAAATTAAATTAATTCAAATTAAAATTATTAAAATTCAAAAAGTCCATTATTTAAACAAAATATGTGACACACGAAAAAAGCCATTAGATGGAAAATTATTTGCCTAAATGAGGTTTACAAATTCTCAGTAGAACATTTTTTGACAAGATGCATATTTTATGTTTTGGTTTTAAAAAAACACTGTTTAAAATCAAAAATTCCATTTTTTAACCAAAATATGTGAAATTTAAAATAAGCGTTAAAACAAAAAATCGTTTGCTTAAAAACAATCTACGAATTTTTTTCCTTTTTGAGATATTTGGAAAGAAGATCATTTTTTTTTATGATGTAAATTGGAAACGGTCAAGGTGTAGAGAATCTTTTCCCTGAAAAAATGATTGAATTAGTGATTCGCCTTTTCACTGATTTATCAGTAGAAAAATATTTTTCACTGTTAAAACACACGAAGAAAAAAAAACTGTTGAATCAACAGATTCAACATTCAGTCATTTGCTGGAATAGGGACAGCAGTTTTTTTTTGTAATATTTACAGATTTTTCTGTTGAGTTTACAAACAATCTGTGAATCCAACAGAAAAATCTGTAAATATTACAAAAAAAATCTGCTGTCCCTATTCCAGCAGATGACATCTGTTGATTCAACAGTTTTTTTTTCTCCGTGCAGTTCATTTTCACCGATTGAATCAGTTTAAAAAGTATTTTTTCACCGTTGAATCAGTTAATTGTCACTGGAAAAATCAGTAAAACTTGATTGATTCACGGTGACCTCTTTTTAGCTATTTGAATTAGTCAAATGTCACTGATAATCAGTAGATTTTGACTGAATCAGATTCAAAGAACACACGTATGTACTAGATTTAAAATAAAATTATTATAGAATAAACTTCACTTAGAAAAATAATTTAGTTAGTTCAACCAAATCGTTTTGTTAAAACTGCATTTAGTGAATTTCAAACAATAATTTGATTGGATGAAGATATTTTTTTTAACTCACCAAATTTGTTTTTTTGAGCGAACCAAAAATTTTGGTTGAAGAGTTTGGTTAATCTTGCAAAATATTTTGTTGATATTACCAAATTTTTTGGTTGGTTTCATCAAATAAATTTTTTTTGATTGGATCAATAAAAAATTGTTTTGGGTCAACTAAAAATGTTTTCTGTATAATAACCAAATTTTAAGGTAGAACCAAACAATAACTTTTGTTGAATCAATGAAATATTTTTTTGAATGTCAAAATTTATTTTAACATATGTTTTGTAGTTTAAAAAATGATAAAGTTAACTTCAAAACTTGCTTTAATGAAGTTTTCCGTCTTCCTTAATGAGTAATTTTGTATAAAAGTACTTTAAAACCCGATAATTTAATGCCTGTATAGTGGTTAACGGATTAGAACAAGGCTCTAGAGTTTTATTTTAAAAGGTTTCTCTAATTTCCAGTTTTAACGAGCATCGCTTTCTACAGTAAAATTAATTGCTTGAAAAAATAAGTTATAAAAATGAAAGTATATTAAACTTACTGGGGCTACTAATTACAAAATCCATGAATGTATTTTTAATGAACTTTTAGAAATTCGGTTAATATCACAAAACACTACATTTTAATAACATTTAATTTAATAGACAAAGATCATTTGTTTGGCTTAATCAAATAATTATTGGTTTTAAAAAAAGTATTCAATAAGTTATGACCATTTCAAATTTAATTGAAAGTTAATTCATTACCGCTATTTGGTATTTGCAATATATGTTACATGACTAAAACTTCACTATACACTTTTAGATTTAATTGTACGCAATTATAAAGTTACTTTTGCAATGAATCTAGGGTCAATTTTCACTGTTTCAATCAGTGAAAGTTAACTGATTTACAGTGAAAAATATTTTTCACTAATGAATCAGTAAAAATTGGCTGATTTAACAGTGGAAAATATTTTCTACAATTATGGATCAGTGAAAAGGTAAATCAATGATTCAATCAGTGAAACTCTGACTGATTCAGATTTAGAGAGTACTCCCGTATGTCGAATTTCTGGCATAATTAACAAACAAATAATCTAGAAAATATTTTGTTTTATCGATACTTTGATGCAAGTTGAAATTTATAATTGTGTATATTAAATTTCATATACTGTATACATTGTTAGAAATCTCTGTATTAAACTTCCATTACATGTAATGGAAGTTTTTTTCAGTAATGTATATTAATCAGTCAAGATCTACTGATTATCAGTGAAAGTCTACTGTTTCAAATAGCTAAAAAGAGGTTACTGTAAATCATTCAAATTTAACTGATTACTTCAGTGGAAATCAACTGATTTCTCAGTGAAAAATATTTTTGCACTGATGAATCAGTGAAAAGGCAAATCACTAATTCAATCAGTGAAAATTTGACTGATTCAGATTTAGAGATTATACAGTTCAATAAACTAAACTCAAAAGAATAAAGAAAAGGGTTTTAACCGGGAATAAGAAATGCACAGGAAGGCATTTTTATTATTTAATTTTGAATAAATCTTTCAATTGTAAGAGAATATATTTTTACCCACGATCCAACTCAAATAATAAAAATGTAATAATGATACGAATATGGCTGCAATGTAATTTTCGAGAAAATTGGCTTAAAATATATATTCTTTGAAGCCTTTCAATTATTTCAAGCACTTTGATAATTTCAAACAGCGATGTAGAGAATACGGAATTCAAGAGATAATTCCGGGTATTTCCTTCGCTGAAATATGCACTCAAAAAAAAAAAAAATGGTGTGGGAAGAACATTAACATTTTTAGGTAGTTATTACTTTTCCCTATGGTAATATCCTATTAATATTCTAATATTCATCCATTACTTTCTTCTCATAATTGTTAAATGAATTCTTATTTCAAATAGTCCTAACCATAAGATTTAAACGAGTCAGAATTATGAATAAGAAAAGAATATATATATTCAAGGACATAGTTCCATATTTTTATTGTAAATATTATTTTCTCTTATTGTATTGCGATATAATTACAAGATAACACCTAACCTCAATTCCGGGACAGTTTTTCTAATCAAACTCAAGATCAAGAATAATTTATTTATCATATGGAAAGATAGAATTCATTCTGATTAACTTAATATTTTCAATGGAAAAAAGATATATGCTCTAAACCTGAATCAGTGAAAATATATCAACTAATGAATCAGTGCCCTGCTTTGATTTCACTGAGGAATCAGTGAACGCGCCACATGAACATAACCTTTGAATTCGCGAAGTTCCCTGCGAACGCTTAAAGTATAACGATGGATCTGTCATTTTTAATTATACAAAATAATTACAATATATAATAATAATTACGTAATTTATTTTTAGTCTTGTTTAACCTAAAATAAACTTGTTCATCGATCATTAAAATATATTGCTGCTTTTATTATTCCCACCTGAAGATTTCACTGATTCAATAAGTGAGTTCAATCTATTTCACTGATTCGTCAGTCAAATTTCACTGATTCGTTAGACGAATTTCAATGATTCTCAGTGAAAGACTCATAGCTGCTGGGTTCAGTGAATATTCACTGCGAATCAGTGACCGTTCACTGATTCAGGTTTAGAGAGTGATATTTACCAATAGTTTAGATAGAATCTACATTCTACCCTATTATTTGATTTATAAACCACCGATTTCTAGTGTAGAATATATATTCTACATCCGATTTCAGGTTCAGGTAGACACTGAAAAAATTAGGTGTTATATTTACCCACAATCTCGATAGAATCTTCATTTTATCCTAGAACTCGAGTAATAAAAATCTGATTCTAGTGTAGAATCTATACTCTACACAAAAATCCCAGTGAATATTATATCTCACTCCAGGTTAATATAATAAAATTTAGTTTTCTGGGTTCGGAATCAGTGAAATAGTCACTGATTATATCAGTGAAAATATATCAACTGATGAATCAGTGCCCTGCTTTGATTTCACTGAGGAATCAGTGAACGCGTCACGGGAACATAACTTTTGAATTCGCGAATTAAAAACTTTCATCTACACATTACTGATTTATCGTCCCTTAAAAATACTAATGATTACGTGATTTCGTTTTAGTGTTGTTTAGCCTAAAATAAGCGAGTTCATCGATCGTTAAAATATATTGCTGGTTTTATTACTCCCACCTGAAGCTTTCACTGATTCAATAAGTGAGTTCAATCTAATTTACTGATTCATCAGTCGAATTTTACTGATTCTCAGTGAAAGGCATAGCTGCTGCCATCAGTGAATAGTCTCTGCGAATCAGTGACCATCCACTGATTCAGGTTTAGAGAGTATATTATATTGCACTTCAAATTAATATAATAAAATTTGGTTTTTTGTGTTGATTTAAAAAAATGTTACCTCAAAAAATCAACGTTTCAAACACAAACAAACCAGGTGTTATACCCACCCAAAATTCTAGATAGAATCTAGACTCTATCCTATCATTTGATTAATATAACACCGAATCCCAGTGTGAAATATATATTCTAAATCAGATTTCGGGTAAACACTAAAAAAAGCAGGAGTTATATTTACTCAGAATTTGAATAGAATCTAGGAACTCGAGTAATAAACACCTGATTCTAGTGTAGAATATGGATTCTACACCAAAATCGCAATGAATATTATATCCTACTTCAGGTTAATATAATAAAATTTAGTTTTTCGGGTTGATTTAAAAAATTGAACCCCAAAAAATCAACGTTTCAAACACAAACAAAGTAGGTGTTCACTGATTCAGGTTTAGAGAGTGATATTTACCAATAGTTTAGATAGAATCTACATTCTACCCTATTATTTGATTTATAAACCACCGATTTCTAGTGTAGAATATATATTCTACATCCGATTTCAGGTAGACACTGAAAAAATCAGGTGTTATATTTATTGAGAATCTGAATAGAATCTACATTTTATTTTGAAACTCGAGTAATAAGAACCTGATTCTAATGTAGTATCTATATCCTACACCAAAATCGCAGTGTATATTATATCTCACTCCAGGTTAATATAATAAAATTTAGTTTTTTGTGTTGATTAAAAAAAATGTTACCTCAAAAAATCAACGTTTCAAACACAAACAAACGAGTTGCTATACTTACCCAATTCCAGATAGAATCTACACTCTACTCTAGCATTTGATTAAAAAAAACCACCGAAATCTAGTGTAGAATATAGATTCTACATTTCATTTCGGGTAAACACTAAAAAAAGCAGGAGTTATATTTGCCCAGAATCTAAATAGAATCTACATACTACGTCCGATTTCGGGTAGACTCTAAAAAATTAGGTGTTATATTTACCCAGAATTTGAATAGAATCTAGGAACTCGAGTAATAAACACCTGATTCTAGTGTAGAATCCATATTCTACACCAAAATCGCAGTGACAATAATATCCTACGTTAGGTTAATATAATAAAATTTAGTTTTTCAGGTTGATTTAAAAAATTGCACCACGAAAAATCAACGTTTTAAACACAAACAAAGTAGGTGTTATATTAACCCAAATTCTAGATAGAATCTACACTCTATCCTATCATTTGATTAATATAACACCGAATCCCAGTGTGAAATATATATTGTACATTGCAGAAAAATTTTCACTAAAACAACAATATATTTTGTTGAACCAAATAACGAATGGCAAACAAAATATTTGGTAGGATCAACAAAATGTTTTTTACATTCTCATCATGGATGAGAAGGTATTGGTTTTATGTGAAAAATGACTTTCGAAATTTTCATCAAATCTTTACGTTTTGAGACCCCCTGAGTCAGAAAAAATGGTTTTTACGAAAGTGTCTGTCTGTCTGTCTGTCTGTCTGTAGGTCGTGTGCGGCATAACTCTCGATAGAATTATCAGATTGAATTGAGCTTTGGTACACTTTATCGGAGCCGAAAAAGTAAGGATAATTTCGTTAACCAGCCACATCCAATCAAAATTGAGTGGTTGAGCACTACATTTGTGTTTTTGAAAATAATTTTTTGAAAAAATCAAAAATTTCAATACTGGTTTTAGATAGTGCTCATAAATCTCTACAAATTATCTTGATAACATTTTTTGACTAAATCAAAATTAGAAATGTTACAGCATATTCAAATTCGAAAAAAGTCAATATCAAAATTCCATTTTCCAGTTAAATTATACGAAATACGAAAAAACGTTATGATACAATATTATTGAATAAATAAAGACCTACAAATTTGAATTGTAACATTTTTTCACAAGATGCATATTTTTCTTTTTAATTAAAAAAAAAACTATTGAAAATCCAAAATTCAATTTTTTAACAATAATATGTAAAATAAGAAAAAAACTTAAGAATACAAAGTTGTTAGTTTCAAAAAGATCTACAAATTTTGTCTCAAACAGTTTCTGATAAAAGATATATTTTTCGTTTCAATTCCAAAAAATACGATAAAAATGAAAAAATTTCATTTTTTAGACAAAATATGTGAGATGCAAAAAAAACATTTAGATGGAAAATTGTTTGCCTAAATGAGGTCTACAAATTCTGATAAAGAAATTTCGGGACAGGATGTATATTTTATGTTTTGATTTTTAATATTGAAAAAATTCGATTTTTTTCACCAAAATATGTGAGATACGAAATAAGCGTTGTTCTGCAAAATCGTTTCCTTAAATAAAGTCTACGATTGTTTTTCCTTTTTAGATATGTGGAAGAAAGTAAATTCTTTTAATCATGTAATTTATTAAAAAGTTATACTCAAATGTATACAGAAAATCGAGCGCGAAGCGCGAGTGTCATGATGAGAGTGTGTTCCTTAAGGCCGATAGAGCCTTAAGTAAATTGAATTTCCTGTTTCACTTAAATTCAAAAAGAAATTCAGTGACTTTGAGAAAATGCGTAATTCACATCATCTGTAATATTATTATAAAATTGGTTTGAGCTTCAGTATCAAAATATAAGAAATAAACTTAAATGTATGCGAAGAGCACAAGACCGAGCGCGAAGCGCGAGGTCCAGAAAGAACGGAACGCGAAGCGCGACGTTCAAAAATTCCGGAGCGCGAAGCGCGACAATCGAATCGAATCGCGCCCTAGGCGCGCTCAAACATGCGAGCTGCGCGCGAAGCGCGCAATGAGAATGTTATTGGTTCTTGTAGTATATTTTTATGAATTAATAGTATACATGCTTTTGGAAAGAAATGCTTTTGATTCAAAAGCATTTTTTTCTCAGTTTACGATTTTTGTTGATTTAACCTAATTTTATTTGATTTAAACAAAAGTTTTACTTTATTGGAAAAACGGTTTGGTTAGATTAAACATATTTTTTTCTGGGTGTGTAAACTATATAGAAATGAGACTGTAATTATTCCTGAAAGAAGATTACAAAATAAATATATCAACAGAGATATTCAAATTATCAAGATATTATTGAGTATAAGCACGTTAGATTTTCCAATTCGATAAAATGCTTGAGATCGTCCTTTCAAATCTTAATTTATACATATTTTTAAGGTAAAGATCTTGTCAGGGTAAAACCTACACTTTTTTCTCTTGGGCGTATTGTCAGCTAGAAAGTAAAGCTATTATTTAAATATTCTACATTTTGCTCTATATATGCATACACATGCTTTATTTCATTATCTCTTCACTTTCCCTTGACCTTTTCACTTCCTTTTTCTTAATAACTTACCCCATTACCTCTTTTTTAAAAAACCCATCTGTTTCATTATATATTTTTAAGTTCTTATCATATGAGAAGGTATTGGTATTAAACTAAAATTAGGGAAGTTACAGTATGTTAAAACTTGATAATAGTTAATATCTAAATTTCATTTTCCAGCTAAATTATACGAAATACAAAAAAAAGTTGTGATATAAAATTGTTTACTACATAAAGATCTACAAGTTTGAATCGCAACGTTTTTTCACAAGATCTATATTTTTCTTTCTAATTTATAAAAATATTATTGAAAATCCAAAATTGAATTTTTTAACAATAATATGTCAAATACGAAAAAAACGCAAACTTTTCACTTTCAAAATTGTTCTTTTCAATAAGATCTACAAATTTTGTCTGACATATTGTAGTTTCTGATAAAATGTATATTTTCTTTTCAATTTGAAGTAAAAAAATTCAGTAACTTTCTGAAAATGTAATTCACATTTACTCTCTAAATCTGAATCAGTCAAAATCTACTGATTATTAGTGAAGTTCGACTGATACAAATAGTTAAAAAGGTGTTACTGTAAATCAGTCAATTTCCACTTATTACTTCAGTGAAAATATACTGATTTGACAGTGAAAAATATTTTATCCGCTGGTGAATCAGTGAAAATCATCTGATTTGTCAGTGAAACGTATTTTTCACTGGAGTATTAGTGAAAAGACAAATCACTGATTCGATCACTGAAAATTTGACTGAATCAGATGCAGAGAGTACAATATTATAAAATTGATTTGAGTTTCAGTATCAAATTACAAGGGATAAACTTATATGTATGCGAAGAGTATAAGTCCGAGCGCGAAGCGCGAGATCTAAACAAAACGGAGCGCGATGATCGAATTGCGCACCCTAGGCGCTCTCAAACTTTCGAGCTGCGCGCAAAGCGCCCGATGAGAATGTGCCCGCAAAGCTGGCACATTTTTTAATTAAAAATTTTACTGGAATTCAAAAGGTGATAATTACACTCCACAAAATTTTTAGACTTTCATAAACAAAAATCAGTTTATAACAAATAAATTAGAAGAATAAAGGTGATTAATTATTTATAAATAACCTATAGATGCCCTTCGTAAATGCGACACATAATTGCATATACGTTATTAGTCACAACATAATTTTTGACGAAATTGGGGTTGAGATATAGAGATTGGATAAAAATTAATTTAAAAAGTATAAATAAATACTTTTATTGCTTAATTTGAGTAATTACAAAAAAATTATATTTTGACTTTGTGTGCCCAAATCTATCTCCACATTTGCGTCGTAAAATATAATAATTTGGCGATTATAGAATATTTAACATAACGGTAATTTTTCGCTTAAATAGTTCAATTATAATATAACTCTTATTGCTTTTGCATTCACAGTTGTATATGAGGATTTCCATTATAAGAACATCCAAGAATAATATTTTAGATTGCACGAAAGTATAAACCTCTGTCTTTTACCTGTAATAAAAAGAGAAAACAATTTAAAATAAACTTTCATTTCTTTCACTTAGTTTCAATTTAATTATCTCAACTTAATCAGTTTAACTTGGTTTAATTTTAGTTAATTGCAATGATTTTTTACCAGCTCCCTTAAGGTGGGTTACCCGCAGTCAGAAATTTGGAGAAATCGGTTTTTGTGTTTTTGAATTTTATGAAAGTACAACTTTCACATATTTTATCTAAGTTTAAAGTCAATTCGAAGAAAGTTGATCGAGTTAGAAAATTTTTAATTTAAATTTTTATATACACGTAAACTATTATTCAAACTTCAAAATCAAAACTTTGAAAACATTCAAAATGTACTGATTATCAGTGAAGTTTGACTGATTTAAACAGCTGAAAAGAGATAACTGTGAATTAGTTAAATTTCACTGACAACTTCAGTGAAAAGTAACAAATTAAACAGTGAAAAGTCTTTTTCACTAATGAATCAGTAAAAATTGTCCGATTTAACAGTGAAAAATATTGTTTCTACTGATGAATCAGTGAAGACAAATTACTGACTTAATCAGTGAAGACAAATTACTGACTTAATCAGTGAAAATTTGACTGATTCAGATTTAGAGAGTACAAATTTTTAATAATATGATTAGAATTTTTATACAGACTGCATTCAACAATCTTTAGTGGTAAAAAAATCATACCCGAAATAGTTTAAGTAATCGAAATTCTTAGGAAGTATTTTGTAGAAAGCAAGTGAAATTTGAAAAAGTATTAGTGAAGTATGATTGGATATTAATGAAAAAGAATACCTGAGGTAAAGAATTATGTTTGTTTCGTTTGCTTGTAAAACAAAGACCAAAAGAATTTTTGAGAACAGTTACACATTTTCCTTCACAGCAATCATGAGAATTTTTACATTTAAAGCTTGACTCGCAGTTGCCATTAATTAATATAGAAAAACTGAGACAAAAAATAACCAGCACTAGAATTCTTGCTGGATTCATGTTTAATGTTCACTAAGCTCATTTCGAGATAAGATTCGATTTATGTATTGTGTTCCCCACTTTCTCTATCGACTGAATAATATAATTTAGAATACATATGTTTCAGTTACTGCATCAAAAGCAGAAGAGCTATAAATTATCCTCAACAGTTATATTATTGTTTTTGATAAGAAATAACTAGACATATACTTATTTGAATTTTGACGTAAAATTGATAATATGTTTAAAGAAGAATTTTTGTGCAAATACCATAAATTTCTTCTGTTAGATGATATATAATAATTTTGCATAATTATTAGAAGAATTAATCATCTTCTTATTGACGCTAATTTAAATTTTACTACGCGGAACTAAGATGAAAATAATAATTCTAAAATGATAAAATTACTCTGCGAACGATATTTGCATAAGTTGTAAAAGTATGTGTGACGTAATTTACCGGAACGTTCTCAAAAAAGACTTTCGTCAATTTTTAGATAAAATAAATTATTCATTTTTTGCAATAATTACATTTTTATTTCTTAAAATGAACAAAAAAATCATTATTTGGATTATTTTAAAGACGAAACTTTCAACCTAATAGGAAAATTTATATACGCTTCTCTCTAAATCTGAATAAGTCCAATTTTCACTGATTGAATCAGTGATTTGCCTTTTTTTTAATGATTCATCAGTGAAACATATTTTCCACTGTTAAATAAGTTAAATTTAACTGATTGAAACAGTGAAAAATAATTATTTTACTGATTAATCAGTCGTTTTCTACTAATGTAATCAGTAAATTTGCCTGATTCGCAGTAACCTCTCAGATTTATAGAATAGTATACAGTATATCTTCAATAAAAATTTTTCTTCACTTCCATCTAAATTTATATTCTCTTACAGGAACCCGTACAGAAATTTGGTCACGTGGTCCGGTGGATTCATGACCTTAAAAGGTACACTCAGAATAAGAATTTGTTTGACTCAAACAAACTTTTTTCTTAAATAAATATTAAATATACGAAATTATTCAATCTATAAAAATGTTTGGTTCAAACAACCAAATATTTAGTTAGATCAAACAAAGCATTAGTTTTATTTCATTATTGTTATTTCTTATCAATATTACTGTTTATTTAATTGATGGAAAAACGTCACATTGTGTAAAAAGTAATCCGTGAAATTTGACTGATTTCCAGTGATCTCTTTTTAGCTATTTGAATCAGTCAAATTTCACTGATAATCAGTAGATTTGACTGATTCATATTTAGAGAGAAGCGTATATAAATTTTCCTAATAGGTTGAAAAATGTAGAAATCCACGGAAGTTGTTTTATTGCATCTTAAAAAATTTTTTAACCTTTAAAAACTTCATGTATGGTTCATGAAATATTAGCAAAAATAAAAAACAGTTGTTCAAAAGTGTTTTCTTTTTCAAACTAAATAATACCAGTTGTAAACAAGTCATTATTCGGTTTACTCTGTTTTTCAGGTAAATATTGATCAATAAGATATTCTTTGTAAAATACGTAGTAATATTTGTCTAATTATAATTCAGTTTTAGTGACTCATTAAATTATTGATACGTCACTCAGCAATTAAACAAACTAAATAAACAAAATTTTTTTTATTACTTCTTCAGTTTAAAAAAAATAGTTTCTCATCTCATGGTAAAAGACGAAGATGTAAATAATAATTGTAAGTAGATAGAAATGACACTGTGAATTTTTTTTGGACATTTTCACAAAATTTATAGGGCGCAGTACACATAAATGTTGATAATTTTTCTTAAAAAAAGTTTCCAATTTTTTTTATATTTTCTAGATTATTAGAAATTTTTTGAAAATATTATGGAAATATTCTCCTTAATAACGGTGATTTTTCTTAAAAAATGGAAAAGTGTCTAATTATATGGGAAAATAAGTTTCCTTGAACAAAATAGGTCATTTTTCTGCTAAACTTTTATATGAAAATTCCGGATAGTTTTTACCGTTCATTCATACACTTTTCTTTTAAATGGTGAATTCTCTTTCTTAGTCTCTGGAGTACTCCTCTGATCTGAGTTTTTTTCCAAAGACACTCTCATTCTTTCTTTATCCTGGGGCATCTCTTCCAAATCTTCTCTTATTTTTCTATTATTCTACACCTTTGTGTTCATGCTTGAAAAGAGAAATAAAGCTCTGAAGTGTAAATCAACCTCATGATTCTTTTGTCTTCTGGTACGAGTACAAGTGGTCTATAAAGTAAGTGAAATACAGAGTTCTCTTTCCACTTTATTTGGTTAAAATTATTCTCTAAATTTGAATCAGTCAAAATCTACTGATTATCAGTAAAATTTAACTGATTCAAATAGCTAAAAAGAGGTTACTGCAAATCAGTCAAATTTCACTGATTATTTCAGTGAAAATTAACCGATTTAACAGTGAAAAATATTTTTTCACTGATGAATCAGTAAAAAGGCGGATCACTGATTCAATCAGTGAAAATGTGACTGATTCAGATGTAGAGAGTAACTAAAAATTAGAAAATTCAATAGAAAGTCAGTAAATTTACTTTTAAAATTTGAATCAGTCAAATTTTCACTGTTAAATCAGTTAATTTTCACTGATTGAATAACTGAAAAAATATTTTTCAGTGTTCAATCAGTTAATTTTCAATTAAGTAATCAGTGAAATTTGACTGATTCCCAGTGATCTCTTTTTAGCTATTTGAATAAGTCAAATTTCACTGATAATCAGTATATTTTGACTGATTCAGATTTAGAGGGCAGTGACTGGTATTTTATTGCAGTAAATAGTAAGAATTAAATACTTTCGAGTACAAAATTAGAGTACAGTAGCTTCGAATTAAAAAAACATTTCTTTCATAATTGGACGAAGGAAAAATGTCTATGAATTCAGGAATATTTTCTTGATTCCAAAAATGTTCTTCAATGTGAACAAATTTTTTTCTTCAAATCGAAAAAAAATTTTATTTGAATCAAAAATTTTGTTGTCAGTTCAAATAACTTTTGTCTTTGACTGAACATCAATGAAACTATTCTCCGAGTGATTAGTTAATGTTTGCTGATCGTTTGAGCAGATTTCTAGACATTAAATAAATAACTTTGAAGAGTAAAACAAAATCTTTATTCCAGACAAAAACAATTTTTTACATTGTAAAAACTTTTTTTCGGGTCCGAATGTATAACCGAAACAATAAAAGCTTCGAATCATAGAAGTTTATGTTCTCTTTAAATTTGAATTAGTCAAATTTTAACTGATTGAATCAATGATTTGACTTTTCACTGATTCATCAGTGAAATTATATTATTAACCGCAGAGTCAGTTAATTTTCACTGATTAATCAGTTACTTTTCACTGAAGTAATCGGTGAAATGTTACTAATTCACAGTAATCTCTTTTTGGCTATTTGAATCGGTCAAATTCCACTGATAATCCGTAGATTTTGACTGATTCAGATTTAGAGAGTTTAATAGTTTTTATTACATCCTAATATTGTAATGCCATTTTTATCAAAGTTTTAATAACTTCGGTTGAAAATTTGATGATCTGAATAACAATAAGTATTAACTATATTGAGACTTTATTTATAAATACTTGATTATCATTCTTTCGTATTGAATAGAATTTTGAGATAGAAAGGTGTACAAAGAAGTAGAGAAGGTTCTTGAAGAAAAGAATGGAATACTATGAGTTGGAAAAACGGAAGTGGGAAGGGAATCGGAAGAGATAAAAGAAGAAAAGCCTGGATAAAGGAGGGGAAAGTAGGGCCTTCAGGTACAGACTTCACTCTCTAACTAACTACGCTGTTCTTGATGTGCTCCACTTTTTAAGTTTTCACGCTCAGTCCACTTGACACTTCTAAGTGCCATGAGCCCTCTTGCCCTGTAGATCTACACCGAATGACCCGTTGACACATCGATCCACTAGTAGATCTTTCTCATTTAATAACTCAATCAAGCTACCATCAAAAAAACGATCAATGTCAAGTTATCATCCTTTCTCATATGGAATATTATCTAAAAATACACGAAAAATGCGGATAATATCTGCTACTCGTAAATTGAACATCAAAATCTGGGTAAATGAAACACGTGGTTTTTTCTGTACTGGCAAAAACTTGACATCCTATTTTGAAGAAATATAAATTACATAAAAAAACCAGGTGTAATATTAATCCGGATTCTACACAAAAAAACGCGGTATATTAGTAAAATTCTGGTAAAATTAACTTAATTAAGAAACTAGTAAAATCGACTAGACTTTCAATTATTTTAACAAAAAAATCTGTTAATCTAAACCAACAAGTCAAATGAATAATTTTACCGGTTTTTTTGTATAGATAGAATATATATTTTACTTTAGTATTCAAATGATATAAAACAAGATTAAAGTGTAGACTATATCTTTTATCAGATTCCGGGTAAACACAGAAAAAAGCAGGTGTTATATTTACCAAGCTTCTAGATAGAATCTACATTCTACACTTTCATTTGATTAATATAACACTGAATTTTATTGTGGACTCTATTCTACAATAGAATCGGGTAAACCTAGGAAAACCCAGGGTAATATTTATACCCGGATTGTGGATAGAATCTACATTTATATCCTAGAATTCGAATAATATAACACCGGTTTCTTGTAAAGAATCTATACTCTACACCAAAATCTTAGTAAATATTATATTCCACCCCAGGTTAATACACTAAAATTTAGTTTTTTGCGTTGATTTAAAAAATTTCAGCCTGAAAAATCAACGTTTCAAAACAAATAAGCCAAGTGTTATATTTACTCAAATTCTAGATGGAATCTAGAATCATTTGATCTACCCTATGATTTGAATAATAAAACACCGAATTCTAGTATAGAATATTTATTCAACATCCGATATCGTGTAAACACTGAAAAAAATCAAGTGTTATATTTACTCAGAATTTGAATAGAATCTACATTTTATCACGGATCTCTAGTAATAAACACCTGATTCAAGTGCAGAATCTATACTCCACCAAAACCCCAATGAATATTATATCAGAGTCCAGAATAATATAATAAAATTTAGGTTTTTGTATTAATTTCAAAAATATTACTCCAAAAACTAAACGTTTCAAACACAAACAAACCAGGTGTTATATCCACCCGAATTTGAGATAGAATCTACATTCTACCCTATCATTTGATTTATAAAGCGCCGAATCTTAGGATAACAACAATCTACAATTCTACAAACACTGAAAAAATAAGGTGTTATATTTTCCCGGAATTTCGTAGAGTCAACATTTTATCCTAGAACTCGATTAATAAACACCAGATTCTAGTGTAGAGTCTACACTCTAAACCAAAATTCCAGTAAATATAATATCGCACTCAAGGTTAATATAATAAAATTAAATTGTTTGGGATGATTTAAAAAATTTTAACCCCATAAAATCAACGTTTCAAACGCAAACAAAGCAGGTCGTATATGAACCCAAATTCTAGATAGAATCTACACTCTATCCTATCATTTGATTAATATAACACCGAATCCCAGTGTGGAATATATATTCTACATCCGATTTCGAGTAAACACTAAACAAAACACTTGTTATATTTACCTAGAATCTGAATAGAATCTACATTTTATTTTAGAATTCGAGTAATAAACACCTGATGCTAGTTTAGAATCTATACTCTACACAAAAATCATAGTAAATATTATATCTCACTCCAGGTTATTATAATAAAATTTAGTTTTTGGGTTTATTTAAAAAAATTTACCCCAAAAAATCAACGTTTCAAAACAAACAAGCCAAGTGTTATATTTACCCAAATTCTAGATGGAATCTAGAATCATTTGATCTACCCTATGATTTGATTAATAAAACACCGAATTTTAGTATAGAATATTTTTTCAACATCCGATATCGTGTAAACGCTGAAAAAAATTAAGTGTTATATTTACTCAGAATTTGAATAGAATCTACATTTTATCATGGAACTCGAGTAATAAACACATGATTCAAGCGCATAATCTATACTTTACACCAAAACCCCAGCGAATATTATATCGCACTTCAGGTTAATATAATAAAATTAAATTGTTTGGGATGATTTAAAAAATTTTAACCCCATAAAATCAACGTTTCAAACACAAAAAACAAGGTGTTATTTATATTTACCCAAATTCTATGTGAAATCTACACTCTACCCTATCATTTGATTGATGAAACGCCGAACTCTAGTGTAGAATATATATTCTAGATCCGATTTCGGGTATATAAACACTGCAAAAATCAGGTGTTATATTTACCCATAATCTCCATAGAATCTACATTTTATCCTAGAAATCGAGTAATAAAAACCTGATTCCAGTATGTTCTGCTCTATCATTTGATTAATAAAGCGTCGAATCCTAGGGTAAAAACAATCTACACTTCTACACCCGATTTCGTGTCAACACTGTAAAAATCAGGTTTTACATTTACCTAGAATCTACATTTTATCATGGAACTCGAGTAATAAACACCTGATTCAAGTGCATAATCTATACTCTACACCAAAACTCCAGTGAATATTATATCAAACTCCAGGTTAATATAATAAAAATTAGTTTTTTGTATTAATTTAAACAATTTTACTCCAAAAAGTCAATGTTTCAAACACAAACAAACCAGGTGGCATATCAACCCAAATTCTAGATAGAATCTACACTCTATCCTATCATTTGATTAATATAAAACCGAATCCCGGTGTGAAATATATACTCTACATCCGATTTCGGGTAAACACTAAAAAAATCAGGTGTTATAAAGGGTTTTCCAATGGGGACATAACAATTTCGTATCTTTATATGAACACACCCTTAAACTTTTTTAATGAACTCTCAATGTTAAAACGTTAGTTAAATTCAACATTTTCATCATGGTAAAGTTCACGAACCAGCAACGTTTGGAAATTATTAAAAATTACTACAGAAATTCTGAGTCGGTGTTCGCAACTTTAAGAGCGCTTACTCCAATTTTCGGCCGTAATAATCGTCCCACCCGACAGGCTGTGCGTGCTATAGTGGATACATTCGAGACCAAATTTACACTATTGGACGTTCCGGTGCCAAAAAGACGTCGTATTGGTCGAAGCGAAGAAATAATCGCAGCCGTGAGTGCATCGATTCAAAATGAGCCAAATCAGTCGATTCCACGTCGTTCTCAAGAATTGGGCATCGCTCAAACGACACCGTGGCGTATTATGCAAAAAGATCTTGGCCTACATGCTTTCAAGATTAAATTGACTCAAGATCTAAAGCCACTTGATCATTTCATACGCCGAAACTTCTCCAATTGGGCTCTGGCAAAGCTTGAAGAAAATGAAGAATTTCATCGAAAAATCATCTTGAGCGATGAAGCTCATTTCTGGCTGAATGGCTTTGTTAATAAGCAAAATATGCGTTATTGGTCAGCAACAAACCCAAATGTGCTTCTTGAGACACCGTTGCATCCGCAAAAAGTGACTGTTTGGTGCGGTTTTCATGCCGGAGGTGAGATTGGGCCGTACTTTTTCGTGGATGAAAACGACCGTCATGTTACCGTCAATGGAGAGCACTATCGTGCTATGTTGGAAGATTATTTGTGGCCAGAATTGTATGAACTTGACATCAACGATAAGTGGTTTCAACAAGACGGTGCCAATAGCCACACAGCATGCGTCACAATCGATTTATTGAAAGACAAATTCGGTGAACGTGTTATCTCGAGAAATGGTCCGGTCGAATGGCCGCCTCGTTCATGCGATCTAAAGCCATTGGATTTCTTTTTATGGGGCCATATCAAGTAACTGGTCTATGCCAACAAGCCAGCAACTTTAGACGACCTTAAAGACAACATCCAACACGAAATTGCCAACGTTCCGGTCGAAATGTGAGCCAGAGTGGTGGAAAATTGGGTCCAAAGAATCGACCGCTGTAAACGGGCTCGTGGTGGCCATATGACCGATATCGAATTTCATTCATAAAATGTAATGCTTGCACTATACCCACAATAAATTTGAACTCAATATCTCAAATATTTCTGTGTTTTATTCATAGATAAGTTTGGTATGTCCCTATTGGAAAACCCTTTATTTACTGAGTATCTGAATAGAATCTACATTCTATTTTGGAACTTAAGTAATAAACACCTGATTCTACTGTAGAATCTATATTTTGTACCAAAATCCCAGTAAATATTACATCCTACTCCAGGTTAATGTATTGTAATATTTGGTTTTTTCTGAGTTGGTTCAACATTTTTTGCTTTCAAAAATCGACGTCCCAAATACAAAAAAAACCAGGTTTTATCTGTATCCAAATTGTACATAGAATCTACAGTTTTACCTTAGATCTCGAATAATACAATACTGGATTCTAATATAGGATATATATTCTACGACAGATTTCGGGTAAACACGGAGAAAACAAACTGTTATATTTACCCGGAATCTGGATTGAGTCTATATTTTTTCCTAGAACTCGAATAATATATGACCGAATTTTAGTAAGATTTGTTTTTGCACCAAAATTCGAGTAAATATAACACCAGACTTAGGGTTAATATAACACCAGATTGAATAAATGTAACGCGAGATACGGACACAGTTCCTCAAATCTTACAATATGGAAGGCATAAAAATTGAATACACTGTAATTTTAATGCTAAAAAATCGTCAAGGCTCTGCGATTAATGTTTAAAAAATCAAAAATTTTAAAGTAAAAATTTTTCAAGTCAGGTTTTCAAATTGTCAAATAAGATATTCAGTTAAAATCTTCTGCACTGTTTAAGATCACAACATATCAGTCAACCTTCACCCAGAAGTGGCCTCCAACCAGCGTAAGTGTAGGGTTTATCGTACGACAAGATAATAAAAAATACAGTTTCAAAGCGATGTCAGAATGTTATTTTCTAAGTTTGAAATTTAACGTAATCGATAATGAAGCTACAGTGGGTTGACAAATTATTATACTCACTTTGTGATTTTTCCCCTATAAATAACATAAAAGACGTCAAAATTATGCATAAAACGGCTTCAAGATGAAGTGTTTTTGTCAATTTCTGAGGAAGATATTGTGAAAAAAGTGCGAATTTCACACTTTTCTCAAATTATGAATAACACTCGAAATAATTGATGTTTTTATGTTCTTTGACTCATTTTAAAGATCAATTTACAATGAATGTAAAAAACGTCTCAAAAAATTATACTATTTTTTTGTAGGTTCTGAAAAGTCTAAACTTAGAACCAAGAAGACTTTAAAATTGAAAAAAATCTAATACTCAAAAAAAGGATTTTAAAACTACGTAAAAGTGATAACTCACAAAAATTAATTGAATTTATTTGAAAAATTGAATATAATTATTATTAATATTTTTTCATAAATAATTTTGCAAGTTTGAATTTTTACGACTTTTTGGTTCTAAGTTTAGATTTTTTTCAGAATCTAGAGAAAAAATAGTATAATTTTTTTTAGACGTTTTTTACTTTCATTGTAAATTTACCTTTAAAATGAATCAAAGAACATAAAAACATCAATTATTTCAAAAGTTATTCGTAATTTCCGGAAAGTGTGAAATTCGCACTTTTTTCACAATATCCTTCTCAATAATTGACAAAAACACTTTATCTTTAGCTCATTTTATCCATAATTTTGACGCCTTCCATGCAATTTTTAGAGAAAAATTTTAATACGTATACTGTCAATATTATGCGATGTTATGCACCTAACAAGAACACAGTGAGTAAAATTATTTTAAAACCCACTATCTAAGAAAAATTTACTTCGAATAATTCATGATCTACGCTTAAAAAATTGGGGAAATTAGCAAATTATATTGATTTTAAATTTCTACATGTTTGTGTCAAGAATACATAGAATTCTGATTTCAAAATTTGAGAAATGGTAGAGAAGATAAAAACAGACGTAGATATACGACTTTTGGTTTAAAAAATAGAAAAAAGTTCAATTTTAGACAAATCTATGAAAACAATTTTTTTATTATCAAAATGAAAAGTAGTCTATCTACGTCCGTTTTCATCTTCTCTACCATTTCCTAAATTTTGGAAACAAAATTTAACGTATTTTGGACAAAAACATGTAGAAACTGGACCAAGTTATTAACAAACTTTCTACTTTTTTCAAATATCACATGCCCTTAAACTATGAATTATGTTATAATTGATTCATAAATGAATCCATTTTCAGGAAATACGATTTTATTAATTTAAATCTAATAGCTTCTCAATAGAACCTTTTCAGCAAAAATTGCTTTAAAATAACGAGGTCAAGTGAAATAAGTTTAATCAGGAAAGTAATTTGATCGAATAAATTTTAACAAGTGACCGAGCGAGAGGTAGATTTATAAGTTTCTGATGAATTCAATCTTAATGACCTAAGTTTTCTCACTTATTAATCACCTTCAATTTCCCCTCATGAATTCTTTAAGAATTCAGAATCTCAGCATCTAAAGTTCTAAAACTTAAACGAGTTACTGTAAATTTGAAGCAAAAAACATTTGAAAAGCATTCTATATTCTGTGCTAAAATAAAAAAAAATATATAAAAGAAAATAAAACAGGATAATAGAAATGGAGCTCATCCAATTTCATTTTATGATTAAGATTTACCCGTGTTCTATTATTCTTGAATGGATAAGAGAAGTAAGTAAATTCCAAAGGGAGCATTTTGGGATTTAACACTATGTTCATATAGAAATATATGGACCGGGTCCACCTTTCTAGGTTCTGTAAACAGGGTTTTACCCAGCTCCTAGTCGAATAAGTTAAATCCACTCCAAACCAACTGAATCACTGTTAAAGATCGATGTTAAATTCTCCAACCTTAAGATTTTTGTCCACAAGCTGGAAAACTTGCATTTTCCCGTTTGCTTTTTCGTTTTTATTTTGTTTCCAACAAGGATAGCAATCAAGATAAATAGAAGAAAAACTAGACTTTTTACTTCTATACTTTTCCCTCCGTTTTTTCCAATAAAACATTCAAATAGAAAACGCTTTTTTTGTCTTTTGAATAAGTATCGAGAAAAGTATAAGAAAAAATCTGACCGCTTCGCGGGCACATTCTCATAGCGCGATTCGATCGTTGCGCTTCGCGCTCGATCTTATATTCTTCGCATGCATATAAGTTTATTTCTTGTAATTTCATACTGAAGCTCAAGTCAATTTTTTAATATTGTAGATGTGAATCACATTTTCTTAAAGTTATTAGATTTGTTTTTGATTTAAAGCGAAAAAGAAAATTTAATTTACTTAAGGCTCTACCAGCTTAAGGAACACATTCTCATCATGACACTCGCGCTTCGCGCTCAATTTTCTGTATAAATTTCTCTAACTTTCTAATAATTTACATGATTAAAAAAAATGTATTTTCTTCACATATTTCAAAAAGGAAAACAATTCGTAGACTGTTTATACTCTCTATATCCGAATCAGTCAAAATCTACTGATTATAAGTGAAATTTGACTGATTCAAATAGCTAAAAAGAGGTTACTGTAAATCAGTCAATTTTCACTTATTACTTCAGTGAAAATATACTGATTTGACAGTGGAAAATATTTTTTCCGCTGGTGAATCAGTGAAAATCAACTGATTTGTCAGTGAAACATATTTTTCACTGAAGTATTAGTGAAAAGACAAATCAATGATTCGATCACTGAAAATTTGACTGAATCAGATGCAGAGAGTACAATATTATAAAATTGATTTGAGATTCAGTATCAAATTACAAGGGATAAACTTATATGTATGCGAAGAGTATAAGTCCGAGCGCGAAGCGCGAGATCCAAACAGATTTAACAGTGGAAAATATTGTTTTAACTGATGAATCAGTGAAAATTAACTGATTTGACAGTAAAAAAGATCATTTTCACTGATGAATCAGTAAAAGGGAAAATTACTGATTCAATGAGTGAAAATTTGACTGATTTAGATTTAGAGAGTAAGTGAACGATTTTTTTTATTTCAACGCTAATTTTGTATCTCATACATTTTGGTTAAAAATGGAATTTTTTATTTTCAGTAGTGTTTATTGTGCAATTTTTTAAGCTTCTTCCCTTTGTATTTTTATAGAAAACATTTTTTGTCAAGTTTTTATTTTTGAAAAACAGTTATTTAGACCAATTTTCCAGTTTCACGTGTACAATTAATTTATATTGTTTTTACTACAATCTTTATCCGTCACACGTGCTATTTTTTAAATTTCTTCCTTTTGTATTTTTATAGAAAGTTAGTTATTTAGTTATTTAGACCAATTTTATAGTTTCACACGTGCAATTCTTTTATATTATTTTTTATTTTAATGTTTATCCGTCACACGGGAAATTTTTTCAAGTTTCTTAGATTGCATTTTTTATAGAAATAAATTCTTCCTAATGAGGACTCCAATCTGAGTTGAAACGTTTGAAAATATGAAACTTTCAGTTACATTTTTTCTGGACCCTAAAGCCAACTAAGAAGATAAAGAATATTTAATATTATAACTAAAACATAAAATATGCACTCTCTAAATATGAATCAGTAAAAATCTACTGATTGTCAGTGAAATTTGACTGATTGAAATAGCTAAAAAGAGCTTTACTGTAAATCAGTCAAATTCCACTGATTGATTTAGTAAAAATTAACTGATTTGACAGTGAAAACATTTTTTGCACTGATTGAATCAGTAATAATCAACTGATTTAACAGCGAAATATATTTTTTCACTGGTGAATCAGTGAAAAGGCAAATGACTGATTCAATCTGTAAAAATTTGACTGATTCTGATATAGAGAGCATCTTGTCATTCAGGCAAATGATTTTCTATCTCAACATTTTTTTTATATGTCACATATTTTGTTTAAATAATGGAGTTTTTGAATTTTAATCGTATTTTTTAGAATAAAAATGAAAAATATACGTTTTATCAGAAACTATCTCAGACAACATTTGCAGATCTTATTGAAACGAAAAATTTTGCAAACTGACGTTTTTTTCGTATTTAACATATTATTGTTGAAAAAATGAATTTTGGATTTTCAATAATATTTTTATAAATTTAAAAGAAAAACATACATCTTATTAAAAAAGTGTTGTTGTTCAAACTTGTAGATCTTTATGTAATAAAAAATTTTGTGTCATGACTTTTTTGTCGTATTTCGTATAATTTAACTCGAAAATGGAATTTAGATATTGACTTTTTTCAAATTTTAACATACTGTAACTTTCCTAATTTTAGTTTAATACCAATACCTTCTCATATGATGAGAATTTAAAAATATATAATGAAACAGAGGGGTTTTTTTAAAAAGAGGTAATGGGGTAAGTTATTAAGAAAAAGGAAGTGAAAAGGTCAAGGGAAAGTTAAGAGATAATGAAATAAAGCATGTGTATATATATATATATATATATATATATAGAGCAAAATGTAGAATATTTAAATAATAGCTTTACTTTCTAGCTAACTATACGCCCAAGAGAAAAAAGTGTAGGTTTTACCCTGACAAGATCTTTACCTTCAAAATATGTATATATTAAGATTTGAAAAGACGATCTCAAGTATTTTGTTGAATTGTAAAATCTAACGTGTTTATACTCAATAATATCATGATAATTTAAATATCTTCTATTCATTCTGATTAAAAAATTGAATTTTGGATTTTCAATAATATTTTTTTGAATTAAAAAGAAAAATATACATTTTATGAAAAAATGTTGCGATTCAAACTTCTACATTTTTATGTAGTAAACAATTTTATATCATAACTTTTCTTTCGTATTTCGTATAATTTAGCTGGAGAATGAAATTTAGATATTGACTTTTTTCAAGTTTTAACATACTGTAACTTCCCTAATTTTGTTTTAATCGAAAAATTTTATGAGAATAATTAGTAGAGATTTATGAGAACTATCAGGAACCAGTATTTGAAATTTGGATTTATTTATAAAGTTTTTTTCAAAATCACAAAAAATCCTCCTATTTTGACAATTTTTGTCGGATGTGGTTGGTTAACGAACTTGTCCTTATATTTGCGGCTCCGATAATGTATGCCAAAGCTCAATTCAATCCGATAATTCTATCGAGAGTTATCGAGTATTTGAACTATATAGACAGACAGAGACTTTCGTAAAAAACCGTTTTTTTCTGACTCAGGGTTTTTTTGGTTTTAACAGGTATGCCCAGCCTCGTCCTAGGAGAGTTCTCTACTACGTCTATAAAAGATTTTGCCATTTTTCCTCCTTACAAAAAAAAAATACCTTCTCATATGATGAGAATGCAAAAAAAATCATTAGACTATTAAAGCTTTTCACTTTTGAAATTTAAAGAATTAAGATACTTCGAGTTTACAGTTTCTGAATTTAACTAAATTGTAGATGTTGATAATTAGCATTCCTGATGCTAATTATCAGTCGTCTTGACGTAAATATGCAATTGAGATAAAACGCAAATAGAGGCAATACAAAAAGAAAAGACGCTGCACGTTTTGAGGCCAACTGAATCGAAAAAATATAAGTTTTTTTGTTTATATTTTATTATATTGGATAATACTGCACTAGAAATAAATGAGATAAAATAAAATAAAAAATTAATTAAATTCAATCAACTTGAAACAGATGAATAAAAAATAAATAATATTTTAATCCTTTAATCTTCTTTTCACCTGCTCTCTAAATCTGAATCAGTCAAATTTTCACTGATTGAATCAGTGATTTGCCTTTTCACTGATTCATCAGTGAAAAAAATATTTTTCACTGTCAAACCAGTCAATTTTCACTGAAATAATCAGTGAAATTTGACTGATTTGTAGCAACCTCTTTTTAGCTATTTGAATCAGTCAAATGTCACTGATAATCAGTAGATTTTCACTGATTTATATTTAGAGAGTGGAAAGATGAATTTATTTCAAAAGCTTCCAATTAATTTTCAATCTCTTTTTAATTCTTAGAATTTCAAAATCTAATTACGAAATTTACACTAAAATCTAAAAGCTTTATATTTAAATCTGAAGAATTGGAAAAGAATTCACATTTTTTCAAAATATCAATTACTTAAACTCGGAGAAAATTTTTTGGATCAAGAAAATATTTTTTTAAATTAGATAAAATTTCCTAGAACCATAAAAACCTTTTTTTTTTTATCAAGGTCATTTCTTATTTCACCGTATATCATTAAATACCAATTATCAAAATCGTTGAAATCCAAATTTTTACAATGACAAAATATTTTTCTTTTACTTGGCTCTTACAATGTAGTGAATGCACCGAGAAAAGAATTCCTTTGAATCAAAATTTCTTTGAATCAAAGAAACATTTCTTTGATATACGGTCAAAGAAAAAATTTCTTTGAATTAAAAAAAGTTTTGTTAATTAAAAAAAAATGTCTTCAATTCAAAGAAATTTTTTCTTTGACTGTATATCAAAGAAACTGTTTTTTGGGTGTGACGTTTCGATTCTCTTTAAGTTAGATTCAAATTACTATTGAAGTGAGCAACTTTTTCTTGTTTCGCAATTGATAATGTTTAGACTTCTTAGAGAGATCTATTATTAATGTTGCAACTACGCGCCTTATTGCTTGTAAAATATCCGATGAACAACTAATGACTTGTGAACGAGTCTATCGTCTACAATAGTTGTCACGACGATTAGCAATACTTTCTCAAGGCTTCGCTTCATGCACTGATCAGCAAGGTTCATATAAAAATGTAAAAATATATATTAATATCCGTTTGCATTACACGTCATATGCACTCAGATCCATTAAAATAATCTACTCTGTACAATAAAAAAATGTTCTATCATGAATTACGATTATTTAAATATATATAATTTTTCAAGCCAATATATATACACTCTCTGAATCTGAATCAGTCAAATTTTCACTGATTTAATCAGCCAATTGCCTTTTCACTGCTAAATCAGTTAATTTTCACTGATTTGATCAGTGAAATTTGACTGGTTTAGAGTAACATGTATTTAGTTATTTGAATCAGTCAAATTTCACTGCTAATCAGTAGATTTGGAGAGCACTACCGGTCAAAAGGTTAAGTTCACCTGTTGTTTAAGCCATTGTCGAAGTGTCTTAATTTTAATAAAAACAAGTTAAACATTTATTTTCGATAAAGTCATGAATATTAATAAAAATTGTTATCTAATTATCAAAAGTTGAAGGCAAAATGTTAATTTTACAAAAATATATTACAAAAAACGTCAAATTTCGATATTTTTGGAAAACGTTAATAACTCTAAAAACTTTTAACTCTTAAAACAAGACCAATAACTTTTTAAAATGTTAATTATTTTTTGAGTTATTAACATTTTACAAAAAGATCGAACTTTTACGTTTTTTGTAATATATTCTTATAAAATTAAAATTTTACCTTCAACTTGGAATCATTAGATAAAAAATTTTATTAAAATTCATGTCATTATCGAAAATAAATGTTTAACTTGTTTTTATTAAAATTAAGACACTTTGACAATGGCTTAAACAACAGGTGAACTTAACCTTTTGACCGGTAGTATATATATATATATATATTTATGTAGACAGAGAAAAATAGTTCGAGAAACTTTACTCAAATTTTAGCAAAGTTGAGACACATGGAAGAGTGCTTAACTTTTGCAGAAAATAAACATTAAATTCGGAAAATTTAAACCACTTTTGGTTACATCAAAGAATATTTTTTTGAATCAACAAAACTTTCTTCAATTCAAAGAAATTTTTTCTTTGACCGTATATCAAAGAAACTGTTTTCTGGGTGTGCAAAGTTAGAAAATTTTAAAAGTTAGAAATTTTGAAATCTATAAAAGTGTAGAAGTTATGAATAATATTTTTTTTAATATTCAAAGATTTGAAATTAAATGTTTATAATTTCCCAACCTTCGATACCATTTGCCTGCATTCTCAATGTTTACAACATTCAGAAAAACGATTTGGTTGAATCAAAGAAAGTTATTTGTTCGAAAGATTTTCTTTGATTTCGTGAAATGATTTATTTGAATAAAATAAAATTTGTTTGATTCTAACAAAGTATCTTTGAACCAAATAAATATTTCTTTAAATCAAATAAATTTCCGCCTTAAATCAAACAAATTATATCTTTGACCATATAAGAATACAATAATTTATTTGTTTTGAAGAAAAATTTATTTCAATTAAACAAATGTTATTAAATTGAAATAAATCTTTTGTTTAAATCAAAGAAAGCCTTTTAAACAAATTATTTTCGTTCATTCAATTAAATCATTTTTCTGAGTGTACTCTTCTTAGTTTCTAAATTCAAAAATTTGTGAAAAATGATAGCAGAATTATAAAAATAACGCAAAATACTTGAAAGACAAGACAAGAAGATTACGATAAAAAAATTAGTAATAATTGTGATAGGAGTGATAGGGGCGCGGCGGTGCTAATGGTTTCATTTCTCGAACACAATTCAACAAGGAGGCAAATAGTGAAGAGTTAAAGCAAAAAAGGAGTATGCCAAGAAATATGAGAACCTCAGACTACTTGCAACGTGACTCACAAAGCCTTCATACATTAAAGATACCTTGAGGAAGCTCGCACAAAGACGAACGTTCGCGCAAAGATTATTACTCGGGATGTAGATACAAAAAGTTCGTAGGTTGGGTTCCTTTCACGCAAATCGTACTAATGAAAGATCTTCAAACAGAACTTGTGCTCAAAAATAAATATCCTACCAGAAAAATATTTTTTGTCCGCCGTACACCGATAGTTAGCCTTGTCGGTGTCATTTTGCGTGCGAAAAGTTGATTTTCCCGCACTAGTGAGGTACAACTTTAAGTTTATTTTAATTTTCCGCACACTTGAAATTTTACCGCACTAGTGTGGGAAAATCAACTTTCCACACGCAAAACGACATTAACTCGGCTAACTATCGGTATACAGCGGACAAAAAAAAAACGTTCGTATCACGTGCGAAACGTACCGGTTCCTTTGTGTCACCTCAGCACTCGTCGCGACTCGCTCTTGCGTTAAAATACGCCTTTCCGCACTTGATACGAAATATACTATTTTGTCTACAGTACTTCGAAAGTTAGCCTTTTCGGTGTTGTTTTTCATGCGGAAAGTTGATTTTCCGGCACTAGTACGGTAAAATTATTTTTTTATTTTCCGCACGCTTAATATTTTACCGCACTAGTGTGGGAAAATCAACATTCCGCACGCAAAACGACACTAACTCGGCTAACTATCGGTATACACCTTACCAGTGTCGTTCTGCGTGCGGAAAGTTAGTTTCCCCGAACTAGTGTGGTAAAATCAACTTTCCGTACGCAAAATGACACCGTATTGGCTAATTTTAGGTATATAGCATTCTTTAATATTTGGTACGTCACAAATTATTATAATAATATTAAATAATCTCCAACTTGTCCATATATCCCAACTTTGCTCAAAAGTTGAGTAAAATTTCTTGAATTATTTTTTACATGTAATAAACTAATTAATCAAACGCATATATTGCATGCTAAAATATTTAACTTCATTACATAAAAGAGACAGTTTAATTAAAACTTGAGAGGAAATTAAAAAAAAAAAAAATTCTGTGAATTTCGTCAAATAAAAATTTGTACGTTGAATAAAATTATAGATTATAAATTAAATAAGAGCCGTTAAAAATATATATGGAAACATAGAATTATCATATCAAAAAAGTTTTCGCAAAAGTTCTTATAAGCACTTAATTAAGGGTATAGTGTAATTAATTCCGATTATATCGCCTTTCGTGAAATTTAAATTACTCAGCAACCGCGTGTATCCCTTTAACGATCGCAGTTAATATCTGCATGATTTATTATAGTCGCACTAATAAAACATTATTTTTTGAAAGTTTTATAATAAAAACAGCAGAATGTTGTTTAAATTCATATTTGGAATTTTTAAATCATTTGATTTGTGTCACTTGAAGAAAAATACAATATTTAAAAATTCTTTGTAACTTTATTAATATAATTAAAGCAAGAAAGAGAAAAAATAATATCATTACTTGGTATTTATATAAGCTTTTGGGATTACTGCTTCGAGTAAATATAAAATAGAAATAAAAAATGATCATAAGGCATTATTTCTTGTCTGGTAAGATTAGAAGGTGCAATTTTTCCACGGATAAAATAAAAGAAGGTCAGACTGATAAAACAAACTTGATCTATACTTTCTGACTCCAAAAAACTATACCAGTCTCATTTAATCTGCCAATTCTTTTGAAACATATCGTGTGTACAGACTACAAATCATCCAGGGTATCTACTCAAAATCTGGAAAAAATTCCTTAATAACTCCAAGTGTATCCATCAGGTAAAGTTACAAAGTTTTGTTCTAAATTCATTTTTCCGTTTAAACTCAATTCAATTCTCCCTTAATTCCTGATACTTTTCGAATTAACATAAAATAAAATATAATTCTAGTAAATATTTATTTTTCAAATAAACTAATTTTAGAAAAATTTAAATTTCACATATTTGTAATATCTCATTAAAAAATTGACACATACAATTCTATCAAATTTCGTGCTATTCTCTAAATCTGAATCAGTCAAATTTTCACTGATTTATTGGCGGGAACAATAATTTTCAGTATTAAATCAGTTAATTTTCACTGATTAATCAGTTAAAACAATATTTTCCACTGGTAAATCAATTACTTTTTACTGAATTAATCAGTGAAATCTGACTGATTTACAGTAACCTTATTTTTAGCTATTTTAATCAGTCAAACGACATTGATAATCAGTAGATGTTGGACTGATTCAGATTTAGAGAGTAGTATCGGTAAAATTGTTCAATTGAATATTGTAAAAATAAGAATACTTTAAAAACTGTAGAAAAAACAGTCAGTCTCAGAATTTTCGATCTCACTGCATATTTTTTGCGAATTCTCCAACAATCATAATTTTTTTCAGGTGAGCAGACACCATCACAACAGATTGAATTGAATCAGTGAGATGTGATTGATTGAATAGCTACAAATGAGATATTCTTTTACTTCTCTGAGAATTTCACTATTTTCCAGTGAAATATCACTGACTGCCAACTAAATTTTCACGGAAGTGAAACAGTAACTCATTTCTAGCTATGCTCTAAATCTGAATCAGTGATATTCTCACTGAATTGAAATCAGTGACCCAATTCTGATTGGAAAATCAGTGATTTTTGATTGGTTTTCAGTGAAAATGACTGATTGCCCAGCCAAAAGTGGGTCACTGATTTCAATTCAGTGATAATCTCACTGATTCAGATTTAGAGATTTTTTTTTATTTTCTTCATTTAAAATTTATCAATGATATGTATAAGAAAGGCGCAAAAATAAAGAAAGAGAAAGGTTTCTGTCATATGCATGTTTTCCAAATTCGAGAAAGAAATTTGGTTCCATGGTCCGCTTGACCTATGAACTTAAAAAAAAATAATTTCAAATTGTTATGTGTAATTATGTTCCCATTTGTTTATTCAGATTTATACAAATTGGAATTGGAGAATCAAATAAAAGGGGGTATTGGAAATGGGTATTCCACCGAAACAGCTGAGCGTGAGTTTATTTCGCCAGATGTGACGTTACAGCAGATCAATATACCCTTTAAACAAAGACCGAATGTTTAAGCAGCCTTCATCACGTTCTATCGGCGACCAAATTACTGCATAATTAATTGGCCACTCAGGGCCATTCACGTATCATGAAGTTCTCATTGAATTCCTTCGAGATCAGTAAATCTACGAGATTTTGCAGGTATACTCGTATTTTGCACGTCGCGCATGTGCACCTGTTTCCATGAATATTTCACGACAATTGAGAATCCAATAAGGATTTTATGTTTTAGGTCTCTCACCTAAGGAGCTCTGAATAGGTAAGTTTGCTTCAGCAATAGTAACAAAGGGAGTATTATATCCGGAAATATTACCCACTAATGTCAATTTAGTAAATTAAAACTTTTTTGCATTAAATATGAATTATTTCCAAAATTTTCCGACAATGTCAATAAAATGATATTTCAAGGAATGAAAATTCTACGAATTTATCATATTATTATATATTATATGTATTATATTATTATATATTATACTATTAATTTCAAATTAATTAGGTGTGTTTGAATTAGAGCAGTCGACCGGCAATCGAAAGACCTGGGCTCGAATCCCAGCGCAGTCGAAAGCGTATTTTTTTCCACAGAAAGATTTTCAAATGTTTTAAATATTATACTATTAATATATAACAATTTTATATATTTAAAAAAATGTATAGTTAATACAACCAAAGAATTTGCTTATTGATTAACCAAATTTTTGGTTGATTTAACCAAAAAATTTGTTTTAAGTAACCAAAAATGGTTTATCTTGATACAATTTGGTTAAATAAAACTAATATCTTAGTTAGATCAAGTACATTTTTTCTATGTATATAAAAATTATAATTTAGAATTTTTAGTGAAATTTCGATATAAATATGGAATTTTAATACAAAATCAAGAATCAATTAAATTCCACACTTACTAAATAAAATTCCATCCAAATAGTACAATTTTATTAAGCAGCATTCTTATAAGTCATATAAAAACATGAGATCATCACAGTAAACTTTTATAAAGCTTCGTAAAAACAGTAATTTTATATTTTAGGAAATTCAATTCGAAATTAATTGAAAATTATCTAATTAGTCTCTATAGAGTACATTTAACATGAACATTGTTTCTGATCTGGTTTAATAATAGAGTTCTTAGTGGGTAATATTACTCCGATAATTTACACATTCTCGAGAACGTTACCGAGAAGGTAACTAAAATTAATTACCGCCTGATGTATATTCATATTAATAAACATTATAATAAATAAATCTAATTTTATTTTGAATACTCTACTCTCTAAATCTGAATCAGTCAAAATCACTGATTATCTGTGAAATTTGACTGATTTAAATAGCTAAAAAGAAGTTACTGTAAATCAATCAAATTTCACTGATTAATTCAGTAAAAATTACCTATTTTAGAAGATATTAATATACAGAATATTATAGAAAAATTTATAAAATACTACATTTTTTGAATTTACAATAATTTTCCAGGTGAAAAAAGGTTAGAAAACTAATTTGGAAATGTTTAATTACTTTATACATGTAAATGTTGACAATTTTATACGTTCAAATGTTCATAAACCTAAATAATTTAAAAAAGCATAAATTCTCCTAATTTTTGTAAGTTACGGTAAAGTTCTCGGTAACGTTACCCGATTTTAAACTACCGAGATATTAAAAACTCTATTTAATTACTTATTATCAAGGACATTTGACTGATTCAAATAGCTAAAAAGAGGTTACTGTAAATCAGTCAAATTTCACTGATTACTTCAGTGAAAAGTAATTGCTTTACAGTGGAAAATATTTTTCTCTGATTGCTTCAGTAAAAATTAATTGATTTAGCAGTGAAAAATATTTGTTCGCTGATGAATCAGTGAAGGGTCGAATCACTGATTAAAACAGAGAAAATTTGACTGATTAAGATTTAGAGTGCAATATCGGCTATTCGTAATTTATTCTTCGTGTCACTTCTTTCTATGCAACGTGCGTAATACAAAGAGAAAATCTAAGTATTTTATTGCTGCAAACATGTTTCGTTTATTTTCACCTCAAGCTCTGTCACTTACAAATTTAACTTGCGCACTCGCATGTGCATACTTTAAAAATAAGTTTTACGTCCCTTTCAGGCTCCCTGGAGGGTCTTTTAGAGTTTAGAATACTTCTGGATTTCAGCGAAAGGAGATTCACTGACTCTTGCTGCAATTTCAACTCTGTCATGAAAATATTTCCCTCCGTAATTCGCACTAGTAAATTTGATACTGACAAATGGTAAAAACGATGAAATTTTACTTGAATATAAATAATTTGCATCATTAACTGCTATAAGCAATTACCAATTCGGCAGTTTTATTATTAAAATAATAAGTGAATCGTTTTGTAATTTTGGAAAATATTAAATTTAAACAAAAACTAGTTAGCTGAAAAGGAGAAAAATGAAAGATACAAAATCAATAATTTATGCTCAAATTGAAAATGTTTATCTACTAATATTGGAATGAAGGACGTGTCAATAGATTATTTTTTTGTCGTTGACATTTTATTTTTACGTTGCATTTTCCTTTTAAATTTATTATTTCAATAAGTAATAAATACCACACGTGCTCTCTAAATCTCAATCAAACAATTTTCACTGATTGAATCAGTGAAAATATACTGATTTTACAGTGAAAAATATTTTTTCCTATGGCGAATCAGTGAAAATTAACTGGTTTGACAGTGAAAAATATTTTTCATTGATGTGTTAGTGAAAAGAAAAATCACTGATTCAATCACTAAAAATTTGACTGATTCAGATTTAGAGAGTATGCATGTTCCAGGTTTGCGACAGTTTTTCAAGGTGTGTTATCTCTTTTAGGTAACATACGTCGAAAACCTCGAGTGACGCATTACAACCAATCTCTGAAATAGAGTGAATAACCTCCAATTTAAACATTTTTTAAAACAGCTGGTGGCAATAATCAAGCAGTTGTATATGACGTGATTGACGTTTGCAACGTTTATAAACGATAAAAACGAGAATTTTTTAAATAAACGAAACTTTATTTTTTACTGTATAAATATAGCAATAAAACAATGTAACAAATGATTTCGGATAAGAAGAAAACCAATGAAACTTGATAATTATTATTATTCTATTTTATTTATAAACTGTTAGAAATTTCTACGGTAATTTCCCGAAATACGTGACTGGAGTTTCATTTAGTCGCAGTTTCGTAAAATTAAGATAGAACTTGAGAAAATTCAGTTACTTTTTAGTAAATTTAAGAAAAATTCTGAAACTTGTACCTGTAAATTCTGAAACTTGTAAGAGGAATAATTTAAATTTTGGGTAACTGAAAATTTTGTTAGTTTCATAATATTAAGATAAAATTCAGAAAATTCAGTACTCTCTAAAACTGAATCAGTCAAATTTTTCACTGATTCATCAGTGAAAAACATTTTTCACTGTTAAATCAGTTAATTTTCACTGATTCACCAGTGAAAAAAATATTTTTCACTGTCAAATCAGTCAATTTTCACTGAAATAATCAGTGAAATTTGACTGATTTACAGTAATCTCTATTTGGATATTTAAATCAGTCAAATGTCACTGATAATCAGTAGATTTTGACTGATTCAAATTTAGAGAGTACTCTCTAAACCTGGATCAGTGAACGGCCACTGATTCGCAGTGACTATTCACTGATGGCAGCAGCTATAAGCCTTTCACTAAGAATCAGTAAAATTCGACTGATGAATCAATGAAACAGATTGAACTCACTCATTTAATCAGTAAAATTTTCAGGTAAGAATAATAATACCAGCATAATATTTTAACGATCGATGAACTCGTTTATTTTAGGTTAAACAACACTAAAAAGAAATTACGTAACTATTATAATATATCGTTAATATTATTGTGTATAATTATATTATGTATAATTAAAAATTAAAGATCCATCGTTATACTTTAATCGTTTTAATCAAATTCAAAAGTTATGTTCACGTAGCGCGTTTACTGATTCCTCAGTGAAATCAAAGCAGGGCACTGATTTATAACTTGATATAATCTCACTGATATAATCAGTGACTATTTCACTGGTTCAGGTTTAGAGAGTACATTTTTCGCAATTTTAAGATACCCTTATTCAAAAACATCATAAAAATCGTCAAATTTAACGTTACCTTTGTAACATAAAAATTTTGTAAGTTTCCAAACTCTCTAAATCTGAATCAGTGAGATTCTTACTGTATTAAAATCAGTGACCAACTTTTGGCTGGGAAATCAATGATTTTTCATAGGTTTTAAGTGGAAAATTACTGATTGCCTAGCCAGAAGTGGGTCACTGATTTCAATTCAGTGAGAATCTCACTGATTCAGATTTAGTGAAAACATTTCTAACAGTTACAGTCTATATATTATTATATATTATATATATATATATATATATAACACTTTGAAAATCCATTCCACGCAAAGTATTGAACTAGCAATTCCCAAATTTTTACAGTATACTCTGGAATATTTAAGGAACATTTAAAATTTTTTTAAAACAATAAAAAATTTGTACCAAATTTTAAAAAAACACTTCATAACTTCATAACAAAATCTCTTTAGCAAACAAAATTGAATTATTATGGTGCGAAATTTAAATTGCAAGAATGTTTGCTTTCGTTTAAATTTTTGAGAGTATTATTTTTTATCATAAAATTTAAGGGCACAGATCAACCAGTACAGTTGACTAAATCAATAAAATTAGTTTCCAAAAAATGTTCCTTAATAATGAATTTTTTTTAGCTGAAACACTAGGAAATAATAAAGAACATATTAGCGGATAGTTGTAGATTTTAATTAGTTTTTACCAATTAAAAAGATTAGAGTGTCGGTAAAACGGGAATTGTTTTTTTATATTGCTTAAAACTAATTGAAGTCTACAGCCATCCTCTAATATGTCTTTTATGATGTCTTAAAATTACAGTTTAAAAAATGCATTATTGTGGAAAAATTTTGGGGGTAACCGGAAAACTGATTTGATTGATTTAGTCATCTATACTGGTTGATCCATGGCTTTAAAATAGTACACTAAAAACTTACCTGTCTATTTTGTCCATTGTTATAGGATGTTGCAGAATAGTTTGTTGTGGAGTCATTTCGACGACGCATTGTGTCCCTAGTTCCAGCTCTAAAATCACAAAAAAGAAAAGAAGAAATTAGTCACCTAAAAAGTAAAAAAGGGAATAAGGACTAATTGAAACATTAAGTCCTTTAATATAGATGTTACAAATTTTGAAAATATTTTACAGGATTTTTTTATATCAAGAAAAATATTTCAAAAAGCCAGGAAAAATATATTTTTGTGATTTTGGAAATTCTAACTTTTTACTAAATTACATTTCTCTTTTAAATCTTATACTTTTATACATACTGATTGGCGAATTCTTTTTTATTGTGAGAATATCATTTGAGAGAATACGGACAAGCGATTTCATTAAGAATGTTCGAATAAGTAACACTTCTCGGAATTGATGATATTTAAGTAAATCGCACACTTGTCACTGACAAGTTTGATAAATAAGCACAACTAGAAATACACCAAAGACTTGTTTCCACGTGGGCATATTTACTTTTGATTTTTCTTGTTTTAAAAGGTAAATTTAAAAAACTCTACAATCGGTAAAAAATTTTTAAGTTTTATGAATGTTTAAAATAATGAAAATTCAAGAAGCAGAGTAACAAAAAACAGAAGTCTAAAACTATTCAGAAGAAATTTCTTAGTTGAGTTTTTTCCAGTTTACTTTCAGAAAAAAAATTTGATATCAAAATACTAGACTCGATCGTACACAATTTTAGCAGAATTTGTTTATGTTAAGCACTCATTTTATAATTTAATTTTCAAATAATTTATCATTCTGGAGAATTTAGTTGAAAGAAGGTTTATTTTCAATTAAAGATCTTTGTCGGGTTGATTAATAAATTTAGAAAACAATTCTAGTCTTAAAGAGAATTGATCAAGTTTTATTGATAATTTATCGATTTAAGGTAGTTCGTTCACGAAAATTAGAGTTCAGGCAAAAATAGATAATTTTGCTTTCAAGGATAGCAAATTTATTATTGAAGGGCTAATTTGAAATAGAAAAGATTATTTTTCATGAAAAAAACTTGAAGCACAAAAGAATAATTTTATTAATAAATTTTATTTTTTCCCAAACTTATTTTCTTATCGCTTCGAGCCAAATTTTTAAAAATGCGACTCTAATAAATCACGGTTTATTTTTTTAGGAAAAAGATTCTTTACAACATGACTGTTTCCTATTTTTGAAATTGAATTAATTATTATCAAATATAACAATTTGTTTATAAAAATTTTGTTTTGAAAAATTGTTTTTTTTATAATTTCATCCATTAAAGAATTCATTTTCAAACATTCGAAACGGTTTAGTTGTAGAGAATCTTTTTTCTAAAAAAATGAACCGTAATTTATTAGAATCGAATCATTTTTAAAAATTTGGCTTGAAGCAATAAGAAAATAAGTTTGGGCAAAAATAAAATTTATTAATAAAATTATTTTTTTGTGTTTCAAATTTTTTTCGTGAAAAATAATCTTTTCTATTTCAAATTAGCCCTTCAATAATAATATTGCTATCCTTGAAAGCAAAATTATCTATTTTTGCCTGAGGTCTAATTTTCGTGAACGAACTACCTTAATTGATAATCGAACAAGTTTTCTTTTCTCTTTTATAACTCATATATAAATTATTCAATTTAAAAAAAAACTGCGTTTATTTCTTAGTGAAAATATTCAGTTTTAACGCAGTTTATCCACGAAAATTAGACCTCAGGCAAAAATAGATAATTTTGCTTTCAAGAATAGCAATATTATTATTGAAGAGCTACTTTTTAACAGAAAAGATTATTTTCCAAGAAAAAAATTCAAAACATAAAAATATAATGCATTAAACAAATTTTATTCTTACCCGAACTTTTTTCCTTATCGCTTCATATCAAACTTAAAAAAAATGATGTGATTCTAATAAATCACGGAACAGTTTTTAGGAATAAGATTCTCTACAACTTAACTGTTTCCAATTTTCTAAAATGAATAATTTATTACCAAATTCAGCAATTTATTTATGCTCTCTAAATCTGAATCAGTAAAAATCTATTGATTATCAGTGAAATTTGACCGATTCAAGTAGCTAAAAAGAGGTTACTGTGAATCAGTCAAATTTAACTGATTACTTCAGTGCAAAATAACTGATTTAATAGTGGAAAATACTTTTTCCACTGACGAATCAGTGGAAAGGCAAATCACTGATTCATTCAATAAAAATTTGACTCATTCGGTTTAGAGAGTAAGAATTTTGTTTTGGAAAATTGATTTTTCATGGTTTCAGCTATTAAAGAATTTATTTCCAAAAATTGGGAACTATAAAGTTGTGAAGATTCTTTTTCCTGAAAAATTGATTCGTGATTTATTAGAATCGTATTATTTTGTAAAATTTGGTATGAAGCAATAAGAAAAAAAGTTCGGCAAAAATAAAATTTGTCAAATACATTATTTTTCTGCATTTAAATTTTTTTTGCATGAAAAATAATCTTTTATTTTTCAAATTAGCCCTTCAATAATAATAATATTACTATTCTTGGAAGAAAAATTATCTATTTTTGCCTGAGATCTAATTTTCGTGGTTGAACTACCTTAATCATACAAACACTACGCATTGTTAGTGATCGTCAAGTGAAGAAACAAGTAGTGCATGAACTCAGAAGTAGTATACAGTGGAAAACTCATTAAAAACTCTACTTAGTGAGTTGCTTGAATAACCCTTGATACGTTTAGTACACCCTAAATGTGCGCTAGCATTATGTATTCACGTGTATGTTAAAGTTTGAATATTAATATAACCACAATTTAACCCCTTCCTTTCCAAACCTGTTTCAATTTTGAACGTTATTATAAGTTGCAAATGAATGAAGATGGATTTTTTTAATTTTCAAAAGTACATTTTTTATGATTTAGGATTTTTTTGAAATTTTTTAATTGAAATTTGCACTGTTTTTTTCTAAAGTAAAATTGAAATCATCTGTTTCTTTCATTAAACTAGAAGAAAATAAAAAACAGTTATAATTGACAAAAAATATAAAATTTTTTGTTGTCTTGCCTTATTTAAATCTTTTTTGGGAAAAATGTAATAAATAAGATATTTTTCGTAGCAGATATAAAGTTGTAAACTTTATTAAGGTTCGAAAGCGCTAAAAATTAATTTGTAAGAATTAACTAAAAAGAATATATCTAATGTGGGTCAAGAAAATACAAAAATGTTCGTTTTTATAATAAATTGATAAAAGAAATCAATCTGTGATTTAGAAATAACTTAAGGTCATTCAAGACTAGATGGCATTTTCAATATATTTTGAAAAAATTTTATGTTATAAAAGGAACTTTTCTACTCCGCCGGGTATCGAGCCCAGGACCTTTCGATTGCCGGTCGCATGCTGTATCATCATAGCATTCTTTGGGCAATCGAAAGGTCCTGGACTCGATACCCAGCGGAGTGGAAGCGTTACTTTTTTCACAAACAATTTTTTTGAAAATTTATTTTACAGAAGTACAGTTCTGTAGCCTTTTTAAAAATATCAGTCCTTTCTCTTCAAGAAATAGAACATTAGATCCATAACACAAACTTTGTGACACATTTTGAAAGAAACTCCAGCACGAAGAAAAAAGAATCGTAAAATTAGCAAAAGTTCTGTACTTAGTACCTATCTTCCAGTAAAATCTACTAAACTCAGATTTTTTCGAATTTTGTAAATTTCAATGGCCGCTAAGTGAAACGTAAATGGAGAAAAAAAGCACAAAAAACTTTACAGTTCGGTAATCTTCAAAAACGTAGAGTAAAGTTTCAAAATTCACGTCGCGAATCATGACAATAATATTAAATCAAACTATTTTTCTTCCTGTGCAAAAGATCTGTTGATTGCACTGAACTTCTTGTAAGATCTACTAAAAAGTTAAGTTGTAAAAATAAGTACCATACTTCCTATAACCAATAGAGAAATAATAAATATTAAAATCAAAGAAAGAAGTAGCGAAAAACAAAATCCATTACACAGCAGTTAAACTTTCTTGTATTTCCATTATTGTACTTACAGCATTTATTTATGTGGAAAGTATGCCAAGTGGTTACTGAAACTTCTGCTTCATCTAATTGCACTCTGTGTGGAGTGTTAAACATTTAGGAATAATACAGTTAGAGGAAACAAGAGCAAGGGAATAAAATGTGGTTTCATTCCAATGTGGATTACAGTCGTTGCATGCACGGACCCAATTTATGGAGTGTTTACTACATATTACGTATCAACTGCCATTAAAAAAATTCTCTCATGCACCATTACCAAATCCCTTCCTAGTTCGAATATGGCTATAATTCGATGTAATACTTTGTGGTTTAGGTGTGGCAAATTTTTAGGTTCTAACTTTTACTATATTAGGTTTTCCGCATGTCTTAAGATATACTTGCTCTCTAATTCTGAACCAGTCAAATTTTCACTCATTGAAATAGTGATTTGATTTTTCACTGATTCAGCAGTGAAAACATATTTTTCACTGTTAAATCAGTAAATCTTCACTGAAATTTGACTGATTCACAGTAACCTCTTTTTAGCTATTTGAATCGGTCAAATTTCACTGATAATCAGTAGACTTTGACTGATTCAGATTTAGAGAGTACAGTTTTAAACGTTCATTGAACGATGACAAAAAGATTTTTTTCACAACAAAATTAATTATTATGTTTATATTTGGGGCCCTTTAAATATACAAACGGTCATAAACAAACTACTATTCTTTAATTTTCTGGGGCAAAAATTAATCATTTAGTTTAAAAAAAAATATTTTCCATCGTTCAATAAACGTTAAGAACTGTAAGTACATCTCTTAAGGCCACGGATCAACCAAATTACGTAACCGAATTCCTGCAAAAGTCCGTGTAAGATAACTTTTTTATTTTACAAAATATCTTCCTAAAAATTTGGAAATTACTACTCTCTAAATCTGAATCAGTCAAATTTTCACTGATTGAATCAGTGATTTGCCTTTTTACTGATTCATGAGTGAAAAAAATATTTTTCACTGTTAAATCAGTTAATTTTCACTGATTTATCAGTGAAAAAATACTTTTCACTGTCAAATCAGTCAATCTTCACTGAAATAAACAGTGAAATTTGACTGATTTACAGTAACCTCTTTTTAGCTATTTGAACCAGTCAAATTTCACTGATAATCAGTAGATTTTGACTGATTCAAATTTAGAGAGTACAGAACACAATAGAGAACGTTTGTCAACTTCATTTAAGTAGAAATTTTGCCTTAAATTTTACAGTTAACTGCAATTTTCGAGAAATTTTGGAACTTTTTCAAAATGTTTACTAAAAAGAATTTAACAGACGTGCCTTATTGTCTTTTGTTACGATTCCCAAATTTTCGGGAAGATATTTTGTAAATTAAAAAAAGTTATATTACATAAACGAATTAGTCACGTAGTTCGATTGATCCATGGCCTTAAGGCCATTGACCAACTGGACCACGTGAACAGATTCCCACCTTACCGACATTTTTTGTATGCACTCCCTAAATCCGAAACAGTAAAAACTCACTGATTCACAGTGAAAAACCACCGTTAGGAATGTTATGAGTCTTCCACAATGAAATCAGTGGAATTTACCTGATTCTACTAGGGAAAGTCACAGGTTAATCAGTGAAATATACTGGTTAACAGTGAAATTCGCTTGTCAATCAGTGAGTTTCCCTAGTGATATCAATTAAATTTCACTGAAAAAAATTATATGGAGGGTCTAAACTCAAAAATCAAAATATTAAAGGTGGCGGATCCCCATAAGGTAGTTATCGTGCCAAAAAACAGGTTTTTTTGAAAAAAAGAAGTTTTCCTATGGTTTTAAGACCTGAAATGATATTATTAATCGTCTTTTATGAGAGAAAAAACATTATTTTTCATGAAAAAATTTAAAACTTAGAAAAATAATAGTTTTAATAATTTGTATTCATTTTTTGTTGTTTTGGCATAGGGCCAGTTTCTTTTTATTTTCTCTATTTTAAAATTATCAATGATAGATAGAATGAAACCTAAAAAAGAAGTTATTTCTAATAGAATTTTCCCTCACTGCCGCTTTTCACCAATATTTAAAATAAGCAATGGTTTGTGAAAATCCAATAATTTTTTTAAAAATTGGTAAGAGGCAACAGTACTCTCTAAATCTGAATCAGTCAAATTTTCACTGATTGAATCAGTGATTTGCCTTTTCATTGATTCAACAGTGAAAACATATTTTTCACTGTTAAATCAGTAAATCTTCACTGATTGAATAACTGAAAAAATATGTTTCACTGTTTAATCAGTTAATTTTCACTGAAGTAAGCAGTGAAATTTGACTGATTTACAGTAACCTCTTTTTAGCTATTTGAATCTGTCAAATTTCACTGATAATCAGTAGATTTTGACTGATTCAAATTTAGAGAGTAAGGAAAAATTCTGTTACGAAAAAAGTTATTGAAAGTATTATTTTTCCTTTGTTTTAAATTTTTTTTATAAAAAATTATATTTTTTTAATATAAGGCGCACCTAATAATATAATTACAAGTCTTAAAATCATAGAAAAACCTTTTTTTCAGAGACCTAATTGACTTAAAATCATGTTGATTTTACGGATTTGTAACTGTATATAACTTTAGTTCGTGTTTCGAAAAATTTCGACAGATTCTAACAGCATTGTTTTTTATTAGATTCCGCGGGGAATTCCGAGAAAATAGAACTGCACTTTAAGAAATTGGAAATATACCAGATCTAAGAACTAAGATTCATCTTATTATACTAGAAGAAAAACAACTTTTACAAATTCAGGAAGGTTATTCACCCTCAGAGAAAAGTTAGCGCCTAAAGTTCAGAAATGAAGTAGAAAGAGGGTGGAAAAGAGCTTTTTTAAGTAAAATATAAGAGATAAAGTAAATAAGGGAGTTTGACATGTACGCTAACGAATTTCGTAAGCGAGTTTGGAAACTTTATCGATTAGAAAGCATTCACTCGAACATTATCAACTTCCACATTTCTGCGACAGCGTAGAAAATTAGAAGGATTCATTATTTCCTTCATAAAATTTTAAGCATTATTATACTATTTGGTATAATAGCATAATTTATTTGCCTAAAACATAAACATAAAGTCTTTAGTAATTAATTGATTATTTATTAAATTACCTGTTCTAGTATGAAACTAATGCTTATTTCGAATCCATTAAATATATTGTCCCTTTTATTAGCTAGAAAACGTGGCTTCTTTAATAACCCTGGAAAAAGTATAGGATAGGAATTCATTCCGAGCCAATCAGAACTATTCCGATTCATTCCGATATCTGTATCCGAGCCGATGCGAATCATTCCGAAGCAATCCGAAAAACGTTTTGTATCTCGTTTGATGAAAAACGGTAAAAAAACGATCCGACCTAATCCGATTTAATCCGAGACAACAATCCGGATGAATCCGAAACAAACCGAAACCAAGTTTTCAATCCGATTAAATCTGAGCTTGGATTGATCCAAACCGAGTTTTCAATCAGAACTCTCTAAATCTGAATCAGTGAAATAGTCACTGATTATATCAGTGAAAATATATCAACTGATGAATCAGTCCCCTGCTTTGATTTCACTGAGAATCAGTGAACGCGTCACGGGAACATAACTTTTGAATTCGCAAATTCAAAACTTTCATCTACACTTTACTGATTTATTGTCCCTTAAAAATAATAATAATTACGTAATTTCGTTTTAGTGTTGTTTAGACAAAAATAAACGAGTTCATTGATCGTTAAAATATATTGCTGGTTTTATTACTACCACATGAAGCTTTCACTGATTCAATAAGTGAGTTCAATCTATTTCATTGATTCATCAGTCGAATTTGACTAATTCTTAGTGAAAGGCTTATAGCTGCTGCCATCAATGAATAGTCACTGCGAATCAATGGCCGTTCACTGATCCAGGTTTAGAGAGTACTCTCTAAATTTGAATCAGTCAAAATCTACTGATTATCAGTGAAATTTGACTGATTCAAATAGCTAAATAGAGGTTACTGTAAATCAGTCAAATTTCACTGATTATTTCAGTGAAAAATATTTTTTTTCACTGGTGAATCAGTGAAAATTAACTGATTTAACAGTAAAAAATATTTTTCACTGATGAATCAGCGAAAAGGCAAATCACTGATTCAATCAGTGAAAATTTGACTGATTAAATAAGTGAGTTCAATCTATTTCACTGATTCATCAGTCGAATTTCACTGATTCTCAGTGAAAGACTTATAGCTGCTGCCATCAGTGAATAGTCACTGCGAATCAGTGGCCGTTCACTGATTCAGGTTTAGAGAGAATTAATCCGAATCTAGCTAAAAAGATAATCGTTCGATAATGTAGGCAGTGACAAAAAATTCAAACTCAACTAATTAATTTGAAATAACTACAATATTTTTTCAATTTTATTTATGGATATTGTTTTTATTTCATTTTATTTTATTTGTAACTGTTTTGTCAGTCGTATTACCTTATTTTTTAAAACTGAAAAGTTGCTAGACATTGTAAGGTACAAAAAACAAAAAAAATCATGACAATTGGTTAAAAAAGTTATTCAAAGTCAACAAATGTCAAAAAGATGGCTAAAAAACTCCAAATTTTTCGTTTAAAAATACATTGAGGTGCTGGAATTTTTAAAAACCACAAAAACTTTTCTAAATAAAGGTACTAAATTTAAAAAAAATTATATGGAAGGTTTAAACTCAAAAAATACAAATATTAAAGGTGGCGGATCCCCTTAAGGTAGTTTTCGTGCCAAAAAACAGGTTTTTTGGGAAAAAGAAGTTTTCCTATGATTTCAAGACCTGAAGTTATATCATCAATCGTCTTTTATGAAATAAAAAACATTATTTTTCATGAAAAAATTTGAAACTTACGAAAAATAATACTTTTCATAATTTGTATTCATTTTTTGTTGTTTTGGCATAGGGTCAGTTTCTTTTTATTTTCTCTATTTTAAAATTATCAATAGTAGATAGAATATAACGTGAAAAAGAAGTTTTTTTTTTATGGAATTTTTTCTTACTGACGCTTCTTACCAATTTTTAAAATAAGCAATGATTTATGGAAATCCAATAATTTTTAAACAAATTGGTAAAATGATTAAAAGTATTATTTTTCATGGGTTTAATTTTTTTCATAAAAAATTATGCTTTTTTTCTATAAGGCGCGCCTGATAATATTATTTCAAGTCTTAAGGTAGTTCGTTAATGAAAATTAGACCTCAGAAAAAATAGATAATTTTGCTTTCAAGAATAGCAATATTATTATTGAAGGGCCAATTTGAATGAGAAAAGATTATTTTTCATGAAAAAAATTTGAAACACAAAAAAATAATTTTATTTTTTCCCAAACTTATTTTCTTATCGCTTCGAGCTAAATTTTTAAAAATGATGCGATTCTAATACATCACGGTTCATTTTTTTAGGAAAAAGATTCTCTACAACATGACCGTTTCCTATTTTTGAAATAGAATTAATTATTATCAAATACAGCAATTTGTTTATAAAAATTTTGTTTTGAAAAATAGTTTTTTTATAGTTTCAGCCATTAAAGAATTCATTTTCAAAAATTGGAAACGGCCAAGTTGTAGAGAATCTTTTTCCTAAAAAAATAAACCGTAATTTATTATAATCGCATCATTTTTTAAAATGTGGCTCGAAGCGATAAGAAAATAAGTATGGAAAAAAATAAAATTTATTAATAAAATCATTTTTTTGTGTTTCAAATTTTTGTCATGAAAAATAATCTTGTCTCTTTCAAATTAGCCCTTCAATAATAATATTGCTATTCTTGAAAATAAAATTATCTATTTTTGCCTGAGGTCTAATTTTCGTGAACGAACTACCTTAAAATCATAGAAAAACTTTTTTTCCAGAGACCTAGTTTTTAGGTTTAACAACTATACGTTAAAATTTGTCACTTCTAAGTTCAAAAACTCAAAGTTTCTTTCGTCCCTTTGAGTTCTTTAAAGATCCAGAGTCAAAGCTTCGTGAATGAAGTAACAGTTACAATCAGCACAAATGTACAGAATTCTTAATTCTACCCCTAATAAATCTTTCGTAATAGTCGCTCCCTACCCGCTTCCCTATTCGTCATGCTTTTACTTCATAGTACATTTCAGGTGATAATTCAAGGTTGCCAGCATTCTAATGTACATTTAATTACTAAATTTCGTTATTTATCACTTTCCCCGAGTGCTGGAAAGATCCTCGATGCAACGTTAACTTTACAGTACTGGCACCGATCCTCCTTCACAACTGGCACAGTACCGCGCTGTTTGTAAAAATTGGCACAAGTTCGAGTTTCCCGACTGGCAGTATATGAAATGGAAAAATCTTTATAGTAAAAAATTACCAACTCTCTAAATCTGAATCAGTCAAATTTTCACTAATTGAATTGGTGATTTGCCTTTTCACTGACTCAGCAGTGAAAACACATTTTTCATTGTTATATCAGTTAATCTTCACTGATTGAATAACTGAAAAGGATGTTTTACTGTTAAATCAATTAATTTTCACTGAAGTAATCAGTGAAATTTGACTGATTCCCGGTAAACTCTTTTTAACTATTTGAATTAGTCGAATTTCACTGATAATCAGTAAATTTTGACTGATTCAGATTTAGAAAGAAGTTTCATTTAGAACGAATACTCAAAACGAGGGAAACTTAAATCTCTTCTAAATTTTCTCCTGAGAAAATTCGATAGTATTGGAAATAGTATCTATTAATTTGAAACCCAGAATTGAGTTTGTTATAGAAACAGCATGACGTTAAAGTTCATAACACAAGGTCTTTTGTTGCAAGTTATGCATGTTGCAAACACTTGCTTGCTGTTCTAGATTTTCTATGCATTTGTGACAAATTCTTATCGCTGCTATCCATTTGCAAACGTTATACGCGAAACTAAGTTTTTAAACTATTAAATATTAATAACATTTCCATATATGTTTTTTTAAGTTTAGTACCTTTATTTAGAAAAGTTTTGGAGGTTTTTTAAAAATTCCAGCACCTTTGTGTATTTTTAAACAAAAATTTTGGATTTTTTTGACATTTTTTGAATTTGAATAACTTTTATGTTTTTTAACCAATAACCAAAAATCTTTTTTTTTATTTTGTATCTTACAATGTCTAGCAACTTTTTGGGTATGGAAAATAAGGTAAAACGGCTAAAAAAAAGATAGAAATAAAATAAAATAAAAAAATATATCCCAAAATATTTTTAAAAAAAATGTTTGTAGTTATTTTTTTAGATAGAGTGCTTTCCATACCCAAAAAGTTGCTACACATTGTAAGGAAGAAAATAAAAAAAGAATCATGCCAAATGGTTAAAAAACAAAAAACTTAATCAAAGTCAAAAAGTGCCACTAAACACTCAAAATTTTTAGTATAAAAATACATAAAGGTGCTGGAATTTTTAAGGAACCTAAAATGTTTTTAAATAAAGGTACTAAACCTTAAATACCCTTAATAAAACATCAAAACAAAAAAGAATTGAAACTTGCAAGATTGAATATTTTTGAAGGTACAAAATCAGAAGACTTTAAAAATGACCGGAAATACTCCTCTATTGATAAGGTTAATTGCAACTTTTTCCACTATTTTTTCGTATTTTGATGCTTTGAACTCGCCGAGATCTTTTTAAGATCCTTGGCCCAGATGCTATATTATACGTGATCGAACAACAAGTCAGCGACTTTAGGAAATCAATGAAGGCGACATTTGAATAAGAAAGAAGGTTCTAGTCGACAAAAATAAAGGAAAAGAAATTGCTTTTCATAAAAATGTCGTTTGACATGCTTGAGAAATCTTAGGATTCCAGTATCGTTGGATGACATTTATATTCCAGACCAATCAATTCACGAAAGTGGACCAAAAATACAAACCAAATTATTGAAATCGTAATAGTGATTGAAGAATTTTTTACCCAGTAATATTAAATTATTTTATGTCGTGAAATCATTAGAATCATATATCAAGTGTTAAATGAAATCATTTAAAATTTTTATTCTTCAAAATTGAAAAGAATAGGGTTAAAAATCTCATGTACTTACAGTTTTAAACGTTCATTGAACGATGACAATAATTTTTCTTTAAAAAAAAAATTAATTATTGTGTCTCAGTCATCATTTTACCTTAATGTTAAAATAGGCGAACTTTGTTTCAAAATAGGTGACAAAATTTTTCCTATAAAATGAATAAATATGGAATTTAAGAGACATTAAAAAAATTTCATTAAAATTGAAGAATTAATTGAAATTATATACTTTTCTATAAAAATTATGCTTTTTCCTATAAAATAAAAAAATTTTCAATAAAAATAATGAACTTCCGATACAAGTATAGAATTTTCATCAAAATTAATGAATTTTCAAATAAATTAGTGAATTTTCAAAAAAAGTAAGACATTTCAAACATAATTAATACATTTTGAAAAAATTTCATTGAGTGATTGATTTGAGACCATTTGAGAAAAATTCGACACTTTTTCGAAACACGGTAAGATGAGTTAAAAATCAAACGGAGATCGAGAATCCAGAATAAAAAACTATATTTGAGATTCTTGATCGCCATTTAACTTTGAACTCATCTTACCGTGTTTCGAAAAAATGTCAAATTTTTCTAGAATTGTCACAAATTAATCACTAGTTTCATTGAGTTTCTAGAATTATGATTGAAATTATATAATTCTAAAAAAAATAATTGAATATCTAACAAATTATATAAATTACAACACAATGATAGAAGTTTCAACAATTCAATGACTTTTCAAAACAATTAACGAAGTTTCATCAAAATTAATGAATTTTCCACACAACTTTATAATTTTCCACAAAAATCATAAATATCTAACAAAATTATCGAACTTCCACCATACGGAAATGGATTTTCAAAACAATTAACGAATTTTTATAAAAATTAATGAATTTCCAACAAAAGTACGGAATCTTCGTCAAAATTAATCAATTTTGCTGAAATTTCATTAAAGTTGCTCAGTTTCTTCTCTGTAAAAATTCTGTTATGTAAATATTTCGTTTTTTCAGTAACCTAATAAAGCTCTGTTATTATTACTATCATTACTATTTGTTTAAAATTCGATATTTTGTTAAAAATTCATTTATTTTATTGCAAATTATAAAACTTCGTTAAAAATCCATTGAAAGTTAATTTTTTTTAAATGAATTGAAAGAAAAAAGTGACAAGTCTCTTTTTCATTCAAAATCATCGCTATACTAACTTTTATTTTAAAAAGTGACCTCAGAGACCGTTTGAAACAAGGATAAAATAAAGAAACATGGATTCATAAAAATTAAATTGAAATTTTTTATAAGATTTTTCTTTATCAATTGAAAAAAGGTGAAAAAGATGACAAATTATCAAAATATGTGAATAAGTAACGACCTGCCGTGACTGATCTCTATATTTAGAGCTTTTCAAATATACGATCTGTTGTTAAATGTAAGCTACTTTTTAATTTAATAAGGAAGAAACCAATCAGTTAATTAACAAAAAAATATTTTTCATCTTTCACTGAACGTTCAAAACTGTAAGTACATAAAATCTCTACAATATAAAAGTATTTTGGAAAATGAACAATATTTCCATTTTTTTAACATTCCGACTTCAATTATATTTGGTCTACCATTTTGAATGTGAAACTGTATTAATTTAATAATTATAATTTATTAATCAATTTTTCTGTCTTAATAGTCATAATTTATTAATGAATGAATGATTAATAATTATGTTGAGTTGATATAGAAATCAGTAAAAAAATTTAAAAAACAAGACTTTTTATACATTATAGATAAAAGGAAAAGATTTTTTATATTCTATTTATAATTAATTTCAACTTTATTCTTGAAATTGCTGTTCAAAAGAAAAGAAATATCGAGGGCACTTTTGTAAACAAGATAATTGAAAATATTCAATTGAAGAAATTTATGTCGAGTGAAATTGAACTAGAACAAGAGAATTGTTATTTAGTGACACCTTTTTTGATCTTTTAAATCCCTTCGTGACTGTGGAAGCTTTCGAAATACGTTAGTATGTACTTTCGCTCGTAATCTTACCGACGTGAGCAATTAGTTTAAGAATAAAATTGTGCATCGAGATAACATGATATCTTGCAGTGGAAATTGAACTTTATGGTTGGAGGAGATCTAAATTAATTTGAAGATACTTCAGCTAGAGAATTATTCACTCATTAGAGATTGAATTAGTGACTTTTTAAAGATTATTCACTTTTCACTGATTGATCAGCGAACAACATATTTTTCACTGCTAAAGCAATCAATTTTCACTGATTGAATAAGTGAAAAATAAGTTTCACTGCTGAATCAGTTAATTTTTACTGAAGTATTCAGTGAAATATGATTGATTCACAGTAAATTAGTTTTAGCTATTTGAATCAGTCCAATTTGACTGATAATCAGTAGATTTTGACTGATTCAGATTTGGAGAGCAGAAAAAATTATGTTTATTTAACAAAATTGCACTGAAAAAAATATTTCGTTGAATCAACAAAATTTTTGTTGCCTTTATCCAAAATTTTTGTTATAAGGATAACAAAATTTTTATTTGACCCAACATAATTTTTTCGTTCAAAATGTTTAGTTGATTCTGAAAAATATTTTTGATTCTATCTAACATGTGTTTGATGCTATTAAATAATTTTTTGATCAACCTAAACAAATTTATTTGGAGAATTTAAACAAAATATTTTGTAAAGTTAACAAAACTCTTTAACCAAAAACTTCGGTTCACTCGATCAAACAACTTTGCTCAGTTTAACAAAAATTTAATTCATCCAACTAAAATATTATTTTTAATTAACCAAAAACATTTTTAAAAAACCAATTTTTTTCTATCACCTTAAATTTTTTTCTCGGTACATTTTTTTCAATTATGTATATTTGTCTTCTATAAATAGAATATTTTATTCATCTGATATTTTCGGACTTACAGTGATTCTTGAAATAATTTATTCCTTGTAAGTCATACTTTTAGAGTGATTCACAGAGAATAAACAACTAACCAGACATTCACTTTAATTGCAATATTATCTAATAATTTAATAACTGATACCTAACAGAAAATCGAGAAATAAATTTTCTTTGCAATTATATTAATACATATTATTTATAATATATATTTACAGAAGCAAAATTCAGTTGCAAATTCGTCACACCTAATTAATTTATTTATTACACTTTTACGACAGCTCTTTATCTCATTTAAACATCACACAGAAAAACATTTGGTCAGTCCAGACAAAGAATTTGTTTTATGCAACCAAAGATGATTTTTTTTTACTATAATATACTTGAATACAACAAATATTTCGGTTGGACCAACTAAATTTTTTTATGATTTTACTTTATCGAAATTTTTTTTCTGGGTGTATGTTAAAACATTTATTATCCTAAATTTTTCATTCAAAATGACTTGTTGAACAAAAATGTTTTTTTAAATCTAAAAATCATTTTATAAATTCAAGAATCAGTTTTTAAACATACAAAAAATTTGTTCAATTTAAAAGAAGAAATTCAACTTGGAAATTTGTTTTGATTCCATAGCAATGCACAGATTTTTTTAAATTAAAAAAATGTTTCTGAGCGTGTTCTGAATAACAAGATAGTAATAAATAAATATAATGAGTAGAAATATGTATTAACTACCAATATACATAGAAAATAACTAAATTAAATGAACCAGAATGAAAATTCAATACACCTATAAGCAATTATTCCTGAAATATCGGATTCGTAAGTTTGCTCGTAATGTAATTACACATCGTCCTATTCTACAATCATGACGAATAATCGCCGTTTGAATCATTCATTGAATTGTCACGCATAAAACAACATATCTGATTCTAATCATGAAATACTTCCTCTGTTTCCAATTTTATTTCGTTTTTAAATAATTCAAAATTTTCGCGTTAATTTGTTACTTACTCTCTGAATCTGAATCAGTCAAATTTTCACTGAATGAATCAGTGATTTGCCTTTTCACTGAATCATCAGTGGAAACAATATTTTTCACTGTTAAATCAGTTAATTTTCACTGTTTAATCAGTGAAAACAATATTTTCCACTGTTAAATCAGTTACTTTTCACTGAAGTAATCAGTGAAATTTGACTCATCCGCAGTAACCTCTTTTTAGCTATTTGAAACAGTCAAATTTCACTGATAATCAGTAGATTTTGACTGATTCATATTTAGAGAGTACAGATTAAAATCTAATTTTTAAAAATACGCGTTGATTGATATTTTATTACATTCTCATTTTATGAGAAGATATTAGTTTTATGTGAAAAATACTTTATCGGAGCCGAAAAAGTAAGGACAAGTTCGTTAACCAGCCACATCTGACAGAAATGGTTAAAATAGGAGCATTTTCTGTGTTTTGGAAAAAGTCAAAAATTCTAATAATGGTTTCTGATAGTTTTCATAAATCTCTACTAATTATCCTAATAATATGTTTTGATTAAATTAAATTAGGAAAGTTACAGTAAGTTAAAACTTGACAAAAGTCAATATCTAAATTCAATTTTTCAGTTAAATTATACGAAATACGAAAAATAGTTATGATATAAAATTGTTTACTACATAAAGATCTACAAGTTTAAATCACAACATTTTTTCAAAAGATTTATATTTTTCTTGTTAATTTAAAAAAATACTAGTGGAACAGGACAAACAGAACAAACAATATTTGAATATTAAAAAAATACTATTCAAAATCCAAAATTCAATTTCATAACAATAAATACGAAAAAACGTAAGTTTGAAAAATTGTTCGTTTCAATAAGATCTACAAATTTTTCCTGATATAGTTTCTGATAAAACGTATATTTTTCATTATTATTTTTAAAAATACGATAAAAATCCAAAAATTCCATTATTTAAACAAAATTTGTGATATACGAAAAAAACCTTAAAATGGAAAATTATTTGCCTAAATGAGGTCTACAAATTTTCAGTGGGACATTTTTTGACAAAATGTATATTTTATGTTTTGATTTCGAATATTGAAAATCAAAAATTCCATTTTTTAACCAAAATATGTGAGATACAAAATAAGCGTTGAAATGCAAAATAGTTTACTTAGATAAAGTTTATGACTATTTTTCCTTCTTGAGATATTGGAAGAGAATAAATTATTTTAATCATGTAATTTATCAGGAAGTTACAAAGATTTATACAGAAAAACGAAGGCGAAGCGCCACTGTCATAATGAGAATGTGTTCCTTGAGTATAATATAGAGACTTAAGTAAATTGAATTTCCTTTTTCATTTGAAATCAAAAAATGTAGTAACTTTGTGAAAATGTAATTCACATCTACAATATCATAAAATTGCCTTGCCCTTCAGTATCAAATTATAAGAAATAAACTTATATATGTATGCGAAGTATATAAGACCGAGCGCGAAGCGCGCGATAAGAGTGTGCCCGCGCAGAAAAAATAAGAGTTCAAAATTATGTAACTGCAACAAGCTCACAAGGAAACACTTCGGTTCGTTTAAGTTTTAATCCGATTCCTGTGGAACTTGTTGCAGTGCATTTAGAACTTTTACTTTTTTCTGTGCGTGCAGAAACTTTACCTGGCCTTGGCTTAGAATGGAACGTAAAACCAGGCCTGGGCGGTTTCAGGTAGTTTAAGAATTTGGATGATAGCATAGCAATAATCGATCTGATAAACTGGGCCTGGGCCTGGTTCACAATTTCATGATAAGATTAGGACTTGGTCTTGTCCACGGCAAAAATTTTGCATCAAGTCAAACAATTTCAAAAATAAATTTGAGAAGATTCGATCAGGCCCGTACCGAATTATGACACGCGACCTGGCTGCCAGGTTTGGCCCAGGTCAAACTGTGTCTTTTATTGCCAATTTGAGCATCCTGCATTCCTGCTCGAGTATTTTTTTACTAATTTTTTTTTACCAACTCTCGAAATCTAAATCAGTAAAATTATCACTGATTAAATCAGTGATTCGCCATTTCACAGATTCATCGACAAAAATAATACTTTTCACTGTTAGATCAATTAATTTCCACTGAAGTAATCAGTGAAAAAATATTTTTACTGTTAAATCAGTTAATTTTCACTGGATTAATCAGTGAAATTTGACTTTTTTCAGTGACCTCTTTTTAGCTATTTGAATCCGTCAAATTTCACAGATAACCAGTAGATTTTGACTGATTCAGATTTAGAGAGAAGTAAATAATATGCAAAGAAATATTCTTTACGTTTTAAAGTAGATTAAAATAAAAGTTCTTTGGATCCCTTCTTTATTGTCTCGCCGTGCTACGTCACGTAAGCGTAATAAAGACTCTAAAAAGCTCTTGAACGTAAGTATTCACGTAATTATAAGTGACGTAGAACGGCTTTAGTTTAAAATAATAAATGTTACATACGCTTATATACATGTATATCGGTTCTGCTTACGTTTCCGTTTTATGGCATTACACAACAGACTTTATGGAATTACACAATGTGTATTCCATCCCAGTTAATTAAACTCAAACTCAGATACACGAAATCGCAATCAGATCAATGTTATTATTCAATAAATCTATAAAAGTACTTTACATCAATGAAGATTATGAAAATTAAACAAAGAATAAGGAAATATATTTCGCTGAAATACAATCTTAATATTTGCTTGATTTTCATTTCATTGTTTGATTATAATTGCTCAAGTGATTGTGCGATAAGATTATAAGAGATATTTTTAAAAAGTTGTTAAACTGAAAAATAAAAATTTTACTAATAGTTTTTTTTGAACTAGTTCAATAGGTTTTTCATTGTTACTGATAAACAAAAATAGTAGAGTAATACGTTGCTTAAGTTGATTTTACACAAAATTCTCTTATAATATATAATCAATCATATTTAATACTTTTTTTCTATTAAAAAATTCATTTAAATTGAAATAAAATTGATGTTTATTTGATTATTTTTGAAATTTTTTTTATAATTTAATAAATAGAAGACAAATTAAAAATATAATTCAAATTATTTAGTTGAGTTCGAAATTTTTGCCAATTCGACCGGCAATCGAGACGTGGGTTCGAATCCCAGCGCAATCGAAAGCGTCTTTTTTTCCACAGATGGATTTTAAATTCTTTAAATCAAAAATAGAATATTGAGACTAATAGGAATAGTTTCATTATTCAAATTTAATTCAATTCTTTTGTTTAATTAAACCAGAAGGCAAATAATCAAGGATCCATTTGCGAAAGAATTCAATAATATTTGCATTATGTTTCTCAACATCTTTTAGAAAGTATTAATAATGTAGCTAAAGGTAGAGTCTTTCCTATATAATTTTCCAGGATTTTATGTGCTCAAACTTATAAATCTCATAAGCAATATCCTTTCTTGACGCAAAAATTTTCAAGAAAATATGTATGATATAAAAAAAAGAAATTAAATTATTTACAGTTTATTTATTTATATTTGACTGGTTCAAACCAAATACTGTATTTAATAAAACTGAACTGTGGGGAATTTTTTTTTGGTAGTCCTTTACCAATTAAATAAATAATTCAAGAATAATTATCAAAAATATATTCTTAATTATGAATACACTTTCAAGATAAGAAACATCTCTGAGTACGTCGTAAGAACATGCTTTTACGTTTGAATTTTTTAGGTAAGTCAATAAAATTATTTTTTTCATTCGAAACATCAAAATTGATAGATTCAAGCAAATTATTTGCTGCAGATGACTAATTTTTTTATCAACTAAATATTTGAAACCACTCGTTTAATTGACCCTTGTTTATCACAATCAGAAAAAAGATTTATTGAATCAAAGAAAATAATTTTTTCGAAAGACTTTCTTTGATTTAAAAAATTATTCATTTTAATTAAATGAAATTTGTTTAATTCAAACAAAGTATCAAGTAAAACCAATACTTTCTTATATGTAATCAGAATGTAAAAATACAATTAATATTATACACAAAATATACTCAATATTAACTACAATAAATCTAAAAGTTTATTTTTATCTGTGAGTTAATTTACAATCGAAATCAATTATTTTTAACTAAAAATTTTGGCGCTAAAATTCCTACCTCAAATACTTACATTAGTTTTAAAGAAACTGTTAAAATTTGTATTTTATGATTTAGGATCAGATATTTTGCTGCAAGAGTGATGATTCAAAATTGCATTTGCAATAGTGGTGTTAATTGTGAGAATCGTGATTCATTCAAGGCGTCCATCGTTGTAAAACACAGCTGTGAATTGTTTTAAATTTATGTGTCAGCATTGAATTTATATTTTGTCAAAGTTCACTTTCAAAATACAATTATATTTCAAAAATGTTTAATTCTGATTATCAGTAAACTATTTATCTTTTATCTGCAGCTTGAAATAATACATTTTATGAGTTTTAGATCTGTAGAATTTTACAACGAAAGTTTATAGCTTCTGAATGAAGTTTATGAAGTGGAAATTCATTTAATTATTCACAAGTATCAAACACAAAAACTTACTTCTTACAAACAAAAATCTTGCTAAAGGGTCACAATACCTGTCTTCTACGATAAAAATATTTTACCATAAAAATTTGCTTGCCTTGAATAGTATCACATCGAAATTCTCTAAAATTAGATCCATTTATGAAAAAAATGCAAAAATTTCATTTTTGATCACAAAACAAAAATAAGCAAACACTTCAGATGAACTTTCACTTATTTTTTACTAATCAACTGTTCCTTTCGAATAGGCAGAAAACATTGTTGATTACAGAAAATACTTAAATAGTATAACTTTCTTTTATACCTCGCATTTTTATGAAAGAAGAGAAAAATGAATAGTCTAGTAAAATGTTTTCTTGGGTGAAAAAAATCCTCGTGGGTTTTGACAGTGACAGTTTCGGAGCAAGTGTCAGTAACAAAAGCATAAGTAGTCCAACTTCGCGTCCAGACAAAGGTAGATTTTGATGAATGATTATGTTAGTTGCATTTAAAGACGATTTCGCAGAGATGTAATAAAAAGAGAGAAAAACTTAAGGAGACTCAAACTCTTTTTTGGAATGATGCATTGCTGTGTTTTGATGCAACTCACCTCTCCGATTAAACGGTCGAACCCGCACAGCAACCTTTATCTTATCCGTGGCCATGTTTCACACCGGCAACGCACACTGTGTATCCTGATCGTAAAATCACTTTATGCTCCGAATGCACAATTTTGTTATTCACACGATTTTTGTAAACGCAACATTATCTTCAACCCATATCGCGAACCATTCATAATTTACTCGACAGTACGTCTCACCGAGCTCGTGACATACTTCGCCATATTGCTCAGGCTGGTCGTATATGCTTTCCTATAGATGACGTGCTTGTTCGTTTCTGTCAAGCAGGGATGGCTATGTAATATACCTAAGTATGATAGATGCGTTTCTACATGCATGTTACCAAGTATGGAGGTATGTTACGTAGAAAACGCAAAATTTTATGTATTTGCGTCATGGAGAATAGACATAAGGAAACCAAACAAATGTAACTGAAAATGAACATCTTTTACGGGAACTTCCCGAGAGATGGCGCTTCTGTAAGTAGCGTAGAAAAATAAGTCTTCGGGTATCCATGGTTCATACAATATTGTACGGTTTACAGTGTTGCCAATTGCATGGAAATTTCCCGGAATCCGGGAAATTTTGAATGACTTGGGAAATTTTACGGGATGTCAAGAAATTCCGGGAATTTCCGGGATATTGTCTTATAATTGCCTTATTACGTATTAAATTTGCATAGAAGATTTAATAAGAGATCTTTCGTTAAACACAACCAATCATAATGAGTTTTGGTATAAAAAAAAGAAGCATTTTATTGGTTGCAGGCTCTTAGGGCGCTTTCATATGTCATAGTGCTCTCATGCCACCAAGTAGAAAAGGCCTATTGCTATTCATTTCACTCTAACTCCTTCTGACGTCATATGCTAAAGTGAAATGAACAGATTTTTCAGGTTTTCAAATGAATGAGTCACATCTCTTGCTAGTCGCTTATGTGTAAAATTAGCCTAAAGGTTCTCACAGTATGTATGTTGATTGGATAAAATTATTATGTGCCAAAAAAGAATACATTGAATGGAATTTGAAATAGATTTTTAAAATATAGAATTCGGAAATGGATATATTTTTGATTAGAAAAGAGAATCCCAAATTACCTTGTATGCCTGTAAGTATAAATTATATAATTATTTTGATTCTCTTTGATTATAGGAGTGAAAAGATAGAAAAGTAAGGTTATGTTTCTGTACAGTATTTTCTAAACGTGATCGATGGACAATTATTTGATTTAGAATTTTCATTATTTTTCGAAATTAAGAAATATATATCTTTTAAAAACTATGAAAACCTAGGATAAGACATATTTTTAACAGAGTGTAAAATATTTAAACAATTTTAAGAAGTTTTAGATGATTTTAATTTACGGGAAAGTTCCGGGAAGTTTTGAAATTTGTCCGGGAAAAGTTGGGAATTTTCTATGGAGCTGCCGGGAAGTTAAGAGCGCTTACTCCGGCAACACTGACGGCAGCTGACGGTTTATACCTTTGCATGCTTGCAGGATGTCATGGTAACATTTCATATTATTAGTTCGTTGTTCTTTATTTATATACATGTATACAAATAACTATAGTGCATTCACGTAATCGACAAACATTATTATTTTATTTTGATCCAGAATATCAAAAAAAATCAAGACTGCAATTCAAATATAAACAATATTTTACTTCTGATCATTAAATGAAATTAAATTATTATTAAATAATTCATGCATCATCAACCATGATTTGTCATTCGCATTCTAAATTGTGATGACGGAATAATTAACATTTATTCTAAATTTTCTACTTCTACTAATCCATGTATCTCTCAATATTATAACTTACATTAGGCTCGTGGTCATTCGTTTGTGCATGGTGATGTTGATATATTTTTTCTCATGTATGCACAGAAAAAGCCACTTTTTTTTGCCTGAAACGAGGGAAGAAAATCGCCTTTTTGGGGTACACACGAAAAATGCGGGAGTTATTAATAATCCCCGTAGGAATTATCAATAACTCCCGCATATGGGGGAACAATTGCGTGATTTGCGTTAGTACCGTGATTTTTTCGTCATATTTTTCACCATTAAGTGTCGCTATCGTGTGTCTTCTTCTAAATCGAGAAAGACAAAGGAAAGAAAGAAGGTTGGCTACCTTTCATCTTTCCTTTGTTTCTCATGTCTTAGAAAAAGATACCATTGCGTTCACAGAAATATATATATATATACTTACGTTATTATGGGATGGCACCCTAGTGACTACAATACCCTTTGCTTTATAACGAGTGCGAAAGACAACAAAAGTATTCATTCATGATTTTCTGGGTTTTTCTAATAATTAGATATGAGATCGCGAAAAAAAAACAGAACAAGTGAAACTATTTACATATTTTACTTGTTCGTATTCAATAACCTTTATATAAATATTCAAGTTATAAACTTAAGATTCAGTTATTAGAAAAAAACTCCGAATCATATTTAAAATAGCATGCGACTGCCGTTAACCAATCACAGCCAGTCAAGAAATCAGCCAAACTGAGCCCTAAAAATATGCTCATAGGTGCATTTATCTCACTCTTGATAATTTAGAACTATATGTCCTTCTTTCTTGCATCTCCTGGCAGACAACCGACCAACAACAGGTGTAAATAGACCCTAAGTAATATGGCCGCTCTACCGTACCCAACCTACCCTTATCGGCTCAGTTGGTTTATCCCATAGACATACTAGAATAGACCACGCAATCAGGCCGAGAAATCGATACAGCGATAGAAAGAGAAAGCAGTGTATGAAACCACTCTATCCTTGTCTAATTATGCATGCGCGGGGCATGCGTATACTTCTTTTTAGACTAAAGGCACACTTCGGTAATTAAAACAGATTTATGAGTAATACTTGCGACAAGGTTATTGCGTGCTTTCGTATTCCTTGAATTCCTACACATGTAACTTTACGAGAGAGATACAGAGGAGTCTTTCCGTCAAGGCTTGAGTCATTACGTTCGAATTAAACGGCTTTTTATGTCGTTTTTATGTGTTTTGGAGTATGAATGAACTTCCCTTCTAGAAAAAATCGATTGGACACGAATGGATTAGATTGATCTGATTGAGAACGCTAAAGAAACACGATTGGAAACAATTAAATTGATTGATTTCCATCGTTACCCTCATAGCACTTCCATAGACGTTTTTATCCTGAAAGGCGCTGGTGCGCATGTGCCGAAATTTGACGTCATTTCCGGATTTTTCGTCAGGTTTTGTATAGAAAAACGATATTTACTGTTATAAATTAATATACTAAACAAATAAAAAAGCATAAATATTAAGAGAACGAAAGAGGCGAAGATCTACAACAAATTGAAAAAAAATCCGGTGAAAAAACAGTAAAAAGTGCGGTTAAATCGTGAAATAGGTGCGAATGTTTACATCTGTCATAGATTGACTCCGTTGACTGCTGTTGACAAATGCATTTTTCGTCAAGTCTTATATGCAGAAAAGACACGGAAAAAATTTGTCGCTTAAAATTTAACAGACTATTCGAAGAGTCGTGGACAGAAAGTAAAATCGGAGAAAGTCTTGTAAGGTTTCAATGACTTTTAGGAAATAGTAGAAAAAAGTCGACTAACTTTTAGAAAACCAGGTCGAAGAAAAAAAGTCGCGTATTTACTATTATAAAAGTATTTTAAACACTAACTGATCTTTTCTAAGAAGTAATGAAAAGTTTCATAATCTTTGGATTCATTTGTCATAGATTTTAAAAGACTATCGAATAATTTGAAATGAAAGTAATTCAAACAAATAGTTTTGTAAATTGTATTCTAAAGTCCATCAGATTTTATATGCCGTCTTCTAAAATTTCTTCGACAGTCGCAAAAAGCGATGCGCAGAAACGTAATTCGTAGCATCGCACAGCAGACAATGCAGCTCAGCTTTATGTTTTTGTAATAATTTTGGTTAGATCTTGAGATTACGTGTCGTTTAGTTTCGTTTGAATCTGGATTGAAGCGTACATTGAAGAATTAGTTCCGAGTAAGTATATGTTTACCTTGATAAAGTGTATTACGTCAAATTTGGAATTTATGTATTATTTTAGATTTGCCTTCAAACTCTGAATGTGATCCAAATATTTTACACAAGTCTCCATGACATGTAACGGATATGCGGGTTAAGGCGTGCGATTAGAATTAGGTTAGGATGCGTGCGTGCGTGCGAGCGTTCGATTCTCGGTGCTGCGAAGTGTTCATAAAAAATTGCGTTTCTGTAATGTGCAGTGTTAAATATAATGGTAAGTTCATATTAGGATTATATAGGTAATGTAAAAGTGAAAAATAATTAACTATATAAGTGCAGGATCATATCACAGAAAATAATATTTTCCTTTTTACACTGTTCAAAATTTTCTTCGACTGTCATTTAGACTTTCGATGCCTGGTTTAGAGACAATGGAACCCAACCCACGGTGTTTTAAATTTTCCGCGACTGTCACTTAAACTTTCGAATTTACGTTTTACATTTTCAGCGACTATCTATCATATTCTTCAATAAGGAGGCTCATAATGTTTAGTCGACTTTCTAACCTATCCACGAGTATTATACAAAGTCGATGACTTTTTAAGCGATAAATTTTTTCCGTGGATATTTAAAGTTATTTTGGAAAATAATCAATTCAATTTTTGTACTATATTAAAAATTTATTGAATGCGATTAATTTTATAACCATAACATAAACATTTGAAACAGAACTTCTACCATACAATACTTTTATATCCGTCAGTATCACATTGCAGCACATTTTTAAATGTACTTTTTCATTTTTACATTTTGACATTCATTTATAAAAACAACCTTTTACGATACTATGTAGAAGTAAATACCTCAATAATATTAAAATAACATCTTTGTAACTCTTGACAATGAAATAAACTGAATGTTTGACATGTTTTTCCTTACTTTAACTATAGCCTGCAGAAATAAATAAGTTAATAATATTAAGAAAATTTTTTTAACTACAGCATAGTATTTCACTGTAGTATGTAGTAATAAATATCTGAAAATTAAAAAATATTTTGTAGCTTTAACAAAAAAATTAAAATATACTTTTTTAAACATGTATTCTGTAATTTCTTAAGTTTAATGTAAATTTTTAAAAACTAGTGAAGGAATGTATGTAACGCAGGTACAATATTTATCAAATTCTACTATAACGTGTAGTAAACATTCGCACCTATTTGACGATTTAACCGCACTTTTTACTGTTTTTTCACCGGATTTTTTTTCAATTTGTTGTGGATTTTCGCCTCTTTCGTTTTCTTAATATTTATGCTTTTTTATTTGTTTAGTATATTAATTAATAACAGTAAATATCGTTTTTCTATACAAAACTTGACGAAAAATCCGGAAATGACGTCAAATTTCGGCACATGCGCACCAGCGCCTTTCAGGATAAAAAGGTCTATTATTTGCGGAATTTACATTTTCTAATACCTTTCGATTCCTACGCCTTCCTGTCGCTGCCTGTTTCCTTACTTTAGGCCCCTAGCGAACAGGCTGAACGATAGCTTTACGCTGTAGAGTAAAGCTATCGTAAAGCTATCGTAAAGTTATCGTAAAGTAGCATTATAACTCATGAATGAGGTAAAATAAACATTCAAAATGTTTTTATCCTTATTCTACGTTAAAAATAACGTTAACTGGTAATTGAAATATGCAATAATTTCATTTATTTATGCTAAAAATTAAAAAAGCATAATACCTGCCATTGAAGGCAGTGTAGTGGTTCATCACTTTCCATGTCTTCACCGTCAGGATTGACTATTTTTTAGAGTAAGATGAAAGTATAGTTGTGTCTCACTCCAACTAATGGTCAACTTCAACGGAGACGTTCCACAAAAGGTGAACCACTGCACTGCCTAAAATGACAGGTATTATGTTTTTTTAATTTTTAGCGTAAATAAATAAAATTATTGCATATTTAAATTACCAGTTAACGTTATTTTTAACGTAGAATAAGGGTAAAAACATTTTGAATGTTTATTTTGCCTCATTCATGAGTTATATTGCTACTTTACGATAGTTTTACGATAGCCTTACGCTACAGCGTAAAGCTACCGTTCAGCCAGTTCGCTAGGGGCAGTATTCCTTATATATATATATATATATATATTACTTTATAACTTGTGACTTACGCTATTTGATGCACAAAAATCCAATTGGAGCTTAAGCTTGAACAATTCAAAATTGTTTTTGCCAATTTTCATCACACTTGTTCTTCTTTACTCCGAATCTTCAGCTGCAAATTTTGATCTTAGCCTTTATTGTCCTGGAGTTCTTCCTTGGTTGATCCTTAGTGTCCCTTCCTCCGTCCTTTGTGGTCCCCCGTTGCCGTCACTCTTCAGGAGTCAGCTGCTTATCCTGATGCTTTTTTAATCTTTAGCCTTGATTGTTGAGGGGGTTGTTTTCGTGGTCCCTTCAAACAACCTAACGAACTCGGTGCTTTATTTATACCCTTCGTCTCTGGGTGTGAAAACCACGGCAAAAACCCTGGAGAAAGGTCGTGGTTTTTCTCTCACTTTCAGGCTACTCGTCTGCTCGAGCTTGAACCTGGTGGTCCGAGGAGTTACTTAGTTCGCCCTCTGGTTATCCACTCATTTAAAATTCCAAGAAACTACTCGGTTCACCCCTTGGAAATTTTAAATTAAATTCAATCACGAGTGACACTCCCGCATTGATTTCGTAAATGGAAAAGTATTATTGCCTTACTTTTGAGTAGTCAAATGTCGTCTAGACAAACATGTGACCTTGAACTTCAATTGTTTGGTCTCCTGACCCAGTTCCCACGATGATCTTCCTTGCTTTTTTGGTAAAGGAACTTTCTTCCTATCTGGTAAGGTATATTTTTGTCTATGTGGTACAACAAATCCTCCCTAAACGGTACAGCAGATCCCACCGGTGTCACCAAATTTGTTATGACGCAGCGCTGCAGTTGGTTCCTCCTTTACGTCAATTTATGTTCTTTTGACGAATGGGTGAAAAGGTCAAGTTCTATGAGTCATCCATAAACATAACAATGCCGTAATATTTCGCATTTCTAGCATTCTTGCACGTGTTTTACAATTCTGCGTAGTAATTACTGATTATAATGTCACAATTGAGGCTTCGGATTCCATAACCGACAAAGCGCGTGGCCTAGTTAGTGTGCTCAGATCTGATACCGACGCAGTGCAGTCACAACTACAGAAGCACATCCTGTCAGTGAGAAGCGAGTAGGGAAAGGCGGCGGCGCGCGCTGCCTTTCTTTCTTCCTCGTCGCTCTTGCACGCGAGAACGACTCGTCCCACTTCTCCTTATTCTCCTCGCTTCCTCCATGCAAAGCTATTTTTAGATTTCACGCTTTCAGTTATCGAGTCGAAATTGAGAATTGTATTTTGTTCGACTCCGTGCAAAAGAGGCGCGAAGCAGACAATTTCAAATTTATGAAATATATTTTTCAATAAACAACACTTTTTTCAGATATTTTGGGAAAAATCTGCCTAAAATAAACATTTAAAATATCTTATAAAATTTTATAAGCATTTAAACATTTCAAAAATAATCTTTCAGTAAAATTTGGTGCCAATAAATGTTTAAAATGTAAATCAATATATATTTTTCTATTTAAATTTCCAAACTTCTAATCAATTTTGTACATTTAAAAAATTTTCAGTAAGAAAGATATATTCTATTAGGAAAAGAAAAACATAAAATTCAAGTTTAAAATTTACATTCTCAGTTTTCTGTTAGAAATATTTTCATCTTACATATTTGTAGCCTAAGCACAGACTTTTCATTCAAAAAATGAAATGCTCTACAAAAAGGAAAAATTTTCTAATAGAAGTGGATAAATTAAAAAGTTAAAAAATGTGTTCATTGATATCTTCATATGAACATGTAAATATTTACCGATATGAAATTTTACATGAAAATTTTTGTTCGAAGTGTTGAAATCTTGTTACAATTTGACAACATCATATGTACGAGTTCAATCTTTTTAATGAAATATTTGGTAATTTTTAATTTGTCTGTTCTTTTGAAATCGGGGGAAGATTTGAACAGTAAAAAAAATTTTCCAATGGAATTCAAGGTCAATAAATGCTTAAAGTTTTAAATCAAGATTTTAATTACAAAATTTTTAAGTTTTATAAATCAACCACTTGATTCAGAAAATACTTCAATTTGTACAGCATTTAATTTTTTGAAATAAAAATCTGTGCTTAGGCCACATAAAATTAAGTTAAAATTTAAATTCAAATCTAGTGTAAAATATTTTCATTTTGGACCTGAGAAACTTGAGATAAATCTTTAAGCATTTATTGACTTATAATTGCATTGCAAGATTATTTAATCAGTGTTCAACTCTTCCAACAATTTTGTAAAATCAGCAATATTTAAAATGTTACGAAATATTTAATTTGAATAATTGCACTTATTTTTCAAATATTTTAAAAAACATTTACCTATAAAATAAAGATTTATAAGATTTTGTAAAATTGTGGAAAGATTGGAACGCTGTAAGATAAAATTTTGAGTACAATTTTAAATTAATGAATGTTTGATGGTTTAAATGAAAACATCAATATATAACAATGTTCTACAGAGCTGAATTACTTTTTGAATCAAGTAGTCATTTACAAAGCTAATTACAAAGCTTAAAAATTTTGTAATTAAAATCTTGATTTAAAACTTTAAGCATTTGTTGACCTTGAATTCCATTGGAAAATTTTTTTTACTGTTCAAATCTTCCCCCGATATCAAAAGAACAGACAAATTAAAAATTACAAAATATTTCATTAAAAAGATTGAACTCGTACATATGATCTTGTCAAATTGTAACAAGATTTCAACACTTCGAACAAAAATGTTCATGTAAAATTTCATATCGGTAAATATTTACATGTTCATATGAAGATATCAATGAACACATTTTTTAACTTTTTAATTTATCCACTTCTATTAGAAAATTTTTCCTTTTTGTAGAGCATTTCATTTTTTGAATGAAAAGTCTGTGCTTAGGCTACAAATATGTAAGATGAAAATATTTCTAACAGAAAACTGAGAATGTAAATTTTAAACTTGAATTTTATGTTTATCTTTTCCTAATAGAATATATCTTTCTTGCTGAAAATTTTTTAAGTGTACAAAATTGATTAGAAGTTTGGAAATTTAAATAGAAAAATATATATTGATTTACATTTTAAACATTTATTGGCACCAAATTTTACTGAAAGATTATTTTTGAAATGTTTAAATGCTTATAAAATTTTATAAGATATTTTAAATGTTTATTTTAGGCAGATTTTTCCCAAAATATCTGAAAAAAGTGTTGTTTATTGAAAAATATATTTCATAAATTTGAAATTGTCTGCTTCGCGCCTCTTTTGCACGGAGTCGAACAAAATACAATTCTCAATTTCGACTCGATAACTGAAAGCGTGAAATCTAAAAATAGCTTTGCATGGAGGAAGCGAGGAGAATAAGGAGAAGTGGGACGAGTCGTTCTCGCGTGCAAGAGGGACGAGGAAGAAAGAAAGGCAGCGCGCGCCGCCGCCTTTCCCTACTCGCTTCTCACTGACAGGACGTGCTTCTGTAGTTGTGACTGCGTCGGTATCAGATCTGAGCACACTGGGCCTAGTACGTAAAAGAGGGGATACCGCAATGCGCGAACTTTTTTTTCATTTAAATAAAAAATTCGGAAAAATGATCAAAAAAACGTGGCAGTACATGTTCAATGTCATTCTGCATATTTATTCTTCCATAAATTTTTGTGTCAGAACTCTAGTTTTTTTTATAATCGAAGAAAACCGTATTTTTTGAATGTACGAAATCAATCGATTTTTTACAATCAACTCGCTGTTTTTCGTACAAATTTGTCCGAAATAGTCTGAAATTTTATCAACAGACTCAAAAAATTCTAGAGCTTCAGATAGTTATGTTCAACATAACAAAATTCTCAATTTGTTAATAATTTGTATTATAACTTAGAAAGATTTGTATCAATTAGTCAGGGTATAAAATGAAGAAACGAAAGACAGAATTTTTGTTAATTTCTTGTTGTTTTGGCATAGGGTCAGTTTCATCTTATTTTATTTGATTAAAAATGTCACTATTAGATGTAAAAATGCGCAAAAAGAAAGAAAGGCAAACGTTTCGGCCACATATGGGGGCCCTCTTCAGTGCCATAAATTCAAAGATTAATTCAAAATTTCTGTAGAACATTAGAATATAGGAAATAATTAAATTAAGAATTATCACAGAATTCAAAAACTTATCTCATAGCTTGCAATTCAAAATGAAGTAGTCCAGTATGCAGCATCATGAATTGAAAAAATATTTAGAGTTCACTGTGTATAAAAAACCGGATAAATGAAAAAACAAAAAGTTTTGCACTCGAACCGACCGGAAAGTTTTAGAAAATTTTATTATTAAAGAAGGATGCCAAATTGGTTATCAATGGCAAAACGCGAACATAGTTTACATTTTTGAAAACTTTGCGGTGAAGACTTTGTTACCGGAGACTCTCACAGAATGATCTGAACTGTTTTAAAAACCGACTCGAGACATGTGGCTTTGCTGACCGAAAATTTTTTTATATAAGCAATCTTGAGAGGTTCTTTTCCTCCTTGAAGAAGACTATTGTCCTATACCTAGTCAAGAATTTCGAGAAGTTTATAGTGATTTTCACGAGTGGACGCAGGCGTGTATTTTTCAAGAAACGATTTTATATATCAGCTTCACGGACAATCCATTTAACACTGAATTTGCAAGCTTATTATAATATCTATATCATATAAAATTTTACTCAATATTATTTGAGTATGTACCGAATAAAAAAATTGAAAGTTGTTTATTTTTGCATTTAGATTTATTCTGAGATGTTTTTTTTAAAATCGTAATAAATTTATCTTTAAAAATTAATAAAAATGCAATTTACATATTCGTGATATTATGTATCACATCTGAAAGTATTATTAAATTTAACTAGTTCTGAAAATGGTCAGAACTGTGATATATTCTAGCTTTATAGTGAATTTGCCATTTTTAAATTTTAAAGTGACATGCTTGATAACATGTCTAGTATTATATTGACCCAAATTCATAGAATTTTTGTTAATTTCTTGTTATTTTGGCATAGGGTCTTTTTGCGCATTTTTACATCTAATAGCGACATTTTTAATCAAATAAAATAAGATGAAACTGACCCTATGCCAAAATAACAAGAAATTAACAAAAATTCTATGAATTTGGATCAATATAATACTAGACATGTTATCAAGCATGTCACTTTAAAATTTAAGAAAGACAGAATGTTGCGTTGTCAAGTGCGACGTTTCGTTGGCATGGGTACGCCAACCTCATCAGGCTTAAACTTTATTGAAAACACAAAAAAAAACACTTGAAAAAGACGCATCTCATGAAACGAATAACAAATAAATAATAAAAAAAAAAACAAACAATAATTACCATGATAAATTAGTTAAAATAATTTATAAAAGTCACATATCGTTAATAATTAAAAGCTGCGTCCGTTATTATAGTCAGTGTAAGACGAGCAAACAGAGTTTGTAAACTAAAGGACTACATCGATGTGAGTTTAAGGTAGTAGTCTGGTAACTTGGGTTCAAAAAATCGAAAATTTTTTTTTTGCTTAATTTGAAAGTACAATGTCTTGAGAATATACTGTGAAAATTTCAGACAGAAATTCGAAATATTTCGGGAGTTATAACGAGTTTCCTAGAGCGCCTCGGAGTCCAACCTTTAAGGTAGTAGTCTGGTAACTTATGCACCAAAACATATTTTTGTAGGCCAAAAAACGTTAGAAATTGCTGCATTCACTGCAGCATGTATATTTAACGAAGGATTTTTCCCAGTACTAAAAATATTGGAAGTCATGGACGTTACGCTTGGCCCGTGCGCTGTCGCGTTTGCAAAATCCTACAATAAATCTCGGATTGCAAAAGCGGAAAATGCCACAGCAATGTCATCGAAAGAAGCCCGAAAGAGTCGAAGAGCGGACAAAGTTGCGGATAATGATGCCTATGAAGAGGATGAAGGCATATTATACGCTCCAGGCATAGACGATTGACGTAAGTATAAGTTTACTTATGAAAATTTGTTGTTGAATTTTAAACGCGTTTTTCTCAAAACATTGTTTTTCTGGTCGGCCCGGGTCCTAACTTTTTTTCTACTGAACCGATTGCTTTCAAATTTTAACAGGCTGTTCTACACACTTATAGTTCTCGTCGGTACTAACGAGAATTTTTTTCACCCCTAACTTTTTATTTTACAACCCTTTCTTTGCTAGCATAAAAGGACTTTTTTTTTCAAAGTCCGCCATTTTGTTATTTACCCTTGAAATTTAACTTCAGTAGTTCCGACCAGAATGACATGTCTATAGATTAAGAATAATCAAGAATATTTGATTTCAGATAACATCAAGAGCCAAAATCACCCGGGCCACCCACGTGCATTTTTTTGAAGTTCCAACTTCGAGTGACAATAATAATAGTAATAAACTATTAAATTTTTTCAAATAAATTTTTTTTATATTTTCAATATGTAAATAAAAACACTCTAAATATTCAAGATAATTCATTTTTATTTTCCTATAAAAAACCACCCTCCAAAGAAGTCATGAAAATAGGCATAAGTTACCAGACTACTACCTTAAGTATAAGTTCTAAGGAAGAAACTAACACAAATAAGAACTAACGCGTAAGAAGTTTAAACCGAAATTCAATCACGAATCTAATGATTTTAATAATGGGAAGTAAATTCTATTTAAAGTAAATATGTCCTCCTTTTGTTAATACTAAATTGGTTGCATTTTAAATGAATCATCTCAGATGTTAATCTTTTTTTATAATCAGATTCGTAATCAATAATTTGTACATGTTCCCAATCAAGCTTGTGATTAAATTCAGCCCGATGTTTAAATACAATAGACTCGCTATTTTTGTTGTTCTTATGTTCATTAATACGAGTTCTCAGAGATCTTTTCGTTTCACCTATTTATATGGCAGGACAGTTATTGCACTTAAAGCTATAAACAATGCTAGTTTGTTGCCACTTTTCTGTAAAATCCTTTCCTAATTTAATAATTGACTTTAAACTTTTTTCCACTAACGGAATCGTAGAAATGTTATATTTTTTTAAAATTTTAGATAATGTTATAAAATTATTATTTGAAAAGGGAAGGCAGTTGCGGCTGGCGAAATTCTCATTTTTCATCTTCAAAGAAAAAAAGTATGCGAGGAAGTTTAGAGAACTTTCAGCGAGAAAGTTGTTCAGCAGGCTTTCAGGCAGTTTTTAAATATATTTTGAGATTTATTTATGATAGACAGATAACACAGGTCTGCAAGGTTTTGTTGTTCAAAAGCTATGGGTCGTTTCCGAAGTAATTTTTGACGTAGAATCCGAATCCGGAATCATAATCAGCCAATCGCGTCAGGATTTTGAGATATTTGAGGTTATGTGCTCGAAAAAAGGGGTTTTTCGCTACATTTGAGGTTATGTACAGGGCGCAAGAAATTTTTTTGGTTTTTTTCTCAAAAGTCATCATTTAGCACTATTCTTTCCCTTCAAAATGAGCTATTGAACAGTCACGAGCGATTTTTTTTCACAAAGATACGGCAATATCAAGTTTTGACATTTATCCGAACAACCTTATGAGCATTCACATTGACTCTTTGGTGTGTATCATTCTGCATTCGAAAATAAATCTTGAAAATTTGTGCTTGCGGGTTTTGATAGTCTGTGAATAAGAATTTACAGCCAGAAAATTGACATTTCCATTTCTAAGATGGCGGATCGAAATTTACGAAATTAAACGATTTCGCTCTCTAAAAACTCTTACTCGGGGGTTTCGGAATTGCTGATTACAAAAATGGGCTCGCAAGATTGACATTTTCATTTACAAGATTATATTTTGTTTTTCAACAACAAATACAAACCCATTATTTGCAGACCTGTGTAATTTATTCGACTACTTGAATTCGAATCTTCGTGCTGTATCGGTCAGTAATTCTGACCGCGCTTTTACCTACAGATTTATGAATAAGTGAAAGGGTGCTAGAACCCCTTATGGCGAGTAGCTGAGACCGGCACACCGTTAAGGTGAAATCCGATGACAGCAGAAAGCGCAAAGCAGAAAACGGACAGCCAATTACAGAAGATCTTTAGATTTCTTTCTTCTTAGAGCTGTTCTGTAGTTGGCTGTTCGTTTTCTGCTTTGCGTTTTCTGCTGTCATCGGATTTCACCTTAATTCCTCTACTTCCGCGGTCTATTTTAGTATGTTTATGGTTTGTCCCCCTCGAAGAAGTTGGAACGTTGGGCTTCGTCTATATATTCTTACGTCCATGGCCTCCAGCTTAAGAACCACAGTGGGTCCATTCATATAGGTGAAAAGGGGAATGAATTATAGTGTTTGCTATCAACAAGTGGTGGCGCTATTGTCGTTACCAATGTTTTTTTTAACCTGTTGCAACCATAGCAACCATAGTTTGATATTCTTTTGATAAAATCTGATGGTATAAGTCATTGATTTATGTTTAAAAATTTTCCGCTCTTTAGAATATAACTAGTAGGAAAGTGAGCATTGAATGGCATTGAAATGTCAGAATCTGGAAAGAAATGGAATTGAGAATGAAACTTTTGAATGCATTTTAATTCCTAGGCCCACCGTCTTATTGGTATCGGATTGCGGGGTACGAGGGTTTTGTTTACATTGATATTAGTTCTTGCTATCATAACTTGGCGGCGCTGATGCTCATTTTCACTTTTCTAAGTACCCTCCTAAAATACATGGTAGTGGACGTACTGTGTTAAGAACAGTTGAGAACTTATGACTTTAATTCACTGTAATTGTGCTTGGGCCATGTTTCTAGAAGTTTTTAATTATTCAAACTACAAGTATCTTAAATTTGTTAACTAAAGTATTTTTTTAGTAATTGATAAATTAAATTTAAGAGTATGGAAGAAAATATTTGGTAAGTGGAACCTTTATAGGCTTAACTACTGCAATCTATATATGAATGAATGAGTAAAGATAACTTTTCAATTTCCCCTGCTATCGTTGCAACTCTTGTGGTGTTCCACTGAGCAGCATTGTTTCTAGAACTTCTCACTGTTAACCATCCCATCAGTGAGGTATGGGTACCATGCACCGGTCTTCCGATATGCATCTTGAACTTTGACATCGTTCGCAATTTTCTAAAGACTGTAAAGTTATTTCGGGACTTCATTGCAGATGGGAATGCATGTCATTGCTGTTCAGAAAGTCCACGTTGGATTCCGCCCACGAGCCAATCGGCGCCTCTTGATATTTGCGCTAATTAAACTCGTACATTAAGGTATTACAAAAGTAATAATGTTTTAACACATGTATACGTCTATTATTTTTCTTTTAGGGTTTTTGAATAACCATTTTGATCTTCTCAGCCCAGCAATCTACGCAATTTCCGATATACATCCTTTGGCATATCATGCATTCCCTGTTTGGCTCTGAATATGTTATAATAAGAGTTTGCAGTGGGTGCAAGCGTCAACATATCCAATGTCAAAGAATTAACAGTTAAAGATAGAAAATTGGTGTCTTTTTTCTCCCAATAACAATGCAAAAATATTACTGCCATAATCTCATAACTATCTCCATGTTTTTTTATAATCCTATGTTAATTTGACAAATTTTCAATGCATTCTCTTTAAGTCGAGAGATTACTTTAATATGTGACGCCGAATGAAGAAACCTACTTAAGGGGGGTTTCTACTTTGTTCCGCCGAAAAAACGTGCTTTTTTTTAGACATTTTTTTGGGGAACGTATTTAAGATAAACACTTGAAATTTTTTCAGTTGTAGGTACAAGTTTATTGTACAAGTACAAAAAGTTTTCAGTAGGAATATGCAAAGGTGTGTGGGGGGGGGGGGGGGGGCATTGAACAATGGCGGCGCGCCGAACGAATTTTTCCCACTCTCGGAAGTTCTGCCGCTGTTTCAGATGACCTGAAACACAAAAATGAAATATATTCTTACTTTGTATACTTTTATCTTTGGCCGGTACTAGGATTTCGAAAAAAAAATGAAAAAATGATGCGATTTTGAATGAAAAACTCGATTTTTGCCCACTTTTTTCGATACAAATTGTTATGTAAAATGAAAAATTGTTAATATTTTTTGAAGTTCTAGTTTCTCTTTTCATTTCCAATGTGATTCCATGCAATTCAATGCCCGGATCAAATAGGGGAACATGACTCTTTTTTTACTACTATTACTATTGTCTAGTTCGAGCGTCGCACAGTGGAGTGAAATAGAAAAACGAGGTTCAAAATCATTTTCTGAACTGAATTCTTGACCGATTTGAGATTTTTTTTTGTTGAAAAATCCAACATTAAATTTTGAAGAGATCGCTGCAGGCTGATTTTTGAATTTGTTGTTGTTACAACTTTTATGTTGATGTAAATAGCGGAAAAAATGCCGATTTTTCGAATTTTATTTTTTATTTCTTCGAGTAAATTTTTCCTAGGCCTGTCACACCCCAGCTTCGATGCGTAGGAGTATATAGAATGGAATAATTTTGTTGACATATGAATTAATTTGTTATAAACAAATAGATATAACAATTAGGCAACGGAATGGATTGGTCACTTGTGCAATCCAATTAAGCATCGGAATCAATCGTTCCCATCTCTAAGATGATATCTCATCATGAAAATTCGACATCCGCTATTATTTGTCAACTTTAACAACAAATAATATAAACATCATCATAATACATTGCTTGTGATGTTGACAGATGTTATCTTGTCATCCGACATTATTTATCAACTTTAGTAACAAATAATATAAACAAATGCACTATATGGGCATTTGTAGGCAAAAACGAGCCGAATTTCTTCCAAATCTTAATCATAATACATTGCTTGTGATGTTGACAGATGTGATCTTGTCATCCGACATTATTCATCAACTTTAGCAACAAATCATATAAACAAATGCACCATATGGGCATTTGTAGGCAAAAACGAGCCGAATTTCTTCCGAATCTTCATCATAATACATTGCTCGTGATGGTGACAGATGTCATCTTCTCATCCGACATTATTTGTTGACTTTAGCAACAAAATAATTTAAGCGAGTGTACATGTTTTTGCTTACAAATGCCCATGTGGTGCATTTGTTTATATGATTTGTTGCTAAAGTTGATAAATAATGTCGAATGACAAGATAACATCTGTCAACATCACAAGCAATGTATTATGATGAAGATTCAGAAGAAATTCGGCTTGTTTTTGCCTACAAATGCCCATATGGTGCATTTGTTTATATTATTGTTGCTAAAGTTGATAAATAATGTCGGATGACAAGATAACATCTGTCAACATTACAAGCAATGTATTATGATGAAGATTCGGAAGAAATTCGGCTCGTTTTTGCCTACAAATGCCCATACTGTGCATTTGTTTATATTATTTGTTGTTAAAGTTGACAAATAATAACGGATGACAAGATAACATCTGTCAACATCACAAGCAATGTATTATGATGAAGATTCGGAAGAAATTCGGCTCGTTTTTGCCTACAAATGCCCATACTGTGCATTTGTTTATATTATTTGTTGTTAAAGTTGACAAATAATAACGGATGTCGAATTTTCATGATGAGATATCATTTTAGAGATGGGAACGATTGATTCCGATGCTTAATTGGATTGCACAAATCACCAATCCATTCCGTTGACTAATTGTTATATCTATTTGTTTATAAAAAATGAATTCATATGTCAAAAAAATTATTCCATTCTATATACTCCTACGCATCGAAGCTGGGGTGTGACAGGCCTAGGAAAAATTTACTCGAAGAAATAAAAAATAAAATTCGAAAAATCGGCATTTTTTCCGCTATTTACATCAACATAAAAGTTGTAACAACAACAAATTCAAAAATCAGCCTGCAGTGATCTCTTCAAAATTTAATGTTGGATTTTTCAACAAAAAAAAATCTCAAATCGGTCAAGAATTTAGCTCAAAAAATTTTCATAGTCCATTATAGCATAAAATAGCCAAAATTCCTTTCATCTCAGCCTCATTTGCGCGGTGATGGTATGTCTCGAGCTTTCCCTCCTTAACATTGATGTCTAGACTTTTCTCTTCAATTTTATTGATTGCATGTTTAATAATAATTTTATAATTTTCTTTAGAGAACGAAATAGTTAAAAATTACTGAACTTGTAAGTTTATTCACTCAGTTACAAATTCTCTATTTTATTAAAAATTGTAATCCTAAAAAATTTTGCAATGGTTGCCCATAATTCCAAGGTTGAAGACATATATCGTTGACTAGGCGCGGCTTCTTCTGTAGCCGCTTCTGTGAAATTAAGAAAAGTGCTCAGAATTTAAATGTTAATTGTACACTGAGAGAAATTTTCGGTTGAAACAAGGAAATAGGTTTCGTTGATTCTCGGGACAACGAAAGATGTCTGTTGTATCGACAGAAGTGTTAACATCGTCATATCAACAGAAGTGTTCTGTTACTGCATCGAAAACTTTATTGCTGAAGCTACATAATAAAATTCATTGAATACTGGAAAAAAAATTCTGATTTATTTTCAATTTAAGGATTTCATTCGAAAGGCACAGCTTCAAAATTCACTATAAAGTTCACATTTTTTGAATAATGATTTTAAAAAGCTGGAAATTATTATTTTTAGCTTTACAATGTCAAGAAAAGTACGACGCAAGTGCAACGTAAGAACGCCGCGCTTATTAAGTAAGGAATGGCTTACAAATATAAAACAATCTAAATTATTTATTTATTGGTAATTTAACAAGAAAATTTCTAACGCATGCCGTTAATCCAAAGGATTTTAGAGTCTTTGCGACACACACATGCACATATTCATTAAGAATTTCAAGAATTCGAAAGTAATCGAATCCCCAAAACACAAAAAATAAAACCAAATTTGGACCAAAATCACAAGTAGAAAAAACCATGAGAAAACAAACAAAAAAGGAGGAAAGAAAAAAGAAGACAACCTTCCAAAAACCCTTCCTTCTTTTTCTTCCTTTCGTCCACTGTTGTCTCTACCACCAACCACCATTTACATTGACGTAAGTCTCGATGGTTGTTGTTCGGGTGGGAGGTTAAGCGGTGGTGGTTCAGAAGTTCTCACTCACTGTCTGAATCATCGCCGAAAAGCTCTCGGAACGCCTGGCGTTTAATGGCTTTGCAAGAAACCGGTCCCCGTGATGAAGAAGCGGCTTCTATCGGGGAACAATGTATTTGGATGTCCAAGACGTCTTCGTTGGCAGTTGGCGTCTTGACGTCCTGAAGATCCACCCCTTTGCCAGGTGTTGAAGGAAGACGGTCCAGCGGTGGAGTGATGATCTCTACGGACTGGTCTCCTCGACGTGGGGTGACTTCCCTCGTTCGGCGTCTCTCTTCTTCTGGTGGACGACTTGTCTCGTTGGAGTTTGGCCGGAGAGTCGCGGGAGGCAGTGGAACGGCTTCCGGAATGCCTTGCCTCTCTGAATCTGGCCTCAGATTCAAGACGTCTGGCTTTTCTTGCCCTATCTTCTGAAGAGAAAACGTGATAGGTCGTCTGGTAATTCGTTTTCTTTACCGGGACAATGTTTTATGTCGAATGTGTACTCGCTCAGTAGTAGGTGCCACCGGGTTAGTTTGGTCCGGGTGTCCTTCTGGTTTTTGAGCCAAGTTAAGGCCTTGCTGTCCGTTTGTAAGATGAATCGCTGATCTTCCAGGTGTGCTCGGTATCTCTTGATAGCCCATATGATAGCCAGGCATTCTTGCTCGTTGCAGTGGTATAGGACCTGGGTTGGAGAGAATTTAGCACTAGCATAGGAAATGATACGGCGTTTTCCATTGGGTTCCTGCTGCATAAGTACCGCTCCCAACCCTTTCGCACTGGCATCTGTCTGCAGGATAAAAGGCAAAGAAGGGTCCAGTCTGCTTAAAGGAAGATGGTTGCTGAATGCCACTTTGGCTTTTTCTAGGGATTCTTGATCTTCCTTTGTCCATCGGTAAGCTCTTTTTGGTGACAGTAGATCCGTCATTGGTGAAATGAGTTCGGAGTAATGCGGAATATATTCTCCCAGCCAATTCATGGTACCGATGAGACATTGCAGCGCCTTACGAGTACGGGGTGGTTCTGCGTTCAATATGGCGTCCAGATGTTTTGGCTGTGGACTATTTCCGGTCTCGTTGATAATGTGACCCAGGTAAGGAAGGCTGGTCTGAAAAAAGCTGCATTTTGTTGGCGAGCCGGTCATTCTATAAATCTCGAGTCTTTCCACGACCAAAGATAAGTGAAGCAAGTGCTCTTCCCAGGTCTGCGAGTACACGATTATGTCATCTAGGTAGGCGATGGCGAACCTACCCCATTGTTCAGCCAATACGTGTCTCATAAGATTCTGGAACGTTGAAGGGGCATTTTTCAGTCCAAATGGCATGACTCTGAATTGATATTGTTCCCCGCTCGGTGTGGAGAAAGCCGTGTACTTCCGCGATTCTGGAGCCAATGGAATCTGCCCGTAGCCACTTTTTAGGTCCAATGAGGAGACGATTTTGACGTTTCCGATATCTTTAAGGATGTCGTATATCCTAGGCAGGCACTGTGGAACATCCACAGTTTGATCATTCAAGCGTCTGTAGTCGATGCAGAATCTGTAATGGCCATCCTTTTTACCGGCCACGACGATAGCTGAACTAAAGGGAGACGCTATGGGCTCGATCATTGTATTGATCAATAATTCCTTGACCTGCTCATTAATCCATAGACGTTTTTCTTCAGAATAACGTCTTGGTGGTTCTCGAAACGGAGTTGGATCCGAAAGGCAGATCTCGTGTTGTACGGCCGTGGTTTGTCGTAGGCGTCCTCCTGTTACAAAATAAGCAAGTTGCATAATGACAACCTTGTCTATGCTTTTCTGAGCCCTCAGGTATTGCTTGGTTATCTTTGTGACAATACTTCTTTTGAGATTGTCATCTTTTAAATTTCTAGTAGCAGCAAATGCAGCTACTATTGCTGCTGACCCATTGGATTGTGGCAGGTACTGACCACCAGACTGGCAACTACTATTTATGATAATAGCTGCTTCATTAGGTTCCACACCAAATATTGATGCTATTTCTTCCATGTCATCCCTAGAAAAGATAGCACCTGCTAATGGTGTAAGAATATGGCAATTGTCTTTGGCTGCAAGGGAGCATATCCTTACAAGTGTCTCCATTGCAAGGAGACTTGCTTGTTTTACCGAAATTACCATTTGGGTATCATTATTTGATGGATTATAAGTCTGCGTTTTATAAGTTGAAACAAACACAAATTGTTGATTCTTCTCGTAGGTAAAAACAAATCTCCAAGTTTTATCCACTTGGCCAGGTTTAACTTTTCGTAACTCTGGGCCGACTAAATATGTCATTTTTGCTGCAAACTCCACAGCAAATGATTTTGTATCCATTGCAAGTGCATCCATATAGTCCATGCAATGCATTTTGAATTGTTTTTTTGCCTCATTGTAATCAAAGGCCTGTCCAGTGAACGTTTTCGTAAATTTATCGGGCGTCATGCCCACGATGTTATACACTTCTGCTTGTGCATGCTTTATCAGATTTCCTGGTGGACTTGCAAATAAATTATGTGTCGTGGTAGACCGTATTTCACTAGTCGGAGTCGAGATCTCCAAGCAGACAAGTGAAATTACGTAAATCAATTATATTTGCACTTTTATTTAAACAGTCAATGACTGTGTGTACAAAATCTGTCTCGTCTAGTCATGTTCCTTTTATCAAAGAATGCCAGCTACAATCGTCAAAAGTTGCTGGTATTGTAAACTCAATTCTGAGTGATCCCTCAACAGCTCCTGTGCAATATGTGCGGAATGAGATTGACTCTTCATTGTAGAAAAAAACTGCCCCAGGGAAAGTCCTGTAACAACTGCACTGGACCTCCTTCACTGACACTGTTGTTTCTCCGATTGATTCAAAAAGAATATCAACGTTGCTGTCAATTTTCTTTATCGTTATGTCACACCTAGTGAACATATGGGGATGCTGCGTGCTGCTGCAGCAATGGTTTCCTTGAGTATGATTGTGCTCGCAGAATCGTAGGGAGAACGTCTCTCAGGATCCGGCCTTCGATCCTAGACGTCCCAATGGAGGAGCCTTAACCTCGCCGGTTCTCGTTGGGCGGTGCCGGTTTGTGGCCTGTGTGATGAGCGGGGATCCTGACGATGTTGTTCCAGGTGGAGGAGCTGGAAGTCCCCACCGGGCAGCCTGGTGGGCTTGCCTTGGAAAACCGGACGTGTCGGCTGGGTGGCCTATCCCTGCTCCGTCAGCGGCGGACGTCCGGTGTAGGCCTGTGCACGTTGTTGGTCCCGGAGTCGTCTTCGCTCTCTCCGGGTCTACAAAGAGGTTAGGTTATGGTTTTATTCCCCTTTATTTTCGATACTGTCTGTCCGAAAGTCTGCTCGCCGTTCCCTTTGGATCTGGAGACGTCCACGATAAGCAGGTATTCACCACGAGGCGGTATTCCACCTTGTGGTAAATTCCTCTTATTTCCTGAGGCGGTATACTACCTCAGAGCGCCCCGGTGTTAGTCGCCAGGGCGGTATGCCACCCTGGAGACCGGAAACGGCGAGAGGAATTCCCCAGGCGCTTCAATGACGTCTACTCACCAAGTGGGCCGGAGAGCCCATGCTGTAGAATGTTTAGAAAGTGAACGAGAATTTTTGTTCCTTTCGTAAATAAGAGGTTAGCTCTTAAAAGGGCTGATGGAAGATTGTAGTTAGAAGAAAGACGGCTTTCGTAAAAATAAAAGAACTTTTATTATGACTTAGGGGCCGTTCACATAATACGTCACGCCTTTTTCATTTGTTTAAAAAGAGATAAGAATAACATTGTCGTGAAGTTGACAACGACAAAGCTACATAAACAAAAGAAAAGTAGCGTTACGTATTATTTGAACAGCCCCTTAGTGGCTAAGGTTCTCTGGAGATGCTCTCTCAGAGGCTCAGTTTCTAATCCTCTAAAATACAAAAGTGTCCCGGTATTTATGCATATTTTTCTTAAGCCTACGCGCCAATAAAAATGATTGTCAAAAATGATTGACTCAGAAGAATCCGGCGCTCCAATTAAAATCGCCCGCTAGCCCGAGTGACTGATGGAGAAAGAAGGGGCTCGTATGAAATTTACCCTCTCTTGAGTCCATCAGCCAATCGCGGTGAACTGACCCAACGCGCGCTTCATTTTCCTGGATTTCCATCTGGCCAAAATTCCTCGACTAATTCCAGGAAAAATAAATAAATTAAGGGGCGTTAAACGTGCCTACACTAAAAAAATAAAAAATAAATATTCACTATCTCCCAAGATTCTTTTTGTGTTCTTCTACTTTAGTATTAAGAAGTCTGCCCGTTTGTCCCACATAAGTCACTTTACACGTTTTAAAAATCAGTTTGTATATCACACTACTTTGTTCTAATCTATTCAAGACGTCTCTACCCAAAGTTATAAGTCCTTCCATCCCAAATGGTATTCTAAAAATTATATGGATTTGGAATTTTTTTAACATAGATTGAATTGTTTTTGAAATTTGACCAAAATATGGAAGAATAATAGTGTTATTTTTATCAAAAATTTCACTTTGTGTATCCGTGTCTACGTTTTTACTCTTTCTACTTTTAACTTGTTGAATTCTAATTTTTATATGTTTTTCAATCACATCTTGTGGGTAGTGATTAAAAAATAAAATTTCTCTAACAAAATCTAAATTTTCTGAATGGAATGATTCATGAGACAAACACACAGCTCTGTCAACCAGATTTTTAATAATAGCGACTTTATTTTGAAAGGGATAATTTGAGATGAAATTTAACTCTCTACCAGAATATGTACTCTTTCTGTACCAATTTGACACTATTTTACCATTATCAAGTTAAATTATTTCCAAGTCCAAAAAACTGATTCTATTATTTCTTTCCATTTCATGGGTAAATTGAATTCTTGGGTGATAGTCATTGAAAGTATCTATGACTGTTTGCAACTTATCCAAAGGTACACACAATAAAGTATCATCAACATATCTAAAATAAAAGGGCACAACAAACTCTAACTTCTCAAAGACAGTCTTTTCCAAATCTTCCATGACTATTTCAGCCAACATTGGAGAAATAACTGAACCTATTGGAGTACCAAATTTTTGTTTATAGAATTTACCATTAAATTTAAATTTAGTAGAATTCATAATGAAATCTAATCCTTTGAGAAACTCTTTTTTATCTACTTTAGTATATGATTTAACTTTTATCCATCTATTTGAAACAGCTTTTTTGACCAAATCCAACTGAATGTTCGGAAACATTGCAACAACATCCAAAGAAATCATTACATGACCATCAGGTATTGTCTTTCTGACTATAATCTTTTGAAATTCCGAACTATTTTTAACAGTATAATTCGACTTTGATGATGAATTTTTAAGTATCATATTAAAATTTTGTTCAAAAAATCTAGTAGGTGTATTAATAGTCGAAACAACTAGTCTCAAAGGATAGTTTTCCTTATGAATCTTTCTCAAACCATAACATCTAGCCAAAACAGTATTAGTTGTATCAATATCTCTCCATCTGGTGTCTTTCCCCAATAGTCCCTTCTTCCTCCAATTGTCCGCCATCCTGAAACTACTACTTTTTAATTTTTTCAAAGGATCTTGATCTAATATTTCAAAGTTCTCAACATTGCCAAGTAACTCCTCCATGTCCCTTATGTGTTCCGACCTTCTCATGAGAACTGAAATATTACCCTTATCTGCATTTGTACACATTAAATCTTTGTTTTTTCTAAGGAACTCTTTAGTTATCTTTAAATTATCAACAAATTTTCTATCTATACTACTTATATGCAAACTTTTTTTCTCAACCAAACTCTTGGATAAGTGCAAAATCTTGTTCCTGAAATCTTGCTGATCTGACCTCGGAATTTTATGTATATTAGCTTCAATATCCTTGACAATTTCTATCATCTGCTTTGATGTTTCAAAAGATCAATAATTATTTCTTGTGGCAAACACTTCTCCAATTCGTTCCTTATTGTAAAAACTCTATTCGTTAAAAAATTAATATAATATGATATATACATTTTAAACAACCATTAACATGTTAGAACTATTAAAATATTTAAGATAAGGACATGATCATGTCAATGTAACACTTTGAATTCATCTAAGACTAAATTTGTTTTTATTTTTTTGTTTTTCTGTTTTTTGTTTATATTTCAATTTATTTTATTTTATTCTAACTTCACTAACTTTATAAATTCTATTAACTTATATTTATGCATATAACATTCATTTAACTAATATTCGATTATCATAAAAAAAATATAAACACAATACAATATCGATGTGCCATTTACTCAAATCTGAAATAATGTTCGCATTTGGTGCAATACCTTATTTTCATTATATAACTTATTGTTATTTGTGTTGCTTTTCTTTGTTTCTTGCACCAACAACTGTACCCTAATAAACTTATGTCTATATAACTAAATTTCTTTTACTTTTGCTGAATCAAATTGAATTCCCTTTTTTGGTTTTATATAGTACAATGTCTTTTTCAATATGTTTTTGTATTTCATCTCTTCCATTGGCACCGAATGGAGAGTCCAGATTTGAAGTGTCTCATTTTCTTCCTGATGATTCACCCAGATCTGCATATTTAGAAGTTTTAGGCAAATCTGTTCTGGTTGTTTTACATTGTTTTGTAGTTATTGGTCCCATTCCTCTAAATGCAAACCTTTCTCTTGGTGTCATTTTCTTAAACTCATTGACATCAGGCACCTCCTCTGTGAAGTTGAGAGTTCTGCTGGTTGCTTGATCAATATGTGCTTTCAGTTCATCATAGGCAAGCTCACTAGGAATACCTCCTGTGGCATAGGATGCAAGCTGCATAATTTTGACCTTATCTATCTGCTTTTTTGCACGTAGATATTGCTTTGTAATCTTTGTTACAATACTCTTTCTCAAATTCTCATCTTTTAGATTCCTTCCTGCAGCAAAAGCTGCAACTATGGCTGTGGACCCATCTGAATGAGGTAAGTATTGCCCACCTCATTGGCAACTACTGTTAGTGATGACTACTGCATCACTTGGCTCAGAATTGTATATTGCAGCAATTTCCTCAATATCATCTCTAGAAAATATAGCATCAGCTAACGCATTCAAGATGTAACTGTTGTCTTTTGCTACAAGATTACATATTCTGGTAAGCGTCTCCATTGCCAGAAGACTGGCTTGCTTAACAGATATTACCACCTGTGTATGAGATATATCTGTGTTTGAGTTTACTAACAAGGAACCCCAGGTAGGTGTTCCCCTCCGATTTTGTTCGTTCGCACATATGTTGTAGTACTAGAAAAACTAAGCGACACGTATTTTTTTTTACGTGCCCAAAATAGTTTTTAGGGGGTAAAAATCACCCCCGAAAAGTGCGGTACCAAATACGCATTTAATTGTTTCACATATAATAACAGAATCTTTCACAATCAAACCAACTCGAAAAATATCCTCACTATGAGAGATGAAATATGTGATTTTGTCAACTTGATAAAAAAGATTTTTGGGGGGTAAACTACCCACAATAAGTTTTAATTATACAAAAAAATTTCAAACAGACATTATTTCCACCCGAAAAATCTGGAAAAAATATATGTTGCACACGATAATAAAATAAAGTTTACGTATATTTGCATTTTCATGAGAAATTAATTTGTAAGGGGTAACCACCCTTAAGTGCATATTATTACATTTCTACAAAATAAGGTAAATTTCATGTGCAAAACCAAGCAGAAAAAATTCTTTCACACAAATGGTTGAAAAATATAAATTGCTCAATTTAGTCGAAACATTTTATGGGTGTAAACTACCCCAAAAGAAGTTACGATCACACAAGAAAATTACCAAATGAGTGCTAACTCATGTCGTAAAAATCTGAAAAAAGTGTATGTTGAAGGCAATAATAAAATAAAATTTATCAGACCAACAATCATCATTAGACTTAGTAAGTAGGTAGAAACAACGTCTTCGGAAAATCAGACAACATAACTCAGTGGATTAAATTTTAATTAAAGAAACAAATCATTTTACAATGCTCGACGTTTCGAAGTCGAACTGACTTCCTCTTCAGGAGCTTTTAAATAAAAAAGAATATATGTCTATTAATACTTACAAACTTTTATATAAATAAATAAGATTATCGATATTAATAGTAAGTCCTCATATTCTATTTATGAATCTAAAATAACAACAGTCAAATTTATAATTATAATAAAAATACTTTACATACCATAATATAATTAATTGGTTTCTTATAAAATCCTTTCTTAGTCAATCAATAAAATTTGGATATCACCATTTGTCATAGATTCACCAAATGTTAAAAAATATATAAAAACGTACAATAAATTATATAACAAAAGGAAATTTTTTCTTCTGTCCATAATTGTTACGTCACAAGTACGTAAATATACTTACTTTGATCGAAGATTCCTCGTTTTAAGTTAGGATCGAATGATCCTCGCTTAGGGATGAGGATAAGTCAATGAAAGACACAATGATTATGAAAATAATACAAATTGAATTTATTTTATTGGTTAAAAGGTCAGAATACACATTCGTTAAGACAATTCTTATATAATGTAGGCACAGGCTGGTTGGTACGTGGGTGAGAAAGAGACAAAGAATAAAGATAGAGAGAGAGAGGTTCGGTACCTTTATGTTGAGGGTTAATCCACACGGCGGTGAGTTGTAAGTACTGGATCCCCACAGGTGTATTCCAAGTGTGTGAGAGAGACGGAGTTATAGGCCGCACAGGTATATTCCGTAAAGGGCGGTGATTCAAATTTACGACACTGTTCGAAGATCTTTACAAGATCTATTCAAGTCTACGATGACTTTTACGACTCCCGAACCTTGATTTTAAATTGTCCCGGTCGAATTTTATTAATCTCAAACTCAGAGATTTTCGAAGTTAAATTGAAATGCTGCACTGGACTATTGTCGCGAGACCGGTTATAAATCCGAAGGAAAATTTAAGTGTCGAATTAGACGAAGAATTTACTGACTGCTTTCTCTTGGTGTGGGCCTCTTTTATATTTTTTCATACAAATTGACGGTCAGCGAAAATCGTGACGTAGTCATATCTTCTTAGAGGAGAAGGGGCCCTATACTGCTCCCTACTTCCCCTACTCCCTATTCCCCTTTATCGATTTTCTCATAGATTTCTTAACTCAATCCAGCCTGTGTGTATTATATACATTCAAATATGTCGCGGGACGTGACAATAATATTATTAATTATTAGAATAACTTAGTAAAGAGCATTCAGCTCCGTTCTCCTTTATGTACATTTACAAATTGTTTTCAATATTAATATACAAGTAAAATTAAAGAACGAAGATCCATATTATTGTTATGATTATTGATACTAAATTGAATAATATTACTTTCATAATGAAAATTTAAATTTAAACTTATAATATATCTCATCATTTATAAATTTATTTTGCTATATGTTATTAATTTTAATTATTATTTTAGAAAATCAATAATTACATTATAAGCATTACTATAAGCATCTGTATCGGTAATTTTGTTAAGACTATTTTCTTTCTCTTTTTTAATATAAATCATTTCTACAAATAAACGTTTATATAGGTTATTTTCTTTATGCAGAATCCGTATGTTATTCCAATCAAAGTCATGTGGTATTTCACCCTCTCCTATATTTTCAGTTCTATGTTTAGTTATAACATTATGATATTTCTTATTTTTCAAATTAAAGTTATTCTTATGTTCATCTCTTCTGATGTTTAGAAGTCGTTTAGTTTGTCCTACAAAGTTTTATCACAGGATATACATTCTAATTTATAAACAACATTACTCATTTCACTTTTTTCCAATGCATCTTTACCTAATTTTATAATTTTGTTAAGTTTAGAGTCAACTCTGAATATTATATTAATATTTTGTTTAGTAATTATTCTTTTTACATTTTCTGAAATTTTTCCATAAAAGGGAATCGAAATTATTTGTTTTAATTCTGCAACTGAATTCGTTTTATTCAAAGTAATATTATTTTTATTTTTAATATAAATTTCTATTGTTCTTTTCCTAATATATTTGTCTATAAATTTATTCGGATAATTACTTACTAATATTATATGATTCTCGGACGTAAAAAGTAGATTGAATATCATTAGACTTGTTTATTCATTGTACGTGGTACAGTAGTGATGCTTTTCAAAGAAATGTTTAAAACACAAAGATTTTTTGCACCACGAACATCTAATTTCGGCTACATTTTGGCCTCCTGAAATTTCACATAACGTGTTGGAAAATGTTTTGAAGGAAAAGTCCACTGGATTCTAAAATTCTCCTGGTTTTCCTGCAACATAACCACTTTTAAACTAGGAGTATTTAAAAAGACTGTGATACCTTGGTGAAGATAATTGATTATGTACTAAAGACTGTAACTTTATAATATTATTTCGTATGTGCAGATTTAAATCATAGTCTAACAGTATAACTGAATCTGAAAAATGTCGTACATAATTTTTCCATATGCGAAATCCGTAGACGTCAAGGGGCTGAACTTTTCCAGTAGTGCCTTTTGGTATAATCATAGGAATAACATTCTTTCCCGTAGGCGTTGCTTCCCATACAACTTCTGGGCAGTGTCCAGTCAAAAAATCTATGAGCAACACGCTTGTAACATTTTCCAACCAGCTGTGACGTCTGAAGACACATAAGAGAAAGATTTTAATTTAATAAATTCAAGTTATTAAATTTAAATTATTATATTCTGGAAGAGAATATAATAACTTATGACGCGCCTTTCCGCCACTTAGGGTAATGGCGGCCAAGCGACGCCACAAATTGGCGACCACGTGAATTTCAATAATTTTTGAAGTGCGATATGAAGGACTGTTTTGAATATAAATAAAAGGGCGCCAACCACCCAAAAGGGGTGATGACGAAATCCCTTGCCCGTCTAGCTCCGTGGAGAGGGATTTCGTGAGGGCGAACCGGTGCAGCAGTCACCGCTGGCAGGCTTTGGAAATTAACATCTAAGACTCTAATATATTTTAAATAAAACTCACCAATTTCCTAGGTTATCTACAAAAGTAACATTTATTTAATTCTCAATCTTCCCCCCCTTTTTATTACAACTTCTTAATTTTAACCCCCACACACTCACTCACCCATCCACGCCATTCGCACAACACACACACCAGAACAATAATTATGATTCTGCCTTTTACCTTAATGAATCTCTCGTAGACGGATGAGAGAGAGAGACCTGACTGCTCCGTTCTTTTATACTGGAACTACTTTTTAACGATTCGACTCCTCTGCTTACTCTCAAAAACAATCACGATTAATCCTCTTAAACAGACGCAGTTCACAAGGCGAACGCACAAGACAGAATGGCGTCTCTCCTCACGGTTCAGCTCCACGTTCCGCGTTCCACGTTCCATGACCGGGAGGTGCTGCCATCTCGATCTTTACCAAACCCTTTAATTATGAAACTGGCCGCCCCGCACGCCTCTCCTCGCTTCTGAATGAGTTATTATTATTAGATATGGATTAAGACCTCCTCCCGGCCAGAAAACTGGCAATATGGAGGAGTCTTGTTTCCTTGGTTGTTTTCTTATAGACTTCCAGTCGATCTTAAGCGTGATAGGCAGAAGTCGAGCGGCGAACGGCCATTAACTTCATTGGCTGGCTGCCATTGGCCCACCTTCCCGATCCAGAACCATGCGTCCTCGCTCTCCGTTTAGAGAGCCGCCATTACTGCCCACTATTCACTGTCCTCTTTTCTCCTTCTTCATTTTATCTCTCTTTCTCTCTCTCTCTCCTCCAGAAAGGCTTCGGAGCATTACAGTGCTGGAATACAAAGATATTATTACAATAAAAATCCATGATTCGGAACGTAGACATTATAAACGAAACTTGTACCTTAGTACCTGAGTAAAAGATAATACAATTTTTCCACCCAGATCAAGTTCTTCTGTCTTCTTCGGTTATTCATCAAGATTTAACCCTTCCTACTCGATCTGGCGTGGTCCCACTTACGTAAAGTTACTTACTAGTTACGTCGTGGATCCTGCCTTGTGTGTCTTTGCCTCTCTACCCGTGCCAGGTGAGAGAGTGCTTTTAAGTGGCAACATGCCACGTTACAAACTTTAGCAGTTTCGGGTCTGGAAAATTAATTCCAATAACCCAGGACTACTGTTCATAAATAAATCCTTCTCAACCAAATTAAAATAAATAAACATCAAATAAAATAAAAAATGGGAAAAGACTTGTCTTTGATTCAGGGATTATGGAATGAAAGGAAACAAAATGTACAAATGTTAGTACTGGAGTATTACCAGCACCCAAACATTTGTAATATAAATAAAATGATATTTAAAGAGACAGGGTAGAAAGAATTTTAGAAAAGACACAGTAATTATAAATGGACTTACTTTTTATTTCCGGTTGTTCAAATTCCTTGATAGAAGAATGATCCTGGAGAAACTTGGCCTTGTGCAGATATATATTTTTTTTAACATATTAATAAATAACTCCAACCGACGAGGGAGTTCTATGGAAAGATGCGTAAAATTTTGTTTTGTTTTATTTTCTCGTTTTATAACTTAAAAAGATTTTGGAGATTTGAATGCCGAAAATAACTTAGAAAAATTTTCGTGGACCACGAAATAGCAATAGAAAATGAATATTCCTTTTTTTAGAGATTTAAATGCCGAGGAAGAACTGTTTTAAATTTTCTCTGCAGTTCGTTTTATGTGTAGCACCCCGCTTCCCTCAACATATTTCAATTGTAGGAAAAGTCTGGGGGTAGCTGTCCTTGCTTTCTATTGGCCTAGTTAGGCAAGCCTAGTTACGCCCAGACTTCCCTTAGTGTGAAAATCTAGGGGCGTTGCAAGTTTTCCGGGCCTTGTGGGCCGTACCAAGTTTTCTCCAAGTTCACTTACCTTCCAAAAGATGGCGACATTTGTATATTCTTAAATAAAATGTGTTAAAAATTAATTATTTAAATAATTAAGTTTTCAGATTTCGTTAAATTTAAATGGAAAAGTTAAACTATAATATAATTCATTTATATCTAAATTTAACTTAAAAACTCATCAATTTACATTAAACTGACTATTCTTCCTTTCAAAATTCAAATGAATCATTAATACATAAGATTAATTTTTATTCTGTAATTAGTTTCTTGAATAAACATAAACATTATAACCTTAAAACTAAACATCAAATATGTTGTTTAAATATACAAAATTATAAATTTAAACGGGTAAATTTTTAATATAAGTTTCCTCTTCTGAATTTATTTGCTAAGATATTAAAAGTAGTTATGAATTTTGTGGTTTTTTCATTTGATATAAACTTCTTATTTATAAAAATAAGTGTAAAGGTTTACATATTCGTAATTGAGTTTATTCGTTTGGAAAATATACGCAAAGTTATTTATAAAATACATATTCGAATATGAAATATTGTCGGTAAAACAGAACATTTCATTATTTCAAATCTTTAATAACAGTATTTTAATAAACTTAAATTGTTAATTTTTCTAGTATTTAGCTTATGCTTATATGTATTCTGACATTAGTTGAAAATTGAATTAAATCTTGTGCAGATAAGTTTGGATTTTTTAAAATTTACGAACTTAAAAATATGTTTATAAAGTTATTATTAAAGTATGTTGTGAATAAATTCAAATAAATATTATGTAAATTGATACTTTAACTTTTTAAAATTGAATAAAAGAGTGTAAGAATATTATTTAGTAAATTTTAATTAGTATTTTACCTCCAGAATTAAATTCTCATAAATTTATTCGTTGATAAGGTAGATTCCTAGTTATTAAAATTTTCAATACATTGCTATTGGTTTTTTAGTCACATTCAGATAGGTTTGAAATATTGTTTCACATAAAAATTAGATTAAAATTACTGTTCCTATTATTAACTACTATAATAGTTTATTTTTATTTTTTATTCATAGTATACTGAATAACATAAAAATAAATAATATTAATTTTAAACTAAATTTTTAATATTTCAACATTCTTATTATTCATCTTTATTATCTATTATATAGCCTATTTCTATTTTCGAAGCGGAGTAAGTACAATGTACTTTGTTTGTATTTACTTGGGCGTGGTACAAGCGCGGGCCCTTTTGACCATTAGCCTAAGCTATTTACGATATCTCCGGAAATGGCTAATCGCTAAGCTATATACTACTATAGCCCTATGCAGTTCTATGCATTTATTTATTAGAGGATCGTAAATAGAAATATCTAAAAAGGAATACGATTGTGGGCTGTATCTTTTGGTCAAAGTTTCAAAGTGCAAGTTTATTACTTTTACCGATTGCTAAGAAAATTCAAATCTTCATATTGACGCAGCTGCACATTTTCTTAAAAGGTTTTCGAATTTATACAATCTTTAGAGAAGAGATTGCGTTTTAAATCTATACATTTTTACGATTAGGATTTCGGAGAAAATATAACATGAAATACTAAAAATTTACTTATTACAGGAATTAATAAAAATTAATAATAATAATAAAACAAAAAGTAAGACACGGACGCAGGACGTTACACAGCTCTGAAAATCTTCTACAAATAAAATAATTTAAAAAATTTAAAGACTGTAATGAATTTAATTTATGACCAAAAATGACTAAAAATAAACAAATTTACCAGACGTAAGTTTTCCAGATTTGGATGCAGCTACAAAGACGTTTATAGGCTGAAAAATGGTTTCTTGTACAATGGGTCCAAATTTTCCACTTGGCTCTTTTAACACAAGATAAAGTGGAGATAGAAGCTTTCCATACGCAGAAATCGTGGGTTGGATAGTGTAGCTGTGAGTTGTAGAAGAAATAGATTGGACGACACATTCGACTTGCCGTGTACCTTCAATTGCCAATGTTCTCCCAGAATGCATTTCTAACTGGAATCCACTTTGATCCACGTTATAAACATTCTCTCTCCCATATTGAGTGATGTATGGCTTTACTTCATTCACAAAATTCTCCGCATTTACTTTGAACTTTTCCTTATCTTCTAATGTTTTTCTGGTGATAAATTTATTGACTTTTCTGGTGATAAATTTATTGACTTTTCTGGATGTTATTCGGTGAGTTCGTTTAAACTTCCACACCCACCAGTCAGATGCTTTAAATCTTGTGTCTTCAAAACCAAGGATATTTTTAGCATGTAGACCCCGTTTTTGTAGGTCTACATCGTGAATTATCATACCAGCATCAACTGCACTTTTAAAATTGTTCAATGTTTACTCCGCAATACGATGCAACTTTTCCATGTATGCACCGCCTTCATTTACTTGTCTTGCCCATCGCTTTAATTGACGTACTGATGTTACTTTTCTGAACCGATGTTGAACAGCACTTAACTTACGATTGCTTTTTTTCATTCCGCTTCTCCAAAACTCCACTGCTCTTTGTTTATAATTGAAGTCAACATTTTCATCATCTCTCGTACAAACAGCGTCATCTGATTTAGAATCCAGTTTAGGAGTCCACTCTGCATAGGTGTCTTCCACAGCGGAAGGCTCACAGTCTTTATATGGTTCTGAAAAGTCAAACGTATTTTCTTCAACAATCTCAACGCCATTGAACTCATTCATAGCCTGAATGAGTATTTCATTGAAATGGTCTGCCAGTTGCCGTTCTGCATCATTAACTTCACTGTCAGGTATGTTCATGGTTTGGAATGCAACTAACAAAAGTTGTATTACATTTAAAGGATTTATAGGCATGCTTACAAGACTTGATAAACTGTTCACTGATATGTTTCACTGCAGAAACAAAGAAATAGACTTTTAAACTAGAGAACGATGAAAGCAACACTGAACGATTATTCGCAGTCTTCACAAAAGTTCGCATCCTAAAAATAAAACTTGCTCTTGAAAAACAAATACATTAAGCCTCATATAAATTTCAATACATTCGTAAAGATACGTTGGTCGAGATAAATAGCAGCTTAATCAGTTTAACCTTCTGCATGAGTCAAACATGTAATTTATGTATTTTTACAAATATAAACTTATATGTATAACTTGGAGTTCTTTAATTTATAGAAGCATAAGAAAATGTTCTTAAAGGTGATAACCCGTATAACTGGGATGTTATCCAAGGGAGGGAAATGGGGAAAAGGATGCCGAGAGTCAGGGGAAAAGCACTTGACACAGTCACTTAAAATTAAGATCATACACTTTATTGACTTACTATGAGAATCGGCAAACAACACAAAAGGAACCAAAACCGACTGAATGCGTACACACAACTATTCCGGGTTCCTAATTCTTCAACTCGACGTAGCGGAAAATTCTAAATAATTAGGCCACGACCTACTGCCATGAAACCAACGACAGACTGACTAACTCGTCTCCTCCAGGCTACTCGGGGATCCTCGTGCTTTCTCGGGCCCAGGGCTGTCCCCCGTAGCCACGCGCCCTCCCGTTACCACGTCATGGTAACATCCATGTTACACCCCACCCCCCGCGGGGGCCAGGGTTTATCCCCCTGGTTGGTCCTTATCACTGGCTTCAGTCTCTGCGATCGCTCCTTCCCGTTCTTCGGCCTGGCTTCCCCTCCTATTTTGTCCTAAATGAGAAAAAGAAAAACGAACAACAAAACAAAGTCAGGTGGGGTACCTTCCGCGTCTCCCGTCTCGAGTCGTTTGTCTGTTTTAATGAAGGAAACTAAATTCTGTCCATTTTGCCTTCACTTGGACTTCTTTAGTTAATTTTTACATATGATAGTTTATATATGTAACCATTTACGGACTATTTGGTTTTAGTCTTTTTTGAGTTTAAACCCTGCCTCCTGGCAATCCTTTAAATAATCTAGCTCCCTACGTCTTCTTAATTGCCTCCACTTCTTCTCGATTCTCCGTTGCTCCTCCTCTCCCTGCTTCTCCATCTTTGTTCTGTTCTCTCTTCTTCTCTCCTCTTCCTCCCTTTGGCGCTCTCTCCTTTCTCCCCAATTCCTCCCAACCCTTGTTGATGAACCACCGGACGTGCCGATGTGGGTGGTACGTAATCTGGTCCTCCGGGGTCCCCGCCTTGCGCTGTGCCACCCAGTTGAGTGCCAGACAACTCCTGGCGTGGTCCTGCATGGTCGCTTCCGCCACCACGTTTTGGCACCACCAGCACTTTTGGAGTGTGTTCATCCTGCTGAAATTAATATACAAATTTTAGTGCTCTGTTTGTTTGATTGGAGTCAGTCTTGTGTTGGTTATTACAATTTAAACTGTTTAACTGTGTTTCAAAGTGGGAGTCAAATTTTGTTGTCTTTCTTGGCACTTTGATTATTAAGTCATTGACTTATTTTCCTGATTATTAGAAGGATCGATTACGTATTCAAATTCTTCTTTAGTCTCAATTAATACCTTAATATTCGACATATAGCTTTCATGTTCTAAAATAGGTTTTATTCTTTTATCATCAGACATTAATAGTGATTTGTGATACTCTAAAACATTGGTTGTTGAATCACTACAATCTACAAAAGTTAATATGGCACTTATGAAATGATCTAGTAGGAACCTATATCTGCAGATGTTGAATTTGATCTCTCTCAAGTTGAGATCTGCTACTTTAATGTCATTTGTGATAAAAATTAGCATTTTCTTGAGTTGTACTTCCATAAGGTTTGTTGAATGAAGATCTATATTTGTCAGCATTATGTATGGGAATATTTTGGTAATAACTAGAAACAATTTCTTGTTCTCTCCTTGTGAATGTTGCTGTACAGTCTCCCTGGGACATTAAAGCATCAAAAGTTAGGCAATGAGCAAGGATTTCATAGTCAACTATGTTTTCGTAAATTCTCCCACATCTACTAATACTCATTAAGTTGTTACTTAGTGCGTATTCTTCTATCTTTCTAGGATCAGCGTTGTGTTTGCAGTTGAGACTCGTATATATTGGGTTTTCTTGCTCATGAGTGTTGTCATTTTCAAACTCCTTAAATGAAATATCCATTTTCAGCTTATTAGTCGTAAGATAATGTGACCTTTCTCTTATTTTTTACATTAATCGTTTGTTTATTTGTTGCTTTTCTATTTTCTGATTTTTCTTTGGTCCCCTGTTCCTTTTTCCATGAGCTATGGGCTGCTGGTCTAGTTATTTTGTTCAAGTCTTGATGTCTGCCTTTTCTTTCCATTTCCCTGATAAATTTCTCACGCTCCCTAATCACCTGTTCATCGTAGTGTTTCAGCAGTTCGCTTGCTTCCGATAGGAATCTATTATTATTTTCTAAAAAGGAGTCCATCGGAAATGTCTCATTGTCTGGTTGGGGGTTCGTTAATTTTGGGGTGTCTGGGAAATGTAAATCTATACCGTCCCAGAGAAAAGATTGGTTGGGGGTGTTTGGGGCTGTCTTCCTATTTTGTGAGGTTTCCACGTTTGTTTGCCTAAATCCTCTGCCACATCCTGCAGAGCAGTTTGTTATTCTGGGGATTGCTCCCGTGCTACTCTGGGTTATTGATTGCCCCGTTGGTAGGCTAACCAAATTTACTTCTGGGTTTGGAAGTCCCATTGCTTCCTCAAAATTCAAATGTTCCTGATTGGGTTCCATTTCTTTGTTAGGCTGTGCTTGTTTACTATTAGCCATCTTGTTTTTAGTTCAGACTGACTAACTCGTCTCCTCCAGGCTGCTCGGGGATCCTCGTGCCTTCTCGGGCCCAGGGCTGTCCCCCGTAGCCACGCGCCCTCCCGTTACCACGTCATGGTAACATCCATGTCACCCGTTATAAATTAATTTCTCATGAAAATGCAAATATACGTAAAGTTTATTTTATTATCGCGTGGCATATATATTTTTTTCAGAATTTTCAGCTTTAATTTAACCTATTTGGTAATTTTCTTGTATAATCGTAACTTTTTTTGGGGTAGTTTACCCCCATAAAATGTTTCGACTAAATTAAGCAATTTATATTTTTCAACCCTCTGTGTGAAAGAATTTTTTCTGCTTGGTTTTGTACGCGAAATTTATTTTGTAGAAATAAAGTGTGATCAAATTGGAGGTACTTTTTCCAATAGGGTTTTATTGACATGTCACGCGTGACTACTGTCAAACTAAATACACAATTTTATTCAGTTTTTATTGACATTTCATCCTCGAAAGACTCACGCCTCAACAACGTTTACAAATCGTACAATTATATTACGAAAATGGACGCTCTGTGAAAAGTGTTTATCGCGCGCTCAGGCCACTTTATGGTGTACATAATCGTCCTACCGAACGCACTATTCGGCATACTATCGGCAAACTCGAGAATAATTTAACATTATTGGATGATACTCGACCGATTAGATCACGTACAGCCTGAACTGTAGAGAATATTGCGGCTGTAAATGAGAGTTTTGTCAAAGACCCGGAAGAATCGATTCGGCGCCGATCTCAACAATTCGGCCTATCTTATGGCACTATTTGGGCGATTTTTCATGCCGGAAATTGAAGCCCGTAATCTCTACGACATTTGGTTCCAACACGACGGCGCTACATGTCATACAGATTTTTCGGGTTGAAATAATGTCTGTTTGAACATTTTTTGTATAATTAAAACTTATTGTGGGGTAGTTTACCCCCCAAAAATCTTTTTTATCAAGTTGACAAAATCACATATGTGCAAACGAACAAAATCGGAGGGGGATACCTACCTAGGGTTCCTTGTATGGCACCTCCTGTGTAAGTAATTTGGTTAACTTAACCAAAGTCTTAGTGAATTATTATTTTAATCAAAGGAAGAGTTACCAAACTGAGAATTTAGTTAACATTATTAAAAAAGCAGCTTAATTAATCATTTTCACCAACTAAGTTTTTAGTTCAAATTTTGATTTTATCGATCTTGTGTAGTAGTAGCTTGTTGTAATAGAGCATGCGCAATTCAAATGTACAAGGCTTTGTTAGTAGGGTGCTAACGCTGTACGAAGAAGAAGAATAAGAAGATTCTGCTCCGCTGTAAGACAATATGCGCATGCGCAGTTCAATTTTTACATTATATTCCTCTGTAACTGAATACACAACATTAGGTTACTCTCAGCTGTAACGGAAAAACGAGTTTCCGGGCCGAAGGCACATAAAAGAAATTTCCATCCTTTAATAGTAATATAAATGATTGAAAATTAGAAAATATTTTACCTTTTGCTAATTCGTCTCGAATTTTCTCCTTTATCTCCCGATAGATTTCACCGCAAACTTTCTCAATGACGTCTTCTTGTCTAGAATCTGAAAGAATAAAAATACGTATTAGTTTCATAATGTCAGAAAAAATATAGTAGGAAGAACAAAAGAGAAGCCCATGTCACGGGTCTTTGTCTAATGAACTTGACCATTAAATAATGAATATCATATCCTATAAAAACAGAACAATTTTATATAATAGATTCATTCAGACCTTTGAAAAGTTCAAAAATAGCTTGTTAAATAATTTCAATGGATGATACTTACATTGTTAATGTTATTTCAAAGAACAATAAATGATCGTATTGAAGAAAAATACGTTTCAAAAATGTTGGAGTGCATTCAAATATATAAATAATTTTGGAAGGTAAGAAGATGACCAAGATGGACAAATCTAAATAGCTTTAAGAGGGTAGAACACAGTGACGGGCATGTTTTGTGGGTCATTCTCATAAATTTATTGCTAACTAAATAATGATGTTACACCACTATTTTTTTTTGTTTTATTATCTTCCATACTTATCAAAAAAGGTTTAAAAAATTTTTTGTTAAAAAAAAAAAACTTTTTGATATATGCTGCTTTGCGCATCCCTATGATTTTCGCGCATGGATGGATGGTGTACATGATTCTGCGAAAACCAGTCGTCTGAAACAAAAAAACAAAATATGCTCATCATCTATATTGTATTGGCTATCGCGTCACGTAGCCTTCTTTTTAGCATTTTTTAGCAACGAGAAAAAAATTTCTGAATTGAACATACGTTTTTTGGACCGAAATTTCAGGTAATGCTTGTTTATAATTATTGAACAAAACAAGATATTTGCAAAATCCTACGTGACGCCAGAGGCACTCATCCATAGAGTAAGTGTGTCAAATTTCAAGTCGATTTGTTAATTAGATCTTGAGATATCATGTACACCGTTTTGAAAAACATCATTTAGAGAAAAACGCGTTTAATCATTGGCAAGATGGATTTCATAGCATTTCGAGGCGCTCGAGTGAAAACTCGAAATTTCAAAGAAAACGACTTCCGGTGGGTATAGGATATTTTGTCTCTTATTCGAGGAGGTCAAAAAGATTTTTTAAGCCAATAAAAAAAATGACTTTTTTGAAAAATTTACTGTGATCTACCCCCTTAAATCTTTATACCTCTGCATTGTAATCACCACCAGAACATTGCTCCCGCTCGAGCTGCACAAGACGCTGCTGCGCTACTTCAATTCAAATTTCTCGGCAGCCGACCGCGATCACAAAAAGGTGCAAACGGTTTCACAAGCTTTGACAAATATTTCATACCTTAGAGATAAAACCCCGCTATTTTTCGATAGAGAACCCGCTGAAATATACATTTGATTAAAAAAAAGTTATTGAAAACACATAAATAATCATAATAAACGGTAAAAAAAAATATAATTTCGAAAAGGATTCATTAATTGATCTGGGAAAAAATTTTGACTTGATTTGCTGCAACAGTTTTCCTATAATATTGTTTTCAGTAAAAGAGTGCATAAATATTCAAGTTACAATAATATTGTTAAATAAATTGAATCAAACTATACAGCACATCAAAACTTATTACAATGACTTTCAACTTTGTTTTAAAATACTTAAAGTTGATTTTTAACGTTGATTTCTTGTAGGTTATATTGTAGTATATTTGGCTTTTTTGTCAGCAACAGAGTCATTTTGTTCAATTGAATTTCAATTATTTTTTCATTGCTAAACTCTAAGTCTATCTCTTAATGCTTCATATTGATTCCTTGATAATATTTTGCAATTATCTTCAGATCTTCAACTGTGGAAACATTTGAACAATCTTGTGTGGCTAATAATACAGGTCTGCAAGGTTTTGTTGTTGAAAAGCTATAGGTCGTTTCCGGAGTAATTTTTGACGTAGAATCCGAATCCGGAATTAGAATCAGAATCAGTCTATCACGTCAGGATTTTGAGATATTTGAGGTTATGTGCTCGAAAAATGGGGGGTTTCGCTACTTTTGAAGTTATGTACAGGGCGCAAGAATTTTTTTTAGTTTTTTTCTCAAATGTCACCATTTAGCACTACTCTTTCCCTTCAAAATGAGCTATTGAACAGTCACGAGCGTTTTTTTTCACAAAGATACGGCCATAACAAGTTTTGACATTTATCCGAACAACTTTATGGGCATTCACATTGACTCTTTGGTGCATACCATTCTGCATTCGAAAGTTTATCTTGAAAATTTGTGCTTACGGGTTTTGATGGTCTGTGAATAAGAATTTACAGTCAGAAAATTGACATAAGAGTTTTTAGAGAGAGAAATCGTTTAATTTCGTAAATTTCGATCCGCCATTTTTAATCCGCCATCGTAGAAATGGAAATGTCAACTTTCTGACTGTAAATTCTTATATACAGACCATCAAAACCCGCAAGCACAAATTTTCAAGATAAATTTTCGAATGCAAAATGGTATGCACCAAAGAGTCAATGTGAATGCTCATAAGGTTGTTCGGATAAATGTCCAAAATTGATATGGCCGTATCTTTGTGAAAAAAAACGCTCGTGACTGTTCAATAGCTCATTTTGAAGGGAAAGAGTAGTGCTAAATGGTGACATTTGAGAAAAAAACTAAAAAAAATTCTTGCGCCCTGTTGTACATAACCTCAAAAGTAACGAAAAACCCCATTTTTCGAGCACATGACATCAAATATCTCAAAATCCTGACGTGATAGGCTGATTCTGATTTCGGTTTCGGATTCTACGTCAAAAATTACCCCGGAAATGATCTTTCGTCTCCCAACAACAAATACAAACCCATTATTTGCTGACCTGTGTAATTCGTCATACACGATACAGTGAGTGGCTTATTCAAAATCCAAAACACTTGCATATATATCTTCTGCTCTACCTGGACTCATTAATTTATTATTTATAAAATAATCTGATAGTACAGATGCGATCGGGGGACATAATGATCTTAGACTTATTTTCTTACTAGTATTTTGCTGAGCTCTTTCTCCTTCTTGATACTCGTCATTCTGTTTCATGTTTCAGACATCGGCAGGCTTCTCTTTTCGTCTGATTCTTCCTGAGATTTGTGACAGTCTAACACATTTGCGATTGATGTTGGCCTATTAACGAAGAAAACAATGGTATTGACAAAATGGTCAAGTATTGTCCTGTTTATACAAGTCTCAAAGTTTATTTCTGTTACGTTATAATGTAGTAGAGTCATGTGGGGCAAGTGTGCGCATTTTTTTATTTAAGTTGCTATAAAATTGAAAATATTAAGTGAAATAAAATATAACAAATTTATTCATTTTAAGCCTTTATTAATTAAAAAATTTGAAAAATTCCAATTGAATTTACTTACTTTTAGTAATAGAAAAAAAATAAATTTAAACCTTATCAAAATGCGTACATTTACCCCAACATAGGGGCAAGTGTACGCAGTAGTCCGAGTAAGTGTACGCAGTTCCAATAACTAAAACTTTAGTTTATTTAAATATAGTTCAAGTAAATATATTTATATAAATGCCATTTTTTCTTTATATATCTAATTTTTATCGTTAATATACTATATATATATATAAATTATTCGTTTAATTTGTTATTGCTTAAAGAGATCAATATTATTAAAAAATCCAATCCTCTGCAGGTGGATCTACGTATTTCTCGCCACATAACGCACAAAAATAATAATCATTTTCATTAGATTCTATCTTACTTTTACTAGCTTCAATCTTAGCAGTCTTGTTTTTGATAGCCTCGGTTTTTTCGACGTTTTCTTAGTATTTTTAGTCGTTTTAATCGTTTTAGTAGCTTTTGTTGTACTGTCTTTTTTTTGTTTAAATTCTAAACGTTGCTTTTTTTGGCTCTTTTCTCCTCTTCATCTTGATTTTTTTTCTCTAACTCCAATTTAAAAGGACTATCAGTAGCAATGATCGACCTCTTACCTTTTCTTCGTCTATTTTGCAGTCTTGCCTTTGGATATGGTTGTATAGATGACAGCGGCGTGTATTTTTCAGAAATTACATCTACAGCTATTGAAGAAGCTGATATTGCATCTACTGCAGTTAAAATCAGGTCTGTTTCAGTGCTCGAGCGAATTCGAGTTGACAACGTGGATCTTGAATGAGTTTTAGTAGGCAACTCTAATGCTAGAAATTCAGGTGATGCAGCATAAGAAGTACTTGTTATAGGTTCTTATGATGATGAAGCATAAGAAGTACTCGGTAAAGACTCTGGCGCTGAATGTGCTACTGATATTGAAGCTGCGAAGTTCTTTGAAATTTCTGATGCTGGTGTAGATGATGTAGATGCAAGATTAATATCAGTAACAGAAGCTGCTGCGAAATCTTCTTCTGAAAAAATATTTCTATCAAAAGGCCATATTCCGGTAGTTTTGAAACCTGCCACAACATTATTAACTGTTGCGACATTCTGATAAACTTCCTTAACCAGAAAGGCCACTTCTGTTTGACCAATGACACGTCCTGGATTATGAAAACCATTTGTGACACTCAAAGGCGAATTTCGTTTTTAATGGACCAAAGAATCCACGATCCAAAGGTTGAATTTTGTAGCTGCTGTGTGGCGGGAGGGTAAGCAAATGAATGCCATTATCACGACAATAAGTGATAGCTGTTAAAGAAAGGTGACTGGTGTGATTGTCCAATATCAACAGAACTGGGTTATCTTTAGTAGACTGTACGTTATTTTCAAAATGGCGAAGATATTCCATAAACAGATCAGTATTTATAAAACCAGAGTCAGAAACTAACCCAATACTTCCTACAGGTGCATTATTTAATAAATGATCCTTCATTTTTTACGAGGAAATATAATAGCTGGTGGAACGTAACTTCCCGTGGCGCTCATAGCGCAAACTAATGTAATAGTTTTACCTCTTTCAGCTGAAACTATTTTACCCACCAGTTTTTTACCTTTAATTGAAATGACCTCAGGATTTTTTTTGGCACAGTATTGATGCCACTTGCATCCATATTAATGATTCGGCTGGACAGAAACTCAAATTTATTATAGAGTCTCTGTAAAGTGTCGTAAAATATGTTTACATGGGTTTGATTAAATCCCATCGCTCTAGCTATGCTGGTTTGCGTTGGTTGTCGTAATTTTAATTCAGGATGTCTTTTCAAGAAACCATATACCCAATCACGTCCAGCCATTTTCGAATTCTTATTAAAACGGTGAGGAATATTATTCACTTCAGCAAACTCATAAACCAATGTCCTGAGAGTAGTCATATTAAGACCATAATAAAGCTAGTCACATCTTTTTAAATAATTCAATATTTCATTTTCTAGGTCATCAGTAAATGTGACAGAAAATCTTCCTAACATTGTTGAAGTTAAGTCAAATTTTAAAGGCTTTCTTAGAGAAATTTCTTTCACCCCAACTTGCAATGCAGCTTTTCTTTTACTTATACCTTGGGAGATTGATAATTTAGCAGTATCCAATTGATCTTTCGTAACAACGCATCTGTTTGGAGCCTTCCGTTTGTAATCTCGAGGCATTTTCGGATTTTATGGAATGTATATTCAAATCTGAAAGCAAATATTTCAATCGAAATATTGACATTCATACAGAACTATCTGAATCGGGGTAAAAGTACGCATGGAAAAATACGCACTCCTACCCCACAAGCTTATGCGCACACTTAACCCTAGCCGTCCGAACGGGATTAACTCGAAGTTACTCATTATTGCGTCATTCTTTTAATTTTTGCAATATTACACATTAAACTAGATGAAATAACGTACCAGTTTGTATATAATAAGTTATGAATTCCGCAACATAAGTACAAAAGTTTTTAAATTTAAAATAAAAAAATATCGAAAGATTTTTAACAAAAAACTTCACGTACCAATATAAACAAAACTACTCAAACAAGCCAGATAAGACTCGAGTCTACTGTTCAATGTCGAAAAAAGTACTAAAGAGAGTTATTCCCCCTTCTCTAACTTTAATGGTTTCTGAAATAATGCGTCTGCGCACACTTACCCGCTGCGCACACTTGCCCCACATAACTCTATATTTGGCTTTTTTGTCAGCAATAGAATCATTTTTTTCCACTGAATTTCAATTATTTTTCCATTGCTAAACTCTAAGTCTATGTCATGAGACTTCCTATTGATTCCTTGATGATATTTTGCAATTTGGAAGGTATAAGTGGCCTTTCCGGTGTTTTTGGGTGCTGTTTTTTGGTTTTTTAAGGTTTTTTTTTAGTTTTTAAAATATTTTCTTAATCTTTTCTTTCCGTTCAGCCAGAAATTTGGCTTACTAGTCTCTAATCATCATGAAATAAAAGATAACTATAATCTTATAACTAATGAAAAAAAATTAATTAACTTATCCGTTTTCGGCGGGCGTCAAGAGAAAATTATCTCTAGCAACTAGTTGTTTGATTTTGTTAATTATTACCTGGGTTCTCAATATAATATTTAGTGATAGTGTCACTAATTTCGGCAAATCCGGAGTCATTTGACTGTCTCAAATTACTTGGGTTCTGGTCTCAATACGGTCCTTGTCTCCCTGAATTAATAGTGTTAATTCGTGACCATATATCCATACCTCTGTAGTCACACATAGTGTTAATACAAGAGTATTGGCCCATCAACTGATAAAGTTGTGATATCGCCATCTCGTATGATCGTTGGTCGTAGATGAGTTTTTAAGGGTACTCACCTGGGAATGCTTCGTCTAAGGCGTAAATTCCATTCCCGGCGACAGTTTGACTTTCAAGTGCTGTTACTCTTGATCGTATCGTGCCCGTCAGTGGTCAGTGACATCACTGGTAAGATTGCTTCTAACCACTCTAGGTTTGAAAGCATGGTGTAATCACTATATTTCTTAATTGGTGTGTCTTCATTAAAGGTAGGGATACTATAAGTATCTCCTTCTAAGCTGAATCTCTCGTCAAGTTCTCCGTTTGTCTCGGGTACATGTGCTATTCCTGGTTGGTAAAGAAGGCTTCTTGTTTGCATGTTCCATCCGTGGGCTGGTATTAGTATTCCGTTTATTACGTGGTTTTGAGTTGCATCGAATGTCTCTAATACCGTGTAATCTGGAGTGTCTACTCCATCAGCGTCGATAATAGTATTTGCAAATCCTGCAATTACTGTCAGGTTAGGTAATCCTAACATACATTCTTCTAGTATGGACATACAAGGTGAAACATTTTGTCGTCGGGTTCACAAGCGCATAATTCCTCAAGCATCGGAGCTAGTGGTCCTGGAACTGGTAGTCTCTCAGGTGGAAAATCGCGGGATAGGTTTAAGTGTAGACTTTTGGTATCTACATCTAACTTGGCGTAGTCCATCGCTCTAAGTGTTTTTATATACACTAAAGCACCAAAGTATAGTCATGAGATGAAAGGGTGCTACAATAATCCTGATCTTTCAAAATATATGTTGTTTGTCATTAAAAAGTGCATGTAATGAACTGCCTCAAAATAATTGAAAGTTGTAGGAGTGAAAGCTGATACTTTCTTCGTAAGTTTAGGGATAAGTGGGAATCTCGCAAAGGCTGATGCTATGAAATATTTTCGAGCTAAAGTTGGTAACTGCTTTTTTTTTTTTTACGACCTCTGGTTCAACTTGAAGATGTTACACCCGTTGAACCAATCTATAGAATAGTCTTCGTAGCCTCTTACTTTAAGCTGTGTTAGGTAGGGTGACTGGCATAAAGTTGTCGTTGAAAAGAATACTCTAATGAACGTGCCTATGTGGCCTAAGCACTGTTCCATCTCATTATCTGTGTATTCGGTTGACCTCTGGTTGCACAGATAGAGTGCCCCAACATGGTATTGAGCCCTAGCGGCGTCAACCAATGCTTTGAAGCACACTAAGTTCCCCAGGTTTCCAGCATCAGGATATAGGCGGGATATTCTATTAGCAATAAGCTTCTTCACACCCTCATATGCCACAGCTAACCTATGAGTGCCCGCTGGGAAAGATGAGAACCTTAGCCGTGCGTCGTCAGAAAACACGATAGGATGTGCTGGTTCATTGCCCCAAGCCGGAACAGTTGTGCGTAAGCCCTCTACAGCAGCTCTTGTAAGAATATATATGGCGCTGCACCAATGTCCGACTAGGTGCATTAACTGCATCCGTATATTGTCTTGAAGATCAGAAAGATGAACATTAGCCACCTTTAGGGCATAACCTACCATTGCGCCCTGGCCCGTATGATGGTTCATGGCCCACCAGTTTGCTTTTGTGGCAGCAATGCATAATAGCATGCTTTGCACAAGATTAGGGTTTTGAAAAACTGATGGTGTCAATGCGTTGATTTGCTCGTCAGTAGCATTCACGGGAAATGCTACTGACTTCCATTCTCCATCTGGTACAAGCTGGCCCGGCACTTCAGCGGCTACATCTGCGCCGACTCCCCTGAGTCGTACAAGCTTAGTTTGACATATTCCGGTTACAGCTACCGCCAGGCACTGTTTAGCCCGAAGTCCCCATGCATCGAAGGATTGTGAAGTCGCAACGAATGCGATCATAGACCTATATACGGCCGAGTCATCTTCCGAGTTCAGCACAGGAAGTTTGATATCATCCGAAACCCCTGCGTCTATCCCGACGGACAATCCTAGCTCGTAAGCCCCATTGTTTGATGTCTACATCCTCTTTTGGTGAGAACTTATCTTTAACGTCGGAGGTCGAGATTTTCTCGAATCCTGCTCTAATTTGTTCTGAAATTATAGTATTTAGTGTCTCTGCATTTATGACCAAGTCGTCTTCTTCTGTAAAGTATTTCCGGAATGACTCATCTCTATTCCGATATAATGAAACCCTTGTTCTTTTATATAGCAAATTTCTTTCTTTCAATCTTGAAGCTAGCAATTCAGCCCCATCTTTTGGTAGCCCCAGATCTCTGATTAAATCATTCAGTTCTTCGTGATTAAAAGGTCGCGGATAAACATCACTTTCTTTCTTCATAACATATTCTTCCTGCTCAGTGTCATTGTTACTCTCACTACTTTCTTTAATCATGTTTTCATCAATTGCTTCGTCAATCTCCATATCAACAACAGACATATCAACGGCTACTTCATGATCTTTCTTATTACTTATCTCAGACATTGAGGCTTTGGTTACGCTGGACACCACTGCATACTGAATTTTTTGCATATTACTGGAGTTAAATCCTGCTGTCTTAGTCGAACAAAAATAACAATCGTCTTTATTCTTTGGTTCCCGCCAAACAGTTGGCGTAACAAACTTTATTTTCACGACATGCTCATCATGTCGGTTCAACATTGATGTGCAAGCGCAGCAGATTTTTTTGGGCAACCAAAAACAGTTTCCTTGGACCACCTCACACTGAAAGCAGCGCTGATATATCTGACGCAGGTTTTCATTATAGTTTTGGAAATTTTTCTTCATCTTGAAATCACCGCACAAATAGGAGTACATTTTTCATATTAGCCATAGATGTAAAAAAAACCCATACGGTCCGCCGGCCTAGGGGTGATAACCTCCATACCTCCCTAGGAGTAAGTATGGAGACTTTCCGACTTTGACGAGGACAATGTTTTTAAGTTGCGGAACCATTTTAACGCGACGTGATCTATTATTAGTTGAATTTTTTTTTCTGTCTCGGTTGATCGCTTAGTGGCGTAGGCTATTACGTAATTCTGTCCGTCGATTGTTTGTGTCAGTACTACTTCAAGTCCTATGTCACTTGCGTCTGTTTCTAACGTAAATGGTTATCTACACTGTTAAAATTTCTGTTGTAATTTTACAATAAATTTAATGGAGGTTTATTACTAAAGCGCAATGTAATTTTACAATACATTGAAATGTATCTTTAAAGTACAGTGCTGTAAAATTACTGCAAATGTATTGTAATTTCACAACAACCAAAAAATGTACATTACAGCATATTTATTGTAAGTGTAATATAAATGTATTGTGAAATTGCATTGCGTTTTGGTAATAAACTTCCATTACCTTTATTGTGCACTGCACTATTGTCGCGAGACCGGTGATAATTTCGGAGGGAAAATTCAAGTGACGAACTAGACGGAGAATTAACTGCTCGCTTTTGCTGCGGGCCTCTTTTATATTTTGTGTTCAAACGGACATAAAAGTCGCATTGCATGCTTGCGCGTAGAGCGGCATGGAGCCAATTCTGCCTTGGCGACGCAATCGGGCGAAATGTTCATACCGTCCGAATCAGTAACTATTTATTAAGTGTCTTGTAATGCTATACTTAATTTTCAATATATAGCACCCCTTCGGCACCAAGCTTCCACCAGTAATTTTCTCTAAAATTCGAGAAACTCAAATTTTGGAGTAACGACAGTCAAAGTTAATTTGGCGGGCGCCAGACCGACAAGGTCACCTCATTTCGATAAGTCGAAAAGAAACAAAAAAAGGGGGGGGGCGTAAGCGACAGACTCGAAATTAATGGAGGGGGTGTCATAGTGGAAACTTAGTGTACCGGCAAACTAGGCTAGCTCAGCTCGAAGCCGGTAGATATATACCGATATATAGTATATATATATATATATATATATGTATATATATGTATATGTATATTAAGATATATACCAATAATACCAATAATTTATACTTTGAGATCGGATAGGGTCGATAATGGTTAAGTGGGGACGATATGACAGGACTCGGAACAAAATTCAAAGAGAAAAAAAAGAACTAGATCAATAATAGAATAATGATAAAAAAAATAATTGAAAGGGATAATTACAAATTATACGCAGAACAAAAAAAAAACAAACAAACGAAAAAAAAATTCGGCCCCTATCCCAGTTATTATTCTCTACAATAAGTGTTTCTCCATGAGTGCATGATCCTTCACTAATAGATCCGAATGACTCCAACGAAACCGTATTTAAATTATTCTCTCTGTTCACTTGGATTGAGAATCCTTCGTATTTAAATATTCCAGTTTTGAGAAGATCTTTACATTCAGCCCGTCCTATGGAAATTATCTCCCAGTAATGAAACTTTGAGTGCATAGTGTCAATTGTCTTTCCACACCTAAAAACAAAGTGCTCTACCTCAATTAATATTTATTATTAATATAATTAATATATTAACAAGGTAATTCTCTTCATAGTTGAAGTTAAAAATTATTATCTACTTGGTTTTCTATATCATCTTCTGACCTGTCTCGGTTTTTCTTAAATATTAAAACAACGATTGATAATTCTCTCACATTTTACTAAAATCTATTTCTAATGTTTTTTTCAAATGGTTTACTGGTTAAAAGTTGTTCATTATTTTGATAGGCATCGGAGGTGGGAGCATTTTCTAATTCAATGATTGGGGGAATTTCAAGAATCTGGGGTTTTAATTGCCCTGTTCCTTCTAATATAATTTTTGTTTCCTCAACAGTCTTCTCTAACTTAGTAATACAACCCTTCAGATCAGGGAGAAATTGTTGAAGAGAGGAGGTCTCTGTTGTCAAATGAGTCAATGCTTTTTTCGCTACTAATTCTAGAACTTCCTTATACATGTCCGGAAATAGTTTGTCTATGTTCATAGACTCTCTTTTGGTAACGATTATTCTTAAAGTTTCCTTAAAGTAAAGTTTATGGGAAGAAGGATTTATTTGGAATTCTGATGTTATCCACTGATCAATTACATCTTTTCTAATGACATCCTTTATCTGGTATAATGCTGGCGTATCAAAATCTGAGTTACTTGGCTCAAAGGGCTCGTTTAGACTTTCATAGCTTTGAGAATGTTCTAAGAGTTTTTTTGGATTGATGATTGATCTCTCATTCATCTCATGTCTACTTGAGCTTACATCTCTCTTCTCAGAAAGTGATTTTTTCAATTGTGGATTGATTTTGTTCGATTCCTCAAAATTATTTTATTATTGTATTTTTATGTCATAAGATGCAGGTCTTACCCGTGACCTGGCACTCTTATTTTTAGCTACCCAACTGAATATTTTTGAAAATAAAATAAGCCTGGACTTTAGTTGAGCGCCAGTTACTCCGGTTAGTGACAGAAATTTATTTAACGAGGATGGGACTCGAAACTAACCAACACAAGGCGGGGTCAAAAGGTCACAACACATTACCGGGTAAATAATGAGATCCAGAATTTGATTAAATTATGTGAAATATTTTAACAAGCTTTATTACGAGTGAAACAGACTCGATGTACATTAAAACTGGATATAAATGATACAAATCAAAATCAATAACGGTAAAAAAAATGATACAAATCTCGGAATTTTCCGAGCCGCGCGACAGTATTGCGAATTCGGCTTATACTACCGCGTCGCCACCCGAGAGAACTAGAATTTAGCACTACTTTCCTTTATATAATCAATTTCTGTTTTTCGAATGTACATAAAAAAAGGTCACTTACATACAGAAACACTCGCGAGCAAGAAAGAGAAGAGAAGAAGAAAGGCTAAGTGGCCGGTATTTGCATAGTACTCCATATGGCGTCAATATCGGTTCAACAGTTCAGTACTTTCCGGACCACTTTCCAGAGAAATAAAGTTTAGTAATAACGCTCACGCTACCTGTACGATTTCTCCAAGCTCCGGTACGAATCGCAGGACAAAGTCGTCAGACATCCTTGGTTAAAAAGAATCCGGCGTCTCTTTTGAAAGGTTGATAATTACGGGAGAAACCTGTCGGTGGTAGTCGCAGGACGAGAGTGACGATGGCCGACGCGACGCTGACAGAATTCCCGACCTGCCCCACGAATTACACGCGTGACCCAATCGCGGACCCGGAAACAGGTCACATGTCCAACATCCAATAGATGAAGAGGCAACTTGTGCCTAGTATAAAAATTGCCCTGGGCAAATAACTTTCTTCAACACGCGGTTCTCTCAATTACAATGAACGGCGCTTACAGTGGATTGACACTATTGCAATTAGTGTTCATTTTCATCGAACTGCATAAATTTAGCATCACCAAATATACAAGATGCTAAATATCAAATATGTTTCATATCAAGCCCCAGGGCCTATGCGTCCTAGGGTACATTTTCCGGGTCACGTGGTGGCATCTGGTCGTCTGCTGTGTCGCTCTCGAACGATCGATGATGGTGATAATCGAAGCGTCGATCCATCGTGGCTCGAAACTCGACATGGCGGCCAGTGTTTATGTTGATTCGGTAGCCGGTAGTGTCTCGTCTCCAACGCTGCTGTCCTCCGGTGCTGTTATCTTCGTGTTGCTCATGAAACAGACAGGACAGGAAGCGTGAGTGCGTGTGGTGCGCGAAAGTGTGTTTCGAGTGCTCTCGGGTGACGACGAAGTGCGGGCTCTCGTCTCACGACTTTTTCCCCAGGGACATAACCCCACCTGTCACCGGTGAGTTTGTTAAATTAAACCTTTTTCCTTGTGACAGGTAAAATTTACCACGTTACAGTCAACACTGTGTACTCAAGCAATACGAGGAACCAATTCATCAGCCGGAAAAAGCAGTTGTAAATATTCAGCTCAGATTTGTAGATTAATTGTAATCTCATAAAAGTATAGCCATTCAATTTTTAGAAGCTTAACCCTAGGGAAAACACGTGAATAGCCCTAATTGTCAATAGACATTCGAACTGTGACGTCTGAAATCACACAAGCTTTTTTGTATTTATTAAATTATTTCTTTTAAGAAGAAAAAATTTATACTTATTTTTGAGTCTGGAGCTTGCACTCCAATAACACTTGGAGAGATGGAGTTTGAGTATTAAACAAAATCGTACATCTCATAAGGAGCACGTCAAATTGTTTAATACTCGAGGATAGGTTGGTTGAAGATTTTGTACAATTTCTAGTACCAGAGTGGTTACTGGCACCTAAGAAATTGTATGGAGGAATATAAAATGAGCAATGATAAATATAACAAAAAGAAAAAGAAAGAAATAGAATTGAGAAAAATTATAAGAGCAAAAAAAATTATAATAGAAAACTCACTTTTATTTAATATGACAAATCTTTGACAAATCCTGGAGAAATCCTGACAAATCCTGGAGAAATCCTGGTAATTTGAACTTGAAGAATTGAAGAACTCCTTTTTTTTATTGAAGAACTGAAGATTTTGAAATTGAGAACTGAGAACTGACTAACTTGAAGAAATGAATAACTGAGAACTTAAAGAATTGAAGAAGTTTTGTTTTTTTTTCATTTTTAATTCAAGTACTTTTTAATTGAAGAAGTGAAGATTTTGAAAAAACTAAGAACTGACTTTTTTTAGCTGTGCAGTCGTTTTTATGTTCTGCTCTACTTTCCCTTTCCAGAAAAATGTTCTAGCGCGACTTGGTTTTTTATCTTTTGCTTTTCTAATTGGTGTGGATAAGCGAGTGCAGTTACTATCTTGATTCTCATAGGTAGATTTTGTAGCGGGCCCTGATATCTGGGTCTAGGAGGGGTACCAGGTTTTCTCCAAGTTTATCTCTTTTCTCAAAAGATGGAGACATTTGTACTATTTTATAATGAAATATAAATTTTTAAATAGTTATGAATAATTATTAACAAAATTGTAACTATAAAATAGTTTCTAAAAACTTCAAATTATTGATAAATAATAATTAGCTTTTAAATTCATATTTACAATGTCCTATCTTATTTCTAATAATTTTCCTTATTTTAATAAACCATTCTTTATTTCTTAAATTCATTCATATGAGACAAACCATTTAATAATTCATACAAAACTTTTGCGATATAAAATTTGAGACGTAATTTACATGATTGCGATGATTATTACAAGGGATATTCTATTGTGTTTCAATGATTTATAAACTGAAGAATGATGTAATTAACTAATCTGATTAATGACATTCCCAATTTTTATTTCTGTTAAAAATGAAAACGGAGTTACAATATATCTAATCGAAAGAAATCGTTCACAACTTTCGAAAATTACCGATATTTAAACTATCGTATTGAATTTTAATATATATATATATATGTACATATTTTTATTCATAAATATATTTTTATGTTATTTTATAATGGAAAATAATCGAGTTTATTTGACATTTTAATGTTGATCTACAATGATATTTAAAATTCATAAGAATGAAGTTATATTAAAATAAAATTTGTAAGTTAATATATTGCTATACAGTAGGGTTTTTATATTTTCAAGCAAAGATTCATTCGAAACTTGATGTATTTTCAATTATAAAATCTTAATTTGTTTGATATTTGATTGGTATTACATTTTCTATGTCTAAAAGAAAAGATGTTATTAGAAAAACAATTAGAATTCAAATAGACCTGAAATGTCATTTAGTCTGTTGGAAATATAAGCAATATATGTTTAATAATTTTTTGTTATATAATTATTAAGTGAAAAAAAATAATGTTAATTTTGTTCTTTGTTTGTTTGTGGCTTTTTGAATTTTAAGTTTATAAAGATTTATTCCTATATGATGTTATTTCAGAACAGGAAATGCATCTAGGTCTATTTGTATTTACTAAAACTTAACTATAAGAGCACTGGCCCATTTTGGTACCGAGAAAGTTTTTTATGATATTTACATTAGATTATGTCGGAGACTTCTCATAATTGTATCCGCGTCTATTTTTTATCTTTTGCTAGCGGTAGGTATGTAAAATTTTCAAAAGGGAGTACGATTGTGGATAGTATTTCAGTTAAGAGTTCTATTTGCTGTACATCTAGAAAGTTAATTATATTTAACTGGATCATACAGAGTCCGGACTGAGGACAGATAGTAAAAATACATAACGCTGTGAAAAGTACATAAAGCTATGAGAAATACATTTCAAAAATAGGTTTCGTAGAATTTGACTACTTACAGGAAATTATAAATTACTTGATAAAAGTGTGGTTTTAGAGACGGAATTTAAGGTTAACGAACGATGATAATTATAAAAGGTTTTTGATTTTTAGAGAAAAGACATTTTTTTAAATAAAAAGAGGGATTTCAAAACATATTTTAATGTCGATAATGTACAGAGGATGTCACAGAACTTTGGAAAAGCATATTTCAATTTAATTAGATGTTTAGGACCACAAAGACTTTAGGGTAAAACATCTGGCGGAACAATACCTCAGTTACCTAGAACCTAGATTTCTAAACATTATCAATGGTCACCTAGCCAGACGACTCATGATAGGTCCTCTCCACCCCCTCTACAAAATTTCTGCATTAGTTATAGAATACCGGCGAGCACTAACAACAACCTTAGATTTACGCTGTCTTATACACTCACCTGCAACACGTGGTCTCCCACTACTGCCACCTACAGGTGGGAGAGGCGATGGGGAGCGACGTACAGCTCGAGAAGTGGATCTGACTGGACTTTGACTTCGAAAGTCGTGACCGCTAAGAAGGTCACGTAAAGTTGGACTGCTTATACCCGGACGCGGCGGTAAGGTGTTCTAGACCGCCTTCGCGTCCGCGGTCGACCTTTCTATTCTGTGAATGCTTCTCAAGGCCACGCATGTCTACATATATTCCAGTATCGTCCCTTCCCTGTTTCACCTCCTCTATTGAAAACAGGTTTGGCGAGTTATCTGCAATACAAATATGTTTCCCTAATAATTAAATATTGTAAAATCGACTCCGTCGGTCGGGGGTCAAGCCCCCCGAACCCCCCAGCAAAAGGAAAATCATAACAGGTTTTTGTAGTGCGAGAAACAACCGCATAAGTTATCTGTTCATGCTCGTAAATAATGAAACAATTATACGGTTCATCTGGCCATATTGGCAATTTATTTGGTTGCAAATTACAAAATCGGATACGGATATAGCGTCTAACTCTAAAACGAATCTCATAATAAACATTATGAGTCTTATCAGGTCGCAATAAAGGATCGGGAGCTATAAACAATTTTTTCTGAAATAATTGATTAGTTCGCGGCTTATTTAAATTAATCAATTCATTAAAATTTCTGCGAGGATCATTTTCATAAAAATACGTAGGATAAAACTTGACTAAATACTTAAAACGAGTTTTCGAATTCAAACATCTAGATTTAACAGCAGACGATGTATTAGCAATCTGTCCTGGAGATTCTGTACCAAAATAATAACTAATTCGATTACATTCTGCAGCAGAAACTGGAATAGGAGTTTGAGACTGCACAACTCCAGCATTCGCAACAATCGGTATCATACTCTTATATAAAGCAAATTTGTCGACATTAAACAGTAAATCGTCAAAAATATAATTTTTATACTTCTTAGCCAAAACGGTATACTGTGGATCTAAAGTTGTCAAAGAATTATCCAAACCTCCAAATATCTTTACACCAAAAAATTGATCTAAATGTTCCTTAGTATCCTTATAATCATACTGATAAAAATTTTGCTCTTGCAAAATATATTTAACTTTAGAAGCTGAATCTCGAGGAATAGAACTATATAACTTCATCATTCGAGAACGACGTAAGGGTTTCCATCGTCGGTAATTTAATAACGAACGGCGACGAACAAACTTCTTCCGCCGGTAAAACCGTCGATACTTCTTCACCTTCCCAGTACGCTTGCGAAGCCCTAACAAACAACAATCGCGATCGTAAAGCTACATCTGTCACATCCTCATAGTTAGAAATAAATATAATAGGACCGGTGAAAGAAAAAACCAAATCAGGACAACCCTTTACAGGATAAGAATACACTTTACCCTCCAATAACCGCTTCAAATAATGAGGCAAACAAAAATTATACTCAAATTGTTCGAATAATATTACTTTATGAAAATGAACATCACAACCGGCCATACAAAATTTTCCAGTTCCGGGATAAAAAACAAACGGCATATTTACATCAGTAATTAAAGATTCAATAAAAGAACTTTCACCAACACCAGTACTACCATACAAATATAAAGACGGACGTTTATGATAAAACTTATGTACAGTCTTGTTCCACCAATTTGAAACACGTAACGCCCATCCAGAAAATGTCTTTAAACAAAAAAAAATACTTCTTAAATGAGTTTCGATAAGAACAAACATCTGCATGCAATTTACGTAAAAAATTATAACAAAATCGATGTTCAACAACAAAAGGATCATCATAACGAAAACACAATGTGCGCGATGCCCACTTATGTGCTCGATAATAAAAACTCAAATCAGATTCCTTAATATTAGTAAAAGCTAAATGATCTTCCTTCGTTATGTACTTCAAACAACTACTACGTGACCGACAAGGCTGTACATCAAACCTTATATTCTCACCCAAACCTAAACATATAATAGATACCCATTGTCGAATGTCGTCTACAAACTCCTTTTCGTGGAACTCTAAAAATACGTGTAAATGATGCGTCACTAATCCTGATTGTCTGGATTCCTCCAAGCACGAGCAATAACCCGCAACGTTCTAAAAAAATCCGATAAAATCGGCGCGCACAGTTGGAGACAATTCAGGGAGTGAGACCGTAATGAAGAATTGCTTTCCAGGGGTTCGTCTACACTGCTTTTCAATGATCCCGGAGTTCCGTGACGCCCGCCTAGATGCAGACGTTATAGAATACCGGCGAGCACTAACAACTACCTTAGATTTACGCTGTCTTATACACTCACCTGCCACACGCGGTCGCCCACTACTGCCACCTACAGGTGTGAGAGGCGATGGGGAGCGACGTACAGCTCGAGAAGTGGATCTGACTGGACTTTGACTTCGAAAGTCGTGACCGCTAAGAAGGTCACGCAAAGTTGGACTGCTTAGCCCGGACGCGGCGGTAAGGTGTTCTAGACTGCCTTCGCGTCCGCGGTCGACCTTTCTCTTATGTGAATGCTTCTCAAGGCCACGCATGTCTACATATATTCCAGTATCGCCCCTTCCCTGTTCCACCTCCTCTATTGAAAACAGGTTCGGCGAGTTATCTGCAATACAAATATGTTTCCCTAATAATTAAATATTGTAAAATCGACTCCGTCGAAATAACGAAAAATCTCATTCCTAGAACAGCGCTTACTTGACCATCATCTGGCGACAGCATGCCCTTCCACTTCTTAGGCAAGAGTGGAACAAAAGGTCCTCTGTCTTCTTCTCTCCCATACCTCGGTACGCTCACTCGCACCAAGAACCAGCGCAGTGAGGAGAGTCACACGTAGAGTTCGAAAATTCCCGGTGTGTCCTTCTCTAACCTATAGTGGCGTCTTCTACCAGAAAAAACATGGCGCTATAGGCTAGAAAAAGACACACTGGGAATTTTAGAACTCTAGTCACACGCTGTGTATGCGTTCTCTCTCACTCCACTGGACACTCTTGTTGCTCTCTTTCGCACTTGTACGGAGTGGCTAGAGAACTCTTACGTACTCCCACTACCAGGGCCCAGCAATGGGACTCTCTGTGTAGAAAAAACTAAGAAAAAAACTAGAAAGTGCAAGAGACGTCCAAGCAAGGGAAACTGGACTAGGAAAGTCGGGGAAATCGACCTCTTCCACAGGACCACCGAAGGGAGAGAAGCTAGATAAAAGGGCGCGTTTTCGCTGGCAGATTCATTGGGGGCGTAGGTCTCGCCTACGCTCTTAACCTCGACTCAATAAACCGTCATCGAGAAGAAGCCGAGTTCTGCTGCCACCACCGCCATCCTAATCCTGGTAAGTCCTCGCCTGAAGATCCTCCAGGTCTTCAGTCCCTACCTCTCGCCAGAAGATCTGTCTAGATCTTCTCCCCTGGAAGATCCTCAGCGGTCTTCCATCTCACCCTAGCCAGAAGATCTCTCTAGGTCTTCTCCCTAGGAAGATCCTCAGCGGTCTTCCATCTTACCCTCGCCAGAAGATCTGTCTAAGTCTTCTCCCCTGGAAGATCCTCTGCGGTCTTTCATCTCTCTCCCTCGCCAGAAGATCTACCTAGGTCTTCTCCCCTGGACAATCCCCCACGGTCTTCCGTCTCTTTCCCTCGCCAGAAGATCTACATAGGTCTTCTCCCCTGGAAGATAGGTCTTCTAACCTGGAAGATCCTTCGCAGTCTTCCATCTCCTTCTCTCGTACCCACTCTCTCGCCCTTTAACCATGGCCCATCTACGCGCTGCGAATCAATATGAAGAAGCAGAAGAAGAAGAAGAAGAGCAGCAGAAGAGAAGCAGATGAAGAAGAGCCGCCCTGCAACGTGTCTGACTGAATCCGGGCGCTAACCAGGCGCTATCTGAGTTGCCCGGTCTCAATAACGAAGGACACAGCTGGGCATCTAAAATCCTCTCCCACAACACCACCACGCCTTCTTTCACCCGTCGTAACAATTTGTGCCTAACGGCCTTCGCTTTTCTAGCGACATCGTTGGACTCCACGGTATTATATACTTCGCTTTCGCGGCAACTAAATTTAACTAGGAATGTGAGTAGATGGCTAACTCTTTATTGTGAATTTCTTCGCCCAGTCCGCCATAATGTTGAGCAGCGGATCATCCTCAGGATTAGTAAGCTCATCCTGCGTGCGTAGAGCGGCATAATCACGATCTATGACTTGTGCATATGGTGCAACCATGTTGAAGAAATGATTTCTAGTGGCATTCCATCCACCAGGTGCTGCACCGTTCGCTGTTGTGTAGCAGAACCCACGGACTTCATCAGTGCGCTCCTTTTTGAATCCGAATATGGTCGCCTGGGATGCAGTGGTCGTTCCGAATGAAAACAACGCAGATACGACTGGCGTTTGTTCAGCGATGATTGCGGTGTTGGCTGTTCCATCTCTTCTTGTGCTATAAGTATTCGCTGCTCTCCGCGAAGCTAGATGACGGCCGACCTTGGATACTTGCAGTTGCAACTTTAATTTATAATTGAGGAGTTATATTCAATAAGGCGACAGGCGCTCGAAAATCTGTAAAAGTATTGTCCGCCTCGTGATGTCATAGTCAAAAATTGAAAATCGAAATTCGAAAAAACCAAAAACATGGTTTTATAGCTCGTGAAAAATGAATGTTAGTTTCCTCTTACAGTTTTTTTATAACGTTGCAAATTTTCGAGTAAATTAATGAAAAGTGTGTTTGTTTTAAATCATAGAAACCATGTTTTATTTCAATCCACTCGCCTCGAAAAATTCATTAATTAACGGATTGCGAAATTTTTTTTGCGTTCTACTCGTGAATCTCTGGCGGAGGCGACAGTGCTTGCAAAAAAATTTTTTGTTCATTTTTAAATGGTTTTTTTTTAATCCAAAGAAAAAACTATGTTTTTCGAGCTTCGGACCGAAAAAGTGAGTGAGGAAGTTTGAGCTACAGTAAACTTCCCGCGAAGAAGTTGATCATCAGTATATGGAGCAACTTTTTGGAAAATATCAACTTGATTGAACAATTACATTCGAAAATACGAGTTGAACGCAAATACGAATTAGGTTTCGACGCGATTTTACCGCTTTTGTTACGAGCAATGCAGGCGCGCCGATGAGTAGAAGCGAAGGAAGATAGAGAAAGAGAGTAGGAGTGGCATGCGATGAAAATGAGCGAGACGACACTTTTCATTAAAATTTTATTATTGAAAGGGTAATCGTATTACATGTTAATCTCCAAAGTACAATGTTTCTCGCGTATGTTTTCCAGTTTACTTTACAAATCATAGCAGGAAAGTTGTACATGAATCTTTTTCTTTCTCAGGCGTGATTCCCTGAGCTTCAACAAGGGGTGCATTTTCCAAGTCTTTAACACTCAGATTTGTGTCAACATGAAATTCAAAAACTTTCCCCGTGACGTATTCGGAATGTGCTTGGATATTTCCATTTGGAAAATATACTAATTTGACGGTTTTTGAAATGAGAAGGCTTTTTTTTCTAATGTCTTCAATGACATCTTTCATTTTTGATTCGAAATCAGCAACTTTGTAATTTTTTTTCGATAATAATGAAAGGGTCCAATCGAGCTGATTTTATCATTTCAATATATTCTTCTTCGGTTTCAATTAATTCCTTCATTTTTTTCTTTTTGCCATACATGCCGAAATTGCGATCGCATTGGCAATAAGAATCGCCGCGCACAGGATACAAGTGCACAATTTCGACTTGTAAATACTTCGACAATATCGACAAAAAGACAATCATCGCATAATTTTTGTTTTGCCCTCCGCATGACCGAAAAAGTGATCGAGGATTTTTGAGCTACAGTAAACTTCCCGCGAACAAGTTGATCATTAGTATATGGAGCAACTTTTTGGAAAATATCAACTCGATTGAACAATTACTTTCGAAAATACAACGAGTTGAACGCAAATGCGAATTAGGTTTTGACGCGATGAACTGTTTAAAAAATAAATCAAGTCGGAAAAGAGTTCTTGATGATGAATCGTACAGTGCAAGTACAGGAAAATGCGATGAAAAGATCGCCAGAAATAAGGTAAAAGTTTAATAGAGAATTTTTTTTGTTTTTTAGCAGACTTTGCAAGTGTTCAATACACGGAGAAACTTTTTATATCAATTTTTACTATAGTATTTTTCAATTTAGGGAAAATCGTATCACTTTGAGAATTTTTGTTAGTAAAAATACTAAACTTTATAATAATGATATGATACTTTAGTATGAACTAACATTCATTTTTCACGAGCTATAAAACCATGTTTTTGGTTTTTTCGAATTTCGATTTTCAATTTTTGACTATGACATCACGAGGCGGACAATACTTTCACAGGTTTTCGAGCGCCTGTCGCCTTATTGAATATAACTCCTCAATTTCTCTATAATGTCCTCTTGAATGCATTGTGTCTATTGTTTTTCCACATCTAAAAACAAAATGTTCAACTTCAACCAAGCATTGGTTGCATTTTATAGTTTTGAACTTTTTGGGCTGGATGAGTTGGATATATTTTCGTATACTGGTAATATTCTTTGGTCACTTGTTGTTCTATGTATTTGGTTACAGATTTTTTGGCAGTTTTCATCAATATTCTCTTTTACTTTTATCAAGTTCTCAATATTCTTCTATATATTTCGAACTCAAGAATGGGTTTGATTCTTTTGTCATCTGAGTTTATCAAAGAGTTATGGTAATCTAATACATTATATATAGACTCTGTATAATAACCGTCTCGCCCCGGGAAAACGATCCCGGGCACAAGCGAGGTTATGCAATTAATTATAATAAAAAGGGGGGCGGGGGGTCGTCACGTACGGTGGGATTTCTGGTTAGAGTAAAAAAATGGAGGAAAACCTCACCAAAGTCCTTAAAGTTTAACTAAACTTCACCACTAGACTAGAACGAGACACTCATTCCCGGGAGCACGATCCTGAATCCTCAGAGACTGCCGACAGAGTAGGACGATGCTGTCGCTGGCTGGTGGCTCGTGCTTTGCGGTTACCTCTCCTACCGCTGGTTCCTCGTGCTGATTGGCTGGTGGCGCGCCGCTAGGGTGTCGAAGCTCAGACGTATGTCAGGGACGTATTGACGTGGAGTCTGCAGCACCCCAACGCACAGTGGTCCCAAATCCCAAAAAGATGGCCAAAAGTCTAAATGTCATTATTTTGAAATAATGTTCGTTACTTGAGGGTTTTCGGGGTCGCTGATTTCAAATATGATATCGGTTTTGATATAATCAAAATGGCGGATACAAAATGGCGGAAAAGTTGCATTAATTTCGAATTTTTTCAAACGAAATCAAGAACTCAGGGGTTTTCGACGTCACTGATGATGAATCTGATATTCTTTTATGGGAAAACAAAATGGATGATACAAAATGTGGAAGAAATTCAAAAAATTTGGATATTATTAAAAAAGAATCGATTATTTAGGGATTTCTAGGGTCTTTAATTACGAATCCAATATTAGTTTTTCGGAACATAAAATTGCAGATTCGAAATGGCTTACTGTATCCGAAAAAATTTCAAAAACGTGGATGATTCACTACATTTATTTATTTTTTTGCACCCTTACTTTTCTTTTGTCGCTAATGATGAATCTGATTAATCAATTCAGAAATTTAAAAGATTAATTGTCATATACCTAGACATTTTCTCGATTTCATTAAGATATATTGATTACACAAAGTACCTGTGGCAGAAATTTTTTATTACGTAGTCCCAACTATACTAACGTAAACAGCATTTTTCGCGATTCACTAGGGTTTGACGAGATCGTAACAAAAATTATACTATTCACTAGAATCATCATCTTTATCATCATCCAAAATCTCGACATGATCTCCCGTGACATTTTCTTTCTCACAATCAGGATTTGAGATTGAAACTTCAGGTGCAACAATTAACTCAAGTACTTGTGATGATAACTTTTTCAATTTTTTTTGTGGCAGTTTTGTCAAACTCGTAATGACCGGATCCGATCTAATGAGAAGAAGGTGGAATATATCTTCCATATTTTTTTCGCAGCTGCATTTTCGCACAAAATGTTCTCTATAATTATTTATGTACTTATTGCAAGCCTCTTGAGCCTCTTCTGACATTTGTCCAATGGGGAGAAGTGAACTTTCAATAATCTTAGATCCATGAATTAATATCTTATGAACTGATGTTGGCATATAGTACCATGGATAAAGCTCGACGAATTTTCTCGCAGTTTGGATAGAATAATCTTTGAACTTCTGAACATCTATTTCATAACCACAAGAAATCACTTGACACACAATGTAAAATCTTTGAATCAAATCTTCATCTACTTCAGTTATTCTCGCAGAGATTGCACAATTTTCGAAGAATCGCCGAGCCGTGTTACCATCATTTGATGAACCGTAACCCCCCTGCTTTGGTTTCTCGACAATGAGCCCAAGTTCCTCGCGGAAACGTTGCTGAAACATTTTTTTTTCTAGTGTCAACAACTAAGTTGTCCTGCGTTCGATTTTGCCTCAAACATACAACTCAAATACACTCAAAAAAACGTATCCATGCATTCAACGAGGATATTCCAAATAACAGATTTTCTTCTTTAATCGGTGATTTAAAAACTTCGTCTATATTATTAAATTTTGTTGATGTCACTTAACAAATAAAACATCGCAACGCTGATGTTGTATTCGTCATTGAATTACAAACTTTACTATCAACCATTGTAAAGCAAAGTTGGTAATTGACCGAAATTGTTTTGCTTCCGATCTTAATTTTCGACGAAATGAGATTTTTTACCTCTTGGATTATATTGACCTCGTTTATTGTTGCTTGACTAGTTTCTTTTAAGAATTGAATTTTAATCGGCCGACAGAATCTTGGCGAAGAAGGTCGCGGATTTTTCCAGATTATCAAGTTTGGATTTTTTAAGCTATTCAATTGTAATGGAACAAGCGAAATTTAAAAAATGCTATCATCACATGTCTCGGTATCGATAAAGCTTTGCTTATAATTACTCTGGCCCGAAGTGCCATCGCAACCCCATTTTAGAATAAAATTGAGTTCACTTAAACTTTCATCTGGCAAGCTTTCAATAACTTCTAATTGTACAGGCAATATTCTTTTCAATGTGTGGTCCAGTAACCCTTGCAGTTCAACAGTGGCCGCGTTTTCAGTAATTTTAATGAAGGACTCATTAGAATAGCATTCTTTCTTAGATTGTAAAATATGCTTGTAAGCTGGATATAAAATGCTATTGTTTTGTAAACTCATACTTCGCATGAGAATGTATTGAGCTTTTGAAAGCTTGCCTTCAATTATCAGAGACAACGCTTCGCGAACTTGTTTGAATTGTTTGACTTAGTTTGATGACTCGATTACCCTAACAAGCTGGTATCGACAAAATTTCGTCATTGATATGGCGCTAAATAACGACATTTTGGCCATGATTCAGTGATACCTAATGAAGTCGTTAGAAATAGATCTTCAGAGTGTCTTCCAAGATAAAAGTTTTAATTTTTTTTCGTTTTGGATTTTAATGATATTTAATACTCATTCATAATTATGAATAATGAATGCAGATTATTTTTCTGAATCTATACAACCTCATACAAGTGAAAACATCGTTTTTTTAAAATTTGACATTCAGAATCGCGTTCAAAAAAGGAAACGATAAAACGTCGACACAGCCTGCTAGGATATTTTATTCTCAATCGGCTTTTTGAATGTAGTATTTTTGAGTGTGTATCGAATATTTTGTGTCTCTTTCATACATGGAAAAATTAAAATCGAAGAATTTGTTGAATAAACACGGCACGTCGCGGTTAGGCCCCAACTTGAAAGCTCCGTGCCTGCGGCCACGCCGGCCTTGGCCACGCGCGTTGCGCCACTGCAGTTCGGAGATTTTTCTACATAATCTGCGATAAAATCTTTATCCACAGTGTTCCGCAGCTACTTTTTTTTAATATTTATTCGAGAACGTATGCACTACAACCTTGTTAAAGATTTTAAACGGAACACTGTAGAACAATAAGGTTTTGATCAACGTAAAAGTTCTCGTACGATTAGAACTTTTCTGCACTTTCACGTAATTAACATTAACAAAGAAAATTCATGCACACTCATATCAAATTTTGAGAAATATTATCGAACGAAATATACCTTCGAGAGTAGAATCCATTACGTTGATGGAAAATTGCTAGATTTTTCGATTGTTCATGCATATATTCACGGTACTCAATTTTTGTCGTTTTCGAGCGCGTTTCGGAGAATACCTGCACGTCTATTTCTGTCGGAGAATTCGAGACAACTGATAATGTCCCGAAGATTTCGACTGGGAAAACAAGATTACAAAATACCCTGCTAATGATCCTACAATCTAAAATTCCGAACAAAAAAACTTCATTTTTCGACTTTTGGCCAGCTTTTTGGGATGTAAGGCCACTGTGCAACGTCCTTATTCCCTTCGCTGATTTCTGGGTTGTCGACCTGGGCCATCAGCAGATGTTGCACCACTCTCCTTCCCCTCCGATGACATCCATATTAAAAATCATGATTCTGGGGACTCCCTTGCTCATCCATAATACGAGGAGTCTTGCATCCTCGTGGCAGAAAACGCAGCACAGGTCCTGGGGGCATCTTCGTAGGGTGCCCAGTATATGGGTTGACGGCGGTGGTGATGGGTCGAAACTAGGCGGTAAATTTGAAAGTGCCAGACTCAGCAATGTGCAGCAACATTGGGATCTTTTTGGGCTAGGCAACAGCAAACGTCCTAAATCGATCTTCGTATTCCTTCCAGATCCCACGTTGTCCGGAAGTATCCTCGGTGGTTTTACATAAATAAAATAACAAACAAAAATATGGCAGTAAATCCTTAAACATACAATCAACAAAAATAGCCCTTAGTCCCGGAGTACCGTGCAGCCTCTGAGGAAGCCTTTAGATTTTCTAAGTAAAATAAAAAAACTTAACGCAAAACGTTGGATTTGATTTGATTTTATTTATTTAATAAAAATTGTGAGTTGCAAAATTTTGCAACATCATATTCTATGCGTAATTGGGTAATCCTGTGGACATATACTATCCACAGATTTTGAATGAAACGCGATAGGTTCAGCCTTAGTTGGTATCATTTCTATAATTTGAGAAAGAAAAAAAAGTGATGGTTCAAATGGAAACTAGCATTTGCGTCTCACTAAAAAAGTTATTAATTTGTTTTTTTAATCGACCATTAACAAAAGTAATATTGATTGAATCATATGTGAAGAAGGTACTTATGAGAATATTAGATTTTTAGTTTGTACTAAACACAAGAGAAAACTTAAAAATTTTTGATCAATTTGATAAATACTTGCTAATTTAAGAAGTTTAATTTACTCTGAAAAATAAATCATGAAATATATTGAAATTATTTCATTGCAATATGAAGGTTCAGTGAGCTTCTTGAATCTCTGAAAAAGAAAAAATAAGATCAGAATAAAATAATAATAATAATAGGATAAGGGTGATGAGATACTACCTTCGGCAATTGAATTATCCCTTTCATCCAAACCATGTCTTCGGCTATTATCTCTGTTAAGATCACACTCCCAAGATCGTAGACTAATTCAGGCTCTTTTGAGTATATGTATATGCATCGATAAACTCTCTAGGAGCAGAAAACATCCAGTTAGTGATAAATAACTGAAATTGTTTATCTGTGGGTTCGTGATACTTAAATGAAGACATAAGTTTTTTCAGAGTCCTAGCCTGATCGTTTACCAATATTGAGATCTCCCCGACTTTGTATATTATTTTATTGTCAGATGCGACAATCTTGTTCAGTTCACTGTCTATTTTCATACTTTTTAATTTCATCATCTCAATAGTACTTTTAATCCCTTGTATCTCTATCTTGTTCCATAAATTTAACCCACCAGATAGTTTATAAGTAACACATATACAAATGGAATGATGATTGTACCTGCGTAGTCCAAGTGCTGTCCCTCATGGATTAAGTAGAATAGATAAGAAGCTGGACCTTCTGATAACGATAAAAATAAAGGTTCTTTTCCCATTTCCAGTGAAATAGAGTGAATGATATTGGCTAGTTTAGGGTCTCCAATAGAGCTTCCACTGTTCCATCTCAACAATAAAGTGATGTTTTTTTTCTCTCTTGAACCACTATTGAATCAATTAGTGGTGACCTGCTCCTTGGTTCTTTGAACCATTTTTCTAGTGCTATAGCCACAGCTATTAATAAAATAATAAATTTGTAATCCCGAAAACGTTTTATCAAAGATACGAAGTTATCATCAAGAGTAGGTTTAGATAAAAGAAATCCACCGAAGGGAAGAATGGTAGAATGTAAGTCTATAGTATCATCCTGCTCGTTGCAATAATGATTCAGAAAATTCCGATCAAACAATCCCTTGTAGAAAAAAATAATTGGACCCGATTGAGACTGATTGATCCGATTGACCCCATTTCAAAAACATCATTGAAACCGATTTATTAATCGGATTCAATCAGGCGAGACCATTTTGAATCCGATTTATAAATCGGTTTCAATGATTTTTTTGAAATGGGGCCAATCGGATCAATCGGTCCCAATCGGGTCCAATTATTTTTTTCTACAAGGGATGTGTAAGCTGACTTCCGACTTATTATAGATGGTATTTTAGTCGTCCGATAAGACTTCCTCCTACTGTACTTGTGACGAATTGCCATGCTTCTCGGAAACCTGCAAGACATGACCCGACGTGTTCTTATCTTCCTTTGGTATGAAGGCTTGAACTTTAGGGAGCGCTCCCCAATATGGCGTTTCGGCACTAACAAATAACATTCGAGATCTTAATGCTTCATCATTGACCCTCTGCTCGTAAAAATTTTTTTGGTACCTTCAACCTGTAAAGGTGGGCCCTTTTTGTCCAGATGTTTATAAAAGTTTCCGCAATGCTGCAAAAAAACTGAAAAAATTCACGAAAGTGCTCGAGACTTATAATTTAAAGAATCGGAAGCGACATTATGAAAAAAATATTTCTTTTTACATGTTTTTCAACAATTAAATAAAGTAACTCAGTTGAAATTCTCTTTTTTTAATTTAAATTATAACTTCTAGACGAATAATGATATTAAATAATTGAAACATGACTTTTGAAGGGGAAGAGTGTTGCTTTCATGAAAAGAATGTTGCATGCAATTATCACGAAAAAAATGCTTGATTTCGCGACTTTAAAATTGCCAAAAAATTTTCCTGAATATTCGTAGTCGAAGCTGTAAAACATATGTAACTGTCCAAAATGTGCTAATGTTATTAATGAAAAGTGAACTATCATGTGTGATAATGATTTTTTATTGAAAAAAAGTTACATATACAAATTTTTCTAAATCATTTCAGTCGATTATGTCGATAATTAGAAGAGTGTATCATTCACCATGATAACCGAACTCTACCATATCGACCCTATCAACCTGTGATTTAGAATTTACCTCATTTAAGACCAGATGGAATTTTCAATACATATTTAAACAATTTATTCTGCGAAAAAAGGAGCGCTTCCACTCCGCTGGGTATCGAGCCCACGACCTTTCGATTGCCGGTCGAATGCTCTATTATCTGAGCTACGGAGGTACGGAGGCCTGTTTCTTTGTCGAGCTCGCTGAAATGACTCATAAGATCCTTTAAATCGTTTATCACATCTCTCAAACTCATTTTATGTTGTCCTTTCAAGAGACTTCGCCTGTATTCTTTTATTCTCTCTTCTAAAGCGGCCGTTAATAGGTACCTCACTCCTATATCGTCCGCCTCTACGTTGTCTCTATTGGTATTGAACTGGAGGTACTCGTTGTTGTTCTTCATGACCGCCTGTGCCGTTCTTGACAGTACGGCGTATTTGTCCTCTTTCACGTAATAAAAGATGTTATTTTAACATCTAGTGTCTGCGCATGTAAAGAAGTTGGACTCATCGAAGATGTAAACGTCCGTTTTGAATTGTGACGCAATTTTTGCCGCCTTTTCCTTTTGGTAGTTTAAGTTCGTTCTCACGAACTCCTTGGCAGTACTTCTCTTCGCTTGTCTGACCGCCCATTTTCAAGAGACTTCGCCTGTACTCTTTTATTTTCTCTTCTAAAACGGCCGTTAATAAGTACCTCACTCCTATATCGTCCGCCTCTACGTTGTCTCTATTGATATTGAACTGGAGGTACTCGTTGTTATTCTTCATGACCGCCTGTGCGGTTCTTGACAGTACGGCGTATTTGTCCTCTTTCACATAATAAAAGATGTTATTGTAACATCTAGAGTCTGCGCATGTAAAGAAGTTGGACTCATATATATATGTATATACTCATATGTATTGAAAATTCCATCTGGTCTTAAATGACGTTAATTCTAAATCACAGGTTGATAGGGTCGATATGGTAGAGTTCGGTTATCATGGTGAATGATACACTCTTCTAATTATCGACATAATCGACTGAAATGATTTAGAAAAATTTGTATGTAGTTAATGATATATCCGTTGCCAAAATGGCGTAAATAGATTTTGTGAGAAAGGTTTTGTGGAATCTCCGTAGCTCAGATGATAGAGCATTCGACCGGCAATCGAAAGGTCCTGGGCTCGATACCCAGCGGAGTGGAAGCGTTCCTTTTTTCGCAGAATAAATTGTTTAAAAGTTACATATTTCGAAATCAAAATTTTCAAACTTGTACCAAAAAGTTACAACAAGCACATTCTGCTCTGTCGGGCAAAAAAAATATCGCTTTCTCTTGTTCATCTTATTCAAGCCGACCTCTACATCAGGTTGATTAACATCATTGGTACAAAGCACCTCGCGGATATTCTGTAATAGCAATTTATGAATTCCAGGCTTTGTCGCTCGCTCTTCAAGATGCGGTTAGATAAGCGATAACGTAAGGTTTTTCAAAAATTCTCGCCTGTTTAAACTGTCATTTTCATTCCGGAAATTGGAAAATATACACGAATTTACGCCGGTCTGGTCAATCATTCCCAAAAAAAACGCATCGGCCATCGGTTGCTTCGTTGAACACACGTGTAGTTCACGAACAGTTGATCAAAGACATCTGTCCCATATTTTGTTTCATTGTAGAAAGTAATCATCTCTGGCTTATCGCTGTCTGCGCATTGTTTTCCCGTCTTGTGCTTCGAGGACAACATTAAAACAACTTTGTTTTTTTTTTTGGACAAAGAAAAAAGCAAAATATTATCCCCGTCATATCCATATCTGGTTGTACCAATCGAAGAATTACATTTGAACGATTGCGGAATTTCACGCTTGTTTTTTCGGATCGTACCAACCATGGTCAAGCCATGATTTTTCTTCATTTTGTTGAACAGTTCGATAGATGTGAACCAGTTGTCACGTGTGATATTTCGAGGAGTGTCATGAATCGGCTCACTCAATTTACGCACGTAATACGTTGGTACACTTTCGCCGCGGTCAACTGATACTTGCCCGATGTACGGAATAGCATTTGCCATGTAAAAAGTTTTGTCATCATTCATCGAAACAATTTTTATTCCATAACGCGCCGGTTTCGATTTTATATACACGCGTGCAGAAAAACGGCCGCGGAACCCTAAGAGCTGTACGTCTATGGTCAAAAACTCGCTTGGCTGATAATTATGCTGGCAGTTTAACACAAAAATTTCCCAAATTTCGCGAATTGATGCCAGAACATCTGCAGCACGTCTTTTAACCGGTGTGTTTTTATCGTCAAATCAAACCATGTGCTCTCAACTCTGTTACATCCACCCATTCGCTTTTGTTTACTCCTAAATAATACAAAAGTCCTATAAACGCTTTCAATTCATTTATCGTGACAATTCACAAAGACGCGCACTTATTTGTGTTCGGTTGGGCAGCCAAGTATCTTTCAATTTCAGCGTTCGCATTTTTTAAAATTACCTCCAAAATCTTATGCGTAAACAAGGTGCTCCAGGCTTCTAGTGGTGTACGCGAGGTGGCAGCATCACTAACAACTTGAGGCAAAATTTCTGTTACCATTGATCGGCGTCCTCTTACTTCCGGAGCCTGGAGACACCACTTATGTTTGTCTTTGCCATAGGCATATTTCCGTCTTCTTGTTAGAGCATTTTGTTGCTCGTTTACGTTTTCCTCCGTCGATACAAAGCAGGCTGCTTACGCTCCCACTTATATATCTTTTCATTCCACCAATTTGAGATTAATAATGACCAATCGCAATTAGTCATCTCCACATATTTAAAAGGTGTGAAACTGAGCTTTGAAACAAGTACATCTGCATGCATTTCGCGCAAAAAATTATAAGAAAATCGGTGTTCTACTTTAAATGGATCATCATACTTAAAAACTGGAGTACGCAGTGCCCACTTATACGCACGAAAAAAATAATTCAAATCTGATTCTTTAATGTTTGTAAATTGTTCTGAATGTTGCATTTCCTGACCTCTGGTATACCTCTTTGTTAGCACTTTTCAAAGCCCCAGTTCATTTATACAGTATTTTGCGATTTCCAAAGCTTTTAGAGTTAGTTCCTAACCCGTTTTGTTCACTGAAAGCATAGTTTCTACTCATGAGAAAAAGTTGAAAAACTTTCTAGAAGTTGTAGTTTTTTATTTTTTGTTGATTTTTTTGAACAATTGTTTGAGATGTGATTTTAATTTTCACATATTTCGCATAAAGGTACCAGTTTGCACAATCTTGATACAAAGAATGCACGCAAGGTTAATTTAGGGTACCGATTTATTTTTCCGATAAACGAGGCTGGGGGCTCGTTCGTTGGTGGCTGTGCTCTTGAGGTTTTCGTTTTTCAAATTTCTTGTTGCTGCTTTCGCTGCAACAATTACTGTTGATCCATCGGAATTTGGGAGATACTGTCTTCCTGACTGGCAAATTGAGTTGATGATAATCATCGTTGTGCTTGCATTTTTGTTGTAGACAGCAGAGATTTCTTCGATATTTTTTTGTTAAAGTGCATCCATGTAATCAAAAAAATTTGTCTTAAATTCAGGTGTTTTACCTTCAATTATTAGTGTTCAGCAGTCCTATCAGTCGACATCATTAGATAGTAAGCAATCAAACAATCTTATGTTGATAAGACTTGATGCTTTGGTGGCACAATGAATGGCAGAATAAACAAAATCACTTCTGTGAATTCCGAAACAATTACAATGATTATGCCAGTTGTAAGTGTTGTAAGTTTTTGGAATGGAAAATGAGATACAAATCTCAGCAGTCTGTGATCCTTCACAGAATGCAGTGAACTCAATTTTAGATTAAAAAAAAAAACTTTTTAAAAGTTGTAGTTTTTTATTTTTTGTTGATTTACTTGAACAATTGTTTGAGATGTGATTTGAATTTGAAATCAATTTACAGCCGCAAGGCAGAGCCACTTGGCGATATAAGGAGATCTTCCTGTGGAGAATTAGATGTCGGACACCTGTGTAGCTCAGTGGTCAGAGCAGTCGACCGGCAATCGAAAGACCTGGGCTCGAATCCCAGCACAGTCGAAAGCGTCTTTTTTTCCACAGAAAGATTTTCAAATTCTTTAAATATTTTTTAACTATCTTTAGAAGTCACAAATTCTGTTATTTGTATTTTAAATGCTATAAATCATATTTTTTTAATTTTCAGATATGTCAAATCAAACTATTTGTAATTTCTTTATATTATTTGTTTTCAATACGATAAATCGTATTTTTGGTAATTTCTCCATAACAAATCATATTATTTGTATTTTAAGTAACGTAAATCATACTAAGTGATATCAATATTTCTCGATGTTACGAATAATAATAATTATTATTACATATATAAGACAATTTGTCTTTATTGAGGATTTTCAAAGTGAAATAACTAGAAATTGTTTCTCTGTAAACAAAGTAAATATTTCTTTTATTTTACACGTCCTATTAACTCTATTATTTATACTATGTACAATCTTACCTGTAAACAAAGAATCGAAATTTAAAGTTTATTATCTATCACTTCTTTATTTACGCTCTATATAATTTTATCAATCCGTTTTTATAAATTTTTCATCTGTCTTATCAACATGTCCTCGTCTCTCTTTTCTATCTCTTTCTCTCCTTCTTAATCTTAGTGGTTCCCTGTATCACCACTCTACAACCGTGCGACGCGCGGTAATATTTAAATGAAAGGAATACTATTTCATTACACATATATTACATATATTATTAAATATTTTTATTATTTTTTTTGAAACTCATCCCAAACAACGCAAATGTGCTGGTGCGGTCTGGTATCGATCGAATTTGTGTATAAATTTCATTTTATTATTTTAAAATAATGTCAGGAGATTTATACACAAATATAATTAAATTATTTCTTAAATATATGAATTGATAGAAAAAGTTTTCGCAAAATATTGAAATAAAATTAAAATAATGTACGTTTTTATTGAGTTTTTTTATTAATTATAGTCGATCGGATATGCTCGGAAAAAACTGCTTGCACATTTTCGAAATCGATTTTTTAATTTTATTTTTAACTGAACATTGAAAAGCACTGAATAATTGAGCAAGACGTATGCTTCATAAATCGCGTCCACGGCTACAAGAGATTGATCGATCATACGTGAAGTTGTCTGTTTACATTAAAACAGATTCGTTAACTATAATGGAATCTGCATGTCATAGAAACGAGTTCTTCTTTCATCGTAAAAAAGTTGCCGTGTTTACATCAAATGGGATTCGTTAACTATTAAAAAATCTCCATTTCATGGAAACAAGTTCTTCTTTTATCGTAAAAATCTTCCAAATTGAATGAGAACATGCTACATTTCGATCAAGTTTTCATATTTGTAACGTGAAATAAGAGAACTTTACTTACAAAATGTGTATGTTTTCAAGTAAATTAATAGTATATCTCGAGGAAATGCTACTCAAAATGAATGGAATTTGGACAAACTGCTCATTTTGTTAATTTTAAAGAAATTTCTTAGTACTACATGAATTTCGGATTTAAACGTCAAATACGTTAATTTGTTAAATGTAAATAATCTCTTTTCTCAGTGTGAAGTTTGTTTTAACAGCTTGACGTTAAATAAAGTTTCACATTCTGTCTCAGAAATGCGCACTCAAACCTAACTGCGTCTATGTAATTCCCTGCATATCCAACAGCGAATTATATTGTTTCAAGAGTGCATCCCAGATAACAAAGTGCGTGCACAGTGCGAGCGTTACCGCTCGCACGGGTGCGGATTATGCTGCACGCGTGCGTTCACCACGCCACGCAGATGCGTCATCATATGCGACGCATATCGCCGGCACGTTGTGAAGTTCGCATTCGTGACGGTGAAAAGCGACCTTTATGCGTCTCGTACAATTAAAAATTATTTACAAAATATTAATTATAATAAGAAATAAAAATACATAATGTACTTGAAAACATTATATTTAAATTTGAAAAGCGATATTTTATACATATATATATTTTTTTTTTCTAAGAACTCTCAACAAAAAATAACTTACAAAATAACTTTAATATTTAAGTTACAAAGAACGAGCACAATTTTTGGTGCTACGAAAATAATACTTTTTCTTATATTATTGGTCATACATTTGAGGTAAATCTTTTCTAAGGCGTCTCAACAAAAGATAAGTGTTAAACTTCTATTTAAATCACAAGGAATGAGATCATTTTTCGTTCTAAGAAAATTAGTACACTTTTTTATATTAATATAGTAATTAACTTTTTAAGTAGTCTGAACGAAAAGTAAGTCTTTTAAATCACGGGGAACAAGAACATTGCGTGGTAGTAAGAGAATAGTAGACCATATTGAAAAAAAAGGAAAGGAATAACCATTTCTCATTATTGAATATAAAAAAGGGAAAATAAATTAAAAATAATGGAAATAGAGATGTGTATAACTCGTACATAATATTTTCGTGATAAATTAAATATCACTTATAGTTTATTATTTAATTAATTTTAATTAAATTTACCAGAATGGCACACACATCTTGCAGTAGAGTACTGTATGCATATTTAAAAAATAAAATTAACAGCACATGATATATTTTAAAACAAAATATAAAAAACTTTCATTTTTTTGTATAATTTATTGCCAAATCCTTTACGTACACATGTTGCGACCGATAAATCAATTAAATTTACAATTTCCTGACATTTTACAATTAATAAAACAATCTATTCAAAACGTAAGAAGGAGAAGAAACAAAAGGAAAGAAAATAAAAGATATTAATGAAAATAAATAAAGTAGTAAAACATTATTAATATTGTTTGATTTAAATTTTGCAATGAAATGATTATTGAATTACAAATAAAGAAGAAGAGAGACTCTTTTTGTAATTCGATAATCATTTAATTGTGTCATTTAAAATCTAAAAATATTAATACTTTTTTATTATTTTCTTTTCTTTTATTTTTATCAATTTCCATTCCTTTCCTTTCCTTTTCTTTCTTCTCCTCAAGTTTTGAATAAATTGTTTTTTTTATTGTTTGTGTTGAATATTTATTGTAAAATAAATAGAAGACAGAGTATCTTCCGCTGCGTATGTTTATTAATACGAAAAATAACAGTATAAATGTAACTTAGTTTAAGTGCGATGAGCCTCGCTGTAGTGTCAAGATCTAACTAATCGAACTGACGCTTGTCTGCAGTTGCTAGCTAGTCAAATTATACTTGGGACGCAGCCCGACCTATGGGAAGGCACAATTTCTGTAGAAGTACAGATTCCCAGGTAAACGGTGGCGGATACAAGCGAAAAGGTGCGGGTTGTACGGTTTACAATTGTAGCTGTAGCTCATCTTTGCTGAAGTGTCATCTGGCACGTAGACAGTTTATTACGGTTACAATAAAATAATTCAGTTAAGGACTAAGCGCAAAATTTTTCTACGGACTCGGAAGTAAACCTCGCCGTTTGGTTTTTCCCAGGTTACCGTCAAAAAAAAATCAAAGAGCAACTTATAATAATAAATTCAAAATACTAAATTATAGGATTTATTCGAAAATCCAACAGTTTGTTTACTTTTTTTATTATTAATGCGTGTTGTTACAATAATTTCAAAATAATGAAACTAAATGAAATGAAATTAAATCAAATTGAATAAAATAAAATAATAAAAGAGAATTACTTTCTTTTCCGTAAATTATCGTTGTTATAATTATCATTGTTATTATTATTAATATTATCATTATTATTATTATGCAATGTAAATGGGCACACATTTGTTTTACATAATAAAAATAATAATAATATTCACAGTAAGTACAATAATAAAACAGTAACGGGATTATTTGTTTCATTTTAATTGTATTTAAGAGTCGCACATCATGCAGCACTATACAGACACATAATTAATTAAATAAACACCACATAATAGAATAATTTAGAACAAAATAATAAGGTATAAAGTTACATTTTTGATTAAATTGTTTGAAAAGTTCCTTACGTGTTGCGACCGAACGACGCGGACAGTCAAGTCTGCCCGAGACGCAGGACCGCGTGTGCAGGCCCCGATGCGATTTCTACTAGCCCTCCCCGTTGTTTCGCTCTCGACGCCCATCAAGTTCTCTCGTCTTCATCACGAGTGTGACGAATGACTCGATGAGCGTCCAGAACCGTTCAGACTGGAGCATGAGAGGGACCATCGTGTAAGGAGTAAGTTCGGAACCCACCGCCTGACCGAGGACCTCCCTAGCCACACCCCATTTTGCGCAGACGAAGAGTGCGTGTTCTGCGTTATCCACCGGGAAATCGCAATAGCAACACGTCTCCTCGTCTCTCTTCTTAAAGCGCCTCAGGTACGCGTTAAAACAGCCATGGCCCGAGAGCGCTTGTGCCAAGTAAAAGCCGATTTCCCCGTGCTTTCTGTTCAGCCAGGTGGCGAGCTCCGGGATCAGGCGGTAGGTCCATCTCCCTGTCTGCTCGCCATGCCATCTCATCTGCCATTTCTCGACGAGTCTGCGCCTTCCATCCTTGCGGATGGCCTCCTTCGCGCGAGCAATTTCCTGCAGGTCGACGCAGGTAAGCTCCTTGCGAAGCTGAAAGGTTTCCTGCCTTTCCTCCGCCAATAAATCTATTGGCGGGACGCTCGCCAGGACCAGCACAGCGCTCGTCGAGATAGTTCTATATGCCGAAACTATTCTCAGCGCGACAAGTCTCTGCGCCGATAACAGCTTCTTCTGGATAGCGTGGTTTTGCAAGGCATTGGCCCAGACCGGAGCTGCATAAAGCAGCTTCGAATGGACCACGCTCGCCACCAATCTTCTTTTCGCTTCCCTGGGTCCACCAATGTTTGACATAAGCCGGGCCAAGTTTGCTCCACATTGGATGGCTTTGGTGACTGCGATCTTTAGGTGTTCGCCAAAGCTAAGCCTACGATCCAGCTGCACCCCCAGGTACTTAATGCTTGTTTTCCACTCGACTTCATACTCTCTGAGAACGATCCTCGGATATTGGAAGGATCTCCTGTCCGTAACGAGCAAAGCCTCGGTTTTCTCAGGGGCCATTTTAAGACCTCTGCCATCCAACCAGCGCTTTGCTCGCCACAGACTTTCATTGATCCTCAGCTCTAGGATTCCGACGTCGTCAGCGGCGCACACGACAATTGCGTCATCCGCGAAGCCGACGATGCTCGTTCCAGCAGGTAGGTCCATGCGCAGAAAGTCATCGTACATGATGTTCCAAACGAGTGGACCCACGCGCGACCCTTGAGGAGCGCCACATGTCATCTCTTCTTTGAGAGACCATTTGTCGCCCTCGTATATCACCCACCTGTCGCTCAGATTGTCATCTATCATTCGCAACAGGTAGTCTGGAACCTTTTTCCGCATCATCGCCTCGATGCAGATGTCCCATCTCGCGGTATTGAACGCATTGCGTATGTCAATGCTAATCAACGCACAGAATCCCTTACGCTTACCAGTTCCTTTTCTTGCATTTGTGGCGATGTTAACCAAAGCTTGGATGGCGTCCACAGTGGACCTGCCTTTCCTGAATCCGAACTGGTTTTCCGAAAGCCCGTTCTCCCCGACCAAGAGAGCCTGAAACCGTTGTAGAATCAACTCCTCCAGAAGCTTCCCCATCGTATCCAATAAGCATATCCCTTATTATGCACACTTCTTGAGAATTACATGTTATGCACATGGGGTATATTTTACCCCAGCCACTTTAAACCTTAATAAAAAATAGATAATTTGTTATTTTGACCGAAAAAAACATATGAGCCTTTTATTTAAGGCTTGCCGAACAAGCACTAGTAGGTTGTTTTACAATTTTGCTTTATTTAATAATAATAAATAAACATTGAAAAAAAAAAAAAAAAATTTGACTTTTTTTACTAAAAAATTCATAAAAAATTCAATTTTTAATATTTTTCGATAATATTTTAGGGTTATACTCTAGACATACTATACTTCGAATTGGATATGTTGGTTTGTAGCAATCTTTCAAAAAGTATATTTATTTTGCAAAATGAAGTCAAGCACTTTTGACAAGAATTTGAGATTGGAGTATCAGGAAAAGAGTGGTTGTTTTTTCAAAATTATTGTTTATTGAGGGTTCAGAATGATAAAAAAGAAAGTAAAATTATGAAAAAGTACAAAATTGACAAAAGTTGGAAAAAAAATTAATCCGTATTTCCGCATTCGACGCACAAAGGCGATCGATGTTCACCACACATGGGGCGTTCGCACGATGGGCACCCATGCACTGTTTTAGCGTCTTTTCCTCTTTTGCACAATCTGCATCGTTGACGCTTCTCGAAGTTTATTAGATTGAGTGTATCAGATGGATCTTTGGGAACGCTGAGTATTCCTGCGATACCCGCTTTCAAGTCTTCACGCAAGGTACATGTCGTGTATTTCTCGGACAGGTGATCTCGTTCCAGGTGAAGATAGATGCGTTCCAAACAGAATTGGGCAGTGATTTTCTTTGGAACATTTTCTTTTGCTAATTTGCATTTCAGCAAAATTCGAGCGTTCACTGCGGCTTGGTCCAACATACCGAAGAAAACCCTCACTGGCCAGCGATTAGTTCTCCGGGAAACGGTGTAAGCATGACACAGTTGATCAAACATATCTGTGCCTCCCTTGGTTGCGTTGTAATGAGCAATGATTGCTGGCTTCCCATCCGAATCAATTTCTGAAGAGTGCATGAATGACGAGGCCACCAGAACAATTTTATTTTTTTTCGGCGTATGAGAAAGTAATGTCATGTTTGGCGAATAGCAGAATTTTGTGCCAGGAGGATGTTGGGATGCCACTTTCAGCTCTGCAGGGATCTGACGTTTGTGTTTTCTCACTGTTCCTGTGACGGGAAGCTTGTAGGGTTCTTTGAGCAAAGTTTCCATTATTGGTATGGACGTGAACCAATTATCACATGTCACGGTTCTTCCTGTGTTGTGAATACTTGCAGTCATGTCTCGTAGAAAATAATCAGGAATCTTGCCTTTAGGCATGTGGGCAGTACTTTGTTTTCCCAAATAAGGCATGGCAAAAATCTGAAAATTGATTCGTGAGAAAACAGAGTAAAAAACGTATTTGCCAAAATATGAATATTTGTATACCATGTACGACGTATTTGAATCATTGAGAGACATGAGTTTTAATCCATATTTGTCTGGCTTGGATTTCATGTAGACCCGAAAAGAGCAACGGCCTCGGAAACCCAGTAATTGTTCGTCCACGGTGCAATCTCGGTGGGGCGTATAAGAACGTGTGCAGTTTGCGATGAAAATATCCCAGATGGTTTTTATCGCCGCAAACTTGTCAGATTTATCTCTTGTTACTTTATCATCGAAGCGCAAGCAGGTGCTCAAGAAAAGAAAGCGATGTAGGGGCATCACGCAGCGATAGAATGTTATCCCATTCTTTTTGCTCCATAGTTGCTCATTATTGACGTGCGATGATTTCCACAGACCCGAAAAGTAGAGAATGGCTATAAAAGCTTTCATTTCTGGAATGTCGGTATGGTGGTGGTACGATTGTAATTCTTTCCCCTCTTTGATGATTGTGATAGAGGCTGCTTCAATTGCACAGTTCGTGTGCTGCACAATTATCTTAATTATTGATTGCGGAAAAAGAATTTCCCAAAATTCTTCAATTGAATTCAAATTAGCTGCAGGGCCCGCCGGACCTGGAGTTATCTCTGCATGAACATCACTGAGTCGAGCTGAAATATATAATTACAAGTTGTCAAGAAACGAAACAAAAATATATCTGTATAAATATTTTTCACTCAAGAAAAACAATAATACAGAAAATGATGATCCAGTCTAAACCTATTTTGGTGAAAAGCGTAAGAATTGAGAACAAAAAAAAGTACGCTATTTTGGTGAACAAAAATTTTTACAATTCTTACTTGATGCTCTTTGTGGAGCTCGTGTGTCCCACACATAACTTTGATCCTTTCCTCTCAGTTTCGTAGAAGGTCGACCACGTGCACGAGATTCAAGGATGCGCTTGTCCAAAGTAGCAGTTTCTATATCGGAATAATCGCTGCTTGAGCTGTCACTTTCACTTGCTGAAAATTTGCTCACATGGTCAATTTCATTATCCGACACAACGTCATCGAAACCGTCACATTCTTCGTCCGCATCTTGCAGCTGTTTCCGAATAGGGCGATTTCTCAAATTATAGGCCATCTGCAAAAATTACAAATCTTTGACGAAAAAAAATAACCTCTTCGCTGCGATAAAGATACCTCATTTCCACACCCCTGAGCCAAAAAAATCAATATTTAAAAATTTGTAATTAAAAAAGAAAATAATACGTACTGTGCATATGGGGTCGGATTGACCCCAGAATTCTGCAAGATCAACTTTTCACCTCTGCCAAAAGCGGACTAATGTGACGGGAGCAAAACTTTATACATCGTTGTAAAGTATCTTCCCTTGACTACAACTAGGTGGCAGCACAGATTCCGCACGCCATTCCTTGAGGTTCAAAAACGCGCGCGAAAAAACCTCCGGGTCATTTCGACCCCAAGTGCATAATAAGGGATATTGGTCTATACGACGAGGCAACCCCTAGAGGTTTGTTGCCCTTCCTCAGCAGGACCAACCTCTGCTTCATCCAATCTGCGAAGAACCTCCCATCCCGAAGACAGGAGTTAAAGGCTTCTAGGAGGATCTCCGGGTATTCCCCGATCACCTCTTTGAGGATCTCGTTCGGCACCCCGTCGATACCCGGCGCTGTATTTGCCTTAAGCCTTCCACCCGCTCTCTTTAGTTCCTCGAGAGTGAAGAGTTCTTCGCGCACGACCACGCAGGAACTTCGGTCCTGTCTTTGTAACGGCTCCACGTGTGGCAACAAGCTTCGCACAATGTACTTGACTCGATCGGGATTATCCAGGCCCGGGGTCTCTCTTTAGTTCCTCGAGAGTGAAGAGTTCTTCGCGCACGACCACGCAGGAACTTCGGTCCTGTCTTTGTAACGGCTCCACGTGTGGCAACAAGCTTCGCACAATGTACTTGACTCGATCGGGATTATCCAGGCCCGGGGTCACCAATCTCTTGGTGACTATTTTGAAGGCGAGACCCCATGGGTCCTTCTCGACCTCACCGATCAAGTCTTTCCAGCATTGAAGTCGGCTTTTCTTTATGCCTCGCCTCAAAGCTGTTTTTGCCCCTTTCCATGCCTCGTGCAGCGTAGCATCCCCCTTTGAACGGGTGAATTTTCGCCGCGCTGCGAGACATTCTCGACGTAGGGCTGCCAACTGGTCGTTCCAGCAGTACATCGAACCCTTGGCTTGCCTACGCTTACGGCGAGGCATCGAGTAGTCACAAGCCGCGATCACCTTCTGCCTCACCGAGCGCATAGCAGCTTCAAACGACCCAGCAGGGCAGACCCAACCAAGCTCATCGATGAGCCTGGTTTCTTCGAGGTGTTCGCGAAGTCTTTCCCTGCTGAGTCGTTTCGTGTTCCAGGAGGGGCTCCTTCCTTCGCCGCTCCTATCCTTATCCACCGCCTGACACCGTTGTTCTAGTGTAAATTCGATGCACCGGTGGTCACTCAAGGTTATTACCTCAAGGACCGACCAGTAGCTTATCCTTGAAGCGAGGCGAGGTGCGGCAATTGTGAGATCAATTATTGACCCCCCCGCTCCTCGTCTGAACGTAAATTCCCCGCCCTGATTCAAGACGATCAGTTCGTTCCTAGCGACCATCTCGCCAACCAAGATTCCCCTCCTATCTAGGCGGGCCTCACCCCACTCGGACGACTTACTGTTGAAGTCACCCCCTATGAGGGATCGCCCGATGGCCTCACGGAGGCTTTCCTCAAGGAGGAGGATCTGGGTCTCAGAGACATCGAAGGGATCGCCGGGGGAGAAGTAGCAGCTGTACACACGCACACCCGCCACCTCCACCCAAACGAACCCCGCGTCGGTCTCCGGGAAGTCCCCGACGCCCAAATCAGGGTTACAAACAAGGATGCCGGTCCTCCTTGATGCATCCTGATACCAAGCAGAGTTATCGGACCACTTGTACTGCTCACTAATGAGCAGTACATCAGCCCCCCTCTCCCTGGCGGTCTGCATCAGGAGGTCCTAGGCATCCTTCCCCCTTCCGAGGTTGAGCTGCAGGAACTTCAATTCCTGCCTCTCAACCTCCGAAGCTCTTCCCGGAAGACCGTGCAGGAGCCGCTCCCTGACACGTGGGCGACATCTTTGTCGCCCCTGTCTGCGCATGACAGGCACCTTGGTGGCGCCTTACAGGTCCTGGCAAAGTTTCCCGTGGCGCCGCATCTCCAACAGGCGTTTTTCCTGTCGGGGTTGCTGCAGCCCCGGGACCCGTGGCCGTACCCAAGGCACCTGAAGCAGCGGGCGACTTCCACGTGCTCGCGAATGCGGCACTCTACCCACCCGATCCTCAACTTACCTAGCTGAAGCAGACGCGCGGCGTCTGCCTCAGCTATCCGGGTCACTGCAGTCTTGACCCCACCAAAGCGGGTGAAGAGCCTGCAGGACCCCTCAATAGCTGGTCTGCCCAATGCCAAGCACAGGGCAGACACAACCTCTTCTTTTTCAACGGTCTCATCGAGGTCCCTAATTTCTTCCTTCCTGGTCCTCCGGATAGACAGGACCTCAAGTCCTGCCTTCCGGGGGTCGACTTTTGCCTTCATCTCCTTCAAGATGTCGGTGTAGGACTGGCCGTCCTTCGCCGACACCTTGATGGCGTCGCCCGACCTGGCAGGCGTGGAGCGCTTCGGGGTACTCTTGTCGTTTGTACCCTGTGCTTCTTGCACAGGGTCCTTCGACCTTCTCTCCGTTACCACTTTTTTCTTTTTCTTTTTTTTCTTTTTGGCGACCACTTGCCAGTCTCCATCTTTAATTGGGGCCTGGCTCTTGGCCACCTGTGCATACGACGGTGACGGGCCGCCTTTCCCCCTCTTAGGAGTTCTTTCCTGAGGGGGGAGGAGACTGCCCTCTTCTCACCTTTTGTCTGCGTTTGTGGGGTGTCTCCCAGAGACGCAGAGCGCAGTCTCCGGAAGATACCCATTTTTTTCGAGGCGATGTGGGTCTCCAGCCTCTTCTGGAGTTCCACCAATAAAATAGTAAAGGGTTTCCCAATAAGGGTGATATGTTTTGAAATTGAAAAAAAACACTGAATATTCATTCGGAATTGATCGAAATCTTTTTTATTATATTGGATATTCTATGCCATTTATGATTTAAACAATATATCGGCCAAATGTCCCCCGAGACTTGAGCCAAAAATGCGCCTCATCAGAAAAGATGATTTTTTGATGAAAATTGGGATCATTTTCAATTGATTCCAGAGCCCAATCCACGAACTCCTAACGCAAACGATGGTCATTAGGCTTCAGTTCTTGGGCCAGAATCATCTTATAGGGATGCAGGCCAAGATCCAATCGCAAAATACGCCAGGTAGTCATCCTGGACAGGCCCAATTCCTGAGATCGGCGTGGCACGGAAAATTCACGGTTTTCCTCGATACTGGCCTGTACGGCGGCTATATTCTGTGTAGAACGTGCGGTACGCATACGATTTTTAGGCTTAGTATCCAATAGAGTAAATTCACTCTCCAACTTATCGATTATTCGACGAATTGAGAGCGCGGATGGAGCAGAATGACGACCATATTTTGCACGATATGCTCTTTGAACACCGACAAAACTTCTCGAATTTTGATAAAATAATTGGACAATTTCCAAACGTTGTGGAAGCGTGAAACTACTCATGATTAAATGGCAAACCTTACTGATGACAACTGACAGCAGAAGTCAAAAATTTCAGTTCAAATGAGCCCGATAGGGACATTCAAAATCATATCACCCCTATTGGGAAACCCTTTACTTGTTGTAACAATACGAGGTTAATGAATGCCGCCATTGCCTCGTGGTAATGCATTAACCTAATATTGTTACAAGTACTAATTTATTTTATCATTATTTCAAACTTTAATATTTAACTTTTTTTTGTAATAAATATAAATGAGAACGGCTTTAAAAAATTCATTGTAATTAATATTATGATACATTATTGATGTATTTATTTAATAGCGCAGTGATATATTTAATGCTTAGTTTCTAAATTGCCAGCACCTTTTTTTTATTTTTAATAATCCGATAATATCACTGCAATCTGTAATAAATATATCAATAATGTATCGTACTATCAATTAAAATGAATTTTTAAAGCCGTTCTCATTAATATTTATTAGAAAAAAAGTGAAATATTAAAGTTTGCGGTAACAGTATGAGGTTAATCCTTGCCGCCATTGCCTCGTGGTAATTGTCATATTACAATTAATCTTAACAGCCGCCTATCTATCAATCTCGTGGTGTACTAATAACGACAATACACCACGAGATTCATAGATAGGCGGCTGTTAAGATTAATTGTAATTAATGTTTGCTGAAATAGAAGAATTACAATTTCCTGAAATAAAGTAATATTGAACAAGATTACTTGTATCTATTGCATTATTTCATCACAAGAGCAATTCCAATCTTTAATTGAATAATTCTTGTAATGAATTTATTTATAGCAAAAGATAATGCAATAAATTGAGGTTATTGGTTACATTCTACGAAAATCTTGTTACTATTACAGTTTTCAAATGGGTACTGTATATTTTATAATTCAGATTTCTTCGTACAATGACGATCATTACATCATTAAGAATTCACTTTACCAGTAATCACCAATATTTGAGATTATTTAAAGAATGATATGAGTGACCGGAAAGGCCACTTATATCATTCTTTAAATTGAAATACCGGTAACACCAAATTTACAAAAAAAAATTTGAGATTATTGGTTATATTCTACAAAAATTTTGTTACCGTTACAGCATTCAAATTGGTACTGTATATTTTATAATTCAGAATTCTTCCTACAATGACCAAAATTTGTGATTATTGGTAATATTATACGAAATATTGTTAATGTTAGTTTACAGCAATCTTGTTATCATAAAAGCTTTAAAAGTTATACTTTACATTATATAATTCAAAATTCAATTTACAACTAATCATCCATATTTGCGATTATTAATGTTAAATTTAATATAATTCACGTTTACGCCTAAGCGCAGATTTAAACATTAAGAAGTTGTTACATGAAACGACCAATACATTAGCCAAAATAATTTCTTTCTTAGAATGTAATTCAGATGAGAAATTTATTCCAATTTACACTGTCATGTCATTCGACGTTTCGGAATCTGAAACTTTACCAGGAAAAATTAATTCACATAAGATTAATGAAAATTATCTAGAACTTTATTCTCCATTCTATGAAATTGGTAGAACTGATTATTCTATGTTGTCTTCATAAGCAATTGTAAATCCTGTCTATTTATCAACTCGTTTAGTGATGGATGTCATTAACTAGGAATTAAACTCATAGAGAGTTCCAATATTTATGAGAATTTTACCTAATCATTACTTTTGTCGATAAAATCCTGATTCGACAGAATTCATTTTAGAACACTAACATTCTTTCTCCTGAAATGAAATGTAGAAAAAACATCTGTATATCTTAATCATAAAATCGTCGTTATAAATTTAAATATTGTCTGAGTTATTGAAGTAACACGTCGTTGAAGACTTTGTTTGCGTCGACGAAATACGAAGGTATGGACAAAAAGTTCGTGCACTATATTTCTTTTAAAACTAATTTGGAGTAAGAAATTCTTGAGCTGTTAGAAACTGTGCGTGGGAATGCTTCCATGAAGCCAGGAACTGTGTTTATGAATGGACTGGTTTATGAATAGGTGAAAGAGTGTCAGGTGTTGATGAAAATATTTAATTTCTTTACGATTTGATGATGTCCGATTGTTGCATCGCCACTAGAACAATTGCTACTGAGCTGGAAATTGGTAGAGGTAGTGTTTAAATTTAAAAAAAAGATTTAAACATACAGAAGCTGTATGCAAAAATTCTTCCGAAAAATTCGACTTGAAAGTAAAAAACGATGACGTCTTACTCGTTGACATGACTGTGTGGGCAATGAAGAGGATTTGGATTTCTGGTTGCAGAGAAATGATGAATTTACAATTTTGCTTCGCGGCAAATAAGCGCTTAAGAGTTCTTCAAAAGTCAAGACCATGCTCATTGTTTTTTCTTCATATTCGAGATGTCCATCATGAATTTCTTCTGCAGGCTCATACAGTTACTATCGCAAAAGTGTTTTTGCGGGGAGTTCTTCTTCATTACTTTAATATGCAGAAAACTACTGCCGAAAGTCATCGTATTTTGGTGGAAGTTTATGGTGAACATGCTCTAGCTGAGCGAACGTGCCAAAAGTGGTTTGCACGATTTAAAAGTGGTGATTTTGGCTTGGAAGACTAAGAAGGTCCTGGGCAGCCAAAAAAGTTTGAAGATGAAGAACTGGAAGCATTACTCGATGCAGAATGTTGCCAAACACAAGAAGAGCTCACAGAATCTTTGGGAGTCACTCAAGCAGCCATTTCAAAACGTTTAAAAGCAGCCAGATACATTCAAAAGCAAGGAAATTGGGTTCCACATGAACTCAAGCCGAGAGACGTTGAAAGGCGGTTTTGCATGTCCGAAATTCTGCTGGAACGCCACAAAAAGAAGTCATTTTTGCATAGGATTGTTACTGTTGGCATTTGGCGCTTATTGTACTTCAGTTTTTCGTCAAAAATGTCATGACTACGGACTACCTGCCCTCTTCATTAAATTCAGCATTTCGAGACTTTTTGTGTTATTAAAGTGAAAATTATTATGAAAGGGAGAACATTTTGGGAGTGTGAAGAGTACAAAGAGTGAAGCGGCAAGGTTCCTGAAAGATTTACGCAAAGCATAAAAGACTGTTTTTAACAAAAAAATGCATTGGACTAAAGTGTATTTAACCGAGGAAAGAAGGGTTTGAGGGTGACCGCGTACCTATTCCGGAATTTAAATTATATTTTTGCTGAGCTTAGTACACGAACTTTTCGTTCACACCTTCTATACCAAATGTATGATTGAAATATTGTTATATACTACATGCACTTGAAAATATAATAATTTTCTTTATAAAATGAATGAATTAAGTTCTTAAATGTCAAACATGATAGCCTATAGTGACAAATAGATTGCTTGAAAGAATTGTTCTAAAATAAAGTTTTCTGGAAATTTTATAACTTTTGTAATTCAATGTATCCTTAACCCAAATTTTAATTCCACGCAATTTGATTATAGATATGAAAATATAATGTAAATAAAAATAACGATAACAGTCCTGAGTTTTATTTTTATGTGAAGGTTCTTAGGGTCATAGAGCAATCAGATATTAAATGAGGAATTCAAAAGCTGATTAATAAAATGAATTTTGCGCGCCAAACAAAGCTCCTTTTCTTTTTTGTTTACATCTGTCTAGTACAGTAAATCGATTTTAATAATTAATTTTTAAATAAGCTCACAGACTCTAATTAAAACAATTTTTATTATTCAAATAGATTATCAAATAATTATGGCTTATGAAATAGTTATAAATTAAAAAGTATTTGGATCTGTACAAATAGGCGAAAATTAAAATAAAATACTTTTATACAGGTAAAAGTCGAATTTTAGTTAAAGACCGCAGTTTGAATTTACTTTCTGATTATCAATAAGACTAGCCCAATCTGGAATTCTGTTTGATTTTATATAGTTTTCTTTACTTATACATCTAGATGGTAAGTCGACAACACCAAAAATTGCACCACCAAGCCATGCTGTATAATTGGCGTGGCCGGGAGCCGTATGGAATTTGAAAGTTCGTATTTTCAGTTTTTCTGAGTAAAGTTCACTGTTTACTAAATAGAGTAATTCGTTCTTCAAGCGACTCGCAAATCCTTTGGCTTTCGTCGTGCCTCCAATTAAGAATATATTTTCTGCCAAAGGCCGTCGCATATCCACTGGACACTGGAAAAAGTCAAGTTTTGATATTTTAAACTATTTTGCCGAAATAAATTAATATTGTGCAAATTGATACCGTACTTTAACATTTTTAAATTACATGATGTTACGCAATTGGAAATATTTTCTTAGTAAATTCAATTTCCTATTCAAGATTTTCTTCTGAGAATGAGGCTTTTAAAAATAATTCATTAGAAGTTGCGCCTTAAATGGATCACGTGACTATCAAGAAAATAATTGAAATTTCATTCACTTTATCCTAAAATAATCAGTTTCACTTGCTGAAATTACCCAGTAGTCCATGTGCTGGACGAGGAGCAAGCGGGTACTATGCATCATTGCATACATACTCTCTCATTCTAATCCATGTATTTGTTCCTTCTGAGAAGCGCTTTTAATTATTAATAATTAAAAACACATGCATTTTTAATAAAAAAAATAATATCTTGAAGATGTAACTCTCAGCTTTATAATACATTAAAATGCAGGTAAATTTTTACATGGCATTACATGGCAGAAGTATATTATATTCTAGCTATTTTCCAAATAAAACTTTTAAAAAGATAGTAGATAAACATGTCTTAAGCCAGTGTGTCTTGAAATACTAATCGTTTCTTTTTATTTTCTATATTTATAATTGGAAAAAAGATATAAGTAGAAACAAAAATTTCGAATACTTTTGAAATAAATTATAGACTTCGAATAATTACCACACATATTCAATATTTCACTTTGACGAGAAAAAAATATTAGAATTTACACGTTTTCACTTAACCGTACACAGATGTCAAACCAAAATTCTCGAATTAGTTCATTTTCATTATATTTCAAAACACAGTGGGTTAGAACACTTTATTAGAAAACTGATACTTATATCTAAAAGATTTTATATTTTTAATTAGTCATGTGTTTTCAATTATTTCAATTATTATTATGAGTTAGTCCAGCACTTGGGCTACTGGTTAATATTTATATTAAAAAGATCCTGAGACAGTTCTGGTAAGTCAATTAATACTGAACGTACTTTTACAATAGCATCCAAGATCATCGTAGGAATGCTAAGATTGTCATTATCTCTTTCCCATAGCATTTGAAAAGCCTTTTCTCTCACATATCCAGAAATATCGAAAGATCTAGCTCCAGGATATTTTACGGCTGGTGGTGGAAGAAAATCTTCATCTCCCAATTTAGCTGATCTCTCCATAGTTGTGACGAAACAAGTTCTTACTTTTATGTCTTCTATTATTCTCTCTGACAATGTTAAGTCTGGAATGGCGTCCTTCATTTCCTTCCTTATGTATCTGGTAAGTAAGAAATGAATGTATAAAGAAAAGATAGTAAAAAAATACGTGATTAATGTAATTTAAAAAATAATTACTCGTGCACAGCCCGACTTGCAAGTGGTAGAGCTTGCCACGCTTTTAAGACAGGGATGCCTTCGAAAATTGGAATTAAAGTAGCCTCTTCGTAACCAACATCTAAAACTAAAGCTGTTTCGATTCCTAAAGTACTGATCGCAACTAAATGAGATGGCAGAATCATTAAGGAACCAATTTCGAAATGGCGAAAGAGAACTTTAGCGAGAGTTTCACGAAATTGGGTTGGAGTGAGGAGAGATTCCAATACTACAACCCTCACATCTTTTGGGCTAATTACTGTGTACCTGAGAAAATTATAATATTTAAAAATGTGTAACTTTTTTTAAATTCGGAAGAGATTCCAAAAATATAGACGATAACGACATTAAATAAAAACAAAAGGTATGAATTCTCACCTAAAAAATAGTAAATGTAGAAATTCAACCAAGAGTTGATACAAATCTTCAGTGTCCTTATAGCTAAAAATTCTTCTAATTTCTCTCATTTCAGGACATTTAACTTCTGTTCTTATGATACCACGAGGATTGGGTTCTCCTGCATAACCGAATCTTTTTATGACAAAAATAAAACGAAAATATGTGTTATAATAGTTTTACAGAGAATACAAGTAACAACAAATGTTGGTTATAAAAATAAGTATATATTATCAAATGAAAAACTTACTTTGTATATGCACTGCCAATATCGAAAACAACGACCTGCTTGTCAGAAACATATCTAATTCCTTCGTAACTTCGTATCATCTTCCCTATTTTAAAATTTAAACAAAGTCCTGGCTATTTAAGTTTGACAGGTAATACTTAAAAATAGAAGGTTATCTTCACCGGGAATACGAAACATGGACAATGTATTCTTAAGGTAAAATTCCATGACAGCAGCAAACGCAAAGCAGAAAACGAACAGCCAATTACGGAAGATCTTCAGATTTCATTCTTCTTGAAGGTGTACCGTAATTGGCTGTTCGTTTTCTGCTTTGCGTTTCCTGCTGTCATAAGATGTCACCTTTATTCTTCTTTGTTATTGGCTTCTTGCTCCTAGGAAAAGGTAGGTATGCGTTTGACACTAATTTCATTCTCCATAAATATTATTTTTCCCAAAGTCACTAAAAAGTTACCAGCAGGGACATAAGATCATACAAAGATAAATTCATTTACGGTACCTTATTAGTCCATTATGTTGTTTAACAAATAAGATTCAACAGAATGGGCCAATCAATTTCTGTAATTAAGTTTGCCAGCACGCAACCAGAGGGAATAAAAACACCTCAAGTTGGGACTTAGGGCTCAGTCTATATATTCTTACGTCCATGATCGGGAATGTATTCAACATTCGATAGAAAAAGACACTAATACAACTATAAGAAGACAGAACACTGTTTATATAAATCGCATTGCGTTAAAATATTGCATAAATCTGTTTATTTATCGAAAACTTGACATCTATAAATAATTGGGACCGGCTAAACCTTTTTTATTGTCTTTTATTCAATTTTCCTCAGTTTCAAATTAATATCTCATTACGTGTGGAAATGAGACGGACAAAGAAACTTCTCCAAACTTAATTTCTATGAAATTTTTTATTTAATTTTGACCTAAATGTGTTCCTTGAGCCTGACAAACACATTTTCTAAACTCAAACTTGAACCGAATCGTGCTAGAATTGTTCAGTAGGGGCCTGATCGCAATGAAGGCCTAAATTCTAGATTCAAACACGAATTATCGTCTGTCCTTTAATGCGAAAATTTGATAGAAAAAGACACGTTCGAGCTTTTTCAACGCACAATGAACTCGAACCTTTAAATTAAATGCGTCTCTTTCTAGCATGGGTTGACAAAAAAGAATAGATGATACTTGATTTAGGTTTAGATTTTAGGTCTTCATTGTGATCAAACCATAATATAAAAAATTGTGCATTACAGAGCTGTGAAATGAATAATAAGAGTGCAATCCCATGACGGCGTTTTTAAGCGGCGCAAAGCAGAAAATAATGAGAGAGAAAGAGAGCAGTGTATCTCGGTGTCTCTTTCACTCATATGATTTTCTACTTCACGCTGCGTAACAACGCGGACATGGGACTGCACCCTAAGTACAGTAGATTCGGTCATAGGGTCGAGTTGCGTGCAAAGCAGGAATTACACCTCTGCATGCAAGTTACCATGGTAACATACAAGAGAGAAAGAGAGGGACAGTTTTCCTGTGTCTTGCCTACTAATATGTTACCATGGTAACCTGTGTGCATAATGCCTGCATGTAGAGGTGAATTCCTCCTTAATAACTGCCAAACTCTGAATAACACTTTCGTCCACTACGTAAGCGCTACGTCGCATGGTCCATTCCCTGTACAGGAGCATCTGCGTCTTTCTGTGAGTTTCAAGTTTATATACTACGTCACCACCATTAAGATTGAGTTCGGAATCAACTATTGATTGGAGTGAGACAAAAGTAGTTCTGTCCTACTCTAACCAATGCTTAATCTCGAAATCAATCATGGCGGCGGAGACATAGTAATAGACGGCAGACGGGGAAGCAAGTGTTCACTTTTGGCGCTGCTGTAACTTCCGGGGTTATTCCGGGGAGAATTTTAAATCGTGTGTGCGCGTGTGTTTATCGTTTTATTCATTATTCAACCCTTTTGTTGCAATCAAGTTTGCAATGAGTTTTTTACAATGACGATCGGTAATTTCTTAGATTTGTTCTTTAATTTTCTTAGTCATTCTGACATGCTGTGATTTACGAAAGTGGGTGGTTCGCGGTTTGATAAAACCGCAAAAAATCGGTAGATAGAACGGTCTAATATCCATTTTAAGCAAAAATGATATTCGGTATTCAAGGGTGCATTGTTGTCCGCCATTTTGATTACTCGTTTTTTTTTTACAAATTTAGTGACTACTTGTTAAGTTTATATTCGGTTCGTACAGTAATCACGGATGTCGATTCAGTGTTTTTTTGCATGATATCGTAAAAGTTGAATTAGTTTGTATTGATCGCAATCATTGTTAACCGGCCATCAAGAGTTCAACCACTCTTTAACGAAAATGCTGTTTAGGCGTAGGCATATATAGTAAGTTAAAATTTAAATTAAAAAATAAAATTTAAAATTACATGGTAAGCAGTTTATCCATAATAATAGAATGGACTATTTGAAATAACAAAAAGCAGTTTAAAAAAATTTAATCTGATTTTACATATATTGGTAATACATATTCAAATATTGCAAGCAATAATTTAATGTACAGAGATTAAAATTATTCCTAATAATACATTTCTTGATCATTCAAAATTTTTCTAAATTATGTAATTTAAAAGACCATTGTAATTTTTCACAATTTGAATCAACCAATTTTTAATGCTTGAATTTCGAGCAAGTCAATCGAAGAAGCAGTAAGAGTTGGAAATAAAATTATAACATACAGTGCAATAATGTCAAAAAATGGAACCAAATATTTTTAAATTGGGGCTAGATTATTCTATTCTAGATAAATACAAGTAATGTTCTATTTGCTATGCTATTATGACCATTGGAGGCCTTTTTTATTGCTAATTTCATAAACTTAGAAGCTAAATTAATATCAATAGAAGTTTTTGTCATTTTATTACTGAAATTCATTATTTATCACCAATAAAATTATACATGATTCCAAACATGTCATTGTATTTTCACTTCCATAAACAGCTAACTTCACTTCTTCGAAGACTGAGGAGGGATATTATTTTTCAACTACTGCAATCAAGAAGCATTTTTTGAAAAAAATTTATTGGTGACAATATGTTTTATTATACGAAAGAAATTAAGCTAAACAATAAATTTGACTAATTTTCACTATTTTTCTATTTTAATAATTTTATCGTTTAGTTTAATTCCGTTTGCATAATAAAACATATTTTTACTGAACAAAATTGTTTGAAAAATCCTTTTTTACTGCAGAAATTTGGAAATAAGATCTTAATTTTTAATTTCTACAATAAATAAGCATTCTTCGAGAAAATGTTATTGGTGAATAGTATATTACATTACAAGGGGCGAAACAGAGCGATTGCATGAGTGTGAAGTTTGCTGCCCGAGTGAAACGAGGGCTGCAATCACACGAAATGCTTTCGCTGTGTTTTGTTTCGAGTAATGTATACTATTTTTCGTAGCAACTCTTTTAAGAATCTGATTGGCTGTAACTGTGGAGCGGGTTGAAACAGCGACTTTCAACCCTAGGGTTGAAAATCGTAGTTTCAACCCGCTCTACAGGTACCGAAAATCGGATTTTCAAAGGAGGCGCTATGAAAAACATGTTATGTTATGGAAAAAGAATGTGACTTGATAATAAAATTACGCAAATAATGAAAATAGTCATATTTATTTTTCAGTCTAATTTATTTAGCATAATAAAACATTTACACCCATAACATTTTGTCGATAAATGCTTCTTTATGAAAGTAATTAATATTCAAGATTTTTTCTAATACATTTCCAATGAAAGCAATGCAATCAGCGTTCCACGAAGTAAAGTTAGCTTTTTATGAACATGAAAATGCCTAATGTATTTAAAATGGATTAAGACTGAAATTGCTTGTAACCTGGAAGTCTTGTCTTTTGGTTGATAATATGTATTTTTGTTCTTATATTTCAAAATTTGTCATAGTTAAGGAAGAATTGGATGGGCAATTTGAAAGAAAGTTAGTCAAAGTGACTATTTCCTTCCTTCTTTCTATTTAGAATAGTTCGTTATTGAGTTTTTCTTTAGTAAAAGTTCAAGTTTATTTATTATAAATGATTTCAAATTAATTAGTTGAGTTTGACAGCGCAGTCGAAAGCGTCATTTTTTCCACAGAAAGATTTTCAAATTCTTTAAATATTGAATTTATTTGCATTATTTGCGATATAAGAGTTTGAAATTGTCTACGAGGACACCTGTCGACAACGTATCCTATCTGATACGCGACTAGTGATCCTCCGATAATGTAGGCAGTGACAAAAATTTCAAACTCAACTAATTAATTTGAAATCATTTACAGCCGCAAGGCTGAGCCACTAGGCGATATAAGGAGATCTTCCTGTGGAGAAAGAGATGTCGGACGCCTGTGTAGCTCAGTGGTTAGAGCAGTCGACCGGCAATCGAAAGACCTGGGCTCGAATCCCAGCGCAGTCGAAAGCGTCATTATTTCCACAGAAAGATTTTCAAATTCTTTAAATATTTTATTTATTTTAATTTGATACTGAAGCTCAAACCAATTTTATAATAATATTACAGATGATGCGAATTACACATTTTCTCAAAGTCACTCAATTTCTTTTTGAAATTAAGTGAAACAGGAAATTCAATTTATTTAAGGCTCTATCAGCCTTAAGGAACACATTCTCATCATGGCGCTCGCGCTTCGCGCTCGATTTTCTGTATACATTTCAGTAACTTTTTAATAAATTACATGATTAAAATAATTTATTTTCTTCCAAATCTCTCAAAAAGGAAAAACAATTGTAGACTTTATATAAGGAAACGATTTTGCAGAACAACGCTTATTTCGTATCTCACATGTTTTGGTGAAAAAAATCGGATTTTTTTAATATTCATAATCAAAACATAAAATATACATCCTGTCCCGAAATGTCTTAATGAGAATTTGTAGACCTCATTTAGGCAAACAATTTTCCATCTAAACGTTTTTTTTGTATCTCTCATATTTTGTCTAAAAAATGGAATTTTTTAATTTTAATCGTATTTTTTGGAATTGAAACGAAAAATATATGTTTTATCAGAAACTGTGTGAGACAAAATTTGTAGATCTTTTTGAAACAAACAACTTTGTATTCTTACGTTTTTTTCGTGTTTCGAATATTATTGCTAAAAAATTGAATTTTGGATTTTCAATAGTTTTTTTTTTAATTAAAAAGATAAATATTCATCTTATGAAAAAATGTTACAATTCAAATTTGTAGGTCTTTATTTATTCAATAATATTGTATCATAACGTTTTTTCGTATCTCGTATAATTTAACTGGAAAATGGAATTTTGATATTGACTTTTTTCGAATTTGAATATGCTGTAACATTTCTAATTTTGATTTAATCAAAAAATGTTATCAGGATAATTTGTAGAGATATATGAGCAAACAATTTTCTATCTAAACGTTTTTTTTGTATCTCTCATATTTTGTCTAAAAAATGGAATTTTTGCATTTTAATCGTATTTTTTGGAATTGAAATGAAAAATATATGTTTTATCAGAAACTGTGTGAGACAAAATTTGTAGATCTTTTTGAAACAAACAACTTTGTATTCTTACGTTTTTTTCGTATTTCGAATATTATTGCTAAAAAATTGAATTCTGGATTTGCAATAGTTTTTTTTAATTAAAAAGATAAATATGCATCTTATGAAAAAATGTTACAATTCAAATTTGTAGGTCTTTATTTATTTAATAATATTGTATCATAACGTTTTTTCGTATCTCGTATAATTTAACTGGAAAATGGAATTTTGATATTGACTTTTTTCGAATTTGAATATGCTGTGACATTTCTAATTTTGATTTAATCAAAAAATGTTATCAGGATAATTTGTAGAGATTTATGAGCAAACAATTTTCCATCTAAACGTTTTTTTTGTATCTCTCATATTTTGTCTAAAAAATGGAATTTTTTAATTTTAATCGTATTTTTTGGAATTGAAACGAAAAATATATGTTTTATCAGAAACTGTGTGAGACAAAATTTGTAGATCTTTTTGAAACAAACAACTTTGTATTCTTACGTTTTTTTCGTGTTTCGAATATTATTGCTAAAAAATTGAATTTTGGATTTTCAATAGTTTTTTTTTTAATTAAAAAGATAAATATTCATCTTATGAAAAAATGTTACAATTCAAATTTGTAGGTCTTTATTTATTCAATAATATTGTATCATAACGTTTTTTCGTATCTCGTATAATTTAACTGGAAAATGGAATTTTGATATTGACTTTTTTCGAATTTGAATATGCTGTAACATTTCTAATTTTGATTTAATCAAAAAATGTTATTAGGATAATTTGTAGAGATTTATGAGCACTATCAAAAACCAGGATTGGAATTTTTGATTTTTTCAAAAAATTATTTTCAAAAACACAAAACTAGTGCTCCATCCCTCAATTTTGATTGGATGTGGCTGGTTAACGAACTTGTCTTTACTTTTTCGGCTCCGATAAAGTGTACCAAAGCTCAATTCAATCTGATATTTCTATCGAGAGTTATGCCGCACACGACCTACAGACAGACAGACAGACACTTTCGTAAAAACCCTTTTTTATGACTCAGGGGGTCTCAAAACGTAAAGATTTGATGAAAATATCGAAAGTCATTTTTCACATAAAACCAATACCTTCTCATCCATGATGAGAATGTAAAAATCTATCATTTTTATTTGATTCAAACGTTTACTGACTTAATTTGTCCAAGATAACATTTTCCACGTTTTTATTTTTTTTTAATCTCGGCAAAAGAAAATTATAATTAAAAGACTAAGGTAATATCATAATTTTTTTTTTTAAAAGCAATGTATTATTTTTACTAAGAAAAATTTATGTTTCACTACGTCAATTACAACTATGTCTATACGCCTTTTATGTCTGAACTGAATTTTTAAACACATTCTGAGCCGATGCAACGATCTTTTAAAGGTAACAATGTTATGATATTTTTTGCTATAGGTTAGGACTTTATATTGTTTGTTTATCTATTTATTTAATTCATGATTGTATTACATTTTTTAGTCTTGATAAGGACTGAGGAATCAGTCGAAACGTTGACTTATAGACGGAAAGAAATATATTTCAATTTTAAATGATTTTAAAATGAGGTATTAATTTCCTGAATAACATCTTTTTACAAAAATACCAGAAAGGCCATCATCCTCAACAATTTTAACAATTTTAAATTTTAAGTTCATTATCGTTTAGAGAGATATGTTAAACTGGCAGGACCACATTGTCTAATTCATGTTTTTGATGTGTGATAATTTAGGGCGCGTTTAGTGCTAATTTAGAACCGTATTCGGAAATATATTGTTCTTTAAGTTTTTTAAATACTGAGTGTCACCTCTGCCTTAACGTTAATCTGGCATTTTCACGCTATAAAACGCATGAAGATGTACTGCTCTATAAATGTGACATTGCCAAGTTTACTATCCAATAATTTTTTAAAATAATGAGTGTTACCTCTGCCTTAACGTCAAACCGAAATGTCCACTCTTGTAAACACATGAAGATGTGAATTGAATTCCCTTGTTAGTATATAATTTAGGGCTCAATTAGTGTTCCCAAATTACACTACTGAAAAAATGACTGCATTTTAATTTTTTTAAAATTAGGTGTACTCTTGGCGTAGCCAAAGGCTTGCACTTTCATACAGAAATAGACGTAAACAAATTAAATAATCATTGGTTGATGTCTATTCCTGCACGAAAGTGTCAGCGTATGACTAGGTCGAAAGTACAACACATTTGAAAACAAAATTAAAGTGCACTAACTTTTGCAGTGAGTAATTTGAGAACGCTAATTGAGTCCTAAATTATAATATACTACCAAGTAAATTTAATTCACATCTTTATATATTTTGCAGTGTAGACATACCAGCTTAACGTTAAGCCAGCGGTATGAAACGAGCCCAAAATTATGACATGTAAAAAACTTCAATTTGACAATTTGGTAATTTTGAATTTTGTTTTTTGAAATATATTTCCCTTTGTAGAAAATGAATTTTTTATAAATAATTCAGCTTAAAAAATGGTGGTTTTGTAGGCTATGTTCGCACAGACAGGAGAATGCAGAGGAAAGTGAACCCTGCATAGTTTTCGGTCCTTTTCAGCAAGATAATGGTGAGTCTATTTTATTAAATTCTTTTTCCCCTTATGCGGCCAGAAGAATGGTCCGAAACGACACGAAAATAAATTTTATCTAAATTAAAATCACATATATACATTTCCTCCTGAATGAGAATTCCTTTTTTCATCTTAAACGTGTAGTGCGCTTCATTGCAGGTTCATGGTAGTAATTTATAAATAATGCGTACACGGAGAGAAATAATTAGTGCCCTGCAATTCAGACAAACTAGTGTTAATAGTGGACTCTACTTATAAACTAGTGATTTTAAAAATTTGTCTGCACTGCAGTCTTGTTTGATCGTGTTTTGTCTGTTCGTCACAAAGCTTTCGTACATGCTCCGCAGTGTTAACCACTATTTATTTTAGTGATTATCCACTAGTTCACAGTGGCGTACTTCGCATTTTGTCACATAGTGGATAACCACTAGAAAAAAGTGGTTTTCCACTATTTTGGATTTAGATAGCATGCATGACATACGGTATTGTCGATGCATTAGATATGCTGTGCTCACATGCATATTATGTGAGCTTCAAGCATTAGCCATAAGATGTTTTGTTGTGAACATTAAGGTAGTTCGAGCGGACACTGTCACTCTGAAGTTAATCTCGAGTGAAATGTCGTCTGCAACAGAAAGTAGGGAACTTTATAAGGTTTCTACAATTTTTGATCGGCAATACCGCGCGCGCGTTTATTATTGAATTATCCAGGATCCCGCCACTTGCAGCCACTTCATCATCTTTAGTGCTCTGCAACGTTGCCATATCTTTCAATTGAAAATGTCAAACGTTCACAAAGTATGAAAAAAGTAGTTTATTAATGAAGACTTCATTATATATGTCAATTTTTTTATATCTTGTGCTGCGTTTTCAAGTTATACGACAAATAGCGGCAAATAAGGATACTTCCCATAAGAGCTCAGCTAATTTCATTTTTTAATTTCTCAAAAACTGTGCTGTAACAACGATTGATTTTTTTGTATAGACATCCGTTATACTGCCTAAATTCAGTATACAAAATTACAGAACAATCTTGTGCTAACTGGGTTTCCGTTCGAACTACCTTAAATGGCCAGTGTACCAAATACTTGAGTTTTACGTTCGTCACACGTAAAATTAACTAGTGTGAATTACTCTAATTCATTTATTTCAAACTCGTTATTTTACTTGTTCTCGAAGCTTGGTACCATTAACGTGCGCGGCACTAGTTATTTCTCTCCGTGTATGAAGAATATTGTTTACAAATCGCCAAAAGGAAACTCTTTTGGATAGAATTGTTTGTCCATTTTGAATAGAGTTTTTTCCAACCACTAGTTTTATTTGTCCTGCCTAAAAAAACAAAGTTAAGTAAAAAATTAGTTGTCTCGTCTTGGTGTACGTGCATACATGGTCATATTGTTTAAAAAAATTGTCAAATGAAAACTATTGGTCAGTATCGTTTGTCCATTTTGCATAGAGGTTTTTCCAACTACTAGTTTTGTTTGTCCTGCCTAAAAAACAAACTTATAAGTAAAAAACAGGTGGCCACGGTGAAGCTAAAAAACATGATTACTAAAAGGCCTCAATTTGCAATCAAATATTTCAATCGATTTGAACCACATTCAGACAACTTTCGACGATTTATATTTTAAAAACGTATTAAATATTGGGATCAAAACTTTTCAGTTTTTAATTTTTAATATTAGTAGTAATCGTGCTACAAAAAAACTTCATAAACAGAAAAATTCTGTCTAATTAATTCAAGCTAATATGAGATCAGAGGCCAACTGAATTACTTATATGGACTTATTTTTATGTATAACTGATAAAGCTCACTACACGTTTAAGGGGGTCGTCTACCTTCGCGCAAAAATTTCGAGCCTATTTTCAACCATGGTTTATGAAAAAACTACACATGATATTGAGCAACGGTTTTCCATATTTTATTAGCACACTTTTAGACAATAAACGTCTCAGTCGACTTTGTGGCACGATTTCACCATTCCGGTTTCTTGAAGAAAAAAAACGAAAAAATGTCTTTAATTGTTATTACGTTGGCTCGGTCAGGACACAAGCTCTTTGAAAGATATCCAGATCTTCCAAAAGGGCAGGCGTTTTAACAAAAAAAAAAAAATTGTTTACCGTTTTTTTCGAGCTGAAAAGGGCTGTAAAAATTAAATAAAAAAAAACTTTTTCAAAAATGCTCGTGTCCTGACCTAGCGATATGTCTGCTGAAAAGTTAGAGAAAAAGAAATCCCCGATGTTCCGAATATTCTAGACGGGCTCTTGCCAAAACTTTTTAAAGACACGACTTTTGGAGAAACGCGTTTAAAATTTTTTGAAACCTCGAAGGTAGACGACTCCCTTGAGTTAAAAAATGAAAATTTCCTCCAGGAGGAAATGTTCGGTAAGGCATTTGTTTAGTTGATTCAGCGACACTTTTATCACATCTTTCCTTTCATGAAAAAAATCTATTAATAATTAGAAAGCTCTTACAACTAATTAGTTATCCTCTCAAGTTTATAGATTATCATACACATAACAGAGATTTTATATAACCTTGAAAAGAATAATAATATTTCCAACAATAATGATAATGAAGATAACTTAAAAAGAATTGTTTATTCCATACTATGAAAACATCTCATTTACAACTAAAAGAATATTATCTGATTTTAATTTAGAAACAATTTTCAGAGTCGATTTTAAGTTAGGTAATATGATTTAATTAGGTAAAGATCCATTAGATACATTAGAACAGTCCAACGTGGTTTATAAAATCACTTATAAACATTGTAAAAAAACATACATAGGTCAAACAGGTAGGTTCCTTCGGACGAGACGGAACGAGCATTGTAATAATATTAATCTTAACGAAAAATACCACAATGTTGTCGGCAAACATATATTAGAATTTGATCATGATTTCAATTTTGAAAAATCTAAAAATTTTACATAGAGATTATTAACATTTTTTTTTTTTTTTGATTCTATCAATTGATGTTTTAAATTGATGTTTTTAATTAATTATTCATAATTAAAATTTGAATATACTCTCATCAATACAAGGTCACTTACATAATAACTATATTAAAAACATTATAACATTTTTAGTTGGTCAAATATAAAATTAAATTAAATAGATATGGGGGCAAGAGAAACATGCTCTGCTCTCAAGTTAAAATTTAAGACTGACAATAATAATTTAAGCAACATATACACAGTGACTATGTGAAATTGTTGTGAATTACATTAAGAGAGAAACGGTAATAAACAAAGATAAACGAATAATAATAAGGATCAAGAACTAATGTATTTTTGAAATTGAAATAAAATTTGAAAAAGCAGTCTATATTAATTTTTAATTATTTGTTATTATTCATTTGATTGTTATTAAATTGTTCACATTTTAAAAAAAATTTCTAAGAAAAAAGATCCAATAACATATAAGATTTATTAAGATTTTAAATACCTGTAATTTTTTAAATACTATTGCTACCTTTTTTTTTTTTATATAAACCATTTCAGCAAAATTTGTTTTATTATGTAACACTGATGTTTTTTCTCATAGAAAACAGTGGTTAGTATCATCTCCATTTTCTGTTAAGTTTTTGCTAATAGCATTATGATATTTTTCATTCAACTTGATATTATCAAAATGTTCCTTTCTTCGAATTCTCAAGGGACGTTTAGTTTGGCTTATATAACATTTTTCACATTTGCAATTAATTTTGTAAACTACGTTTTTCTTATCCATCCTATCTAATGGATCATTACCCAATTTTATGGATTTACTTAATTTTGTACTACTGTGAAAGATAGTTTTCACACCCAACTTATTAAGAATTCTTTTTATATTTTCTGAAATATTACCATAATATGGAAAAGAAATAATTGGTTTTTGGAAAAGTTGTGAGTTGTCATCAATAACCTTGATATTAGGTTGTTCTTTTTCATATAGATTTCATGAATTCTATTGTTAATATGTTTGTTAATAATTTCTGAAGCAAAATTGTTCAAGAAAAGTAAGTCAAAAACTGTCCTTAAATTATCCTGGTGGAATCTCTTATCTGAAAGTAAAATTGCCCGATCAACAAGTTTTGATAACCCACATTTTTTGGTGTGTAAGATGTTTCGAAAAAAAATTTAGAAATCTACCAGAATCCGTATCTTTACGATACCAATTAGTTATAATCGAATTATCCTGGTTCCTAATGAGGCTGATGTTTAGAAAGTTAAGAGAGTTATTTTTTTCTACTTCATACGTAAATTTTAATCTGTCATGATATGAATTAAACACTGAGGTTACAATTTCTATTTTGTTATTTAAAATTAGGATTAGAGTGCCATCAACATATCTAAAATATAGTGGAATTGTAAAATCAAAATTACACAGACAGTTCTCTTCCAAATCTTGCAGAACAATATCAGCAATTATTGGAGAAATCGGAGACCCCATAGGAGTTCCATAAGTTCAATTGAAGTTGTTTCTTTCAATTCAAAAAAATGTAGTAATTTACTTATGGGGAATGAAGAATCTTACAACATCGATGTTTTTTAAGTTTCATATCGATATTTCTTCAGACATCGATGTTGTTGTTTACGACGTATCGCTGTTTCGATGTATCGACGTTTTTCTTTCGATGTCCCATCAGTAATCTGCACTAATCGCAGTAAGTCCATGGCAAGGCATGCATAGAAAGGATGTTCGCTTCTTCCTGGCACATACAAGATGTACGATTCAAATTTTTTCGGTCCCTAAAATGAAACATCTCATTCCTCGATAAAATTTTCACGAAAATGTCAATGATATGCTGTTACCTAAGAGCTATAAGCAATAAAAAACAAAATAGTCGGGAAATTAGCATGTGAGATGATCATAATAAATTAGTTGTGTCCTGAAATATTTTAACGGCAAATGAGATGCTAAATTAAGAAAACTGAAAAAATTTAAAGCGTGCATGTTACATGTGCCGGGAGGAATTGAAAACGCTCATTTTATCTCATTATTCATTTATTTATTATTCTACACAAAAACCGATTGGAATATTTAAGAATGATCATTTTACAAAGAAAAGAAACATTCAAGTACGTTAAGAACTGCTACTTGTTGTGAATTATGAACACAGAATTTTGAATTCTTAACATTGTGGTACGATCAGAATTTGATTAAATCTCACGATGGAAACGTATGTTGCCACATTTATGCCGCGTAGAAAACTCTAAATTTTGATTCATTGATTTTTTATTGTTTTGGTATGGGGTAAAAAGTCTGAAATGGACATTTTTTAAAACTACGAATTTTCAAATACTTGAAAAAAAAAAGAATTTTATTCACCCTTAAGGTCGTTTGATAATCAAAAAATTAGGAAATGCTGTTTATTTTAGGTTTCCACATGTTTTTATCCGAAAAATATCAAATTTCATGTTTAAATTTGTGTAGAAACAGAAACAAAACTTTATTTTTATTTTTGTATTGTCAATATTAATATTATTTTTCAAAACAAGACGTGTTTGACTGACATATACAAGTTCACATCAAATTATAATTCGTACATATCTACGGTCTAGACCCTTTTGGTATATAATTTATTTTAATTTTTTTGTTATAAAAAAATTAAGAAACATACATTCTATATGCTCGCTAAATCGGAATCACTTGCATTCACTGGAAAACAGTGAATATACACAGGTAATCAGTGTATATCCACTGTTTTTCAGTAAATTTCACTAATTCCGATTTAGGGAGTAATTTCCTGATAAAAAATCCTTCAACAAAGATTCATAATAAGAATGTTTCATTTAATTGAAATAATTCTTGTTTTATTTCAGAGAACTGGTCTCCTAAAAAATATGTAACTATATAAGTATACAAAATGTACATTCTGGATTTGTTTGACCAACAGTTTGTTCAGTAAAATCATGCAAATATGTATGTTAATTTTGTTGAAAAGAATAAATTTTATAACGCTATAATTCAGAAATAGGACGGCTCACGGAATTGCTGTAAGAAATAAAGTTTTATTTTTTTTTGAAAATTGCTAAAATTAACTTAAAAGACTTATTTTTTTCTGAGTAAAACTTAATTGTTTTCAACGATTGCTTGAATAGAAAAAACGGATTTGCGAAAGAATATTTAGGACATTCTCGTTCAAACGATTTGATTTATGTTTCAAATATAGTAATCATGGGAACAATAAATATCGTTTCACTCCTAAATTGTAAATATTTCTTACACCTGAGATGCGGCAAACTGATCACTAGGGTGTTTGTCTCGTTGCCGTATCTCAGGCGTTCGTTGCATGTGAGCGATAGCGCGATCGACAAACAGATTTTCGAAGTCTGTTGTCGATACAATTACCGTCGACAAGAGCATTTTAACTTTTATTCCTCGGTGAAATTTTATCGACATTGAAAACTCATATTTTTAAAAATTACTGGGATTTTAATAAAAAAGAGTTTATTTTTACGAATTTCGTTTGAATTAACGCACACTGGTTTGAAATAGGATTTTACTGTTCATAATCGGCTACAGGCATAGAGATATTATAGATAGAGGAGACAAGCCATAGGTCGCTCTGTGAGTGGCAACGTCAGTCTGTAAACTCGGTGAGAGCGAAAGAGAGAGACGATAAGAGGTTATTCTGTCTTTGTCTACGAGTACCGCGTTAGCCTCGGCGTTAGCGAGAGACAGCCTAACCTACAATTCACTCTCTCTCTCGCCCGAGCTGACAGGTTTCAGGCTGCCTTGTCTCTATCTATAATATCTCTATGGCTACAGGTCGTATTTCTTAAGGTAGTACGATCACGAAAATTAGACGTCAGGCAAAAATAGATAATTTTGCTTTCAACAATAGCATTATTATTATTGAAGGGCTAATTTGAAAAAGAAAAGATTATTTTTCATGAAAAAAATTTGAAACACAAAAAAATAATGTTATTAATAAATTTTATTTTTGCCCAAACTTATTTTCTTATCGCTTCGAGCAAAATTTTTAAAAATGATGCGATTCTAATAAATCACGATTCATTTTTTTAGGAAAAAGATTCTCTACAACTTGACTGTTTCTGATTTTTGAAAATGAATTCTTTAATGGCTGAAATTATAAAAAAACAATCTTTCAAAATAAAATTTTTATAAACAAATTGCTGTATTTGATAATAATTAATTCAATTTCAAAAATAGGAAACGGTCAAGTTGTAGAGAATCTTTTTTCTAAAAAAATGAAGAATGAAGAAAAAAAAAATTAGAATCGCATCATTTTTAAAAATTTGGCTCGAAGCGATAAGAAAATAAGTTTAGGCAAAAATAAAATTTATCAATAACATTATTTTATTGTGTTTCAAACTTTGTTCATAAAAAATAATCTTTTCTCTTTCAAATTAGCCCTTCAATAATAATATTGCTATTCTTGAAAGCAAAATTATCTATTTTTGCCTGAGGTCTAATTTTCGTGATCGTACTACCTTAAGCGATTTTGAATTTTGTTTTTTATAAATTCTCAACATTCAATTTTTAAGAAAACTGTTGACTGCGATTTTTAAATTTTTTTCATAGAGCAACAAAACATAAACAAAAAATGGTGATAAAATTGGCCATTTTAGCTTTGCGGATTTTTAACTTAAGAAAAAATGCTGAAATAAACTCACTATTGGCCAGAATTATTGCAACTGCTCTCATAGAATAGAGATGATTATTAATATGATAATGATAAGCATAGAAATTTTGTTTATAAAACTGTTTATATCAAACGTATATAATTTGTTAATCAATGTTGTTGGTTACGTATCACAATTGAGCTTATTTCAACAATAATTGATGCAGAAATATTTTTTTTACACCATGAAATGGCAGACTGTGACATTTTTATATAGAAAATGTTATTAAAAATTACACAAATTGTTATTTAGTGTCTCACATCTAGTTTTAGAATCACTGTTAGGTTATTGGCGGATAATTACCGTGCAAAATGGCTTTTTTGTATTAAAAAGTAAAAAGTCTAAGTTTTTGATCTGAAAAATGTTTATAACAATCTTACAAATTATTTTTTAATTAATTTTATGGGTTAATTATCACAAAAAATATCATTTCAACAATAATTGAAGGAAAAAAATTTTTTTCCGAGAGTAAACGGCCGATTGGGTCATTCGTTTATAGAAATTGTTATTAACAATCTACATTATTTATTTTAATTAAGATTAAAGTTTAAAAATGCCTTTGAAGGCAATTGTGAATCACCTCTGGTCCCAAGAATCAATCTACCTGTAATAGTAATTGATAAATTATGTGAATATTGTGGTGTAAATTATGACTCATATAAAAATTCTTAGCAATTAGAGTGAAAGCAAAATTTTTTTGACAAGAAATACGCGCAAAAAAGAATTTGTTTATAATAATTAACTTACATATTTAGAGGATTATTTCTTTTCTATGATAGCAGTTGCAATAATTCTGGCCAACAGTGAGTTTATTTCAGCATTTTTTCTTCAGTTAAAAATCTATAAAGCTGAAATGGTCAATTTTGGCACTTTTTTTGTTTATGTATTGTTACTCTGTGAAAAAAAAAATCGAAATCGACAATTTTCTTAAAAATTTAATGTTGAGAATTTCTAAAAAACAAAGTTTAAAATCGGTTAAGAAATACGACTCGTAGCCGATTATGAACATTGAATTCCTATTTCGGACCAGCCCCCTGTATCTTGCCACCAAATGCATAAGAAAAAAATTACGTGAAAGTTGACTGCCACCGGTGGCGGCGCTGACTGTTCATAGGCCCTAGATTCAAAAAAATGCATAGGAAAGAGCATAAAAAATTAATTTTCTCCTAATAAAAACTATTTTATCGCATTTTCTTATACATGACAATAACCTAATAAGATCTTCATATTTTTCAAAAAAATTTATTCTCTTCGAAAAGGTTAAGAAATTCACTTTAGGCAGAAAATCTAATTTCTAAATTCTGGCGGGAATTGCATTATTTGTATCATGTTTTTTATTTTATTATTGTTTTGCGTTCATTTAAATATTAAAACTAATAATTAACCTCGTTACAATAAAATTTGATAATTTTTCATATTATATAACACATATATAATATAACATATAACAAAAACATATAATACATATACTATATATACTGTTTGGAATTTGGACTAAAATCTGTTAATATTATACTATGAAATATATTAATAATATATTATTATAATATATTATAATGCAAAGCAGTGAAATAGTTTTAAAACAAATTGCACTTAGATTATTGTATAAATAACATAGAGTAAAACTGATTTTTTAATTGACTGGAGTTTATCTAATAAAAGTAATTCTCTGATAACTTATATTAACGTCTAATTTTTTTGTTTAGATGATATGGTGTTCTCATCCATTTTGAACATCTCATAAATATAATATTTGATATGTGAGCACATTATTAAGTTAGGCCTCAGTCAGCTTTGCTGCCTTTTTCTTTTCAAGATTGGCCTTCTTTATATCAGCCATCTTAATTTTTTTTAATTATAAATTTAAGTTTCCAATTCCTATTACTTTAGGAATTCTATGTAATTCAGTAAAACTATGAGCTATAAAAAGTAAGGAATCTAAATTAACAAAAAATCTAAACATATTCTTTTATAAAGTTCAAAACTTTATTTTAATAACAAAATTGTTAGAAATCAGAAAATTTTTTTCCATTTCAACAGAATCCAATTTTAACAGGCTCGCATTAACTTTAATTCAGAATTTTAAAAAATATTCTTTTTCATCTATTCTTTATTTCAGACACTTTCATTTATCTATTTTTTAACTTCTATCACACAAAATGTTTGTAACTGAATTTGTTTGAGATAAGTATTTGAGAGACATTTATTGCGGTGCAAAAAAAATTCATTGCACAACTAGATACAATTAATTAATATTGAGACATTAAACTTTATTATATTATGAAATTAATTGTTAATATCTCTATTAAATAAAATGTTTTATTTTAAACTAATTAAGAAAATAAACAATGTGTTCGATGTACTTACTCTTCCCAAAACTGTTACTCCATCGGGTGTATAGGTTAACCTCTCTTGAAGAATATCTTCTGGCTTAAAATGCTTTTCGCAAATCGCATGACCTGCTTTTAATCTGATGTCATCGCGAAGGATAGCAATTTGCCATAATTTTATCGTATTTTCATCCTTCGGTACAATGAAAAAACGAACTTTGTCAGAGCAAGACTTATATCCGGATTTGCACCCAAAACACACACATTTCACCATTTTTTACATCAATTTTGTTGGAAATTTGTTTCTAAACTCGCGAACTTTATCTCACTACCGTTCAAGAACTCGAACATTTCAAAATTTACAGAGAAAAGCTTAAAAAACTATGTTTTGTAATGTGATTTTCGTGTAAGTCGGCCCAATGAACAGTTAGCGCCACCATGGCAGCCAGTCACAATTCATGTCATTTTCAACTCAGAGATGCAGGGGGCTGTTTCGGACTACTCTGCAACGAGGTAATACTGAGATAGGGATTTTCCGGTAACAACCTCAAAACAGCAGGATTCTCTTTCCCGGCTGTACTATCGTAGTTCACTTCCGTGGTTTGAATTTGAGTGTTACTCACGAATTTAAATGAATTCGGTTTTAATTTCCCGTGATGTCTCGGGTTGAGAGCACAAATATTTTTTATTTTTCAACAAATACTTCTTGTTAGTTACAAGAAATCCATTTTTAATATATCTATAATATAAAAATATTAAAAGTCTGATTTCATTTGTTCAATTGCTTTTCTGCTTATTAATTTGAATATAAAACAATCGGTTGCATTAATCGTTTTTTTGTAAACAATAGAGATGCCGTTAGAATTAACATTTTGGACAAAAATTCGTATTCTGTAAATTTATTAGATATATTTCCTATTATTCATCGACAGATCTGTTATGTTTTCAGAAAAGCCATGAATTGTACTTAAATACCTCTTAAATTTGCAGAAATTTTATGCTGTCACTTTTAATTCACGGACTCAATAAATGCAATAGATGTTTTTCCTGTTCGTAAAAATTTTTTATTTGCTCTCCCGATTATATGAAAGTGGTGACATGTACTTAACAACAAAAAAACTCCCCAGGAAAAGTTTGAAGTAGCGAGAATCCTAAATGTCATTATACATGTGCTTAAGAAAACAAATTTTGGTAAGTATTGGATCCAATTATTTTTGTTTCTCAATGGTGCTCAGAGTACTTTTAGTATGAACGAACCCTTGGCTTGACTTATTGGAGTGTGGTTCTCAGGGAAATGAGTTTATGGTGGAAAATTCAGTGGTTAACCATGATCTTACAGAAAGAAATATAATCGTTCACAGTGTACGCAGGGCTCGGTTGCGCATGTGAAAATAAACACGTATCTTGTAGGATGAGTTCGCGCACGACACCGCCACCGACCTGGTGATTATTCGGTAGTAAGAGTACTGGGGACGCGGTCATGTTTAATAATGCGAGGTGAACCGTAACTCAGACCCGTGGTAACTCTTTGAACCACGGTCACATAAACCACGGATTTATATGCGAAATGCGAGGAACATTGCTCGCGAGTTGTGTTTTCCATGGCGCGAACTCTTCAGATGAAGAGAGAGAGAGAGAGGGGGGGGGGGGGATCAAGTAGAGAAAAACGATGAAGGCTTAGAGAGAGATAAAGATGAGAAGATCAAGCAATTCACAAATGCTCCTTCGAATTCCCACGTTGGATTTGCAACATCGCATTTGGGACGATGGCAAAATATTTCTTCTTCTTTTACTAAAATACCATAATTTCCCACGTTACTTTATGTGACCAAATTACCAATTGCTCTTACTTTAAAATTTCGATTCATCACATGACCTAATATTTGTATTTCCAAATTTTTATTTTTCTGAATCACGATTTTACCTAAATCCCACTTCATCGCAATGTCATGTTACAGATAAATCATTTGACCTTAAAAACATCCTGTCAAAAAATAACAGCGTCAAAGTCAAACACATAGAAAAAAGATTTGATTGAATCAAAGAAAATGATTTGTTTGAACGACTTTCTTTGATTCAAAGAAATGATTTGTTTAAATGAAATAAAATTGTTTTGATTCAAACAAAATATCTTTGAACCAAATAAATATTTGTTTGAATCAAATTAATTTTTGTTCAAAACAAAGAAATTAATGCATTGATATATGGTCAAAGATATAATTTGTTTGATTTAAGGCAGAAATTTATTTGATTCGAAAAAATATTTATTTGGTCCAAAGATATTTTTTTTTAATCAAACAAATCTTGTTTCATTAGAACAAAACATTTCTTTACATCAAAGAAAGTGTTTCAAACAAATAATTTTTTTGATTCAATCAAATATTTTGTCTGAGTGAAATTAGCCAATCAAAATTTATAATGATTTGGAGTAAAAATTTTCATTAGCTGGATTAAATTTTCCTGTCACTATTCTGCGTCTGGATGTGATTTAGGTTAATTGATTTTTCTGGGACACGATAATTCGATGAAGTAGGATTTAGGAGAATTACTGATTCAGATATATAAAAATTATAACGAATAATAATTCGAAAAAAAGAAAATTGGGTTAAATGATGATTCCTAAAAATAAAAATTCGGATAAATAGTTATTTGGAAATATAGAATTTAGGTTATGAGATGATTAAATCATCTTTTGGAATAATAGCAATGAGTCAAAGTAGGAAAAAAAAATTCAAAAAAAAGCTATCCGTTTTTTGTTTATACAAAAAAGTTTTTAAACTTAAAATTAAAGAGGAAATTTTACTTTTTCAATTAAATTCCATAATTTTTAAACATGGTCTCTTATATGTATACCAAATTTCATTAGTATAATTTCAAAGGTTTCTTTGGAGTAAATTTCCAAAAAACGACCCCTTCAACCCCGCCAAGTAGAAGGTCCCCTTAATTTTTATGATTTGGTGAACTAAACTTCATACATTTTGTGACCTTATATTGATTATAAAAAGGTGAGTAAAATAATAAAGAAGGTTTTCATAAATAAAATCGAATAAAATAGTTATCACTTTTCGTTTATTTTGCAAAAGTCTTCATCCACAATAACTTAATCTTAAAATTCAATTATCTCATGATATAAAAATAACAATGAGTGACGTTTAATTTGGCACCACATAATTTCCATTAGATTAAGATATCTTATTCATATTTCCAGTCATTTTTCGCTCTTATTCGAAACATTAACAGAGACACATAAATTATACATGTACAAACATTATCAAACAAATTCAACTTATTATAAATGCAATATAACAATTTACATTGTGATACGAAGGACTTTTATTGTCGCACGTGCTATTTACATTCTATTTACTGGCCTGCGTCCCTTCTTTCACAAAAATTTTGTTAAGCATCTTTTATTTACAATTTGACCCTGTCTAACAACGTCAATTAATTACAAGATAAAGAATTCTCACAGAGAGATTCTCGTCTTTGAATACGGTGTATACCTACTGGATTGCACTTGTTCTAATTTGGATTAAACTCCATTAGCGATAGTAACAATACTTAAGGTAATGTAAAATACTGGCCTTTATTGACTTCGCCGATACTAAATCGATTAGTACTTATTACAATATTATACCGACAATAGTCCGTTTTGGGGCGAGGTATCAATTTACGAAACCGCTTTTTTATTAATATTGTTTTTTACAAAAGGGAAATTCTTCGATAATAAGCGATTTCTGTGAATCGATACCTGATACGTTCTTTGAATATTCAAATTTACTTTCATGCTTTTTTTGTATTAAGGATTATCTCTTACCAACAAAGACAAAGTTTATAAGCTAGTTGTCAAATCTATCAGGGTAACCAACAATCAATGTAGTGAGAAAGGTAAATAAAATAAAAATTGACTGGTAAAATTGAAGGGCTACAATTTTTTATTTTATACATATTTTCAATTCAATCTTGTCTCCAATCCATTAAAGATCTTTAAATTTTAGGGTTTACAATTTGTGCCTTTTAATAAAATTTAAAAAAAAATTAGTGTCATAGGAGAACAAAAAATATTTTCAACACTTTGCAAAATTTCAAAGCTTGTGTTTGTTTTAACCTATAAAAAACCTGGCTTTAATTGATTATTTACAAACCATAAATTTTTTTATCATTTGGGGAAAATTATAATATGATTAATATATTTTATAAATATTTTTTGGTAGCTTATACAAAATTACCAACTGTAATCAATATTTTTAATCTGTCGGTCAATTTTTACTATTTTTTAAAATTAAAGCAAGTTTGCTTTGAAAATGTTTTTTCTTTTTGACTTTCTCGTTTTTTGGCCCACTTTGATGGACACCCTGATTAATTGACATACACCTTATCTATGGATCTTCAATACATTTGCAACCATTAAAAAAAATTATTATGGATTTTGACAGCACGTCATTCTTCTCAAATTTTAACAAATTCTTATTCGTCCAGTGTTTTTAAGTTTGATTTTTGTCAGTATAAGCTATGATTGTTTTTGTCTCTGATCTGGAAAGGATTTACAACAAAATTTATTTGACTAGTTTGAAAAAAGATGAATACTCCGAGCACTTGAAAAAAAAAAAAAATTGCGAAACATCAGGTATGAGGGAAGATCAGTGTGTTACAAATCGGTTACTTCTTATGAGATTCGGTGCGTTAAAAGGGAACCTGTGTTCGTCGAGATGACCTTGTATCCACGGATAAAACGACGGCAGAGATTTTGTCCGCTTCATAATGAGATTAAAAGTACGTGTCTCTCGATATCATTCTTAATAAGTGCATCAGCACATATAAAAATTCCAATTTTTTTGAAAGAGCTTTCAACTTTGGTTTCGTGAAACGACAGATGAAATCAAAAGAACCTTTATTTTGTTAACCATAAGATTTGATATAAGCCATGGTGAAAGTTCCGGATTGGATTTAATTCCGCGCTATTACGTATCATTCCGAGCAAATCTGAAAAAAAATTTAATTTAGCTGGATAAAAATCTATTATAACCAAAATCGTAATAATTCGAATTGAAAACTTGGTTTATTTTTATTTGAATTAATCCGAACCAAGTTTTCAATCCAAATGAAATCTTCGGATTGGTTCGGAAACATATTTCGGAATGACTCAGAATAACTTTAATACGCTTGAATTGAATTTCAATCCGTAACTTTCGCTAAGGAGTGTTCAGTTTTTGCAGAATATCTAAAGACCACATTAGCAGTTATCGAAGAATTATAAGATAATATGTTTCATACTTCGACACGTGTCTAGAGGTCAGTCCTTAGTACAACACACCGCAAACATGTGTTTGCCCCTTTGACATGTTTATCAGTGAATGAGGTTCCAGATATTCTGCAGCATGAACATCATCAAACGTGCTCATTAATTAAAACCTGCTAAGTGGTCCTGCTCTCCAACAACGCTCAACCTGTATTGACGTAATTGAATTCTTTACTCAAGGTTGCTTTAATGAAAGATCTTCCCTGCTTTTAAGTTTACCTAATTGCTACATCAGTTTTCAATGCAAAATTTTGCATCCATTTTTATTGCTTATGACAATTTTACAAGTCGTAATGATGAAACTCAGTATCCTATTAGTTTAATGGGATGAACCTTTTCAGTATGAAACTCTGAACATATTTGGTAGAATGTTTAAAAGTCGTAAAGAAGACATGTTCAAAATCAATATGTCCAGCAGAAAATATTTAATTTTATTATAATTTGCAAGTTTCAATCACAGATTTCTAATTACTCCTCTTTACTTGTTTCCTTTCTAAGGAATCAAGATTTAAGTCCTCGTTGTAAGATCAATAGCCACGTGTCTCTTTTTTAGTGGTGGACTGTCTCTGTCGCTCATATCGTCCATATCAACATAATCTTGATCACTTTTCCTACTTCTTGTTGAAGTTACAGACTTCATTGAAAGATCTATAGGTATCTCCTGAGGTGGTGAAGAAGTAACATCAAGTTGAGGACTACCAGCTGGAGAATTATCTTTAGATCGAGTCGTTTCTAATATTGGGGTTGATCTTTGACTCTTCAAGACCGCATCCAGATAAAATCGTTTCGTGTATGATTCAATGTGATCAATTTCTGGAGATTGGGGGGTACTCGACCTTGTATTGTTATTCTGGGCTAGTCTATCATTGTTGTTAATGGTACAATTCTCATTATCAGTAGAGGTCGCGGTTAAAATGTTACTACTGCCAATTGGTGATTGTCGAAGAGTAGAGTGATTGGGAATCAGAGAGTGATTTCCATGGGATGAGGCATAGAGATGGTAAGGGGAAAACATTGTTAAACTTGGTGGTGATATGAAAGAAGGAGGTAAAAGGGACATTCCTCCCAAATGGAAACCCAAAGGTAGACCCATGAACTCTTTCCCCAAACTTGGTAAATCTGAAGGATGCGGGAGATGAGAATGGAGAGGTCTGAAGCCTGGATGGTGTCCAAATGCAGCTCTCCTTTCAGATACTTCGACGGAACTGTCACTATTGTGAGATTCCGGTGAACTGATGCTTGGAGAGGTCGAATTTTTGTAATCATCAATACCTAGAAGAAGGACTTCGTCTTTTCGAGATGTAGGGTGAATTGGTGGAGTTGTGGGGTTTTGTCTTGTCTGCTGTTGATTCTGAGAGTTATGCTGTTGTTGCTGCTGTTGCTGATGTTGCTGTTGTTGTTCTTGAAGAAGACAATGGATTTTGAACCAGTTTGACCTGCGACCATACCTTGATCCGGATTTTGACATTCCGACCAATAAACATTTCCTGAGTCGACAAGCTTTGCATGCTGTTCGATTCTTTTTGTTTATTACACATTCTCCTCCATTTTTACATTCTGATATGCTGGTTAGGTTGTTGTAGGATCGGCCGAAGAAGGACTGGAACAGAAATAACACAAATGTTCATAAAATCGTTTATAATTTGTAGAGAATTGTTTTAAAAGTGAAAAAAGTTGAATAAAAATTATTTTGGGTTTTTAAAATGTTCAAGTACCTAGTTAAAATCTAATTAAATTTTTAGAACATTTGCTTATTCTTCAATTTTTCAGTTATTTCTTTACTTAATTTTCCAATCTTTTAAATTAGAAAAAATTCAAAATTGCTAAATATCTCTAAATTATAAACAAAACGCTGATTTTTATTCAAAATTGATAAAAAGGAGATACATGATGTTGGTCGTTTGAATCAAGTTAGCATCTACAGTCGAAAGAAGGTTTTAGATTTTGCTCCGTTCTATTCTGTATCACTCTGAGCCAATCTGAAAAAATGTTTTTCAATCTAGCTAGATGTAATTTGGTTGAAAATCAATCTAACTTAATCCGAACCAAGTTTTTAATCTGAATCTATTTAAGACTTCCAATCACAGTGAAATCGAACAAAGTTTTCAATATGACACAAGTCGAGATTTCGGGTCTGAATCATTCTGATCTTTGATTGAGTGGGATTGAAATGAATTAGACACTTATTTTGTAATAATTTGGATTAGAAGTCTGGAATTAAGTCAGATTGATTTTCAGGTGATTTGCATTGGGGAAGATTAAAAAAAAATTTTGGTAATGGCTCTCATTTCCACGGAAACACGGTAAGAGTTTTGGGCTAAATTTAATTCCGGATTATTTCGTCCTTATTTCATGTCAATGGAAAAAACGTTTTTAATCTTGCTTGATGCAAATCGCCTGAAAACTAATCTGACTTAATTAGGTATTGGAATACGATTGAAAACTTTGTTCGGATTGGCACGGGATAGAACAAAATGAAGTCTAATCCGAAACTTTGACTAGAGGTTTTTGCGATTTGACTTAAAAATATCAAATGGAACTGATAGTTCACACAGTAAACTCGATCTAAAGGAGTTTTTCAAACGCCACTGCGCTTATGAAATATTGTGATCATTCCCGCCTTTAAAGTAATGGGTCACACGTTGGCATAATTGCTTTAATCGTCGTTAAGGCTGAAAGAATAAGAGCGTAGGTATAGAAATATAAAAAAATGATGATTGCTAGGGACAGTATCGATGCAGTTAAAGCTCTCGTAACTCATAATTCGTTGCCTATACCTAACATTATGTTAGCGGGACATGTAGCGTAACCACGCTCTCATTGTTTCATTCATCGAGAGTGAAGGGAGCCGACTGTGTCGGGCCCTCGACCGACCTAAGGCGCGTGCGGCCTACTGCCGTGCTCAAACTAATTGCCCAAATGGTGCAACAAGTGCGATTCTGACATCACTTAGTTTCGCGTTGGTGTTGCATCTTGTTCTTCTTGTGAAAATTTACATTTTATGTTCACGATATTATTTTTAATTTACATTAAACCCCTTGACTTAAATCTTAAAAGGAAGATTATTTAGCTAACGAAATACTAATGATATTATATAGAGTCAATTCTTGATAACATGCCGGCCGAAAACGGGCGAAATACTTGTGTTGCAAACGATTTGTGGCATCTCCAGTTTTAAAGATAAAAGAGTTTTAAATTAAAAAACATCTTTTTTCCACAGCAAGTATAGTTTTTGCTCCCTTTACTTCCCCTAGCATCTATGTAGACCTTCCCCATCTGAATGCTTACGTAATACTTAAACGGACCCCATAGAAATTTAATAGCAAAATTCCTAACAATGTAGAACTTTGCAATATTTTATAAATGATATAAATTATATATTATAATTATATAATTGATATCAATATATGACTTATAATTTAGATAATGGTTTTCGATTTTAATGTAATGCATAGGAGATACTCAAGATTGACTTCTTAATTGCGCGGGCGTGAAATTCGTGCTGATTCGAATTATGCAAAATTTTATAATTTCTCGTATTTGATAGAAATATAGATTTTTGCAGGTTTCTTCTTAATTAGTTAGTTAAGTTTAAAATTTTTACCACTGCCTACATTATCGGACAATCATTAGTCGCATATCAGATAGGAAACGTTCCCGACAGGTATCCTCGTTGACAATTTCAAACTCTTATATCACAATAATGCAAATTAAATTCAAATTTAAAGAATTTGAAATCTTTCTGTGGAAAAAAGACGCTTTTGACTGCGCTGAGATTCGAGCCTAGTGTTTTAATAGTGTAGGGAAAATATTAAGAAACAAAAAAATTCAAATATAATATTTTTATTCATATAAATAAAATTATGATAATTAAATTTGTTAACAACTGATTTTTTATAAGTAATTGATCAAATTGTTTCCAGTTATTTTTGATAAGCCAAGGAATAGTATTCAGATAAAACGGTTCAAAATAATATCTGCATAAGTTATATTAAAATGTACATATAACTTTAGTGCAGCTGTTTGGAAGTAAATTCAGAATGGATCTAGGACATGAAGGATTGTGTAAGCAAGTTCTGTACGATCGCGTTCCGCGTAAGGAATTTGGACAATTTGAACGCACCCCCCCGCAAACACCTACTGTTCAGTTTATGGGTGGAAGAGCGTCGCGCGCTGTCCACTTTCGCTTTTTCCGCTCGTCCACTCGCAATATTATTAATAGTTTCTGGTTCGTTTGTTCTTGAAACGAGCTCTTCCTGCGGCCCAGTGCTCTCATTGGGCATGCTACCGAGACTGAGTACATGACAAACTACAGGCAAGTTGCAATTTATAATTTGCAATCAGCTCCCCATACTTCCCAATAATTCCACGTATTGTTGTTGAGGACGAGTCCTCGGCGTTTATTTATTGTGTAAGGCACTTTTTAAGTGTGTCCAGAGATTCGTGCGATTGTGACTCTAGTTATAAATTAGAAATAAATAAGTGTGTCTAATTTGTTTATAAGCTGTAAATAATTACTAATTGTTGTAAGTCTCTGACGAGAAAAAAATTGTAATCTTTTTCTAATATAAAAAAGTACTTTGAATGAATCTTAACATCGGAAATTCACTGTGAAAGAAAAAATTGCAGGGTACAGATATAATTGTGGTTCCATGACCTATATTATATTGGAGATTTACGGAAACCCAAGTTTGCTTGTACTAGTACAGTCTGTATGGGTGTCAACCATATAAATTATTATAGCAACGGCATCATTATTTAGCCGTCAAATATATTTTCTTGAATTACTTAAAAAAATCACCTATATTAATATGGCTGATAAATCCCAGGCATTTCTTTCCGTGTGATTAAAGCATTCAAGTACAAAACCATAAACTACAACGTTCTAAGAGATTTTAATGTAGTGGAAAATTGCCATTCTCGAATAACCCGCAAAGAAATCAAACCAAACCACAAGACATCAAGAAATTGGAACTAATGATGGTGAAATTGTTGAAAAGGATGTGTACAATGTTTTTATTGACCACCCTTGTCGCAAACATTGACCAATATTATGTATATAGATAACAATAATCATTTGGAACCTTTTTAGAACTTTACATCTATCCTTTCAGATAGGATTTTATTCCCTTCTATTCCGCGCAAATTCGATCCTTTCCAAACCAATCTAAAAATCCAAATCAATCCGGCTCAATTCGAGTGAAACCAAAAATTTTCAGTAGAGTTGCATTAAGCGAAATTATAAACCTTTTTTCGAAATGGCTCGGATTAACGGATTAATGCCTGAATAACGCGGATTGAAACCCAATCAGAAACTTTTACCAAGTGATTATTTTATTCAAATTTTAAAGAATTTGAAATCTTTCTGTGGAAAAAACTATTGACTAGTGAAAGAGAGATACCAAAGACTAGATGGTCATTGTTTGGCAAGGATTTGAAATCGTAAAATTCGTAAAGCAGTCGTAATTCTTGGTGTCGGTCTATGGACACGAGTGCACAGAACTGCGACAGAAGCGATGACACAATCGAGAAAATGCTACCATTACGTTTCCCTAGTGGTGAACTTGCGCAAACCGCTTTGTCGTGTCCTCGCCAACAGTGTTTTCATCGACCACTCGCTTTAAGACAAGTTATTTGAAAATTTCAGTCTTAAAAAGAATAAGAATATTGAGCATTATTTAAATATTACCGGTATTTATATTCCAGCGACCAATCATTGCCAAATGTATGGCAACTATATGCATAAACTGAATAAAACATTTTGCATTCTTTTCTCTTCGTTAATACAATTACAGATTTTCTGTGAAAACTTCCTTTCTTTAGTTATTACATGATGCTAATTTCCGATTGTTTTAGTTTACTGTAACATATACGCAATAGCTACCGGAAAAATGATACGCATCTCTCATGTATTTGAAGCTATCATTGTGAGTTGCAATTGAAGTACCAGAATCCGCATGTTATGATCTTGGTGTGGAAATTGCAGTTTTCTACATTTTCGCTTCGACCTCGAGTTGCTTCCGTCTTTGTTTCAAAACTAATGCAAACTGTACAAACAGGGGCCACGTCAAAATTACAACAAAGAAACAAGAAATAAATATCACTGAACTTTGATTCTCCCTGAATTCCTAATTATATTTGAGAATTATTATCATGAACTAAGTGTGTTTTAATCATATTTTTCGCACAACATAGCCTTTACCTCACTTTGCTAAAAGTCTAAGCCACTTCGAAAAAGCTTTTCGATCTCGATCGAGGCAATTCGGCTGAAAATAAATTCGACTCAGTCTGTCTTAATTCAACACTTCCAATCCGAATTAATTTGAACCAAGTTTTCAATTCATATCAATCCAAGGTCAGGATGCTTTGGATTGCAAATTGCGTGTTGAGTCCTATTTCAAACTTTGTTTCAGTTGATCTTTTTTCAACATTTTTCGTAACTCAATCTTTAGATCCCCGAACAAATATTAGAGGAATTGGAATTCCTTTAAACTCCCAAAGTAAATTCCCAAAAGTAATTACAGTTGATGTAGTTATGTCAGCGTTTAAAAGTGAAGTCTGTGTTCAAAACAGGGTTTAAATGAATAATTATTAAAACTTGAGCACAGCACTCTAGATAATTTCTATTGTGAAATCCGTCCATGAACAAGCTTGTCTCGCGATCTATCGTCCATACGGCTCGATGCTCGGTCTCTAGCAAGAGCATTTTAAAAGTGGGGCCTCTTCCGGCGCTTCGCACTTGTCCGTCGCAATTGTTTCCGCCCTAGTTACTGATTACGTCAGGTCGACATTGTTTCGTTTCGTTATTTTCGTTTTCAGGCCCATCGTAGCATGTCACCGCCCCCTCCTACTCTTCCATACCGTAACCGTCGTCAGAACATCATAACCATCATCGCTATCGGTTTCTCTGCACCATGGCCATAGTTACTACTCATAGTACTATCTCATAAGAGACTGACTCTATTAGATGAGCATTTAAGGGGCCATTCTACTATCACACTTTTGAAAAATCGATTTTTTTGTTGCATTTTTCGATAGGTTATATATTTAAAAATATCAAGCAGAAGGAGTATTATATGATGCAAATATCGTAGATTAAGTGTAAGTAACTTTTTTTTTATAATTTTTATGTTCCGGAAACTTTAAACGTGTTTTTTTCGAAACAACGTTTTTGCGCTCGGCGTGCACGATTTCTCAAAAAGTTTTCAACCGATTACTTTCAAATTTTCCACGTTTATTCTAAATATAAATATCTATGAAGTGACGAAGCGGTTTTAAAATTTATTAATTTTATCATGGTTAAATTAACCAAAAAAATAGCAAAACAGTCGGTTTTTGAAAATTGTTGTTTAAACTACCGCTATTTTGTTACTTTACAAAATTAGAAAAATCCGCTTCGTCACTTCAGAGCTATGGGCATACTAATAAACAAAATTCTTGATTTATTTGTTTCAGGTAATGCTGACTGGGGATATCGTGCGTGCCATGGACGTGCCTTTTTTTTAAGACACTCTGTTCATTGTTAAACATTACCTAAACATAAACAATAATGTTATGTACAACATTTTTTTTGTAAACTTTGAGACTACGTAAATAAACAATGAAAATTTTATTTAATTATATAAAGTAGTTGTTGAGAAAAAAATTCTTGAAAATCACCTTTTTTCGAGATAGTAGAATGACGCCTTAATCCGATTTCGCGACCATAGTGCGAAATCCAAAATTATCAGGATAATTTACTTGAAAAACTATTAGGGTTCCATAGTGAAGTTCTGTAATTTTCGAAATTGAGTAGTAGTGTATTTGTGACATTTTAAGGATTTCATTATGCAACAAAAAATTGTGCACTGAGCTAAAATTTGGTTAATTAAATAATCATATACTGGAGATACATTGACCCTTAATTAATAATTGTAAATATATGTTCATAGTTGGATTTAGGGTTCAAGGTTAATAAAAACTCAGGGTTTTACATAATCAAACGTTTTGGCTCTGATCGGAGCCCTCATCAGTGATTTATTTTGATTATAAAAAATACATAAAACAATTTCGCTAAAAATTTTCTAATTCATTGTAAAAAAAATGTCAATTTTTCATTAATCTCTCTTTAAAAGTATTTTAGTCGGAAGCAGTTTGAGTTTTTATTAACCTTGGACCCTAAATCCAACTGTAAACATCAACATATAGCTTCAATAATTAAATAATATCGCTCTATTTTCAATCAAGATTTCCAATGAATTCGCTTGTCTGGAATCCGACTATGGTCGCAACGTTGAAACCAATGTTGGGCCCAATTTTGTGATTTTCAGTGGGACTCTGTTCTTTATGCACCTGTCCTAACTAGAAATTGCGATGTAGAAGAGGATCTAGAACTTTTATATCCTTATTTAGAAACTATAATTTGTATTTACGTTTCTTCTTCGGAATCCGAGGTAGGAACCTATAACCTGTTATGATCATACGTAGTTAACAATGTAGGATTTTTAGTAGGATTGGTATGGTTCTCAAGTTTTAGGGTTTTAGAAAAGTTTAGATCTGGAATTTAGAGATAGATGTTTAGAGGTTGAAACTCTTATTTTAGTGTGAATTTAGAACTAGAGTTTCAGACAACCACGGACCGTGGATCGTTGCAGAAACTTTTGCTCAGTTTACACTGACACTTTGGGCCTCACTGACACGCATGCTTAGCCAAACGTTTAACCTCGCCTCCATGCCATGCCGACTCGTGAAAGCAAACGAGCGCGTTGCAAAATCGTAGCAGTGCAAGTGGTCAGTAGATTGAAAAAACTGAGCAAATCAGAAAATTGATTCTTCATTGTTATTGCGAATTTTAAAAAATAACATGCATACTTTTTTGCCTTCCTCGCTGAGTATGCCCCCTTAAGAAAACGTGTCTAAAATTTTCTGAAGATTGACTGAAATTCCTGAAATTTCTCTTCAAATTATAAAACTGTACTGAATTTTCCTGACTTTATCTTAAAATTATAAAACTGTAACATAGTTCTCAGAATTCTCAGATGCAAATATGGGAGTACTCAGTTATTTCCAACTAAAAATTGAAAAACTTCTTAAATTTACATAAATGTAATTGTATTTTCAGAAATGTCTCCTAATTTTACGTAATTGTAACTATATATCGAGACAAAACCATTTATCAATGAAAAATTGATGAACTAATACTCGATTGTGTAACTAAAAATACAGAAACTTGAAAAATAAGAATTGGAAAATTAAGATTGGAAACGGCAGTATCGAAATTTAGAGAAGTCTAATGAGTGAAAAATTTAATATTTGATTAATTATAAAGTGAAGGAAAGATATAAATACTTTTGTGGATGATTTGACAAAAGAAAAATCAAAGATATAATCTTGTAATTTGGAGTTCGATAAAATATAAATATAAAAAACTAGCTGATGATCTGACATTTCTAGTTCTTCAAATGGAAATTTGAAAAAATTAGTATTTATGGAAATGCAACATGGAATTCTCAAATGCTCTCGTTTTCATTATAGAATTGCCATATTTCAAGAAGTGAATCTTTTACTCCAGAAATTCTCTTACCTTGCAGCCCTCGCAGGTGAACGCACCAAAATGGAAACCAGCCGCAGGTTCTCCGCATACTTTGCACTGTTGATTCATCTGGAACATTTAAAAAGGATGTTTTACATTTTTATTCGTAATTTTTTCAAACGAATTTTTAACTATTTGAGAAAGACAATACTCTCGTAAATATTGATTTGTAAAAAGCTTTATTCACTTGAGTAAAGTTCATTTCTGATCGCTGTTAGATTCACCTTATTTTCATAACAACCTGAAAAAATTATCGCGCATTTGCTTTGATCGGTCGATTGCAAAGAAAATAGGATAGGTAAAGCGCATTGCGCAATCTACTTTGCGCGCGAATCGCTGAATCGTAGCAAAGTAGTGCGTGTTATATTCAACAAGCGGAAAACTCCTCAACTTTTTTCTCCTTTTTTTCTTACATTTATGCCCTCTTCTTCATTTGTGTTCTTCCAGAAAAGCAGCCAAAGGAGACGACTTTTAACACTATTTCATTCGTCGATCTAATTAGGGCATTCGTTCTTTAATTGATTTATTTTTAATCACAGTCTCGCGAACTTATACTTTCGCGAAACAAAATATCCTGTTGTATTTATTATCTTGATTTTTAATTTATTGTAATCTATTATTCATTAGAGATTCTTTTAATTTTATTTTCCATAATGTTCGCAATAAAATGTTGAATTTTAAACATTTGAACATTGTTTAAATATAAATAATCTCACCCAAAAGTTATGAATATTTGTAAAATAAAATGCATCAGTTTTTAGGAATGAAAAGAAGACAAACTTGAAATTATTTGTATTTCAAGAAATCTAGTAGATTCATTAGTGACCCATATTCAGGATACTGAAAATACAATCGTGACTTTCATTTATGACGAGCAATCGCTAAATGGAAAAGTAAATTTCAGCTAATGGAAATGACATCGAAGTGTTTGATCAACGGTCTCTCTTTCCTTTCCTGACCTACACCCTAGAGTCGTTGACTTTTCTCATTTGCTGTTGTGAACCGGACGGTGTAGTGATTTCTAGTAAATACTAAGCAATTACTATAATCCTCAGGTGAGTAAATTTTCGAATCTTTTCCTCTTCTTGATCTGGCATACAGAGAATAAAGACTTACACATCGGGTCGAAAGTCAGGGGAAACTAAATTTCATAGTTGAGTATTGCAGTTGCATGACAAATAATCATTATCATCAAGTTACTGAGTCACCAAGCGCTATAGTTGACAGAAAGAAGAATTTTACCGTTGTGTGGCGTGTTCTCGCAATTGTTCATAGCTAGTGAACAATGTTAACTTGAAACTTTCCTGAACAGCACGAGCGCAATATTAGGATGGAGCAATCGATGGGTGTGTGGTTGAATCGATTTCGATCTCTGGCTGACAATTTGTTTCATGTTAAAAAGAACGAGAAGGCATGTTCGGAGAGGATTAGTACTCTAAGGAGAAAGAGATTGAGATATCGATCTGATCTGAGGCAGATCAATGGGTTAAGTTAAAGCTGCTAAAGTGCGCTGGCTGACGAGTAAGATACGATAATGGATAATCCATTGACTCGTCCAAGCCCCTGGTGTTCCGCAACCTGTGCTGATCACAGGTGCGCATCCGGCATTCTATTCAGGCGAATACAATTGACACTTTTACCTAGCTCATTATTTTTTATCATTCTTACAATACTGAATAGTTTATCTAATTATATTTGATGAGAAACTTTTCGGTATTGACTGAAAATAAATCCTACAATGATTTGAAATCTATATCAATAACCGAGGCTAAGTCTAAGGCAATAAAAACATTTTGTGGAGTGGATTAAGGGCACGTGAAATTGCGCAAATAAATCTTTGAAATATCTTTCCATTTTTGGTTTTGAATTATTTAAATTATAAACGTTAAGGAGTAGACGGACTTCTCTTTGTAACTTTTATTTAATTTCACGGAATTTATTCGATAGCTCATTTTGCATCAAGACAAGCTTTCAATCCGAATGAAATCGAACAAAGTTTTCAATTCGATTTGATCCGAGGTTTCGAATCCTAACCAATCCAGCCTCGTATTGAGATGGATTAAAATAACATTATACGGTATATGACCAACGAATTGATTCTTTACGAATTTATAAAAACTTATTCAAGTTAATAAAACCCCAAATCTTATGTTGAGCAATGAAGAAATTGCAGATGCTACATAATTTTTAAACTTTTGTCAATTAAAATTGATGTGGAAATTACAATCTATTTTTCAGTCAATTATCGAAAATCATTTTTTTCATCTATAGCCTTTCATTTTTTCTTTGTTATTTTTTTCAAGTCTCAACTCCAGATACTAATGTGCTTTGTTAAAATATATGGTTTGCCAGGAAACGAAAAAATTTGCAAAATTAAAATTGTCTTAGAGAATTACAGTCTCTCAGTTTTCACTTACATCATACTGCATTGCATAAGGATGATTCATTTTATTTCAAAGTTCCAAATTTCGATGAGATTGGAAAATTCATTTATATTTTACATTTAAATTTCAAGTTTATGTACTACAATTCAATTATTTACTTTAAATAATTTTTAATGTGTTTTTATCAGGAGTACACTGAAAAAAAATGCTATTGAATCAAAAGCATTTCTTTCCAAAAACATGTATACTATGAATTCATAAAAATATACAAGAACCAATAAATATGTTGATAATTCTAAAGCATATTGATTTGAATCTGTGATATACATGCTTTTGGAAAGAAATTATATTGATTCAATAGCATTTTTTTTCTCAATGTAATCCATGAATTTAAGGGGAAAATCCGAAAAAAACATTTATTTGTTTGATTAAGAGGTTATACCACTTTGATTGCTTCAAAAAATCGATTTTTTTTTGTACTTAAAGTACTGTTCATATATATACGAAAATAATATGCCGTTAGTTACAAATCGATATCGAAAGTGAAAGGGCAATTTTGTAACTGCAGAAGCAGAGGCGCGCTAATATTCTCGAAACTTTAAACGCCAATTTTCAATCAATCTACTTAAATCTTTTGTCAATGGTTTCATTAGATGTTTTTATAGTACAATACGTAGGATTGTTTTTTTAATTGATATTTGCATTTTTTATGCAACTATAAGTAACTTAATTCGCTAGAAAAACATCTAATGATTCCATTTAAAAAAGATTTAACATCACGTGTCACGCCGCCATTTTTGCAAAAAAGGAAAAATCAATTTCTAGCTTAATAGTAGTACAACACATTAATGTTTTTCAATAAATATTTTTGAAAAAGCATTATATTTTGGCGGGGCAAAGTGGTGTAACCCCTTAATAGCCAGCTTTGTGAATACGTTTGACCTAACTTCTTGAAAAGAGGAAAGACTTGGCAATATATGCTTTAAATAATATAGTTTGATCTTTAGGATCGAATTTGTCTGACGTTAGTTGATGATCGCATTATCGAGGAACGATTGCGTTGAAAGTTGCGCCGGTAGGAAGGCTGCTATGATTCTCACGGCTCGCTCTGATCGCGCAACCGTCCCGGTGTGCAAGGTCTGCCTCTTGGCGGTCTGCGATCTTGATGATCGACCGGCAAGATCCGTTCTCGGCAATAATCGCCTTGAACCCCCTTCGATAAACACGACTCGCGTAGGATTCGATGGTGGACGTCGTCAGGACGTGCATTTACTGGCAAATTGAAAACCAATCGATGTATACTGTTACCACTGCCTAAGTAATTTCAACCGATTTAATGCACGTATAGAACTATAGAGTAAGGCCCAGGTTGATAGAGATCGAGACGTAGGTGTTCCTCCATCTCTCATTATACGAGCTCAAATAACCGTTAACGAGGTGCTGAATAATATTGTTTTGTCAAGAGAGAAAAAACAATCGTTTCTTTTACGCCTGATGAAGATAACGTCACAATGATGTTGGACATCATATAAGATGGACTTGCAAACAATTTTAACAACTCTTAATTGCTGGGCTTGATTCTTGATTAGAATCTATTATATACCCATTGTACATTATCTTGCTTGGAAACAGCTTTCCAGGGGGTCATTAGAAATGAGAAGCATTATGTAGAAAAGATGAGGGACATAAGCTGTTTATTTTAAGTAAAGTTCAATTTTGTAAATAATAATTCTTCACATCTTCTAATGCATAGATCATTACGTTCATAAAACTTCAAATTTCTAAGTGAATTCTATTTACATAAATATTTTTATTTCCATAAAAGTTTTAATTATTTGTAACTTTGTTTTTTTTTTTAATCGAAGAATCTTTCCAATAAATAATTTATTCTTAAGATATCTAGTTTCACAATTTTTAGATGTTTGAAATTCTGAATCTATTTATTTAAACTGCTGTAAATTTCCAAGAACCTAAATTTTCATAGCTAATTTTTTTAAATTTTCAATTACTTCATATCTGAAGCTCGCCATAGCGTCTTATCATCCTTGAAAAAAATAATTGCATAAAACGAGAAAAGTACTGCCTTCTTCCAGGCATTTGGGAAAGTCTTAGAAAATCTTTTTTTTTAAATTACCATCACTGTCACTGAATAATAACGTTGGAAGGGAGCGTGAAACTATTACAAGTCTGAGAAGGTGTCCGCCGTTCATTTATTGGTCAATGAAGTCTTTGAACCCGAGGCGACTATTGCACGTTGAGCTGAAGCGGTATTTCAGTTTTAGATTGTTGTGATTTGAAAGCACGAATTTTTTTTACTAAAGAAAAATACGATCTCTGGAAGTTACTCTGACCTAAGGGCACTTCTGGCAAAGGTAAAGCGTGTCGGTGAAGATTGCGACCAGGACAGAATTTGTACGGAGAGAGCGACAATTACCAGGGATTAAGCTTTACGACACGGTCTCTTCCATCCACGAGCACCCGCGTGTGGCACTGTTTTCTCGTTTTTACATTTTTACGTGCCACGGGGACAACTAAGTTACTAAGGCAAACAAAAAAGAAAAAAAAAAGACCGAGACGAGAGGCACTTTTTGTCGGATTACCTCCAGTCGTTTTATTGCACCAAAAATGGTTCTTGTGGATTGGAAGGGCAATATAAACGTAGAGCATCGAAATTCGACAAGGGAAGCCTACTCAGGTCATTTTTTTATTGTATGCTTCGAGCAGTGGTAATTATTGGAAACAATTGCAATAAAAAGAAGCAGTCAATAGTCCTGTGCTCACAAGTAGTATAATGTTATTTGCGTAAATATGCTTTTGGTGATTATTGTTGCTTCGATGCGTCTGATGAATTCTGATGCTCTTTCTTCTTCGTTTCAATTTCAATTCCAATTCATAAGTTTAAATAGTGAGAGCATAAATTTGTACTGAAATATCAGTCAAATTCATAGAAATTTTATGAGTTGTGAAAAGTAGAATATTCATTTTCACAATCTTTTGCATGTTGTTCTTTACTTGATTTTTTTCCCCTTAGGATTGAAATTTATTGCTTACATTCTTTTTTAGATTCAAGTTTGAACATATTTTATTTTCTGAATAATTAGCTTGAATAGTTAATAGTTTGAGAGGCTATTAAATTAAGGAATAATTTAAAATTACAATGCATTCTAAAAAACAAAAATTAATCTCAGAATTTTCAGGTTGATATTTGGAATTTGTAAAATATTTGTATTTTAGATTCGAAAAATGCCGCGTCGTAAAAGCAGTTGTAAAACACTCAAGCAAAGGAATCCGGTTCATTTTCAGGTATACGAAATAGCGAAGCGAAAAAGTTTGAAATTTTTTGTGCCCTTCTTTCTACAATAAAACTTTATGTTCAAGGTCGTAGAACTTGGTCATTTACACTTTTACTTGCTTAATTACATGAAAGAAATTTTCAGGCTAAACCTAAAAAACGAATACATCAGTCGAATACATCACTTTATGTTTTCGCTATTTCAACAAGATTCTTCATTCATAGATATTAGCACATATACTATAATGCATCATTATTTCTGAAACTTTTTCCGAAGAATATTATTTTGCATAGTCATTGTTTTCAATGAAAAGTCACTTTACAGTGATTTTTATTTTAAAGATTTGAAATAAATAAGTTAGTATTCAGGCATTTTGAAAAATTAAAAAACATCCGATTTTTACCCCCAAAAAACCTCTAGTTGTAAATTGTTCTCTATAGATTGATGTCCATATTTTTATTAAATACACATTTTCAGGAATTTCCATACTGTAGATTCAAAAATAGAACCGTAAACGTTTAACACCCCTCATTTTTTATACAATATTTGTTACTAAAATTGTTTTAATAACACTGATACGAAATCTCAAATTAGGAAACAAGAAAACTGAGAAAGGAAAAGAAAATGACAAAGAGAAAAATGATATTAAACGAAAACGATCAACAGCAAAATTGAAAAAAAAATCGGAAAGTAACTCTTACTATTATTATTATTATTATAATTATAAGAGTCTATTATTAAAAGCTTCATTAAATTCGTATAATATGATATATTATGCCCTCGTGTTTGTAAGTGCCACAATATTGTTCTTGCTCTTTCTAGTGTAAAACTTATTAACTGATCCTTTGCAAGAATAGTAATAATTTTATAAACATCCTTTGGAAAATGTTATAAATGTATATTAATCATATTTTTTAAATTGCATTCAGATATTTTGTCCTAGAAATGATTTCTCTCGATTTTTAACGATAATGTTCGCTCATTGATATTAGCACGTTTAACCTCGGGTGACTAAACTTATTATGTTTTTTAATTTACAGTATAGAAATGTCGGAAAATTAAATTTTATGAGCATTAAAATGTAATAACAATAATTTATGGATAAAATATAGTTTGTCTTGCTCTAAACTTAAAATAGGTTCATAAGAGAAAATTTGAATAAAATACTTCTTTTACCAGAAAATATGGTATACATTTTGATAAACATTGAAGATAGACGGATAAAGTAAACAATTTAGTAATTATGTAACTTTGTATCAATTGCTTTGTATTTTGAATTTCGTAAATGTATACCATCAATGAACTTACTCTACTCAACTGAAATTGCAATAACTTGTAATGACTGATTCAAATTTAGAGAATATGTTATACTATTTTTCTTGACCCCGAAAAGACTTTTATTTTCGTTTCAAAAACTTCCGCATCATTCATTATATTATTTCCTTCATAAAAATGTGTTAAATCACTCGAGATTTGAAACCCCTTTCACGTAATTGCAGGACGGATTGGCAAACGATTTCCGAGAGTGAAAACAGCCACGACCTTGATACCGTTCTTTTTCTTAGCTTTAATCGCGCGAAAGTAATTAAGGCTACGGTTTAATAGACGCGCGAGAAATAGCGGTCGTTACACGGCACACGCGGGAAAAATGGAAATCGTTGAAAGAATGGCACTGTATTGTGCAATGCGACACGTTCTACGCATCCACGTGCGCGAATGTGATAAAAGGCACAGGATGCAATAGTACGGCTGGCATACCAGACGAGTGGGCAATGCACCTTTTCAATTGCAATCGGAAAACCACACCCATAATTAGTAAAAAGATGTACTAATTTTTAGTAACATTTAACTGATTAATAAGCACATTCAACTAATTTGTAGTAAAATGTAAATTAATTTAGTTTTGACATTCCATATTAATTGGAAGTAGCGCATTCTCGCTAATATGTTGGTCAATTTTATTTGAAATTAGTTAGTACTGACTTATTCATCTTTAAAGTAAACTGAAAAAAAAGTAAGATTACCCAGTTAATTTGTTGTCTTGCACACTGAGAAAACAAATTTGTTACATTTACTGAGTACGTAAGTTGAAATAGTGCCAATATGAAATTTCTGTGCATTTAACAGATATTTCAGCACAAATCACCGCTTCTTTTGTAAATATAACAGATTTGTCGATAAAGATTTCAGAAATGCCTGTTAAATTGACATTTTGATAAAAAAAAATTATATTGTCTTTTTACCCTGCATTAGTGAAAAATAGAATAATTTTTAGTAATATCTGATCAATTAATAATTCTATCAATTGAAAGTAAACGTATTTACGCTAATAAATTAGTCAATTTTACCCTGAATGAGTTAATATTGACTAATTCAGTTTCAGAGAGGAATGAAAATGTAGTTGACAACTAGCTGTTTAATTTCACTAGAATTTAACTAGCAATCGGAGTTTTTTTAGTGCAGTTCAATGAAGACGCTATGACGTCCTATACGTGAGTGCGTTTTTCGTTTTCTCGCATCAGTTTCCCACGCAGAATGTATCATCGAAGCCGTGATTTTCCTCAGTATTTTTTCCCTTTCTAATGGACTTTGAAATTTATATTGACGATCGCGGACGAATAATATAATGATTAATCAACACTCAGATCAATCGTAGACCGCGGTGGCGGTTTATTGAAAAGGGACTCTTGAAATATAGAAATAGGAATAAGTGGGTTTATAGATTTGTAATAAATAGACTTCAGGAGAGATAGAAATGCATTGAGAATAGTTCACGTGGTGATATCGTGAGGATCGATACAGATAATAATCTCAGGGTTCGATGTGTCTACTGAATTAACTAATTGCTTGGTGATCAGTAAGGCGCATAATTTTTCAATCGACGTTCTTGCAATCTGCATACCTCTTGTGGCGAATGAAATAAATGTTGGAAATAATATTGTCGAACCGTGACGCTTGACGCTCCATGTCCCGATCAAAGACAAAGAAATCGCTCGTTTACCTATACTCGAAAATGTTGGGAAATATAGCCTTCTCTACTTTAGTTCGAGAAAACGGAAAAGAGAGATTTTTTATGACAGAATGCATTATACACAAATAAACTGCATATTTATATGACCGGCAATCGAAAGACCTGGGCTCGAATCCCAGCGCAGTCGAAAGCGTCATTTTTTCCACAGAAAGATTTTCAAAATTCTTTAAATATTAAATAATTAGATTTGATGAGTAATTTCACCTCTATTTATTGGAATAAAAGAAAATCCACATAGAATATGTAAAATCTTATCAAGATGAATCAATGAAATCTACCATGAAGTCTGAGTTAAATAAACCAGATACAATTTCTTCAAAAACAGAAATTTCCACTTATTTTTCAGTATAAAATCCTATTACACTGGGTATATGTACCTAAATTAATGAAATCTAATCCAATAATTTAAATTAGTGTAAACATTTTTAGGTTATTATAGTGACTATATACTAATAATCACTAAACAGTATTTCGAATGAGCTAACTTGAACAAATAGTTATAAACAATAAAGTAATTTATAGAGAAATTAATTTATAACTTTTTACTAGTGTAAATTATGAAAAAACGTTCAAAAAATGTTCTTGTATCTGTTAAAGATTGTAGAATTATCATAAACAGAGAGCGGACTAAGGACATGTGATACTTAGCAAATTAGCCCATTTTATCGATTTTAGGTTTCCACACGTCCAAATTCCATGAAATTTTGTTTTCCAAAATTGGGAAATGGTAGTAAAGATAAAAATGAAGATAGACTACTTCTGGTTTAAAAAATAAAAAAATGTTCAATTTTAGCAAAATCTATCGGAAAAATTGTTTTCATTATCAAAACTAAAAGTAGTCTAAGTCTGTTTTCATGATCTCTACCATTTCCCAAATTTTATGTATTTTGGGCGTAAACAAGTAGAAACTGAACAAAGTTGTTCACATGAACTTGTTACTTTTCTCAAGTATCACATGTCCTTAATTGACGTTTGTTCTGCAAATTCATTTTTGCACGCGCTTTATTTAGCAAAATCAATGGTTCACTTTTGACGGATCAATTCGCAGTCATTTTAGACTGTCTTAGTCCACTTTTCAAATACAAATCTAATGAGTGTTATAACATATTTAAGATGGAATTATATTGATAGATATCAAGTAAACAAATATATATATATATATATATATATATATATATATAAGTGCTCGGATTTGACTCTAAGCCAATACATAAATTTATCATATTAATTTACCTTATAAATAACTATTAAATCTTTATCTATTACGAGTAAAAATGCTAATTGATATGAGTCGGCTATAAATAGGTTCTGAACTGAACACGCTTTTTGTATTCTTTAGCTCATTTAAATAAAGCTATATAATCCAAAAACAGTGTTTTAATGATCAAGTATACTAATTGTTTTCTCGATGAAAAGAAATATTATCGAAATTAATAATTATTACTCAAACAAAATCATGGCATTGACTTAAGTATATTATGAATTTAGTGGAGATCAAAATGAAGCAATATATTGGGATATAGCATCAACCGTATATCTCATAAACAATTTTTTTTAAAGGGTCAAGATAATTCAATTAATTTTTTTATGCAAACACAAAGCACCAAATTATGTTGAAAGTTTAGCACAGTCCGACTCCGAATACCAAAAAATGTTTACGACCTAGCAAAGTACCAAAAAAACTTTATTTATTATAATCCACCTTATGTTTACGTTTAGTTAACTATTTTTTCATTTCCTTTGACTATTTGTATTAAAAATCATACACGAGAACTCACCTTTTATTTTCAAAGACAAAACTTCAAAAATAACAATCCCAGTTCTTTTCCTTGAATCCTTGAAAGCGTCACAAGAAGTATTCCATATTCACTCCTATTATCACACCTTTTTAAACACCAATCAAATTTTCAAGACAAATAAGTCGTCTACAAGTCAGCGGAATAAGTAATTTACGAGATACTCAAGCTACACGTCCAATCACAGTTTTCACACATAAAAGAATATGTAAATCCTTAAAGTCCAGATCAGAGCACGAAAATTCTACACTTGGTTCACCAGTCTCTAGTTCTCATAGATCATCACAAGTTAAAAATAAAAACAAAATTTCGAGAAAATCTGCATATATTTATTAGAAAATAAATCTTAAATAAATGGACCAGCTTGACCCCCGAATTTCTGCCCTTGAAAATGCGATGACATTCGCCAGAACCTCTATTTTTGGTAGCACGGGAAGTAAGCCGAAGGAACGGAAGGTGTCCGAGCGCCGATGACCGTTAGGTGAATGACTTAGGGAAGCAGCGAGGGTGTCCTAAACGTCCAATTGTCGAATCAGTCCCCACCTGGCCGCTAGTGATTTTGGTCTGTTAGTGCAAGTCGTACCAGCGAATGGCACGTTCTCTTTTGCGCGCACGCTCTCTCTAAGTATGCACTTCTTAGGGGCCTTTTGGATACTGCTCGCTTAATCGCGATGTAAGCGTCCTTCAATGGTGGTGGGGGGCTCTTGCCTGATGTGGGACTTACCATTCAGGACTTACTTAAAGGGTGGGGGTACTGGGGAGGGGCCTTTAGAGCGCCCCTCTTTCTTAATCCCTTCCAGTTCACCGTAAGTTGTCTCCGTTCCTATCTCTTACACTCCCACCACTGTCCGCTAAGACCCAAGTCTGTCACATATTGAATATCATGAGGTAATGATAATATTTATGTTTACAATACGTGGACTTGGATTTCTAGATTAAGTTGATAGATAACCTGTTTATATCATGAGCATTTTCTTTTCTGGGCAACCAGTCGAAATTTCTTTATTTATAACGCGTGTATCTAATTAAAGGTAAATGATATTTGAGAAAGGTAGCAACTTCATGTGAACAATTTGATCCAGTTTCTCTATTTTGTGAAATTGAACTTTTCTTCATTTTCGAAACCAAATGTAGTATATCTACTTTTTGGACATAAGCATGTGGAAACTTAAGATCAATAATGTTTGCTGATTTCCGAAGTATCAGATGATTTTGAGTGACAAGTGCAGCAGTTGTTACTGTAGTAGTATGAAATTTAAAGTTGCGAGTAAAGATCCTATCTATTAGGTGAATGTCACAATTAGTGACCAAAATTTTATTCGCTGGGTTAACTAATTGATATGTTTGTACTAAATATTAATAAAATCGTTGAAATCATGTATACATGAATTTACGAACAATATTGAAACATAATTGTGTTCAAAGTTGCGCGCCTCAACTTTCGTAATGTTTCAAGCGCAAGATGGCTGCTGACAATAACAATCTCGGCGAGCCCGCTTGCGTCAAAAGTAATTATCGAGATTAATGTTGCAATTTTCATAAAGTAGGACTTGTATTAACCCTCAAATAATAATTTCATATGATGTTGTTGATAATAATTGATGGACCATAAAGCCAATTATTAACAATAACATCGTATGAAATTAATATTGCAGTTGGTCCCTTGCATAAAGTGTGAATTTGAATGAGGAAAGCTCATACAAGTGAGAAAAATCGCGATTACTCGAAAGGTAAGGTTTTTATACATTTTTTCGCCCGGTCAGTAAAAGGTACAAAAAATTTATGCATGTCCCTGGATATGACCATTTGCATCAAAGTATTGAAAATATCTATCTTATTGGAGAAATACAGTATCTTTTGCCAGTAACAGACTGAAAAGCATTAATTCTGCATTCAAATTTTATTTCACCGCCCTAATTTTCAAATGGATTCATCGCGTGTGACTGTGTATCCGTTGTAATAAGAGTCACTAGTAGGAACACAGTTTTTTGTACTAATTAGTGAGCACCAAATAACTAATAATCACTGCTTAGTTTTAAATTGATTTTAAACACTCATATACACTTATAATTCATCATAAATTTTTGTTGCCTAAATTATTCATTTACAGAATATCAATTTTAACAATCAGTAAACAGTATAGTAGCTATGTTTAATAGCGGTCAGTAATTGGGTCAAAAGCATGTCGATCATAATTTATGAAAAATCTTAATTTCAAAAGGATTGAAGTTCAATGCTTACTTTTTAATATAAAATATGACACAACAGGCCGGAAAAATAAACAATCACAAGAAAAAACAAACTTCATCAATATCAGAGTATTTTTAATACACTGTCCATTCCTTACATGGTCACTAATTGGGACAATCACCTTATTAGTTTATATTTGGTAAAATTTGTGATTTTGATATGAAACCGGATAGAAATTTATAATATGTCGTTCATAAAAAGTTTGCCATTACGGAGTTTGGAAAAATGATTTTGTTTGTTTTTTCTCCAACGTTGACTAGCGAAATTTGAAATGAAAAATTTATTTTAATCTAAATCAATTTTCAATATAAATAAATTAATGAATGATTTTCCTACCTCTCAAATCATACTTTCATTTAGTTTTGTCTGGAAAACTATGTTGTCAAAAAAATTAAAGCCGGATTACCTAATAAACCTCTGATTTTACTAATGATAGCGTCATATTGGAAATTTTTAAAAGACGCAACAACATAATTTTCTACGCCAACAAAATATTTAGCTGGCTTGACAAAATAATTTCGTGTCACTGACAAATTTTTTGTGACAACGGACTATTTTTTGTGGTAACTAGATTTGTTTTCTCAATGGACATTGTCCAGAATGTTGCATTTGCATGACTATGATGATATCTTTGATGTTTACATACATCAGATCATAGAACAACATCTTCGGAATCATTCAAGAAATCATCAAGTGCTTTGATAGATGAGATGAACGTGTTTACGTATCAAAGTGCTAAGAGGGTAGGTGGTAGGTTTAATAATACCCCCTGTAATACAGTTTGATGTGAGAAAATTGTGCACCTACTTGTGTAACAATTTAATCACAAAGATCACGGATAATAACATCAAAGAAATCGATTTGCAATTGGAAACATCGTCCTCTTAAGCAATGATGTTTCATGCATAGTTTTCATTTGCATAGGGAAGAGTCCGGTTTCATTGCTGAGAAAGCTGTTTGTATTCTAGGAGAAGAGAACCCTGCGGCGTGGACTAGGAAAGTTTCTTTGGTTTTTGTCAATTAAAGAACACACGGATCTACTAAGGAGAAAACGAATCCAAACGTGGGAAGATTTTGACATCTTTTTAAATTTGCAGATCAAACTGCTTGGATTTTTGTTGAGTCAAAACTCCAAGAAAGAAAATTGAATTTTTATATAAGAATTTAGGTTCAAAATGTCCAGTTCGTCAATGATTTTTTATTAGATTCCAATGAAATTACTACTTTTGCCTAAATTCTAATTATTTTAGATCAGACAGCAAAGACAAAGTGCGTTAATACATATATCTTGAGGAAAGGTCAGTTTCCGACCGAGAGATAATTACTTATGTTTCCCATGTCTAGGATCCAAGCTCTTCGTTAGGCCTGTAGGCAAAACTGTAATTAACTAAGTAGGTACGCTTGTACACATTTACTTGGACACGGATGTTAGGGGTACAATAGCCACATTAATTGTCCTCTATACAAATATGGGATTACATTGTATTAAGTGTCAACCGGAGGTTAAAAATGTATACAGTTTTATTCTTTATGGCTCTGGCAGATTAGATCAATGTATCACACTGAGAAAAATGGATATTAAAAATGAATATCTAGATATTCAACTATGGGACAGCTATATTACATATTCAGTTGTAATATATGGATATTTAGCTGTAATAAGTAAGATATTTAAATGTGCAGAAATAAATATCTTAGATGATTCAGTTGAGTATCTAGATATTGCAACTGAATATATAAAATGACTTTCCCATAGATGAATATCTACACTGAAAAAAATGGATAGTAAAACCAACTATTTCAGTTTGTAAAATATGCCTCAGCTATTTTATTAGTTAGCACAACAATTTTTTTTGTTGATCTTACTATCTCAATTGTTATTACAAGAACTTGGGTAGTAACAGCAACAAAAAAAATTGTTGTGCTAACTAGTAAAATAGCTGAGACATATTCTACAAACCGAAGTAGTTGGCTTTACTAACCATTTTTTCCAGTGTAGATGATAATTTTTAGTATCCGTTTTACTCCGTGCAGGGAGGATTTATTGAAAAGTGTGATTAAACCCCTTATCAATGTAGACTCTCTAAATCTGAATCAGTAAAAACTCACTGATTCACAGTGAAAAACCACTTTTCCGAATGTTATAAGTCTTCCACATAGAATCAGTGAAATTTACCTGCTTCCATCGGGGAAACTCACTAGTTAATCAGTGAAATATACTGGTCAAGAGTGAAATTCGCTGGTCTAAAAGTGAGTTAGTGATATCAGCTAAATTTTATTGATTCTATGTGGAAGACTCATATCATTCGAAACGGTGGTTTTTCACAGTTTAAGATTTAAGGAGCAATAGGATTATTTTTGTTTGTTTTCTAAAATTTGAATAAGTTTAAGAAAATTCAGTTACTTTTCAGTAAATTTAGAACATTCTTTAATTTATGGTAACAAGTTAATATTCTGATATCTGTATATCTGAAAATTCTACAACTTGCACCAGAAAAAATGTTACGCTTCTGGAAACTGAAATGTTATATATTAGTTGCATGAGGAGTTTGAATTATTTTAATTAATAGCGAATAAAGATAGTTTTGATTCTGAATTTAAAACTCAACTCGATGAAACCAATAATTTATCAATCATTTTATACTAAACCTATTGGTATTTTTGAACTGTTCAAAAAATAATTTGAAAAAGTGAAAAAATTAATTAAAACTTCACTAAATTGAATAAGTGGATCACTCTTTGAAATTTGCATTAATTTTAGCTTTATGAGATAATAACTTATCCGTAGGTAATTAGACTTTTATCGTTAATTAATTTTATTTATTAATAAATCGAAATCAAGAAAGAGAAATGGAATTTTTCCTGTGTTGAGAAATCCTAGCTTTACATATTTCCAAGTTATTTAATAGTAAATGCGAAAATTTGTGTTAATTGGTTTAAAAAGCAATTTTTTTATTAAACGTACAAAAAATGTAAGAAAAAGGCGGCAACATTTTTATATTGAAGTTTAAACGATATCGAAATATCTCAGATAATATAAGATATTAAGATTGTACCTAAATTATTTTGTGACTTGTTTGTGATTGTGTCTATTACTTTATCGACACAAAGATCAAAGTTGATTAATTCCATTTATTTTAGCATGTTGTTTTTCAAGATGTATTAAAAATACAAGAAAGGAAATGTTTTGGTCATTAATGGGACTTTTTTTAGTGGGAAATTATTTTATGATTTCATAGGATATAATGTTGAAAAACGTATAAAACAATTTTGTTATATCTGTCAATGTCTTTGGTTAATTTATGTAATATTTGGTTGAATGGTGCAAATTTTCTGGTCGACTTGACTAAAAATGTGTTCAATCGTATGATCAGCAAGTTTTTTGGTTTATCCAACCAAAATTTTAGTTGGATCAAGGTCATGGATTAAACAGACCACGTGACCAAATTTATGTAGAAATTCATATAAGATAACATTTTTATTTCACAAAATATCTTGAAAATTTGGAAAATGCAACAGACGACGATAAAGAACGTCTATCAATTTTGTTTAAGTGAAAATTTTGCAAAATTTTTTACATTTAACTGTAATTATTCATAAATCTTTCAATTTTGTTTCCAAATTTTATTCAAAAGAAGTTAACAAGCGTGCTTTACTGTCTATTTTCACGTTTCCCGAATTTTCAGGAAGATGTTTTGTAAATTAAAAAAGTTATCTTACATGAACGAATTAACGAGTAACTCAGTCACGTGATCCGATTGATCAATGGCCTTAATGGGAGATTTTTTGAGTTCAAGAAAAATAATCTCCAGATGATGGAATTATTTGTTATATTAATATTTAAAAGTTGAATCCTAAATTGGATAGTTTAATTCGAAATTTTCACAGAAAGATTTCAAATTTTTTAACCCCTATATATTCATTTAAAAAATTTTAGATGAAAAATATAAATGATATGAAACCCTTTTTTTATAACTCTAAGATTGAATTCTTTTTTTGTAATTGCATTTATCCTAATACTCATTTTTAACCTGCTCTAGTTTACTTCTTCAGAAATTAGAGGGATTACGGGGAAAACACGAGAGTTTTATGAGAATAAGAATAAAATAGGTAGGTACCTAGAAAATGATCGTCTGCAACTGGTCTAAAACTCTGAATTAGGCTCTAACCCAGGCTCAGGCCAGTCCGCCCACGGATGGTAATCCAGAAAGAGGAGGTTTGGAAATGTCGAACAATGAAAAGCTCCATTATGGTCAAAACGGGAAAGGACGCAAGGGTGCCATAAAGTGATGATGGTGTCTATACCGATCACTTAATCGGGCTTTGGGGTTTATGATCTACGTTTTCTGAAATTAAAAAATAGTCATAAAATTTCTGCAAGAAAATATTTTATTGTTATAGGCCCTTTTTACAATAAGGAAAACGGGTGTTCCTTAGTCAAAAGAATTAGGGCACGTTTGGTCTCATGTTTAGGTAAAAAGTGGGTTGTAAACCTTAAGCTTGTCCTGCTTATAATCATAAAAGAATAAACTTTTTTCCGTACCATTTTTTTTCTTTTATTGGGAAACGTTTTTTCATGTTCTTTTCTTTTATGAGTAACTTTCACGGCCCAGTTTTTACTAAAGCGGATGAGGGCTGTTTTTTGTAGTTATTGCTTTATTTGCTAGGGATGTCAAAATATTCAGGTTGTGAAAATAATTTTTATGTCCCAAACTTCATTGCCTTTAGAATAGATGTGAAAATGCATAGAAATTTCAACATAAATTTACAATCCACTTTTTAAAGAAAGTAATTGCAGGTTATTTCACCCAGAAAAAAATTTAGTTTTTTTTCCACTGCATTTGCTTACATTTAGAGAATATTTTGGTTGGATGAATTAAATTATTGTTCATCTAACCAAACTTGTTTGCTCGAGTAGACCAAAGTTTTTTGTTGGAAAGTTTTGTTAGCTTTACTAAATGTTTTGTTGGTTTAAACTCCAAACCTTAATTAGAAACAATTTCTTCAGCTGTTGTTAATTATACTACTTTAATGAAATTATATTAATTACACTTTACGTTATTTCAATTTATTTTTGAGTTTGTCACACATTTTTGCGGTTATAATTTCTAATAATAAAATTTAATATTCATAAAATAGGATTTGTATCGACCATTGAATAATATATTATTAAATTATATTAATTAAAACTAAAAAACTAGAATATATTTGTGTCTAAATGTTATTGAAGATACAGATGCGAGTAGATAAATAGTATGAAACCTAAAAAAATTATTTATGAAAAAATAGCTAAGAATATTTATATTTAAACACCAGAATTCATATGAGCAATTTGTAGCTATTTTTTCATAAATAATCCTTTTATGTTTTATACTATCTATGTACTCGCATCTATATCTTCAGTAACATTTAGACACAAATCTGCCGTCAAAAATAAAAGAACCGTTAAGTGCATTTCGATTGAAACTGAGAAAAAGACCAAAAAATTTTTTTATAAAAAAATGTCCATTTTTGTAAAGCAGCTCACGTTCCGAAATATTTTCCACGAAAGAACTCTCCTAAATCTTTAATTGTCACGTATTCACAAGCGTTTCCAAAATTTGTTAATTAAAATTTTTTTTCGAATACGATTTTTAATTCAGTTGGTATTTTCATTCTTTGTATTGCTGTAATAAAAAAAATGCGTTTTCTTTTTTAATTTTAAGCGCAATTAAATTCAAAATGTCTTCAAGATTCTAATGATATGAAAAACTCATTTTCGTCAAAAATGTCAGTTAACGGTTCTTTTACTTTGGACGGCAGAAAAATACTCTAGTTTTTTAGTTTAGGTATCTCAAATTTATGTGCTGAAATTATTTGTTGATTTTAGACTGATGACTTTCTAAACTTAAATCTAAAGTTGAGGAAGATTTGTACAGTACTTGTCGTTGACCTGTCTTTTAATGAATTCTATGATTTTCACCTCGGCAAAAGTATTATAGAAGGTGCGGCCAAGATGATGTGGTTCTTCGAAAACTTTAAGGAAGACACGCACGGCCTGGTAATTGCGTTCGTGCGATGCACTATGCACTGAAAATAGATTGCGCTAATCCTTTCCGTGACCTTTTCTCAACTTTGTTGCTGACTCGATCTAAGCTAGCAACGCGATATTTTTCTTCTTCGACAGTAGAGAACAAGGAATCACCATTCACCAGGTCGAAAAGGCTATCATTCTTTCACCTTTACATAGATGGCACCACATGTCTCGCACCTGTTCTGTATACCTGTAATATTATCCCAAAGCAGTTCAGCAGGTATAGCAATATATCAGGTTCGTGCAGCTAGTACCCCTTCAGTGGAATTTTGGATTTTTTATTTTTCCAGAATTTACGGCTTTTTTACGGATATTTTTAGGCGCAAATTAAAAATTTACGGCTCTTTAAGTTTTTTCAAAAAATCAATTTTTATGTGTGGGGTGCTAAGTGCACGTTCACTCAGCACCTCCACCATAGCAAAAATACAAATAACAAAAAACCAAACACACCATATTTACGGCTCTGACACGCACCAAAAATAAATCTCCAAAAAACAACCCCTAAGTCAGAACGCAACTCCCCACTTCTTAAAATGTGTAAAAGTCAAAAATCAATTACATTACATTTTACGGCTTTTTTACGGATCTAAAGTGCACCAAAAATAAATTTCCAAAAACAACCCTTAAATCAGAACGCAACCCACCCTTTTTTAAATGTGTAAAAGTAAAAAATCAATTACATCACATTTCACGGCTTTTTCATGGCTCTGAAATGCACCAAAAATAAATTTCCAAAAAACAACACCCTCTTACTTAAAATGTGCAAAAGTCGGAAATCAATTAAATAAAACTTTACGGCTATTTTACGGCTCCGATATGCACTAAAAGAAATTCTGAAAAAGCAACCCCTAATTCAGAAAACAACCCCATCTTACTTTAAAAATGTTAAAAAACGAATCATAAAGACCAAACCTTTAACGACATTTTTAGGACTCTGATAAGCACCAAAAAAGAATTTCAAAAAATACCCTAATTATTAAAACAACCTCCTTTTCAAGAATTTAAAAACTTAAAAAATAAAGATACATAAATTTATGGCTGTTTCACGGCTCAGGGTTGTACTACAGATGGCGTTGCAAAAAAGAACCCTCTTTTTAAATCATTTCCGTGTTACTCTAGAATTAAAATAGGAGAAATAATTGATGCACGGAAATGTATTCATGAGCGAATCACGATTTTTGAATTTTTATTGTTCCAAAATTTACGGCTATTTTCAGGCGCAAATAAAAAATTTACGGCTCTTTAAGTTTTTTCAAAAAATCAATTTTTATGTGTGGGGTACTAAGCGCACGTTCACTCAGCACGTTCACCATAGCAAAAATACAAATAACAAAAAACCAAACACACCATATTTTACGACTCTAAAACGCATCAAAAATAAATCTCCAAAAAACAACCCCTAAGTCAGAACGCCCCCCCCCCCTAAAATGTGTAAAAGTAAAAAATCAACTACATCACATTTTACGGCTTTTTTACGGCTCTGAAATGCACCAAAAATAAATTTACAAAAAACAACCCCTAAGTCAGAACGCAGCCCTCCCTTTCTTAAAATGTCTAAAAGTCAAAAATAAATTACATTACATTTTACGGCTTTTTTACGGTTCTGAAATGCATTAAACGAAAAATTTTAAAGTGAAAGGTCTGATCAGCTGGCACCTCCACAACGGAATATCATTAGTTATTTTATGCCACATCTTTGGGCTAATTATGGGCGGTAATGCCGATTTTCGAGCCCTTGTATTTTTTTCAAAAAACCATATTGCCTCATCAGCTAGCACCTCCAGTACATAAAAACCTTTAAATTTAAAATACAGACTATACACGAATTTCGGGCTATTTTCGGGCTGTTAAAATACCTAAAAAATGGGCCGTGAAAGTTACTCATAAAAGAAAAGAACATGAAAAAACGTTTCCTAATAAAAGAAAAAAAAATGGTACGGAAAATTTTTAATTTGCGCTTAAAAATAGCCGTAAAAAAGCCGTAAATTCTGGAATAATAAAAAATTCAAAATTCCACTGAAGGAGTCCTAGCAACACGGACCTCAATATATCATATTTATTCTCAGCAAATGAACCCAAAACAAAATTGAAAAGAAACTATGAATCTAAGGCACAATGTGTTGTGCTCAATTACATTCAAGCTATTTCGTTATTATAAACACGTAATTAGCGTTAACTAACTAGAGCAAATTTTCGCAATAGCCTTTTAAAAAAGGCTTTCGGATAGTTTTATAGACCTTGTGTTCTCTTCTCATTTACTTCGCGGGTTTCATGTAATTATTGGCTGATGTCTGTCTGTCACTTATTAAGTTCGAAATACCGCTCACTGAAAAAATGAATGAACGATTTCTGGCAATTTTTTATTTTTGTTGCTAATTTAATTATGTCGCTTGGAAAAAAGTGAATAGCACAAAATTTTGTTCTGAATCGACAAATGTACCCTCGGAGAGTGAAATAATGAATAATGCAGAATTTTTTTGCAACTTTGCCATTCACATTGCAAGTTCTACTATTTGCATTACACTATTTATCATTTAATTTCTTTTATTAATAGGCAAATGGTAAAATTCGTAACTTCAATGGTAAAACTTGTGATGAGAATAGTAGAATTTGCACTGCGAATCGAAAAAGATGGAATGTGAATGGTAAAATTTGAAATCTGTATGAAATGTTTTTTTCCGTGTGTGATAAAAAAAGATTGTTATTTTGAATTTAAAAAAGTGGGTTTTATGTCGATAATTCCTTGTTAGAAATTCACGTCTATGAGAATAAGAACTCAGAATAGTAGTAACTTTAAAGAAATGTATACTCGAAAGTTGAAGATAATAAACGCGCCGCATTATAATGTGTCTGTCACTGATTTTAATATTTTTAAACTCGACTGATTACTTTTTAGAGAATGAAAAGTTAGTAAGGGGCGCTATTGATGAGTTTTATTTTGTTGCAAAAGCCACATTACTATATATAACATTTCCTTACAAATTCACTATTTTAATAAGAAGATAATTGAATAATTTGATTATTTTAAATGATATGAACGCGGAAGATGTTGACCTGGAAACCGGGAAAAGGTTGTCAAACGTTTTCTATGAAAATAAGAATTTGCTCATAACATAGATTTGTTAATTGCAAAAATATTTAAAATTGTTATCCAATATTTGTCTTCTTTGCGAAAATCACTTTGGTTTGGGATATATTTCACAAAAGTAAAACAAACACAAAAGTTGATTTTATTGTACAATTGAGAAATATTGTTTTCATGAATCTAGATTAGAATTAGGGTCATCAGTATATCGTTTTGTAATCATCCAAAAAATGCAATTATGTTTTTTTTACAATTTGTATTCATAAACGACAACAACACCTCATACAAGTGACGTAAAAAATTGTCTTGTGTCAGTAGATCATTGCTTACTTATAAGCAATAAAAAAGGCAATATATCAATCAGACCATGTGACGTCGGTAATTGCAATCACAGGCAGTAAGATAATTAAAAAATTAATTAAAATGGATTTTATGTACCCAACAGATGTATGAATAAAAGAGAAGAAAGCTCTACCTGTTACAGAAAATCTATTTTAGTTATTAATTTGTTAATTTGCTTACAAACTGTAATTGCACTTATCAACATCACGTGGTCTGGTTGATTCTTGGCCATAAGGATAGAAAACAAATCAAATGTGAATTGTTCTTACATATATACTATTTTTTTCAAATGATGTTCATAATGTTTTATTCTTTATCAATTTATTTCACTATAATCGTATTTTGTCTCTTTCTAATTATTTTATAATTGATCATTACTGTTATTTTTGTTTCGATTAAATTTTAATTTGAGTTAATTCGATTTTCAAACTTTGTTTCTTTCATTAAATTATGAACTTGCTAAATTTTTATTCATTCAATTTACAAATTTATGAGGTGTTTCTTTAGTTGTTTCTTTAGATTTAATAGGCAGATCTCTTATTGTATATATTTTTTGAATCTAAAAATACTAACGTATGAACTTTTAAGTGTTTTGATTTCACTATTCCTTTAAACTTCATTTTAGATTAAAATTAGTGTCTGGGAAATCAATTCTTTTTCATATGCAATAGGTAGTAATTTTATCTTTAATATATAATTGTATTTATTAGATTTAACAAAAAAATATAGTTAAGCCAGTAAAATACTCTTTGATTTCAACATAACGATTTTATTCAATGAACAAACTTTATTTCCAAGTTACCATTTTCATGCTCCTTAGCATTGGCAATTTTTCAACGACTATTATTCATCGGAAATTGATGGGGTTTTTTTTTTAAACCACGATGGCATCTAGAAGGTGGTCTCGATACGAGGCCAAAAAGATTAATAGGGCTAAAGTTAATGACAATTTTATAACCTGAATTGAAAACATAAATTTCCGTGAAAGTCAATGATACGATGTTGTTATTTAATAATTTATTCTGTAACATACGAGGTGTCAGAAGAAGCTCGACCTGGAGTAACATACAACTGCCCAAGGTATTATTAACGTTATTCAATCATCCTCAATAAGGTAGAAAGTTTTTCAGACAGCAGTTTTTTTATGAAATGTCATGGCCACTCAAGATCGTCCAGTTTTTACATTAATATTTATTTTATTTTATTATATATAATTATAAAACAAAGTGAAGCCTACATGCATCCATTAAAATTTTGTTTGGTTTTGAACTTTCTGGAAATTATCTAAAGATTTTTAAATAATCTCAGTTCTTGAAATCACGTTGAGTTACAGTCGAATGAAATCGAAACTTATCCGGACGAATCAAGCCGTCTCAATCAGCAATTTTAAACTGAAGTTCCAACTGGATAAATTTATTACTTATTATCAAATAAAATATTGTATTATAATATAATGCAATTATATATTATTACATATATAATTATAATAATGCCAATAATTTTATATAAAGGGTTTCCCAATAGGGGTGATATGATTTTGAATGTCCCTATCGGGCTCATTTGAACTGAAATTTTTGACGTCTGCTGTCAGTTGTCATCAGTAAGGTTTGCCATTTAATCATGAGTAGTTTCACGCTTCCACAACGTTTGGAAATTGTCCAATTATTTTATCAAAATTCGAGAAGTTTTGTCGGTGTTCAAAGAGCATATCGTGCAAAATATGGTCGTCATTCTGCTCCATCCGCGCTCTCAATTCGTCGAATAATCGATAAGTTGGAGAGTGAATTTACTCTATTGGATACTAAGCCTAAAAATCGTATGCGTACCGCACGTTCTACACAGAATATAGCCGCCGTACAGGCCAGTATCGAGGAAAACCGTGAATTGTCCGTGCCACGCCGATCTCAGGAATTGGGCCTGTCCAGGATGACTACCTGGCGTATTTTGCGATTGGATCTTGGCCTGCATCCCTATAAGATGATTCTGGCCCAAGAACTGAAGCCTAATGACCATCGTTTGCGTCGGGAGTTCGCGGATTGGGCTCTGGAATCAATTGAAAATGATCCCAATTTTCATCAAAAAATCATCTTTTCTGATGAGGCGCATTTTTGGCTCAAGTCTCGGGGGACATTTGGCCGATATATTGTTTAAATCATAAATGGCATAGAATATTCAATATAATAAAAAAGATTTCGATCAATTCCGAATGAATATTCAGTGTTTTTTTTCAATTTCAAAACATATCACCCTTATTGGGAAATCCTTTATATATATCTAAAGTTTTTTCGATATATTCTGTAAAACTTTGAAGAATAAAAAAATTTATGAAATAGTATATTACATTACAAAGGGGCGAAACAGAGCGATTGCATGAGTGTGAAGTTTGCTGCCCGAGTGAAACGAGGGCTGCAATCACACGAAATGCTTTCGCTCTGTTTTGTTTCGAGTAATGTATACTGTTTTTCATAGCAACTCTTTTGAGAATCTGATCGGCTGTAACTGTGGAGCGGGTTGAAACAGCGACTTTCAACCCGCTCTACAGGTACCGAAAATCGGATTTTCAAAGGAGGCGCTATGAAAAATATGTTTCTATAAAATGTCGAGGTTCATTTATTAGAAAAAAAAAATGGAAATAAAGTTAATTTACGATTAAAAATCATTAAGAATAACTTAGAAATACAAGAAAAATTTGAATAAAATTTATGCAAAATGACGGACGCAACCTTGCACTTATTATATGCAAATTTTATGCGAACGATTTGCTCAAATTTCAAACGAAATTTTTGCTAGACGTGGTTTCAGGGGTATTCATTAGGACTTTTTACTTCTACTATCCGTGCCAAAACCATCTTGATCATTCGGGGAACAACAAATCCATATGGTTAATAATAAATAGTCTAGATCGTGAAATATTAATGTATACGACTCAATCTATTGCAAAACTTTTGAAAATGTATTTTAATCACATTTTATTGAGCTTATCCATGCATTTTTTCCCCTTTTGGATAGCTGCATAATCTCATTAGTGCGCTCTTTATCTGTACTGATTTTGTATTTCATCCTTTTTCCACTTACCATTGCCGGAATTGTGAACAAAAATGCGTGCTCTTTACAAGAATAGTGTATGGATCTCATAACAAACTATATATTGTTATACAAAGTTTCTCCCCTTAAATAAATAATCCCATTGTATTTCTATCATTATTTCCAATAAATTAGTCTGTATAAAGTTCTACTATGGATCCGATGTTGGAAATAATGTTGAATCTATTGTTCAGACCAACGTTGAGATTTACAATAGGGTTCAGACGTCCACCAAAAGATTTCTATGGGACCGCTTTAGAATTTGTACGGAATTTGCATAATTGTCGGCATTAGTAATTTCTGTATTGAGTACCTTTTAACACAAATCTTATAAAACTATTCAGTATAAAAATTAATGATTCTCTTCTGGCCGAGGAATCGATGTTTTAGAGTTCCTTTCATTATTTTCTTTTTAATTACTATTGGTAATATTAAAAACAAAATTCTTTTTACTGCACGAAAAAAAATTTGATGGTTAAATGTATTACGTTTCGTGAGAAGAAGTACCATTTTAGAGAGTAAACCAGAACTATTAAAAAAAGTTGTGAAAAAGTCCCATCATAATGGTAAAGTTTATTATGTCAATCATTACTCGCTGTCTGTCTAAAATTTGAGTCTAATAATAAAACATAATAGCAGCATTCATATCATTTTATCGAATCTTCTGATGTAAATATACGTCATCGTATAGAGCAGAGTTTTGGAATCAGTGCATCGTCGAAAATGGAAACATTGAGGAAAATTTTTACCATCTATCATGGGTACGTTTAACTTTGTTTCAATTTTCAAACAATCAATTTTGAAACTTATGTTGTAACATTTCAATTTGGAATTATTACCATCGGAGACAAGGAACCACCGTAGTGCCACTGCTGATCTTCATTGCTTCTTTTCGTTTCCCTTAAGTTATTTGTCAAGTCTTAAACATTTTAGCCGAAAAAAACCTACCTAAATGGATCCGACCGAGGGGGAATTGAACCTACAACCTACGGCTTTTAACTTACCTACGTCTTATAACAAACGCACTAGACCACTCTCGCAATTGCGGTTCAAAATTTTGGAACTTGTATTAGAATACTGCTTTGCTAGAATGTTTTTAAGGAGGAGAAAAAGTACCATTTACGATTCCAATGTTTGAACTCTGATGGGAACTTTTTCGAACGTTACAATTATAATATTCCGTAAATGCGTGAAAGTAATATTTCAACCTATGATATGTCTTATAACGTAAACACGAAAGATATGCATACAAATCTTTAAAGGTATATTTGGTAAAAAAAAAGTTGGAATATGAATTTTAAATTTTTACCATCATTTTTGGTGATATTTCCCGAAACGTGTTATATTAAGTAGCATATTTTTGGGACTAACTGACAGAAATTCCTAATGGTTCTGGTTTACCGTCAAAAGTGGTACTTTTAACCATCAAATTTCTATCCGTGTAGATTTATTAACTATTGGTATTGAGATTACTTTGCGTAAATTATTATACATATAACTTTCATGTACCGTTAGTCTGTCCATGAGTTTTTAATGTTTGGTTGATCTTCATGGTGACGTCTCAGCTTGGTTTGAGATACGATCAACGTTTAACCCCGAGGTCCTGTAGAACTTCCGGATCGATCGGGACCCTCGACTGGATGGGCAGGTAGGTATTACCTAGAATTGGGAGAAAATCTTCTTACTCCTCATCATAGTTCGATACATGTGTAGTTGATATGTACAATCACCGTAACTTCTTCCTTCATACTAGACTTTATGAGTACCCAGTATTCTGGGATGCGTGCCTCGTGTACAACCTCTTCTGGCCTTCTTCGACCTCTCCCACATTACCTCGTCCACGCACCTCGTTGGATAAGGTGGAGATTCTTACTTCCAGTTTTTATCTTCCTCGAACTCAGAAGATCCTACTCAGAAATTAAATACTCTATTTGATGAATCATAAAATTGCTAGGCTGTTAATTTAAGATAACTTCTTCAATTATTTCATTAAGGGAATCTTTCTTTATTAGGTTTATGATTATATACATTGGATTTTGAATTCGCATTCAGTTTTAGATTTAACTCCCTGCCGGTTATTCTCTGAAATGAAATTTAGCATGTACAACATAAGGGGTAACACCAGTCTAGGTACACGTACTTTTAACAATTTTTTGTGGGTAAATAATAAGCAAAATCAAAAATTGGTTTAGAGCACTTTCTTGTGCTGAACATTTCAAAAAAAAGTTTCAATTTTGAAAAGAAATTGACAGTAAATTGTTTATAAAAATGAAAGTTTAAGTCAAATTGAAAAACCGCTACATCTTTCGCTCGGAAATGTTATTGTGAAGGTACAGTCATAATTTGAAACGAATCCATGTAACTGTTTTTGAATAATCTTACCGCCACATTTGAAAAAAGCGATTTTAAGATAAACGCGTTTAAAGTTTTCGTAGCACTTATGGGGCGCAACTAGTTTGACCGCCTGAAAAAGGTGATTTTTGTGAATTTAAAAAAAAAGTATTACATCGAATGTTTTATAATTTTGCAGATATATCTGTGCATAAATAATGAATACAAAGTAATGTTTTCAAATAAAAATAGTCGATTTTCAGCAAGTTATCCACCATCTCCTGAGTTTTAGAAAAAAAATAAGTTCTCCCACTGCTGCAGTGATTGTAGCCTTCACAGTGCCTGAAATAAAAAAAAACCAAAAATTTTATTAAACTAGAATATATTTCCTATACAATGACCCTCGATTGTAAAAAAAAATTAAAATGCAACAAAATTGCGGGTTTTTGAAAAGAAAAATCAAAATTTGCTCAAAAATCTGATGGTTTTTGGCTTGACAGAATTATATTTTTTATCCAATCATAAAACTGGAGGGTCATCCCAAGTGCGAAATTAGATGCGGCCCAACACTGGCCCAGCATCGCCAAAAATTTCGGCCGCCGTCGTCGGCCCAGCACTTGACCGATGCTAACAGTGACACTGGCCCAATAACAATGGCCGACTCTTGGCTGCCGAGATTGGGACAATATTGTGCCGTATTATCACCTTCGGCAATTCGCACTTGGGATTGTATGGAAAAATAAACACACAATATGCTAAAAAAAGACCAAAGTCGATCGGATGATTTTTTATCGAGTTACAGCTGCAGCAAATTTGAAAAATATAGTTTCGAGATAAACGCGTTTAAGGATAAGAGTACTGATTTCATTGTTATAATTTTTTAAATATCATACCTAGAGCTAATCTAATACGAGTAAAATTAGTTGTCGAAATTTTGTTTGATTGTCATCAACTTCAGGATAGGGCTAAGGTTTTTAGTTTTTTTTGACGTTTCCACTGATCTCATGTATTTTCACTGAGAAGTTCGAAAATATGTATTTTTATTTGTTGCGAATTGACTGTATAATATTCGTAGTCTCATTTCACCTTAAGAGTCCATTAACTGGATTTCACACTTTGACCTGGAGTCTATAGATAAATCTGAGTTGTATAGAACATTTAAGTGGTTGATGTGAATAGATACATCAAGAAATGCAGCAGGTACCCCGTGAAGTCTTCATCGACTTGCGACATTGAGGAATATCACACCTCTACCTCTCAAAACGATCGTTCGCTTTGGCGCAATGCTAATTACGACCGAAGTATGAAAAATAGAGGAGCATATTGCCTTCATTAGCATATCCTTTTTACCATTAGCGGGAACCGCAGATTAATAATTATCGTAGGGTTAGAAAAATCAGCATCATGCTCTTTATCATGACTTGCTGCTGTGGCACCGTGTCTTAGTTCATGCTTCAAAGGATTGAAGCTCACGAACAGAGATATTTTTGTGACTTAAACAAAATATAAAATTAAATTTAGTACTGCTCCAGTACTGGGAAGACAGTACTGTGCGAGTAATGGGCGACAGTACTGAACCAGTACTGGTTAGCAGCTACTGACTTGCCATTACTGGTGCAGTACTGGCGCAGTACGAAAGTATTATTTTACACTGAAATAGTACTGCGCTCGTTGATACAATCTGGTTGTGAAGTTATGTCTTTTTGCATAGCTGTCATAAAATCTACGTATCACATGGCGTTGGCAATAAAATATTTCATGATCTATAAGCAGTATAATAAAACCCATATTTTGGTGTCGAATTTGGCTCAAATTAAAACGAATAATCTGGTTGAAATTTTTGCAATTTTTATTTTTATAAAAGCTTGCGCGGTTCATTTCAATAGGGTTTTTCCGTAAACTATAAATTTGAAAACGGAAAACCCCCATCACGTTCAATTTTTGAAAAAATTGGGGTTAAAATGTCAAAAAACTGATTTTTGGTACTTTTTTTTTTTGAAAAAAAAATAATGCGATGTGACAGAATGCTACAAGTTCATAGGCTCGTACCAATTTTGCTCTAGCACCCGAAAAAAATTTACTTTACTGCTAGAAATTTCCATTGGAATTTTTTGAAACACGTAATTGAAGTTTATGCAGTTATAAGTTTAAGAAATTGAGATTAAAATTAAGGAAATAAAGTTACTTTTCAGTAAATTCAAGAAAAAAGTCGTTAATTTTCAGTTAGAAGTTGTTAAATATTTCGATACCCCTATCTGAAAATTATGTTACAGTTTCGTAATTTTAAGATGAATTTCATTAAAATTCTGTTGCACTGTCGTAAGTTTAAGATAAACTGGGGTCACCAATTACATAAGATTACATCTAACAGTGCTAATCTAACGAAATCGTTTTGTTAAATTAACCAAGATCTTTGGTCGAGTCGATCAAAATTTGATTCAATCCACAACAATTCGGTTAAATTGACTGAAGTATTTGTGGGTTTTAACCAAATTGTAACCAAAACCATTTTTGGTTGCATAAAAGAAATTTTTTGGATCAATTAAAAATTTCATCATTCGCAAAATAAAAAGTATTTGGTTGATTTAACTAAATTTTCGTTGATTATCCAAATATTTTTTGGAGTTTTTTGAGAATATTAAAGGTTGCATTATAAAATGGAGATCAGCATATCCAGAAATATATAGCAATACTCTTATTTCTTACTTGAAGCACCTGTAGACTTGAATACACTAAAATATTTCAAGGTAGAGATTTTTTTCTTTTTCCAGCACTCTGGGAAAAGTCCTAAATGGCAAAGATCTTTGCGATCGGCAGATAACGGGTTAAAAGGATTTGAACTACGCATTTTGGTTCGCGTAACAAAACGCCAAAAATGAATTCTGTTACCATCTTTGTTTCGTTGAAGCAGCTTTTTTTTTTTAAATTACGTCACTTCGGTTACAGGAACCAATGTCGATTCTCTCAATGTGCAGCTGATTAAACCAATGCATTTCTTTTAGTGTAAATTTACAGAAACTTAATGCTGTCACTATTTTAACTTACGGGCTCAGTAAATATAACATATTTTTTTTTCTCTGCTTTCAAGATAAAAAGTTGAAATTTATGTATAATGTCCCCTTAAGAATGTTGATAAAATTTGCTGAGGGTAGGGTAAATCATAAACATGCTGAAGTGGCTAGTTAATGAAGGGATTCTTGGGTTTCATTGGCGTATCTAATTTTCGCGAACGAGGGAGAAGACTATGAAGAACTCGAAGGATCGCGTGCGAGGATACAATTAGGCTGTTTGCAAGAAGCTACCGTGTTTCGCTATAGCCGTCTTAATGTCGAGTTAAAGTCCTCTAAAACTTACAACCCTTTCTCGCGAGACAAAAACAACCTTCCAAAAGGATGGGCCTGTATTGGTGGACCTTGCACGAGAAGGTCTAATAACTTTTAGGCCCTTATCGCATCGAGCAAGGTGTTTACGTCTCGGGTCGCGCGAATAATTCTCATTGGGCCCAATTTGCTCCGGCTCGAAAAGTCCATTTACTAGACCGTTACGTGATATAGCGCGATTGTGTTTCCTTTCTTCTCTCGTATGGCACTTTAATTATTACCTGTATTAACCCCCCTGATCTCGCTTGGATGCTATACTACCTTGCCCGGCGCTCGGGCAAGTTCATCGCCGGCGAAATTACTGGCACGAAAGAGGACAGAAGTCGTGTGGAAAAGTCAGAGATCGTGGAGCTAACGATTGGAAAATTGATACGTCAAGATTTTACCTTTCTTGGCTCAGAGTCTGCGTGATTCCTTTCCCGTTATTTTGTTATACGCACATATGGAAAAATTTTATTACGTGCCAGATAAGAGCGTGTATTGCATGTTACATACTTTGATAGGACATTTTTTTCACAATGGGGTACTCAGTATGAGTCATTTTCTTCATATACCCTTTCTAATATATTTCGTGTATACTGTTATAGATTCAAGTTTATTGTTCATCATTTATTATTCTAACTCAAGTAAATTTCATAGTATTGTTCATGTCAATTCACTTTTTTCAAAGTCCCTTCACAACACTTGCACTTTTTGTTCAATATTCAAAATAAAAAAAAAAAAAACTAATACTTTCTCATTGATGATGAGAAAGTAAATATGCAACTTGCGATTAAAAAAAAAAAAACATGTGGACCTTTTGAATGCAAGCAGTTTTATTTATTTTGCATAGTTTAGCTGAAAAATGGGATTTTGGATTTTCAATGGTATTTTTTTAAATGTTTTGATGGGAATTTGAAGAATTTTTCAAACAAATAACTATGCATTCTGACCTTTTTCTTTTTTTTTCGCATAGCGTTTTTTTGCCTTCTAAGTATATGTACCCCCTTAACGTGATGTATTTGATTTATAAATGTTCAGAAGTCTGCAAATTAGAAAATTATTCAAATTTCACTTCAAGGTATTACAAAGTTACATTTTATAATAAAACATCAGAAATTCTAACTAAAAGGCAATTTAAATATTCGCGTTTAAAATTTAAAAATAAGAGATGAAAATTTGCGTATTAGGAAAATCATAAGTAAACAATTTTCATTTTTTTGGAAATATTTTGAAATCAAATTTAGAAGATGGACAATATCCTCTTTCTCGATATTTCTTTCGTTAAACGAATATGCGCTTCAGCCTTAAAATATTTGTTCCGAAGATTAACCAGGTGAAACATTTTTATGTTGTTTTCATTCTCTCACTCCTTTTTTCATCACGAAGACTCATCGCCTATTGGCAAAAGTGGCGCAGTCATGCCACTGTCTCTAAAGCATACACGTCTAGTTTGTTTCGACAAAAGACTCGATTTGAGCAGATGTCAGAGTTTTATACTTTAGGAGTTAGAATCGTCATTGAAAATGAAAAGAAAGCAGGATGAGTTTCGAAAGATTTCTTATACTCGTTGGGGCGTGTTATTTTACACACGGGGGATGAAAAGCGATCATATTCTTTGAAACGACTTACATCACTTTGAATTCCATGCACCTCTTTCTTTTTTAGACATTTATCGAACGTCATTTAATTTACTAAAGAAATTAAAGTAGTTTAAATAAACTTAAATACCCTTAGTAGACGGTCATAAAAGTGTTAGGAAATATTTTCAGATAATTTAGATTATATTTTTGTAGCAAACATGATCACATATTGAAGTGGAATGTGCAAAATATTTTTTAAAGTATTCAAGGAATTTGAAAATCTTTCTGTTCAAATTCTTTAAATATTTGAATTCATTGGCATTTATTTGAGATATAAGAGTCTAAATATAGTATAGTTTCAAAATTATTTAGTTGAGTTCGAAATTTTTGCCACTGCCTAACATTATTGGATTCCTGATTATGTATGGTATTTTTTACAAGTTAAAACGAGAGATAAAAATCTTATCAAAAAATGCTTGATTGGAAATTCTTAGATTTCTTTTATTTAAATATTTCGCACCTAGACTTTTTTGTCGTGTCTCTCATAGTTGCTTAACATATGGAATTTTTTATTTTCTAAAATTAAAACAAATAAATATGTGAATTAAACTTTTTCTACCTCTATTAAGTAAACAATTTTGCATTATAATGTTTTTTTGTATCTCGAATAGTTGGATTGGAAAATGGAATTTTATTATGTTCACACACGGAGAAACTTTTTTTATCAATTTTTACTATAGTATTTTTCAATTTAGGGAAAAACGTATCAATTTGAGAATTTTTGTAAGTGAAAATACTAAACTTTATAATAATGATATGAAACTTCAGCATAGTTCATAGCAAATTTTACTATAGTTTATACTAAAGTTTCATATCATTCTTCTAAAGTTTAGTATTTTTACTGACAAAAATTCTCAAAGTGATACGTTTTTCCCTAAATTGAAAAATACTATAGTAAAAATTGATATATAAAGTTTCTCCGTGCAGACAACGACGATGACAAACAGACAGAATTGAAAAAAAAACTCTTTTTCGTATTCAGGTGGCTATGAAACGTGGTCATGTGTTATATAAAGTGGATGTCAAATTTTACTCAAATTTTATACCTTTTCATACGTGGTGAGAATTAAAAGAAAAGATTTAAAACACTTGATATAATTGCTGGCAATTTTGAATATTAGATATAAGATTAATTACATGTTTTGCAAGAGAGCCTATAATTTAAACGATCATCACTTAATTTTAATTCCGGGCTGACGTAAATCGTCTTGTGAAATTTGGAAGAAGATTGAATTATAAGAAGTTAAATCAAGGTTCGTGAGTTTTAATGTTCAGAAATCATACAGGTACCAAATGTCTGTTGCTCATGCGAGGCGCGACCAAAATGTGAGAACGATCTAAATTACGTCTTTTCTTCGTGCCCCTCCGCCACATCTCATGTCTCACATATTTATCGTCAGCATATGTGTATGAGATGCTTGGTAAGTTAATAGTACTCTTGGTACCAAAGAATTGTTAAAATGGTTTTTTTTTCTTTTTTTCTGTATATATTCTACGTAGTCCTTCCATGGCAACTCTAATCCTTATTCACTCTCGAATCTGGAGATACCCTCTTCATTCAAAACAAGTTCTACCTCTATCATTTCGAGTGTTTTTTATGTTTATAGCTTCATAACTGTAGCATTATTCTTTCGTGGAGACGCTGAAGCTGTATCAATTCAACAAAAATGAATTGCATTCTTGCACAAGTTAAGTTTGCAGAGTTTGAATAAGTAAAGTCCTCGACAAAATATTTGCAATTTTATCATGTTGAATTAACTGTGCAGAATTTTAGTATGTAGAGTTTATTTGTGTAGAATTGATAGTGTCCCAAAGTAACTCTGCTCCTGCGATTACGCTGATCTTAATGACCACTCGGATGGGTAACTGCAAGGTTAACTTACTTTTAATGGGAGCTCTTCTGGAACGACTACTCTTTTTTATTTTTGCCAATCTGTGTTCTCTTTTGCATTATTTTTAAATGTCAGATGTACGAGTCCATATATTTTTGGCGTACTTAATTGGCTCTAATTTTTTCTTAATAGTTTACTTCTTTATTTTTGCTGATAAGATTTTATCTGTCCTTAATAAAATACATTATTTTCTTGGTAATAATAATGCGCAGGAGAAATTATTATTCTGAAAATCACTTTTGTTTTTTACAGAAGAATTGTCATTTACATCTTACACTAAATATAGTATTTTATCACATTTTTACATTTCTTAAATTATTAAAAGTTAGTTAAAAAGAAAAATAGTTACTTTTTTGTGAAAATTACTTTTAAAAATTATATTTTAAATCGTTAACTATACTGAATTATACTAATAACTATAATAGCTCATTTTTTTTCGTGTTGTAAAGGTAACGGTAGCAGTCGACCGGCAATCGAAAGACCTGGGCTCGAATCCCAGCGCAGTCGAAAGCGTCTTTTCTTCCACAGAAAGATTTTCAAAATTCTTTAATATTATATATGCACGGAAAAAAATGAAATGTCTGCTACTGCGAACTGCAGTTAGCTGTCGACTAGTTAATTGTGATTGATAAAAAGTTTGCTGAGAGAGTTAACAGTTTGCTGGGACAGTTAAAAAATGTTAGCTGCAATCGAAGTTGAAAATTTGCATTGGACTCCTTAGCGTATTAAGAGTTGTGGCTAATCATTTGGTTGTTGCTGCTAAAAACAGTTTACTGTCCTAGAAAATCTCAAAATTCGTACTCGTAGCTTTTAAAATTTTGCGCTGATATGTAAGAAGTTAGCAGCGGTTGCTAACGGCTGCTTAGACATCCCGCGTTTTCTGTGCTGCTCATGCGCACAAAGCGCGACTAGTCAGATATTCTGCTGTAAATGGTAAGTTTTACACCTGTCGCGTTGTTTTAAATTTATTTTATAAATAATTCGACGATTCGCGTTAATTTATAATGCAAATGACTGATTTGTAACTGATCTCTGAAGATTGTATTGTAGGTTTTGTAATAGGTTCTTTATGGTGCTATTTATTATCTTCTTACTGAGGTTATCTTAATTCTAAGTGTTGTATACTTGTACAATTTTTGAAAACATTATATTGGACTGGCAAGTAAGTCGCTACTGTTCCCGGTAATGTTTCTACTTGTAGCTATAAGTTTGGTTATCAAAGCAGCTCACGTTTTATTCTTATTCTTGAAAAATTATGCTGTGATTAAGGTTAGAACTGAATCAGTTTTTTTTTCGTTTTTAATTTTGCAGGTTACGATATGTCGCAAGAAATTAGTTGTTTTGATATAACTTGCCAGCAGACTTTTGTGAGTATAGAAGGGTTACGAGATAATTTTTTTCTTAAGCGCCCAAGTGTAACTGTATTTAAATGTAGGTTTGGAAGTTCAAAATCAATGATTTTGAGTGCTACCTCTATTTGTAGCAATTGCTAATAAAATTAACTAGTACTTCAAACGCTGTTAGAACAGGAAGATAACACGACCGATAGGCTACTGCTCACAATCGTTGTTACCAGTGCTAACGTAAATTAACTGGCATCGCTAAAGTACTGTAGCAAATAGACGTTAGTATTAGCAGCTAAGAGATTCGCTGTCCGTATATCAAGTAACTTTCTTAGCTGTGGTAGCGAATATTTAGCTAATGCAGCTAATTATTTCTTTCCGTGTGTATATTCAAATTTTGAGACAACTATTTAATGTTGTTCAGGTGTTGGATTTGTTTTTTTATCAGTAACTAAAAGGGACTGAGCGCGAGTTCCAATCACGTTGAAGCGAGAAACGAGCCTCGCGCTCGATGAGAACATCCTCTGAGGGTAGATTTTTTCCAATAATTTTATACGTAGAATAAATTCATTTATGTGCCTCAGGCATGGAAACTCGTTTTTCCGTTACAGCTGAGAGTAACGGAATGTTGTGTATTCCGTTACAGAGGAATACAATGTAAAAATTGAACTGCGTATGCGCATATAGTCTTACAGCGGAACGCAATCTTTTTCTTATTCTTCTTTTTCTCACTTTTTCTTCGTACAGCGTTAGCACCTTACTGGCAAAGCCTTGTACATTTGAACTGCGCATGCGTCTATTAGAATCCATTACTACTACACAAGATCGATAAAATCGCAATGGCCGGGACTAGTCGTGACATATCAAGTGTAATGACTAGCGCCGCAAACAACTAAAATACTAGATTAGATTCGAGTGTACGCATAAAAACTTGTATCCGCACCAAAGTCACATAAAATAGAATACGTGCCAATGCACACAATTCGGGAAATTGCGAGACTCCCAACAATGCTCGCAGGACTGATCGCGCCTCGGCTTTGTGTCGGCTTCGTCTCGGCTATACCTTGACTACGCCTCACCTACGCCTTGACTAAGCCTTGACTTCGATCTCCTGCGAGCATTGTCGCTCGTCACGCAATAACCCTCATTGTGCGCCTAGGCACGTAATATACTATTATCTGGCCCTGGCCTGGAATCAAATGCCAAAACAGACCTGGACCCGATCAAGCAGAATAATAATCCGGAAAATGGCTTTTTCATAATAATTCTGATTTTGCCAGGTCCAGACCGTATCTGAGCCACGATGAAATTTATGAATCTGAATCATTTATTATCTGTATTCTGCAATAAGTATGATTTTTAGATTACATTAAGGAGAGGTTACCGTTGAGAAGCATGAAAAATGCATGAACTTCGGGAATTTTTCTGATATAATATAAATACTTTTGGAAATGGGTTTTAACGTATTTTATTCTTCTATCAAGCCTTGACGGTTCATCCGAAACATAAACGGGTTAAAAATTGTTAAACTAAACTGAATTTGGGGGCGCCTTATCTTTATTTGTTTTCTGAAAAACCCCTGGATAAGAAAATAGCAGCAGTTTGAAAAGAAAACCCAATCTTTTGCCCTGTTTTTTTTTGCTTCAACGGACAAAAAAAATGTTTCTAAAGCAATGTTTGACAACAATCGCTTCCTGATGGCTCCGAAAATTGAATTTCCTTTCAACTGCACAGAGATTCATGTGAATCGGTTCATCCGTTGAAGCTGTAGAACGCCCCGCGCGCTAGAAAATTCTGTTTCCAGAAATATGTATTTAAAGTTTAACGTTATAAAAAAACCTTATTTAACGTTTGTTTTTGACAACTTACATTCAATCAACTATTTCAGCACCATACAGAGGCCCTTCTTTTTTCTCGAAGAACTTATTCTGTTGAATCTGAAGGTTCATTTTCTCCATCCTGACCGCTTTCGCATAGTCGGACATGTTTTCCTCCGTTCCGAGCGCCTCAGTTACCTGTTTTCCAGCCGGCGGACGGTTCTGCTCAACCGGCTGTAAATTCTAAAATTCTTTAGATATGAAAATATCCTTTTACCCATATGTTCTAAACACTTTAAGGATGCAAATTATGCAAATAAATCAAATTTTTCATCATCATTTCATTCCTTAAATGCTATATTTACTGAAAGATCAAATCCTAATTTCTGATTTTTTGTCAGCCTTGCTAGCTTGGAGTCTCGAAACTTACGCAAGGTCATGCGCAAGATTCTCTAGAAACCAGGTGAACTAGTGATTTTCCTGTGTGCATATATCTAAGTACGGAACGAAGCGTGGAATTATGAGTACAAGTGCTCTGTCAAAACTAAAAGTAAGAGTAGAACATAAGCATGGAAGTTTAGTTGGCGAACCAAAACAAATAGCATTGACCTTGAAGACCCTAATATTTGAAGCATTACCGGAGCTAGTCGGATTGAATCAAACTGTTATTTAACAACTATTAATTATATACCTATATGCACAACATGATTTCGCTAACAAATCAGAATCACGTGAGCAATTACTCTGAATCGGAAAGAGCCCGAATTTGATAGATTTGAAACCAGTACCTTACTTTTTCTCTGCAATCAGTCATTTTTGACTGAGAATCAAAAGGAATCGATTGCATAGGAAAAAGTGAATTATTGATTTAAAATCTGTCAAATTTTAACTCATTTACGTTTAGAAAGTAGAATTAGGTGTTTTATCAATTATATATTCCTGTACTTTTAATAACGTTGAATAGGGAGAAAAATTCACTGTGAAAAATATTAGTTTTTATTGTGTATTTCATCTGTGTATAGGTCATTAAAAGTTAATAACTTATTTCAAATTTGTGTTTGAAGTTTTTTTTCAAGTAAGCCTTTTAATTTAAAAATGATTACTACTTATTTTATACATATATTTTATTGCAGATAAAGATTTTTGAGTATAATTTAAGTTACTTTCCATAAATATGAAACATTTTTTTTCCAAAATAATTTAAGTACACACGAATTTCGATCATAAATCAAATTTGTTAGATTGCATGCATCACTCAATTCAAAAGACAACATTCTTTAATTTGCTTTGTTAAAGACAGCATCCTTCAACTCTGCACAAAAGCAGATTTTAATTAGTTTGTAAAATTTAATTTCCTATACATAGTCAAACATAAAATTTCTTTGTGCTGCACAATGATGTATCTTCTGGATTGTTTGGGGTGTAATTTACATTTGACTTTGATTACTCCCGAAATAAAATAAACTTTATTTACTCCCGAAGTAGTCCCACCAATTTTGGTCCATTTGGTTATAACCTTCATCCCGGGAGAAAATTCCGTATATTATTTTATTAAACAAATGAACTACGCTACACATTTCAGAAAATTCCAAAAATTGCAATTTTACCATCAATTAAAAATAATCCACGTACTGCGAATGTAAAAAATTAATTACAAAAAAATTATAAATGATATAAGAATAGTGATTATACTATTTTCTTCTCTAGTAGAGGGAAACGATATCCTAAAGGGGGGCTTAGGGGTTTTGAGGAATTGTCGAACTTTTTCACAGTAAAATGGCATTAATATTCAATTTAAAAGATCTATTGAGAATTATCTGAATGTATGATTATGATTATTATTGACGTTTTTAATTCTATTATTATCGATTCGATTACTAACCAACCTAACCACATGAGGGAAATCGGCTGTTTTCCCTCCCGAAAACAGGAGGCTAATCACACGGAGAAAAATGGATATTCAGGATCAATATCTAGATATTCAACTATGTGACAACCATCTCATATATTCAATTGAAATATCTAAATATTCAGCTGCAATATCAGAGATATTCATATTAACCTATTTCAATATCTTAGATAGTGAAGCTGAATATTCAGATATTATAGTTCAATATCTAGATATTAGAACTGAATATATGAGATGCTTGTCACATAGTTGAATATCCATTTTTCTCTGTGCATCGAGTTTCCCTTTACTAGCGAAGAAACTATATTGTGCGGTTTCATGGATAATTTCGTTTCAAATATTCTCTATAAATTACAAGAAGATCGAAACAAAAGATTTTGAATTACAACGCCCCCTGTTTTCAAAATTTATTTGTCCAGGAAAGTGTGTTTCCGGTTTGAATAGGACTTTACCCTAGAACAACAGTAAATATTTTGGTACTTATACATTGCACATAATCCTAGGCTCTATAAAACATCTTCCTGGACTACCTGCTGATCCTACAAATTTTGCCAGGATCTAACTTGCGGCGACTTCGGCGTTTGGTGTTGTATGAAGTAAGGGGCACCGTGAGGCCACGTTTTACATGAATGCTTATTGCTATTTATTATTTTGATAATATGTATTATAGTCACATCTAAGTAGAAGAGTAAGAAATCGCGCAAATGTCGCCAGAAAAAAGCGATAGTAAAAATTTATCAGTTTCGCCTGGAGGCGATTTTTATATTCTGTACTTTTCTCGCAATTTTCTCTTGATTGAAGCCGTCAACCCTTTGTTTTTATAAAACTAATAGATTCCTCGAAATCGAAAGTATTAGTATATATTCGAATTATGGGGACTCGTGATTTTGTTACGGAGTTTCGCCGATTTTAACGAGGAGTTCCATAAGAGTACGTGTTAAACTGACACTTTTTCGGTAGCAATTTTTTCGGAAATGACATCGTCAACCATGGTATTTTTTTTTATCAAATTAATCTAGAATATTTTATTTAGATAATCTCTAAATTTCAGAGCCGTCAGTGATTTTCTTTATCAACGCCAAAGCCACCTTAAATGGAACTATACTTAAGCATCTTTAATCTTACAGTAGTTTTGTAATTTTTCATATTTAATTATAATCCCGTTTAAAAAATCATAACTTTATCATTCTTTAAGACCTTTTCATTAATTAAACAGGTCTCAGAATATTCTTCAAACTCTCAAATTTGAGAGTTTGGAGTGAATTATACACAAAATAAAATATACTGAATCTACGATAATTATTTGTTAAATCGTGACATGTTCCTGTACATGTTCATTGTTTTATTCACCCACAGTAGTAAATCTGTGATAGTTAATTTGGCATGGGGTCAGTTCTTTTCCTAATTTTTTATGTGATAAAAGCATAAGAATTAAACAAGGCAAGCGTTTTGGCCATAAATAGGGGCCCTCTTCAGTGCCAAATAATTTTTATTTGCGTTAAATTTTCAAACTCAACTAATTAATTTTAAATTATTAAAGATTTAATATTGACTAACTAGAAACATCAAAAGTTCATGCTCAAATTTACATCGCGGTTGTCTCTTCCTTTAGAAATAATTGTGTTTTGTGTGCCCTTGAGGGGGTACGTTCCGCGGTCGCATCTTCCACGAGTCCGACAGGAGAGGATTGCTGAGTCAGGACGTTTTTTTTCGAACGGCCTGGTTTCTGTACATCTCAGAGCTCGCCTATCCATAAGCCCATTCGCATGCTTTTAATTCTACTTTACGTTAAATAATTGATAAAGAAAACACAAAAAAAAATAAAATCATTAATAGGTCTTGCATGTTTTTAGTTAGTTAATATTTAATCTTTAATAATTTAGTGCAAATAAAAATTGCTTGGCACTGGAAAGAGCCTCCATTTATGCCTGAAACGTTTGCCTTTTCTAATTTTTATTTTTTTATCTAATTTAAAAAAATTAGAAACAGAACTGATCGCATTCTATTTTTGAAAACAACTCTGTGAATGCTTAAAATCATGAAAAAAATATATTTATGAATAAAAAATTAAAACAAATAACTTCATATTTAGTATTCATTTAGTTGCATTCCAAATTCAGTGGCCGTCAAATTGTGAAGAATCTTCTTTCCGAGGAAATAAACTCTCATAGATAGTGTCCAGGAGTGTGTTGCAGAATAGAACTATGGGTGGAAGTGAGACAGCAATATGCTTCCACACAAGTCTGCTCTCTAAACCTGAATCAGTGAAATAGTCACTGATTCAATCAGTGAAAATATATCAACTGATGAATCAGTGACCTGCTTTGATTTCACTGATCAATCAGTGAACGCACTACGTGAACAAAACTTTTGACTTCGTGAATCCAAAAAAGAGGTTAGATTTTCGACGCGCGCCATAACATAATCGTAAATGTACTTTGGTGATTGCAAGTGCTCTTTACAATCACATATAATTATCAAGATAATCGAAAGTATTCAACGAATACTTGCCAGATATAGTGTATGTACAGTAATTATTCCTCACGATAAAATTGATAAGTCATTATAACCTTAAATTCTTTCATCGATTTGATCGATTTTTTCAACGATTTAAATGTTAAAATCACAAAGTAAATGGAGCCAAATTGATAATGTTTGGTCGAATAATAATATAATCAGAGTAAATATATGTCGTGAGAAATTTCGATATAATATATATTCCACTCCTAGCAAATATTTTATTAACCTTTAACAAAAGAATACCTCATGCTTCATCCAAGGAGATGGGTGGTTCCTTACTCCTCCACTATCATCGCCTGTTTCGGCTTTTGATCTCTTGTTCAATGTCTATTACGTTTTCAATCTCCAATTTCCAACCTCGCTCATTAACTTTTTCAATTTCTTCGCGAACTATGTGTATGTCATCGATTCCATTTTCATGAATTCTGTTTCATCGCTCCACAACAATACTAATAATTTCAAAAATATATCCTCGGAACCATCTACTTCAAATGCAGAATAATAATTACAATGTATAATAATAATTACGTAATTTCTTTTTAGTGTTGTTTAACCTTAAATAAACGTGTTCATCGAACGTTAAAATATATAGCTGGTTTTATTATTCCCACCTGAAGATTTCACTGATTCAATAAGTGAGTTCAATCTATTTCACTGATTCATCAGTCGAATTGCACTGATTCTCGCACTCATAGCTTATTCAGCTACCTATTCTTGACCACCCCGTTTATTCAAATCCCATAATTTTTGAAAACTTGATGTTTAGCGATATCAAAAAATTTTCAGTCAAGGATCAAAGTTTCAAATAAATAATTTCCGTATATTTAAAATTTTTCTCTAAAAAATTATCTTCTTCCTGCAAACGATATCGTTAATACTAATATTGCAACTCCTAAAAGTATAATTGAACATTTTTTCCGAAGACTTATTTTTCCACAAGACAACAACCTTAATTTATGTGAGATTTACTTAATCGAAAAAGGACATACTTGATCCGAGTACATTTTACTTGGGTTAGGTAAAGCTAATTGTGCATAGAACAATTAATCATGTTTTCAAATTAGGTAAATTTAATTTTTCGCGTAGAAATGTAGTTTCTGTGTTCATATTTCTATTACCCATATTGGTTATTAGTTATTATCTATTCAGCATTTCTTTATTTGCACTTTATTTGTGCAAAATATTGAATATGTAGATTTTTTAGAGATTCTATCAAAAGACTGCATAAAAATTAGGTTTCATTATTCGTTATTCATCTTGCTCATACTGATTTTTATAGTTTTCTTGGTAATGCGAATACTTATTGCATGCATAATTTTGGTTGAAATTACAGATGAGAACATTTTTGTATAATATAGTTCCAATTAAAATGCTTAGCTGATGTACATATCTCGGAATATAAGACTCTGATCGGAATCAGAGACAAAATCTTAAAACTGTTCTTGGTTTCAATTCGGTTATATTATACAACAAAAGAACAAGCGGCATGACCGCTTTATAATTTAAGGACGTGATTCTTTTGTCGTCCTGAGACTTTCCTGTTTTTTTGTTACAAGCCATGTGGCGCTTGAATCTGTATTTCGAAATACTTTATAATTAATTTATCTTAATTAATCAGCCACCTTAAATCAGATTGTCACTTACTTTTTAGATTATCTCTTGATGTCTGCTGTCTAAATTTCGGATTTAGAAGAGTTTTTATTTCAAGTTTTAATTTGCCTAATTGCTAATTCTTTTCTTGAAGATCAGGTTTTGGATTAAAGCAATAAATTAAATATTCCCGTGGTGTTTGTCGCTCAAAAGAATTTAAAAAAGAATATTAAGCTTTTGTATCTTGATTTTGAACTATTTACAAGGATAAATGGAAGAGTACAAAAAGAGGAAATGTGAGTTACAAACTAACGGAAATTGTCTTAAGATGACGGCACTTATGATGATTCCCACTGGTCCTCTTACTTGATCTTTCTCAGGTGGAAATTTACAACTGACACCGTACCGCGATGATATAACCGCAGGAAATATTATGATGTGGACAGGAACCAGTTTTTTTTCTATCCTACTGACAGTAGAATTTTCCAAAAATTAAGCAATTTGAAGACTTTTGAATTTTAATAATATTTGTCAGTTTTTAATTTTTTCGAATAAACATGAGTATCCTTTATTAACATTACTAATACTTATAATATATCATTTATTATATTATTTATAATATTTATAATAATATACTAGTATTTTTTATTAAGGCCAGGTATCACTTATCGATTTCTAAATTATCAAAATTATTTTATCTTCAATCTCACGATTTCGAGTTAAAAGTTTATGAAATCAAAATAGAGACACTAAGAAAGGTCTGTAAACTTTTAATTACTTGTAATTACAATTTTTTTTCCATATTAATTTCCACAAAACATACATATAAATGCTACTCTGATGGAAACTATCAATTCATGAAAAAAACCAGGTTTTTCTATTCCAAACTCTGAGTAAATATAACATCTGAGTTTTCTTGTATAATAATGATTATAAAAGTTACGATTTAACGTTTAAATTTTATATTTTTATAATTTATCACCGTTGAAATCTTTTCATTTTCAAATTTTGATTTCCTAATTTGAGGCGCCCCGGGGAATAAAGGGGTACGCACTCGGGCAGCCAGAAAATATATTTAATCTGAACACAACATGTCAGTGAGAATGTTTTTTGTTATGCCTTTCGGAAGTTTTTCGCGAATTTTTTTATTATCTTTAGGAGTCATTTTCTAGCTTATCTTAATCCTGTCATTAATGAAACTTTGACGTTTACATTGTTACAGTAAATTCTCGTCCAAAACTAAAAACTTGTGACATTAATTTTTTTTAAGTATCTCTTGTTATCACCTTTTAGGTGGGGTATGTGAAAAATGTCACAAGTTTTTAGTTTTGGATGAGAATTTACCGTCTAACTCAAAATCATCGAATTTCGGGTCAGTTTTTGCCTGTTTTGACTGTCTTCCGACAAATGAATTTTTTTTAAATAATTTTTTTTAAGTAGCTCTTGTTATCGCCTTTCAGGTGGGGCATGTAAAATGTCACAAGTTTTTAGTTTTGGGTGAGAATTTACCGTCTAACTTGAAATCAACGAATTTTTTGTCAGTTTTTGTGTTTTTGAGCAAGATATTGCATTTGGAAACATAAGACCGGTCTTAAACCTATTTTTATTCATGTTTTGACATAATCCGTCCATAAATAAAAAAAAAAAAAATGTTGGTCTAACTTAGAATCTACGATTTATGGGTCAGTTAGTGCCCGTTTTGACTGTCTTCCGACAAATGAATTTGTTTTAAATAATTTTTTTTAAGTATCTCTTGTTATCACCTTTCAGGCGGGGTATGTGAAAAATGTCACAAGTTTTTAGTTTTGGGTGAGAATTTACCGTCTAACTCAAAATCATCGAATTTCGGGTCAGTTTTTGCCTGTTTTGACTGTCTTCCGACAAATGATTTTTTTTAAATAATTTTTTTTAAGCAGCCCTTGTTATCGCCTTTCAGGTGGGGCATGTGAAAAATGTCACAAGTTTTTAGTTTTGGGTGAGAATTTACCGTCTAACTCAAAATCATCGAATTTCGGGTCAGTTTTTGCCAATTTTGACTGTCTTCCGACAAATGAATTTTTTTTAAATAATTTTTTTTAAGTAGCTCTTGTTATCGCCTTTCAGGTGGGGCATGTGAAAAATGTCACGAGTTTTTAGTTATGGGTGAGAATTTACCGTCTAACTCAAAATCATCGAATTTCGGGTTAGTTTTTGCCTGTTTTGACTGTCTTCCGACAAATGAATTTGTTTTAAATAATTTTTTTTATCTCTTGTTATCACCTTTCAGGCGGGGTATGTGAAAAATGTCACAAGTTTTTAGTTTTGGGTGAGAATTTACCGTCTAACTCAAAATCATCGAATTTCGGGTCAGTTTTTGCCTGTTTTGCCTGTCTTCCGACAAATGAATTTTTTTTAAATAATTTTTTTTAAGTAGCTCTTGTTATCGCCTTTCAGGTAGGGCATGTAAAATGTCACAAGTTTTTAGTTTTGGGTGAGAATTTACCGTCTAACTTGAAATCAACGAATTTTTTGTCAGTTTTTGTGTTTTTGAGCAAGATATTGCATTTGGAAACATAAGACCGGTCTTAAACCTATTTTTATTCATGTTTTGACATAATCCGTCCATAAATAAAAAAAAAAAAAATGTTGGTCTAACTTAGAATCTACGATTTATGGGTCAGTTAGTGCCCGTTTTGACTGTCTTCCGACAAATGAATTTGTTTTAAATAATTTTTTTTAAGTAGCTCTTGTTAACGCTTTTCAGGTGGGGCATGTGAAAAATGTCACAAGTTTTTAATTTTGGGTGAGAATTTACCGTCTATCTTAAAACCACCGAATTTTTGGTCAGTTTTTGTGTTTCTGAGCAAGATATTGCATTTGGAAACATAAGACCGGTCTTAAACCTATTTTTATTAAAGTTTTGACATAATCCGTCCATAAATGAAAAAAAAAATTTTCGGCAGAATATACGTCTGAAACTTCAACCCTATAACAAATATTAAAATATTTAATATACATTAAGTAGAATTGAAAAAAATTGTTAGTATTTGTTTTTATGAATTATTTTATTTGTTATGAAAATATATACTGGTATAATAGAGACATGCCTTAAAAAATATTTGCCTACGATTTATCATTGGAACGTTGAGAAATGAGCACGGTTATTAAACGCCGAAGCCCGGTAGTCTACGTTGGAATGAATAAGTTTGTTGGGATTAAAAGGGTTCGTTATGTTTTATATACGAAAGAGGTGAAGATTTATTACACTGACCTTAAAAAAAGTTTAACCAGACTGAATTCGCGGTGCAAAGCAAAGTCTGTTGTCACACTCCCAGGGTCTTTTCAGCCAAAAATTTCGCTAATTCCTTCTTTTTTAGTCATATTTTTAGTTATAATTTGCATAAATATAATACTTTTCAAATAAATAATCAATCAAAGGTTCTATCGTTGCTAAACATCATGTTTGTCGCAAAAATATAAGATAATTATTTAACTTACTAAAAAATGATGTATATTGGACAATCATTCTATTAAATTGACAAAATTAATATTTTTATATTAGGAATATCAATTTATTAATTTACTATAACAAATTCTCAATTCAGCTCACGTGTAGAGAGAATTATATAAAATGCAGAACGATTTCAACAGGATTTCGAATTAATGTAAGCGAGGATTTAGATGCACCCGTTGGGTCGTTCTTTATTTTGACAAGGAAATATTTATAACTACATCTGGACTCTTTTTCTTGGTCGCCCCACCTTAAATCTGATTCGGGTCACTTTATGCAAAGCAGGATTTGCATAGCATTTGATGCTTTCGCGACGACAACTGGTAAGGCAATCCTGGTGCTCTTGAAGTTTCGACACTCGAAGGAGTGTAAAAGCCATCCCGATTCTGCAAGATATTCTTTTTTTTCTCTCCAGGAAGAAAAGGCAATTGCCTGTGGCCTGAATTTATTCTAAATCCTCTTCAAGAATCTACCGTATATATCAGGGACGTATGTTGAAGCATATATTGAGGTGTTTGACCCGCGCCAACACAATTGCTTTAATCAATGTCAAGTAGTTTGAAATTGAACGTGTTTTTGTTTTTTTAGTGAATCCAAAACAAGAAATAAGTGTTTATGGATTATAAAAATATGTTCCTATTTACTTAGAGAGCTAAAGAAACTAAAGTTAATTTTTTGTTAAGAGTAGGCAGAATGCTCGAGTTTTTACTCATGATGTATTATTTTTAAGTATTTCACATGCAAATTAGGTAAGAATTCGTGAAATGGATCAATTTTTTTCCGACTTTGTGGAATAAAGGAAACAATGATTGTATTTCCGAGTACGCATCAATACTAAAGGATTCCTAAAATATTTTGAAAAAATATTGACAATTACAAAAGATATTAAGAAAAGAGTGTTTTGAAAAAAAAATTTTCAAAAATTTCTAGAATGAAAATAAAGCCTCTTGATGAAATTGCACCCTCTTTTAAAAGTCTTCAAATCTCATTGAATTTTGATATAAAAAAATATAAAAAACTCTGCTACGATCAAGTATTTGTTTTATTAAAAAAGTGTTAAACATCAATTTTGAGATGTAAATGATAATTGAATACACTCATTAATCATTGTTTTACATTTTGATTTCATGAAAAATCACGATAAAAATTCGAATATACATATAAATCAAATACAATGAATTAATGTCTTTTAATAGCATACAACTTTTGCATGATAAAAAAGAAAGGCAACCTACACTCAGCTGTTTTAAAATTTAGCTGTACGAGTAATTGAAGTATTATCTTTCGAAAAGATTTTGCAAATTAATTTTTTATGTCTAGGTTGACTTTTTTTTATCATGCAAAAGTTTTATGTTATTAAAAAAAAATTGATCTATTGTATTTGATTTATATGTATATTCGAATTTTTATCGTGATTTTTCATGAAATTAAAATGTAAAACAATGATATATAGAGTTAAACGATTTTCAATAAAATCATCGAGAAAGTTATTAAAATTCAAATTGTTTATAATAAACAAATTTGTTTTTGTAAAAAATTAATTTTTTTTTCATCACAATATTTTTTAAATCAAAATTTGATAAGTTTTGAAGTATTTTTATTCAGGGAAAAATTTCATCCAGAGACTTTATTCCCATTGTAGAAATTTTTGAAAAAAATTCATCAAAAACACTCTTTTGTTAATATTTTTACATTCTCATTTCAAAATATTTTATGAATACTTTAGTACTGTTGCGTACTCTGAAATACAATCATCGTTTTGTGTATTCCATGAAGTCGTGAAAAAAGTGATCCGTTTCACAAATTCTTATCCAATTGCTAAATGAAATGTATAAATGATGGATTGAATATCGAATGTTTTTTAAGGTCGTGTGGTGAATTCTGTCTTTGCCAATTATATTCGACCGCTTTATTAATAAAATAATAAATTTAGCAATTTTTCTGGAAAAGGCAGTAATGCAGGCATATGTAACGCATTATCGTCTTTTCCGGAAAATTTGTTAGAATTATTATTTTAATTATAAAGCTGTCATGTATAATTGGTGACGTCAGAGCCTACCATACGGCCTTAATATTTTTTTTCATTCAGGTTTGTATTATTTTAAACCTATGATTCAAATAATTTTGTTTACTCATTGTTTCCGATTGAATTATATGTCTAAATCCGGAATAAAATGTCGCCCTTACCAAAAATTTCGAAAAAGTCGATTAGTATCCGAAATAATAGAGATATTAAAAATGTTTGATATTAAGAAAATTGTTAAATGATTTAGGAAATTCTAATATTTTAGTAACATTGGAATTAGATTTCCTGTTTTATATATGCCTTCCGGTCACCCTTGAATACGTAAAGTCGATCCTTAAATCAACCGCAAACTTGTTTCTACTCTTCTTGCTAATCGACTTATGGCAGACAGGTATATCTCGTGAGTAATATCATCCTATTAACCCCGGGTCCGTCGGTTCTGTGCATAAATAGAATCATCTTCGCCAGTGAACGCGATCTCAGGCCAAGGGGGCTAATAAATGCACGTGTACACAGGTCAAGTTCTCTGCACTAGATTGCAGCTTCATACGTGCACAGATCTACAGAAGAATAATTTTGAGTTCAAATAACCAAGACCGAAAATATGTGAAGTGTTCTGGTTATAGATGGAATCGAATCACATTTTTAAACATCTTTTATGGGACTCACATATATACAGATGATACAAACCATTTAAGCTACAACTTATAATTTGATCGTTCGTTTTATTCAAGTCTCATTTTCCACTGTGAATTTTGACTTTTTCAACCCAAATCAATTTTTTCCTTAATTTTATATAAAAGAAATATTTTTTTTATTCAAAATGACTGTTGTCTGATTGTACACTGAGAAAAAAATGTATCCAACAAAACTTTTTTTGTTACCCTGATAAAATATTTTGTTGTCCCAACAAAACATTTTGTTTAACCAACAAAATTTGTTTGATATAGCAAAATGTTTTGTTGGCACAACAAAAGAATTTTGTAAGCTAAATACTAACCAAATATTTTTGTTGATTTGACAAAACTGTTTTCTCAGTGTAATAAGTATTATGGAAATTTCATACTTTCATAATAATTGCATCCAACAAAACGAACATTCATAGAATTTTCTGAATCATAAATCTCAATTCACTCAAAGAACAATTTTTAAAAATCAAATAAACATTTCTTTAATATAATATGATCAAAGAAAGATTTCTTTTTGACAAATAAAGAAAGTTTATTTAATTTCAATAAAATTTCTGTAATGTAAGTAAATGTTCTTTTCTAATTTAAAAGAAATTTCTTAGAATCAGAGGTTCCGGCTAAGATCGGAACCCTTATCAGTACTTTTTATTAAAATCTATAAAATACAGAGAAGGTGGGTTGTTGAATTTACATTTTCTTGGGGTAAAGTACTTGAAATTTTTAAAAATGATTACTGAAAATTGCAGAAAAACGTAGCATGTTGCAAATGAATATACGAGTGTAAAAAGAGATTGTGATTTTTGAAAAAATACATGAAAAATTCGAAAGAATACACCCAAGTTTAATCTTCGGTTCCTGAAATTTTAATCGCATTTTTCTCGAAACTACCTTTTTTTTGAGGACCTCTGGAAAATCGACTATAACTCACTTTTTTTTCAATATTTTGACATAAAAAAGTTACTGTAACTACTTGAAACATATGTTATTTAAACTGTATAATACAGGTCTATAATAAATAAAACCCATCTTCAAAAAAATTCACGAAAAAAGCGTTTTTTTTTGCTTTCTAAGTATACGTATCCCCTTAACACATGAGCGAGTCGCAAGTCGCTCGCGCGTTAAAATTCGTTCTGCACGTGATATGAACGATATTTCTTGTTCGCTGGATACTGAAAGTTAACCGAGTCGGTGTCGTTTTGCGTGCGGAAAGTTGATTTTCCAGCATTAATGCCGTAAAATTTTAAGTTTGTTTTAAGTTTCCGCACACTTGAAATTTTACCGCGGGAAAATCAACTTTCCGCATGCAAAACAATACCGACAAGGGTAACTTTCGGTGTACAGCAAACGAAAAATATATTTTCTCTGAATTAAAGACCATTTCTTTTTTTGAAAGCTTTTTGCAATTTGAAGAAATTTTTATGATGGTTTATCAAAGGAATTGTTCCATAAGTTTGCATCAATTTTCTTTTTCAGTTATAATTAATTTTTTTTCGGGCATTCTTAATTAATATATATACTTACGCACATTTTTAAAGAAGGAAATCGAAATGATTTTTTCAGAGTATTCTTACCTTTTCCTTCTGGAGATTCCATAGATGATAGACACCCCGAAAAAAAACTTTCAGTTATGAGTGGTATCTTGACGAATACAAAGAAATGAAACGTGTTTTTCACATACCAGATACTGTTTTTTTTTTTTTTTTTTAGTTGGAACGAGTTTTCGATTTGCAGTTTTACCGTAACTTGATTCGTATCTTGGCAATATCGGACAATCTCTAAAGATTATTTTCAGATTAATCTTACTAAAGAGCCTAATATACGTGGCTGTGGACAGGGCATAGGTTAATACAACAATTTAAAGCCACGTGTTACTTTTACCCCATCGAGCCAATGGTCAGTAGATCACCTGGGAACCCTCGTTAAGAAAGATCACAAATTGCTTTAATTAGTGCTCTCATTTGTACTGTAATAAGACACAGGCCGCGGCTGGAACGCGTAATTGACTCGTCGTTGGCCCATAAGAATTCTCGCGGTCCAAGAATCAACCATTCACTAAGAATCTTGTTGGAGCTTTCCGATTTCTTTTCTCAATACCTTCGTGTGAATTAGCCATCATTCTGGGATGCACGTGCGATCATAATAATTTTCCCTTTCAGTGCAATCAGTGTTTAATTCTAAGGGCCTTTGCGAGAATGTTGTGAAATTTGGAATATTGATTGTCTGAAAAAAAACTTAAGAGACAGATAAAATACTTTTTTATTCAGAAATGGAAAACTTACCGGACATTTTCATAAATCATATAGTCAGACACTAGTCAGCGATTAGCCAGCCACAAGCCAGCGGCCAGTCAGCCACTAATTGGTGGTCAGTTAATAAAGTTTCGGTTGAAAACCCATTTTAATTGAACATTTATAGATTTCGATTAAAAATCCTAACCTCTCAAAGTAATTCAATCTTTTCTTATATTCTTCTTTATTAAATACACGGGGTTTGTACGTGCCTTTTAATTAAGAAATAGATCACTGTTTGACAAGAAACATTCCTCTTTTCATGCGTCAAAAATGCAGTCAAGCTCTTGCTCAGAAGTTTTTGACAGTTTATTCGATTTGTCACAACTTAATCTTTGCAATTTTTCGAATCAAAAAGTAAGTAGTAGCAATATTTGCAAAAAGGAGATACTTATTTCTATTCGCGTAATAAATGTTTCTAAAAACTTGTTATTAACCTATGAATTCTTCAAAAATTGTAAAAAAAATTTTCGTTCGCCACATATAAACTTTTTTGTCATGGAATGCTGACCAGCGCCAGATCTGAGCCAGACCAGAACTTCCAAACTAGCCGGTCTGGACATTGCCAAACTTGGGCCAGATCAGACAATAGACTGCCATAACATTATTCCACGTGGAAACCATCAATTATACATTAAATTCTTTAGTCTTTATTTTTAAAGTTTAGTTTCTTGATTTGTATCTGGAAACAGGTTACCTAAAACGTATTTTGGCTATATTTCAATTTCCTATTTTTTAACAAGAATCACTAAAATTGTAATACATTACTGAAAAATATACTTTGATGCAAATACTTTAACTTAGAATCATTAAAAAAATATATATTGAAGAATCGAAATGCGTGAAATTGATCGGCATTGAATTTCACAACTTTTTGGTAAGGACCCCAAAGATATAAATTCATATAGAATCAAATCATTACGTAGTATTGTTGTACACGGCTTGGAAGATTGATGATGATAATCTAAAAGTTATGGAAAATAAACAAAAATTTTCGTTACACTTGTCTTGTAACTTTCAAAAACAAATGTTTCTTAGTTTAATTTACACAACTTTTTTCTGGAATATTACTATAATTCAAATTTTCAAGAAATACTACAATTATTTCTAACTGGAATTTTGGAATGCGATGCAGAATAGGTCGATTGGATTTTCTTGGATATATAATTTAAAAAATTTAATTATTATAAAAAATGATTACTAAATTTCTTTTTTTTATTATTGTAACTGAATATACTTTTTTCGTAAATGTTGTGTATTGCATGTATTTATAAATAATTATAGTGATTACCAAATTCAAGTAATGATGCGAGAAAGTGAAAATTAAATGTTAAATGTGAAAAAATGTACAATGATTGAAATACTTTTTCTTCTACTTCTTGCTTGTTTATCGTTACCATTTATCAAGGCCACATAAGTAGTAGATCTTCTTGCAGGAATACAATTAGTCTGGCAGGGTCTTCTGTTGGTTGAATCGTGATTTACAATTAGACCAAGACAGTGGCCTTCTACCAGAATCTTACGTAAAGCTCTCACGTAAGAACATTACCAATCCAACCTAATGTACGTGCTCCGATTTTCCTTGGTTCGCTCGTAAAAAACAATCCCATCTTTAATTTTGCTACTTCGCACGCAACGACGTTAGGTAAGAATTTTGTTCTAATAGTCTGTAATATACACTCATTCATTTAATATAATAGCGTGTTCAAGACAACAATTCGGTTGAGAGATATTATTAAATAAAGCATATAGTTATTCAGTCATAAGATTAATATTATAAAATAATCATACCATCGGGTTTTAATAAAAATTGCTATGTTGTGAAGGACAATTGATTAAAATGTAGAGTAAGTAGCAGTTTCAAATCAGAAAAAAAGTCAATTAATTTTGTAAACATATTTGCATACGTAGAATGTAGATAACTTAATGATTTCAATATTCAAAATGCTATGTTTTGTATCTTGATATAAAGAAGTAAGAAATAATTAAAAATGATTAAAAACAGGATTAATCATTGCAATAAAACATCTTTAGTTGGTTTATTTATTTTATTTTCGAAATAAGTACGTTTTTCCTTAAATAGACTCTTTGAGGGAAATTAACCAGCTTGATGATTCATCCTGGCTGCGCGGGAAGCTTCGGCGTCCATCCCACGTTCGATGATAATAAATGCATGCGCCTGTAGATAATTGCAAGTATAATTGAGCATACGTAGAAAGCAGTTGCAAGAAAAGGTGAAGAAAAGGAGAGGGTTAGGTAGCAGAGCATCGAACCTGAATAATGTGTGCGCGGTCCACTGACCGTTCTTGCAAACTATTACTGCAACGTTGAGAGTGACAGCAATGCATGATGTTGCACATTAATATTAAAGTTAAGTCCTGTGCTTTAAGAGTCACCACGCTTCGATGCACTTGAAAGAAATGACCAATACGCTTACAAATTACTCATTTATCTGCATACAATGTATCTTGATATACAGACTAAAGAATATAACGATGTTAATTATTATGAAATTTTTTCTTGACACAACAATTGATATTTGAAATCGAGATTTTTCTCAGATTCTACAAGAATTGAAGTTTTGGATCTCAAATTATTACAAACATAGAACATTCTGAACCAACATGAAAAGCGTTTTGTATCACGTTAAAAACCAATTCGACTTAATGTGAATGAATCTGAAGTCGGAATGATTCGGATTGAGAATTCGGTTTGGATGAATCCGAGTTTGGATTGATGCCTCAGATTAAGTCGAATTGATTTTTGACCGTTTTTCATCAAGCTAGATACAAAACGTTTTTCTTATTGGTTCGGTATGGTTCGCATTGGCTCGGATACAGATATCGGAATAATTCTGATTGAGTCGGAATGAATTTCAATTCGATACTTTCGCCAGGGATGTAATCATTGTTTTGATCATTGTTAGCTTCATTTTTGAACTTCTTCGTAAAGCTTTTGCCTTTGTTTTCTGAAAAAATGACAATTAACATTTGAGGATTGAAGATATTTTTTTTATTAGATAAAGAAATAATTCTTTATTCTCTACACCCAAAAATTCAAGATTCATAAAATTTATGTCAGTTTTATTTTTAAATACCACTTTACGTGTGTTAAATTGGTTCAAAGGCACTGAACTCAATTCTCTGCAAACATTAAGTGGTAAACCAAATTTGATTTATTACATTCAATTCACAGTTTCAGCTGATGATAATTCATAAACTTAAGAATGACTAAATCCAGTAAGAAACCGTTGAGATTCTACTTAATCAATCCTTTTTTGAATTTTGTCACATATTTCACCTATTTTGGTAATTTGTCACCTTTTTCAATTGATAAAGAAAAATTTTATAATAAATTTTGATTTAATTTATATGAATCCATGTTTCTTTATTTTATCCTTGTTTCATTCGGTCTCTGAGGTTACTTTTTAAAATAAAAGATATTATAGTCATGATTTTGAAAGAAAAAGTAACTTTTTTTACTTTTTCCGTTTTAATTGACTTTTTAAAAATTAACTTTTAACAAATTCGAGGAATTTTCATCAAAATTATCGAATTTTCAACAAATAATAATGATAGAAGTAATAACAGAGCTTTATTAAGTTGCTCAAAAAAACAACATATTTACATAACAGAATTTTTACAGAAAAGGAACTTAGCAACTTTAATGAGATTTCAGCAAAATTGATAAATCATTCATTAATTATGTTGAAAATTCATTAATTTTGATGAAGATTCCATACTTTTGTTGAAAATTCATTAATTTGTTGTAACATTTTAAAATTTCATGGAATATTCATTAATTTTCATAAAACTTCGTCAATTTTTTTCAAAAACCCATTCCCTATGATGGAAGTGGATATTTATAATTTTTGTTAAAAATCAATTCATTATGTCAGAAATCCATTTTTTTTAATTCATCAATATTTTGGAAAATTATAAGGTTGCGTGGGAAATTCATTAATTTTCATAAAGTCATTGAATTATTGAAAGCTCCATTACTTTGTTGGAAATTATATAATTCTGTTAGATATTCAATTATTTTTTTATAATTATAAAATTCAATCATAATTCTAGAATTTCAATGAAACTAATGATTGATTCGAAACGATTACAGAAAAATTCGACATTTTTTCGAAACATGGTAAGATGAGTTCAAAATAAAATGGCGATCAAGAATCTTAAATAAAAAGTTATTTTTTTATTTTAGATTCTTGATCTCTATTTGATTTTCAACTAATCAGACCAAATTAAAAGAAATTGTCGAATTTTTCTCGAATGGTCTCAAATCAATCACTCAATGAAAGTTTTCCAATTATGTGTTCAAAATTTATCAATTGTGTTTGAAATGTCTTATTCTCGTCAAAAATTCATAAATTTTGTTGTAAATACATTAATTTTGATGAAAATTCTATACTTGTTTCGGAAGTTCATTATTTTTATTGAAAATTTATTAATTTTATAGAAAATAGCATAATTTTGTAGAAAAGTATATAATTTCAATAAAATTTTTTCAATTTCAACGACATTTTTTTAGTGTCCTTTGAATTGCACTTTTATTCAGTTTATATAAAAAATTTTGTCACCTATTTTTGAAAAAAAGTTCACCCATTCACCTATTTTAACACCAATAGTTACAGTGATGATTGATATCTCTCACGTTGAAGAAGGATCAGCGTTCATTAAACAGAAAAAAAAGAGAGATGATACTATATGTTTCAATGACCTTACATTTTTTCAGTCTTATGCTAATTACAATTTTACCTATTGCATTAATGAAAGGCCGCAAAGAAACCATCCATTCGTTGACTCGTGTATAGACCATTAAACATTTTTACCATAGAGAAGACAAAGCGCAAGCCGGAGTTCCGTTTTCTAAGGACAGTTTCAACTTGCCGTGTCTACATTTCTGTAAGAAATTCTGTGCAACGAAGGATGCATCTAGCGCGAGGTCTTGACTCGTCCTTGCCTTTCTGCCACCGGAAACGCATCCTCGTGCCCCCGTATCCGCTAGTCCCCATCATTCAAGACCAGTCACTCTCGTTAGCCCAGTTTTAGATTTTAGCTTTAGACGATGAATTAAAGGAAGGTTCTCAAGGTGGAATTAAGAATCGTGGAAAGAAAAATCCGCGAAATCAGGATCGACGCGGGCATGGAACCGTGCATAGACACCAACGACAGAACAGCAACCGGGATCAGCCTCGTCGACATCCTGTCAGGATTGCGACACTCTTTGCTGGGTAACAGATGTAAATGCGCGCCGGAAGCTAATCTTGCGCAACCTAGTCTATTGTCTTAAGACTCTGTGACGGAGCCGGGGTCGACTCCGTTACTCGACGACCGGAATCTATACGCCAGAAGCGATCGACTCGCGACTCGACCCTTCCGTCGTGATACCACAATAATTGTGTCATGGTGGGAGCGTGGAATTTATAATTATGCATCTTAGTAAAGAAGATCTATGGACGTTCTATTAAAAAACCGTTACAGTTTTATATAACAATGGTCACACTCATGAAATGGGCACAGAAAATTTTTCTGTAACACACCCAGAAAAAAATTTCTTTGTTTCAAACATAATTTCTTTGATTCAAACAAAATTTCTTTGATTCAAACATAATGTATTTGATTCAAACAAAATTTCTTTGATTCAAACATAATTTCTCTGATTCAACAAAATTTTTTTGAATTAAACAAATTTGTGCATTGCTATATGGTCAAAGAATAGTTTCTTTGAGTCAAAGAAATTTCTTGTTTATTTTTTACATTCTCATCATGGATGAGAAGGTATTGGTTTTATGTGAAAAATGACTTTCGAAATTTTCATCAAATCTTTACGTTTTGAGACCCCCTGAGTCATAAAAAAGGGTTTTTACGAAAGTGTCTGTCTGTCTGTCTGTCTGTAGGTCGTGTGCGGCATAACTCTCGATAGAATTATCAAATTGAATTGAGCTTTGGCACACTTTATCGGAGCCGAAAAAGTAAGGACAAGTTCGTTATCCAGCCACATCCAATCAAAATTGAGGGATTGAGCACTACTTTTGTGTTTTTGAAAATAACTTTTTGAAAAAATCAAAAATTCCAATACTGGTTTTTGATAGTGCTCATAAATCTCTAAAAATTATCCTGATAACATTTTTTGATTAAATCAAAATTAGAAATGTTACAGCATGTTCAAATTCGAAAAAAGTCAATATCAAAATTCCATTTTCCGGTTAAATTATGCGAGATACGAAAAAACGTTATGATACAATATTATTTTCTACATAATGTCCTACAAATTTGAATTGTAACATTTTTTCATAAGATGCATATTTTTCTTTTTAATTAAAAAAAAAACTATTCAAAATCCAAAATTCAGTTTTTTAACAATAATATTCGAAATACGAAAAAAAGGTAAGAATACAAAGTTGTTCGTTTCAAAAAGATCTACAAATTTTGTCTCACGCAGTTTCTGATAAAACATATATTTTTCGTTTTAATTCCAAAAAATACGATTAAAATAAAAAAATTCCATTTTTTAGACAAAATATGTGAGATACATAAAAAACGTTTAGATGAAAAATTATTTGCCTAAATGAGGTCTACACATTCTTATTAAGAAATTTTATGACAGGATGTATATTTTATGTTTTGATTTTTAATATTAAAAAAATTCCATTTTATTCACCAAAATATGTGAGATACGAAATAAGCGTTGTTATGCAAAATCGTTTCCTTAAATAAAGTCTACGATTGTTTTTCCTTTTTGAGAGATTTGGAAAAAAATAAATTATTTTAATCATGTAATTTATTAAAAAGTTACTGAAATGTATACAGAAAATCGAGCGCGAAGCGCGAGCGCCATGATGAGAATGTGTTCCTTAAGGCTGATAGAGCCTTAAGTAAATTGAATTTCCTGTTTCACTTAAATTCAAAAATAAATTGAGTGACTTTGAGAAAATGTGTAATTCACATTATCTGTAATATTATTATAAAATTGGTTTGAGCTTCATTATCGAATTATAATAAATAAACTTAAATGTATGCGAAGAGCACAAGACCGAGCGCGCAGCGCGACGATCAAATCGCACGCCTTAGGCGCGCTCAAAGTTGCGAGCGAAGCGCGAGATAAGAATGTGCCCGCGAAGCGGGCAGATTTTTATTCTTTGAATTAAGGGGTCATTCTATAGTACTATCTCACTTTTGAACAATCAAATATCGGGAAAAAATTTTATTTGTTACAGATGATGCTGACTGGGGATATCGTGCGTGCCACGGACGTGCCTTTTTTTAAGACACTCTGTTCATTGTTAAACATTACATAAACTAAACAAAATTTTATATAAATTTTTTTTTTTGTAAACTTTAAGACTGCATAAATAAACACTGAAAATTTTATTTAATTATAAAAGTAGTTGTTGAGAAAAAAATTCTTGAAAATCACCTTTATTTTTGGCCGAGATAGTAGAATGACGCCTTAAATCAAAAAATTAATTTACGATTGAAGGACAAAAGTTTTTGACTTGGTACTGAAAAATTTCATAGCATAGTACATATGCAATGTGATTCACAGAAATATTTTCTTTAATTCAAAGAAAAAATGTTCTTCGTTCAAGGTTATAAAATTAAATAAATTATTTCTTAAATTTTTGCCTGTACTGTATTTGGATCAAAAAAATATTTTTTTAAATTTATGTTAAAAAAATAATTTCTTCTATTTAAAAAGGCTAAAAACTTAATTTAGTAAAGTCAAATGAATTTATATTTATTCTAAAGGTGTTTTTACTTTGAATTGAAGAAATTAAGTTTAAAAAAACGATTTCTTAAATTTAAATAAAACTTTTTCTGGGTGCAGTAATTCACATTATAATATTTCGATTTAACATACTTCAAAAAATACGGATTTTTTAAATTTGTTTCTGAACAAATTCGAAAGAAGATTTGAATCTCTTTCGATGCCAAACGAAAAAAAATCGATGCAACTTAATCCGAACCAAGTTTTTAATCTGAATGAATCCAAGTTCGGAATGATCATGATTGAAAATTCAATTTAGATCAATTTGGGCTCGGATTCATTCTAATTAAAAACTTAGTTTAGATCCATTCAGATTGAAGTCTAGGGTTAAATCGGATTGAGATTTTCAGCTGAATTGCATCAAACGAGATTCAAAATATTTCCAGGATTGGTTCAAAATTATTCGCAACCAGATCTCGGATTCTGTCCAATATATTTTAGATTAAAGTCAGAATTTTATGATTAAATAACTTCTAAACAGAGATGTGTACGTGATTCACACGTAAAATAAAAATTACTTACATACTTAACCTGAGTGAATTTTACGTAAATTGAGTAAATTGCATTGTTGAATATAGTCAACTAATTACCCTTTTTGATCTTGGATCAAGTATATTTCATTTTCCGTGTACGATAGGTAATTTACTTGGTTTTTACAGTATTTCACCAGGTAATATACCATGTATTGCGCGTAACCGCATAACCCCATAAAGATATTACAGATAGAGTTGACAAGCCATAGGCCTCTCTGTAAGTGGCAACGACAATCTGGAAACTCGATGAGAGCGAAAGAGAGAGACGATGGGAGGTTTTTTCCGTCTTTGTCTATGCGTACCGCGTTATAGAGAGACAGCCTAACCCTCCGAATCACTCTCTCTCTCTCTCTCTCTCTCGCCCGAGCTGACAGGTTTCAGTCTGGCTTGTCGACTCTATCTGTAATATCTCTATGCATAATCCTGCTTCTAAAGGGTTTTCCAATAGGGACATAACAATTTTATTTATGAATAAAACACAGAAATATTTGAGACATTGAGTTCAAATTTATTGTGGATGTAGTGCAAGCATTACATTTTATGAATGAAATTCGATATCGGTCATATGACCACCACGAGCCCGTTTACTTTGAGGTCGTCTAAAGTTGCTGGCTTGTTGGCATAGACCAGTGACTTGATATGGTTCCATAAAAAGAAATCCAATGGCTTTAGATCGCATGAACGAGGCGGCCATTCGACCGGACCATTTCTCGAGATAACACGTTCACCGAATTTGCCTTTCAATAAATCGATTGTGACGCGTGCTGTGTGGCTAGTGGCACCGTTTTTTTGAAACCACATATCTTTGATGTCAAGTTCATCCAATTATGGCCACAAATAATCTTCCAACATAGCACGATAGCGCTCTCCATTGACGGTAACATGACAGTCGTCTTGATCCACGAAAAAATACGGCCCAATCACACCTCCGGCATGCAAACCGCACCAAGCAGTCACTTTTTGCGGATGCAACGGTGTCTCAAGAAGTACATTTGGGTTTGTTGCTGACCAATAACGCATAATTTGCTTATTAACAAAGCCATTGAGCCAGAAATGAGCTTCATCGCTGAAGATGATTTTTCGATGAAATTCTTCATTTTCTTCAAGCTTTTCCAAAGGCCATTTGGAGAAGTTTCGGCGTTTCAAATGATCAAGTGGCTTTAGTTCTTGCGCCAATTTAATCTTAAAAGCATGTATGCCAAGATCTTTTCGCATAATACGCCACATTGTCGTTTGAGCGATGCCCAATTTATGAGAACAACGTGGAAGCGATTGATTTGGCTCATTTTGAATCGATGCACTTACGGCTGCGATTATTTCTTCGCTTCGAGCAATACGACGTCTTTTTGGCACCGGAACGTCCAATAGTGTAAATTTTGTCTCGAATTTATCCACTATAGCACGCACAGCCTGTCGGGTGGGACGATTATTACGGCAGAAAATTGGAGTAAGCGCTCTTAAAGTTGCGACCACCGACTCAGAATTTCGGTAGTATTTTTTAATAATTTCCAAACGTTGCTGGTTCGTGAACTTTACCATGATGAAAATGTTGACTTTAACTAACGTTTTGACATTGATAGTTTATTAAAAAAGTTTTTAGGGTGCGTTCATATAAAGATACGAAATTGTTATGTCCCTATTGGAAAACCCTTTACATGTACATTCTACATAACGACTTTTATTATTAATTTACTTTGAAATGCGTGATATATTTATTTCTTTGCAAAGAATTTTAGAAATGTCAAATGAGTGAATTACGTACCATATGCGGTCGTGCCCACTTATAGACACAAACACAGAACATAACCTCAATCTCCTCAAAAAATTATAGTCTTCCTCGTGGTCTGAACAAAGTTTAAAGGATTTCCAAACTAAGGGTTTAAGTCATATTAATTATGTTTATAATGAATGTAAGCCTTAATAATTTCATGAAAGTTTTTTCTACTAGATGACTATTTTAAGTTGAAATTGGACTATTTTACATTGTTGCCATTGTTTAAAAGTTTTTATTTACTTTAAGGCTTGAAATAGTATTAAGCAGTAGATAAAGTTTCATTAACATAAACAAGTTACGGTACCTAAAAGGGAATAATATAAAAAATAAATAAATTGTTCTTATTATAAATGAGTGAAGATGCCGCATCGTTTCTTTCCTTCCTTAATCGTTTGAAATTCAACCGTTTCGTTTTTATATTCCGGCTCTCCTGACATGACGTAACACCATTAACAACCTATTTTTTGTGACTTGAAATTCATTGTGAACTACTTGACGTGATGTGAGCAAGCAAAGAAGTGCTCTTAAAGGTCTATGATCAGAGTTTGTTCTTAAAGGCTGACAGGGGGAGTGGTGAGGTTGATGGAAGAAGGGCAAAGGCGTTGGAACGGTCGCCCGCAGTGTTGCTGACTATTTATCATAAGATCGATCGGTATCTCGAGCGATACGGTCCGATCCGCGCCGGATCGATTCTTCCAAGGGCTTCAATTAACGTTATTAAAGCACCATTAATCTTGAGCACGACATGACGGCATGCTCGGCATGCAGCGGCCTGGTTCCTCGTCCCACGTTGACTTTGCGATCTTTCGTGTGCTTCAGTTATACATACATGTATATTAAGCAAGAAATACCAGAGCAAATCCCAAGCAGAACCTTTTCGCCAGCCGTTAGCCAAGTTTTCCGAGTCTAAAAAAGTTTTTAAATCAATTCAATTTAAAGTAAAAACACCTTTAGACCAAATATAAATTTATTTCACCTTGTTAAATTACGTTTTTAGCTTGTTTTAAATCAAATAAATAATTTTTTTATTCAATTACAGTACTGGCTAAAACTTAAGAAATAATTTATTTAATTTTATAGCCTTGGACGAAGAAACTTTTTTCTTTAAATTAAAGAAAATATTTCTGTGGATTACATTACATTTCTACTATGCGACTGCGTATACATTCATTTCTTTAATTCAAAGAAAGAAAAATAATCAAGAAATTTCTTTAAATCAAAGAAACTATTCTCTGACCGTATAGCAATGCGCAAATTTTGAAATGCACAAAGTTTGATTCAAAGAAATTTTTTTAATCAAAGAAACTTTTCTGAGTGTATTTGACAAAATTCAAATAAGATTCCGATCAAAAAGTGTAAAGTCATTGGGTCAAAAAATTGATATTCCCTGGCAAAAGTTTCAGAAAGTAATTCAACTCGAAATATTCCGAAAAAAGTTTGAAATCTTATTTGATGCAAATCGGTTAAAAATCAATCTGTATTAATATATAATATAGTATTCGTATGATAATTTTTTTAGGGAAAAGATTTTCTACAACTTGACCCTTTCCAATGTTTGAAAATAAATTCTTTAATGGCTGAGGTCAAGTAATAACAATTTCCCAAAACAAAACTTTTATAAATAAATTGCTGAATTTGATAATGATTGATTAATTTTCAAGAATTAGCAATTTGTATGTAAAGGACATATACCTTTATTTTCATTTGCACTTCGGTTCCTAATACAAAATTCCATTTTGAAAATTAATAGTTCCAGTCAAGAATGAAAATCCTCTTCGCATATTGTAAGGACATCGCTGTTTTTCATTTTTAATAAGAATATTGCTGCAGCATTAAACTTATGTATTTAGAAGTTGCTGCACTTTAACCTTATGTCTCCTTAAAGGAGTTGAGGATCTACAGATGATGTGTTATTAAATCCGAGCATGCATATTCAGGAAGATCAAGATAATAGCTTGAGAGGTTTCAGATTTTCTTATCTCATCTCAGCTCATCTCTCAAGACAATAAGACTGATCCGCTGTATCGATTAACAAGATTCACACAATCTCGAGTCTAACTCATTTTATAACATGTATTCAAAATACACGTTATTATAATAAGCAACACTTAGAAGCTTCAAAAAACTATTTAATATTCAAGACTGGGGCCATCCATATACCACGTGGACAATTTTTCACCACTTTGACCCCCCCCCCCCCACCCCCGTCTATATGAACATATTTTATAAAAATATAGATATTTCAGTATATTTTTCGCAGATTTAGGGGAACGTGTGTCGACATGGTTTGTAGCCTGAGCCCCCCCCCCCCCCCAACTGTCAGCGTAGTATATGAATGGCCCCACTGGACCTGGAACTTAAAATTCCAGCCCAAATTTTTGGCACGCTTTATGGCTGTAGGAAAAAATTAGGCTTGTGACTCAGGCATAGAGACTTTCATTGATGGTAGTAACCATTAACCAATTCCTTCAGATAACAACTTTTATTTCACATCAGTGCATGTAAAGTTGCTTACTAATGAAGTAGACCAGACTCCTCAGTAAGAAACGAAGTCTATTACTGCCTTACTACCGAGGCGTGGCTGAATAAATGAATACCTGAAAACATATTACTTTAAAAGATTGACGTATTGAGAGAGTCAAAAAACCTCAACATTATAGTTGTAAATTTGGAAGAGAACTTTGAGAAAAAAAGCACATTGATTCGAGTATTTTCCTTCATTTATGTCCATTTAGAATTTTTTTAATTTTTTTTTCATTTCAGTTTTTTAAGATTTCAAAATTTAATAACGTACGAGAAAGTGGTCATCACTGGATCACTGTTTGCAGTGAGTCTGATCATTTATTTACAAAACGCGTGAAAAATTCGCTTTGAAATGTATTATAGAATAATAATCATAGAAACATACTTCGTGAAAAAACTTGAGGCATCTAGATTTACTGATAACAAAAAAAAAACAAAATGTTTTTGAGGTACTATTGAAAAATCTTACCTTGACTCTAATAAAAATTTGCATAGAAATGGGAGACAGTAAAAATATTTATACTTATGATAAATATTGTTATTAGTCTCAACTAGAATATGAGATCTCAAGGAAAGTTCAGAAAAATAAAGTATTGAAAATAATTTGTGTACGGAAAATTAAATCGAACTTAAAATTTAAAATAGTGCTGGAAAATCAACTTTCCGCACGCAAAACGATACCGAAAAGGCTAACTTTGGGTATACAACAAACAAAGAATATTGTTCGTATTACGTGCGGAATCACGTCGGGAATATGCCTTTTTGCGAACATATTTCGGTGCGCAAAGTGCAAACTTCCCGTACAGTGTTGCGAAAAAAGATGTTGAAACTTTAAAATTTTTTCCAAAATGGAAACGACTAAGTATGGTGTTATAAAGTTATATAGTAAATAGATTTGATAGGACAATGAGAGTTTTAGGTGCCTTTGCTTAATGTGCAAGTGATACGTTAACGCAATTTAGATTTCGTGCAGTCATTACTGAGAAATATTATACAACTCCGTGCAAACTGGGATTTAGATTTGGGATTGTGGTGTCGACCATGACCTGGGAATATCTTGGCAACAATAAACAATGCAGGTCCCATGCTCCACATACTGAAAGTACGGTTTGCGTATAAGTGCATATAAACCATAGTAAGAAACTTTGCATAATTGCTAATATCTAGGTAACTCAGCTTATGTTTATGCTTCATGCTCATCGTTCACATAAAACTCTCGCTGTTGTACTCCTCTTTCTGGTGGTTCAGTAGATTGTTCAGGTAAAAGTGTTGTCGCTAATTGTTATGGTGAAACCAACGCAACCCATTGTGCACAGATTAATTGTTAGGCGAAATGTCAGTTAACTTTGTAATTACAATAGCATTTTTTAAAAATATGTTTCTTTTCTAATCATATATTGATATAATACATACAAAAATAAATATCATTAAAATATTTATTATTAATTTTCCGATGATGTGATATTTTCCAGTAGCTGTCAATAATAAGTTATGACAATATGTTGTTCCTTTAATGTTTCAATGCGAAAGGATATTATTTAAATTAATTCAAAATATTATCATTAAATTTTTTTTAAATTATATTAGACATTTTAAAATACATTTAAGCCCAAGTACAATTAATTCTTTGCCTTTTCTTTTCAAGAATATATGTTTCATTATTTTGAAGACCTTATTTACATTTATATTCTTACTCAGACGTAGAATTCATTCCCTGGTTGTTAAAAAATGCATCACCTTAATTTTTTCATTAGGGGGTCATTCTACTATTTCACTTTTGAAAAATCAATCATCGCGAAAAAAGGCAAAAAGTGCTCAGGAGGATTCATTTGATCAAGCAGTAAGAGTATTATATGTAATAGGGATCGCTGATTAAGTCTAAGTAACTTTTTTTTACAATTTTTACGTTCCGAAAACTAAACGTATTTTTCTCAAAACGACGTTTTTGTGCTCGGCACGCACGATTTCTCAAAAATTTTTCAACCGATTACTTTCAAATTTTCTATGTTTACTCTAGACATAGATATCAATAGAATGTCGAACCTGTTTTTAAATTAAAAAATTTTATCATAGTTAAATTTACAGAAAAAACAAAAAAAGTCGATTTTTGAAAATTTTTGTTTAAACTGCCGCCATTTTGTTATTTTGTAAAATTAAAAAAATTCACTTAGTCACTTCAGAGCTATAGTCATACTATTAAAGAAAATGGACATGCCTTTTTTAAGACTCTCTGTTCATTGTTAAACATTACCTAAACTAAACAATAATTTCACGTAAAAAAATTTTTTTGTAAACTTTGAGACTGCATAAATAAACACTGAAAATTTGATTCAATTATATCAAGTAGTTATCAAGAAAAAAATTCTTGAAAATCACCTTTTTTTGCCGAGGTAGTAGAATAACGCCTTAAATCGAAAAATCAATTTACGATTGGAGGACCAAAAGTTTTTGATTTGGTACTGAAAAATTTCCCACAAGTGGGGAAAACAATTATAAAAGTCTATTGCTAAAGAAAATTAAGCATTTAAATTAAAATAATATATAAACAAATACTTAAAAGCTAAACTGCATTTTTTGGGAACTCTTATTAATGGGGATAGATTTATATATTCATTTTTGAGAAACTGTAATAATTTTACAAAGGCTGTGAACAATAGTGAAAATGTTTACTTTTCCATTGTCTCCTTTTTTTCGATTATTTTTTAAAGATACTATTGTTTTAAGACACAATTATTCTTCGAATATGAAATGTAAGTGTTACACGATATAGAGTAGTGTAGAATACAATATTCAGAGCTGTGAAAATAAAATGATAAATCACACCAGGATTGTGAGGTAAAGTGGGTGGTTGTTAGTAGGAAGGTAGACATATAGATGTAGAATTATAGATGGTTAGATGCAAAATACGTGGGCATATTAGAGGTGCTCCTCCCTGTTCTTGCCGCTGCAGTTGGTACACGTGCATAACAATGGCATTCAAACTGCATCTCAACTATACGCTCCCAAATTATGTTTAGTTATCAAAATAAACTTCCAATAATTGTAGTTTCTCTAAGATTCCCAAATCCTCCGCATATTTAAACATGCAGGTCTATCAATCAGTCATTCCTGCAAAAGTTAATGTAGGATAACTTTTTCATTTTACAAAATATTTTCTTGAATATTTGGAAAATACAACAGAAGACGATACAGAATGTCTGTTAACTTCGATCGATTGAAAATTTTTACAGTTACCTGTAATTAATCGATAAATTTTTCAATTTTATTCAAAATTGTTACTAAAATGAAGTTAACAGGCGTGCTTTATTGTTTTTTGTTACGTTTACCAAATTTTCAGAAAGATGTTTTGTAAATAAGGCGCTTAAAGCAAAAGGAAAGTAAATATTGTTATAGGAAAGTGAAACATAAAAACGGTTGAAGCATAAGGAAGACACATCTTATTCAGCGGTAAAACGAAACAAAATAAAGTTGCAAGAAAAGAGTGACTCGGTTTTCTCGCTTTTGCTCCAACGTTGAAGCGAGACAAGCGAGTCACTCTTTTCCTCCAACTTCATTTTGTTTAGCTTTACCGGTGAAAAAAACTTGTCCTTTTTTTGCTCCAACTTTATTTTGTTTCGCTTTTGTTTTAATTTTTTTTTTACCATCATTCTTGGTGATATTTCCCGAAACGTATTATATTAAGTACCATATTTTTGGGACTAACTGACAGAAATTCGTAATGGTTCTGGTTTACCGTCAAAAATGGTACTTTCAACCATTGAATTTCTATCCGTGTAGGACTATTTTCGTTTGCTTGGATATCATTTTCTGTAAATAAGCGTACGCCAATTTAGCCATTTCTCCCCGAAGTCTTTCAATTTTTTTCAGTGAATATAGTTTTAAAAAGCTGAATTCATAAAATGTAAAATAATTATATTTGTAATGAATCACTTTCATTGTGTGTAATTTATATCGTGAATTGATATTATTTCATTATTTTATTCTATTACTCGTTAATTTCTCTTCTATTGATATCGTAAAACCCAATTTTTAATTCATCCTTTAAAAGTAGTTCATTCAGCGCGTGGCCTCGCTTACACACCTTACAGGTCGGCTTTAATTAGGTGGAGGTGAAGGAAGGAGGGCAATCTATATCAAGATACAATGGGTCCACTGTCGAAGCATTATGGACCACAGAATCGAAGGAAGATTCGATAAGATGTGTTGTGTATAGAAATCGACTTGTATCTTATTCGTCGGCATCGCATCGTGAGCACTTCTTTTCCTGTAACATAAAGCAGCACATTAGAGCCATTGTGATATCTGTCATGGTCGAGATGTCCAAAGGGCCAACACGCTCAGCGCGAAACGGAACCGCCAAAGGAACCAGTCACGTCAGAGGCGTCAAAAGCAGTCGTGTGGGTGGCAAGATGATTTCACTTTATTGAGCTCCTAGCAACTCGAGACTGAAAATAAACAGCTTTTATCCTTTGATAAAGAATCAAGGATTTAATCTAAGTATCTAAGATTTTTATACACTCCCATTTCTCTCTCGAAAATTGTAATAATTAAAAATTATTATTATTAGTCTTTTGGAGATAGTGAAAACATATTTATAACTTTTCCTATCGAAAATAGGGAATAATTGCATCTCTATAATAAAAAAAAATGTATTCTTTCGTAAATTTTACCATAGTTCTTACACGGAAAGAAATAGTTCAATAAAGTTTATAGAACTGTTCAAGAGTTTAGGATACAGAGGTTTACGGAGCAGAAAAAATTATTGAATGTTCCGCATTTCATTCTGAAAAGTTCTGTAAATTTTTCAGAATTCTGTTCCGTAAACCCCTGTATCTTCAAAACATGAACAGTTCTATAAACTTTACTGAACTATTTTTTTCCGTGTATTAGATTTTGTGAACTACATAAAGAGAGTATTTATAAACATAGTTATATACGTACATACTTACATACTAATACACGCTCAAATACTAATTTAACGCAACTTAACCTAACCGCGCAACGCACACATTCATAAACGCATCGCAGTGATATGACAATTAGAATGTAAGAACTTCATTATATACTGAACTCTGAAAACTTTTACGATTTGTGAGAAGATGCTCGGTAGTCCCTCTGCTAGCGAAAATCACAAGTTAGAAAGCAGCCACATTCAAATGTTAAAAAATATATTACTATATCGGATACCGACAAATAACAAATCTTTCTCTCTTCATTGTTTATTGCTATTGACAATGATAATTTCTATAAACAATTTTGCAATTTATATTATTCAAAAGATCAGTTTATGCATTGATAGTTTTAAATTTGATTTATATAGGTATCACTTATTTCTAGTTTCAATTTGCCATCAAAGATATTAATCTTTGCATCTCTCAATGGTAATTTATAAAGTTACACTATATTTACAATTGGTTCAGAAAAAATATTTCCTCCTATCGCTATAATAAATAAAACTCGTTTTGTCACTATATCCTCGCTTCCTATTGACTTTTACTAAAAATAAATATAATAATACTAGATTTTACAATGAAGAGTTTCTCCGTGTACCATCTCCACTTGAGCTATCACTGAAAAAATCTCAGTGGCAACGGCCGGATATGCATTCGTGTTTTACGAGACTCGGAATCTTAAGAAGACGCTAACGATATAAAAAATGCGCTCTCTATTTGCAGGCGAAGGCATTGTTCACGTAAACTGGAGAGCGATCGTCGGTAGCGACAGAAACGAATCCAAGGTCCGAGCTTCCGGCCCGGAATAAAGGAGGGCGCGAGTCTTCCCGCGTGCTGGAGACCATAGAGAAAAGAGCATTAAAGACTCATTGCACAAGAGATAGATCCGTACTCGCGCACACTCCCAATAAGAGGAAAAGTGTGGGTTCTTCAGAGGAAGAAGAGAAGAAGGTGGTCTGAGGAATAAGGATTCGCCTCGTTGACCTCTTGCCAGCGGACCCACGCCCGCATTGTGTTTTGCATTCGACTTGTCGTTCTCGTCGTTCTTTCTCATCCTATCTTTACTTCTCCCCTCACGCTATTCTGCTTTTCTATCCTATTCTATAATATCCACATATGCACGATCCGTGATGTACTTCTCCTGCGCCTCTTACTCGGTCAACGCGCGGAATCGTTCACACTGCACCGGATTAGGTGGGCAGACGTGCATGAGTCACAAATCACGTTTAAACAACTAGGATTTTCTTATATATATATATATATATATATATTATTATTATATTGTTTTACCAGTCTACGCCCTAACCCACATAAATACGAGCTAATAGTCTGCCAAGAGAAACCTTCTTCGACACCTTCCTCTGCATAGGTTACAGGTTATATCAAAACGACAAGTTCAGAAATTGTATGATTTAAAGGGCTACCCCACAAATAATGACCTCTTTTCATTAATGTTTTTTCAACAGTAGATTTTATTAGATAATTCTGCATTTTACACGGAGAAACTTTTTATATCAATTTTTACTATAGTATTTTTCAATTTAGGGAAAAACGTATCACTTTGAGAATTTTTGTTAGTAAAAATACTAAACTTTATAATAATGATATGAAACTTTAGTATAAACTGTAATAAAATTTGCTATGAACTATGCTGAAGTTTCATATCATTATTATAAAGTTTAGTATTTTTACTAACAAAAATCCTCAAAGTGATACGTTTTTCCCTAAATTGAAAAATACTGTAGTAAAAATTGATATAAAAAGTTTCTCTGTGTACACGTTATAAAAGACGTTCCAAATACCGACTTTTTTTTATCTTTTTTTTTTTAAATGACCTAGGATTTCTCAATTTTGGCTCATCTGAATCAAAAATCCAAACAGATTCTTGAAGAGTACATGTCTGGGTATCGTATGAACCTTAATAATCGAAAAATATTAACAAATAAACAAATGGTTGATGGTTAAATAGTTAAATGTTAATGGCATAACTATGTATCTTATGAACATCTCGGCAACATTTAAGACAAATCGGCCCAGTAGGTCGGCCGGAATCGCGGGCAGCAGCTTATGAACACTGTTTTGAGAAAAACGCGTTTAAAGTTTTCGCTAAACATTATAAAAAACGTGTGTGCAAGAGACATTTTCTCAATGATGAATACTTTTAATGTTTTACGGCTATTGATCAAGCGAAGCATAGTTTTTCTCAAACCCATTATTTTCGGAACGGTGGACATGATAACAAAAGAAATACTGGTTCAATTGCGCTGAAAGTTTTTGAGCTTACTCAATAAATGCATAGTTATCGCATGAACCACAGTTTTACTCAAAAATTTTGTTTGAATATTTTCTTCAATACAAAAAACACACAGAAACAGGCTCACAAGCGTCATTCGGCATTAAAAGTAGCGCAAACTTGTACAATAACCTTCAAAAGTCGCGATTCAAAATTTTGGATGGTTTTGTTTCAACAATAATTTGAAATAACGACCTCTTTTCGGACGCTTGAGTAGAATACCCCCTTAAGGTGGCTTGAGCGTTTTTGAAAAACATTACAGATTGCTCTGAAACTTAGAGATTATCTTAATAAAATATGCTAGATTCATTTGGAAAAAAGAAATACCGTGGTTGACGATGTCAATGCCGAAAAAATCGCTACCGAAAAAATGTCAGTTTAACACGTAGTCTTATGGGATTCCTCATCAAAATCGGCGAAACTCCGGAACAAAACACAAGTCTCCATAAATCAAATATATAATAGTACTTTCGATTTCGAGGAATCTATTAGCATTATAAAAACAAAGGGTTGACGACTTCAATCAAGAGAAAATTGCGAGAAAAGTACAGAATATAAAAAACCGCCTCGAGGTGAAACTAATAAATTTTTACTATCATTTTTTTCAGAGGACATTTCCGTGATTTCTTACCCTTCTACTCAGATGTAACTATAATACATATGATTATTAAAAAAATAAGTAGCAATGAGCATTCATGTAACATGTGCCCCCACGGTGCCCCTCACTTCATACGACACCAAACGCTCAAGCCGCCTTAAGGTTGTCGTGCCAAAAATCAGTCTCTGGAAAAAGAAGTTTTTCTATGATTTCAAGACTGGAAATTATATCATCAGCCGTGTCATATGTAAGGAAAGACACTCTTTTTAATAAAAAAATTTTAAAATTACAAAAAATAATTTTTCAATAATGTTTTTTGTAATAAGATTTTTCCTTACTATCGCTTCTTACCAATTTTTTGAAAATGATTGAAGTTTCTTAAATCGTAGCTTATTTTTTCGGGAAATATATTCTCTACAACTTAACCGTTTCCAATTTTTGAAAATGAATCAATTATTATCAAATACCGCAATTTGTTTATAAAAATTTTGTTTTGGAGAAATGATTTTTAATGATTTCAGCCATTAAAGAATTTATTTACAAAAATTGGAAACGTTAAACTTGTAGAGAATATTTTCCCCGAAAAAATAAGCTATGATTTAAGAAACTTCAATCATTTTCAAAAAATTGGTAAGAAGCGATAGTAAGGAAAAATCATATTACAAAAAACATTATTAAAAAATTATTTTTCGTAATTTTTAAATTTTTTCATTAAAAAGAGTTTCTTTCCTTACATATGACACGGCTGATGATATAATTTCCAGTCTTGAAATCATAGAAAAACTTCTTTTTCCAGAGACTGATTTCTGACACAACTACCTTAAAGGGTCATTATGTGACATTCGTACATTGGTAGTTTCTCATTCTCATCATATACGTGAAAGAACATTGTGAAGATTTGTGTGAAATTTGACAACCTCTTGTTTTAATAAATGTCCATTTTTCATCAGCTTTTAAGGAAAAACTGAAATTTAAAATTTTTTCTTGAAAGAATATTTGTTGAAAAATTGAGAAATTTCAATCTCAGAACCTCGTAGTATTGAAATAGCTCTTATAGATTATCTTCATGGCATTTTTCCATCTGACATAAATGAACAAAGATACGAAATTTAAAATAAATTAAGAATTCAATTCCATTTTTTAATTAAAATATGTAAAATACGAAAAAAAGTTAAGGAACAATAGTATATTGCATGACGTGGGTAGAAAGGCAATGGATGCGCGTTATTTTCATAAATACTTTATCGATTTTCGATGCCTGTAGATTAATTTTTGTATGTTAGATTTCGTGTCTATTAGTGTTGAATACTTGAAGATAGCTGTAAAATCTAATGCGCAAGCGTCTTGGTCGAAATATATTTGCAGTATCGATAAAATATACGAAACAACGACGACGACGAAAGATAGGATTGAAAAAAAACTCATTTTTTGGATTTCGGGAGTCAGAAAGCGTGGACACTGGTAAAAAAAAAAATAGACGTCAAATTTTATGCACAATTTATATATTTTCATACGTGATGAGAATTAAAAAAGGATTTAAAACACTTGAATATATCAAAAATTTTAATTAATTTAATACTTTTTTTATATTCAGGAAAAAAGTTTGAAAAAGATAAAGCACTTGAAAGAAATCTACTGAGGATCAATACGCGTAAAATGTGTTCGACGCTAGGAATCCAGTGTTAAATTTAAAGGAAATGTGCAGATCATTATCAGATGGTTTATTCTATTTGCAGGGCAGTAATCTCGAACAAATAAGCTTTGTCTTGTACGTAGCCGGCCCTTTTGCGATTTAACCACTCCAAACATCCTATGCACACTTTCAGATAATAGTAAATGATCTCACCAACCTATGTTTTCCATTCTTGCACAGCAGGTGTGAACTTATTTCTTATTTGCTGCGGTTTCCTCTGAGATCTGTTTTGGAGGTCGATGTATATGTATTTTAAATGCTAACCGTCAGCCTGACACCCTGACTGAACCATAAAATTCGGATTTACGAAAAGGTATAAAGATAAGGTGTAATAGAAATAGGAATGCATTAGAGAATATCACTTCGGTTTTCCAGGATTGGGCTTTTATTGCGGTTGCGGCAATGAAAGGGATGACCTGAGAGCTGAAAGTATTTTTCTTTCCAAATTTTGGAATTTAAGCTCCAAATTGTAGTTTTAGTGCAGGATCATTAAAGATAAAATATTTATGACACTAATAATAGGCAATCTGATTTCTTTACTAAAAGAAATGCTTTGAAAGCTTTAATCTTACATTTGTAAGTTTACTTATTTGAATATTTAGTTTAAGGTATGTCATTAGTAATGAAGAAAGGTAATGCGTTAGCTATTGTATAGTAATGCAATTTGCTTGTTTTTTTATTATGATCGATCTTAAATAATTTGCTTGTTATGAAATATGAACTTTTTAATATCCTGAAGGTTTTTAATTCAATTATTCAAAAATAAATGTATAATAATAAGATTTTTGTTTTGTAGTCAAAACAACGTTACATCCCATAACTATAGTTTTAAACAATTTTTCGAAAAATAAGTAATGTTCGTTGTCTATTTGTGGAAATAATTTTCCTTCAATTATTCGTTCTCAACATAAATTCAGTTTTATACGTACATTTACAGATATTTTAAAAATTAGTACCAGGGAACAGCTCATTGTTTTTTTCTTTACAGTTTCCCAGGTATGAAATTGCATACCTGTATTTATTTCAGGTATAAAAGTTCTTGAAGGCATCCATTCTGTTTCAGCCACACAATACAAGAAAACAATACTTTATATAATAAATGACATAAGAACATTTTCAAATTACTGATTATAGCTAAGGGACAGGAAAGTATACACAAATTTGTGGGATTTGATATTTACAAAATATGAAATTAAAAGTTTGGAAATACTTTAATATTTATTTCCCTAGCAAATTTAAAAAATTGTTTAAAAGCATTTTATTCCTAAAAATTATAATCTATTGATTTATGTTCAGGAAATGAAAGTAAATTCTACCTTTTGAGTTTTAGTTCGTAGAAAGTACATCACTGATTGGAACAATATATAATTTTACTTTGTTCGTTAGTAAGATTATTGATAAATCAGTAAAGGATTTCTCTCTAAATTAAAATTGGTACACGGAAAAAAATTAATAACTATTTCAATAAAATACATAAGAAAGGAATTAGTCAAAGAAGAAAAAAAATTTGATTTACGTATTATATTTACTAAAATGACTCCAAATTAACTTTGCATTAAGTTTATCGTAATACTGCAATTAGCTTTATTTTGTATGTTACTAATTGAGACAAATGATTATTTGCTTAAATTATTCAAATTCATAATATCATTGAATGGCACAAAGAATTTACTTAAAATAGTGCAATGTATTCATAATACAGCCAACTGTCTATTTAAACCAGCTACGTGTATGTCCAGATTTGGGATATTGGTATCGTTGGATCAAGTATTGTCTAAACTCGGAATGCCTAATGAAATAGGCAATATCGCAAATTGAAAATGTCGGACGAAATGAAAGTGACATGTACCCTGACTACAATCTAACCTTTTCATTTTAAAATGTTTGAACTGAAGATATCTATTATATAATTTTCTACATTCTTGTGACCATCAAAATTAATTTGAAGTTTATAATATTGTCAGAGAACAATAACGACATTCATCCGGAATTTGAATAATTTAAATAATAATTTATTTATTTTAAAGATTATGTCAAACAGAAAGGCCACCTTACTTTATTTGAAATTTTATATTCCTTTAAGATAATACTATCTCTTCCATGGAATACAATAAAAATAATTTTAACATAAATATTGTATTTTTAATCTAAAAAAAATCGTTAACCAGCCTATAGTTAAAACGAAAACCTCACAATAACGAATTTCATTTTCTATAATTATCTCTCTCTTAATTAATTTTTTATCTAATTGCTGATCACAGTAGTTTATTTCTTCCTATATAATATATATACAGAACAATTAATTAGCATTAAAAGATTTACAATAACGAATTATTTTTAATGATACATAACCTATATGTATGTTTCCATATTTCTGTATTCATCTTCCTTAACCTTATTTCCATTATGTCATTACAATTACGAAACCTATACAGTTAAATTCCAGATTATCACATCTTTATTTCAGCTATGTTATATCTCGGATTTGAATACTTCGAAATGTGCTCGGTCGATAATAATAGTCAGAAAAAGTAATACTAAAACATCACCGCTTTCACTATATTCTCAATATCCTTTGTTCACTTTTGAGGATATTAACGGTGAAATCAGGGATAAATATTGTTTGTTCAACTATTAATTTTTTCCGTTCAAAATGTGAGCCATTAATTGAATACAGTAACAGTTTCTACTAATTGTTAATCATTTTTTAAGAAGTGATTTTCAAAAAATACTCTCAATACTAATGGAATTGATTCGAAATAATCAATAATAGGTAAAAATATTTAACAATGTGAATTACTGACTCACGCTTTACTAATTTAAATCTTAACTAGTGAAAAACAAGCGACAAATTCTTTTTGGTGAAATTTTTTACTAATTATTAGTCATTTTCTACTAATTCCATTACACCCAGAAAAAATTTACTTGATCTAACCAAACTAATTTGTTAAATGAACTAAGATCTTAGGTCAAGTCAAACAAGATTTGGTTGGATAAACATAGAAAACTTTAAAAATATGAAATCAAGACATACTGAAAAATTGTTGTTCTATTCTAAAAATGAGTATTGAGTATCTAATTTTTAAAACATCCAGTACTAATATTTAGAACCTGGTGTTTTAAAATGCAGCTTGAAATTTTCTAGTGTTCAGTGCATATTTTCTAAACTCTAGTATTTTTTTCGAATGACTAGAAATTCCTATAAATTAGAACTATCACTTTCTATCTCTTGTTTATCCAAATTTACATATATCTCTTTTAATCCTCTTCTCCTAATTTCAGCCTATCTCTCGTATATTGACCTATATCTTTTTTCTATCTTTTTGCCAATCCAAATTGACGGCTATATCTTTTTTGTATATCTCTTTGTCAATCCAGATTCACGCTTATATCTTTCAATCCCTGTTCCTCCTCGTAGTTAGATCTTCTAATCTTGCACATACTGTATCATTAATTACAAATAATTTTATTTATTAAATAAAAAAGAATTAGAAAATGACACCGCAAATATACAAGGTATAGACCGAAATAGAGAAATGGGTATTCAAAGATTGGATTGATTTTGGACTGACGAAGGGATAGAAAAAGTCGATAGGGATAGTCGAGGAATATACATGGATATCGAAATGTATCTCATGAGTAACATTTAGATTTTTCAGAGTTATCTCATGTTCTACCTTTTAGCTCAGTAGACTAAGCGTTTAGCAATATATAAATGCGTGTGTGGTTAGGGTTCGAGTCTCGGTAGATGCTGATTTTTCAGTGTTATTCGCGTTAGCCACAAATTTAGAATATTGGTTATATACAAAGTAGTGTATTTATAAAAATTTATTAATATATGTTAGGGGTAAGAAAATTAACAAGTTTGAAACAAAAGATCGAGAAGGGAATACAATGTGATTCAATTTTTTGTTATAATGATAAAGAGAGATAAATATTAGTGGATGCAGGAATAGACGAGGAGATAGGAAGATACAGATATTACCGGATAGAATGGAGATAGGGAGAGATAGATATTCCAGAACAAGAGATAAACTGAGGGATAGAAAGAGTTATTATTTTTCATCGTGGATATAATTTTGGAGATAGAAAGACAGCGTTTTCGGGATGCAAATCGGCTTCTTGGAAGAAATATAAAAAGTTCTATCTTTTTCTATACCCCTGTTTCTATCTCTTTCCATCCTTTTACTTCCAACAGGGTAAGCTAAACAAGATTTGGTTGAATCAATATAAAAAATATTGCAAATATAAAATCCAAAATTTATGTATAATTAAAATTTATTTGAAATGATTGAATTTTCAGAGACTTAGGGAATCCAAAATTTCAGAAGTTATAACCACTATAATTAGGGAATTACAGAATCAATCATTTTGAAATATTTCCTTCAAATCTGAATCATTTAATTCAAAACGATATTTTCTACACTTGGGAGATCAGGTTAGAAGAACTTACAAGTTATTCTAACTTTTTTTTTTATGAAACTTCGAAATCTCTTTTAAGTATTTGCTTGAATTATTCTAAAAAATCTACCAATGTTAGGGAATATTATATTTTCATAACGAGCCTCTACGGAATAATATAAGAAATTCTTAATCTAACATCTAACATCAATGTATAGTAAATAGTAGCAGACGCAAGGAATTCGCTGTATATTGTGGTATTGGGATGCCCGAAGCATTCGTGGTGCTGTTTATTGACCGATGACACTTGCCGCCCTGGTCACGCACAAAGTATATTTGTCTCACGCACACAAGCAAGGCATTTGTCTCAGACTGCACAATATCACAACACGGCGATCAGCAAGTGTCCGTGTTGGGGCGAAGACACCTCAGGGTCAGACATCTACGCATCGATATGAGGACCTCGTCTTCCGCTCACACGACTCATACTTATGCGAGGGGCTATTCACTCTCGGAGTCAGGATTCATTAATGTTTTAAGTGAAATTAAAATCAGATAAAATCGATTCGGAATCATCTTTGAACAACGTGACTCTTTAAAAGTCGTAGAAATACTGTAAAAATCCGAAATGCAAAAGAGAAATGGTATCTTTTATTTGAAATCATCGTGTCAATAAGACGAATCATGCCGAGACAATAATAATAAGTTAATTAATAATAAATTTAGTAGTTTGACTCAAAATTCATTTTACCCAAAAACTCAAAAAAAAGAAGTACGAGTGCATATGATACAAGTTTCTAAGAAAAACTACTGATTCAAAAACTTATAGGTCACATTTGGGATTCGAAATTTTTGTTTGAGTTTTTTAAAATATGAATAAGCAATTTTCAAGAACAATTTACATGTTTTTAAGTTATATTACGCTGAGAAAAAATGCTATTGAATGAATCGCATTTCTTTCCAAAAGCATGTATACTATTAATTCATAAAAATATACTACAAGAACCAATAAATATGTTACTAATTTTATAGCATATTGATTTGAATCCATGATATACATGCTTTTGGAATGAAATGCTTTTGATTCAATAGCATTTTTTTCTCAGTGTATTATTTTTAACTTTTTTAGCCAATATTGTGTTTTTTTACTGAGTTTGAGTTTTTCGGTAAAATAAATTTTGGGTGAATTAAAATTTAGGCTAACGCGACTGAACCGATAAAAGCATTCGCATCTTGAAGCGTGATGCTGTGAAATCTTTTGACCAATCAAAGAAAAGTTTTATGATTGTAAGAAATATTTTTGTTAACCTTCTTTGTTTGATACAAAAATTTAGAAGTACATTTTAATTTCAGTGTTGAAATATTTTCGTTTCATCATAATAATCATAAATAATTTCCTCAATTCAAAAAATACAAATTTTTTCAATAAAAAACAATTTTTTCTTTTATAAAATAGCTGAGAGTATAATTTTTGGTTACAAATAACTAGTGGTTAGCAAAATTTGTTATAGAAACAATTGAGTAACCCAATTTTTCAAGTTTTCTAATCATCATTATAAAAACCATTGAGAATTCTTCATCCAGAAAAAAGTTTCTTTGATTCAAAAAAAATTTCTTCAAATTAAACGAATTTGTAAAAGAATAGTTTCTTTGATTTAAAGAAATTTCTTGATTTTTTGTTCTTTGAATTAAAGAAATGAATGTATGAGCAGTCACATAGGACATACGTAATGTCATTCACAGAAATATTTTCTTTAATTTGAAAAAAACTTTTCTTCGTTCAAGGTTATAAAATTAAATAAATTATTTTTCAAGTTTTTGCCAATAATGTTTTTGAATCAAAAAAATATTTCTTCAAATCTAATAAATAATATGTTAAAAAAATAATTTATTTGATTTAAAAATGCTAAAAACGTCATTTATTAAAGTCAAATTAATTTATATTTTTTCTAAAGATGTTTTTAGTTCGAATTGAAGAAATAAATTTTAAAAAACGATTTCTCAAATTTAAATAAAACTTTTTTCTGGGTGTTTATTTGTATGGAATAAAAAATTATATTCCTTATAATGTCGTTAAGAAAACTCAAAGAAATTTCAGAAAATACAACAAATATTGGAAATTGACACTTTGATCATATAAGCAAAATGAAAATATAAGACTTCATCATATAGCAGCGGGTTATTTAAGTGTATAAAACTCGTTCATCATAAAGCTCCCGTTACTATTGAGTACATTCAACATCATAAAGTGCGAAGGCGATTTGTTGAAGGAAGAAAGATTAGAATGATATGATTGCTCTGTCAGTTATGATTATCGGGGGCGAAGATAGTGTGAAAAAAATGTGAGAACATGGTTCACTGAAAAGATTCTCGACTTTTTGTCTCTTTCCAATGGTTTAGATAAAGACTTAAGCTTGGAGTCTTCATTTTTTTCTAAGCTGGTGCGGGGGCGACATGCATGGAGTTGACTACTTTGGACGAGGCAATATGCAGACTCACATCGTGTCTAGGTCCTGGGATTGTGAGTTAGAAGCCCACACAGTAGCGCACGTTGTTATTCAAATTAAGCATTGTCTCAGAACAGGCAGATGCTAATTTGTTGGTCCCCGCTTAATACACGATCAGCGTTTCTAATGCGCCTCAATATAGAGCGGATGGTTCGGTGGAAATAAATGTGGTATTAAGATCGCAGATTATTGATGCTGTTATCCATCCCATTATACCTCTTAATCGATTCATCACGCGTTACAAATTGTGGAGAAAGGATATACTTTTCCCACATATGTATAAAGTTAAGCACTGTAACACCTTTTAAGTCTTCTGAAAAACGTTGGCTTGAAATAATTAGTCATTTAGAGAAGTTACCATTTTTACTAATTCACTAGCGAATTTCACCAATTATTCAGTGAGTTTTCGTTTATTGCTCAGTGAAAATCGTTAATAATTTGTCTTGAAATCTCGTTTGTTACTGATTAAAATTTAGAATGTAGTAAAGAAAATTTTAGACGTATACAGACTCTACAAATCATTGTTTTTTTGGTACAAGATCATTTTCTTTGGTCCTTAAAACATAACACATGCAATTTATAAATTCCGAATTACTAGAGCCAAAATTCTTTAACTCTTTGCGGCAGAGAGGTCCACTCAGAGACCCACCTTCATTACTTTACTTTTTTAAGCTTTATGTTCAATTATGAATTTCCTTGATCACAAATCCATTATTTGATTTAAACAATTTTAGATTCTTGTTCTTATATGAAAGACCAGATATTTTTAAAACCTGTTCATTATATTGAATTGGCCATCTTAAGTTTTGAAAATTTGATAACGGAATTTCAACAAGTGACCCTGAAAACCTCCATACATGCTCATTTCATTAAAATCTTTTGAATGCACGAATTCGTGCTTCAAAGGGTTCAAAAGGACGTTTTTACTCTTTAATGACATAGAATATTAATTTTTTTGTAACCAACAATTTACTTGCCACAAAGTAGTTAAAATATTACTCTAGATTCACACTAATTCAAAATTCAGAGAGTGGATGAAGACATACGGAACAATACTTATAGTTAAATAGTGTGAAACTAATATTTGAAAAGGTTTGAACAAAAGAGTAAGAAGAAATAATGTACATAGTGAAAAAGGGATGCTTAGGATTAATATATTAAATATTTAAAATGGGATCTGGGATTTAGATGTTGAGCCATGAAATGTAGGTATTTATCCTTAATACTTTGGATACTAATACAAATACTAGATTCTAAAATTTAACATCTGTATTATCAAAATTTAATATTCAAACATTGCACTTTAAAATTTAGATGATTTACCTGTACTACCTGTATTTTATTGGGTTCAATAGATATATATGGTACTTCCCACAATTCTTTTCCGAAGGGTTCCTTTCATCTTTTCAGTTATAAAACAAAGTTTCGGTTACTATTTCATTCAGTGCTATTCTGCGCCAATCCGATCCATTCCAAGACAGGCAAAAAAAAGGTTTTTAATCTTGATTAATGCAAATCGGCTGATAATACTAGTATACCAAGCTTGTGCTAATGGGAAGTGACTAGGTTTTTATGATAGATTTTTGCACGTTGAACACGAATCTGGGCTTAAAAGTAGTCCTTCACGTATAGTTTTTGAGAAAATGGGGGTTTAAACCTCAAAAAAAGACGTTTTTGGCCATTTTTGGATAACCGTGGGCACTAAACCCGGAGTTCTAGAACCTTCAAAAATGTCTCGAATTGAAGCTTGTCATTTCCTCTTTCGACCCCAATAAACCCAAATTCAATCGTATCAAGGCTAATTGTAAGGACAACGCTGAATTATCCATGGATAAATAAACTAACATTGCACCCTATGGAATAAATTTTCAGTCATGGATTTCATTTTGACCGAATCCAAAACCACCCTGAACATTCCGTGATGAAATATACGCGAATCGCATCCTCTAAAAACAGCCCTTATGACGATTAATGTACCTTTACTTTTTTGTGATGGTTACAATCTTTGAAGAATTCCTATCGAAAACTGGATCAGAAATACTTTTTATGGCCACCAACGAACAAACCCTGGACGGATCGGCGTACATTGATGAGCCGAAGGGTCGTACTGAGAAAACAGTTTGTTTGAATCAAAGAAACATTCCATTGATATACGGTTAAAGAAAAAATTTCTTTAAATTATAGTTTTGTTAATTCAAAAAAATTTTTTTTGATCCAAAGAAATATATTCGTTTACATTAAAGAACATTTTTTTGAATCAACAAAACTTTCTTTAATTCAAAGAAATTTTTTCTGTGACCGTATATCGAAGAAACTGTTTTCTGGGTGTTTATTGGGGTCGTAAAGGGAAATAACAAGTTTCAATTTGAGATATTTTTGAAGGTTCTAGGACTCCGGGTTTGGTGCTCAAGGTTATCCAAAAATGGCCAAAAACGCTTTTTTCAGGTATTTCAACTCATTTCTTAGACTTTTCTGATTAGCAAACCGAAAGTTGAAATATGCAGACCAGTGTAATCAATCGGATTCAAATTAAGACTTCTAATCTGAATCAATCCGTACCAAGTTTTCAATCCGAATGCATCAGATATTTCAAATACAAATGAAACGGGACAAAGTTTTCAATCCGAATGCATCTGATACTTCAAATACAAATGAAACGGAACAAAGTTTTTAATCCGAACGCGCCTGGTACTTCAAATACAAATGAAACGGAACAGAATTTTCAATTCAACTCAATTTGAAGTAACCCGAAACTTCTTATGCGAATCATTCTGATCTCGGTTTGTGTAAAATTGCGATGGATTGAAAACATTTAAGAAAAGATTACCAATAATTGTATTTTGATTTCTGAAAGAGGGAGAGAAACGATAGAGTCATAAAGAAGGGACGTGCGACATCCTGCCCTGCAGGCAAACATGGGCGAGGTATAAATCATCGGTGCAAGGATTGCATTTCAATGCCATCGGCAATCCTTCTTTCTCATTCTTAATCGCGATCTCTTTTTCTTTCTTTATCCTTCTCACCCCACACCGCGCATTTTATGCCGCAAATGCATGATGTGTCCAGTACACGCATCGCGGGAGCACCTTCGTTACAGATGCAAAGAACGCGTATCCGGCGTTGATACCAAGCGATCAAAACTCTCGGAAACCTCAAACTATAAGCTTACTTCTTTGCCACGCTTTTTTTCCCTTTATTCATTTCTTTATCTTCTTTTCTTTCTCATCTGAATTTACACCGTTCTTCTAAAATTTTTAATAACTGATCATTTTTGGTGAAGTTGGGTAAAAATCTATCCTTTGCTATCCATGCCGATTCATTTATATCTTTTCTTCGATCTACAAAAAACTTTATTCCTTTAAATCTAAATATTTCTATCCTTTTTATCTTTAAATTATACACGTCCATCTTTTTGAAAAAATGTTCTGTGAAAAAAGGAACGCTTCCACTCCGCTGGGTATCGAGCCCAGGACCTTTCGGTTGCTGGTCGAATGCTCTATTATCTTAGCTACGGAGGTTCCACACAACCTTTCTCACAGAATCTATTTACACCTATTTGGCTACGGATATATCATGAACTATTTACCAATTTTTCAAAATCATTTCAGTCGATTATGTCGATCATTAGAAGAGTGTATCACTTGCCGTGATAACGGAACTCTACTATATCGACCTTATCAACCTATGATTTTAGAAATAACTTAACGTCATTTAAGACTAGATGGCACTTTTAATATATTTCTGTGAAAAAAGTTGTGTAGAACCTCCGTAGCTCATATGATAGAGCATTTGACTGGCAATCCAAAGGTTCTGGGCTCGATACCCAGCAGAGTGGAAGCGTTCTTTTTTTCAAAATATATAATGAAATTTCCATCTCGTCTTAAATGATGTTAACTCTAAATCACATAACTTTCTATCCTCTACACGGAAAAAATTTGTCGCTTAAAATTTAACAGACTATTCGAAGAGTCGTGTACAGAAAGTAAAATCGGAGAAAGTCTTGTAAGGTTTCAATGACTTTTAGGAAATAGTAGAAAAAAGTCGACTAACTTTTAGAAAACCAGGTCGAAGAAAAAAAGTCGCGTATTTACTATTATAAAAGTATTTTAAACACTAACTGATCTTTTCTAAAAAGTAATGAAAAGTTTCATAATCTTTGGATTCATTTGTCATAGATTTTAAAAGACTATCGAATAATTTGAAATGAAAGTAATTCAAACAAATAGTTTTGTAAATTGTATTCTAAAGTCCATCAGATTTTATATGCCGTCTTCTAAAATTTCTTCGACAGTCGCAAAAAGCGATGCGCAGAAACGTAATTCGTAGCATCGCACAGCAGACAATGCAGCTCAGCTTTATGTTTTTGTAATAATTTTGGTTAGATTTTGAGATTACGTGTCGTTTGGTTTCGTTTGAATCTGGATTGAAGCGTACATTGAAGAATTAGTTCCGAGTAAGTATATGTTTACCTTGATAAAGTGTATTACGTCAAATTTGAAATTTATCTATTATTTTAGATTTGCCTTCAAACTCTGAATGTGATCCAAATATTTTACACAAGTCTCCATGACATGTAACGGATATGCGGGTTAAGGCGTGCGATTAGAATTAGGTTAGGATGCGTGCGTGCGTGCGTGCGAGCGTTCGATTCTCGGTGCTGCGAAGTGTTTATAAAAAATTGCGTTTCTGTAATGTGCAGTGTTAAATATAATGGTAAGTTCATATTAGGATTATATAGGTAATGTAAAAGTGAAAAATAATTAACTATATAAGTGCAGGATCATATCACAGAAAATAATATTTTCCTTTTTACACTGTTCAAAATTTTCTTCGACTGTCACTTAGACTTCCGATGCCTGGTTTAGAGACAATGGAACCCAACCCACGGTGTTTTAAATTTTCCGCGACTGTCACTTAAACTTTCGAATTTACGTTTTACATTTTCAGCGACTATCTATCATATTCTTCAATAAGGAGGCTCATAATGTTTAGTCGACTTTCTAACCTATCCACGAGTATTATACAAAGTCGATGACTTTTTAAGCGACAAATTTTTTCCGTGTAGCTGTCCACACCAAATATTTTATGTCTCTTTTACAATTTAATACCGTGCCTATCTTCCCTAATTTCAATATTTTTATCTACAATGATGTTTTTTTGATTATTTCAAATCTTTTTACATGTTTTATAATCTACAATGGTACCTGCTGTTTTGTATCCCTATATTTCTATCCATGTCCATCCTTTGTCCAATCATTTCGATCATTTTCTATTGCCTTTAAAATATATTATAGCACTCATCGTTTTTACTTCTTATCTTGATATCCTTTGTCTAATAATTTCAATAATATTCTATATTTTTTACATTATAAAATCACGTCTATATTTTCCAATCCCTATTTTGCCATTGATTGATAGGGATAGACAAAAGATAAATTTATATGAAAATATAAGAATTAGGAAAAAAGAGGCGATATCAAATGACTAAAGAGATAGAAAATAATTGATATGGATAGATTAGAGGTTGAGAAATATTAAAAAAGATAGACTATGTAGCGGATTTTAAAATGGATAGAAAAGGATATTTTCGGAAAAGTTGGGATACAATAATATTTGTGCTCTCGATAGATTAATTCATAAATTTGGAAATATTAATATGTACTATTAGAGTTGTCAGATAGGTTTCCATGATAGGAACTTCCGGACATGGCGGATGAACTCCTGGATAGAAAAAGATATAATTATACCTATTATAACGAAAAATTTATAAATAACAAAATAGAAGACAACCGAGAGTTTAGAAAGGTTTTTGTAAAAATTTATGAAATAATTTTCTAATAGTTTAATGCACATTGTTATTATTTTTTTCATTATTACTATTAGTGTAATACATATTAAGAACCAGCAAACAAAAATTATTTATATGGCCCGTTTAGGGCGTAGTTGGCAGTAGAATGTGTTGATACGTGTGCTTGGAACAATTGATAAACGAGAGATGCATTCTGACCAATAGCATAAATCTTGGTTCGAGGCACGCATGTGCGTGCATGTAGCCAAAGTACATACTGGGCGTGTCACACGCAACGCTTGGCACGTGGATTGTCGGATATGTAATGTGCCTACCAACTTATACTCTCCCTTCTGTAAATGTTCTTCCTTCACTCGCACGAGCGTCAATATAAAGAAAATCTTCAAATTAACAATACCTACAAATAATACTCAGTCTATCGTATTGGTAAGATAGAATACAAATCATAATTGGAATAACAAAAGTTTTTTTTTTATTTTTAATTTAAATTCATGACCAATTTTTTTCCATAATTCGAGAACATTCTATAAAGAAGAATACTTTTTAAAAATCAGTTTCCTTTCTACCTTTTTTTTGTATTTTTGTGCACGTATGAGAGTCAGTCACAAGGAAAGAGCATAAAAAAATTGAGATATATCCCTGCTGGAAGTAAATGTATATAATGTCTATCCACTCGAATTTTTCTATATCCTCCGAAAATCCACGCCCAACTCTTCTATTGTTTATAGCCTATTGTCGTAACTATCTTTTACTATTTCTAACCATATATCTATCGTTTCTATAATTATTTTAATCTCTCTTTATCTCTATTATAATTTACTATGGCCCCTACCTTTTAAATTCATATCTTTCTTTCTGTATCGATCCATGCTCTACTCACTTCAATATTTTCTTTGTAACTCATTACAGAGTCTATACATTTTAATCCACATTATTCTATCCATGTTTATTCTTTGTCTAATAATTCCAAACCTCTGTCTCTCCAACCATTTTCTACTGTGCTCATTTTTTTCAACCCTTATTTTTCAATTGATTGTGGCAGATAGACGAGTGATAGCTTTAAATAGAGAGATAAAGATAAACAAGGTATACGTGATATTCGAATGCTGAAAAAGTAGTAAAAGATGTGATAGTAAATTCTAAAAGGAATAGAAAATAATATGTTTGGCAGGTCAGTCGATGGAAAGAGGTAGCTTCCACTTGATTGAATGGATAAACTTACAGATAGAAAAGGATAGACCTCTGTGAATACGACGCATACATATATGGATAGAAAAAGTAGTGTTATAAGAATGCAAAGTGTGTACTTGATTGTTATAGAAAAACTCTATCCTTTTCTAATCAAAAATGCGTGTTTTTTCTATCCTTTTACTTCTGGTATTAAGACATAGGGATGGGGCCTCTCGAAAGTTTTTATTATCCTTTGATCAGAAACTACTGAGAGAGCATTTTAATTATTCATTATTTACTTCTTTAGAATTGCAAAAAGGTTTTAGCTGCTTTGTGTAATTCATACAGAGACACAAAAAAATACTCCTAATTTATTATACTATAAAGATGTTTATCCCTATTCCAGGCCATGTACCACATCGGCTAAATGACTACACAGGAGAGACGGGCACAAAGAGTCATTTAACATTAGAGTTCAGACATAATTTTTGAAAACCTGGTCAAAAAAATTTTAAAGATGGAATAAAGAGTTTCTCAAGTTAATTTATTTTACTCAGTTTGTAAAGTGGGTGGGCGAAACGAAACGAATTAAAATTTTACACAAATTTTTAAAATTTCCTATATTTGATAAAAAATACATTATATTTACATATAAATATATACTGTTCATTTAATATATTATATTTATAGTCTTATATCAATAACAAATATCAAATTAAACGAAATTACTTAGATGATGGTAGAAATTTTCGCAAGAATTTTCTGAAATGTGTAACTAAAGCTTTATACAGTTACAATTTTGCAAAATTATGTAAAATTTATGAAAATTCAATTACTTTTCAGTAAATTGAAGAGAACATTTTTTAATGATCAGTTAAAAATTACTGAATATTCTGAGACTTATATCTAAAAATTTTAAAACTTAAACTGGATAAATTTTACTTTTCAGGTAACTGAAGCTTCATAGAGTTAGATGAAACTGAAAATTACGAAACTGTAACAAAATTTTCATTTACATGTAACTACATAAAACTTCAGTTACCCAAAATGTAAAATTATTCCTGTTATAAGTTTCTGAACTTCCAGATACAATTATCAGACAATTCAACATTTTGAAACTGAAAATTAAGAAATTGTTCCTTAAATTTAATAAAAAGTAACTAAATTTTTCGAAAATCTATCTTAATTTTACGAAACTGTAACTGAATAAAACTCCTGTCACATGTTTCGGGAAGTTACGGTAGAAATTTTTAACATTGTATAAAATAAAAATTTTTACTTTTTAGACTTTCTATCAGTTTTTACTATATTTTTTTAGTAAGCAATTTGATTGCTTTTTTTAGCAAATCAAATTATTTTGAATTGAATTAAGATCATGTCCCTTATGCCCGTCTTTCCCTATAGCAGGGATCACAGCCAGTCCTCTATTTTCTCTACACTGAGAAAACAGTTTTGTCAAATCAACAAAAATATTTGGTTAGTATTTAGCTAACAAAAATCTTTTGTTGTGCCAACAAAACATTTTGCTATATCAAACAAATTTTGTTGGTTAAACAAAATGTTTTGTTGGGACAACAAACTATTTTGTCAGGATAACAAAAATAGTTTTGTTGGCTAAATTTTTTTCTCAGTGTATTTGGGAAAAGTTTCCATTATTTCCTCTATTTGCGGTCGAAAACGTAAGTTTGAAAAATAAATTTTTAATTCACATGCCAAAACCAGAAATTAAACATCAGAATCGTATCAGGATAATGAAAATTCATAATGACTTGGTCAATTTTCCGTATTTGAATATTTGCGCGCTCTATCACAATATCGATATCGTGCATCTATGGGGCGTAGGGGAGGCTGGGGTATAATGGGATACCGGGGTAAGACTGGACGGTAAATTTTCACATAAATTATGTGGGTTTTGATATTATTTTTTTTATTGTATTATACACTTTTTACATTTCTTGAGAATAATGGAACAAAGAGCAAATATTAAATTTTGTTTTAAACTCGGTAAAAAATTTGCTGAAACTTACGAATTATTAAAAAAAGTTTATTCTGATGATTGTATGAGTTGTACTCGAGTTTACACGTGGTTTACACGATTTAAAAAAGGCCGTGACGATTTGAATGATGATTCAAGACCTGGACGACCAGAAGCATCAAATCGTGCTGAGTTTGTGGAAAAAGTACGTGAAATAATCGCTATTGATTCAAATTTCACTGTGAGAATGCTGTCAGAAGAATTAAATTCATCTTACTGTACAATCTACACAATATTAACTGAAGATTTGAGTAAAAGAAAGGTCTGTGCACGTTTTGTTCCACATCAGTTAAATGCACCACGTCACAAGACCAAAAAAGTCAACGAATTTTTGATGAAAAAACAGATTTGTGTCATCGATACCCTCCGTATTCGCCTGATCTATCACCGTGAGACTATTTTCTGTTCCCAAAACTGAAAACTGCAGTGAAAAGAGCTTTTTACGATGACGTTCCAACCATTCAAACAGCTGTGACACAGGTGCTAAAGTTGTATTGGGTTAAATGGATCCTATTTTGAAAAAATATTAGCTTTGGAACATAACACCATGCTTGTTTTATTCTATAACTAAAAAGTTCGGTTATTTTTAGATCACACTGTGTAGCTTTATTAATTTGTAATGTAAATTTTCATATGATAAGACCATTTGAAGATATCTTATTTTCCTTCAAAAGTCCTCTACTGTTGTCAAATAACGTTCTCTTTTTTTCGGTAAAAAGTCCTCTATTCCTCTATTTTAGATAAAATAGAAAATATGATCCCTGCTATAGAACAAATTTAGTTTCTTCAACTCATTTTCAAAATTAATAATTTTTTTTCCGAATCATCGGGACGTAATATACTCATGTTGTACACACTGAAAGAAATGCTTGGAATTAATCAGCCACGTAAATATGGCTGATGTTCTTAGGTAATGGAACGAAATAGTTTCGACAGCTAATCAAAAATATTGTTACAATAGTAACTTAAATGATTGAAAAACCCAAACACTACTGTATTAGTACAAGCAAACCAGGGTTTTTGATAAATCTTCATTATAATATAGTTAATGGAACCAAAATTACGTTTTTGCTGTCAAATTCTTTCTTCCAGTGCATGCCTTTAAAGGATTAAATATTGTAGGGCGTACCATCTGTAATGTATCCATTGCAATACATATGGTAACCCTTACAATATTTTGTTCTTTAAAATCTGAATATTGTTGTTCTCTAAGGTTCATTAATAATTCTTCTGAGATTCGATTAGGATTTATTGTTAAAGATCAATAACACATCCAACATCCTCAAACCAAAGGTGGCGCATACGCACCTGGTGGCAGTTTGGCGCATACAAGCGCGTACGTACAAAGAGTGCGTAATGCAGCTCCATGCATGAGACGTGACCAGACAGACAGCGTCCTGTCGATGAAAAAAGGTACTGGCAGATGAGTCAAGTCGTACTTTTAAAATGTAACTGGCGTTGCACATAACTGCAGACTGGAATACGAAACAAGTTTACGGAAAATATAGATAAACGGGTATGGTAAGGGAAGCACTGACCCGAACTTGATTCTTATCGGATTTTGATTCAATTTATTCCAGACTCCGTACAAAATAAAACTATAATTTCAAATTGACATGTTTGGTAACATGTCTATTATTGTATTGACCCAAATTCATAAAATGTTTGTTCATTTCTTTGGCAAAGGGTCAGTTTCTTCTTATTTTCTTTGATTAAAATTATTATTACATTTAAAAATGCGCAAAAAGAAAGAAAGGCAAACGTTTCGGCCACATATGGGGGCCCTCTTCAGTGCCATAAATTCAAAGATTAATTCAAAATTTCTGTAAAGAATTACAATATAGAAGATAATTAAAAATGAATACTAAGGATTGTGACGGATAAACATTGTGGTACAAAATGATATAAAGAATTGCACGTTCGAGACTATAGAATTGGCCTGAAATATCAATTTTTACAGACAATTAAAAGTGTACAACAAATTTTTCCTTGTAAAAATACAAAGGGGAGAAACTTAAAAAATAGCACATGTGACAGATAAACATTGTGGTAAAACGATATAAATGAATTGTACGTATGAAGCTATAAAATTGGTCTAAATAACCAAATTTCCAACAAAAATACAAATAAAAACTGTACAAAAAAGTTTTTTCTGTAAAAATACCAAGGGGTGGTAAAAGCGATATGAATGAATTGTACATGTTCGCTATAAACTATAAAACGAAGACGAAACTTAAAAAAATTTTCCAAGACTAATAGTTTTAGTTACTGCGGTTGGAATGTCTGTGTCAGTCAAGTTTCACAAACCAAGAATCAAAGTGACAAGGATGGGAGTTGACATCATTATAAGTTGAATCGCTAGTACCTATTTTTTTGAGACGTTTAAGTTTAGACTTACATTCATTTTTGTGTGATAGGAAAATTTTGTTTGCTTTTCCAATTCAAATGGAAAGAATTTATTTTTTTATTTTTTCTGGTAAGGAATGTATGATCTTTTTTCCCTTTGATTTTATGGTTGTTCTTTTCAATCACAGAAAAAAATTTTTTGTTCAGTTTTTATTTGTATTTTTGTTGGAAATTTGGTTATTTTTACAAGGAAAAATTTGTTGTACACTTTTAAGTTTCTGTAAAATTAGTTATTTTAGACCAATTCTATACTCACATACGTGCAATTTTTTATATCATTTTGTACCACAATGTTTATCCGTCACACGGGCAGTTTTTAAGTTTCTTCCTTTGTATTTTTTATAGAAATAAATTCACTGATGAGGACTCCAATCTGAGTTGAAACGTTTGAGAATGTTAACTAACTAAGTGTTAAATCATTTCTTGGCCCTAAATCCAATTGGTCAACACCAACAACTATCGAAAATTAACACTAATATTTATCTAAATTATCAACTAACTATCTAACTTTTTACCTAAATTGATCTGAAAAAACATGAAGTCATTACTCTCGAATCAGAAATGTTAATGTTTGTTTATCGACATTAAAATTTCGCAAATTCATAAAAAAAAATCGGATAGTAAAATGTATTATGTACCCAAAAAAAAGTTTCTTTGATCAAACAAAATGTCTTTGAATCAAACAAATTTTTGCATTGCTATACGGTCAAAAAAACTTCTTTTTGATAATTACTTTCGTTTAAAAAATGCTAAAAACATGATTTCTCAAAATCAAATAAATAAATATTTGTTGTAAAGGTATTTTTACTTTGAATCGAAGAAATTAGAGCAACATCAACCCATATGATAAAAGTTTTAAATTTAAATTAATAATTTTTATAAACAATCAGTTAATATAACTTGAGAACTAGTAAATTCGACGCTAGACTTTTGTCAGTTCTTACACCCAGAAAAAAGTTTCTTTGATTCAAAAACAATTTCGTTGAATCAAACATATTTGTACATTGCTATACGTCCAAAGAAAAGTTTCTTTAAATTAAAGAAATTTCTTAATTATTTTTTTTTCCTTTGAATTGTAGGAATTATATTTGTTCTAAGGTTATTTTTATTTCGAATTGAAGAAATGAAGTTGAAAAAACGATTTCGTAAATTAAAATAAAACTTTTTTCTGGGTGCAGTACAGAATTTGGCATTTTTCACAGTCTCAAAATTTGTTATCCCTTCATATGTTCTTGCCTGTAATAACAACAATGTGGATAGCAGCTTCATTATCTAATGTTGGGTTTAGTGTTAAATAGAATGGTTCTAATTGAATGCTTCTACTTTGAATGACAAGGCGTTGAGACGCATGTCTTTCTATCAGCTGGTTTGATCTTAATTCGATTAGTCAGACTCGAATGGGCTCGTTGGGTCGTCAGTTCGCCTTACTCAAGGTTGATTAAGACTGACGTCATTAACAAACCATCGATAGGTTAAAGACATAATAACATGTGGTTGATGTTGATCAAATTTGCTAATCTATCCACAAAATCGTATAATTGATTTATCGATTGTCGACATACCTTCGTGAATAAAATAGACAGCTGATTTGATTTGGGTGAGGCTAATACATCGTATTTGAATTTGTTTTGTTGTCTAAGGTACAACTTTCGTTTTACTGATTTTAATAATGATATCTATTTTAACTAGAATAAGTTATCCGTTACGAAATAAGGTAGACTCAAGTTTTGTTTATAAATATAATCTCCATCTATAAAAAAAACTATTGCAGACTTCACAATATTGCTACAATAAATATCGAGCATCTTTAACGCATTCGGGTTCCTGATTAAGTATTTGGAACAATTAAAACCGCGTTGGGAAAAGCATCCTCTAACATGAATCTATAGATTGAAAATGAAAAACATATGTATATTCTGATTGCTAACTGGAGAAACGTTAGATTATAGCGAACAATGGCAACATATAATTCAGTATTGAACTTGAAAGATGAGCATGCGTCTGATTTTAGTGTCCATTACATTTTTCTGAAGACTTGGCTGTCAGACCCGAAGAAAATAAATCACCATTTCCACGTGCATGCACATCGTTCTTCATGAGTTTTCACACCGCAAGTATGTAAATTTTATATGTTGTCTGTGGGTATCGTAGGAAACACTAGAAAAAGCTAGTTTTTCTGTTAGCTAAAATTTATTAAAAAAGAATTGAATGGACATTTAGAAAAAAGTTAGTTGAACCGTACTATTTCCTAGTTTTCCGTAGTCATCAAAAGTTCGAATAAAATAAAGGTTATAGGTTTTTTATTAGTGGAATCATATCATCCAAAAACAGTTCAAAACTCGACAAAGATATCCTAAATGAAAATAACTGAGGAAATAGTCACATTGACTAACCTTTTTTCCGATTAGGTGTCCAATTTTTCCTTCAATCTGATCTTTAGACATATTCTAGTGCTAATATTACAAACCTAAACAGAAAATGAAATTTATTTAACTAAAAAGCATAATTTGATAGCTGTATTTAACAAAAAATTGGCCTGATCCAAGTAAGATTTTTTTGATTCAAAAAGGTCATGCTTGATCCACTTAAATTTTACTTCAATTATACCTTTGTGAAATAGATATATGGTCAACAATTATCACATGACCCTGCGTATTGTGTTCTTATATTGCTGACTAATTTCTTGAAAAATTTTTGAGAACTATTAAGTCATTGAGCTAAAAAACCATCAATGAGCAGAAAAATTGTTTGTAACAAATACCACTTGTGATATACAGTACATTGAATTTAATCCGCGAATCGTGTTCATTATTGTTTCAAGTTTTGTGCTACTTCGTGTTTTCTTGTTACCCGTCGGTTTCTATGATAAAGCGATAGGGACCTACTTAGATGGCTCGATTCTATCGTGAAGACCAGGAAGATTGCAACACGTGCCTTCCTCTCGTAGTGCAGTGCTACATCATTGTTACAACTAGTTACATCGTTCTGCCTTGCACGCGATCGAAGCTGGTATATCGGCATCCCTAATTGCGACAGCCCCTGCCATTTGCGATTTCTTTATATAACAACAACACTCATCCAGATGGTTCTTAACCTCAAGAACAGTTCAAATTATATTGTCAGGTCAGAAGATTCACAAAAATTGATATTTGCACCAGACAGTTATGTCTACGTTTCATGATCCCCTGAATCCAAAAATAGGGTTTTTTCAATCCTGCCTGTCTGCCTGTCGTTGTCAATGTATGTAGACACGATAACTTGCAAGAATGATCAAATGAAAATGCGCTTTTTGGTGCACTTTATCAGGGTCCAAACGGAAATAACAAGTTCGTTAATTAGTTGTATCCAACAAAAATTTCGAAAAATTTTGGGAAAGCTTGGATATAGTTAAATTTATGTATGCCTTATGTTTGTAACTACACTGAGACTTTTCGTTAGAGTAAATCATAAAAATGAATTATATTTTAATATAATATCATTTAAAAATGAGTCGAACAGGGTTTATGCATCAGAAATTAATATAGCAGTTTTCAAGCAGCAAAGTACCTTTGCTTTTGTCTGTGAGATAGAAAGGAATAAGAAAAAATAATCTCAATCTATCACACGTCTATCCACTTGTATCTCTTTCTATCATTCGTCTATCCACTTGTATCTCTTTCTATCACCCGTCAGTCCACTTGTATCTCTTTCAATCTCTTGTTTATTCCATCCTATCTTTTTCTATCCATTATATATCTATCGATCTATCTACTCTTACTTCTGGTCAATTCATCGTTATCTTTTTCTATCCCTTTATCGATTAAATTTGTAGTCTATCTCTTTCAATTACTTCTTCTTTATCACAACTTATCCTTTGCATTTTCAACTCTGTATTTTTCTATCCCTTTGTCAATAAAATCAAATGTCTATCTCTTCCAATATTGTATTTCCCATCTCATTTTATTCCTCATCTGCCCCACTCTATCTTTTTCTATCTCTTTGTCAATCCAAATTCACTGCTATATCTTTCAAACCCGTTTTCTTTATCTCACTCTATTCTATGTATATCCACCTATATTTGTTTCTATATCTTGCCTATCCACCTCATTTCTTTATATCTCTTTGTCAATCCATATTGATGCCTATCTCTTTCAACCCCATTTTCATTATCTCAGCCTAATCCTCATCTATCCACCTGTATCTATTTTTATCTCTTTTCTATCCACCACTACCTCATTCTGTCTCTTTTTTATTTAAATTAACATATATCTCTTTCAATCCCTTTCGCTTAATCTCAGCCTATCTCTAGTATATTGTCCTATATCTTTTTCTATCTTTTTGACAATCCAAATTGACGGCTACATCTTTCAATGTTCTTCTCTTTATTTCAATATATCCCTCATCTATTTACCTCTTTCTCTTTCTATCTCTTGTATATCTCTGTGTCAATTATGAGTTTTTCACAGTTATCTCATACCTTAGCTCAGTAGAGTAGTCTTGGGCATAGTCGGTCGCCATTGGGAGCGCTCAATTTAGTTCGAAGTCTCATAGCGAACTAGTTCGCTCTTTTACTTCGTTTGTTCTTTTTTTCGAATTTTTCAGTAGAGATAATTAAAGAAAGGAAATATATATCTATGATTATTGCGAATTATGTTTATTTTTATTTAAAAAGTACGATGTATTACAATACAAGTTTACATTTCTATTTATGGCACGCATGAAATCTCTTACCGAAATAATAATAAAAAAATAGATGAATTGATTAAATGTCAGTAAAAAAAAATAATTCATTTTACTTTAAAAAAATACCAATGATTTAAATAGTATGAAATTAAGTATCAAGGACTACTTTATATGGAAATTAAAATAAAATATAATAAATGAAACTAAAAAAGTTTTTTTTTTACTCCTTAATAGAGTGGACGCCAGAAAAATAAATATAAAAAGAACTAAGAGCGAGATCATCGACGAACTAGTTCGCATAGTTCACCTAAAGGAGCGCTCTTCCCACCTAGTTCGTTCGCGAACTACCCAAGACTACAGTAGACTAAGCATATTTAAAAAACTGTTAAGTATGAAAATTAACAAGTTAGAAATTAAAGATCGAGAAGGGAATAGAATATGATCCAAAATTTTTTTTCAATGATAGAAAAAGATAAATATTACCGGCTGCAAGAACATGCGAGGGGTTAGGAAGATATAGATATTACCGTTCTATCTCTTTCTATACCTCTGTTTATGTCTCTTTCTATCTTTTTACTTCCAGCAGGGATCTTTCTGTGAATAAAGAGACACTTTCGACTGTGCCGGGATTCGACCCCGGGTCTGTTGATTACCGGTGGACTGCTTTAACCAACTGATAATGATTCTCCGATAATGTATGCAGTGGAAAAAATTTCGAACCTAACGATCTAATTTGAAATCATTACAGCCCTCAGGCGGTTCCACTAGGCGATATAAAGAGGTCTTTCCTGTTGGGAAGGAGATGTCGGACGCCTGCGTAGCTCTGTTTGTTAGAGCAGTCGACCGGCAATCGAAAGACCCAGGCTCAAATCCCGGCACTGTCGAAAGTGTCTCTTTTTTCACAGAAAGATTTTAAATTCTTTATATTATTATAATAATACCCTTATTTATTTTTAGATATTTAAGTTACACAATGATACATTATTTATTCGATAAATTCGACCCCTCTATCCTACCAATATCTACATAACTAAACGCATTCTTTATGCCTAAAGCCTCTTGGCTATTCTCGCTTTTCATATTCCGAAAGAAATATCGCTTATAAGCTACTAATGAGTTGGACAGACTTGGATCGAGTCTACGAAGCCAATCGGAAAACGACAGAAGCACTCGAACGACATTCTGAAACGATGTATATGAAAAACCGAGAATGAATGTTTAGATTCTTGCTGTGCGTCGCCAGGTTTCTAGCAACTTCGTATTCATAATATGAATTTCTTAAATATGCTTTCCAGGTACTCTTAATTTTTCGAATGGTGATTAATAATATTTGGTAATTAAAATACTAATTTGTCTTCTACATGTTTTAAACACCGTTATGACTATATCGAATTTCGATACCATAATATGAATAAGTGTAATAAAATTTGTGCTTTCCCCATTTCAAAACAATGTTATGTTAAATTTTCATTCATTTTTATCATTAACTCTAATGAAAAGTCTCTCAGTGCATGACTACAAATAAAAATCGTGTCATATTATTTGTTATAGAATATTTTGAAGAAAAAGTTGGGTACAGATTTTGCTAAAATAAAAATATTTTTAATTCTCTAAACCAAAAATCTATCTACCTTGAAATAATTATAATTAAAAACAAATTTTATTTAAAAATAAACATTTTCGTTTTTATCATTATTCCAAAGTTATATCTCTTTGACGACATCTCATACATTTAATGTTTTAAAGTACAATTGTCGAAAAGTTTTAGAAATCGGAGCTCTTTAGCAAGCTAAACAGTCAGAAAATAAGTTGAGTCTTTGAGTTGGTTTTCAATCAGTAGATCTTTCACCTGAACGCGGACATACTGTAAAAAAGTAGATTATCATACTTATCTTGGTTATCAGAGGAGCCTTAAAATTAACATTCTGATTTCGTATTCTCTGGTAAGAATCTCTTTTCGAAAAGCGATTTGAAATCAGAAAGAATTCCTCGAATAGGCTTTCGAAAAGATTTTCATAAATCTCTGAAGGAAGGTTGAGGTCGACGTCACGTGTCCAGGTGATATTGCACGGCGTTGTTTTTTGCGGCACGTAGTGAAAAGCCGTCGCAGTAGCGGACTCAGGTAGTCGCGACTTGGGTTTCAGATGCTGGATTGATAAGGCCGCGTTGTCCTGCTTCCAGTGAGAGAACAACGCAAGTGCTCGGTTTCTTCGAGAGGTCGCAAGTCCTATCCTCAGGACATGCCCAGGACAACGTCCCATATCACCGGATACGCGTGCGCCCCCCTCGTTTCCGGTAGCTACGAGATGTTCTCATTGTCATGCGCGTCGCTTCGTTCGCCCCCGGAATATGAAAACGAAATCATATCTTGCGTCTATGGCCTACCGATGAGGATGAGGCGTAGACGATCCTTATACGAAACGCCTTGCTTTTTCGGTTTTTCCTCTACCCTCGTTCATTCTCTTCAACAGGTGACCCTGAAATCACCAGAATTTAGGATGTCGACCAATAAACATGACCATGCGATCGTGCCTCGAAAATATGTAGGATTTTTAGGTGCTTTTATATACGTATCGTGTTAGCATCTCATTCGCTCCTTTACTTTCTCAGAATCTCTTTTACATACATGCTTCTGGACAAGTCAGACTTGGAACTAACGATCTCAAAAATCTTCTGGAACTAAGTTTTACTCAGAATGAGGGAAATTCATCATTTTTTCTGCCATATGAATTTGGTCCGCTATTTTTGCTACCAAAATATTATAAATATAATATAAAATAATATAATAAAAATATTAGCTTAAGTCAGGAATTGCGAGGTCGGGGCCTGGTTTGGGCCTTAGCATGCATGTGAATAAAGTGAAAAAAATGGATTATGAAAGTAAAAAACATCTTAAAAGGTATGCTTTATCACGGCTTTTATCAAGTTCTGATCATAATTTACATCACAGAGAGAAATTCCGGGTTGCACTACCCTGATGAATACTGTTAAATTTGTCTGACCACATTTTCAGGATAGAATTGAGTTTGGAAGAGTGGTACCTGTGTCCATTTTTTCTTTTGGTTACAGGAACCAGAATTATTAATCACAGTGATCTTCGAGTCAGTCAATTGGTTTGATAAGTTCCGTCCTGGGGAGTTTTCACTCAAAGATGAGCAACGTCCAGGTCGGCCAAATGATCGTCATGTAACTGTGCGAGAGATTGAAGAAATGTTAAAAGTACCAAAATCAGCAATCGACCGTTATACACAACGTCTTAGACGTGTTAAAGACATTGCAATTGCAATTGAACATGATTAACAAAGGTGAATATGACTGCTAAGACTAAGTTATTGATGCAGGTGAACCCACAACTTAATAATCGCTGCAATCACACTAAGTGAGGGATTTTAGTACTGTGGGCTGTGAGTAAGCGTAATGCTGCACTAGCTCTAGTATCTGTACCTTTTAAGCACGAGATCCCGGTTAGATCAAAGAAATTCTAAATCCTACGCTAATAGTGTTTAGAGTATTTATGATGTCATTATTCATGAGTTCGAAAATGCAATCTTTATATTATAACTTTTATCATAATAATTTTACTTTTACTTGAAATAAGTAACATGTATCTTCTACAATAATAACATATAATAATAAATAAGACTTGCATCAAACCTTAAATAGTAAATTGTGATACAAGTGCAAAAAGCGGACTTTTTATGAAGTTTGTGAAGATTGCAGCACGAGATGTAAGCGAGTGCTGCATGTAATATAAGGTGAAAGCGAGTGCTGTCAGCTTCACACTCTTTATCGAGTGTCCGCTTTTTCACAAACGTATCACATATTATTTTTGATAAGAAATGCACAAAGAGCCTTCCTTTTTATGTCTGTAAAGTTTACCAATGCTTGAAAAAGTTGCTGGATTGCAGGGTGGCCAATTTAGTGACTTTGACACAAATTTAATGTTTTTCGAAGGCGGGTTGTGTTTTTCAACACAACTTAGTGATTTTTCACTGTATTTTTAGTGATTTTGACATTTTTACATTCTCATTATGGATGAGAAGGTATTGGTTTTATGTGAAAAATGACTTTCGAAAATTTCATCAAATCATTACGTTTTGAGACCCCCTGAGTCCGAAAAAAGGGTTTTTACGAAAGTGTCTGTCTGTCTGTCTGTAGGTCGTGTGCGGCATAACTCTCGATAGAATTATCAGATTGAATTGAGCTTTGGTACACTTTATCGGAGTCAAAAAAGTAAGGACAAGTTCGTTAACCAGCCACATCCAATCAAAATTGAGGGATTGAGCACTACTTTTGTGTTTTTGAAAATAATTTTTTGAAAAAATCAAAAATTTTAATACTGGTTTTAGATAGTGCTCATAAATCTCTAAAAATTATCTCAATAACGTTTTTTGATGAAATCAAAATTAGAAATGTTACAGCATATTCAAATTCGAAAAAAGTCAATATCAAAATTCCATTTTCCAGTTAAATTATACGAGATACGAAAAAACGTTATGATACAATATTATTTTCTACATAAAGACCTACAAATTTGAATTGTAACATTTTTTCATAAGATGCATATTTCTTTTTTTAATTCAAAAATAATCTATTGAAAATCCAAAATTCAATTTTTTAACAATAATATGTGAAATACGAAAAAAACGTAAGAATACAAAGTTGTTCGTTTCAAAAAGATCTACAAGTTTTGACTTACACAGTTTATGAAAAAACATATTTTTCGTTTTAATTCCAAAAAATACGATTAAAATTCAATAATTCCATTTTTTAGACAAAATATATGAGATACATAAAAAAAGTTCAAATGAAAAATTCTTTGCCTAAATGAGGTCTACACATTCTTATTAAGAAATTTCTCGACAGGATGTATATTTTATGTTTTGATTTTTAATATTAAAAAATTCGATTTTTTTCACCAAAATATGTGAGATACGAAATAAGCGTTGTTCTGCAAAATCGTTTCCTTAAGGTAGTACGATCACGAAAATTAGACTTCGGACAAAAATAGATAATTTTGCTTTCAAGAATAGCAACATTTTTATTGAAGGGCCAATTTGAATGAGAAAAGATTATTTTTCATGAAAAAAATTTGAAACACAAAAAAATAATGTTATTAATAAATTTTACTCTTGCCCAAACTTATTTTCTTATCGCTTCGAGTCAAATTTTTGAAAATGATGCGATTCTAATAAATTATGGTTCATTTTTTTAGAAAAAAGATTCTCTACAACTTGACAGTTTCCTATTTTTGAAATTGAATTAATTATTATCAAATACAGCAATTTGTTTATAAAAATTTTGTTTTGAAAAATTGTTTTTTTATAATTTCAGCCATTAAAGAATTCATTTTCAAAAATCGGAAACGGTCAAGTTGTAGAGAATCTTTTTCCTAAAAAAGTGAACCGTGATTTATTATAATCGCATCATTTTTAAAAATTTGGCTCGAAGCGATAAGAAAATAAGTTTGGGCAAATATGAAATTTATTAATAACATTATTTTTTTGTGTTTCAAATTTTTTTCATGAAAAATAATCTTTTCTCTTTCAAATTAGCCCTTCAAAAATAATATTGCTATTCTTGAAAGCAAAATTATCTATTTTAGCCTGAGGTCTAATTTTCGTGATCGTACTACCTTAAATAAAGTCTACGATTATTTTTTCTTTTTGAGAGATTTGGAAGAAAATAAATTATTTTAATCATGTAATTTATTAAAAAGTTACTGAAATGTATACAGAAAATCGAGCGCGAAGCGCGAGTGTCATGATGAGAATGTGTTCCTTAAGGCCGATAGAGCTTTAAGTAAATTGAATTTCCTGTTTCACTTAAACTGAAAAAGAAATTTAGTGAATTTGAGAAAATGAGTAATTCACATCATCTTTAATATTATAAAATTGGTTTGAGCTTCAGTATCAAAATATAAGAAATAAACTTAAATGTATGCGAAGAGCACAAGACCGAGCGCGAAGCGCGAGGTCCAGAAAGATCGGAGCGTGAAGCGCGACGTTCAAAAATTCCGGAGCGCGAAGCGCGACGATCAAATCGCGCGCCCTAGGCGCGCTCAAGCTTGCGAGCGAAGCGAGCTGCGCGCGAAGCGGGCGGTGAGAATGTGCCCGCGAAGCGGGCAGATTTTTTTTTGTGTTTTTCGAATCCATTGCTTTTCAACATCAAATGGTCGTGTTAGCGTCCAATAAAGAAGTATTCCCCAATAGCTATTCAATTTTTTGATTCGTTGAAATTGTTTAAGTCAATCAGAGCATTTAGTAGAGTATAAAACAGTCATTTATTAAAAACATTTTAAATATGTTGTACTGCCCTTTGTTATATTCTTTGAAAAGAAATAAGATTATAGATAAAAATTGTTCAATTTATTCACTTGTTTTAATCGTTTCCATATTACACGTATTCCTATTGTTATTTTTCTCAAAACATTTGCAAAATAGAAATTTCAAAAAAATTGTACATTGGTTTACTGAAAAAATAACAAAATTGACTGTATAAAATAGTTAATTAAACATGAATGAAATACTTTACTGTTACATGTAATATAAGTAATTTGAAATAATATGCAAACTTAATTTTATAGTAATTGTGCCAATCGTTAAAGTTAGTTTTGTATTATATGCACAATTATTGTTTTTTCCTTTTAGTGTTTTTTCATGTGCCCGATTGTAATTCTTCATTTTAAGTAGTTGGCCACCCTGCTGGATTGTTAAAGAATGTGAAAAAGTAACTAGAGTGTTAGAATTTGCGCGAAAGTAACTAGAGTGATAAAAAGTGTGAAAAGTCGTCGAACCGTTGTTACCGGCTTCTACAAGCAGGGGTTCTTTGCCCGCGGTTGGGATTAAAATACAAAACATAAATTTTTTTATTTTTGCAATTTTATATTTGGAAATACTATATCATCTGCAAATTTGTACGATTCTAACGTTATGTTTTTTTTCAAGTTAGAAGTCAGAATTTTTTGCAATTAAAAGATATTATATGTATATGTATAATACTCACAAAACTATAATTTTCTGTAAAAAATATTTTCTAATTATAACATTTTAAGATTATCCTAGCAACAATTTCAAGAATATGAATTTTAACTTTGCTTCATTTGAATGCAAATTCAAAAAGAAGCTATGAATCATTTATCCAATTTGAAGTCCTTTTTGGCTGTTCAAAATTCGAGAATATTGGTTGACTCACTTGGAAAATTGAAACAAGAAGGGACATGAATAAGGAAAAGCAATTTTTTAAATCTCGTTAGTAATATTGTTTGAATATCAAGCGGTAAACTTAAAAATCAATCAATTGTTTTCTTGTCCTACATCGCTATAAAAAATAAATGAATATACAGCAAAAGTTACAAGTAATGTTCATTTTTTCAGGAACTTCATTGCTCGAAACTAATTACTGCCCAGCACTAACAATAAGTATATAACTATGTTGGATGTAATACGCGTAAAAATGGTGTCATTGAAATCATATTCGTTGGGCGCTGTGAGGATGACAAATATGATAATTAACCTCGTTGGAAAAGCCGAAAGTTGCGAAAAAGCTTCTCCTAGTGTCGGCCACGGAAGGAGGGCGTTCCGCACGCGTACAGTCATATGCGATTGGGTCATGGATGTCATAATCTTACGTAATCCGAGTCACCGGCATTTGTAACCTGCACGCATGCGAGCACGACCCAACGAGCGCGCCATACGCACAACAATTTGCTTTTGATTCGATATTTTAATTGTGCTCCCTGGTGGGGAAGTTATTGACCGGCAAAACAGTCGCTCGACATTGTGATTAGAATTAATCAGAGCCTTTGAATATCGGAGTACTGAGTGTCGACTGTTTTGTTGCGTCGATTCCTCATTGTCTAACAGGGTTTCAGAATTAGACATTGGAATGTCTATATATGTCCCTAACAGAGATATCCAGAGACGATACAATGTTCATTTCGCAACATACATAGTAATATTTAAATTTATTCATAAATTACTTTTTGATAACAGATTTTAAATGCCTGAATATAGATTTATTTTTTAAGTTTCTCTTCTTAGTAATTTTACAGAAGAAATTTTTTTTGTACAGTTTTACTTTATTGTAAATTTAGTTATTTAGTCCAATTTTATATTTTCACACCTGCAATTCTCATTTAAACTATTTTTTCTGTGAAAAAAGGAACGCTTCCATTCCGCTGGGTATCGAGCCCAGGACCTTTCGATTTCCGGTCGAATTCTCTATCATCTGAGCTACGGAGGTTCCACAAAACTTTTCTCACAGAATCTATTTACGTCAATTTGGCAACGGATATATCATGAACTATATACAAAACCTTTCTAAATCATTTCAGTCGATTATGTCGATAATTAGAAGAGTGCATCACTCACCATGATAACTGAACTCTACCATATCGACTTTATCAACCTAGATTTAGAATTAACGTCATTTAAGACCAGATGGAATTTTCAATACATATTCAAACAATTTTTTCTGTGCAAAAAAATCTAGGTTGATAAGGTCGATATGGCAGAGTTCAGTTATCATGGTGAGTGATACACTCTTCTAATTATCGACATAATCGACTGAAATGATTTAGAAAGGTTTTGTATATAGTTCATGATATATCCGTTGCCAAATTGGCGTAAATAGATTTTGTGAGAAAAGTTTTGTGGAACCTCCGTAGCTCAGATGATAGAGCATTCGACCGGCCATCGACATGGTCTTGGGCTCGATACCCAGCGGAGTGGAAGCGTTCCTTTTTTCACAGAAAAAATTGTTTAAATATGTATTGAAAATTCCATCTGGTCTTAAATGACGTTAATTCTAAATCTAACTAACAATTCTTTTATATCATTTTTTACCACAATGTTTATCCGTCACACGGGCAGTTTTTAAGTTTCTTCCTTTGTATTTTTTATAAAAATCAATTCTCACTGATGAGGACTCCAATCTGAGTTGAAAGTTTGAAAACATGAAACTTTGAGTTACATTTTTTCTGGACCCTAAATTTAACTAAGAACATCAACAATGATTTCAAATTAATTAGTTGAGTTTGAAATTGAAAGATTTTCAAATTCATTAAAATATTGAACATCAACAATATTTGAATATTATACAGTACACTCTTAGAAATGTTCAGAAATTTAGAAATGTTTTATCTTTCAGAAGTAATGTTGACGATATTTATGATATTTTTTTTTTTTGAGTAAAGGTATCTTAAAATTCTAAAAGTGTATTTAATTTTCTGAAATTATCCTTAATATTATGAAACTCAACTGAATTTTCATAAAATGTATCTTAAAACTACCAAACTGTAACAGAATTTTTATAAAATTTATCATAAAATTACGAAACTGTAAAAAAATTTCAATTATATGTAACCGCATAAAACTTCAGTTACCCAAAACATTAAATTATTCCTGTTACAAGTTTTTGAATTTCCAGATACAACTATCAGAATATTCAACACTTTATAACCGAAAATTAGGAAAATGTTTCTTAAATTTACTAAATAGTAACTGAATTTTCTGAAATTCTATCTGAATTCCACGAAACCGTAACTGAATAAAACTCCAGTCACGTGTTTCGGGAAATTACGGTAGAAATTTCTAACAATGTATGTATATTTGAATTAATATGAATTTAACTGAATTTTCGAAAAACTCATCTTGAAATAATAGAACTGCTACATAAATTTTAGTCAAATGTAACTGTATAAAGCTTTACTCACGTATTTCGAAAAATGTTGGCAGAAATTTCCTAATAATTCAATTGCAAATTTCGAGATTTTGGTAGAATGTTACATTATTAATATTTTATTATATTTTTAACTATTGTCTTATTATAGTGAATTTTAATATTATTACAGGGAAAATATTTAAATCTCCGTGTTCAACTCTTAATTTTCTTTTTGCTACAATGATTATGGGAATTAGAAGACATGAGTTGTTATGACATTGTTGCTAGTTCATTACTATGCAACATTACGTACAATTGTCGACCCACTGATACGACGTGAGTTAAAGTAAGCAATCTGTAGCAATATATCACGCAAATCGAGCGCTACATTCAGAGCATTGTCGTTTTCAATGTTTATCAACTTGATACTGGCTTATGTTTCTGTATCAATAGCGATAAAAATAATTTATAGAGTATAAAGCCCACAGTCTATCATCCATTGGTTTGTGATACAAACGGAACTGGTAAAGACATCGATCAAACGACAAATGGTTCGCTTGTCTCTGCTTCTGATCTTGATGTATTTAAGATAGTTCATGAAAGATTATTGGAACAATCAATCAGCGATCATTTTCTTTTATCTCTTTTTTTTCTTATTCTGTGACAAAACATTTTCTGCTTGTATAGCGCGAGGTCAGGACGCTTCGATTTACGAGGAGTATACTACTCGCGTTCGTTACTATTATGAAATCTCGATTTCAATCCAAAGAAAAAGTGTTATAATTGTGCTGCAAGTGGAAAACTAATCCACTTCTTCATTGGCGTTTCACCAATGGGGCATAATTTCTCAACTGACCCAACCTAAAAATTTGTAGTTTTCCGATTGTGCTGAATAATACTACAAAAAAATGCTGTCCTGTTAGCTGTTACTTTAGCCACTAAAATCTATCCGATTGAGTAAAAATTAAAAAAGGTAGAGAATCCGTGTATCGAGTTTATTTTAGATTTAATTTCTCAAAAACCATAAAAAATGTCATTTTGTCCTTAAAAGCTTCAAAAGTAAAAGTTCTAAGCCTTAATTTGAGAAATAATAATAAAAATGTGTTGTAATTTGAAATAAAATCAAAACATTTTTAATTTTTAAAAATAAGGATAAAAATTTTTAAATTAGTGAAAAAAACAGTTCCTACCATTTGATTTATAGTTAAAAAATAATCGGAATTTTCAATTTTGTAATAACCGTTCATAAAATTGGATAATTCTATAAAAAATTTAGAAATTTGTTAGGATTCATAGAAAATTTTAGGCTTGAAATTTGCATAATTGCATTTTTTTAATTACATTGAAAATTGTTTTCATAGAAAGTATAAACTTTAATAATTTGTTTTTTAAAAACCTCAAACAAATTATTTTTGAAATTTCATGAGGAAGAATTATTAAAAATGTTGTATTGAACCAAATGAACTATGTTTTATCGGGATTGGATATAAATTACGATTATTTCAAATGATCGGAAGAAAATGACGAATTCCATATAACTATCAACAAATTAAAAATTTTTCGCCAAACTAAATCCTGCTTCTTCCAAAATGCATTTCAGACCCTTAATTACTGGAAAATTTTCCTTCATGCAAAATATTTGTAACAAAAATATTGTCTCACTTCAAAATTCTTTTTTCTTTTAATTTACATCCAAAACAAATTAGGGGGTTTTATTCTTCCTTATTCCTGGAAAGATTTTTATTTAAAACTTGCATTATGTATTTTTATAGAAATAAAAGTTCCTATTCTCTATTCGTAAAAGAAATATAAGTATTATGAACAGAGCTATAATAAAAAGTCTTATTAAACGAATTGTTTCTGTAGAAAGTGTAAGCCAATTATTAACTGAGCTAAAACCGATATAATTCGCTTAGCCATTTCGCAGACTTGAAGTGATAAAAAAGGTCTCTTTTATAAAGGATATGTTCAGTGGTAAAGAAAAACTTGAGGAATGAAGGTTATCGTGTATGCTACACACATAAGTGTTCAAAGGGGAGGATGATTTCACCTCATTTCTTAAACCACCCCCTCGAAAAAGCGGTCGTAAGTACCGCCCCTTGTGTCTCGCATGCATTAAATTAGCAAATCTAACGTAATAATTAAATTATCGCCGACTGCAGGCCTCGTGTAGTTAATGCCGCTTAGCCGCGGGTCGTGCTAATGAAGCGTCGCGCGCGTAAACGCCACTGGGAATACATCTGAATGCATTAACGATATGGAACAGCATCTCCATTTCCTATTTGAAATAGCAACAACTTTAGTTTATAAAAACACCATGTAGCTTTTTATCTAGAAGTTAAGTTACAAATTTAAGGCCCCATAGTAGGGTCTGACGTCACCCATTGAATCCGACCGCTTTCTTGATAAAATGATAATTTTAACCAATTTTTCGGAGAAGACAGTAATGCTTTGCACTTCACTGCATTGCTCTCTTCCTCGGAAATATTATACAAATTATTATTTTCATTAATGTAGTGGTCGTATCTAGTTGGTGATGACAGACCTTAACACATGGCCTTAACGGAAAATTATTAGGTGTACAACTTTGCTTCCGCCGTTTTTCGATAGATGGCTGCAGCGGTAAATGGTGGTCGAAATAGGCAGATCAAAAATGTCACACATTAAGCTTGGACATCTGTCAACATAACGACAGCACTGCATTAGTGAATTTGTGTTTGCATCATAAATTTATTCTCGATCGAAGATGTCAGTTTTCGAGCCAAATTCTCGTCATTTGCGGGAAGTTTTGATTTTCTACTTTCATTTGAAGAAAATTGCGACTGAGGCTCATCGAATGCTTTCAAGTACTTACTGTGAGGCTGCTCTTAGTGAAAGAACGGAAAAAGCACGGAAATTGAATTTCGTATGAGTTGAAGCCGAGAGACGTCTAGTTTGCAGCATGTCAACGGTCGGTCCAATGTTGCAAAACCGCTGAAAACCTACTTGGAAACGCTGAAACGCTCCTTCCGATTACCATTTGTTTCGATCGATGGCATACGGCCTGGCTCATCACACGGAGAAAAGTAAACCTGAATAGTTACCACCGATACCTAAATGGTTACTGCGCTGAACGCAATTGTTGGTCAAAATTTTTTGTTGTACACCGAAAAAAATCTCGTTCGAATTGCGTATGAGGTGCCGTTACAATTCTCGTGAGCGACTTTTTATGTGATATTGGTATAAAAAATTACCATTTTCGGATAAAATCATATGATTATTGTATGGTAGTGCTGTATCCTAAAATAGTAAATGCGTATACGAAATTCGCACAAAATTGCGTATAATATGAGCGCAGCTTCAGTGTCTTACCAAGAAAGCACTACTCTGCTTGCGAAAAACGCATGGCATCCATACTCTCTCGGTATGGCTATGTTGGTTTGACAATGTATTGCAATACACTTAAGTTGCTGTATCTAATGTATTGCAATACATTGTCAAACCAACATGGCCATACCGAGAGAGTACGGGTGCCGTGCGTTTTTCGCAAGCAGAGTGGTGTGCTTTCTCCGTATGACTTTGGAACGAATTTGGTATATCGTCTTTGCTATTTTGGCATACTGATGATCATACAAAATTCGCTTAAATTTGTGCAACAAAAGTAAAACGAATGTGTTGCGATTTTAGTAAATTCAGATTTGTGCGAAATTCGGAAGAGATTTTTTTCGGTGTAGCTATTCTGCGTTTGCTACTGTCTTAGCCCGAACAGTTCCTCCTTAGACTGTAACCATTACTCCGCGAAACCAGAAGGTGATCTGAAGGAATCATTACTGCGATGGCAGTAACTGTTGCTCTTCTAAACCGAAAGCGTTTCTCCCGGCGCAGTTCTCGTTGCATATAATATCGGCAGGGGCGCCACTGAATATAACAGCTGAGCAAATTGTGTCGAGTTTTTCAGATACGCGTGCCATGTTTTTTATATACCGAAAACGCAAATTCGAAAGACAGTGGTAAAAATTTTGAATCCAACCACCTAATTTAAAATGATTACAGCCGCAAGGCAATGACGTTAGGCGATATCAAGAACTCTCCCTATGGAGAGGGGGATGTCGGACGCCTGTGCAGCTCAGTTGGTTAGAGCAGCTGACTGGTAATCGAAGGACCCGAGCTCGAATTGTGGCACAGTCGAAAGCGTCTCTTTTTCTACCAAAAGATTTTTAAATCCATTAAATAGATATTTGAAATTTTATAATATTGACCTATTAATTAAAGAAATCAAATGATAGTAATTAGTGTAATGCAAATGGTAATAGTTGAAAAAAAGATTGTGCATTATTCTACGTTTTATTCTTCATTTGTCGAAACAGAATAGTAATTTGTGTCATTCTCATTCTTCTATATGTTAAATCTAATGATCAGGAGTGATATCTGAAAATAGTTGATAGTTTCTATAATCGAATAGTATGCATTCTAGAGAATTTTTGCACAATACTTTTTAATATTTTTACTAGTCCTTTGTTAACATTTCAATGGCCTAAAAAAGCCAAAGGATACGAGTTTCACAAAATTTGTAATTAATGTCATTAATTTAGATAAAAAGCATCTGATCTTTAATTTTTTATTTATATACAGTAACATTTTCGTATACTTATAGTGAATTTTTGAAAAATTTGTTCCATATACGTCCTGATTTAATTTAATAGCTTGTATTCTATTATTTCTTTTATACTTCATGATCGGTAAATAATGTGTTAAAGGAGATAAATTTTTGTTTAATACATTTAATGATAATGTTGAGGTAAACACATGTTCTGCAATAAATAAGAGTCTTATCCAGCTCGTTTTAATTTTTGCTGCGAATGAGAAGGCCATTAGTCTCGGTGCAAGGAAAATCTATTGGTTTGAGAAGAGAATCAAACTCGTTTGTGAAATCTCACTCTCGCCTACCGAGTACCTCGTATCTTTGGTCCTGGCTCGCGTATAAATCGTCCTTCCTCCTCGAGTCAGCCGAGTAATGCTTAGAGTTATTAGGAATCAGATAACACCCGGGACCCATCGTACGACCGACACAAGGAAACTCTTCGGTAGCGCACCTGTCCTCCTCTCTGGTTGGCAACGAATAGATTTTTCTCAAGATTACTACAAATCGTAAATAGCGCATTTTTCTAAGCAACAGTGACCCTCTCTTCTTGTCGACTTATTCACGTGCTTAACCTCCGCCTGCTGCTAGATAAATAAATAATTTATTAGAAAAAATTCAACACTCACCTTTGTGAAGATTATCAGCCTTTTGATTTCAAAAAAATTGTCTGAAGCACCGCTGTTCAGATAAAGAGAGTATAATTGAAAATATAACTAGAAAGATTTAATCTCAGTTCTTTATGGAATTTAATTATTAAATTATACTAGAAAGTAACTGATGAAATAAGGAAAGCTGCAAAATTCCATCACTTTTTCCTAAAAATAAAATATGTTCATAGGATATAGGTTTTAAGGTAATTTTTACGTGCAGAAAATTTTATCTGTCTAGTTTATTTAATATCTGAGCCCTGGTGTAATTTTCGAATTAGAATTCAATCCGAGCGTATACAAGCCATTCCACAATCTATTTCCTAAACGATCCGAAAACGTTTTGATTCTCGTTTGATAAAAATTGCTTGAGAATTAATCACACTTAATCCGATTCAGTCCAATGCTTTATTCCGAATGTATACGAATTAATCTGAGCTAGAATTGACTCGGCCTGAGTTGGATTCATTTTCAATCAATTTGCATCGAATGTGGTTTAAAACGTTTTTCAGATTTGTTCAAAAACAGATTGTGAAATTGTTTTAAAAAATTCCAATTAGAATTTTTCGTAGGGTCAAAGAAAATTATATAAGTGTCAATCCGAGTCAATCCGAAGAAACGTTTTCAATCCCACTCGATACGAATCTGTTGATAATCAATCCGACTCGCTCTGAATTCGGAATGATTCGGATTGGAAGTCTTTTTCTTCTTTCAACGAGATTGAAAACCTTTTTTAGGATTGATTCGGAATGGCTCGAGTTGGAACGAAATAGGACGGAATGAGATCACGATTGTTTCGTAGTACTGAAGAAAAAACACTGAATCTCAAATTTGAGGTTCTGACAATGATTCGAACCCTCTTGAGCAATACGATTATCATGGATACATATTGAAGAAAATAATAGTGTTACGTAAAGTTCAAAATTATTCTAAGCATGTAACACAGAGTTTGTTTGGCGTATAAAAAGAATGTATTTTCAATTCTATTTGAAGCTACCATGTGATTACGAATGGCTTTTTAGATTCCTCGAATTACGTTTTTGAAGGGATATAGCGTTACGCTCTAGGCAAAATTTAAAAACACGTAATATATGAGAATTTATTATTCACTGTCGAATAAAAGAATCCAATACTTCGGTACTTATTTATTTTCCCAGCTTGGCCAATAATGACGCATAATTAGTTATGTGAGTTACCGACAGGTGTTCTCGTAGACAATTTCAAACTCTTATATTGCAATAATGCAAATTAAATTCAAGTTCAAAGTATTTGAAATCTTTCTGTGGAAAAAGAGACGCTTCCGACTGTGCCGAGATTCGAGCCCGGATCTTTCGATTGCCGGTCGACGGCTCTAACCAACTGAGCAGATTCATATCGCCTAGTGGCACTGCCGTGATTAGTAATCCTCTGATATTGTATACCAGGAGAAATTTCATTTCAGAATATTAAATAAAAAATTTTTAAGACCGGGAAAAAATTTTCGATGACCGGAAATTATTTTCGTCGATGAAAACGGTCACCATGCACTAGGATTGCGACGGAAAAGCGATAAACCACCCATCGAATCGGTCACACGGTTGCATTTATACTTGACGATAGGTAAACGCGATACCTATCTTGCCGACAGCTTTTTCATAGACAATTTCTCATGCAAAATTGTAGTTACCGTGCAATGTGATATGTCTATAGCTTCAACAATTTTTCGTACTTCCACTCGTCGATCGTTTAAAATTATATTGTGAAGCTTTTCGATGATTCCTGGTATCGCTGCGCCAACTGAATGTCCTGAACGGGGTTCATCACGAGTGGATATACGATTACGTTTAAACTCATCCACCCAATTGTACACAGTTTTAAACGATGGTGCGGATGTGTCATGAACTTCATCTAACTCAGCCTTTATTTCTTTTGATGTATCTCCTTTCATATAGAAGTGTTTAATTATTGCACGAAATTCGTTTTTCTTTATTTTATTGGATTCACAAGACTTGTTTGCTTTGATCGGTTGTAAAAATTGAACTACGCAACGGATTCGGCTGAAAATTTGACAGTAGTTTATTATGAGATGGCTTTCTTCAGAAATATATTTTTTTTCAACAAAGCAATGAAGACCAAATCTATCCATAGCACTATATTTTGAATATATTGCAGAGTAAACAAAGTTATAAACAATTGATTTTCATAAAAAAATGTAGGCCGCCGTGTCCCGTTAGCGCAGTCTCTTTCATGGTTCGGGTACAAACAGTGTTTTTTTATTGATTACAACATATTATTTTCCAGTCTACGTAGGGATTTTCTCGAATTTTGATTTGTTAATAAATAGCGAACATTTAAAAAAGATTTCATTTTTTACCTATGTTTTTAGTTGCTTTTATTGTTGTATTTAAACTCATTATTATTATTTCGCGAAACGCCTGTGTAGGCCAGAAAAGGATCAAATTATTAACATTTCAGTATAATTTGCATTCCAATCGGTTGTGAATTGACGGAGATAAATGGCGCACCGTTTTAAAAATAACTGTTTCGAGAAAAACGCGTTTGAAGTTTTTGAACGCATCGGACATGCTAAAAGCGGCTTAAAAAGTGCTTTCCCGTTGGAACTTCTTCATAATTTGTTAGTTTCCATGATTCCGAGACAATAGGTAGTCATTAAAGCGAAACAAAGTTTTTTCGATTTTTTTAAAATTCAGCGGTAGCCTAACCCCTTAAGAGAATCGATATGCATTGCAGTGGCTGCAAAAAGTGATAAAAGTTGACCTCCGTTGCAGGAAAATCGTATGTCTTTTCGTCAACTATATAAAATTTTATATCAAATAAATCACCGAGTTCACTTGTCCGAATTCTGGAAATACCTTTCCGCGTATTTCCGTTGGACGTGAGTGCTTTTTCGAAATACTTCATGATGTGGGTACCTCCTTCATTCTAGTGACAGTTGACATCAGTTTCGTTGAAGGCAAAAACACAAATTTCTGCTACTGGGCGTGCATAATACATATGTCTGTATTTTAGTAGCTCCTGGTTATATATTCAGAAAACAAATTATTACTTCTCACAAAAGACACGAAATAAAAGACTGCACGTGAATCTTATATGCGTATCCAAGTATAAAAAAATACTAGTATTTAGTGAAATTAATGTTCTTCAATAGAAAAATGGCTGTATCCAAATTCGAATTCTTTAACGATGAAAAATTTGTTCTCTATTCTTGCCATGGACCAAAATGACCACGTAACTAAACATACTTAAGAACGTGAAATGATTCTGTGGAAAAAGAGACTGCTCTTACTACTAAGCTATACAACTGGCCAACATTTAGTATCAAAAAAGTTATCTTACATGAGTATAAATTATAATTAAGTCACATCGTCAGATTGGTTTATATATTCAACCAAAAGTTTTCATTAAATCAGTCAACATTTTGTTTATCCAAGAAAAAAAGTTTGTGTAAATTAAAATTTTTTTTTTTTTGAGTGTGTCCAAATTCAAATTCTTTCACGATAAAAAATTAGTTCTCTATTCTTGAGTTTATTCTCGAGTCTATCTCAAAATAAAGGTAGAACACATCAATATGAGAATCATGTCCAGTCTAAAGAGGAAATGGTCTTAAGTTATTCACTCTTCATCCGAATTCGTTGTCGAGGATCTATGTCCGTTGTCGTTTCGAAAGTGTGATAAAACTGAAAAAGGTCGTAAAAAGATCATAAGAGCATCGCGAGGAGTCGAAAGGCCAAGGGGGAAACGATGTAGCCACCTGTCACGGTGTAAAACCAGTGGCGACGTCTTTTCCTCAAGTTGCATTCATGAACTATAAAAAGCATACTTTTATACGTAGGAATTCATATAAGTACGTATAGATGTATTCAAGGTATCTTCGATTCGAGAGCGTTTACATGTTTACAAGAAAGGAAATATTAAAATGCTTTGGCCCTCGTCACATGACAATAAGTCTCTCTGCCTGCCCGTTCGCGCGGACGTGCTCTGGATACGGTCCTGCACGCATTCGTACTTTTCTTTCTTCTCTGTTCCTTCTCATTCTGCTTCATCCGCTACTACAAACCTTCGGTTGTATTTCGATGTAGTATCCCGGAATTAAAATGCATGCAGTGCACTTCCTGTCCGGGAAAATTCAAATGAGCAAACAGAAACGTGAACCAGAACCTTCGAATTCTAATGCTGTGTGTCTTTCGATAATCTTTTATTCTTCTCTTGAACTGAATAAATATTCATTATTTTCCAAATTTGGAGATTTTGAAATCATTCTGTGGAAAAAAGACGCTTAGTGACATATTTTAAACTCAACTATCTGAGTTAGAAAAATATTTATTATAATTTAAAGAATTTAAATGTTTCGGTGGGAAAAGAGACACTTTCAACTGCGCCGGGATTCGAGCCCGGGTCTTTCGATTGCCGGTCGACTGCTCTAACCAACTGAGCTATGCAGGCGTCCGACATCTTCTCTACAGGAAGACCTCTTTATATCGCCTAGTGGCACTGCCTTACGGCTGTAAATGATTTCATATTAGGTTGTTGACTTTGAAATTTTTATTAACATTGTTGATGTTATAATTTCTTATGAAATGGCTATTTTCTCTTGTATAGCTAATTTTTATGTATCAGGGGCATAATCAAGATTTATTTAAGGGGGTTACTGTCTGTTCTTATTCAGATGGAAAAATTGGCTTCGATTAATACACTTTTCTCGAAAATGACTCGACATTGAATGACATTTTTTATACTCCTCTTTCAGTGGCTAAAGAAAACGTTTGATAAAGAGTATGGAAAACATCGCTTTTAATAAGGTTTCAGAAATCCACAATTTTGCATTGGAATAATTGCACATCGGATTTTGAAATCAGTACCCGCAAAAACCACTGAGTACATATTTGTATCCAAATCCAATCGGAGTTTGAAATTTTATGTCATGCCCAATTCCTCTCGATATAAAAACTAAAATTAAGTCAATTTCAAACAATTTTTGGTGTTTGTTAAAAAATTTGTAGAAGTCTTCATGTTTTTAAAAGTTGTGATTTTTCAAACTAATCAATAGTACAGTGTATGTAACGCCATAGGCTCATTTGTTCTTGATTTGAAAAATGTCCAATGAATATTATAATTTTTTTTTAATTTCTTAAGAGATTTCGAGCAAAGGAATATTTTTTTTGGTCGTAAGTAGGAAATGTGCTTTTTCTAGACTTGAAAAATTTGTAATATGCAAAGCAAAATAATAAAATTAATGGTTTTAGATTTAAGTATTTCAAACTATTTCCGGTCGTGCAATTAGAAAAGATCTTTTTAAAGGTATTGTTACAGATTTTCGACGAAGGAATATCTTTGTTGGTTTTAAGGTAGCACATCAAATTTTCGAGTCTTTTATTTTTCGCAAACCACAGAAGAAGAAAATAGATATTAAATGAAACATATTTCATAAAATTTCCTTTATGGTTGTACTACCAGTAGAACCAGTTGCTTATATTGTGATTTGGTCCCAAATTGTGAAAGCTATCAAATCCTGTTTACAGTACAGTGTAGTTTTATAAAAAGTGAAGGTTCTTGCACTCTTTCCCCGTAGATGGCTCACAATTCAAGAAGAAATATTTTGTAAAAAATGGGATCCACTTTGCCTGATCGACAAAGTTTATTGGCCTGACAACATAGTTTTGCAGATGAAACTAGATAAAAGTAGGATATTTCAATTATAATAGAATCATTAATAATTATGATTGCAACTTTTAAAGCACAGAAAAATATTTGTTTACCACCTCAAAGCATTTAGTTCTATCTACAAAAATATTTTGTCAAGTTAACATTTATTTAATTGGGCGAGAAAAAATTGTTGAGTCAAAAAAATAATTTTGATTATCTAGCAAAAAAATTTGCTTAGGGCAACCAAAAAACAGCATAGAAATTTAGTTGCACAAACAAAACTTTTTTTTTGACAAAATACCAAAAAAACTTTTGTTGGTTATACTAAATCATTTTCTCAGTGCCGAAAATCGGGAAGATTCATTTTAATTTGGTCACTATTACAGTCAATTATTTGTTTGCTTAATCCGTTTGAAAAAAATCATGTGACTTGTATTAGAAGGTCCTTTATCATATTTTATATTTGTAGCAAGAAACAATTCCTATTGTACCAAAAAGTTACAGGAACTAAACTCGGTAAAATTTTCCCATAGTCTCGTGACTAATCTGGTACATGGCCTTCATACAGATTGTATAAATAGTGCATACAGAATTGGTATGGGGTTAGGCTATTATTGAATATATAGAGAGAATGAGAAGTTGGTATGGAATTTTAAAAAAGACTGAAGTAAAGGTAAACGAAGAGTGACTTTCATCAATTTGCAGTATGTCGATCGAAACTCTAACTTATTTAGTGAGGTATATGTCAGTAAGCAGTGGAGGTATTATCCACAGAAATTGGTCGGTGAACGTAAGGTCAGGACTCCGGTTCATCGCGGTGCCAGGATTGCGTGCGGAGCGACTGCTCATCCACACTCGTGTATTAAATGGCATAAGTGCCACTTATCCATGCGTCGTGGGATGCAGGTAGGTATTTCTTCATAAGTGGAGCACTTATTTTCATCATTTTTGCTAGTTACAATAGATTATTTTGTTATATTTTTTACGTAAATAGCGTGATTCACTGTGCCTTATGGTACTTTAATGCAATTATATGCATCACAGAATTTCACATCAGTGTTGGTGTATACGTTTTCAGACAAATCAATATTCACTGTTGTCTTTACTTTTCTTGCTGAGAGATTTCTCCTCCCCAGGCGGAAAAATCGGACATTAGTCAGTATTTACAACTTGGTCTAGTACCACGCCAATGGTAATCGTGGAACAGTGCCATTACTGGCTGTCAATACTGCACCAACTATTGTTATATTACCGGCTTACTACTGGCGTCGTTCTGATTGTAACAGTTGGTGAAATACCGATGTAGGAATATTATAGAGAGTTGGCGCTTTACTGATTTAATACTGGTTGTTTTTATCAGAGGATCATTAGTCACTTATCAGATAGGATACGTTCCCGACAGGTGTCCTCGGAGACAATTCCAAACTCTTAAATCTTGGAAATAATTAATTAATTTTAAAGAATTCGAAATTTTTCTGTGGAAAAATAGACGCTTTCAATTGTGTTGGGATTCAAGCCCGGGTCTTTCGATTGCCGGTTGACTATGGCAGTTGGCTTTCAATAAAATCTATCAAAAGAAACAAACAATTTTTATTTCCTTACATTTTTATAGAATATTTCATTATAAAGATGTTTTAATTAAAGTCTGTGACACAAAAAAGACATTAATATTATTTCTTACAGAAAGATGTGATACAATGTATACAAATTGCTTTATTTTGTTGATGTACCATCCGCATTGTTATTCTGAGAACTTGGATGGAAAAATCAACAAGAGTATTGGATGAATTAATGAAGCAAAAGTGGCATATTTTACAAGTCGTAGCAGTTTTTAAAATATCTTGAAAACGCAAAGTCGATCAGATGTGTACGAGTTCAATCCGTCTTAAATCCTCTAAATTATCAGTGTCGAAACACAAAGCCAAATTGACACGTATTCACAGCGTTGATTCTCTAAAATTATTGTTCTGTACATATAAATACGTGAGAAGTATGCATTACGCAATTTGTCGAGAAATGTCGGATTGGTCAGCGTGTCTTGTCATCGACTCAAATCAGAAGAGTTCGAAAACCTTGGGCCGTTTTTCGTTCGGTCTTTTACGATTTCCTCAAATGCCACTTGTAGAAAGTACAAGTATCTCTCTTTTTATTGTTCGTTTCGATTGAGAATACTAATGTTTCATAAGTTCGTTAAGCTTATCTTATTGAAAGTATTTTCATCCGTAGTTAATTATGTAAAACTTATCACAGAGCACTTTTATCGAATATTTCTTCATTAAAATGTGCGGCACGGAAAATATTGAGACAATACATTTTTTTTTTTTATAAAAGTATATTGTCTCCACAAAATAGTTACCTGGCATGGTTGGATTAACTATAATTCAGTCACGTGGCCATTTGATTTATGGGCATAGTCAATTATATTAAAAAGACGAATGGGAAAGGGTATGTCTACTGAATAACGAGGACCTAGAGGCTTCCGGTTAGGAAGTTTTTTGATGATTCTACTATCTACATTGTTATGCTTTAAAAATCTGGGGATGTAAGCTGAAAAAGTTTTGGGTCTATAACTTAATTCGTGCGGTTTGCTAAGAGATGGTGTAACTTGATTATTATTCCATCGTTCCAATATTCCAAACATGCGTTGGAAAGCTACTGTCATTGTACGTCTTTTTCAGTATATGTCATTCATTTGAAGCGTAAACAACAATAACTTTTTTTCACTCAAATATGGCGAACTTTTTATGGTGAACATGCTTTAGCTGAGTGAACGTGCCAAAAGTGGTTTGCACGATTTAAAAGTGGTGATTTTGGCTTGGAAGACGAAGAACGTCCTGGGCAGCCAAAAAAGTTTAAAGATGAAGAACTGGAAGCATTACTCGAAGAAGATTGTTGCCAAACACAAGAAGAGCTCGCAGAATCTTTGGGGGTCATTCAAGCAGCCATTTCAAAACGTTTAAAAGCTGCCGGATATATTCAAAAAAGCAAGGAAATTGGGTTTCACATGAACTCAAACCGAGAGACGTTGAAAGGCGGTTTTGCATGTCCGAAATGCTGCTGGAACGCCACAAAAAGAAGTCATATTTTTGCATCGGATTGTTACTGGTGATGAAAAATGGATCCATTACGACAATCCCAAGCGCAAAAAATTATATGTAAAACCCGGCCAACCAGCGAAATCAACGGCAAAGTCGAATATCCATGGCGCGAAGGTAATGCTCTGTATTTGGTGGGATCAGAAGGGTTTGCTGTATTATGAGCTGCTAAAACCGGGTGAAACCATCAATGGAGAACGCTACCGAACAAAATTAATCCGTTTGAAGAGCAATAGGCGAGAAACGCCCGGAATATGCGACCAGACACGAGGCAATCATTTTCCATCATGACAACGCTCGACCCCATGTTACTATTCCGGTTAAAAACTATTTGGAAAACAGTGGTTGGGAATATCTGTGATATTTAATTAACCATAAACCATTAGTAACTAAACTGACCCCATGCCAAATTAAATATCACAGATATATCACTGTGGGTCAATATAACTGTGGCCTTATAGCCCAGACCTTGCCCCTTCTGACTACCATTTGTCCCTGTCGATGCAGTAGGCCCTCACTGGAATACGGTTCACATCAGAACAGGGTATCAAAAATTGGCTTGATTCATTCTTTGCCGCCAAGCCGGCGCAGTTCTTTCGGGGTGGAATCCACAAATTGCCAGAAAGATGGGAAAAAGTCATAGCTTCAGATAGGTAATACTTTGAATAATACTATTGTACATGTTTCTCTTAAATAAACGTTCAAATTTTGAAAGAAAATCCGCACGAATTAAGTTATCGATTCAATAGTTATACTAAGTAATGAATTGACAGTGGGACATGTTTTACAAGCCGAATTAGTTGAATCAACCAAATATTTCCTTTTTTAGTGAATGCGACAGCAGGGGCTACATCTTCACGGAAATAATAAAGATATTCCGGTGTTAAACTTAGTTCATCTATATAAGGAGTTCTAGGGTAGTCCTTATACTTAAATTGGGATGAGAAAGTTATTATTCAAATGTTGAACTTTTTCATTTGGCAAGACTTATGTCGTTTCTATTCAAAACGATGTTGAAAATTGGCCATTTAAATATATATTGGGAACGATGTCTAGTGAAAACACTTATACATGATAGCCTGTAGGCTTTCATCGGGAATAAACCGTTCTGTAGAGTCTATTTTACATTGATGAATATTAGGTATTGAGGAAATACACACTATAATAGACAATATTCGCTCTCTAAACCTGAATCATTTGAAAGAAACTAATTTACCAGTTGAATCTGACTGATTGAAAAAGCAAAAAGCCACTTACTCATGATTCAGTAAAGACTATCTATTCAATTAGTTGAATGACAGTGACTGATTCAATCAGTAGTTTTCGCTAGTTGGAACTCGGTGACTGATGTTTGAGTCGTTTTCGGAAATCTAATGAAAGTGATAATTATAGAAATGAGTAGATTACAGATTGTGAAAGAAATTCCGAATGATTAAAATAATTAGGTAAAGGATAGACATGGATAGAAAGATAGGGGTTAAAAAAACATAAGCACGGCAGTAAGTTGTGAAAGAAATATAAAACAACTGGCCTTAATATTCGGAGAACAGAGGACAATCAGCGTGAATAGATTTTTGATAGGAACGTGTTGACGTGGAGAGATACAGGATGCAAAAAGATCGACCTATTTAATTTAAAGATACAGAAAGATGAAAAGGTTGAAATTAAATCATCGGATTTAGCCCCCAGTGACTTTTTTTTTATTTCCAAACTTTAAAAAATGACTCAGCGGACAACGGTTCATGTTGAACAAGGAGGTCATCTCCTAAACAGATCTCTGTTTTGAGGACCTTCCGAAATCCTACTTTCTGAACGGCTTAAAAAAGTTAGAGAAACGCTTGGAAAAGTGTACAGTCTTAAAAGGAGATTATGTTAAAAAATATAAAAAGATCTACACAAAATAATTTGTTTTTCTATCATTTTCTAAGGACTTATTGAACGACCCTCGTATTTCTTTAATTTAAAGAAAAAAAAAAACAATTAATAATTTTCTTTAAATCAAAGAAACTTTTCTTTGACCCTATAGGGATGCACAAATTGGTTTCAGTCAAAGAAATTTTGCTTTAATCAAAGGAAGTTTTTTCTGGGTGTAAGTATATAACTGACTGCAATCAGCGTGTATACGCTGATAAATCAGTTAAATGTCACTGATTCATTGGCGTATGTACGCTGATTTTAATCAATAGTATACATATAGCTGATAATCAACGGAGTTTTGCTGATTTAGATTTAGAGAGTATGAATACTCATTTCTGTGAACAAATTTTGGTAGAACTAGAATTTTGTTCGTTATCATGTGACCCATTCCATGCCCTTGAACCGAAAACATTGTATTGTTAAAACAAACAAGTTTGGTCGAATTGATAAAAATTTAGTTAATTTAAATCAAAGGTTTTTCGGAACTAACCAAACGATTTTAGTGAATAAAAAAAATCTCGATCGCATTGAAGAAGAGTTCTTGCTACGATATCGCGACAGACTACGCTAGTTCTCCGTTCTCAAGGCGCGGACGGCTCATTTTCACCTGCAGATGCCTTCGACACACAATCATCCACCATTAGCTTGTCTGGAAAAAATGGAAAAGGCAAGCAAGAAATATTCCTTCGCTTGGTAAAAGGCTGTGTGGGTTCGCGCGTACAGGGGTCTGCCGGTCTTGCGATCACGAAGCCGTGGATATGATCTTAAGGATCTTGAATGCGAATAGAGGAAGATGATGAAGAGGGAGAGTATAGTCAGTTGGGGCCACGACTCCACACTCCAGAGTCGCGATGGGCCGTGCTAGATCTCGAGCAGCGATCAGAGATCATCTCCTATTCTTCACTGAAAAAAACGATATTCTTATTTCAAGAATATCCCACATCAATAGGGGCCAAGAATATATACTTTTTAATAATTCTAAAATAAAGTACTTACATTGAAGTAGTTTTCGGTAAAATTTTAAAATTTTAGGTACTATTGTTCAAATTAGGTGGTTGAGTTTGAAATTTTTTCCACTGCCTACATTATCGGAGGATTATTATTCGCGTATCAGATATGATACGTTACCGACAGGTGTCCTCGTAGACAATTTCAAACTCTTATGTCGCAATAATGTAAATTAAATCCAAATTTAAAGGATTTAAAATCTTTCTGTGGAAAAAGAGACGCTTTTGACTGTGCCGGGATTCGAACCCGGGTCTTTCGAATGCCGGTCTATTGTTTTAACCAACTGAGCTACGCAGTCATCCGACATCTCCTTCTTGACAGGAAGACCTCTTTATATCGCCTGATGGCATTGCTTCTCGGCTGTAATAATTTCAAATTAGATGTTTGAGTTCAAATTTTTGCCGCTGCAACCATTATCGGAGGAGCATTATTCGCGTATTAGATATGATACGTTACCGACAGGTGTCCTCGTTGACAATTTCAAACTCTTATATCCCACTAATGCAAATTGAGTTTTAATTTAAAGAATTTGACAAAAATAGGAACATAAATGATAGCCAAAATGTCTATTCTGTGGCCTGTTCCCAAATACAAATTCACAAATTAAAATTGAGAAACAATAACTGAAATATTTTATAAACAGTTATGTTTATACAATCCATTTTTAATAGATTTTAGGAATTTAAAAATGCCCAATAAAGATTGAAGCTTTAATTTAGAAGATATTTAAATGTATTTAAATTTTTGTCCCTGGAATTTCATGTCCATTTGGTAACCCTTATGTTTTAGGTTTAGACTCGAAGTAAATCATTTTAAAAAGCCTAGAAAAGCTGAGAAGTTCTTGATATGCTTCCTGCTAAGCTGTTTGAAATTATAAAATTTTTGCAACTCATGCACTGTATGACTTTTGACAATTTGCGTTCCGTAACCAATTTCTGAATAATGTTAATAACATATTTGTAAACATAGAAATATATTTAAAAATCTGAAGAGACAGTTGAATAGAGCCTGATAAAATACATTTCCATTGTAGTTACAAAACTTCGTATTGACACTCTACATGTTTTCAAAGTAATTTTGAAATTTGTATTTGTGTTCAATAAATGTTCTCTTTGTAACCTCCCTAGCGTGTAGATTATTTATTGCTATTACAAAAATGATTTTTGACTGTTATGAACGTTTTGTTCTACGTAAAAAATAATTGAAAAAAATTACTTTAGCTGATTTTGAAATTATTTATTTTTGTTAGTTGAGAGTCAAAATTTCACAACTTTTTGGCAACGACCTATATATTCTTGGGGCCTATTTAAGTGAGATATTCTTGAAATAAGAATATCATTTTTCAGTGCTAGCGCACTTGTATCCGCCATCTTGTAATCCTGCATAGGTGGGGGCGAACTCTGAACATCGCCAAACGTCGATCGCGAACGTGAAGGCAGCCGCCGACGCCACTTGAGCCATTATCAAATTATTCACTCACACCGAGCGTCATCTATCTTCGAACAACGCGATCGTAACGTGTTATTATTTGATCCTCACTTTGTTAGCGATCTGACTCTAACTGCTCGCGATCCCTAGCAGATCCTGCTCAGAGATCTGGAGTACTTCTCACGATCTCTTCTCGCGAGTACCCAATGGCTCGCGGATACTCATCTCGCCTCCAGCAACATTACTGCTTGCCACCTCGATTCTTCCTCCGCAAAATTACCGGACTTACCGTACTCGCCCCTTTCTCCTTCATGTCGATCTTACTGCGGACATGGCCACGATTCATTTTGTATATCGTAGCTCCCGATCCTGAAATGCGACTCATCGTTTCTCGATCTCAACATTGACAAATCACCCCTAGGCAGATGGTTCTACAAGTTAGTGAATTATCATTGCGTTCTCCCAGAAGTAATTGCCGATTTCACATATAGATGTCTTTGACCATCTTTTTGAATCGCTTCTTTCAATGTTATGATTTTTTCCTTCTGGCATTTGTTAGCTGTCATCCTTAGCTTGCTTTACAAACAAATTGCGCGTGATTTCGTTTACAGTTGTTAGTTTGGCACCAACTTTAACATGAAATGTAAAAACGAGCATTTTCGTCATATTTTGCTTTTTTATTTCTGTAAAGGAAAGAACGCAGCACAGGCTGCTAAAAAGTTACGTGATGTATATGGTGACGAAGCTTTAAAAGATAGACAGTGTCGAAATTGGTTTGATAAATTCCGTTCTGGGGATTTTTCACTCAAATATGAGCAACGTTCAGGTCAGCCAAATGAAGTTGACGATGACCAAATCAAATCCATAATCGAATTGGATCGTCATGTAACTGTGCGAGAGATTTAAGAAATTTTTAAAAATACCAAAATCAACAATCAATTGTCATATACAACGTCTTGGACTCGTTAAAAAACTTGATATTTGGATTCCACATGAATTGAAAGAAATTCATTTAACAAGACGCATTAACGCTTGTGATTTGCATCTCAAACGCAATGAATTCGATCCTTTTTTGAAACGAATTATCACTGGTGATAAAAATCGATTGGTTAAAATAACGTCGTTCGAAAATGATCATGGTCCAAGCTTGATGAACCACAACAAACAACATCGAAAGCTGAATTGCATCAAAAAAGATTATGCTGTCTGTTTGGTGGGATTGGAAGTGTGTGGTATTTTTTGAGCTGCTTCCAAGGAACCAAACGATTAATTCGGATGTCTACTGTCGTCAGCTGAACAAACTAAACGCAGCGGTCAAAGAAAAACGGCCGGAATTTGTCAATCGTAAAGGTGTAATTTTTCACCATGACAATGCTACACCACACATATCTTTAGCCACTCGCCAAAAATTATTCAGGTTTGGTTGGGAAGTGATGTTAAATCCACCATATAGCCCTGACCGTGCACCATCAAATTAATATTTATTTCGAGCTTTACAGAACTCCTTGATTGGTAAAACTTTCAATGATGATGAGGCTGTGAAATCGCACTTGGTTCTGTTTTTTTGCCGATAGATACCAGAAGTTCTATGAGTGTGGAATCATGAAGTTACCAGAAAGATGGCAAAAGGTGATTGAACAAAATGAAAAATATGTTTAATTTGTATGAAAAAATCGACAATTACTTCTGGGACAACCCAATATACTTTTGGAAGGTAGGGTAAATGTGCCAATTTTGTAAATCGAGAATCAAGACGACTTTCGAAGATAAAAAAGATTTAGATGGGAAAATCTTCGCGAATGAATTTGTAAAGCAGTATTTGGTATTAATCAAGAAGGATAGAGTCCTTGAACCCTGAAAAGAAATAATTTTATTTATAAAGTAGGACTTATATCGACCCTCAAATAATAATTGTATACGATGTTGATGTTAATAATTGGCTTTAGGGTCCAGAAATGATAACTCAGGAAGTTACATACTTTCAAACGTTTCGACTCTGATCGGAGTGTCCTCATCAGTGATCTTTATTTCTAAAATATCAAAACATTGAATCAAACACTGCACATATGAGCCCTGTTTTGGAATAGGCTTTGGTATTATGAGAAAGCAATTGTAAAAAAGTAAAATTGCAAATTATCGTTGGAAAACATTACATAAGAGTTGTACAGAGTACATCGATAAATGACCTAAAACTACCTTAGGAATAACAGAAAAATTCTGGCAAAAAACTATATGATGCATCAGCTATTGACTAGTATACATTTTTTTTTTTTTTATTTTAAAAAATTTTAATTGAACTTTATGAAATGAAAAAAATTTTTGAAAAATTCAGTGCACTCTTCAAATCTGAACCAGTCGAAATCCACAGGTTATCAACAAAACTTGACCCCCTGAAATAGCTAAAAGGAGGCCACGGCAAATTAGTCAAATCTCAAGTTTTGTTGATAACCGGTGGATTTCGACTGGTTCAGATTTGAAGAGTGCACTGAATTTTTCAAAAATTTTTTTCATTTCATAAAGTTCAATTAAAATTTTTTTAAATAAAAAAAAAAAAAAAAAAATGTATACTAGTCAATAGCTGATGCATCATATAGTTTTTTGCCAGAATTTTGCTGTTATTCCTAAGGTAGTTTCAGGTCATTTATCGATGTACTCTGTACAACTCTTATGTAATTTTTTCCAACGATAATTTGCAATTTTACTTTTTTACAATTGTTTTCTCATAATACCAAAGCCTATTCCAAAACAGGGCTCATATGTGCAGTGTTTGATTCAATGTTTTGATATTTTAGAAATAAAGATCACTGATGAGGACTGCGATCAGAGTCGAAACGTTTGAAAGTATGTAACTTCCTGAGTTATCATTTCTGGACCCTAAAGCCAATTATTAACATCAACATCGTATACAATTATTTTATTACTTTGATTCAATTTAACTTCAACTTATATCACTTAAGTTCATCTTACTTATTTTGCAAAGATTCAAGAGTTTTCTTTATCTTAGCTTCTTCTTTTTTCCTTGATAAAAATTCTTTGCTTGCTTTCTTTTTTTTTCCCGTCTTTCAATCGTTTTTGTTTTTTTTATAAGTTTGTCTTTTTAGAATTTTCGTTGTTCTTTTCGCAATTTCCGTTCTTCTCTTTTGATTCGGTCTGATTCCTTATTAATTCTAATTTCGTCCTGTTTTTATATTTTTATTTTTTACTTCAATTCTGCCTCCTTAGTCTTTGCAAATTTTTCATTTTCATATTCTTGTATAATTCGTTGCCAATCAGTTCCAGATACAACAAATGGCATTTTGTCTCTAGATTTGTCTCTGTATCATGATCTGGCCAACATAAAAACCTTTTGACGGATTCATTTGATTTTTGATTTCTGAAATTTGGAATGTCTTGTAAAAAATTAGGAGCTTGAAATTGCGGTTCTATAATTTTTGGTTTTGGACAATTTTCCAAGCAACTCTTCTCATTTTTTATTAATTTAAAATGTCAAACTAGGTGTGTAAACATTTAAACTACAAGAAAGACCGAGAATAAACAATTACAGTTAACTGTAAAAATGTTTGTAAAATTTTCACCCAAACGAAGTTAACAGACGTTCTTTATTGTTTTCTATTGTATTATATTTTCCAAATTTTCAGGAAAATAATTTGCAGAACAAAAAAGTTATCTTAAATTTACTTTTATAGGAAATTGTTCACGTGGTCTCGTTGATCCATGACCTTAAGGTCCTTTTTAGTCGGGTCTGGTCTGATCAGGTCATAAATTTTCATAATTATAAAGAACAGATTTTATTCTTCGTGAAAACAGATGGCGCCAGAAAATCTATAGCTATATATTTCCTGTTACTACAAAACAGAAAAGGGAGAAGTTTTCTTGAAAAAACTTTGCACATGACTTACCACCCGCACTTGTCTTTATGCATACTTACGATCTTAAGATGCCAGGCAATACAAGCTTACAAGTTAAGTTTATCGCCCCGGTAAACCCACACAAATTCACGCTGATCTACGCATAGCACGCGCTCTGCACAATGTTAAGAGTTTAAAGTGGTACGTGATCGAATTCGAGGAACAACCGGACATTCGTTGTTGCAGCCTTCGTTTCTTAAACGCGTGACGAATAGATTAAAAGGCTGAGTTCGTTAGAAATGCTTAGAAATTGAGTAAACAATAGGACAGGAAACAAAGGTCCGGAAATTGTATATCCAAACCTTATGCAGATTGCATTAATTTTGATCGTATGCTTATGGAATATATTAAATTTTAATTCTTCAGATTTCTTTCATGTTTTTTACATATTGATTAAACTGCTTGCTTGCAGATGAAGCTTATTAACGATGGTAATGTTGGATATCAATTTTTTTTAAATATGTTCACAGAATTTTACTTCAGAATTCCGAATTTAACGTTATAGGCGGATCAGACGATTTACACCTAGAAAAAAGTTTCATTTAAATTATTATTTGATTTAAAAAAACATTTTTTGATTCAAATACAGTACTGGCAAAAACCTAAGACATATTTTATTTTATTACCTTGAACGAAGAAACTTTTTTCTTTAAATTAAAAAAAATATTCATTTTTTATTTCTAAGAAAAAAAAGCAATTAAGAAATTTCTTTGATTCAAAGAAACTTTTCTTTGACCGTATGGCGATAAAAAAATTTGTATATTTCAAAGAAATTTTTTTTCTTGTGGTAAGAATTTTATAGCATTTTTTTTTTTGTACTTTTATCAATTTTTAATCGAAACAATTACTTGAATATAATTTCTTTACCAAAATTTAATGTAAAGTTTTATTCGAGGTGTTGTTAATTAAAATAACAGTGCTTGTAAATAAATTTTTCAAAATTACAATACCAGTGTTTTAAATTGTCTGTAACATGGCGCCATCATCAGTTGCAAAATTAAAATCCTTCAATGTGTTATAAAATTACATTACGTTTTGGTAACAAACTTCCGTTACAGTATTGTGAAATCATAACAGAAATTGTTTACAGTGTATTTATTTATGAAACAATGACTATTGAACGTTTTTCCTAATTTTTGATTTTATAGCCAGTCAAATTATTTATTTATTAGAAATGCAGTAAGATTTTGGGTAGTAAGTAACATGTGCATAATATGAAATTGTTCTTACAAATATCAATGAAATATATATTTGCATTTTATTTTTAAGTTTAATAGTATTTTTTATTGCGTTTTTTTCAATAGTAAAGCTCCGTGACCTATTGAAATAATATCAATCCTTATAGATTCCTTTCCTCCTACATCAAACGTTTCGGTAATCATTATCAGTACTAACTATATGACTTTCCTTTTCAACCCACGTAACTTTACTAACATCCTCTGATGAAACACATAAATTGCGCAATAATATGGAGGAAATATAAAGATAACACAAGTCGACAAATTTCAACTTTCTGTCTCATTCAGAGTCCTGAGTAAATGGACCTGAAGGATTTTGGCGTTCTGAATCCAAGTCCGGTACCCGAATTTCTCATCACGTTACATTTTGAGATATCCTAATTTAAAAGTATAAAAAAGGTAATTTTTGGTCATTTTGTCCATAAAATTTTTTTTCTCAAATTTTGATTAACTTTTTAACTAAAGATTATTTTTTTTAAATTAATACGAATAAAACAACTCTAACGCTAGAAGTAAGCCAGAAATATATCATTGAAAATCATTAATTATTTAAATGACCTATTGTGAGCATTTAAAGTTTTTCAACATTTCCTGAACTTTATTTTATGTGCCGAAGGTTGAAAAATAATATGATGTGTAGTAGAAGAACGAATAGATCGAAAAAGATATTTCAAGTCATCCTCATGTATAAAACTACCCTTAGGTGAAATAGTGTCAATTTTTATATTTCTTGATATTTTTTGCAACTTATTCAATGGAACAATGTACTTATTTGAATGATATGAGGCACAAAATCCTCAAATAATGGTGTGATCTAATTTTAGGGACCGTTTTCTTTAATGTGGGTTGATTTAGGAGGGTGAGAATGGTCCGGATGCTTTTTTTCAACATAGCTTATTCTAGTGCTAAAACGCTAAAAACGAGTAAGTATTTCAGGTCATGATAAATAAATTACTATCATAGCAATCGGTTTGAAATTTTGCATGTGCTTTTATTCATCCTTAAGTTAAAAATTTTCATCGTCAAAAGACATTTTTAAACAAAATGAAGGCCTCAGCGTTCTCATGATGCAGAGCGGCCGCGCGACGAAGAGTAAAATGCGCGGTACATTGCCCAGGTCGTCCAAGTGATTTCTTACCACGTTACAAAGAATTTTCTTTTGGTTTTGCCAAAAAACTATTGAATGAACCTAGAGTTAGCCATTAATATGAAATTTTCGCAATTTGAAGAATACCTGAACATTTTTGGTGTACTTAGTTGGTTATTAATACCTGAACATAGTACTCTCAATATTGACCACGTTTTTAACTGAAAATGGTGTCGCCAAATTTCTAAAATTCAATATTCATGGCTAAATTTAGGTTCATTCAATAGTCAATTAGTTAATAAATATGTGTGCAAAAGTTGAAGTGAATCGAACTGTTAGTTTTTTCTCTGTGATATCGATGAGAAATTTTAGCAAATATTCTTGAGACATATACATATCAAAATATGTAAAATAAGAAAAATCGAAAAAGATTTTTTAAACACTAGAATAACCCCTTAAAGGGTTAATGAATGAAGCGTGAAAGTCGAAATCCAATTTCTCGTACGATATTGACTGATAACATTTCAGTATTTACACATTTTATCTACTAAGGGCTGAAAAAATTCCTCACGAGATAAACTGAAAGAAAATTACGATTTAAATGCTTCACCCTGCTGGAAGTAAAAAGATAGAAAGAGATAGAAATGGGTCTGGTAGCTTACCTTCAATCCAAAATGGGTTTGAGTTTTGATCAGATATGCCAAAAAAAAAAAAAATCATTTTGGACTGCAAGTAGCCTGCCAGACGTCGATTACTGTTGCTTATTATACTTGAATAGTAGAAGCCTACTACTGGAGTTATTCCAATTAAAAATGGCCAAAAATGGCCTTCTTGGAACTTTTAGGTTAAGATATAAAAGAAAAAGTGAGTTGATATAGAAATTTGAATACCCTAGATTTAGATTCAGTATGACAAAATCCTTTAGGTACTTCTCCTCAGAATTATGGTCCCGGCACAGTCGAAAGCGTCTCTTTTTCCACAGAAAGATTTCAAATTCTTTAATTGTAAAAATTTATGTTGGTCTATCGAATTTGGCAATAAATACAAAATAGTTCACAATAAATGTTATCTGATTCTTTTTACTTTTAATAGGGTTTTTTAATCAGTTTTAAAGCACATGAATCACTACACAGGTATGATTTCTTGTTTTCACACTTCTTCGCGTTCCACGGCTTGACTATCGAGTCCTTCGCTACCTATATCGCGAAATTAGATTACGTATCTCGTCCTGGTCGTGATTTATTTATCGACCAAGCTCCTTGAGGCGTGCTGAAGTTTCAACACCTTTTGACGCGTGTATTTACGATTATGAGAATTACACAAGGCAATTAGAGCCTAGTCGGTAATATAAATACAGATAATTGTGCTCATCGGTCGGCAGATCATACGTAAATTATGATTCAAAGAAAAGAGGATTGGATCAAGCTAAGAAAATTGTAGTGTACGGGAAACGACTCTAGAAGTTCAGAAATATTTTATTTCACTTTAGTTTTAGCAGGGAAATAAGTCAATATAGCTGTTACAGTCAATACTTACAAAGTAAAAATTTTATTCGATGGGAAAATACACGAAACGTTTTTTTAAAGCGTGAGTTTTTTTAATTTCAATAGATATGATTGTTATATAGTATTATTATTGAATTAGATAAATAATACAGCTGAAGTATTTTTCCTTTTATTAACATGAATCCCATTAGACATGTTTTTGGGTTTAAGTAACTTTCTTCTCTTACATGTATTATTTTTTCAACCTTTCGCTGTTATTTTTTCTTTTGCAGTAATTGAATTTTAACCTCATAGAGGTGATTCACGTCTCTTCTATCTTTAAGAAGATTTTTAATAATCTCCTTAACATAACATTAAAATTAACATTTCTCTCTTCCAGAAATTGATTTGAGATTTTGTACACATGTGTTCAACTAGAAAAAAAAAAAAAAAAAAAAAAAAAAAAATTGCTTAATTCAACCAAGGATGACTAGTTTTGATACTATTCGCTTAAGGGTACCGAGCCAAAAATCGGGCCGCAATTCGAGCGCTCACGTTAGACATGCATTTTGTTTAGGAAACTCTATACTTTCGAACGGTGTAGCCTAAATCCTAAATAAGTTCAAAGGGAATCGTAGGATCGGTGGGGAACGCCATGTTTTAGATGCTCAACTTTGTGCCTCCACCAATTCCTTACCAATGGTCCTAATTAAAATTTTTTTTCTTCTTTTTACTCTTTATACTCTCCTCTTCAACTTGTCAAAAGATTTTCCTTCTCACTGCAATACTCATGTAATAGTTCCTTTTAGTGAATTTTTAATAGATGTTTCTCAAAATTCGGATATGATTGGCATTTCTTTATATCAAATTGCATTCAACGTACTTGATTTATTAAAAATAAATCCTTTCATTCAAGTATATGCCAGAGTCGTGTAACAATGACCTTATTTTGTAAATAATGAACCTCAAGGAAACCATTATGCAAAAATCATCTGAATTTTTTGAATTGAAGAAAATAAAAACGTGATTTCTCTCTTCTAGCTTACGGGTATAATAAAATGTCATCGTCAATTCCGATTTGCAGTATCTTAGCATTGGAATAATGCACTCAGCCTCTTTCCATGCGGCCTTCATGCTCGAACTACTCGAATTTGAGTTTCTTAATCAAGAATTCATATGCACTCTTAAAGTTTATGAGGTATTACGTATTCCGGGTACAACACAGATTTCACCAGGATCATCTAAAAGAGAGATTCATATTCCTGGATTTCCCAGTGAATTTTCGAAAGCGTTTAACGTGCAAGAATTCTAATCTTACGGTATGCGCGACCAACGTAAAAGATATTTTTGCTGGTAGGAAAAAAGAAATTTGCATGCGTTGGTTTGAACTATGGCATGGAGGGTAACAATTCCTGGAAGAAGAGTTCACCAACAAAAGATAACGAACTTTATTCGTAAGTTAAAATAACTGTGAGATAAAAGAGGAATCGTTTAATTTCACCGGTGCATAATGCGTTCGTGCCACGACTGACCAAATTCTTCCGATGCGAAAATAACAGGCTGAGAAGTTATTTCCAAACGTAAAATAGTAAATTTAAAGTGCTTGGAGAACGCGGGGGCATGTCACGCGGTCAGATTTCACGACTGAGGGAATAAATTCGCTAGCTTGATGTTTCGACCCTGTAATATGAAAAATATTCCGAAGGAATTTGCGGATCTCTATACAAAATTGTTTATGTTTGATAACCGAAAATGAATAACGCGCCAGGCGAATCGCAACGCGATATACACACAGGATACTCGTTCTCTCGTCTATTATACTTTCACTTATTTACCTGGAATAAGAGTCGTCATGAATATTGTTAAATTATGTGATTGGAAATTTCTTAATTAGATATTATATACTATTCAAAATACGGATAAAAGTTGAAGAGAAAAATTATTTCTCTAAAAAAGATTCAATACAGATTCCGATCAGAAATTTTGTTGATAAAATATATATTTTCCGTTTTAATTGAAAAAAATACAATTGATAGTTAAAAATCCTATTTTTTAGTCAGTCTATGGGACGCAAAAGAATAAAGAAGCAAAATTGTTGTTGTTATAGTCAGCAGTTCTGGAACTGGTTTGATGCGGTTCTCTATCGGTTTCTATCCTAAGCGAGTGTTTTCATATCGTGTGAATGATATATAGACTGTTAGAAATTTCTATCGTGACTTCCCGAAACACGTGACTGGACTTTTATTCAGTTACAATTTCGTAAGATTAAGATAGAATTTCAGAAAATTCAGTTACTGTTTAATAAATTTAAGAAGCATTTTCTTAATTTTCAGTTAGAAAGTGTTGGACATTCTGATACTTGTATCTGGAAATTCTGAAGCTCGTAACAGGAATAATTTTACGTTTTGGATGATTGAAGATTTATGCAGTTACATGTAACTGAGAATTTTGTTACAGTTTCGTAATTTTGTCATCAATTTTATAAAAATCTGTACTCATTCAGTACTGGCATTACTCAGAAGTCGGTCGCTAGCCGACACTTGGTCTTCGGACTGGGGCTGTACTATGCCAGTATCGCGCCAACCCTCGGCCCGGTACCAACTGTCCAGTACAGGCATTGCTCTTTCTTTACAACTGGCGCGGTACTGTGCCGTTTGTAAATACTGACATGAATCCGATTTTTCCACCTGGGTGCTCGATCCTTTAAAGAGGGCCGTGCACATTTTTTTGTTATTTTTGTGAAGATTATCATTTTATTTCCATAATAAGTAGTAAAAAGATGTAGTAAAGATAAAAGATTATATACTGAAGGTAAAGCTATTTTGTTTAAAGTATAGGATGCATAATTTTTGTATTATTCGTGGAAACTGGGGCCTTTGGAGCGTTCAATTGATATGTGATACAACATTCGAATGCTTCCATGAAAACACACCGGATGTGCAAGGGTTCGTGGGCGACAGCTATTGTCTCAGGGTGTCTCTTTTAACCGACCGGCATGTCGAATGCTGGATGCATGTCAATTTCTGCTCCATCTCAGAATTCACCTTCCATTTCTTTTTATGCTGCTTATTTCTCGCGTCTTGTAACGTGTTTCCTGTTCTAAACTAATTGTATATTGTGTTGATAGGAGCTAAGGACTGAATACAACACAAGAGTCCCGGAATGGTCGAGCTTCGTAGCACACACTGTATTTTTTGCTAAGTACGTCCTAAAAAAGTGTTTCGAGTGTCTGTAGAGCGTCGAGTGTCTATTTACGTCTCAGTGAACTATGAACATGTTATATCAATAATATGTATAAATATAGTAGTCACTCAGGGGGAAATTTAAAATTTGAAAAATGTAACCCATATTGTCACAGCTGTTCAGCGGACGTAAGGAACAAAAGTATGACCTCAGGAACGAAAACAGATACAATATGAAAACGCCGGTTGTAAATGGACGTCCTTACTACCGCTCTACAAAGATTCCAAGTACTTCTTTAGTGCGTGTTTTGCAAAAATTAAATTACATAAATGCACTCGCGTAATTTGTCGAGAAAATGAGAATTTTCGTTTTAACTAATTTCTCTATGTTTATTTTTTTTCTGAAAAATAATGTCTTCTCTTTAAACAATGTAATTAATAATAATATCGTATTTTCTATAATTATAATTAGATATTTTTTCCCGGAGATCTATTTTTTCACGAGGAAACTACCTTAAGCTTGAAATCAATTTGAAAGCGATTCATCCCAAAACAGGAATTTGCTTCATTTATCTGTGGATAAAACTCAAGTGAAGGGCAAAACGATAAAAAATAGTAAGACTGAGATCCTCCGTTTGGAGTATAATTTGAGAACGAGTAAAATTGAGCAAGGCAGCTGAGCCTTGTAGTATCGTTTTGCATCACTAATTTGCTTGGATGTATGTGCAGTCATAAATAGTCACCAGACAACGTGTAGCCGATTACTAAAATTACCCGTCTGTCAACAGGTTACTATTATTTTTCCGCAATAAACGATGAGCTCCTCGTATATTTTCGCAACGTGCGGTACTCGGGAATCAGAGCGCACTTCCGACCATCTCCTCCTCTATCCCTTTCCATTTCATTTTTTTTAATCAGTCCTTTATTACAGAAGGTCTACCAATCGTGTTAAATGAGTAAAATTATTTCTTTCTCACCTTTACTCTCCAAATACAAATCAGTCTAACTTTTTAATAATATCAACTAGTGAATGACTTCTTGGTTCTCAATCAGTCAAAAGTGATTGATTTTCAGTTTACAATGATCGATAATCAGTCAAAAATGACTGTGTCAGTCACTAATGAAAATTATTAAAAATTGTAAATGATTCAAAAGAGAGTAAACTATCTCTTTTTATATAAAATCAACATAATTGGCACGCATCATTGATTTTATATCTATTATTTAGTGTTACTTTAAATATTCAATAGTAGAGTTACCTTTCCTATAATTTCATACACTGAGAAAAAAATTTATCCAACAAAACTTTTTTTGTTGTCCTGACAAAATATTTTGTTGTCCCAACAAAACATTTTGTTTAAGTAACAAAATTTGATTGGTATAGCAAAATGTTTTGTTGGCACAACAAAATAATTTTGTTAGCTAAATACTAACAAAATATTTTTGTTGATTTGACAAAACTGTTTTCTCAGTGTAGTCGCCATTATCAATATTCCTCACGCAGAGTCTGAGTGTCGCACAGTATTTTTTTCACACCTAACCATAAGTGCGACTTATATGCCTAAGACCCTGAGTAAACTGTTTAGGGGTCTGTGCCAAGAAATGCCATTTTAAGGAGCACTGGCAGTCTTTAAAATTGAACTTATGGTGGAGGTGTGAAAAAAAAAATCATTCAAACATCTGCCAAAGTGAGTAGAAACATTTTCGCAGGTGATAGAAACAATTCTAATCAAAATTGGACAGCGATTTCCTTATGATTTAATTCAAATAAAAATTTAACTAACTATAAGTTGATGATAAATATGAATAGATTTTTCGTGCATGAAAAAGGTAATCTTTCAGTGTGACTACAATTGCTAAAACAAACCAATTCTTTAAGTATCATTGTTTACGAGTTATGAAATTTGCAATTAACAAAAAGCCTTTTTTTTTAAAATAGCTGCAAATTTTAAAATCGAGCCCGGATAAATTCTTTTGCATATTGGATATTTACTACAGGGTTCGTTTTAACTTGTATAATTGATAATTCCAATTTTTTATGAAAATTCTTTGTTTTATTGCATTTTACAACTAAGGATGGAAATTTAATCGCTTAGAGCTCAACAATAAAGAGTCTCATCCGCCCACTTCTTGCTGCAATGAAATGCTGTGATTTTTAAGAAAATGTTAAGACCGGTCCCATTTGTTCATAACAAACAGAATCGGAAATAACAATTTTTTTTTAAATTCGTAACTCCGGTTGTATTGAATATTAAGACCTTGGATAGAGAGATAGAGAATCTTTTCCTGAAAAAAGGATCCGTGATTTAGTAGAATTACATGATTTTTTTAAATTTGGTATGAAGCGATAAGAAAAAATTCGGGTAAAAATAAAATTTGTTGAATGCATTATTTTTTTATGTTTCATATTTTTTTCTTTTAAATTAATCTCTTTTCTTTCAAATGACCCCTTCAGTAATAATATTGTTTTTCTTGGAAGCAAAATTATATATTTTTACCTGAGGTCTAATTTTTGTGGATGAACTACCTTAATATATAAGAAAAATTGACATATAAAGTTTATCTGGGAATATTTTATAAAATTAAATAACATAGAATGAGGTTCATAACAACGATATGGTCCACCAACTTGGCAAATATTTCGAACAGTATTGAACAGTTCTCTGAACTCGATTTCAAAGTTATCTGTGATCGCACGCCAGCAACCAATTACGTTTCTTGAACCGGAAAACACTGAGTCGAAGTATATCCATATCCAACATGGTGATGCTCCCAGCCTTAAATTATAAATCAGCAGATAACTCTCTCTTTCTCACTCTTTCTTTATTTTTATCTGTGTCTTTCTCTCGCAGGCGAAGAAAGGCTTCGTAAGGGCTTTTAAGCTCGTACATCACTTTGGGTTACGCCTCCTGTATTTGCTTAGTCGTGCTTGGGAGGCGAGGATAAGGCAGAGATGAAACAATTAATAATCTACGGAACGCGTGAGGCCACGAAACATTATCCTGGGCCAGATGGTCGACCAAAGTTGTTGGATAATATTTCTCTTCATGTTCTTACTATGTCTTTGTTAGCTCACTCGATATTTTACAAACATCCCTTTCAGGGTTTCGCGAATTTCGTTCAAAATAATCTTTTGTTATAATTAATCAAGGTTTTTTGTTAGCGAAATTAAGAAAGTAATTCTAGATTGTGAAAAATTTGTTCGGAACTTTCCAAACATGTTTGAGACGCAATAAATACATAAATGTCGGTAATTTTTACAAAAATTAATTTGGTACATTTTCCTAGTGTCTGGTAAATGTTCATATTCTCGAATTTATTGGAAAAACTATCTATATACTGTGGAAATATTCTCTTCGAAGACGCTCAGTTTTTTTAAGTATGGCAAAATTTCAAATTATATGCACTGTTAAAAATTTCGAATCGGATATTATTCTGTGCTATTTCGTCCTATTTTGCGCAAATTTAAAAGATCCCGACCCATCCAGGAAAAATTTTCTAATCTGAACTAATCTAAACCAAGTTTTTAATCCATTTCGATTCGATTTAACAATTCTAAAATTTCTGATTTTATAATTAGAAGTCTCGGATTTAATCGAATTGAAAACTGCGTTCAATTTTATTAACATTGAAAACGTGGTTCAGATTCATTCGGGTCAGAAGTCTAGGATTGGGTTAAATTGATTTTTATCTGATTTGCATGGAGCAAGATTGGAAGGCTTCCAAAAATCCATCCTTTTCGAATTGGTACAAAATAGGTCCGAATGAAATCCCATCGAAAACTTCCTTCAGAGATTATTTCAGATATTTTTTACAGTGTACAAAAAATTATCTGATTTGCTGCATTATAAGTCATGATAAAGTAAATTAATACGTGAAATTTGAATTGTACAACCAACTTTTTTATAAAATTTCCATAATTCGTAATAAAGTATAGCGAACATATGCTCTTGAAACATAAGAACACGCAATGTGGATTTGAAAAATGTGAACCCGTAGGGAATATTACTCGATGCTGGTCTGGATATCTTAATTGTCGTGTTAAAATTAATTACTGTAACGCCCATCATGTTGCATACAAAGTTTTGGCTGCCAAAATCTTCCGCAGGCATTATCATGGAAATGGACTGCTTTAACCCACGCAAATTAAAGAAACAGGGGTTCCATGCTCAACAGTATTTAACCCAGAAGAATAATTAATTATTTATTGTAATGAATGCAAGGGAAGGAAAAGCCGTTGAATAAGCTTCTTCTGATAAAATAAATATTATAAAGTTTTGGTTGATCAAGATGCCTTGTAAAAACTGCGGAATTATCCTTAACTTCCAATATGACTAAAAATTTCTTCATTATTTGGTCAAAACATTCTGAGGAAATTCGCGAAAAACATTTGGGAAATTTTTCTACGCCTTTAGGTAAAATACCATATCCCCCAAATTTATTGGGAAAATTTTCTGCATTCTAGGGAAATATTCCCTTCAAAAACGTTTGTGTCTCCCTAATAATGGCAAAATTCCAATTATATAAGAAATGAATTTTCTCACATAAAATAGGGAATTTCACCTTCAAAATTGTAAGGAATATTCTGGAGATTTTTTACGGTGAAGAATTAATGTTGACTCACTCTTTGCTTGTTTTCCGTATCATATGCTCCATAATCATGTGCAGAATTGATTTTTCAGTAAGCCTCACGCAATCCTATGTAGACCGGAAGATTAAGGAGCCGGTGATTTCTGGAAGCAAATATCGACGTCGCGACTAGAATTCTTCGCATGAGTAATTTCAGCGAAGGAAACAGGGTTTAAGAGATCTTAGGGTGTGGGAGTCTCGAGTTTGGGTTCAAAGGTTTGCGATTATAACATTCCGGGCATGCTGTTTCGTGTGCATCAATTCGGTACGCCAGTTCCCTCTTTTACAAAGGGCCGAGCTCAGGTCGCGGCTTTGCTCTTCAATCTACAGAGCAGACTTCATACGTCGAGAATGTTTTGGATATAGAATTTAGTGTTCTAAACACATATATGCTCGTGCACGCGCATCTTCTAAGAAAAACCCTTTCCTCAATTGCTACATCCAACTTCTCCGTACTTCAGAAAAATTACTTTTGAAATCTTACTGAGAACGAAAATAATTGCCCTTTTGATGTTTGAAAGTTATAATTATAGTAAGTCTTTGTTGGAAACTTACAGAAATTGCAAAAACAAAAAATCGATATTTTGAGAAATCTGACTGGGAGTAAGCTCTTAAGAGATTATGACTATCATGCAACCTATAGCATGTGACCAAAGTAATATTTAAATAATTAGTTGAGTTTGAAATTTTTGTCACTGCTCGAATCCCAGCGCAGTCGAAAGCGTCATTTTTTCCACAGAAAGATTTTCAAATTCTTTAAATATTAATATTTAAATAACTTAAATATGATTAAAGGTAACTTGCACTGTAGAAATTTACACTCAGAAAAAAAGATTTATTTAAATTTAAGGAATCGTTTTTTTAACTTCATTTCTTCAATTCGAAGTAAAAACACCTTTAGAACAAATATAAATTTATTTGATTTTAAGAAATCACGTTTTTAGCCTTTTTTAAATGAATCATTTATTTCCTTCATTAAAAAAAGAATTAATTCAAGACATTTCTTTAAATCAAAGAAATTTTTGTTTGATTTTTTTTTTATTTGTTTTATTCAAAGAAACTTTTTTATGGGTGTACTACATTAAAAACTAGTCTTTAAAAACTTTAAAGTCTTTAGTTGTTGTTGATAACTACCTTCAACAGTTAGTATACCAGGAAATTTAGTTGCAGTAATGAACAAAACTAGTCATATCAACCTGATCAACTGTAATATTCTATTTCAAGTTGTGACAACTGCATTTTCTGGTTAAAAATGTCTTCAACTAGAAAATTTATGTACTGTAACTACAATAAAAGATTTTGTTTTTCATCAATTATGATCAGCAATAACTTTGCCGCCAATAGTAAGTAATATTTGTTATTAACTATCATTCGTTTTGAATTATTGTAATCGATACAAAAATTTTGAAGTAAAAGAATAGGTAAATAATCACGTGAAGTTGAACATAACCTTGAAATTTCTTTTTGTAAAATCTTACAACTAATATTTCTGGTTATTGCAACCAGAAATTTCGGTGATCACAAGTTGGAATTTAAATTTCATCTCAACCGGAGACTTTTAGTTGAAGACAATTTTATCTACACCAATCAGGTTACTATAATCTGGAATTTCTCTCTGTGTAGGGTCTTTGCAAAGCATTTATCTTCTATATAACACCATGGGTCATAAAAGCCTATTATTATTTGGGGTGCTGTAGTGATCAAATTTCTCAATTACTTTTAAAATACCCACAAGTTACTCAAGAAATGCTTCTACTTCCAAAAAACCGAAACTTCAATCTTCAAGTTAAATTACTTTGTTTACTATATTTATCGCCTTGAAGCTAGGAAGGAGATACTAATATGCATACCAAAGTCAGAATGAAAGACTAGTTGCTGTAGTAATTGATTCTTCTCGTTAGTGATATGCTTTGACAGAAAATGTTTTGTGATCAATAGTTAAGTTCTCCATTTTGAGGACCTATCTCACGAAAATTACAATCATGGATAATATTTGCGGAAAGTGTGCACTCCAACTGTGCATTGGGACATTAACTTCAATTTCGTCCAGCAAAATACTATGCAAATTACTATGGTCACATGCTATGGGACATTTGGTATTATATGCTGTTATAATACAGTCTTTCAAAATTTTTGTCAGTTACTAAGCTCTGCTTTCCTACACGTCTACATTTTAGGAGTAGCGTTAGTTTCTGTGGTCAAAGAATTCAGTATTCTATTAGGTGTACAACTTTGCTTCCGCCGTTTTTCCCAAAAATTTGAAGCTTTATTCTTAAATAGTGATTATCTATTTATAATTTAAAGTACTGTCCGTTCCATCTTTCTGGCAATTGTCGGATACCATCTCAAAAAAACGATGTGTCTTTTGAGGCGATCCACGGATTGTTCCTTTTTTTGGCTTCTTCAGGATAACTTTGTTGTGTCTCTCTTGGTACTGTGGCCGTTTCTACTTCAATGCTCGACTCAAACGCATCAATTGCGTCCGATACCGATACCCTATGGTCGTTTACTCGGTTTTAACAGCTTATAATACACCAGACCGAGCTGGTTCCACTAAATGAAGTGCATAACCTTGGCATTGTGAATATTCGGTCTGGCCGTAAACGTGGAGGCATCTCCGAGCATTCCCCATGTCTTTCTGCGCTTGGGATTATCGTAGTGGACGCATTTTCGTCGCCGATCATAATCATAATGTAAAAACCCCTTCCGATTCTGTCTTTGAAGCAGCTGTTCACAAGCAAAGAAACGCCGTTCAACATCTTTCGGCTTCAACTCGTACGGAACTCAATTTCCTTGCTTCTGAATCATTCCCATGGCTTGGAGGCGTTTCGAAATGGCTTTTTGAGTCACTCTCAATGATTCTGTCAATTTTTCTTGCGTTGGCACGAGTCTTCAGGAAGTAATGCCTCCTATTCGGAATATTCGAAATTTTTTTTTTCACCGCCATGCCGGTCCTCGACATCAATATCACCGCTCTTGAAGCATTGAAACCCCTCACAACATGTTCTTTCACAAAGAGAAGCCTCACTGTAAGTATTTTAGAGCATTCGATGAGCCTCAGTCGCAGTTTTCTTCAAATGAAAGCAGAAAATCAAAACTTCCCGCAAATGACGAGAATTTGGCTCAAAAATCGACAACTTCAATCGAGAATAAATTTATGATGAAAACACAAATTCGTTAATGTGGTGCTGTTTTTATGTTGACAGATGTCCAAGCTGCTTGTGACATTTTGCATCTGCCTATTTCGACCAGTACTTACCGCTGTAGCCAAACATTAAAAAATGGCGGAAGCAAAGTTGTACACCTGATATAAAAATTGAAAATGAGCGACGTGAATTCAAATCAAGCCGGATGAAGTATTTATGATATGCACATTATAAACTAGATCACCTTTGGATTTATGACAACGACGATTTTTATCAGGGTGGGCTTTATTGTTCCATTGTCTCGTCGCATTTTGTCGAGCGAGTTGTATAGAGCAGTACGCTACATTGAACATGCCACTCGAGTAGCCACATAGTGTTGCAATTTGTAATTGAAATTCGCACAACGAAAAACAATGGATTCAGACGCCTGCTTGGTAATGTGTCTAAAATAGGGCGCGAGCCCACTTTAATCGAGGCCTTTTATGCCGAAAGGAATCTCAGTGCAGCTATAACTTAAGAAAACTAGGTGAAGGAAATGAGTTTCTGAATGCCATTATAATTTTTGGATTACCACTAACAATATTAATAAATATTGATTTTATTTACAGTTTCAAAACTGTCCTAAAATTTATCAACAATTTTTAGGTGAAATTGCCTAATTTGGATATGAAAACTTGATTTTTAGTATAACTGGAAATTTTTTCGTTATTTAGAAAAAATGATACGAAGAAAATATTTTGACAATATATAGCCGATTTTCGTAATGAGATAGGGGATATGAAAATCTACTAGAGACGTGAGAAACATCCATCTACGTTTTTGTTTTGCACGAATTATTAATTTTAAAAAAATGACTAAAATTTATGTGTTTACTGTGTCCCAAACATTATGTCACAATTCCCGTATAAATGTTTTGAGTATAGATTTGTTTCAAATTAAATGGTGCGGTCTGTAGTACTTGATGCTTTATGTTAGGGATTAAGATAGTGAGAGGGAAGTGGTAATAATAACAACAAGAAGAAATTTCAAAATTAATAAAGCCAAAATGATCATTGATGACTTTTGATACAGCCCACAAATATATTTACACTATGAATTTTAAATTTGGTAATGAAGCACTTTTAGAAAAATAGTTCGACTCTGACTCGAAAATCCTTGATAAATATTATTTATTTGGTTTTTGTTGAAAAAAATTTTAAAATACTCACTTAGCAATATTTTACCAAAGCTGAAGTCGACTTATTACAACGTTTCTCCAGAGAACCAGTCAATTCATATTATATTGCTGAGTATAATAAAAAAACAGAGGCAGCAGTATGTAAAATCATGAGAAAAGTATATGAATTGAGAAACACTGAAATGGGAACAGTAAATTGAATTTTTAATTGTGTAGTAAAACGTAATTTAAAGTAACGCGCTTGCTTCGGATCCATAATTGGATCGTAAATTCAAGGATAGGGCTTTTACAACAAGCTGGTAAAGCACATTGGATAATTAACGGACTTTATCGATAAATATTACTGATTAGGGTTTGATCCGGTCACTTGGGAGTCAAGGTTTACGAACCAGATTCTCACAGAACCGTGAGATTCAGGTTATTTTGCAATATTATTGATGACATGAAAACGTAATAATTTAATAAGCAATTTATTCTCATAGTTAACAGAACCAGTATTTCTGAAATATGTATACAGAATATTCATATACAATTGCATGTAGGGGAAATTGGGGAATTGTGAGACACAATTTTTCCTAGCTCGATAACTTCCACAAAAATAAAAGTTTTTGCAAATTTAAAAATGTTATTTATTACTACGAGGAAAAGCAGTTTTTTGAAATTCTTATCTGCCAAAAAAAATCTAAGTGTTGGCAGAAAGACACGTGTTTTTGAGATTTTTAAAAATGTTGGGGAATTGTGAGACACCGTCTAAATTGAGTCAAAGACAAAAAATATCAATGGAAAATGTTTATTGAATGGTTGGGGATGGCATAAAAATCAGTTTAAAAAAAATGCAAAAGAAAGAGATTGAATTTGATCTTCTTGGATTCGGCGACAGATCGGATTGAGTTCTTTATGGATTTTGATCTGCTTAATCGCTTCCAAAACAATTGTGAAGTTAATCAATGGCTAATGTTTGTCATAATAACGTGGCATAGGTGGAATTTTGACTAATTTTTTTTTAAAAAACGGAAAAATCTACTAAACTGATATTCTGTTGGAATTTTGCATATAAAATGATAAACACCCATAAAAATGCGTCATTTGCTTGGTAAATGGCAAAAATGTTCTGTCTCACAATTCCCCAAACGTTTCAGTTGACACGATGGCCGTGTGTGATTTACTCCTTGAATGTTTATGCAAAATTCCTTTGAAAAGTCGAAATATCAACGCGACACAATAATAATAAATATATTTGCCTGAGTTAAATTTTCGAAAATCGTTGTGAAAATAATGCAATCAGGAACGCAAGAAATAAATATTTTGAGAAAATGTTTGGACTGGTTGTCGCACACAGCTAACAAGTACATGTACACGCATAGAGTGCAAATGGGAAAATGAACTTGGTCAAAGAAAAGATCATAACAGCCATTTACATATATGTCAAATTGTTCAATTGTGGTGAAAAAATAACGTGTTTCACAATACCTCATGTCTCACAATTCCCCAATTTCCCTTATACAACATACTTGGTGCACGCTTTGCTTCCGCCGTTTTCGATAGATGGCTGCAGCGGTAAGTGCTGGCAGATCAAAAATATCACACAGTGAGCTTGGGCATCTGTCAACATAACGACAGCACCACATTAGTGAATTTGTGTTTTCATCATAAATGTATTCTCGATTGAAGTTGTCGGTTTTTGAGCCAAATTCTCGTAATTTGCGGGAAGTTTTGATTTTCTGCTTTCATTTGAAGAAAACTGCGTCTGAGGCTCATCGAATGCTCTAAAGTACTTACAGTGAGGCTGCTCTTAGTGAAAAAACATGTTGTGAGTGGTTTCAATGCATCAAGAGCGGTGATATTGATGTCGAGGACCAGCATGGCGGTGTAAAAGAGAATTTCGAATATTTGAATAGGAGGCATTACTTCCTGAAGACTCGTACCAAAGCAAGAAAAATTGACAGAATCATTGGGAGTGACTCAACAAGTCATTTCGCAACTCATCAAAGCTATGGGAATGATTTATAAGAGAAGGAATTGGGTTCCGTACAAGTTGAAGCCGAGAAACATCAATTTTGCAACATGTCAACATTCGGTGCAATGTTGCAAAACCGGTGAAAACCTACTTGGAAACGCTGAAGTGGGAGGTCTTACTCCACCCAACGTACTCTCCAGACGTTGCTCCTACCGACTACCATTTGTTTCGATCGATGACACACGACCCGGCTCATCAATACTTCCGCTCTTATGAAGAAGTCAAAAAATGGATCGGTTCGTGGATCTCCTTTAAAGACGCACCGTTTTTCCGAGATGGTATCTGACAATTTCCAGAAAAATGGAAAAAAGTAGTGGCTAGCGTCGGACAGTACTTTTAATTATAAATAGGTAATCGCTTTTCAAGAATAAAGCCTCAAATTTTGGGGAAAACGGAGTAAGCAAAGTTGTATACCTAATATATATGTATATATATACCCATATGTCTAATTACTTATTAGGAAAGATCATCAACCCTTGTGTTACTTATTGTCCAATTTTTTTTTAATTTTGTACAACATGTATAAAAGATTCAAGATTATAAACCTCATTCAAATTATAAGCAAAGTGAACCCATTGATATAACCTCAAACTAAGCGTTCCCTGCTTTCAACCGCACGATAATTTTATCAGACGAGGACGATGACAGAAATCATTTTCCATTTCAAGGCTCTATGCAATAAGCACCATCGAATCCACCTTGCCTTCAGGTTTTTGTAGTATGCTGAAACCGCCTTTTCTCAGGAAGGCAGGTTCGTTTGAGGGGCTGACGGGCGCATAAATAACATGGAAAATGGACGACAGCGACAAAGCTGGCGTTGATTTCGCTAGTAAAGCTCTTCTGGTGTGCATGGCGTATGAGAAAACGGCCTACCGAGATGGATTTATACCAGCGTCATTAGGGATTAATTATACGCCTTGTCAGGTAGCTGATGCCGTTCTAGTGACTAGTGATGGTACCGCAATAAGAACGAGGGGCTCGTGAAAGGAGTTAGAGAAGAAAGGGGGAAAAGAGGAGGTAGAAATGAAAGAAACGAAGAATAGGCACAAGAGAGATAAAGAGAGATAGTGATGATAAAAAGAATAGCTTCCTTAGTTTTCCTACGCGAATTATGATTTACACCTCCACTAAATTGCCAAGACTTATAGGTACTCGATTCAATAATGCAAAATGCGCTTGTATATGTCTGCCTTTCTCAATGAAGTCAGGGTTGAAGGATGGCCTGACGTGTTTAGTGCAACGAGCAGGTCTGCTGCATACACTTCCTTTGATCGCCAGAAGAAAATCTCAAACACATGACACACCTGTTCAAGATCCTCGGGTTCTTGATGCACGAGGCACTTGAAATATGGTCGAAATCAATCACTTATGCATCATCTATTATTAACAGAAATTTTACCTCATAATAATGCGTTATTCCGTATTTTATGGTTTACTGAGGTCTGCGTTATCATATGATACTATATTTGGAATTTGTTAACTGTTAATATTTTCGTCATGGGTACTAAAGTGAATATAATTAAAATTGAAAAATATGCTTTCTCATGCGCATTTTACAATAGGCAGGGTCTGGGGTCAAATACATTGTTTTTAGTAAGCACCTTGGCGAAAGTTCTGAAAAGGAATTCCATCCGAAAAAATTTGTAAATCTTGTTCGATGTGGGTCGGTGAAAAATCATTCTGAGACTTTAAAACAAATGAATTCGAACCATGTTTTTAATCTTGATAAAACTGAACTTTTGATCAGAATCAATGGAATCCGAGGTCGGAATTGTTCAGATTGGAAATTCGGTGTAATTCGCATTCATTCGGTTTAATGTCTTGGATTAAAAGGATTGATTTTCAACCGATTTACATCAAATGAAATTCGGAATGTTTTTTGGATTGGCTTAGAATTATTCGGAATATGGTTCAGAATCAGATTTTAAATTTGCTCGGTATAGCTCTGATTTTCCCGGATTGAAATCTTGTCTAAAACTTTCACTAGGGCTAAAAACTCTAAGAATAATCCCTGTAGTATTTTTCGATTCAAGATAAATGAACGAGGATACATTGGAGGACTTAAAGAAAATTAATAATAATATTTCATGTTCCAGTCAAACTGTGCGAGATGGTAGAATTATTTATCTTAAAAAATCTACAAGTTTCCGTTTGAACATTTTTATTCATTTTTGTAAAACCTTTTGGAGCCAAAATTAGTTATAATTCACAATAAGAATATGTTCCAAAATCAACCAAATAGTCAATACGATTTTGTAACCAAGATTTTTCCTGTGTGAAAATAACATTTGTACATCTTCAAATCTTTCTATAGATGCTTCGAGCTTTATATTTTTAAAGTTATTATTCCCTCAAAGAAAAGGGAATATTCATAACAATAATAATGAAATATTAATAACATCAGTCCCTATGCAAGTTTGCACGTATTAGATGAACTTTTGCAAGTGTTTTCATTAGGGAAATGTCTGGTTCGCGGTAGAAAGTGGAAGAGACAGTTTAAAAGAACACATCCTGGGAATCGTCGGACCGAGGTAAAAGTTGCTAATCTTGTGGAATCGTATACAAATCTCGATGCTGGCAGAATCCGCGGTGGTCGCGATCTACGAAAGTAGAAACGCAAAACGAGGATGACGCGGGGGAGACGCATCGCGTAGCGAACGCACCCATAAGGACTGTTTGTTCTAGACTCACGTACTTCCTTAATGTCGAATGTACCATCCATTTTCTTGCCATATAAGTTTCTATCAAAGGCCCGGATCGTAATCCAGAAATCTTCCTCTTCTTTTGCGGTGACCTCTTGAGAATATATGCTCGGTGAAACTACACGTATGACCTCTCTGTCGCTGAGAATAAACGAAAAGCCTAAAACAGCAAAATCAACAATCAGCTACATATATTGTAGATACTTGTGGCGTCTTACGTTTAAATCTTACTTCCTTTTCTCGACGATCTGTCAGATTTCGACCCAAAAAGGGAACTTTACTTTCCGTCAAATTGCAGCAGTTTTCTCCAGCATGAAACTACATATATTATTCATTGTCTATATTCGAAATCAAACAATGTAATAAGCCATCTGAGAAAATTGATCAATTTGAGGGTATCAGTGCTAAAATAGTTTTTAAAAATTCATTTTTTTTTCTCAAGCTGCAAGCCTTTTTGCACATTTTCGTGTTTTGTACTAAGTATTAGAAGTACTCTAAAAATATTTTTTTGCAAAACACGCTTTGAGTCTGTCGAGCGGTAGTGAGAACGTCCATTTACGACGTATGTACCGATACATTAAAGGTTACCCTATGAATGAGAAAATCATAAAAATTCTAGGCGCGATACTTTTTCTATTGTAGAGCCTAATAGGTCGCGCCGAAAATCATGTTTTCTATTAAAATGCGGGTCCCATAGAAACACGCGGACGCTAACGCGACTGTGTTAGAAATGGAGGGGGTTATATTCGTGGGTTGCGTTTTTCAGTCGTGATTTTCGTCCGCTGCCTTTCCCTAAATCGCCTCCCTTGGAGTGTGTGTTGATCAGACACTACTTTTTGCGTGGAAAAATGTTATCAGAAACCAAGGCCAAGCTCGATAAATATTATTCGGACTCTGCTCCGTCGTATGGAATAATTCAGAAGTGGTTTGCCGAATTTCATTGTGGTCGTACGAACACAGAAACCATACCAAGTCCAGGTCGTCCAAATGGGACCACTACACCAGAAATGATCAATAAAATCCCTAATATTGTTTTGAATTACCTAAAAGTGAAAGTGCATGAGATAGCTGAGATCGTATCCATCTCAACTAAGCGTGTGGTCAATATTTTGCATACACATTTGTGCATGAGAAAGCTCTGTGTAAGAGGGGTGCCGCGATAGCTCACAATCCACCAAAAACGCATTCATGTGACCACTATGGAGAAAAATTTGGCCCTTTTTAACAGCAATCCAAAAGAGTTTTTGCGTCGATTTGTGACGATGGATGAAACATGGATCCAGTGCTTTACTCCAGAATCACGTGAAGGGTCAAAACAGTGGATTAAACCTGGTGAAAGTGCACCAAAGCGTCCGAAAACGCAACAATCGATTGGGAAAGTTATGGCTAGTGTTTTTTGGGATGCACATGGAGTAATCTTTATCGACTACCTTGAGAAAGAAAGACCGATTACTGGAGCATATTATGCTGCATTATTGGATCGATTGGTTGACGATATCAGGAGGAAACGGCCACATTTGAAGAAAAAAAAATCCTTTTTTATGATGACAATGCATCATCTCACATATCAAACATTGCACAGGCAAAAAAGCATGAATTGGGTTTCGAATCGCTTCCGCATCCACCGTATTCTCCAGACCTGGCTCCCAGCGACTATTATCTGTTCCCAAACCTCAAAAGATGGCTGTGTAGTAGGCGTTTTGAGTCGAACGAAGAAGTGGTATGGGAAACAGAAGGGTATTTTGGAGGGTTTAACAAATCGTATTATTTGGAAGGCATAGAAAAGTTGAAAGATCGTTGGACTCGTTGTATCAATCTAAAAGAAGAGTACATTGAGAAATAAAACCGATTTTTGACAAAAAAATTGATTCTTGTTCATTTTATATGTCATCTTCGTTTTAGTAATAATTTTATAAAATATTTTACACTTAATTGTGACTGTCATCAACTATTGTAGTTTTGTTTCTTTCCCGAAACTTTTCAGATCCGAACTCGGGTTAGTCTAAATCAAATTTACAACTCGAATCATTCTGAACTTTGATTTGTTTAGACTGAATTGGATTTATAATTCGGTTCAAATCAACCCATGCTTTGATTTATTCAGTTTGATTCGGATTGATTACTTAGTTCGGTTCATATTGTCTTCTTTTATTATTCCCGAATTTCCAGAAAGATATTTTCTAAACTAAATAATCATCTTACAGGAATAAATTAACATATAATTTAGTAACGTGTTTCGGTTGATTCATGGCCTTAAGAAATTCTTGAGTTCCTTTTAATATGAAAGTCTCTATAATCCATGCTTGACATTAATGAAAATGTACGTTGGCTTATTTGAAATTGGAGATAATATTTGGTTGGTTAGAAAGGTTGGATTAATAATGATATCATTTAAATGTGTGTTGCATCAACACAGATCAAATGTTTATACATCATGTATATTAATATAGGGATAATAAATATGAATTGATGTCGGACACTTCGTCTACATGTTTAATGTATCCAATAATTAAAAGACAATTAGTGGCTGCACACGCGATGCACAGGACGATAAATCAAGCAGGAGGTCGAGTTCTGCTCGTTTCTAAAATCCGGATCTTGTACGAGAGCCGCCTTCTCCCTTGTTTTTGCAGGATAGGTTTCCTTTCCTCAAGTCTAGACCTTTTCATTGCTGTTTCTATCAAAGGGAAGTTTAATGAAGCAACAAATCTGTAATTTTATAAATACTTGGAATTGTTGCTAATTCATTTGTCCAAATTTATACACTTTTAACAATTCTTTGAAATTCAACTAATTTTCATTTTCTGGAGTTGAAGATTCACTTGTTTTTTGGTTGAAATATCCATTTGGTTGATAATTTATTCATTTCGGTAGAATGCTTATTCAATTTGTGTAAATTTTCCTTAACACTTAGCCGACCGATCGGGGAGATCTCCCCATTTTGACAGTTCTGTGTGGCGCTTGTGGTCGGCTAAGTGTTAATTTTGGTTAAAATTATGTACTTTATTGTTGAAAATTGATTTAGCCACGATAGTGTGCAACCGGGCATTCGGATTATTAAAAGCCCTGCATATTCATTTCGTACCTTTGAAATGTTGCTAGGTAATTTTAATAATCATTTTTCTCTAGATACAAATTTGAGCTTTGAATTTACATTTGACGCGAAAAAATCTACTCTCGATCACTTGAGGAGGAACGATATGTCTATTAATTGCTACTATGTAGGCAAACGTATTCTCGAAATTCACGAAATTTAAAAAAAAAAACTTCAAGTTGCGACAGTTGAGAAATAATGACCCATATATACTATATATAGGTTTATGATTTCCCGATTTAGAAAAATGCAAAATCTAAAGAATTTTAAATATTTTTGTGGAAAAAGAGACTTTCGACTGTGCAGAGACCGGCAATCGAAAAACCCGGGCTCGAATTCCGGTACAGTCGAAAGCGTCTATTTTTCAATGAACAGATTTAAAATCCTTGAAATTTATATACATTAATGCAATATAAGAGTTTGAAGTCGTCTAGGAGGACACCTGTCGGAACAAATCGTATCTGATATTAAGATTTGTGTTCCTTTGATAAGGTAGACAGTGACAGATTTCAAACTCAAGTATCTAATTTTAAAGGCAAAAATGATTCAAATATAACATTCATACATATTGTCCCTTTATGCGAAAAGCGAGAACGTACAAAATCAAAGTTATAAGAAAACAAAGAAAACTGATTTTAGTTTTTGATGCAATTTGAATAGTGTAGTTTTTCAATATAAATTCATTCTTTTTTAATTAAATTTTAATTGTTAATTTTTTTTTCTAATTGAAATCAGTTTTCTTTGTTTTTCTCAAAACGTCGATTATGGATGGGTTCCTATATTACAGGGATTATTAATGTTGCTCTTTTAGATTCTGAAGTCAAGGATTCGAAATTAAAAATAAGTTTATTAGAAATAGAATCATGTATTGGATATATTGCATCTACTATATTGGACCCACCATTTTAGATTATAAAATTAAATTTAAATTCAATTTACTATTAAATAACTATTAATATCTTCGGTATAAAAACTACAATTTCCACCCTTAGGGATAAAATTCGTTTAAAGGTGTTAAATGTTTTTTTAATTCGTTTACATATTTTCTGTAATTTCCATTGCTGTAATAATTATAATTGCTGGTTCTATTATAATTGTTGTTTTCACTATTTAAATTTTGTACAACGTCATCAAAGATATTGAGTAGTTCCTCATTTCCATTTCAAGGCTTTTCATTCATGCTGTTGTCAATAAAATTTAAGCATTAGCTTCAGGATCTGGAGGAGCACTTACCTCTTCAGTTTATGCATCAACTACTTGTTCCAAGGAAGTGCGAAGGTAATGATTGGTACTAGAACAAACATCTCAATTATCTTTCAGTATCAGTGCATTCTATTCCAATTTCATTGCTTACTTTTTTGCCAATGCTTCTGCATAGCCCCATGTACTTATTTTCAATCTTCTGCAATTTCTATGTAATCGATTATGGTATTTTTTTGACTTCTTACAATCTCTTTACGGATTTTATTCTTAACTTATTTTCACCAAAAATCTATCTGACGTTTTTAGTTTTACATTTTGTGAAATAAACTAGAATCATTAGGCAATTCAAGCACGCACTGAGAAAAAAATGTTATTGAATCAAAAGCATTTCTTTCCAAAAGCATTTATACTATGATTTCATAAAAATATACTAAAAGAACCAATAAATATGTTACTAATTCTATAGCATATTGATTTGAATCCGTGATATACATGCTTTTGGAAAGAAATGCTATTGATTCAATAGCATTTTTTTCTCAATTTAGTTTGGTTGAATCAAACTAAACTTAATTGAATCAATTGGAATATTCGTTTAACTAAATTCTATCCAAGTAAACTACTTTGGTTGATCCGAATAAATTTTGGCTGGAATAACAAAATATTTTTCTGAATGTGAAATGACAGTTTCAGGAACACCCGATATGCTATTCTGTACAGCAGGTGTATTTTTACATTCGTTAGTGTGCATGTGTGGGCACATTTCTCAGTGTGGTTGCTATACTTCACACGTTTATTGTTATTTAAAAACATTAAAAACAAAAGTGAAAATTAAAAGGGAGGAAAGTATCAGAAAAAGGGACACATAGAGGGAAATATGGAGATCAACGGAGTAAGTTAGTAAAAGAAATAGGAGACGAGACATAAGATGAGATAAATTGAGAATAGAGTGGATATGAAATGTAAGATAGACGGTTCTTTAAATAAGTAGAAGGACCTTTAGGCGAATTATGCTGGGTATCCAGGCAGAAGGTTGGTGCACTTCGTTTGCTGAAAGCTAACAAGCCAAGTTAAAACACCCCGCCCGTACATACAGCCTATATATCCTGAGAACAATGAGACCTACCAACTAAATGCGTGGGCAACACAATAAAATATACATTCCTAACAAACATTCACATAAACATCACTTGTTCTACTAGATTAAAATACAAAATCAAATAATTTAAATTGAGTGGAAGAATTTTAGAAATTGTCAACTATATTTTTGCATGATTTATAGTTATCCCTGGTGAAAGTCTCAGATGGGATTTTATTCTGTCCTATACCGCGCCAATCCGATAAAAGGTTTTTAATCTCATTTTATTAAAATCGGAGAAAAATTAATCTGTCTTGTTCCGAGATTTCCAATCCGAATGTATGAAACAAGTTTTAAATCCGACTTAATCCGAGATCTTATGATTGGTATTACAAGTCTTGCATTGATTTCCAGTTGATTTTGGATTTTGGTTAGTTGAACCATATGAAGCAATTTTTCACGTTCTTTCTAACCTATTTTTGATAATTTTCGAAATACAATACTTCCCGAAGTGGATATACATAGATAAAAATTTACCTTTAAAGTTTTACATAATCAAACGTTTCGACTCTGTTCGGATCCCTCATTAGTGATTTATTTTGGATCTAAAAAATATGTGGGTCGTTTTTAACTCTATACACTTTTCCAAAAAGTATGGTTTCGGAAGGTCGACAAAATGGGCATCTTTTTGGGCGATGACCTACTCGTTAGACGTGAACCGTTGTCCGCCGAGCCATTTTTTCAAGTTTGAAAATGGAAAAAAGTCATTGTGGGCCATATCCGGTGAATGCGGTGGATGTTGTAATAATTCGAATTTTAATTCCATAATTTTGGCCATCGAAATTGCGCAGGTGTGCACGTGTGCATTGTCTTCAAGGAAGAGGATCTTTTTCTTTTTCAAATGAGAACGTTTTTTCTTGATTTCTTCGCTCAACTGGTGCAATAACGACGCATAAAAAGCTCCAATTCGATCGAAAATAAAAATGGAACCATGTGATGGATATGACAGAGACTTGAACAGCTGTCTAGTGAGTAATGATGCTTACTAAAACCAAACCATTTTCGATACTACGAGCGCTATCTCTTGGATTTTATAAGAACTTATTGAATGACTCTCGTACATAAAACAATTTCGCTAACTAAGGGCTTCTTTGATGGGGAATTACATTACTTATGTCTGTTTTTCTGCATCGATAAAAACTTAAAATTGCTTTTGGCTAAAATATTCTAAAAAGGAGATTTATAAATTATTTTATTATTATTTGGGCCAAATAAATATTTGTTTAAATCAAAAAAAAATTTCTTCAAAACAAAGTAATTAATGCATTCATATATGGCCAAAGATATAATTTGTTTGATTTAATGCAGAAATTTATTTGATTTGAACAAACGTTTATTTGGTTCAAAGATACGTTATTTAAATCAAACAAATTTTATTTTATTCAAATCAATCATTTCTTCAAATCAAAGAAAGTCTTTCAAACGAATAATTTTCTTTGATTTAATCAAATATTTTTTCTGAGCATAATGAATAATAATAATAATAATAATAAAAATAAATAAAAATTTATCAATCTCTTTTTAAAAGTATTTTAGTCGGAAGAAACTCCAAGTTTTTATCAATGCATGAAAAAAAGACGTAAGTAATGAAATTCCCCATTAAAGAAGCCCTTAGTTAGCGAAATTATTTTATGTATTTTTCAGGTCCAAAATAAATCACTGGTAAGGGCTCCGATCATAGCCGAAACGTTTGATTATGTAAAATTTTGAGTTTTTATTATCCTTGGACCCTAAACCCAACTATCAACATCAACTTGTATCTTCAATTAAAAATAATAATATCGTGAGATAATTCATTTGTGAAGTTGCTTTAGACTTGTATCCACTTTGTGCTTTTCCTGAATAACAGCAGTGGCCGCGTGAACCACTGCATGCATTAGACGAGGATGTATCTTTATTGAGACGACGTCAAGCACTACGACGAGGAAGATAAAGAACAGAAGAAGACGTCGTTGAGAATAATAGGCCAGTTTTGCGGTCTAGTGCCTCCATCGTGGACTCGGTTGAAACTGCGGCGGTCGAGAGAACTCACTCTAAATTGTCGTCATGAGAAAACGGGAGAGATTACCGAAACCCGCAGTTTAAATTAGAAGCGTACAAACTACAAATTGAGATTGAGTTCGCAAATTGCATCGCGGTATACTTACTACCTGCTCATCGGCTCGTTTTCAACCAATCTCCACCATCCGGAAGAATTTATGCCTTCCTCTTTCCTCTCGCTGCGAAATTCTAATTCTTCACTTTTTATATTGTCTTTTCCGGATGCGGAAAGTCTCTTGTACTTTTAAAGAAACTTTTCTTTATATTTATTTCATCCTGAAAATTCAACATTTTATAAATTGGATTTCTTATGAAAAAATCATTTATATTAGCGGAATATAAAATTTTTGTTTCTATTTCAATTAAATCTGATAGTAATTTATAAATATATACATTTTTTTTTTTTTTTTTTTTTTTTTTTTTTTTTTTGTGAGGAGGAAAAATGGCGAAATCTTGTATAGGCGTTGTACAGGACTCTCCTAGGACGGGTCTAGGCATACCTGTTAAAACCAAAAAAACCCCTCTCTCGAACCAATACACCGCCCGCGGAACCGCCTTTCGGCTTTAAACTTCACGGGTGGTATTCATATATTCATGTATTCTTGTATAGTGATGTACCAATCTCGAAAAAATTTTCTGCAATTCAACTCAATCTTACTCCCTAAAATTTCTTTGAGTGGAGTTTGGACTCCAATGAGAAATATCACTCTTTTGGTATAAAATTTCACATTCTTTGGAGTGAAAAATGATCCTATTCAATAAAACTGGCTCATTTTTCAATCGAAAAAATTTAGGGAATATTGTTAGACAAAGTTAAATCGAATTAAAAGTTACTTTTCAGGAAAAAAATTAACCTTTGTCGACAAATATTCAGTTTTACTTTATTGTAAATTTCTACGTCAGTTTTCTATATTTAAAAAAAATTATAGTTTTTTGAGGTTTTCTACTACTTGAAACAAAAGTACAAATCTCCAAAAAAAAATCCTTAAAAGTTACAAATTTTATAAAATGTGTGGCTTTCGAGAAAATGTGTCTCAAAAATTTATTTCAAGTACTTAACGTAACGTAATCTTTCATGCCCATCAAAAGATTTGCATTTTTCAACATGCACTCTGAAAAAAGATTTCATTTGATCAAAGAAAATTATTTGTTTGAAAGACTTTCTTTGATCCAAAAAAATGAATTATTTGAATTAAGTAAACTTTGTTCAAGTCAAATAAATTTTTGTCTTAAATCAAACAAATTATATCCTTGACCATATACGGATGCAATAATCTGTTTGTTTTGAAGAAAAAGTTATTTAATTCAATGAAATATTTATTTGGCCCAAAGATATTTTCTTTAAATTAAACATGTGTTATTTAATTCAAATGAATGCTTTGTTTGAATCAAAAAAATCCTTTCAAACAAATTATTTTCTTTGATCAAATGAAATCTTTTCTCTAAGTGTGACCTTTTTTTTAGGAACTGTGAATATTTAATTTAAATTTTTTATATTACAAAACAATAAACTTTATGGAGAAATGATTGAATAGCTGAGTAAGATAAAAGGTTTATCTTTGTCCAGTAACGCATTTAAAATCATATTCAATCTTATATTGACCCTTAGAATTTGGTAAAATAAATTTATATATTGTGATTATCTATACTGATAAAAAAAGATTTCAAGCCTGATGTCATTTTGAAGATTTTACTATGAAGTCTATGGACAATTTTTTTAATCAAAAATAATGTTAGTGAGAAAATATAAACTTTTTCTAAAAAATCGATCAATTAAACAATTAAAATTCGGACCATCAGTAAATTAAAATACATCACCATAAAAGAGGAAAAGCGACATTTTTTCATCTTTATATTTATTTGAATTTCAAAAAAGAAGTTAAGAAAACAAAGTGAACACATAAAGAAAGAAGAAAGTAACAGGAGTTTTTGAAAGTCTTTCCTAAATTCTAATTATTTTGAAAATTTCAAATTTAAATTTTACCCGAAATAATTTTATTGTGCTTGAAGTCATTGTGTACTCAATTATTCGAGCCGTTCTTGTTTCGAAAGGTTTTCTAAATTTTATAGGTGTCTTTTTATATAAGTGTCAGTCTTGATTATTAATTAAACGATAGTTGGTCAGAGAAATCGTTTTCCATACGAATCAGCGTTTAAGCCCCCTAATGATCGTAAAACTTTCTAACGGTGGATCACCGCCGATTACCGAAACCCATCGTTTCGGCATATGATGCGCCTTGATTATCGATGATACTCGTCTCTTAATGAAGGTGTGTCGACCTTTCCCAGGAAGTCTCTACGTAGCATTTTCTCTAGGAATCGGAGCACGAAATAGACGGTTTATCATTTAGTGAGGTGAGAGAACGTTTTGGGTCAGAATCATTTTTCATGTTGTATAACTACATTGTGAGTTCCTTTTCTACGTAACACTAATATACGTATTTTTTATCGACCAGTTTTATGATATTAGTCTTGTATTCAACTTCATGATCTACAGACATATTTCATACCTAAACTACATATGGTTATAAAAAAAAAAAAAAAGTTTCTTAATTCACTTTTCCTATACAAACTTTTTATTGTACATTGTCAATTATTATTTTTTGCTTTGAAATCCATAATATTTTATTGGGATACACTCAGAAAAAAGATTTGATTGAATCAAAAAAATTATTTGTTTGAAACACTTTCTTTCATGTAAAGAAATGTTTTGTTTTAATGAAACAAAATTTTTTTGATTCGAACAAAATATCTTTGGACAAAATAAATATTTGTTTGAATCAAATAAATTTTTACCTTAAATCAAACAAATTATATCTTTGACCATATATCAATGCATTAATTTCTTTGTTTTGAAGAAAAATTAATTTGATTCAAAGAAATATTTATTTGGTTCAAAGATATTTTGTTTGAATCAAACAAATTTGATTTCATTCAAACATATCATTTATTTAAATCAAAGAAAGTCATTCATACAAAGCATTTTCTTTGATTTAATCAAATCTTTTTTCTGAGTATAGGCTTCTTTAGGATGAATATTTTAATTGAAAGTTTTTTAATCTCTTAGATTCTTTTAATTTCAGTAAAATGTATTTATTTCTATAACTCTTTTTAGTTGAATTGATGTCTATGGTAAAGATTTTGGGTACACTCAGAAAAAATATTTGATTGAATCGAAGAAAATTATTTGTTTGAAACACTTTCTTTGATGTAAATAAATGTTTTGTTTTAAGGAAACCAAATTTGTTTGATTCAAACAAAATATCATTGGACCAAATAAATATTTGTTCGAATCAAATCAATTTCTGCCTTAAATCAAACAAATTATATCTTCGATTATCTATTAATGTATTCATTTCTTTGTTTTGAAGAAAAATTAATTTGATTCAAACTAATATTTATTTGGTTCAGATATTTTGTTTGAATCAAACAAATTTTATTTCATTTAGACAAATCATTTCTTTAAATCAAAGAAAGTCTTTCAAACAAATCATTTTCTTTGATTCAATCAAATCTTTTTTCTGATTGTAGGATATCATTCCGTCCTTTTTTCTTTTTAGTTAGTTTATATCCATTCAGATTCAGGGAGCATAGAAATGAATTAACACATGAAATCACATGTTTTGGTTGATCCATGGATCTTACTTCATTAAAATTTAAGAAAATAATTTAAGAAAATTAAAGTCTCCTTCAATTTTTTTGTCCCTTAACAATCATAGATCATTATTTGAGGTCTTCCAAGATTTTTATCCAACAGAAATCAAACTCGCGAACAACTGAAAAAGTGAACTGTTTGAAAATTTAAGTCGAGGAATGGCTTAATGTGCGTTAACATGGCTTTCTAAGATCTAGAACAGATTTCATCAAGATTTGATTATAACATTTTTGTCGAAAGAAGTAATTGCCCAAGAAGGTCAACGAGCGAAGCAATTTAAATCGTTCGTTAAGAGAATGTCGCATTCTAGTACAGTTTATTCGACTACGAAGAGACGAAATAATTATGTCATACGTCGAATACGGTAAAAAGAAACAACGGCGATTAAAAAACCATTTTATAAATGGGAAATGGAGTTGCGCTAATATGGCAATTTGTCGCTGAAATAGATCCACCGTATACTAGCTCGAGTAGGGACTGAAAATGTCTCTTAATGTGGTGCAACTGGTTCTGTTGCAACTGTAATTAGTAAGACGACAATTTCCTAGTGATTTCGAGTATTGCATCGCTTTACCTCCCAGACGAGTTTCTGGTGCCACCTGCAAACGTTGAAGCGCTCTATTCCGAAGAGGCACATTTAGCGCTGAGTTAACCACAAAATTAAGTCATAAATTAAAGAAAGACACGAGAGCTAATAGCGTTTCCTCTTGGCTTTAGTTCACGTAGGTGTATAATGCACCGACTTATACCTCACCTTCGAGTTCTATTGGAAATTAGTATATTGTTAGGTGAGAATTTCCGTCGTTAAATTAGCACCATTAAATGTAATAGAGTAACAAATTAAATAAATTAGAAACTAACGGTAAATGTCTGAGAAAATAATCAAATAGAAATTGCAAGTACACTATCAAAAATTGTTTTCTAAATTTCTAAAAATTTTCAATTTTTTATCATGCAAAACAATCTAATGGACAGTTTTATTTTTTTTATTACTATTATTTTTTTGGAAAAGTACGTGAAAAATTAAATATACGTGCTGTTGAAAGGATTCTTTCGAAACTGCTTTTTTCTTATTACTATTTTCCTGAGTCGAAATCTGAAAACAGTTTTTCACCTTTTGCTGCTGAAAGTCAGGTTCAAAGGAGGGGTAAACTCAATGTAATCTTTTCCCTGAAAAACTTATCAAACGTGGACAAATTGCCCGTTTCAGCATAGTTAGGCTTAAACAAGGGGCGAGTTTAAAATCTACTTTAATGCTGAATCGTGGCCTTTCGAATTATTTGGCTGGTGTTAATAAATCAATTAATGTAATAGTAATCAACGGGTACATTTCAGGCATCGATATAATAAAAAAATTTATTAATTTGGCCATCGTTTCCCTCCTCTCCAGAGGCATCATCAGGGCATACATAAAATTAGCCAATATACGTACATTACAAGAAGAATTTCAATGTAATGCGAGGTCAAACCATGAGAGTCAAATTGATAAAATCAAAAGATAATAAGAATATTAAAATTCATTATAAAAAAAAAATACATTACATAAAATTAAAATAATTGTGTAATAAATATTTATCATAAAATGTAAACCGTCAAATTAAATTTCCACTTAACAAATTTAGGCAAACGTAAACTCTTTTGAATTTAAATTTTCCAAAGAAAAGAGACATGACGTCTTGTCACTGGAAAATATTGATATGCTCTGAAGAAACGTATCATGAAATAACCTCACAATACTACAAGTCCAATTGAACCTAATATTATTAAATATACTATGTACAAATTGTCATTGAATCAAAATTAAAAGACGAGAAACAAATTTGTGAAGAAATTTAAATTAATTAAATATTATTGTGGAAAAAAATTTGTTATGATAAGAAATCCAAAATCATATTATAAGAAGAATTTAAATGTTCAATATTGATGATTTTATTAAGGCTATTGTTACTTTCTTTTTTTATAAAATCCATTTCAGAAAAGGCTCTTTTATATTTATTAGCATCTTTATGTAAAATTTTAACATCTTTCCATTGAAAAAAGTAATTCTCCTGATCATCTTCATATTTCTTTCGGTGTTTGCTAGTAACATTGTGAAACTTTTGATTGAGATTGAAATTTTTGAAATGTTCATCTATTAAGTGTAACTGTTGATTGCTATAACATTTATCTTATCAACTCTTAGGCGTTAAACAAATCTTCTATATAATAAATAATTCGTTTTTATTGTTTTTTTTAGTTGTTTTTCAAATTTATTTTAGTTTTGGAAAATTATAATAATATCTCTTATAACAACCTGCATTTATATGAATTTTGATAATGAAGTCTATATAGCGATTCCCATAAATGATAAGGAACGAGAAGGACGCTTGTCATAATAGTTGTATTTATCAATCGTGTAGATAAAATAACTAAGTACAAGCCACATTTACGAATTTAATTGTATTCCCTAATCGAATAAAACAAGAAAAATCAAAGTACATACATAAAAAATGTTTTTTTTATATTATTATTATCATTATTACATAATTATAACTATCGATAATTAATATAAGTTTTATATATATATTTTATTGATATAAAAATATACATAAAATGTATAATATATACTTAATTTATAGAAATAATATGATTCTACATGTAAAGTCATTTTATGTGAATACATAATATGTATTATAATTTAAACAATTTTTCAATTGTGTATGATTATATATATACATATAATTGATTTATATTACGATTTAATATGATATATATTATAGTTCGAGTAATCGCATGATTTACATATTCAATTTTTAGCTTTAAAATTATTTAAATAACAATTTAATTACAAATAAAAACTAAGAATAATATCAATGTAGGAGTTGAAGGGTAAAATCAGGTCTGAAATGTTTTCAAAATTCGAAACATATAAGGCTTAAATCAAGTTTTAGCTTTGAGAAACAGCAAATAAGGATTAATTTAGGTTTTAAATGTTTCGAGAAGTATCAAAGCAGGCTAAATGAAATAAAGCAGGGGGTAAGCAGTACCTAAAAACGTAAAACTTGCTCCTAGATTTCGACTCAGGATTTATATATTCTTTTTTATTTTTCTCATTTTGCAGAACCTATGAAATTTTAAACTCAGAAGTAAAGGTTCACGAAGAATTGTTTCTGTCTACCATTCTTTAACAAGATGTAAAATATTTTTAATTGGATATTTTTTGAGGAGATAATTCTTCTTCGATGCTTGTTATTCTGATGCTATCAGTGGAATTGCAAATATTGGAGAGTATTCGTTAATGCACTTGAACAAACATATAAATAAAACAACAAGCAATGAAGAGGAGGCAATAAATTTGCTGATCTTTGAGAGGTGTATGATTATCACTTATTAACGATCAGACTGATTAAAAGCAGGCCACTTTCTGACTCGTTGAAATCTGTTAAACTCTCACTACATTTCAGATTAAGCACCTCGTCAGACATGACTAATGAGGGGCTTTCCCTTTTTAATTTCATCCTATTCAGATAATTTTCTTTCTCCTGCCAGGGGTGCCACTCATCGAACCAAAAATAACTTGAACCAAATCGGCATGCACATGATAAACCACAGCAAAGTGTTAATATGACCAATCACGTTCGAGCCTTGGACCCTAATTTTCCCGCGTAAATCGCCAGTAATGCGTGACATCATCGTACATCAGGCCCGCCACGCTGATTGGGTGCGAGAATTGGGGCCCGCCAATTACCGGGTGACCTGTGCACGATTTATGGGGTCAGTCGTAACTCACGTCGTGGATCTCCAACCTATTCCATAACTCGGCACCATAATTCCTATGGGGGATCTTGCAAGCGTGCAATATCTTTGCACTTCCGTTGCAGAATAATATAGCACAAGGTGGGGCGTTACAAAGTGCGCTATTATAAACCGGTGACAAATTGAAGATACACTCAGAAAAAATATTTGATTGAATGAAAAAAATTATTTGTTTGAAACACTTTCTTTGATGTAAAGAAATGTTTTGTTTTAGTGAAACAAAATTTGTTTGATTCAAACAAACTATCTTTGGACCGAATAAATATTTGTTCGAGTCAAATAAATTTCTGCCTTAAATCAAACAAATTGTATCTTTGACCATATATCAATGCATTAATTTCTTTCTTTTGAAGGAGAATTAATTTGACTAAAACAAATATTTATTTGGTTCAAAGATATTTTGTTTGAATCAAACAAATTTTATTTCATTCAAAAAAATCATTTATTTAAATCAAAGAAAGTTTTTCATGCAAATCATTTTCTTTGATTCAATCTAATCTTTTTTCTGAGTGTACCCAGTGTTGCTGTCATTCAATTTTCTCGTACCTAAATCTAAAATAAATATGCCCGCGTAAAAACCTGCAATTTTGATTTATTATAAACTGCTAGAAATTTCTACCGTAATACCCCGAAACCTGTGATTGGGATTTTAATCAGTTACAGTTTCGTAAAATTAAGATACACCCAGAAAAAAGTTTTTTTGATTTAAACAAAATTTATTTGAATAAAATAAAATTAGGCATTCCTATTATATATGGTCAAAGAAAAGTTTCTTTGATTTAAAGAAATTTCTTGATTGTTTTTTTTCTTTGAATTGGAAAAATGAATGTGTGGATTGTATTTGAATCAAATAAATATTTTTTTAAATCAAAGAAATAACGTTAAAAGGATAAATTTATATTTGTTCTAAAGGTGTTTTTACTACGGATTCAAGAAATGAAGTTAAAAAACTATTTCTTAAATTTAAATAAAACTTTTTCTGGGTGCGGAATTTCAGAAAATTCAGTTATTTTTTATTAAATTTAAGAAACAATTTTTTAACTTTCAGTTTCAAAGTATTGGATATTTTGATACTTGTATCTGGAAATTTCGAAACTTGTAATAGGAATAATTTTACATTTTTTATGATAAATTTTATAAAAATTCTTACAGTTTGGTAAATATTCTCTCAAACCTAAAAACTAAAATGGCTTATATGATTCTTTGGAATAACAACTGAAATTGCGAATAAAAATTATTTTCAGAACTGACTAAAACTATACAGGAAAAAATTCTTTAAGATTGTCGACTAAACAACCGATTGTAACTCATATAAGAATTGTAATACTGAATTTCCTAAAAATATTTAAAAATAGATTGTTTGCAAGTTGAACATGATTACTATTAACTTGAGATGGCGCACACAAATAATTTGTGAAATAAATGATCAAATTTTCATATAAAATAATTTTTTCGACATGGTAACTAGATTTACACCTAAAAGTCTGTGGAATTCTGAGTGAGAAGTTGCACATAAATATTTTCGAAGATAACTGATTAAACTGAGTAACAATTGCGTCGCTTGTATAATCTTATAAAAAGGCTAATTTCCGGTGTACGGCGGACAAAATATTGATTTGTAGAATTATAGATAGAATATACATGTTAAAAAGTTTTAAAAACGAAATATGGAATCTAAAATTCGATAGTTGTATCAAATTAATGTAAATTAACATTTTTCCGAGGTTGACGTGGACTAACCAATAGTTGATGTTTAGTTGTGTAAATGAGCATACAATTACGACAAAACTAAGATTGTGGATAGAATTCCTTGAAGAAAATAACTAAGAATCTAAAATCAGCAACTAAAAAACTAAAAATAATTGTACGTTTGAAATTCTTTGGTATGAGTAACTGTAGTTGAAAACAAAAATACTATTTAGCGACGAAAATAAAAGTAAATTATAAAAGTCCAAAAATTAATAGGCATCTATATTTTTCGGTCTCATTAAAATAGGGATATTTATTATCAGATTAACCTTTATCTGACGTGGTTGTGTTTTAGTAAAACAGTTTAAATGCAAAAAATTGTTCGGAAATGTCGATTTTATCCTTGTATGTTTTTTGCGAAATCATATATTCTTCTGTCACACTACAAAGACAACTTATAATCTCAGCAACGATTGAAAATTATTGTTAACGTTTCGATATAAGTCCTATTTAATATTTTTTTATTCTTGTCATATTATATTATAATTATCATTTGCTATAACTATAAAAGAGTAAAGGTAGTCTGTCACTTCATCAACAGAGTATTTCTAAAGCTGTCCGTTTTTTCGTTATCTAACTATTGGTTCCTGTTTTTAAATTATACACTGCCAGAAGTAGAAATAAAAAAAAAAACAGAAGTAAAAATAATTAAACGAATAGAAAGTATCGGATTCAAAAGAATAGGAATTATATAGAAATTATGGATTGAAACGGAGAGATAATAATTGAGACAGATACATTTTCTATCAGTCTCGACTAATAGGGGAAGTCCAAGTAGTTTACACATGCTATGGATTAAGTCACGAATAGAAACTGATAATTTGAAACAAAACAAATTAGAACTGATAAAATTACATAAAAGCGGATGGTAATCGGTTGAAACAGATGGATCTGTCGGATAAGATAATGATTTACGAGAAAAGATGAATAGCCTACTGATGTATACGGATAAGACATTATATAAAATATATTAAAACAGATATTTTCTGATAGATGACGGATTGAAAGAATAAAGGTATAGCCCTATTACCTCCAGCAGATATATATTATTTATAAATTGTAGTAAAGAAATGCGGGAGTAAATTCTAGATTTGCATGTCAGAATAGACTTTTATAAAGGGATTCATCTTCAAATAATCTATGCGAAAGCAGGATTTCCCAAGAGGTGATGCTGGCATTAGATGTAAGGAGTAGTGGTTGGTGCAAGGAAGTATTTTTGCAGTAGGTACGGGTTCGCAGGTTGCGCGGAACGGCGTGAGCGCGATCGGCCTCTGAGCTCGAGCTCGGTGACCGAACTTCCTTTGCCCCCCTCTTCTGTCCTTCACCAACCGATCCCCCAGGCCCATCTTGCCCCATCGGGCCCCTCTTGCCTCCTGGCCTGTACACTATCGGACTGCAGTGCATGGCGCCCTCGTGTGGGCGAAGGGTCATAGGTCGCAGACACCCTACAGCGGTTCTCAAACACAATTCACCCTTTTCAATTTTTCAAAGTGGTAATATGGATTTACTGTAATAATACATATTATTGTTGTCGTAACCTTAAACTAAACAATGACCTTTAGAGGTGTAGCTTTTGTTGTAAATATTATCGTGCTATTTATAAAAGTGTAAAATCGTATATTTTTTTGAATCGTTAAATTGTAGGAAATCCAATAAGTAGGGTTTTAAATTATTTTATAAGGAACAAAATGGTATACTGATAGTTAAGATTTATCCGAGAAAAAAAACTTTCAATCAACCATTGGTCAATAAATTATTATTATTATGGAAACCATTTTATTTTATGGTTAATTCCTTACTTTTTTGAAATTCATTAATATTCATAATTATTTTTCTTTTTATAGATCAGTTTTCAGGTTATGTTAATGGATCGGGTCTTCTTAATTCGTATTTTAAAGAATAAGGGTAGTCTAAAATAGTGTATTTCGTATCAAGTGCGGAAAGGCGTATTTTAACGAAAGAATGGCTCGGTTTTGCATTAAAATGTGTTCTGTACGTGATACGAACGATATTTTTTGTTTGTTGTATACCGAAAGTTAGCCGAGTCAGTGTCGTTTTGCGTGTGGAAAGTTGATTTTCCGCACACTTGAAATGTTATCGGACTTGTGCGGGAAAATCAAGTTTCCGCACACAAAACGACACCGAAAAAGCTAAATTTCGGTGTACCGCGGACAAGAAATTCAATATGATAAACCTTCTACAAATTTTTTTTCTAAATAATTTGGTACCGTTAAAAATTTATAAAACATATAGATTAGATTTTTTGCTATGAAATTTATAAAGATAGTTTTTTTTTCGTTATTGGATTTTTTCTAGTGATCGAAACGGATTGCTCCTTATTTCTATGTCGCAATTAAATTGAACTACAAGTGCTGCATTTTTCTCGAAAAATTACGTGTAAGAAGGTTCAGGACAGTTTCGCGATTATTTATCAGAACTGAAAGAGGCTGTAAAAGGTAGGGAAATATGGCTAAAATTACGCTTCTATCTGAACGTGAAGAAAGATATGGTCAAAATCACGAGAATTTTGCATCGGCCGAGCGACAAGGTAAATACGATTTGTCCCAGCGATTACATATTATGTACTATCTCTCCGTGAAAAAGCTCTTTACAGCGTGAGAACACGGAAGAAGTGGTGAACACAATCCATCTTGCTCTATGCTTACTTACAAGTTTTGCGTAAAATATTAATTCAGAGTAATGCTTAATAATTACATTTTTTACCATTAAGTATTTACCATTGGAATAATAATCAGGACTTCGCGTGACATTTATACATTTTTATTTCCTATTTAGCTTAGGATTATATTTAGACGTGATTTTATTTTCTTAATACAATCCGACTTAATCAGAGTCTTCCAATACGTGTAATTCCGACCTCGGATTGATAAAGTGGTTCGTATTTATTAGGATCGGAAGTCTTGTCTTGGGTCGGACTGAATGTCAACCGACTTACATCGAACTGAGGATATCAGTTTTCATGAAATTTATTTTTGTAAAATGAAAACTTAACACCTTTCATGAAAAGTTTGAAAAGTTATCACCTCACGTACTTTCTATTTTACGTGCGTGAATTTTAAAACGACATTATTTTTTATATTAAAGAATTTGAATTGATTTGCATTATTTGCGATCTAAGAGTTTGAAATTGTCTACGAGGATACCTGTAACGTATCCTATCTGATACGCGGCTAGTGATCCTCCGATAATGTAGGCAGTGACAAAAATTCCAAACTCAACTAATTGATTATTTTTTATTCTGAAAATACATTAAAAATAAAATTAACAAACAAGGGTGATAGAAAATGAATGTGTAACACTATCACTCAATAATTTTCCGGTCTCACTAAGAAAACACAGTTTTTTCGAGAAATTCGACTTTATTCATCAACTTAGTTACCTTCAAACGTAATACAGGGTAGGCCATATAAAATTTTCATTTAAAAAGTCAATAAAAAAAACGGCTTGATATTTTTCAAAGGTCTAACATTTGTTTGAAAGGTTGTTTTATGAAATTTATTTGTGGAAAACAATTTCGGACAAATGACCACCACGGCTGATTTTACAGTAGCTTATCCGATACACCCAATTTTGGAGTACTTTCTTGATGGTTTCAGGCCTTATGGCAGCAACAGCAGCTTGAATCTTGTACTTTAGATCTTGAATTGTTTCTGGATGGTTGGCGTAACATTTATCTTTAACAGCTCCCCACAGAAAATAGTCCAACGGAGTTAAATCGCAGCTTCTGGGATGCCAATTCACATCAACTCTTTTGCTGATTATGCGATTTTCGAAGATAGGGCGTAAAATATTGAGTGTAGCGTTTGCTGTATGGCACGTAGCGCCGTCCTGCTGGAACCAAATGTTGTCCACGTCTTCCTCTTCAATTTGATTGAAGAAAAATTTGGATAAAATTGTGCGATATCGCTCACCATTGATGGTTACGGCGGTTCCTTCTTCATTTTCGAAGAAAAATGGGCCGATGATTCCACCAGACCAAAATCCGCACCATACAGTGACTCGTGCTGGGTGCATTGGCTTCTCGACGATTACGTGCGGGTTTTCTGTGCCCAAAATGCGACAATTCTGCTTGTTAACGTAACCACCGAGGTGGAAATGAGCCTCGTCCGAAAAGATGATTTTTCGGTAAAATTGACCATCCTCGGTCAAACGATCTTCCGCCCAATCCGCGAACTGTAGACGGCTCGGATGGTCGAATAGCGACCCATTTCGTAAATTTTAGACATTTTACTGAATATCTGTCAATTTTCGAATGGTATTTGACGTTTCCAATGTCGAAATACAGATAGTTCAAATTTAAAACGCTAGATGGCCCACCCTGTACATTCATTCCAATGCTTCTCTAACTTTTCGATGCCTTTTTTGTAGAATGACTCGTATTTGCTTTAAAAGTAGACCTCGGTTTCGGCAATTGCTTCTTCATTGGAGCCAAATCTCTTTCCCTGGCACGGTGCATTGTCTTGGTGGAACAGAACTTTTTTCTTTTTCATGTGAGGCCATTTTTCTTGATTTCTGTGCTCAATCGATTCAGTAATGCAATGTAATAGTTGCTGTTAATGGTTTTATGCGACGGAAGCACGTTTTTCTCGTCATTCCGAGAGTGTTTGGTAACATTAGCAAATCGGGCTATATTTGGGGTTGGGGACTTTAACCGTACTTGGACGGTAAAACTAACTATACCAGCGCTTGCGCATGCGCAGTTCATGAGTTTTACCGTTCAATTAGGGTAAAAATCCCCACCCCAAATATACCCCGATTTGCTAATGTTACCAAGTACTCCCGCAATGACGCGTAAAACGTCCTCCCCTTGCATAAAGTATCGTATGCGACTTAGAGCTAAGCTTTGTCATGTACGCAAAGCTTGGCTCCCCGTTACATAATGTACTATTACCCTTCTTAAGATAGTCGATAAACAAAATACCATGCGCGTCCCAAAATACGGATGCCATAACCTTGCCAGCCCACTGTTGAGTTCTTGGTCGCTTTGGACGATTTTCACCACCTGCTGTCCACTCAGTTGACGATCTTTTTGTTTCAGGTGTGTAGTGGTGGATCCATGTTTCATCCATTGTTACATACCGACGCAGAAAATCCTACTTACCTCGCTTAAACAGCTCCAAACAGCGCTGTGAATCCTCGACGCGTTGTTATTTTTGGTCGGGGTAGGGAAACGCCGCACCTACTTCCAAAACAACTTACGCATCCCCAATGATTCGTGCATAGTTGTAAACACACTACCTTCTGATATCTTTAACGTGTCAGCTATCTCACACAACTTTAATGTACGATCGCCCAAAACTGATTGTTGATTTCCCTGGTGCGGAGTCCCCATAACGCTTGTCAAGCCACTGCTTTGCTTGAACAGTATTTTTGCCCATTAAGGAGGTTGGGTAGTAGAATGAAAATGATTAAAAACTTTTGAAACTTTCACAATCCACTGATTAATATTAAAGGAAAATGACGTAAAAATTTTAAAAAGATTGACAATGCAGTTTTCGAGAAAATCAATGTCAAAATAGTCCTCTTATACATGGGCTCTTATGGGAGAAAACTGAAGTCCATCAATCTCCCTTCAATATTTTTGTTAAAAATAATAAACTCATTGGAAGCTCAGTTGCAATATGAACTTTGAATATTTCTGAATATTATGAAACAAAAAAAATGTGCACTTACAATGTAGTTATTTAGATAATTGAACTTGAAGAAAATATATTCTTTATTTTGGGGCAAACGGTCAGCCGTCATCAAGAAGTTTGGCAACGCTGCGGTATCTGCTATATTATAATAGTAATACAGATTCACAGGATTCATTGTAATTAAACAACGTACTTATGAAACATTACATGCTTAATCACTTTTATTCATTAGAACGCTGTACAAACAATCTCATTATAAAAAATATCAAACATAACTTATTATAAACTAAAGAACATTTTTTCAATACTTACAGACTAATCAATGTTCGGTTGATTATACACGGAGAAAAAAAACTGTTGAATCAACAGATGTCATCTGCTGGAATAGGGATAGCAGATTTTTTTGGTAATATTTACAGATTTTTCTGTTGGATTCACAGATTGTTTGTAAACTCAACAGATGAACCTGTAAAATCTACAGACATGTCTGTTAAAATTGCGGATTTCAAGAAAAAAGGGAAATGCGTAATTCTAAGAGACATGTCTGTAGATTTTACAGGTTCATCTGTTGAGTTTACAAACAATCTGTGAATCCAACAGAAAAATCTGTAAATATTACAAAAAAAATCTGCTGTCCCTATTCCATCAGATGACATCTATTGATTCAACAGTTTTTTTTTCTCCGTGTAGTGTTTAAGGTTGTATGTAAAAAAAATCGATCTCTGGTAGAATTTTTAAAAAAAGGAGCTGGTATTTAAATAGAATAATTATTTATATGCATACAAAAAACCAGTTCAAACAACACAACGTTGCCAAACGTCTTTCGTTATTTCAAAGAACTTCAAGTTGATAAAAATAAACTTTATTTCACATAAAACATGAATTTGCTGGTATTTAATACTAAAACAAGATATTTACACTACACTTTATTGCACATCGATACGTAAATAGCGTAAAAAAATCATATAATTTTTTTATCTAAGGTTGGTCACACTACCGAACGCCCGTGTATCATAGGCATACCCCTCTCACCGCCTGCCCCGCAAGTGATCTACCCAACCTCCTTAAAAAGCAATGTTTGATTAACATTCGAAACTCTTCTTTATCCATTGTTTTGTAAATGACAAATGTTGCTTGACCAAAACCTCTGTAACTTCTGAACTAAACGTCAGATTGGCATGAAATTTTTACACCTAACGTTTAAAGGTTGGTACTATCTAGAAATCATATGGATTTGACAAGAGTGGTGCCATCTATTTGTCAGACCAGAAACTTATGGAGTCATGTGTTATTTGTTTCAAATCCAGTTTTTGGTACTTTTTTCGAGACAAGTTATGGCAACAGAAAATATATATGCATAAAAATATTTTAATTATTTTATACATTTTACACAAACGTTAAACAATCGTTTAAAATTTTTTTTGAATTTTGGGTTAGAAAAATTCAAGTAAACAAAACATGCAAAACATTAAATATGAATGTATATTAATTTTACATAGCATACAAATCTATTAATTTTAATTTACCACTTGTATATTAAAGTCTATTGAAATTAATAAGATTTTTAAAAAGTGTAGGCTAAAATCGAAAGGAACATTACGTGATTGGTTGAAACCGCTTTTCAATATGAAATGAAAAGTTTCCAGAAATATGAAAAGTTTCACTGAAGTTTTCATTTCATTGAAAAGTTTCATTAAAATGTTTCAGCCTCCGCACCCCTACATCTGGCTCAAATTTGCTTTAAAATGCTCGAATTTTTACGGAAACATATTTTGTATTGGCGTTGTATAAGACGGAATAGTGCGGAATAAAATCCAATATGAAACTTGCACAAGAAATGAGCTAAGCGTTAATGATGCATTGAAATCTTCGAATATGTAAATAGTAAACAGATAAAAACTCAAGAATCCGGATAGAAATTTAGAATTAAAGTAAAAACGATACTTATTTTTATTCTGTTTTTTATTTCACACTAGATAGTTGACATAAGAATACGGATCCACGATCCTATTCACTTGTAGTTTACGTCCCAGGGCTATATTACGGGTTTGTTAGGGCGGCACGCGAAAGATACGATCTTTTCACGGAGAAAGTAAATTGAAAAATTATACCGAGCCACGATTTTGGCGAGGAGGCAAAACAAAAGGTTGAAATAGATGAGGTCGTTCGGAAAGGGTAACACTCGGATGAGTAGACCGAATGGACGTTATCTTCACGAATCTTGAAAAAGGAATGTATGCTTGACAGTGCGGCTATTGCATAAATCCGTTGAAGTTTCGTTTCGTAATCGTTAATTATGTATCTTCATGTATTTCTCCTCGCTGATATCGTTCAAGATTAGTAAAAGTTGCACCAAACATTTTGTCCTAAAAGAATAAAGTAGAAATAGAAAAAAAGTCACTCTAAATTTAAACCAATAAAAAATGGGTCACCGAGACAAATCCTTAACAAATTTCACTCATCACTTGCTCAAAGGACACAGGATAATTAGTCGAATTGACTAATTAATAAGAGGAATGTGTTACTGTTTCGAATATAGAAAGCATTAAATGCGCATTGAAGAAGTTATTTTTCTGCTTATTTATATGAAGGCTTGCAACCTGTTTTAGATAGTAAAAAGTAATATTAAAGATTTTGTAAGAGATTCTGGTTTTTGATTAAGGATGCTACGACTAACTTAAGAAAATTAAAGATAAGGAAGTACAATAACTACTGACAAAAAACTCTGCAAGAACATTAAGATTCCAGAAATATCAAGAAAAGTGTTTTAGTTTCTCCTAAGATTCTTTAGTAAATTTTTTTATTTTTTAAGGGGAAGAGTTCATAGAATATTAATATTCATAAATTGGTAAAAAAAAAAATTTTTTACATAAAATTATTGTTTCATTTAGGTAATGTTTAACAATGAACAGAAATGTCTTAGAGAAAGGCATGTCCCTGGCGCGCACAATATCCACAGTCAGCATCATCTGAAACAAATGAATCAAAAATTTTCTTTATTAGTATGACTATAGCTCTGAAGTGACGAAGCGGATTTTTTTTATTTCGCAAAATAACAAGATGGTGTCAGTTTAAACAAAAAATTTTTAAAATCGACTGTTTTTGCTCTTTTTTTTTTGTTAATTTAACTATGATAAAATTCAAAAAACCGCTTCGTCACTCCATAGATATTTATGCTTAGTATAAGCGTAGAAAGTTTAAAAGTAATCGGTTGAAAACTTTTTGAGAAATCGTTTGCGCCAGGCGCAAAATCATGGTTTTGAGATAAACGCGTTCAAAGTTTTCGGAACATAAAAATTGTAAAAGGAAGTCACTTTTTCGCGATGTTTGATTTTTTTTAAAGTGAGATAGTAGAATGACCCATTAAACACACAAATCCCACATATTATTTCAATTAGTAGAATATAACTCATAATGTGAGGAAAATTAACCCTTTATCTATTCAAAATCACCCCCACTCTTGTGGTGCAACATGCGTTTTCGCATCCGCATCAGTTTGCCAATTTGAAATTTTTTCACGATAAACATCACTAGCAGAAGTGGTGAGTTAAGATTTAAAATTTCAGAGATATTCCTACATTTATCAATAAATTGTACATGATATTAAGCGCCAAATTGGGGCAAATATTGTTTTCCCAAAAATGTTATTGCTGCGCCAATAGTGTACACTTGTATGAAATTTCCATTCCTCTAACAAGAAACATGATGATTCTTGGTCCACTGTCTAATTATTTGAATTTACCCATCATGAAATATTATCTACTGTGCTCCAGGCCTCCATAGATTTTCACAGCGAATGTGAATTAAGATTGAATATGTTTCATTTGCCATTATGATAATTTGATTAGTCAATCATCTCAACGTGAGTAATGAAGTCATCAGGGGTCATTTCTCAGAGGTCAGAAGACCCCATCATTACATTCCAGGATCAAAGTACACCCATAGTAACTCCCAAGTTATGAATTACAAGCAATTCCAGTTGAATTAAAATCGCATCTGAGATCCTCGATTCGATCGTGCCAACGAAGCAGAGCCTTTAATCCTAGAAACGTAGTCCGCCAATGGAAACATGTTCCTATGTCGATATAAACTGCCGCCCTCGCTTCAGATAAGATCAACCGATATCGATCGATTGTACCATTTATACCGGTACCTCCAGTGTCGGTAGAGTAATTATCCTGCGATCTCAGCTGCCTACCATAACCAATACTCGTATCTTTCTGTCTTTCTGTTTCTCTGATTCCACCCACGCATCGGCGTCTTAAGTTGAACCAATGCCATGATAGAGTCTCTTTAAACCACGTTATTAGTTTCGCAGTAAGAGCAAGGTAGGACTTGTGAATTACGCCATTTTCCTTCCAAGTATACGATTGGGTCTCTATCGAGAGTTAGTCACCTCGACATCGGAGAGCTGCAGAGATGCGGACGATGAATCATTCTTATTTCTAGGGTACGTTCGCACGCTAGAATCAAGGACTTCCGGTACCCTACACTTCCTGCGGGGGCAGGACCTTTCTAGTTGGATTAGAGTCTTAGAGTTTAGATAAGACGTGGTACGTCTGGAACGATAATGATTATGATTCTACTACATTGCAAATCCTAAGAATGTTCACCTGTATGACTAAATGATCGCTTTAAAAAAGAGCTGGCTCTTACTCTCTCAACTTTTTCTCACGATGATAATTTGTGCTAGAAGATTCTTAATTGTTGGAGAGTAGAGTTTTTTTTTCAGATGCAGCATTTTACTGCGAATTCTGGCATTGAGATCAAATTGACTTTAATTGAAGAGACATAGGAAGTTTTATGAAGAGAATTAGAGCTCACAGATAAAAAAATTGGGAAGTGGAATCTCGAATCATTTTTTAATTAACGTTTTGGGAAAATTGCAAAGAATTTATTGTGAATCCAACGGAAATTTTTTCAGAGAAACAAGGAGTGAAACTTGACAACTATAATATTTTTATTGTATAAAACATGGATTCAAAATTAAATAAATTGAGAAATCCTGATCTAAAATTCTTGATAATGAAATTTTTGTTTTATATAACCATTGCATGAATTTTTTTGTAGTTAGTGCATTTGTGGTTAACACCCTGATCTACATTATATTATAAAAAAGTATCTTAAAATATAGTTTAGCTCAGAAGAATCAATTAATTAATTATGTTGAATCCATGCCTTATGCTGAGAAACCAATAACTCTGAAAGTATCGGAGGTCAATATTAACCTAGTCATTAATGAAATAAAGCCAAAAATATTGGAAAATGTGGTCAAAAATTGGACTAATCGAATGCGCTTCGTAACGATTTGTCGTGGTGGTCACATGCCGAAAATCACTTGTAAAACATAAATGGCACTAAAAAATACTTTCGCAAAAAAATTGAAATAAAAAAAATCCATCAATTTCTCAGTGTTTGATATCAGTTTAAAGTTCTTAAGCACTTGAAAAAACACCCTTTTGTAACAACTTTCTGAATTCAATATATTATTCACTCAGAAAAATATATGGTTGAATCATTAAAAGTTTTGTTGGTTCATCCATAGTATTTTGTACGTTAAACATAATCGAAAAGTTGAATCCAGGAAGTATTTTATTAATTTAACCAAAGTTTTTGTTTGAATTTTAAAATATTTCGAATTTATGAAAAGTAACAAAAATATTTGGTCAAACCAATCAAAATTTTTTTGTCCCTATAACATCAAATTAATAAGGTTTGACCCAAAAAAAAAATTTGTTAATTCAACCAAATATTTTTCTGAGTGTTTATATAAATTTATTAGTTCAAATTCAGGTTACCAATATTGAAAATTTTACATGTTAAGATTAAAGCTAACAGTTTGTTAGTGATAAGTGAACGTTTTAGACCAAACGATACAGGTGAAGAAAATTTAGAACTGTATATAGCGAGGAGGGTAGGTAAATGTGCCTGGCATGGTATAAAGTAGTGTGGTACTGCGGCATAAGCAGTTACACTGATTGCCGTGTTTTCAAACTCGAAAGAACTCCTCCTGGTCCCGTCCGTGGGAACTCACGAGCCGCAGACTCCGCGGACCACGTACTTATGTACAAAGCACGAGTGTGGTAAAGAGAGTATAGTAAAGAGAAGAGCGAATGAGGAGAAAAGAGAAAAGGGTATCTCCGGGCAGCTCATCACTTGCGAATTAGCTCGCTGCTTCCAGTACCACTTCTTCTACTCGACGCACGGCCAATTCGATCTTCGATGAGAGTTTACGAGCAATCAGAGATCGCGCCACGTTTTACACCTTCAAATGCTTTCGAAAAGGACGCTCTAGCAAGTCATATCCTTTTTTTAAAACTAATACTTTTAGTATAAAGGTCTTCGAAACACATCACACAAAAATTGTTATTGTTGCCAATTTTATGAATATATTATGAAAAAACAGATTTTTTAACCATAACAATTTCAACCACAAATCACTATTTAGATAAAAGTTTTTGAAACATCGCTCGTTATTTGCTTCTGTATAGCATAGTTTGGCTTACATCCGCTAGGTGTCGATTACCGAGTGACGCCGATCATTAGCTGACGGAATTGTGGATGATATAATAATTTCCATATTTTCTCGGTGATTCTTTTTATGGACTAGCAAAAAGTTCTTTCTAGCGCAAAATTGCATTTCCACTATTTCCAGAATTATTGTTTAAGTAGTTTTTACCAGGTTGAACAGTTTTTTAGGTCTATCTTTCCACAAAACTATTTCTAGAGCTAATTTTAACATATAATAGCAAAAACTATTGTACAAGGGTCAAGAAAATGGATTTTTAAGCTGATAAAGTTTGCTAAGGTAGCCATTTTTTGAACACCCAACTTCAAAGAACTCCAAAAACTGACATACTAGGCGAATATTTTACGGCATCATTCGTTATCAGCGTCAAAAAACCTATGTTTCACCTTCTGTTATTTCTGTAACTGATGAAACTTCAAATTTTTTGGAAGCGCGTAATACTTCAGTTTATTTTACATATAAATATCATACAAGACATTTGCTATTGTTGTGAAGCCTGTGGCACCCTCAGCGAAAAATTACCCATACCTTCTAGACAGAAACTTTCACAGAAGAAAATGCATTGAATTTTGTAACATGTTGGTCTTCATGTCTTTAGTATTTTTCTTCAACCAAAATAATAATTGTAAGAATATATCTTGTACTGGGATTGGGCCAGCTGATACTTGAAGAAAAAGAACAAGGAATAATTACACATATTAATGAAAAGAAGGCAAACGCTTCGGCCACAAGTGAAATTCTGGCAATAAAGTGGGGTATGGTTCATTTCGTATTGGACAGAGGCCTCCTAAATTCAATACATTTTGTATGAATATACCTTGTACTGGCATTGCGTCAGCTGTTACTTGGAAAAAAAGAACAAGGAATAATTAAGCATATTAATGAAAAGAAGGCAAACGCTTCGGCCACAAGTGAAATTCTGTCAATAAAGTGGGGTATGGTTCATTTCATATAGGACCGAGGCCTCCTAAATTCTATGCGTTTTGTATGAATATACCTTGTACTGGGATTGGGCCAGCTGATACTTGAAGAAAAAGAACAAGGAATAATTAAACATATTGATGAAAAAAATGCAAACGTTTCGACGACAAATGAAATTCTGTCAATAAAGTGGGGTATGGTTCATTTCGTATTGGACAGAGGCCTCCTAAATTCAATACATTTTGTATGAATATACCTTGTACTGGCATTGCGTCAGCTGTTACTTGGAAAAAAAGAACAAGGAATAATTAAGCATATTAATGAAAAGAAGGCAAACGCTTCGGCCACAAGTGAAATTCTGTCAATAAAGTGGGGTATGGTTCATTTCATATAGGACCGAGGCCTCCTAAATTCTATGCGTTTTGTATGAATATACCTTGTACTGGGATTGGGCCAGCTGATACTTGAAGAAAAAGAACAAGGAATAATTAAACATATTGATGAAAAAAATGCAAACGTTTCGACGACAAATGAAATTCTGTCAATAAAGTGGGGTATGGTTCATTTCATATTGGATCGAGGCCTCCTAACTTCAATGCATTTTTTATGAATAAACCTTGTACTGGCATTGGGTCAGATGTTACTTAAAAAAAAAAAAAAGAACAAGGATTAGTCAAACATATTAATGAAAAGAAGGCAAACGCTTCGGCCACAAATGAAATTCTGGCAATAAAGTGGGGTATGGTTCATTTCGTATTGGACCGAGGCCTCCTAAATTCAATGCATTTTGTATGAATATACCTTGTACTGGCATTGGACCAGCTGTTACTTGAAGAAAAACAACAAGGAATAATTAAACATATTAATGAAAAGAAGGCAAACGTTTCGGCCACAATTGAAATTCTCTCAATACAGTGGGGTATGGTTCATTTCTTACCGGGCCAAGCCTCCTAGAACTCAATGCATTTTGTATCAATATACCTTGTACTGGCATTGGGTCACCTGTTACTTGGAAAAAAAGAACAAGGAATAATTAAACATATTGATGAAAAGAAGGCAAACGGTTCGCCCACAAATTCAATTCTGTCAATAAAGTGGGGTGTGGTTCATTTCGTACCGAGCCCAAGCCTCCTAAAACTCAGTGCATTTTGTAATAATATAAATTATAACAAAAAAAGTAATAATTTAAAAAAGCAAACAATGATTAAACATTTAAAAAATTTGAAAATCTTTCTGTGGAAAAAAAGACGCTTTCGACTGCGCTGGGATACGAGCCCAGGTCTTTCGAGAGCAGTCGACCGGCGATCGAAAGACCTGGGCTCGAATCCCAGCGCAGTCGAAAGCGTCTTTTTTTTCAATAGAAAGATTTTCAAATTCTTCAAATATTAAATTCATTTGCATTATTTGCGATATAAGAGTTTGAAATTGTCTACGAGGACACCTGTCGACAACATATCCTATCTGATACGCGACTAGTGATCCTCCGATAATGTAGGCAGTGACAAAAATTTCAAACTCAACTAATTAATTTGAAATAATTAAACATATTAATGAAAAGAAGGCAAAGGTTTCGGTGACCCTCATTTTTGGCCGAAACGTTTACCTTCTTTTCATCAATATGTTTAATTATTCCTTGCTTTTTTTTTTCTTAAGGTATATTCTTACAAAATGCATTAAGTTTTAGGTGGCCTAGGTTCGGTACGAAAATCACCTATACCGAACTGTATTGACAGAATTTCTTTTCAAAGGATCTAGTGTATATAGGTATCGGTGACGTATTGATAGACGTGAACAAATGACAGTGCACAGGCGGGGGGTTGCCTCTTCCAAAGTTAAACCGCGCTAACAAAGCTGAAGTAGAATGTGAATCAACCAATGTTCTGCATTATCATATTATGGTCGTTTGTAACTACAAATTGCGTTACCCCCCCCCCCCCCCCCTCAGATTCCGTGCCTGCGTTGGAGATATATATCTTCTTGTCCATTAAGCCGTGAACGATACTTTGCAATCGATCTACAAATCCTCTCGAGTCAGGACCTTTCGACGAGCCTGATGTGCTACAGATAAATCGTTTATGGGTGGTCATTGGGCTCGATATAACGTACTGTTGTATCGTTTGTTATAGAGAAAAGTTATCTATGTGATGCATGCTTGTATATTCGAAAATACATGATCTCCCCAGCAGGAATCTAGAATACATTTTTCATCTCTGACCTAACTAAGGTGTACTCAGTGGTATGATGATTCCTAAAAATTCCCATTCAGATTAGAGTTGTATATAGAGCAAGACGAGGGAGAAGTGAACGAGAGCGAGAGTGATTCTTGTTTTAAATTTATAAATTCCGATTGTTCTTGTTCCGTTTAAATGAGTTTCTTGTTATATCAGCGAGAATAATCGTGAACTGAATTATTCATAATTTTTTTAATGTTTAATTTTGGGGAGAGAAATAATTATTCAAAATAATCCTAAAAGTGTAATATAAGTGACAATTTTTTAGCAGAAATAAAATATATCTTCACGCTATTCATAGATATTTTCTTCAAAGATCTATTGAACGATGCAGTTTGCAACATGATTCACAATTCTGAGACCAGGAGTGTTTCAAATAAAATTGCATTGATATGTTCTTTGTATTTAAAAATCTATAAACATGAGAGCTTTAAATTTATAATTGTTAATAATAAAAGGATTTAAATTTTATTTATTACAAAAGTAAAGTTTCGAAAATTGGATCTATACAAAATTATAAACTTGAAAGTCTAATAGCTTTTGCCAATTTCTACTTTATTAAGTTTTAAAGGATAAACAAAAAGAGAGCATTAAATTACAATCTATTATTTATTCAATATTTTTTTATTGTTGTTTTTAATTTTCAAATGTATGTGAATAATAATTGTTGTAATTATTGGAAATATTGACTTCAGTGTAAAAAATAAATAAATTGGGTATTTAACAGCGTTTCATTTTTTGGCACAGATATTGAAATATATTTTTATAGAATTAATGATTTTAAAATCCGACATCTTTGCGGCATGAATTTGTATATAAAATTGCACATTAATTCTTAGTGACTAACATTATATTTCATGACATTTTTGTTATTATTAATACAATTTTTATCTAAACTTCCTTAATGGGAAGGGCATATGTATTTTTTTTTTGATATTTTATTTCTAGTTTGATAACATTTTGAGAAAATTGAATTTTTCTTAAATTTTCATCTTCATAATACCTAACGACAATTTTAAACATAAGTATGAGAATTGTAACAATTTTTACACAGAATTTCATCTTGAATTGCACATAAAACTGCAAGTTATATATGTCTTTGAAATTGCCTATAATTAAAAATAATAATAATGTTCATTATATGAAACAATGAAATAGACACTTGACAGGAGTAATAAATCTATCTAGTTTAATTAATTGTGAATTAATAATTGGAATAATTTATTGTGCAGTGGAGAGATTCACGAAGAAAATCTTTAAAAATTTGGTTTGACCCTCTTTTTCCTTTTTTTCTTTTTTTTGTGAAACTGATATGGTCATAGGAATAAAATAATAAGGAATAATAAAATATTGTGCAACAATGGAAAGAAAAGTTTATTTTGCGAGCGTGAAGTTTGATGCCCGAGAAAAGCGAGGTTAAGAACCACGCGAGTAAAATTAATGTAAATAAAATGGGTTTGTTTGCCCCGTACGGGGCAATAAAATCCACTTTATGAACCACTTGTAGAAAAAGTCTAGTTTTATTATCCTTAATGGAATATTTTTATGACGTTAATTATACAGACCTAATTTTCTGCGATTTGAAATTTAGAACAGGCAGAATTGAAATGAATTACAAAGAAGTCAGACGAAAGTTGCACAATGAATATATGAGCCACAGTCGAAGTAATATATTCGTCTGGTTCATCCTCGTCTCTCAGGTGACTAATCCTTGATTTCGCATGACAACCGTGAAGGAAGTGTTACATATTGTTCCTCGTTTGGGACTCGTCCCCGCACGTGGGTGGTCTTATTTTGTTACATTTATGCCATACGAAACGTCAAGACTCATTATGAACCAAGTTTTGACTTTGGTCTTTAGAGAAGCATTTTTTTTTCTTTGAATCGTGAAACTAAAGGCATAACAAAAGAATGATGCTTGTTATTTAATTCATTCACCGGAAAGGGAAATATGGTAAATTAAAAACAACGGATGATGTAAAGTAGTTAAAGCAATGACAAAATAACAATTTTTAATACCAAAAACATGTAATTGAACAAAATAATTTTAGCAGAAAAATAAAAATTCAAATATCAATCGAAAGAAAATAACTTGAATTCGAATATGTAATTAAATGTACAAAATATTTAGTTGAATCAACAAAATTTTGATTTGCTTAAGGTAGTTCGTCTGCGAAAATTAGACCTCAGGTAAAAATACATAATTTTGCCATCAAGAATAGCAATATTAATATTGAAGGGATCATTTAAAATAAAAGAGATTATTTTTCATGAAAAAATTTGAAACATAAAAAAATAATACATTTAACGAATTTTATTATTACCCGAACCCAACTGATTCCAATTTTCTAAAATGAATAATTTATCACCAGATTCAGCAATTTGTTTATAAGAATTTTGTTTTGAAAAATTGATTATTAATGGTTTTAGCCATTTTAAGGAACTTATTTCCCACAATTGGGAACGGTAAAGTTGTGAAGATTCTTTTACCAGAAAAAATGATCTTTAATTTATTAGGATCACATAATTTTTTTAAATTTGGTATGAAGCAATAAGAAAAAAAGTTCGGGGAATAATAAAATTTGTTAAATGAATTATTTTTAAAATTTTTTCTTGGAAAATAATCTTTCTTCTTTCAAATTAGCCCTTCAATAATAATATTGCTATTCTTGAAAGAAAAATTATCTATTTTTGTCCGAGGTCAAATTTTCGTGGATGAACTACCTTAACAAAATGATTTTGTTCAACCAACTACAATATATTTTATGTGTAGTTTAAATTATAATTAAATTTCCATCTGTCAGTCAATACATACATAAAATTTCGTACTAACTGTTTTTTGAGATTTTATAGAAATAATTTAATCTCAATCCTTGATTTTATAGGATTTAGTCTGAATGTGTATAAAAATCTTCATTAAAACTAGAAAAATCTCTATAGCATTTTCTTGAGAAGGCTTACTTAGTCTTCAGAGTGGTGAATATTTCAACGCAACAAATTATTTGCAATATCTTGCATTCGACACTCCTTGAGTTTTCTGACTTCGAGAATGGGATTAGCATAAATCTTCGTGGGTGGACAATGAAGCGCGGACGAAAGTACAAGAACGATGTAAATGCATTAGAACGTGTGATTGGTCGGTAGGAGGCCGCGTAACTCGAAATGCATCTGAGTAAGCATTTGAGGCGACGAATTGCTCAAGAATCCCCTAGGAGCTTCCTCCCTGAAAGACTCGTTTCCGCTGACCATTTAGGATTAGCGGGGGTTGACAGAGGTCATGTTCCAATTACTCAACAGCCCTGCACCCACCTTTCCTTTTTCACTGAGGATGCAACACCCGACGACAATCGAAGGTGGGAGGACAAACGATCATTTACCTATGTGTCGCCTCGGCACACGTGATTATTTCGCGCTTTCATAATTTTACATCTCACATATCTCAAGTGCAGAGCTGTCAGAACGCGGACTTCTGACACATAAATATTCGCAGTAGTTTTACAAGTAAACTCCAATTTTCTTAAGCAAATAAAATGACATTATATTGTTAGGTGTTGAAAATAGGTTTTACATCGTTGCCTGTCTGCCATTGTCGTTTCTTTACATTTTAAACATGAACAGGGCGGTATTGGCTTTATGCAAAATTTAACTTTCCGAATGTCATATGTTTTCCTACTAGCGGGCCATAAAGTTCATTTTATTGCCCCCTACATGGCAAAAAAAATCCGTTCTTATACAATCGGGTCATAAAGTGGATTTTACAGTCCCGCTGGCGGCAAACAAGTTCATTTTTTGACCCCCTTGAAGAAAAAAAAATCATGTGCGACACGTGAAAAACATTTCCCCAGTTACATAATATACTAATTCCCCCCCCCCCCCCCATTTAGTAGGGAAAATATCGTCTGCAACACGGGAAGGAACATTTATTTCATTCGTGTAATTATTGCCCTTGCTTTACTCTGGCATAATACTTCACACTCGCAAAATAAACTTTTTTTCCCCAGTTGGACAATGCACTATTTATTATTATACACTGTTAGAAATTTTTTCCGTGATTTTTCGAAACACGTGACTGCATTTTTATTCAGTTACAATTTCATAAAATTAAAATAGAATTTCTTAAAATACAGGAATCATTTTATGTTTTGGGTAACTAAAGTTTTATGCGGCTACATGTAACTGAAAATTTTGTTACAGTTTCGTAATTTTATGATCAATTTTATAAAAATTCTGTTGCAGTTTGGTAATTTTAAGTTACATTTAATGAAAATTCAGTTGAGATTCATAATATTAAGAAAAATTTCAGGGAATTCAGTACACTTTTCACAATTTTAAGATACTTTTATTCAAAAACATCATGAATATCGTTCCAAAGTTAATTCATTGGATAATAAACCTATTTCTATTCAATGCTATGGTGTTATCCATTTACCTAATAATAAAATGGATAACCACAAATCAAAAATTACTGGATATCAATACCTTTCTTTCCTGATAGAGGGTCATAAAGTGCATTTTACTGCCCCCTGCGGGGCAAACAAATTCACTACAGGCTAGTTAAAATAACATCAGTTTTTTTGGAAATATTATTGTTCAAATATCACACAACATACTATTTACATATTTAAACAATAATATTTTTAAAAAAACGGATGCTATTACAACTACTGTGTTTTAGAAAACTTACACGCAATTTATAACATACTGCATATATTTTCATGTTTTATCTTCTGAGCTTAGGTAATTAGATACTTTTCTCACACCACTTAATCTAAAAACATATAATGTAGCTTAAATTTTATAAACATTCCAACTAATTAATTTGTAGCCCTTATGTTGCAAGCAGAGAAGTAGCAAATTGTAATTTCACTAATTGTATTTTGATGGAATATTATTTGAGCCAAACTTTCACTTAAGGGGGTCCACCTGTGTGAGGGCGGTATTTCGAACACTTTTTCGGGAATGTTTGTTGGGAGAACTAATTCGAAAATGAGAATAAGTTTAACGTTATTTTGAAGGTTTGTGGTTTTATTATAATAGTAAATTTTTCCAATAGTGTAATCCGAAGGCTTGTATTCATTAAGGGCATTGAAAGTGACCCCTTCAAAATGGAATACCGAAATTGTGGGCAAGATTCCGCTCGAACCAGTTATCTAAAACACAAAAAGTAAAAGAAAAATTTTATTTCTGTTTATGTTGTCGAGGTACTGACGTAGCATTTTGACGAAATTTTAAAAATTGAAGAAATGGCAGTACTTTTCATAAAAATTAATCATTTTCATGCTTTTTCGATATAATATATGCTGTAAAATTAAAAAAAAAAGATTTCAAAAAACCGCTACGTGGGTACCTTCAGTTATCTCTATAAATGAGTCAGTTAAAATTTCAAGTCAATCTGTTAAGTAGATTTTTTTCAATCCTGCCCACAAATTTCAAAAAAATGGTTTTTAGAAAAACGCGTTTAAAGTTTGGAAACTCAACAGAACTTTGTATTGTAGACTCACATTTGGCGCCCTGTCACACTTTAATTAGGTTGAATTCATGAAAATTGCTTAAGGACATCATTAGTCATATCTTAAAGATGCAAAAAATGTCAAAAAAAAAAATCGATTTTTCGAAAATTTTACACAGGTGAACCCCCTTAAGTTTGTAAGTATGAAAAAAAACAATTTTATTCAATTCCAAAAAGAAAAAGTGCTAGGTGAACGGATCTACATATCATATTTGTATAATTTTCCGGAAATGAACATTTTTTATTGTAGTCTTCCTTTCTCTTCGACTTGAAATTTCATAGTTTCTAGAGTAAATATATATCGATAGATTTGAATTTCATCTTGAATGATTTTGAATTAAATTAAAAGAATTCCATGAATTAAGGGGGGATCCTGGTTAAGAACGCCGAAAATTGCATGATATTCGGCACAGTTTTTTAGGCTGCCTAACTTATGAAATGTTTCAAGTGCTGCTGAAGTAGGTCATAGATACACAAATCTTGCAGAAAAAATCTATTTTTATTTTATTCGATAATGTTTTGCAATAAAAATTCGTATTTGTTTGGGGCACTACTCGCTTGAAGATTCTCCACTGCGTACATGATAGCGATCGTCCTTTTTATCTGAAACATTAAAACCAAATTTTTTTTTGCACTTTAGGAGTTTATATTCTATTTAAACCTAAGAAATTTATTGAATTGTTAAAAATTGCAAATTTTATGAGTGTTTAAAAAAATTCGCGTTTTACTGACGAAATTTTGAGATAATTAACAAAAAATAGTTATTAAAAAAAAAATTTTATGTGATTTTTTAGGTTCTCATAGAAGCTTACACTTTCAGCTCTAAAAAGAGCTATCACTTATAAAAATGCGGCAATTACAACATTCTTAATCGTGTATGCAGTGCAGGAAAACGCTGTTTCGAGAAAATCGCGTTCAAAGTTTTTTCCAAAAGTTAATTGTATATATTTCAAACTCACCAACACCAAATGCTAATCTGCTGTTCCTGCTCCATACATTAGTCCTTCAACTTCTTCGTAAAACTCATATTTCTGAATATATTTCTAATCCAATGAGATGACTTTCAAAAAATTTATTTTTTTTACCCTCTAAACCAGGTTCCATCCTTAATATCTTAATCCACGACAATATATTTGAAAAATTAAAAAGTTATTCAAATTTTGTGAACGAAAATAATTTGAGATTCTTTATAATTTCTCGACAACACTCAATTTATTTTTGAATCATTTCTGTTCAGTTGTTCTTTAACATTTTAAAAGTCCCAAATTCTTTTATTTTTACCTTAAAAACCAAGAATAAGTTAAATGAGATGTCATAAAGCGAAATGGTCCCACATGTGTACTTCTACCTTCAAGGTCCGGGTGGTTCCATGTCACCCGAAGGAAATTAAGATCTTCTCCTGGACCTCACGGGTGAAACCCACTGGCGACAAGTTTATTAGAGAGAGTGGCTTTTTAAATTCGTTTCATCTCTGGGACATAAACTCTCACGTAAGAAACTTCACGATGGTGAGTTCTTCTGCATCTGAGGTATTAATGCATTCACCGAATCTCACTTCCGCGTATTGTTCACGAGATCTTCGAATTATGCTCGATATAGTAAACACCGTTACGTAAGGATAGTGTAGATACTGTAGACTGCCTGCCTCTCACTAGATTGCTCTTTCCAGTAAAAAGTGATACGTGCTGTTTACAAAACAAGAACGGTTTTATTGGAGCGTGATATCTGGCTAAAGAAATACCCTTTGCAGAACGAAATATTTGCAAATAGTTTTCAGAAACTAGGACTGTCTTAAACAATTAGGCTCACAGTTAGAGTCATAAGAAAAATCCTTACCTATAAAGAACTGACCAAGCACTATCAAGATATTTTCAAGAAAGCATTTATTAACGTCACCTTATACCTATCGATTCTTACTTTGCCGACGGTTTTTCCCTGTAAACTCATTTTTATGCACAAAAGACATTGAGTTAAAAACGTTTGGAATGGAATAAAAAGCATCAAGGGGGGAGATACCTCTAGAACTTTCAAAAAATCAAAAATTTTTTTTTTGCTCAAATCGATTGAAAAACTATTCAAAAATATAAATATCCACCAACATTCATGACCTGTAAGTCGAATGGAACATATTTTTTCATGTACAAAAACTTTGAGGCTCGTTTTCTCGAAACTAACTTTTTTTATCCGGCCGTCAAGATTGCGAGCAAACTATTCAACCGATTTACTTGAATAAAACGGTATTTTATAGATAATTCTATATTCAAGTGCGTGGTAGGGCGCTTTTTCGAGAAAAATAGTATTTCTACAGTTGTTTAACTATTTTCATGTCAAAAAACACGGGTAAAAATGGCACTTTTTCACGAAACGCATGAAAATATACCCAATTTTTCGAAATTCTCAAAACCCCCCTGCTATGCACTCGATAAAAACTTCCCGATTTATAAAAAATTTTCTTTTAGCGTTTCAGATGAAAAACCTAGCCAGGAAGTTGACGGCCGCAAAAAACGTTAGCAGCGACGCTATCGACGGGATCCGTCATATTTCCGCCATTTTGTATTTTTCTATCATGAAAAAATTGTTTTTTTGAAGTTAAATAATGCCTTCTAATATATGCAAAAAATCCGGACTTGCTTCGTTTTCATTCTCCCAGAATAAAATTGAAAAGATTGGTTTTTTTAAGGGTTTTAGAGGTATCTCCCCCCTTAAGGCATCTTTCTGCACTGAGAAAAAATGCTATTGAATCAATAGCGTTTTTTTCCAAAAGCATGTATACTATTAATTCATAAAAATATACTACAAGAACCAATAAATATGTTACTAATTCTATAGCATATTGATTTAAATCCACGATATACATGCTTTTAGAAAGAAATGCTTTTGATTCAATAGCATTTTTTCCTCAGCGTACTATCTCGGCAAGAAAAATGTGATTTTCAAGAATTTTTTTCTCAATAACTACTTTATATAATTAAATACAATTTTCAGTGTTTATTTATGCAGTCTCTGATCCGCTGACCGGCAGCCGGCTCGTGTTCGTGATAATCGTAATAAACGTATGAGTGAGGCTGGTCCCACAATGTGTCCTAAAACTCGTACACTGAGAAAAAAAATGCTATTGATTCAAAAGCTTTTCTTTCCAAAACATGTACATCATGGATTCAAATCAATATGCTATAGAATTAGTAACATATTTATTGGTTCTTGTAGTATATTTTTATGTATTAATAGTATAAATGGTTTTGGAAAGAATTGATTTTGATTCAATAGCATTTTTTTCTCAGTGTAGATATCGTCGATGCGTGTGCATTCTGACGTCATCAACGCGTTGTTACCAACTGTCGCATCTTTCGTTGATCAACGTGCTTATGAATTAATTCTTTTTTTTTCAAGCTGCTGACAACTAGTCTCGATAGGCGAATGGGTAGGTGGGAGCTACTAAACATTTTTCTCTGTGATGGTCAATACTTCGAATAAAACACAAGGTTCCGTTCTTCCACAATAAATGCCCAATTTTTGATAAAAAACGGCGGAAACTTATTTGTACACCTTATATAATGAAATGATTTTCGACTGATAATAAAAAATCACTTAGCTATAACTATATGGGCATTATTTGGGTGTTAATAATTTACATTGTACGCAAGATGGGTAGGTCTTGTCAATATGCGATGGTATGGTCGACCACTGACTGCGCACAATTAGGCTTCAATATAGGACAAATCCATCTTTGTCGGTTACCTGAGACTCAGCCCGATCAATCATCAAACATTCTATGACAAGAGAAGGCCTCACAGTTTAGTCCATTGTTCCAATTGTATTGAGTCGATAAACAGCGCCTTCCTTAAATCTTACATTCTTTAAAAAAATTTCATAACGATACCCTTACGGAAAAAAATTATTGAATTAAGCATCGGAATAAGTATTGGTTTGGTTGTTGGTAAATTCTATACTATTTTCGCATCAAAAGTATTGAAGGTTATTTCAAATTAATTAGTATTGGCGGAAAAACATCATTCATAAACCAATAACTTTAATTTTCGTTGGCTTAAAGTTATCAGCCATTGTTTGGGTATATTTTTTTCAATGAAAAAGGAGTATAGAAAAATAAAATTGTGGAAAATCTTTTCTTCATTAAGGCCATGGCTTAATTGGACCACGTGACTAAATTATACATCAATGCATTCATAGAAGATAATTTTTTTAAATTAAGAACTTGAGTTGGAAATTTTTGCCACTCCCTACATTATCGGAGGATCATTAGTCGCGTATCAGATAGGATACGTTACCGACAGGTGTCCTCGTAGACAATTTCATACGCTTATGTCGCAGTAATGCAAAATAAAAATACGAATATAAAGAATTTGAAATCTTTCCGTGGAAAAAGAGATGCTTTCGACTGTGCCGGGATTCGAGCCTGGGTCTTTCGATTGTCGGTCGACTGCTCTAACCAACTAAGCTACACGGGCGTCTTAAACCTACTTTTCTACAGTAAGAACACTTTATATCGCCTAACGACATTGCCTTACAGCTGTAATAATTTCAAATTAAGTGGTTGATTTCGAAATTTTTTTTTTTTAAAGGGCATGGCCGGGTTTTCATGTTGAAAGTGCCTCCAAACCAAATGAAGCTTTGCATTAACCATATCAAAATACTTGACAAGAAATGAGTTTTCAGAAATTTGTAGGTCCGCAGCCGCCATATGTAATGAGGAATGATAGATATTGCAATTTTTGTTTTTTGACTTTTACAGCCAAACTATTTATTCTAAAATTCTGAATAAATTCACACTTTATATGTTTTTAATTTTTTTAACCCCCGTCCACCCCCCGCAAAAATTTGAAAAAATTACGTTAAAGACCTTTGTTAATGACTAATATTTAGAGAAAAAATCAGAATTGTACCGTGAATTTTAATGCGAAAAAATCGCATGCAAAAAATTTTGCAATTTTTTTAACCATGAATTTCCCATTTGAAAATTTGCAAAAAATTTATAATGATGTATAGTAATGACAAGTAGCAGTGTGAATTTTTTCAGAATTTTAGAATAAATAGTTTGGCTATAAAAGTCAAAAAACAAAAATTGCAATATCTATCATTCCTCATTAAATATGGCGGCTGCAGACCTGTAAATTTCTGAAAACTCATTTCTTGTCAAGTATTTTGATATGTCAAAGTGACATGTTTGATAACGTGCCTATTATTGTATTGACCCAAATTCATAGAATTTTTGTTCATTTATCGTTATTTTGGCATAGGGTCAGTTTCTTCTTGTTTTCTCTGATTAAAATTATTATTAGATTTAAAAATGAGCAAAAAGAAAGAAAGGCAAACGTTTCAGCCACATATGGGCGTCCTCTTCAGTGCCATAAATTCAAAGATTAATTCCAAATTTCTGTAAGGGACTAGAATATAGAAGATCATTAAAAAAAGGGGTTATCATAGAAATTAAAAACTTATCTCATAGCATGCAATTCAAAATTAAGTAGTCCAGTATGCAGCATCACGAATTGAAAAAATATTTGAAGTTCACTATGAATAAAAAACCGGATAAAATGAAAAAATATAAAAAAATTTGCACACGAACCGACCGGAATTTTTTATTTTTTTAAACAAATTTTCATTATTAAAGAATAAAGTTTTCAAAACCTGATAATACTTGATATAAAAATTAACTTTTTAATATACTTTTCTTAGAAATCATTAGTTTTTTCAAGTTAAAGTTATCAGCAGATCATGAACTTAAAGTTACACGATTTTATTTTTGCCTTTTTGCAGAACCTTTTCAAACAGAAAACATTTTTTTTTTACTTTTTAATTCAAAAGTCAATTTTAAGATAAAGAGGTTCAGAATTCAACATTTTATATCGGTAGATTGGAACCGAAGGTATGTTTAAAAAGGAGAATAGGTTTAAGATTCAGAAGAAAATTTTGTTTGGTTCATAAAGTATTTCATTGATTTAACCAAATATTTTGGATGAATCTGATAAATATATCAAATTTATTAAGAGTAACTAAAATATTCGGTTATAGCAACTAAATTTTCGGTTCAATCAACCAAATTTTACTAACCAAAGAGTTTTTTTGTATCAACCAAACATGGTCACGGGCTGGTGGGAAAGCAGGAGAGTTTTGAGTTTATTGGGCATTGCTTCGGCCGAGTCCCACACAGCGTGCGTAAATGCATTCTCTATCTTCTCTGAAACAAAAAAAGAAAAAGAAGAAAAAAAAAGAAAAAGAAGAAAAAAAAAGAAAAAAAGGAAAAAAAAACATTCCAAGGTAAAAATTTTTGATCGAAATGACACGTAATCTAAAATTTCTCAACATTGCAAAGAAGGGTAGCTTTTTTATGAAATTGGAGCTTGTGTGTACACCTGAGTTATAAACAAAGTAATTTCTCTGTAGTTTTGGTCTTGAATGAAAAATGTAAAAGACTTAAGTTAGCAAGGCTAGATGAATGAATGTCTGAAAGGTGAGATTCTTGAAAGCGATAGAATGTTTAAGAAAGCACGAATCATACGTCGATATAAAGTCGTCGCCCATTTCAAGCGAGCGCTAATCGCAGACTTTAATAAATCCTCTTCCTTCGGACCATCAATTTCTAAATGCCGCCTGGATTGTTAACGCATCGTAACTCAACCACGATAGAAATATCACTCTCTCATGCTAGTTCACGCAACTGCGGGATGCAAGAAATTATTTTTAAAATCGCATACGATATATTGACGTATACATTAGACACCTCGTTATACTCTGCTTCTAAAATTCGCCATTAAAATGTTCACTCGGTATAAGAAAACGGGCAGTAATGTCTTAGGAGGAATGGTACAAAACATCTAACATTGTTTCTGAGGCACTCACGCGAAAATATTTGATATATCTCTGTAATAATTCTTTCTGCTATGAATATTTAGTTGCATCAACGTATTCGCTCAAACATTACTTTATGATTTCATTTATTACTTGGAAAAAAAAAATTATTATTAAAGCAGTTTACAATTTAAAAATATTATTGGAGACTTGATTTTTTGTGGAATTCATGTCTTAATATGAATGGATTACATATTAATGGTTATATTTTTATACTAAAAAGTAATGGTCACCAGATATCAAGTAAATCCTCAAATTATGGAATTGTAAGAAATTACGTTCAGAATATTAATGAATTGATAATTTTATAATTATGAAGGTTTAAGTTTTAGGCTATTCAATTTGAAAGGTTTTTAGTCAAAATTGTTCAATAATATGTTGATATTGTTCAATAAATAAATTGTTCCTGGTCATTTCTCGGTTTCCCTTTCGAAATGGCTACCATGGAGCATTCAAATTTATTAATTAAAATTCTTAAAATATCATTTAAGGATAATTTTCCGAAATGTTGATATTTTCTAATGTTTTCAATAATTTCAAATTAGGTGGTTGAGTTCGAAATTTTTGCCACTGCCCACATTATGTCATAATAAATCACATATATACTTAAATATTTTCTCCCCTATACTTCATCTAAATTTAAACAGCTTTAATTTTTAATAAATATTTGTCAATTCAAAGAAAAAAATAATCCTAAACAAGCAAAGTGGTTGTAACCATAAATATGCCTTTCGTTCCAATTTAAAATTGCTATATTGTTTACATATAAATTATTATATTGACGTTGTAATGACCTGAAAAATGATCTGTTCGAGTTTTAAAACTTCGTTTGATTTATTTCAACTGGTAAACATGAAGAACTTGTTGAAAGGTGAAGAATAATTAATTTTAGTTCCTCGATGCTTAAAGGTTACAAAATTTCTCCTCTGTGAACTATTAAAATTATTACTAGTCACTAATTGAAATTTACAAATAAATAAGGTTCTTTAGTCTTTTGGTGTTAGCTATGAATTATATATAACGCTATAGATAATTTTAAACTTCAAAACATTTTCATAGCCAATATTTAAATTCAGCTTCTCAGTACATGTACCGTCACTATTGATCAAAAGATTAAATTGTCTGATTACAATACTTAGGAAAATTATGATTAGGATTCTAAATAGTATATCAATAATGGTCTATCTCACATAATTATTTTCTTGCCTATCAAATGACTACCAGCTTGGATTTGTATGCTTTCTATCTCTTCAGCCGTGACGTAATAGAAGAAACGATCGAAGCGACAGTGACAACATGTATTGGGAAAGTATTCAACTCTTGGCGGCAATTAAAAATTCATTAACAATAAAATTATTTAATTTTCGATCAGAAAGACTCCAAATTAAAATGATGTATACGTGGATTTCTTCACATGAAAGAGAAATCTGACTCAAAAAATATTTGTTTGATTTAATCAAAATTTGAAGAATTTTTTTCAAAACAAATGCGACTTGACAAATTAATTTTGTATATTCATCCAAAATAATTCTAAAGTAATAAAAATATTTCTCAAAGATTGGAACTGCGAATAGTACGTAGAGAAATTCAGATTTCCAAGCTCTTTTGTATTCGAAGAAATCTAACCTTGCTGCACCATAATAAAAGAAGAAGACGTTGACTTGAATGTTTAAAATTACGATTACAAATGCCAGATATGATGTGCAAACTAATTTCAGTCACAGGGTCTAAACCTATTACGACACACCTAATAGCGGCGTGTTAAAAGAATGTTAATCAGACAGGTCTCAATATTTAAGATGTCAGGAAATTGAGAGTTTAGGATATTATTTGGTTCAAAGGGTTGAGATTCATTTCGTTCACAAGATGTTCTGTAGTAACGTTTATAAATGCCTTACTTCCAGTGAAGTTACACTGCTAGAAAAAAACATGAACTTATTTTAAGTTTTATACAACTATTGACGTAGGATCCTGTGTAGGATTCTACACTGTTAAAAATCTTATTAATTTTAATAGACTTTAATATACAAGCGGTAAATTAAAATTAATATATATAGGCAAGAAACTCAGTATCTGGATTTTTATATCCAGAAAAAAGTTTCTTTGATTCGAAAAAAATTTCTTTGAATCAAACAAATTTTTGCATTGCAATACGGTTGAAGAAAAGTTTCTTCGGCTTAAAAAATTTCTTGATTGTTTTTTTTTTCTTTGAATTTAAGAAATGAATCTCTGTTTCATTAAGACACTAAATTATTTCTGCAGAATGTGTTTTTTACTGAAAATGTAAAGATTTTTTCAAATCCAGTACCAAATATGGGAAGACATTTTCCAAGTTTGGTTTCTGACTTAAATAAATCTTTATATTTTCTTGAACAAAAATTTCGGTAGAAAAAATGATGTGTGTTAAGGGGGTCTTCTACCTTGTGGCTTCATTTTTGACACTGTTTTTTGAATATTAGTTAAAGGAAAACTAAAAACGCAATCGAGATGCGGTTTGTTGCATTCAACTTGTTTATCTAATTTTACTGAAAATTTGCCGTCTTCGATTTGACCGTGACTTGACCTTGAAGTGTCCCTTGCAAAAAATGCATACACAAATGGCTGACACGATTCAGCTCATAAAAATCGTCTGAAACAAAAAAATCAAAATGATTTAGTTTTTTTATCACCTTGGCTATCGTTTGACAGATAGGATTTTCAAAATTTGAAAATTTCGCAGAACAGTCAACTTTAAAAAAAAATAAATTTTTTTTTTCATGTTTTCGAGGTTAAAAACATCTGTAAAAATTGTTTAAATAAAAAAAATCTAAAAAGCATCTGTCAGACGATAGGCACATGTTTTTCACAACTTTTGATATATAACTTCAATTAATCAATCAATTACTTTTCGAGATATCATGTCAACCAGTTGCAAAAACGCAACTTTTGGGAAATCGCATTTAAAGATATTCATGCATGAATCGCGGAGTGGAGCGGAGCTATATTTGACGGCTCTGGAAACCCCGAAATAATAAGATTTCGGTTATACCCTTTTAAGATTATATTTCTAGCACCTTCTAGGCCACAAAAATGCAAAAAAAAAAGTCTATTTTTTTGAACCAACAAGGTAGAAGACCCCCTTAATGAAACCGACTTTGAATTTAGATCAGCAAATTTAGCAATATATGTTGAATATTAAAGTTATATTATAAAATAAAATAGGATTTCCCATATAGGGACAAATAAGAAATACACTATCACTTTAAAGGGGTATTCTACTCAAGACGGTTCAAAAAATAGATTTTTTCAGCATATTTATGAAGTAAACAATGTAGAAAACATGTGTTTGAGAGCGTTTTTCTCAATGACGAATACTTTTCATGTTTTACTGCCATTAATTAAGCAAAGCACTGTTTTTCTCGGAAGCATTATTTCCGGAATGGTGGACATGATAGCAAAGAAAATATTGGTTCGATCGCGCTGAAATTTTTGGAACTTACTTAGTAAACGTATAATTATTGCATGAACCACAGTTTTGATCAAAAATTTTGTTTTAATATTTTTTTAATGCAAAAAACATACAAAAACAAACTCAAAAGCGTCATTCAGCATTAAAAGTAGCGCAAATTTGTTAATAACTAATAATTTTCATGTTTCCGAGGTTCAGACGATAATCACAAATCTACTTTTAATAACAAAAATTTAATCCGGTTTTTCAAACGGGCAGAATCGTATCCACCATGGAACAACATTTTTTTGCAGACTCAACTTCAAGGCGTTGCCATGACAAGATTAATAAACATTTTCATTGAGATCAAACTAATTTTTGTTACTTTATATCTTCACTGTTAAAAATTATATTAATTTTAATAGACTTTAATATACAAGTGGTAAATTAAAATTCATAGAATTGTATATTATGAAAAATTATTATACATTCATATTAAATTTAATAAATTTTTTATCACAATATATTAAAATCAACAAACATCATTAAAATATATGCACCTGTGTATTCAAATTCAAATAAAAGTCTGTATTTTTTAAGATGAAAGTATTTTGAATTTAATATACGTTACTGAAAAAAACATCCATTACATGTAATGGAAGTTTAATACAGAAATAAATATTGGACGGTTTTGTTTCAACGATGATTTGAAATACCGATCTTTTTTCGGCCACTTGAGTAGAATACTTCCTGAAATAAAAACATAGATTTTACTATAATTTAACTTATTTATACTCCAAATAGAGAAAACTCAACTCCTGAATCCGGTTCCTATAAAAATTTTGAGTTAGTGCAATTTTCCTCGAATTTAGGGTGAACGAATTCTCACTAACTCAAAATTTAGAGGGTACTTTTTGAAAACATGCAGAGAGTAAACGGTTCAAAATTTGTATTTGTTTTTCTACGAATTTAGGGTGAACAAATCCTCACAAACTTTTAGTAACACAGAAAAAAAAAAGTCTTAAATTTGTTACGTCTAACAGACGATTTTGGCTTAAATTTAGCCACCTTGTGTATAAGCGCATAAGTATGTCCTTCTCTAATGGTCTAGTTTTTGTTACATCTCAAAGTTAGCCGATTCTGAGACTTGAATCAAAACTTTTTTCTTACAGTGAACATTCAAGATTAATTCATAATAAAATTTTAACTAATTTATGTATAAAATTTCTTACTAATTGAAATTAAACGCATTTTCGCTAATGTATCAGTAAATTTTGCTCTGAGATAGTTAATATTGACTAATGCAATTTTAGAGAATATCTTCTACAAAACACAAAATATACGTAAACACACGTAACATGGTTGCCTCAACTATTCTTTTAGTTGCTCCAACCAATAATTTTCATCATTCTAGGGGTTACATCAGGGCTTATTCAAAATATATATTATGGTCATAAAAAAACGAAAGACCGAATAATATTACTTATATAATGAAGTATCTAATTAAATTCTGTGGGTTGAATAATTCAAAGGTCATAAGAGACGCTTTCGTTGGATCTTTCGTCAGTATCGGCATTCAGCCATCCACTGAAGAAATTACGTAAGCGTCAAGTGACGACCCCATTCATTAGGCTTTATTTGTCATTATATTCGATTCTTCTATATATTTAGCGATTAACTCAGTGCTCTTCTTCTCTATAGACATAGGTAAAGAAATCGAAGGAAACGTACTGACAATGAGGGTCGAGCTCTCGAATGCGGAAAGGTATACTCGACCTCCACTTGTCTAATTGTCCCCGAGAATTCTAGGACAAGTGGTTCTACTCTTCATCCGAAGGCTGCGTAAACGCAAAGTATAAGCCTGTGGCTGAAAAGAAGGAAAGGTGCAAGTATGGCGAGCATTCAGGTGAAGCAGGTTAATATCTCGACATTGTGGACACAAGTAATGGGCCTCTGCTTCAGAAGACTCTCTAGTGGGTCTGAATCTTCTCCACGGCATATATTCCACTATCTCGTATTTCTTAACTCACGAAAGTGTCTCATTAAAAGAAAAGCACTTTGGGAATGTAATCTTCAAGGCGCCAAGCCCATTTCCACTTGAAAGAAACTGCTATTGAAATATTTGAAGCGCAGGAAAAAGAATCCATTCAACGATCTTTTACATTTTAATTACAAGATTAACATTTCGATAGTGGTTTCTTGAAAGCCAGTTACTGTTTCAATTGTTGAAAAACAGTAACATTTTTGATATGTTAGCACATTTCCATAAAATTCATTTTATAACTATATACACAGTATTCTTATATTTTTACTTTAATGTTTAAAAAGTAATAAAGGCATTGGTTATTCTTTTGAATTAAATTTTAAATGCACCCTATCATGGATAAACTTAAAGTCTATCTCTATCTTAATCTTTTGTAACCAACATGATATTGTGAGACACGAGCGTGGGTGAAGTCTTATTACTTATGCTTTGTAATAGTTGAATTCTCAAAATCATCTAAGTAAAATCTAACTTTACAAAGATGCAAGTCGACCAATTTCTCGAAGTCAAGACACAGTGTTTCTCGCATTTAGTGTAGGCGTGACAGGGATCACGGAAATGTGTACCATGAAGATTGAAAACAGAACTTCATGTATGTACAATTCTGTTCACTGAGCCGTTTCGATTGCATATTTTACAATGCTTTATTGTTACTATTCTGTTTGAATTTTTGTATATAAATGGCAATATCAAAAAATACCATAATTTCGTGCAGAAATTTGTACACTGCTATAAGAGCCTGAGTAGGTTGCCTTATTGTTATTCAGGTCCCTATTAGGAAAACTTATCAGACAATACTATAGGAGCTCCTTATTAGGTGACCTTATTTGTTTCTCATTATTAAGCTGGGCTTTTACTAGAACTCTGTTAGTGCATTTGTTCACTTTTTATCTTTCAATAAAATGCATATATACTAAAGAGAGAAGTTTTTCAGGTGAAGAAACATTTTTTTTCTTCAGATTCACTTCATTACTTAAATTAATGAACATGATCATTTTTACTCAATTGTCTGTTTCTAAAGGATAGAAGAAATAATATGGTATAACCAATATTTCTCTCTATTACAAAGAGCAACATTGTCAAATGAAAATAGATTGCCTTCAGATGCAGTTTCAATATCTAACGAGTTCCCAATTTATAAAAAAAAAACAAGTTTGGGCACCTTATCTAAATTTCATTATATTTTAATTTAGATGATGATTGTTTTAAATCTCAACAATATAATTATGAACAATAATTCAATATATAAATGTTACAAATTTACTTAAAATCCAATCGAATAATTTCTGATTAAATTTAAATAATAAGAAACTTTCCAATGACAATTTGATTCTTTATTTTCTTCAAACTATCTGGGCCAGCACTTTAATTACACAGATCTGCAAGGTTTTGTTGTTGCAAAGCTATGGGTCGTTTCCGGAGTAATTTTTGACGTAGAATCCGAATCCGGAATCAGAATCAGCCTATCACGTCAGGATATTGAGATATTTGAAAATTTATCTTGAAAATTTGTGCTTGCGGGTTTTGATGGTCTGTGAATAAGAATTTACAGTCAGAAAATTGACATTAGAGAGCGAAATCGTTTAATTTCGTAAATTTCGATCCGCCATTTTGAATCCGCCATATTAGAAATGGAAATGTCAATTTTCTGACTGTGAATTCTTATTCACAGATCATCAAAACCCGCAAGCACAAATTTTCATGATAAATTTTCGAATGCAAAATGACATGCACCAAAGAGTCAATGTAAATGCTCATAAGGTTGTTCGGATAAATGTCAAAACTTGATATGGCCGTACCTTTGTGAAAAAAAATCGCTCCTGATTGTTCAATAGCTCATTTTGAAGGGAAAGAGTAGTGCGAAATGATGACATTTGAGAAAACAAACGAAAAAATTTCTTGCGTCCTGCACATAACCTCAAAAGTAGCGAAAAACCCCATTTTTCGAGCACATAACCTCAAATATCTCAAAATCCTGACGTGATAGGCTGATTCTGATTTCGGATTCGGATTCTACGTAAAAAATTACCCCAGAAATGATCTTTCGTTTTCCAACAACAAATACAAACCCATCATTTGCAGACCTGTGTTATTAATTAGATTATTCCGGGATCTATATGATGGATGTTCCACTTCAGAAGCTGCCTACGAAAAGGTAAAAATTTACTGGCATTATATATTTCCTTGACAACTAAAGTTTCTTTTCCCTGGATATTAGTCATAGCTGATGGTTGGAAATAATTGGTTGGCACAACCAATTCTTGATCAACACAATCACGAGCTGGCTGGTGTTACTATTGAGTTCTTCAGTGTCACTATTCTAAATATTAATACCAACGCTAGATATGCATTTGGCCCTAATTTCATTTTCCCTAAATATCATTTACCCTAAAGTCACTAAAAGGTTACGAGACTTATAAAGCAGTGTTTCGAAGAGTAGTAGATTGACATATGGCTTGTATAAAGTAGCAACATCCATATTCATTTTGCTACTTTATACAAGCCGTATGCTTATAAATATCATTTACCCTACAGTCACTAAAAGGTTACGAGACTTATAAAGCAGTGTTTCGAAGAGTAGTAGATTGACATATGGCTTGTATAAAGTAGCAACATCCATATTCATTTTGCTACTTTATACAAGCCGTATGCCAATCTACTACTCTTCGAAACACTGCTTTATAAGTCTGGCAACCTTTTAGTGACTTTAGGGTAAATGATATTTAGGGAGAATCAAATCAAGGCCAAATGCATACTAGAGTGGCCCTTATTTTAGCGATGACAGAATTTTTTCGGTCTCACTCCCTAAAAACAATCATGTTATAAAATAGTACATTGCACAACAAGTTGGGGAGCGGGAGATTTACCAGGAGCATAAAGTTGGCGAATCTGTCGATCAGCAATGAGTTGTGCATATTATTTTTCACAACGAGTGCATGGAAAATTCGATATTCGACCTATGTAGAGCATAAGTGAAAACACGACCTATTATGTGTTTAATATTGTTTTTCACTTTTTTGATTTGTCAGTTTTGGACACCGAACCTAACCGAACTGAATGTGAACTTGGTTGCACTAGAGCACGAGATATCGAGTATCGATACTTTCGATATTACTAAATATCACAAAAGAATCGTCAAAAATATCGACTTTTTTTTTCTTCACTGCTGAGAGTGAAGGAAATTCCATGTTTCTCAACTGAGTGAAGAAAAAAAAACAACGTGAAATTGGCTAAATTCGCTATGCTCTACTGACGTTGAATATCGAATTTTCCATTCTGGAGTTACGAAAAAAAAATTTTACTAGCGGGTCATAAAGTGGATTTTATCGCCCCGTGCAGGGCAAATAAATCCATTTTCTAACCCCCTAGTAGAAAAAAAATCATATGTGACACGGGAAAAACATTAATTTTACTCGTGTATAATTTTATTTTTTTACCCCCCTAATAGAAAAAAATCGCGTGCTGGCCCTTCGAATTTCAAATAGTTTATAAAAAAACTTGTCTATATATCAAATTCATTTGATCTGTTACTGAATTTACGCTCACGTGAATAGAGGAAACTTGAATCACATGCGTATTGAAATATAAGCATATTTTTCTAACAGTGTAACCATGTCTTGGTTTTCACAATTTGAGAAAGGAACGAACAGAGGTGTCTTATAGACTTTATTTCACCTGAAGATTGAAGTGTGTTCTAATACAACGAGTCATTTGTTCGACATTCGAATCTCGACACACTTCATTTCTAAGTATCACGCCTTTGAAGAGCACGTGCCTAATCGATGTATGTTGGTCAATCACTGCGAAGTCTTTAATGTCTTTTCGGTCATAATTATGATAATTATAGTGACTTCCGCAGGTGGAAAAAACTTTCGTCACCTAGACATACGTTTCCTTTTAATGATGAGTCAGGATGACAAGAAGTATGGAGTATAAATCAAGAATCAATTTCTCCTTGGAAACAATTAGAAAAAAAATCTTTTATTAGAACAAAAGAGGTAACGTAAACGTCTGATCAAAAGTTTTCTGTGTTACCAATAGTAAGTTAATAAGATATTACGGGATAAGCTATCACGAAAAAATAAGCTATGTTACCAACTAAGCTGAATAATCTGAATGATGTTTAAAGCAGTTGAAAAATTTTGTTTAGATACTACTATTAGAAAATAAAAAGCTGTTATGAGGTAATATTTTGAATAGAATCTGGATAATATTTCAAGACTTTTCCAGTAAAACCATCAATTTTTTATTATGTTATATCTCGAAGGTACTCCTGATCTGGATTAAGTTTCAAGTTTGATCTCTTTTTCGACAAAAAGATTTTAAATTATTTGACAATTTTGTTCGAAAGTTATCTGTTCTTTATAAAATATGTTCTAACCCCTGAGAAGATTATGATGCAAAGATAATTTTGGTTAAAATTTTATCCAAATATGGTGTGGATTTTATTTATCTTCGTACAAAATAGGTTCAAATAAAGGGTATAACTATTTTACATAAATACAAAAAATCGGAACAGGATCGAACAAGTATTTTTTGAGATTTCTTGCTCATTCATTCGAAAAAAACGCGTATTAAGTTTCCATAAACAAAAATCGACAATTATCATGACTTTCCAATTATTGAGCGATTCCAGCTTCATACTGATAAAAGCATCACCTATCCTCGCCTGGTAAACCATAATACTTTTATTCATAACTCAACCTTCGCCTTGCTATGGTTGCAGGTAACTCATCCTATTTCAGCAAGAGTTCTTTTGCAACCAAGAGAACCCGGTAGGTGCTAGGTTCGTAGGTAGGCATGGCCTAACATCTCGGTTACAAGAAAACTCTTGCAGAAATAGGATGAGCTACGTGCAACCATCGCAAGGCAAAGGTTGAGTTATTTTCGCTAGGAACATTGCTCTGATAGCATATAACACTAGCAATAATAGCATGCGCTTCATTCTTTTAGTAAGTGTTTTCCTATAACCGAGAGAACACGATAGGCCCTACGTTCGTAGGTAGGCGTGGCCTAACATCTTGGTTACAAGAGAACTTTTGCTGAAATAGGATAAGTTTCCTGGCGAATTTCGAACTATTTTCGCAAAGCACAACTGCTCTAAAACCATGAAACTTAGTACTTTTGTAGCATGAAGGAAACCCTGCTTAAAATGTATACATGTTCCATCAGGTTAGCAAGAACAAAACCTGCCACAAAAGCATGACCAGGGTTCTTGCTATTATAGTCAGATTTCTTTCTCCGTGTACAAGGTAGTCACGCTGCGACCCTGGTGCGGCCGGAGGTGCGGGTACTTACTTTGGTCTATATTTCGAGAACCACATTAAATATTGGTCAGAAACTTTTCTAGAAACATTCTATATTTAGCACATTTTAAAGCAATAAAAAGATCGAAATTTTCATCATTTTACACAACGTTCCTCCTTTAACACTTTTCTCAAAGTATATTCTCAAACAATTCCTAATTATTTCTCTCACATCAGGCCTTTCTCTCTAGTCATCGGCAAGTGATACCTTTAAATTACGATATTGCGTAATGCAGTATATGTGATATTTCTCGCACTTTCTTTCTCATGGACGTGAGCGGTCGAAATAAGGGAACGCCAAGGAGGGTGGGAAGCGTTGGGTAGGGTCGACAGGAATTCGCGTTGGAGACTCTTGTATGTATCGTGGGTACGTGGGTGCGTGAATACACGAATCTTGGGTTAGGTTGCGGTTGGAATCACAGTAGGAATCGCAGTCGATTCAATCAGAATTGTCCGTCGAGGTGGCGCCACGGCAATCTGGTAGCTGGTACCAAGTGCGGCATAAAGCACGTTCCGTCTCTTCTCGTAAAGGAGAGTCCATAATAGGACTTGAAACCCATATTTCAACGTTGATCTTCGACGAGATTTATATATTTAGCTACTTTTTATTGCGAACACCTACGAAAAATAATGAAAAAGTCGTATGGTAGCTTGGGTAAAGAAGATACTCGTAGTGCGCGGACTTTAATGTCGACGGGTTACTTTTAGACTCTTTTGTGGACTCTCCTTAATATCGTAGCAGCAAGGCAACTACTACCGCCACGCCGTGACCGCAAAAGTGTGTAAGTGCAACAATCGTCGAATCTTTTGAACGAAAAAGAAAGACAAAGAAAGAAGAATAAAAAACAGGAGAGTGGGAGACGTAACCTGGCAGGGAGATGCGAAATAATAATTTACTGGGGCTGCGGACCATTTTAGTCGGCGTGTGCTAACTAATGGCATTCAAAATTAGTCTTACCCGTTGAGGAATTATTGAATCCGCCGTGCTACTAAACTCAGTTGAGATCGTCTGGATCAGATCGAGTGGACTAAAGTTTTCAGCTTTGCCTGATGCACAGTAGCGAAACGCACCGCGACCGCAATTGCGGGTCTGATTCGATATTAGTTTTAGTCGCGACCACCTTCACTTCTCGAACTTTTAACTGGTTATTACGGTTACAATTCGCCATACTCTTGTTTCTTTAATCTACTCGCCGCCTTCGCTTGACTATCTTTCTATCGAAGTCTTTTGTTCTGCTCCCGAACTACTATCTCCCAACAGTGATTATAGTCGGATCTTCAATCCCACTTTTACAACTGATATTGTACTTTTGAAAGAGTTAGATGAGAAGGCGTTTCTTTCACAATAGCGTTAATAGCTTCATTATTGACAGGTGATAGTTGTATCGTTTTCATGACAAATTCTTAGCAGATGCACGCTTAACTATGGTAACTCATTTTAGAACAGAAATGTATTGAAATATATCTTCTAAAAACCCAAAACAATTGGCAACTATAGTCCAAAAGTTTATCCAATGTCAATTCAAATATAGCTGAACAATAGCTTTTGGACAAATACTTAAGCAAGTACTTATAATGCCCCTTTGTTCCAACCGAATGAATTAGCAAAAATAGTATAGTTTTTATATTCTTTGGGAACCTATAAAATTGGTAAAATGATAAAATATATACTTATTTTCAGCAAGTGAAATCTAGCAATGAACTTACTCGACTTTTGATAAAATCTAGAAAGCTCTTTCTGATATTCAGAAAATAATTCTAATATTCAGAAATTCCTTTTTTCGTATTGACCGTAAATTACCAGTACTTCGTAGTCAAACTACGTCACAAGAAAATACATTGAACTTAGAGGAGCCTGGCCGCAAAGAATGAAAGAAAATGAAAAAGTTTCACCTAATGTTCTCTTGTCCCTATATAATATGATTTTCAATTACACACGCCCATCACGTATCCCGGCGTCTTTCTATTCATATAATCTTAGACGTAGCAAGCGAATAGGCATTTTTGATTATCGAACAGACTAACACTATCATCCATAATACCAGCATAACCTGACTTTGTGGGTATGCATTATAATGCATTTACAATGCACAGAGCGGTACAGATCAAAGCACCTACGTGATCGACTACGGACGTTCCGGTAATACTCTACGAGTTGATAAGTCCCTAATGACTGCACGAGTTATCTGGCAGCCACTTACTTGCGCCAACATTTTTTAAACTCTGCTTTATGATGTCATCAAACGCCACAATAAATGCTTTCCAATTTTGTTTGTTAAAATATTTGTTATTAGTTTATCGCGAAACTTTCACTATTTGCATTACTGTATACCTGCATTATTACGTTACATTATCATTAAGTTAATTTAACTAACAATTTCCGTCATACTTTAGATATATCTCAGTTTTGAAAAACTCAGTTCTAAACTTTTATTTAAAAAATTGTTTCACTGGGTTATACATTTTTAATTAATAAAATTATCTAGGCTAATTATTTTTTTTAATTGCAAGAAATTAAGTAGTTTGTACATTCCCAATTTTAAAATTTTTAATCTTACATGACATCGATCAATTTCTCATATCTTGGATCATATGGAATAATCTGTCTTGTAATTCCAGTTAAGTATCCAGAATATTTATGATGCAAACAAATATCGTTCGCAATCTACAGAGTGGAATTCCATTTAAAATGAAATTAGAAAATTGTATTAGTCGCTGAATTCAATCAAATCTGTTGGCAAATTCATAAAATAAAACAATAAGTGGTAGATGTCGGTCGGCTTCCGCGCTACGCGGACTGAGGTCGTTGGTTCTGCTGCTCCTGTTGTTGGGGTTGCTGCTCTGTAATTTGTGCAATAGAGCCCGCAGGATCGTCGATTCTCCCCCTCCATCAATCTACTCTTGCCGTTCTTTATACCAATGGTATTTTCCGCAAGGGAGACCAAGGAGTCTTGGAAGTTGGAAGAGTCTCCAACAACCCCGGCGCCGCTATCACTGCCAATTACATCGCCCTACAGGCCATTTTAATTTGAACTGACTTACAAAAAACGCAATAACTTTTTTGCCCTCATGCATTATGAGAAACCCAAAACACAACCATGAGAGAGTCTTTATCTTTATTTCTTCTCTATGCTGAAAAGGAGATTTAATTGGTTTGAATAAATACATTTAGCTATAGAAAATAACTTAGAATTAAAAAAGTATATCTATACTCTGTTATAAATTTCTTAATATATTTAAACACTTTTCACCTACTGTAGATGAAAATCTATTTAATGTGGTCGAAGTATAATCTCAATATTTTAGTAAATTATTATGGTATGATCTACTGCTGCACTGCTAAAAATGTTTTCAACTTCACTCGATACAAATCTATTGAAAATTTAACTCAACTTGAGTCACTCAATCTAAATTATTCCAAACCGAATTATTAATCAAAATCTTTCCGAAACTTTCGATCCGAATTAAACCGAAAAAAGTTTTCATTACGATTAAATTGAAGTATATTTGAGACTTTTAATCCAAATTATTTCAACCTCGCATTGAGACGGATTGAAATTTTGGTTCGGATTAATTCGAATTAGCAGTATCGGATAGAGTCGGATTGATTTACACCCGATTTGCATCGAACGAGATTAAAATACTTCATTTCGATTGGTTTAGATTGCCGCGGAATAGGACGAAACGGCGGAGAATGAAACCTAATTTGAAACTTTTACAAGAATGTTCTTCTTCAGACGACTTTGTATAACAATTTAATAATTTCCAGTCCACCAACAATTTTTCTCAGTAAATAATTGATAATTGAAGAATCGATGCGAAATTTTATCATAGGTTGTAGTAAAGTTTTCTGTGAAGTTTAGTGATGTCTTATACAGCTTTTCTATAGATAAATATTTTACTAAGAAACTTACTATGACACATTTTCTAAATTGAAACGAAGTTTAAAAACCTTCTAAACTTGGGTCTCTGCGTGTGAATCTTTTGGATAGAAAGAATCGAAAATATTTCCGCTAATCATTTCTTCTCTCTACAATATATAGTGATGATAAGCATATTCGCATTTTCACCTAATTGCAATAACACTAATAACAAAATAGTTTACCCACCTTTACTTCAATTTATAAAATCAACTTTAGTTAGGTGTATTTGTTAATTTTAAATTAAGGACCGGATTCTAACTGCGATTCTTCAAAAACTATGGAGAAACGTTTCTTTTCAGTTAGTAATCTGATATACGTATGAAAAAGAGGTATTTACCGGTGCAAGAAAAACATAAAGTCTTTTGACCTCTCTCGAGATATTTCGCGATGTCGCGAACGGAGAAGGTAAAAGAACTTTGCGTAACTGTGGGACGACGCGTCCTCGAAGTGACGAATGACCGACCGTTCGTTCATTCGGAGCGATTGTGAAAACGACGCATTTGCGAAAAATGCGTGTCACAGAAGGCAGTGGACACAGAGACAGTCTCGAGGAGTGGAAAGAGGAGTTTACCACAGCCTTTCACTGTGACAGCACCTGCACAAGTGCACACGATTAGGACGTGTAACAGTGGTCATTTGATCCTTAATGTTTGTGATGATGGCAACAGTGACATCTCGATGCTCTTCGCTTATTATTACATCCAATTATATGCAATTTGTCTTCTCTTCTTGACAGTAAAATATTTATTATCTTATAATACGAATAATTGCTAGTTATTCTGATTCAACTTTTAATGAGCAACTGCAATGATTTTGAAAATTTCCATTAGATATATACGAGGGTAGTCCCAGAATTACCCGACCTAACAATGAAAACCAAAAAAATTTGGAAAAAATACCTTTATTTCTCAACGTAGTTTCCTTTCAGCTTAATACACTATTCTCAGCGATTTTTAATAGCTTCGATTTCCTCCTGATTATAGTAAGAACAGTCGAGCTCCTCGAAATAGCCATTAACCGAAGACTCCACCACTTCATTGTTGGCAAATCTTTCACCACCGAGTCATTTTTTAAAGTTTAGAAAGAGAAAGTAATCCGCGGGGCTAAATCTGGCGAATTGATGCGTGAGAAAGCAATTTGAACTTCAACTCATTGATTTTGGCCAACGAGATAACAGATGTTTGAACTGGTGCATTGTCTTGATGAAACAATACTTTATTTTTCGCTAAATGCGGCCGTTTTTTCTTGATTTCATTACTCAAAAGCTTTAATAAGTTCGCATAATACTCTTCGTTGATTTTTTTTCTTTTTCTAGATAATCAATGAAAATTACCCCACGTGCATCCCAAAAAACTGATGTCATGACCTTGCCAACAGATGGAACTGTCTCTGCCTTCTTTTGAGCCGATTCTCCCTTTTCAGTCCATTGTTTTGACTCTTCCTTCATCTATCGTTATGAATCGACGCAGAAAGTCGGCTTTAGTGCTGTGGAACATTGCCAAACACTCGATTGAAACATCTTCACGACTCTGTTTTTTTCACATTGTGAGCAAACGTGGCACCTATCTTGCGCACAGCTTTCTCATGTCCAAATTTTCAGTCAATATGCGGCGCACAACACTTTTTGAAATGCCTACCATGTTTGCTAGCTCGCACACTTTTAGTCGACGGTCATCCAATACCATTTTGTGAATTTTCTTCACCATTTTTGGCGCGGTTATCTCATTTGGTCAACCACTGCAATGTTCGTCTTGGCAGCTCGTACGTTCTCGTTTAAACTCTGCTACCCAATACTTTATTGTTGTAGACGAAGGAGCAGACCAGGACCGGTCAACCTCTAATAGATGAGGTGTCCTCGTATCATTATAATTATTTTCAGTTCATGCACACAGTTTTACGCCCGCAAGTTATCGCAAGCGGGCGAAGTGCGGCAAGGGGAACTGGCTTCGTATGACTTTTACCATTGTTGTTTACAAGTCATTACAAGTATTTAACAATTCATTGTGAATGATTGTGCGTGATCATGGATAAAAAATACGTAATTCAGTGTGCTGTTCGTAGGTGTACCACCAAAAAGCGTCAGAAGAAAAGTGTGCCCATTCATCGGTTTCCGAAGAGAGGAGATGCTGGAAGGATGCGTTGGAAAATATTCTGCATACCTTCTGAAAATAAAAATACAAATTACGGATATTTTTGATTTTTACTTATTACAATAAAACCAAGATTTAATGCAAAATTGTGAAAATGTAATTCAAGATCGAGAAGATGATATTAACCTCTCACTCTTGAATTTCATTTTCACAATTTAGAATTGAATCTTCAATTTCCATTTAATTATATTCTTCGCAACGTATTTATAGAACCTACGTATCAAACAACAACCGTTGTCTATACTTCAGATCGGATATTTTTGGGTCTACCCTCGTATATCTTCTGTAAAATTAAATATTTTCATTGCGAATTCCGCTGGGGGAAATATTGTGGCTATCGCTACTTATTTATGAAATTAATAAATAAGCGAGATTATGATTTTAAATAATTATTCATGAGGAATAGATGTTTATTAATTACACAGGCCTGCGAGATTGTCCCCAATAAATGCTGTTTATCAATATTTCCAAATGGATTTTTTAAATATCAAGTGTCCTAGAATAGTAAATGTTTAACTATTTCGAAAACCGTTTTTAAGCATTTCTTTAAATTTTTTGAACGAAATCCAAGTTTTTTTGCAAAATTAACGAGTATTAATGCATTTCGAAATTATTTTTATCTGGAAATGTCGAAAAACGTTTTTTTACAATTTTAGGTTAGAACATCTCAAAAATCTGAGTACTTAAAAAATTCTGCGACCAGATTCTGATTCAGCGAAAAAATTTAAAATGTAAATAGCTAAAAGGTTGTGTTCAGGTGCAAATTTTTGGATAATATTTCATTTTTATTCAAAATATTTGAAAATTATGCATTTATGCATTATACATAAAATTGGTTCCTTTATGTTCTGACTCGATTCCTTTCTTAATATCTTGCTGATTGTGCATCCCATTCACCCTACAGTAGCACCGATCACGCGATCTTTCATTTCGCAGCGAATTTAAACTACATGTTTCAAGTATCGAAACTTGCATGCTATAATTTTTGTTTCGTGCCCATAAGATCCAATAAAACCCATGAAATTACAGTCTACAAGAAAAATGTAACATTGAGCTTGTATAGGCGCGATAATTTATTATCAAACAATTCCCCATTTTAAAACATTTAATAATTATATCAAATATGGAATTATGGTAAAATATCTAAATAAAAGATTCAATTACAGTGAATATTGTTTTTGGTTAAATTGCAATTTCAATTACGCATATTAATGAAAGTGTGTTTTAATTAAATTTCATTAAGTATTTACTTTGGTCGAAAGGTTTCTCACGTATTATTGAATTAGATTTAACTGAAAAATGCAATGAAGTTGAATTATATGAAATATAAGTAATGTACGCTCGAAAACACGACGAGTAATTTAACTTTAGACCACCATAGTTTTAACAAAATGCTTCAAAAAATTTAAAAGATATACATGATAATAAGTGTAAACTATTATACTTTCATGAAAGTAAACAGTGTTGTGAAAAAATAGAAATTCATTCAACAGTAAAGAATTTGTAAAGGAAGTTAATTATACACGTTTCATAAAGTGGGCGGACAAAACAGGTCGAATTTTAATTTTAATACTAATAATTCAATTACCATATATTCTCAAAGAAATACATTATATTTGTGTAAAAATATACTAGTTTTTAAATATATTATATTGATAGCTGTATATCAACAAGGAAAACGGAATTACATTGAGAAAACACTTTCTTTGAATCAAAGAAACATCTCTTTGATTTACGGTCAAAGAAACAATTTCTTTAAATTAAAGAAAGTTTCTTTAATTCAACAAAATTGTCTTTTATCCAATGAAATAGATTTGTTTACATTAAAGAAAATCTTTTTAAATCAACAAAACTTTCTTCGATTCAAGAAATTTTTTCTTTGACCGTATATCAAAGAAATGTTTCTTTGATTCAAAGAAACTGTTTTCTGGGTCTAAGCGAAATCATACAATCAAATTGAAATTCCTTCAAATCTTGTATACTAAAACATTAAAGCAAATTTTATCAATTTTATTCTTTTTAAATAAAAAAACCCTACCGTTCTGGTACATGTATATCATCCCATTTTGTCCACCTGTGACTTGAAAATGAACATTTTTCTTTATAGCAATTACTGAAATCTAAATATAATGATACATAAATATAAACATTTTTCTTATTTCAAGGGCATGAAGTGATGTTTGTTTTTTAATGACCACCGAACATAGAAGTAGAAATAGTACTATTGATAAATTATTGCTATAAACTGAGAATTTCAACATTTTTAGACTCTCGACAAATAGTTACTCTAATATTTTATTCTAGTAAAGTATCTAATTACTTGCTCATAAAATCGAATCACTTGGGAATAAATTGAGCTTATGTCCCACTGTGCTCATCACTCCCCTACAATAAATACGTTTTGAAGAAGCAGAGTTAAGTTTTCAAACGCCGATGTCTTATTTCTCCCAAAAATTTTCGGCTATTATAATGTTGAAAAATTGATTTAATTAAATATACATTTGAGTACACATCTTAATAAATTATAGAAACAACTGCGGTTTTCAATACATATATTGTATTTAAGATCAACGATTGAGACAGTTTGTCGAGTCCCACGCGTTCCATGTGTAACAAGTGCACGTGCTCACGCACGCGAGATCGTGCGTGCAACGTAAGAACGCGTTTGGTAATAACAGGTCTGGAAACGTCAGCTTGGCACAAGCGGAAGGCTTCAGGCATCTGCCACTGAAAGAATCTCGGTAATATGTATATACTACACTCCAGTCAATAAAAGAACACGAAGTTACAAAGCTTAGAACTATACATTTTTTGTAAACCCGCCAGAAAGATATATTAGTTAACGAAAATTTGGTTAGATTAACCAAAGAATTTTCTTCTCTGTTCAAAGTTCAGGATTGGATTTCATTCCGCGCTATTATGGTTTGGATTAGATATCTCGAATTCAATCAGATTGATTTTCAGCTGATTTTTATCAAGTGAGATTGAAAATCTTTCTTTGAATTATTCCAGAATGGCTCGCATTGGTGCGGAACAAAATGGAATGAAATCTCATCCGAAACTTCCACAAGGCCTGTTATACGATTGACGAAGTTTTTGGTTTCTAAAAAGCTTTGCTTTCCCTTGCTTTAGCGCGCTTTGAAGTATATTTTAGTGGTACTCTTCAAATCTGAATGAGTCAATATTAACTGATTGTAAGTAAAACTTCCTAATGAATTATCGTGAATGCATTCACTGTCAACTAGTAAGAAATTTATACTATAAATCAGTAACAATTTGATTCTGAATTAGTAAAATTTTACTATGATTTACTTGAATTCACGTTTTAATTAATGAAATGTTACTAAAAATTAACAAATTTTTTTCACTAATTGGGGGGGTGAATAGCTTCTCACTAATTCGAAAGTTAGAAAGTAATATTCAGAAAATAGTTGACCCCTCTATTGTGACATTTGAAGAAGACATTGAATATCAAATATTTAGTGAGATCCAAAACCATTTCAAATTTACCTGGATATGTTTAAGGAGTTAGTTTTGTAAAAACTACTTCATTCCCAAGTCAGCAAAAAAAATGTTTTTGAAATGAAAGTCATTTTTATTGTGGTGTTTGAATACGCACACTGTTAAAAATTTCTCTTGTAACTTTACAGTAAATTTTAAAGTGAGACGTTTGATAACATGTTTGCTATTATATTGACCCAAAATTCATAGAATTTTTTTCATTTCTCGTTATTTTGGCATAGGGTCAGATTCTTTTTATTTTCTTCGATTAAAATTTTCACTATTAGATATAAAAATACTCAAAAAGAAAGCAAGGCAAACGTTTCGGCCACATATGGGGACCCTCTTCAGTGCCATAAATTCAAAGATTAATTCAAAATTTCTGTAAAACGGAGATAATTAAAATAGGGATTATCATAAAATTGATTTTCCCTACTGGGGGGTCAGAAAATGGATTTGTTTTCACGTAGGGGGCATACAATTTCAAACTCTTGAATCTTCAACTCTACCATCCAAATTGTAAAATTATTAAATGCCGTTACGCAATTTTATGAGGTTTTCTTGTGGAGAAAGGGATTTCGGACGCCTGTGTAACTCAGTTGGTTATAGCAATCGACAGGCAATCCAAAGACCCGGGCTCGAATCCCGGTACAGTCGAGAGCGTCTCTTTTTCCACAGAATGATTTTAAATTCTTTGAAAATTTATGCTTTTACTTTGCTTTTAAAATGTGTAGCAAAAGCTAATTTGGTAACTATATTTGGTGTTATGAAACGAGTTTGTTGTATTTGTGGATATTTCTTGTAAAATGTAATGATTCAAAGAAATTATATTTTCAATATGATTATATTATATTGGGACCGTCCATTGCTCTATTTTAAAAAAGTGGTTACCAGTTGATAATTCAAAGTATCAGTGATCGCTAGCCACTACTTTTTCCCATCTTTCTGGCAGCATACGGATACCACGTCGGAAAAACGACTCGTTTTCCGAGGCTATCCACGAATCGACCCATTTTGTGGTATCTTCATAAGAAGTGAAGCGTTGTTCAGACAGACCATGAATCATCTATCAAAACAAGTGGCAATCAGAAGGAGCAATGTCTGGAAAATATGGCGGGTGGTGTAGGACTTCCTATTTAACTTTTTCCTAGTAGAATTTCACCGGTTTTGTACCATTGGGTAAACCGTTGGCATCCTGCAAAATCGACGTTTCTCGGCTTCCACTTGTATGGCACCCAATTTACTTGCTTTTGGATCATTCCCAGTGCATTTAAGCGTCTAGAAATGGTTGAATGATCAACTCCCAATGATTCTGCCAGTTCATCTTGCGTTTGCAGCGCCGGATTTAAGTTTAGCGGACCCCTGGGCAGTAATAGCGTGGAGGCCCCCTTGTAAGGGATCTATATCAATATCTATTGCATATTTGTTTAATTTCTCAAATATACAAAAATGACTGTATAATATAAGCGACATTCGCAATGTGCAAAATATTCATTTTGTGGGGTCCACCAGCTTGTGGGGACCCTCAAGCACGTGCCCCATGTGCCCATATGTAAATTCGCTACTGTGCGTTTGACAGGGGTCTTCATCGAGTAACATCTCCAAATTCTTATCTAGACATCTCTCAAAATTGATGCACGGTCCCAGTACATTTGAATTGGTTCTAGGGTTTAAAACTTTCAAAAACATGATGTGCGTGAAACTTTCATGTTGCTTGTGGAGTAGTGTTTGTAAACTTGGCCATATTTGAGAACAATAGATCCCTATCTTTATAAATTAAATTCACACGTGCAGGACGACTTCAGAATGCGAAAGTTGTGAAAACATGATTTCCAGGTTTGGAAGAGATTATTTTTCTGCATCAAGAATAATTCGGTAAAATATATTGCTCGAAAATGTGGCAATGAAAAGTTATCTGAGAATCTTGAGAATTCAGTACTTAATGCGACACGAATTCTCTTCGCTTGCTCGGACTTTAAAGGAGTTTCTTACACCCTCGATTTGAGGTTGAGATGCGGGTCCATACTTCTTTTCTTTTATATCTTTTTAAGGTTCAGGCTAAAAACTTTACCTCATATAATTCCATTATCTTTGTTTTAATATGATATTTTGCCTCTTCTATAAAATTATCTATTCAGTATAAAGCCAATGTCAAATTATGAATTTATTTATCAGAGCACATGAGCATTAAATATAACGTGTTTATGAAAAAGACTAAATCATCATTCGGAAACACAGTATTATTGTACGTTGAAAGGTGAATCCTGTTATTTTTGAGTATTCTTTAACATAAATTAATTAATGATCTCTCAAAAGAGGTTTTTTTTTAAATAAAACCTATTGTAAATCTTAATTAATCTCTTCAGCATATTACTTTGCATAGTATTGAAACAATTTTTTCAGTATTTACCTAGATTATTAACTAAATTTTCACATTTCATTATAGATCGAGAGTATTTTAGTGAAAAAAATATTCTCTCCCGTTCCACTTCGGTCACCCTATAAATTCTTGACTACGATTTGAGATTTATAGGATAGGTTACACAATCTGATCAATATCCATTATTGCGGTGAATTCAATATTACCATTACTTGAACGAGATTCCTCTCTGAAACCACGTACGAGTATATATCAGATATACATATACTGAGTCCCGTTACAGATTTCATTCGCGCCCTGTAACCTGAAAGAGCCATCGCGAACTAGCGTGTACGCCCATCGTGCGTCGGTGAAACGAAGCGATTGTTCTTAGCTCCATGAAAATGAATGACTAGGCGCGACTGGCGAGGATGAAAGCTCGAAAAAAGATGGAGAGAAATAAAGAGAAAATAAATATGGAACTGAAGGGTTGAAAGAGGATGGTCAGGTGAAAACAGAATGGAACGAGAAGAGATGCCAGAATGAGAAGGATGATCTTGTAAGATTGTCTACAGGTCAAAGATCATTCAATCTTCCGTTACAGAACTTACAATACCTACTATATTTACCACTTACCTATTTGAAAAAAATTTTTACATATACATCGAACAAAATTTGATTAAATCAACAGAAATATTTGAATTTCTTGGTTGAATTTATCAAAAATTGAAACAAAAGGTATTGTCAACTAATATAAATCTTTTCTTTGATACCCGTTCGGCAAATGCGGTTTTGGAGCCTTGGCGTAAAAATAATCGATTGCATGATCGATGATGAGTCCATATGTTGAAACTTACTTTTCCACACTAGTGACGGGGAAGTTTCGGAATATTCGAATTCCAACCTCGGTTGTTAGTTTACCGGGCTCTGCGTAAAAGAAATGCCACGTACTTATTGATTTTGTCGCATCAATAGATCGTGGAACCGACCATTTTTTCCGTTTCGCACCAGGTCCCAAAATCGCATCCCCTTTTGCTGTAGGGAGTATTTTGCAAAAAATATCGTGCATACTACGGAGCTCAGCCATTTAGGGACTCGACCTGAATACATCGGTCCTCGCCCCAAAACGCGTGAATTAGCTCCTAGGAACACAATATACTATTTCCTACTATCGGGGCATAAAATCGATTTTACTGCTCCGTGCGGGGCAAATATTTCCATTTTGTGACCCCCTAGTAGAAAAAAATCATGTGCGACACAGGAAAAACATTAATTTTACTCGTGTGGTTGTACTTAAAAAAACAAACTTTGTTGCAAACATTTTCATAATTAAGTACAAACAACAAACTTCGCAATCGCAAAATAATTTTGTTTTTCCTAGTTGCACAATATGCTATTATTTTTTCTAATCGAAAATTTTTCCTTTTAACGTCTGAAGTACAGTCAAATAGTATATTGTGCAACTAGAGAAAGAAACATTTATTTTGCGAGTGTGAAGTTTGATGCGCGAGCACAGCGAGGGTAACAACCACACGATTCGGGTCATAAAATGGAGTTTTTTGCCCCACGCGGGGAAATAAAATCCACTTTATGACCCGATAGAAGAATAAAAAAATTGCAAGGTACAGACATAATTGTGGTTCTATGACCTATATTATTTTGGAGATCTTCTGATAATTGATTCTTAACCAAGAAATTGATGACTTGATTATTTTACATTCACATTGCCATTATGAAATTTGACATGAAATACGAAACTAAGGAAACACATATGAAAAAAGTTGGAAGCATAATGTTATTGATATTCTGACACATTCTAGGAGACGAATGTCATTCGCTATTTTGCAACAGCTGATGTTTTTGAATCTTTGACTTGTTGAAGATTGGCAAATAAAATTGTAATAATTCTCTTGCATGTTTCTACTTAATTTTTAAGGCCGTGTGGTGAGGTCTGTCATCACCAATTATATACGACCGCTTTATTAATAAAATAATATTGTATTTTTAAAACATTTTCCGAAGAAGACAGCAGCGTAGAAAAATGTAACACATTATTTTCTTCTCCAGAAAATTTCTTTAAATCGTTATTTTAATTATAAAGCGGTCGTCTATAATTGGCGACGTCAGAGCCTACCATGCGGCCTTAAACGTATTTTTATAATTATCTGAGATCTTTAATTTCAACAAATTTATGAATCATGTTCATATTTCGTCCTTTTTATGCTTCACAATTTTCGAATAGATTCTTAATTTTCAATTTTCTCAACTAATCGATCCTAACATTTGGATTTTCATTCAAAGAAGCATATATTAGTTTTATTCTAGTTATAAAATTAGAGCTATCTGATGACTTTCATGAATGCGAAAGCTGGGGAAACTTTCGCTAATGATGTTATAGTCGCTACGAAAACTCTGATACCGAATCAAATGATCGTTGGAGCTGATATCCCTTTAGCACGCTAGGAATACGTAGCAGGGAGCATATATTTGGTTACTTCATCTAATTTCAAACAGTGTTTCTTTAAGACCATAGATTGACCGGGTCTCGAGATCAAATTCCTGTAAAAGTTTCTGTAAGACAACTTTTCTAGTTTACAAGTTATCTTTCCAATGATAACTACAACAGAGAACAATAAAGAATGTCTTCCAACTTCGTTTCATTGCAAATTTTGCAAACATTTTCATAATTAAGTACAATTCCCCGTATCCCTCCAGTTATATTTGCTCTAAAATAATGTTTTCCAAAAGTTGTAATAATAAGAAGTTAACAGGCCTTCTTTTTTCCTTTTATAATGTTTGTTAAACTTCCGAAAAGATGTGTATTTTACAAATTTAAAAAGTGAACATCGTTGGTGAACATTCTACACATTATATATAAATTAATAAGGAAGTATTGCACGATCTTATGTACTTTTGTGAACTAATTCGTCATATTTACTAGGTATACTAAATATTCTCGTCATGCACCACGACTGTTACATTGTATCACGTCAATTGCACCATTACGTGCATTACTTTCTGATTCTAACACGTGGATCAATAAGTCCCGGGACTGACACATAGATGGCGTTGCCAACAAAAGTTCTGTATGATTGTTCATGAGTACCAACCTTCAAAAGATACTTGTCAAAATTTCATGACATTCTGATGTTTGGTCCACGAGTTACAGTGATTTAAGTGACGCTAGTCTTGATATTCTCAAAACAATGGATTCGAAACAATTTCGTGTGTTGACTTACCATTGCTTTTTGATGAAAAAAAAACACAGTGCAAGCTCAGCAATGGCTTGAAAAGTGCTACGGGGACTCTGCTCCATCAAAAACAACCATTTGTCGGTGGTATGCTGAGTTTAAACGTGGTCATACAGACACTGAAGATGCTGAACACTCCGGCCGGCCAAATGAGATAGTTACACCGGAAACCATCAAAAAAGTCCACCAAATCGTTTTCGAAAACCGTAAATTGAAATTGCGTGAGATAGCTGACACCTTAAAGATATCATACGGCAGTGTGTACGCTATTTTGCATGAACATTTGTCTATGAGGAAGCTGTTGTCAAAGTGGGTGCCGCGTTTACTCACGGTGGATCAAAAACGACAACGTGTCGTTGATTCCGAGCGCTGTTTGGAGTTGTTTCGCCGAAATAAACCGAACGTTTTACGTCGGTATGTGACAATGGACGAAACCTGGATCCATCTCTACACTCCGGAGTCAAAGCGGTCGTCAGCCGAGTGGACTGCAGTCGGCGAGAAGCGTTCAAAGCGGCCAAAAACGCAAATGTGGGCCGGTAAGGTTATGGCCTCAGTATTTTGGGATGCTCATGGAGTTTTGTTCATCGAATACCTTAAAAAAGGTAAGACGATCAATAGCGAACGTTACATTGGCCAATTGATGTGTTTGAAGAACGAAATCGGTGAGAAACGGCTCCAAATGATGAAGAAAAAACAATTCACCGGATCTGGCCCCCAGCGACTACTACCTGTTTGCAAACCTCAAACAAATGCTCCAAGGAAAGAGATTCTACTCCAAAGAGGAAGTCATCACCGAAACGAACGCTTATTTCGAGGTCAAAGATAAATCGTTCTACAAGAAAGGTATTGAAATGTTGAAGAAGCGCTGGACTGATTGTGTTGCTTTTGAAGGAGACTATGTTGATGAATAAAGTCGAGTTTTGCCAAAAAAATGTGTTTTTTCTAGTTAGTCCCGGGACTTATTGATCCACGTGTTATAATGGTCTTCAATCTCATTATTTTAGTAAAAATAAGAATAGCAGAATCTCCTTTTCAGAAAACCCAGAAATTGGCGAACTTCACTTTAAATTATTACAATATATTTGTCACCTTAAGTTCTAATATTTTCTCTTGATAGGCAGTTTTCATTTTCTAAATTCAAATGAGTGTTACAAAAGATAACATTATTTCGCAAAATATTAGTGTTTTATTAACTTCCAAGGAAACTGGATTTGACCCAAACCAATTTATCTTTTCTATGTTGGTGCAATATATCACAGAGGCGGCTAACATCCTGCCATTATTATAAGTAAAAAAGGGATGGTGTAGTTTCGTCCTCAAGGCTTTAGTACCCACGTGCGCTCGTTCGCTGGATTGGTGCACGTGGGTGGTTCACATGGATTCACGTGTAATTCGACGACCAGGTGTGATCAGCACTTCCGGTGGATTATGCTCTGCACTTTTCGTTCATTATAATAAAGAAAATGATGCTTTTCCCAAACTTTTTGATGTCATTATAATTTTTCAAAGAACTGGTCCATTTTTTCTAATTCCAGTCATAATTATGACAATTGAATAAATATTCAAGTATTTCACAAGCCATTTGTAGTAATGACAATCTATTTATTCACTCAATTATTACATAGTTGATTAACATTTTTAACAAGTGTCATGGTCTGTGAAGTTGGCTCCCATGTCTATGAGAAAACATTCTTATCAATAGCATACGTTTGTCAAAGGTAGGCCCACATTTTTTCACCCATTAGTGTTTTTTTTTTCAGCCTTTGCTTAATTTTTATGAACATTTTTTAAAAAAATTATTGAGAACCACTGATAATAAAAAATTTATTATTTTAGATAACTAAACACTCAAGACAGTTTGTCCAAAATTTGTCCACGATTGTCCACATCACTTTCATTTGCCCACCCTTCAAAATTGAAATATTAAAGAAATTTTTTTTTAAAGAAAACCTAAACAAAAATTTTAAACAATTTCTACGTAGATGATAGAAAGCAAACTGATGAAATCTAAAAGAGGAAAATTATTCTATCTTTTCCAATCTCCAAAATTTCATTTAATCGATGAAAGACTTCTAATAGTCTTTAAAAAAGGTTGCAAGTCAAATGTTATATAAAATTGGATTGATCATGTTTTGTGCAACAAAAATCAAGAGAAGTCGTAAAATTAGTGAATTAGCTAGAACTATGTCGATTCCGGATGCGATCTGATCGATATGGCATTAATAATGACGCACTTACTGACTCCATAGCAGGTGGCAGACCGCATGAAAGTCACGACCTGACATTTACCTGCGCCCGCGCACTTACGGATTGCAAGCCGATCGCAATGTCATTTTTTCTTGTTACAAAAAATATGATATATGCGCGAATAGGGAAAAAAAGAGAAAGATTTACGAAGTTTAAAAAGAGAGGATAATTCAAAGTGTAATCACCTATAAGCTTTTAATTATTTATAATAAAAATACTGGCCAGTGCTTTGTCAAAACTCTACTTGCAATTAAGATAACCAGTACAATTTCTGTACGAGAGTTACCTTGTGTAGAAATCTTGTCACCTTACCCTATTTGGAATTATGATAGGGCCTAGACTAGATGATCTAGACTAGGAGAAACTGACAGGCGCCTATCAATCTCTGGCAAGACAATCTCTTTTATCATAGCGCGTAAACCTTGTAATTTATATATTAATTCAACATTACTTATTACACTTAAGTGTTGAATGTAATTGTGAGATCTATTGAATTTAAAATGTCTTTTTCACCTGCATCAATTAAAATTCCACTTATCATATTCCATTAGAATATCTAATAATCAATATTATTAAGATTTTATTATCTTTTATAAAATGACATGCTTCCGCCAACGTTCGTCGATTATAACTTTTTGCAATTCATTCACAAAGAAGAATAGTTTGAGGAACTTTACTAAACACATACTTAATATTTCAGAACAGTTAAGTTTAGGAAATTAATTAAAGTCAGATATACTCTAGTATTTAAGTTACTAGGAGATCAAATTTATAACGATAAGTTAATTCTAAATCATAAGTTGATAAGGTCGATATAATAGAGTTCCGTTAACACGGCAAGTGCTACACTCTTTTAATGATCGACATAATCGATTGAAGTGGTTTAGAAAAAATGAGTAATTACTTTATAACCAAATTCACATTCTCCTGACGTCTTAGGTAGCCAAATTTGTACTCTCTCAAAAATTTTGTTAAAAATTCAAGAGAATACAGCTTTGATTATCTGAGAGTTCAAAACAATGAAAATTGGACTGAATAAAATTTGTATAGAAATTGAAATTCGACTATTTAAAATGTTGACAACTTGTGGGTTTGGGGAAATGATTTTCAGATGAATGCTGTTTGGAACTTAAACTGTCGACAATTTGCATACACCCTGCAACAAGAAAATCTGTTAGAATGTAAAAAATTAATTTCGACTTCTCTTTTCAAATGTTGTAGATGTTAGAGATCTGACTATTTTGACCCTTATCTCTGCATTGTGTCCACCTACATGTCGAATAATTGGAACAAACAAAGCTGTTTGGAAACCCTCAATTGCAGAATCATCACGTGGATTTATTTTACATGTTAAAGTGAGAATTCATATTTAGTTTTGTTGATTCTTACCATTTATAAAAGATATTTTACTCTTTTATATCTATAAAATGAAATTCTTCTGCATAATGAAAATATTATATGATTATATGCATATGTTTTCATAATTTCAGGACGTTCAAGATCTTGAAAATCAACGTGATTCTCGACGGAATCAAATGTATGGTTGGAAGCTTCCTCTGCAGCCGTACGTAATTATTGTTGGTCCAAATTTGAAAGCAATTTCGGCTTCTTACATAAGCGTTGACAAAATTTTGTTTAAGGTTGATTCTCCTTTTAAAGCAGTGGATATATGCTATAAAATTTTTCATGTACTTAACGCTAAGTACCCTCCTGAAAGCGAACAAGTTTGGCTTTTATTGCAACAAAATTTATATAATTACGAAACTGAGTATGACAAAAAAATCAAGGGTGTCATAAGACTAAAGCAGAAATTCAAAACTATGATTTAAAAGTTCCTTACAAGCTAGTTGTAATATTAATCAAAAAATTGTATTCGCAGTATTTTATGGAATAGAAAAATTGCAAATAAAATTGCAAATGCTTAAGTGTTAACAATTTTACCTTTATAATTGTTTTAAAAGTTACAATTTTTATTCATAAAGTGATATGTATCTTTTAAAATAAATATCACTCTTTATTGTATATTGTATCTTGTTATTTCAATACAGCTTAGATTTATAGATAATTGAACGATCTTCACAACAAATTAAATTTGTTTACAGAGCTCATGAAATTTTCTCTATTTAATATCTCGTGTCATGAGAGAAATTTGAATAACCTCGGAATTTCATATTTCTCTTTCCGTGTATAGAAATATGTTTTATCTGTGCAAAAAATATTGCTAATTTAACAAAATTATGAATTTTCTTTAACAAAACGATTTTGTTCTAATAAAAAAAAGTATGCTCTCCTAACAAAATAATTTTGCTCTTTCAAAAAAATAATTTTTTTCTTGGAACAAAATAATTTTGTTGAATCAACAATAAGTTTTGTCATACTAACAAAACACTTTTGTTATCACTACAAAATTATTTGGTTGAGTGAAACGAAAAATTCAACAAAAAAATTTGGTTGGTCCAACAAAACATTTTGTCAGCTGTATATCAAACAAATTATTTTGTTGTGACAACCAAATTTTTGTTGGCACTACCAAACTGTTTTCTCAGTGTTGGTAGAATAGTCATCCCCCCTCCTCTCATATTTTTGCGACTTTGAGCTGCTGTAAAACTATTTTGGTAGGCTCTAGGAGTCCAAAGAGGTACTTGTATTAAAGCTTCGAGTTTCGAGAACAATCTGTGACTTTGCGGGAAGTTGCAGCTTGTTTCATGATAAAGCACCAGCTTATCAATCAACGTTAATGACAGATTGTTTGTCCAAAAATGGCATTTTGGCTTTTAAGCATTTCCCATATTCACCTTATTTGGCTCCGTACGATTTCTATTTGTTCGGGAAGTTTCATTTGGCCATGGACGGAAATCGTTGTGCAGACACTGAAGACATGCAAAGGTTGACGACCGCCATTCTGAACATAATTTCTACTGATAAAATGAAAATTCCTTCCAATTCGCTTCTTAACTGTACAATGCGGTGTATCAAGTCCAGAGAGATTTACTTTGAATAAAATAAATCAACTTTGCCATAAACAACTTGAACATCAATTTTTTTTGTTATGAAAATTTCCAGAAGCCTTCACGAAAATGCTCAAGACATACCTAAAAATTTTCGATTCACATTCTAATTTTTAGTACAGCTCAAACCAAAATATCGCATGTTTTCTTCTATATTAGCTCCCATTCACGCTACCCAAAATGTTTGAATGCATGCTAATTGTAAATTGTAAAGTATCTGATAAGCAGCTTATTATGAATAAACAGGCATCACAAAACCAGTCCTGGTGCTAACGTGTTTCGAGTTTCTCAGGAAATATTTCTAGACGTGGAAAAAGATATTTGAAACTCACCGATTACTGCAACTTGACTGACGCGAATGTTCTTGTATGGAAATTTTTATTAGATACACATTGCACGAGAAATTGTGAACATTTGCTCTTGATGTCTGAGGAAGATGAAATGTATCAAAGAGTCAGATATTGTCTTTCTATAAGTCTCCTTAGCGATATACAATTTAAAGTGACTGTGAATGTATTTTATGCATCTAAAACAAAATTTATTCCCAGCTACGTAAATAATATCGTGTTGTAGAAGATGGTACTTGTGTTTATATAACAATATTTTATTCGACATTGTCGTGTACCGTTGTTAATAGCGGTTTAGTCTGTTTGAGTTCAGTAATGTTGAAGTATCATTTGTCACTCAAGAGACACGAGAAGTGATCGGCGTGAGCTTATGTGATCTCTTCCGGTTCCGGAAGGGATTGCAAAGTCCGCGTGCCAGGGACTGCAACCGTCCGCAGATCAGAACGTTAGACAGATCGACAGACAGATAAATCGGTTCGTAGGTAGGTAGGTGCATATTCGTGGCCGATACATGTCATGATTTTTTATCGACCGAGAAAATGTTTGAGCTGCTCCGATCGAGACGTATGTACACATCAAGTTTTACGATTGCTCTCATACATTAATGTAAGTGCTCCGCGGCCTGTCGCGAATAAATGACCGGCAAGCAACATCAACTAGACAGAAGAAAGGCGAATGTGCAGTTGTGTTTATATTTCAGAGGAGCTATGATCACATTTCAAAGGAGAATTTTTCTTTGAACATACAAAAGTTTTTATTTTTATTTTCTTAAACTTCTTCAAATCTTCCCAACTCTTTTAAATATTTCAGTCGATTATGTCGATGATTAGAAGAGTGTATCATTCACCATGATAACCGAACTCTACCATATCGACCCCATCAAACTGAGATTTAGAATTAACGTCATTTAAAACCAGATGGAATTTTCAATATATATTTAAACAATTTGTTCTGTGAAAAAAGGAACGCTTCCACTCCGCTGGGTATCGAGCCCAGGACCTTTCGATTCGATTGTCGACATAATCGACTGAAATGATTTAGAAAAATTTGTATATAGTTCATGATATATCCGTGGCCAAATTGGCGTAAATAGATTCTATGAGAAAAGTTTTGTGGAACCTCCGTAGCTCAGATGATAGAGCATTCGACCGGCAATCGAAAGGTCCTGGGCTCGATACCCAGCGGAGTGGAAGCGTTCCTTTTTTTCACAGAAAAAATTATTTAAATCATTGTATTGTTACTGAACGGTATTTAAAAATATTCTAGTTATAGGTAAATTGCTAGAAGAATAACTACTTTTGACCTAACTTACTTAACTATGGAACTACATTAAAAGGTTAGTTCTACCTGGTACAAACAAGTCTGTTTGCAACACATGATTAAGACGCTCTGTAACCTGTGACCAAGATCTTGCCTTGACACTTGGTACCTCCTTCATGACTACTCACCAACACATCGGGTAAAGGATATAATTTTTGGTTTAGTGAATGCTAGATGCTACGCTGGATTACCCTCCCAATATTTTCCATCTGAAAATGAATCGATATAATCTTTCTGAAAAATTCCTTTTGAATTTTCTTCAATTTTCATTATTGAAATGGAATGGCAAAATGTATCTATATATATATATATCCATGACTATCCCGACAGATCAATTTTCACATCTTATTTACTTTATGCCAAAATTCTATTCCTTCAATTCTTCATATTTTCATCCTTCTCTATCCTCAACGTATACATATTTATATTTTTGTATTCTTAATATATACACGTTAATTATTTGCTATCTTCCATCTGTTCTATCCTATACCCACAGAGATCAATTTCTATATCTTCTTTACTTTATGCTAAAGTTTTATTCTTTCAAAGCTTCATATTTTTATCCTTTTCTATCCTTAACGTATACACGTTTATATTTTTGTATCATTATTCTATACACGTTAATTATTTGCTGTCTTCCATTTGTTCTATCCTATCCCCGCTGATCGATTCCTATATCTTATTTACTTTATGCTAAAGTACTATTCTTTCGAAGCTCCATATTTTTATCCTTCTTTATCCTTGACATATACACGTCTATATTTTTGTATCCTTAATCTATACACGTTAATTATTTGCTATCTTCCATCTGTTCTATCCTATACCCACAGAGATCAATTTCTATATCTTCTTTACTTTATGCTAAAGCTTTATTCTTTCGAAGCTTCATATTTTTATCCTTTTCTATCCTTAACGTATACACGCTTATATTTTTGTATCCTTATTCTATACACGTTAATTATTTCCTGTCTTCCATTTGTTCTATCCTATCCCCACAGATCAACTTTTATATTTTCTTTACTTTATGCTAAAGTTTTATTCTTTCGAATCTCTATATTTTCATTTTTCTGTATACTTGACGTATACACGTCTATATTTTTGTATCCTTAATCTATACACGTTAATTATTTGCTATCTTCCATTTGTTCTATCCTATCCCCGCCGATCAATTTCTATATCTTCTTTACTTTATGCTAATGTTCTATTCTTTCGAATCTACATATTTTTATCCTTCTCTATATGCTCAACTTATACACGTCTATATTTTGTATCCTCAATCCATACACGTTAATTATTTGCTATCTTCCATCTGTTCTTTCCTATCTCCACAGATCAATTTCTATATTTTCTTTACTTCATGCTAAAGTTTTATTCTTTCGAATCTCTATATTTTCATTTTTCTCTATACTTGACGTATACACGTCTATATTTTTGTATCCTTAATCTATACACGTTAATTTTTTGCTATATTCCATCTGTTCTTTCCTATCTCCACAGATCAATTTCTATATTTTCTTTACTTCATGCTAAAGTTTTATTCTTTCGAATCTCTATATTTTCATTTTTCTCTATACTTGACGTATACACGTCTATATTTTTGTATCCTTAATCTATACACGTTAATTTTTTGCTATATTCCATCTGTTCACGCCGATCTATCCCTTCCTTAATATATAAGCGCAAATTTTGTTTTATTTCTTTCACAATCTAAAACCGTTTTTACCTTTATCAATCCCTATGTTTTTGTCTTATTCGTGTTTAATTATTTGAATCCTTCTCTATCTAGTTCACAATCGTTACTTATCATTTTCAATCCCTATCCATTTATTCATGTCTATTTGTTTAATTATTTTAATATTTTCCTATCGTTGTATTTATTTTATAAAGGGATTGAATCTATATGACTATAAATATCAGAATTTCAACGTAAACATAGCTGCGTGTGGTTAGGTCTGATAATTATTCTATAAGTTGAGCTTTTCCAGTCAAAATCGAGTTTAATTCATGCTTAACAAGAGGAATATATCATAATTTATTATTAGGGCTACAAAACTACCTCGAACTTTATTTTTAATTTGTAAAAGTGGTATTATATGACTTTTCTGTTATCTAAATCATATGAATGGCATATGAAATTTAATATACTAATTTATATTAAAATTGCAAACATTTCTAACAGTGTAGATTGATCATCATCTTTTCTCACTCTCAGAGCTGAGTAACTATTTCAAATGAATCCATTTCAAATACCTATTTGAAATGCAAAATGACAGTTTCCATTTTGTATTTTAAATAGGAAGAAGAAAACCATTTTGCATTTTCCATTTTAAATAGGTTTTCAACCTATTTTCAACTTAAAATACTATTTTCTAGTTTTTTTTTGGTTCTGCCTTGGACAAGTAAAAGCGCATGTTGGCTTCCCACCGGAGAAATGCTGCCATTGGTCAAAATTTTGCGCGCGATTTAAAATCGAATTAATTTAATTCGATATTGAATCGCGCGCCAGTTTACAGCCGATGGCAGAATTTCTCCAGCGGGAAGCCAACACGCGCTGCTCGCATGATTTTGTACCCAAAAAGAAGATCCATGGGGGACACAATATTCGAGAAGCAATTGCTACTTAAAGCAAATGAACACATCCGCAAATAATAGTAAATATTCTTGATGTAATTTTTTGTATTATTAAAAATCCATTTTGCATTTTGAACTAACCTATTTCAAATATACATTTTGCATTTTTCATTTTAAATGGATTTTGCGAAAATATTTTGCATTTTACATTTTAGATACATTTTGAGAATCATTTTACCCAGCTCTGCTCACTCTATAAGTTTTTACTAACAGATCAAAGGTCAATTAAGATATTTTACAAATCCTTGGTCTGACCAAAAATGCCTTTTCTACTTGAAAGTCTCTTGGTCAGGTCTGTTGGTAATTTACTTAACCTCATGATCGTACATCTCCAACTAATCTTGAATAGAAGAAAAAAGATATAAAGTTGAAGAAACAAATGAGCTGGAATCTCGACGAAATGAAAAACCGACGACGCGGCTGGGCGCGTCCCGGAAAGAGAGTCTGGGATCCGATCGTGGCAGAACCATCGGTATAAGATCCTCTCTGACCCGACTAGATGGCAAACGACTGGACGTAAGAAGCCTGGTCTGATTTATGGATGCTCGAAGGCTGCATTCACGTGCAGCGTGCGCATAAGGTAAGATCTGCTTCCACTTGGAACGCAGGGAAAGCTCGCCAAGTGCACAATATACGCGTTAGAACGACGATGTCATCGTTGACGATGCATAAGCTTCCTAGAGCCATGAACCGATACCAGTCGATCTCTAAAGTCGATCGATCCAAGTCGCGAATTGACTCGAGTTGTTGAATACGATTAAACGATTTCACCGGTTGATGCACTGGACGCCAGCAGTTTATAGATCTTGTCCCATTCTACTTAAGTGCATTTTCTTCTGATTGTAAAATCTCTGCCGCAATCGCCAATTACATTTCGCTTTTAATGGTCATGAGCAAAATGTAATCTGATTTAATGTATAATAAATAATTTTTAAATGTTGTACTTCAAATTAGTATATAAATATCATTTTTTACTTCATTGAGAAGTTTCTGCATATGTGTATTTTTTTATTAAAATACTATTCATTCTATAAAATTTTTGACGGTGGGTAATTCTCATATAAAAGTTAACCCTCGGTCCTAGTAGTCGTTATTGACAAAAATTTTAAAAATGATTCTGCTGCGCAAGAGTGCGGATATTTACTTTGATAGCTTTTAAACCATAAAATAATGGGAGTGTCCTATAAATGTACTTGAGTTTCAATGTATTTTTTAAATTAAGGAGCTATACTTAGAAAAATGTTTGCTGTTACATAAACCGAAAAATGTGTAGATTATTCCGGTGATGGATATAAAATATATATACGTAATAATATTTAACGATTATTGAATGCAAATGACTTAGATAATAAATTATTTATTTACTAGATAAACAATAATTAATGAACAAATTTCGTAAATTTTATTTATTTTTTACGATCACTAAAATTCGTTCTTAAATATTGAAATCCTTGGAATTACTTGAAATTTGGAAACTCAATGGTATTAATAGATAAAAAATATGTGTACAGAAGTTTTTAGTGTTCTGTTCTTTAAATGATTTACGTAATTAAAAAATATATGTGAATATATCCTGAGGCGGTGATTAAGATTGGTGACCCATTAAGAATAAGATCAGAACCCTGATGTCATTTTCGATCCATAGAGAGATCGCTTTAGAGTTTGAGATTCTATGATTCCACACAGCGTAGCCAGTTCCTAACCCTTTTCAATCCCTATTTGGTATCTGCGCCATGGGTTCCCTTATAATATATGTAGAATGCATGTATACACTTCGATATAAGTCCACACTTTCGTGTAACAATATTAATCCAAACATAACATCCATGACTTTAAGGCCATGACTTAGCCAGACCATGTGACTAAATGGCATTTTATATTCATATAAGATAAATTTTTTTGTACCCTTACTGATTTTAAAGACATGATAGTATACAATGAGTAATTTTTGCTTGATTCTTTTTGCAAAAATTTTAGAGCTAACTTTAAGGGGTCATTCTACTATCTCACTTTTGAAAAACCGATTTTTTTGTTGTTGCATTTTTCGATAGGTTATATATTCAAAAATATAAAGCAGAAGGAATATTATATGGAGCAGGGATAGCTGATTGAGAGAAAGTAACTTTTTTTACAATTTTTATGTTCTGAAAACTTTAAACGGGTTTTTGTCGAAACAGCGTTTTTGCGCTCGGCGCGCACGTTTTCTCAAAAAGTTTTCAACCGATTACTATCAAATTTTCTACGTTTATTCTAAATGTAAACATATATGGAGTGACGAAGTGGCTTTTAAAATTTTTTATTTCATCATAGTTAAATTAACAGAAAAAGAGCAAGAAAAGTTGATTTTTAAGCATTTTTGTTTAAACTGTCGCCATTTTGTTATTTTGCAAAATAAAAAAATCCGCTCCGTCACTTCAGAGGTATGATCATAACAAAAAAAAATTTTTTTTGATTTGTTTCAAATTATGCTGACTGGGGATATCGTGCGCGTCGTAGACATGCCTTTTTCTTAGATACTCTATTCATTGCTAAATATTACGCAAACTAAACAATAATTTCATGTAAAAAAATTTGTTTGTAAACTTTGAGACTCACTCAAAAAGAATTCCAGTTAAAACAACTGAAATTCCGGTTAGGCCATATTTAACATTATTTTCTGTTTAAAATAACTAGAAATTCAGGTTACACTAAAAATTTTATTTCAATGACACCTTAATTGCCGATGATTTTTTCAGTTGCTTTTCCATTACAAAATTATTTGTGAGATTTATACTGAAACAAACTATAGAGACGTTCCTTATTATATATAACGTTTTTTCTCCAAGATTTATTATTATTTTTATTATTTGAGGAGTTTACTTAGCTTTAAAATTTACTATGAAAAAAGAATTTGAAAGCAGGTATATTCAAGATGATTGAGATTTTTTTTTGTATCCCTATTCCATAAATAACTAACATTTTAGAAAATATTTATTGATCAATATAACGATTTGAGAAACTTTAATGCAGCATCCCTATTAAAGCAACTGACGAGCGATAATGAAGCAAATTGCCAGAGGTACAATTCTCACGGCAACTTCCTGATTAACTTAAAAAAAAATTATTAATATTCTAAGCAGCCGACCTCCAACCTGCATCTACTACAAAGTAGTGAGCTTAGTCATGTTTTGCTGATGCTCGGTTCATAGATGACAACCGTGGCCAACAAGTCTTGATGCTGCTGTCCAATGATATTGTTCAATGAAATGATTATCGCTATAGTACATGCATACTATGAAACATGTAATATTTAACATTGTATGTGTGTTTTGGATCTAGACTTTTTCCTCTTTTTAATTTTGTTATGTTCAATAACTATTTTGTACATTACGTATTCCGCAATTTCCCACATTAATTATCTTCATTGATTTATTCAAAATTTCTCTATATCATGTTTTCAAAATGAAAGAAAACATATTGTGAGGGTCAAAGATCATCCCCTCTCCGCCTTTGCGATTACATTCAGGAAACAAGAAACACATGTGAGGCTTCTTCCACACTGTTAGAAATTTCTGTATTAAACTTCCATTACATGTAATGGAAGTTTTTTTCAGTAACGTATATTAAATTTAAAATACTTTCATCTTAAAAATACAAAATTCTATTTGAGTTTTAATATATATGTTTTTTTTTTTTGTGAGGAGGAAAAATGGCAAAATCTTTTATAGACGTTGTACAGGACTCTCCTAGGACGGGTCTAGGCATACCTGTTAAAACCAAAAAACCCTCTCTCTCGAACCAATACACCACCCGCGGAACCAACTTTCGGCTTTAAACTTCACGGGTGGTTGGTTAATATATATGTATTATATTATGTATTATATATGTATTGGATCTATAAATTAATTCGTGCAGTTTGCTAAGAGATGGCGTAACTTGATTATTATTCCGTCGTTCCAATATTCCGAACATGCGTTGGAAAGCTACTATCATTGTGCGTTTTTTTCAGTATATGTCATTCATTTGAAGCGTAAACAACAATAATTTTTTTTCACTCATATATGTCGAACTTTGTGCCTGAAAAAGTGTTTTTGTGGAGAGTTCTTCTTCATTACTTTAATATGAAGGAAACTGCTGCCGTAAGTCATCGTATTATGGTGGAAGTTTAGGGTGAACATGCTGTAGCTGAGCGAACGTGCCAAAAGTGGTTTGCACGATTTAAAAGTGGTGATTTTGGCTTGGAAGACGAAGAACGTCCTGGGCAGCCAAAAAAGTTTAAAGATGAAGAACTGGAGGCATTACTCGATGAAGATTGTTGCCAAACACAAGAAGAAGAGCTCGCAGAATCTTTGGGAGTCACTCAAGCAGCCATTTCAAAACGTTTAAAAGTGGCAGGATACATTCAAAAGCAAGGAAATTGGGTTCCACATGAACTCAAGCCGAGAGACGTTGAAAGGCGGTTTTGCATGTCCGAAATGCTGCTGGAACGCCACAAAAAGAAGTCATTTTTGCATTGGATTGTTACTGGTGATGAAAAATGGATCCATTACGACACCCCGAGCGCAGAAGATCATATGTGAAACCCGGTCAAGCAGCCAAATCAACGGCAAAGCCGAATATCGATGGCGCGAAGGTAATGCTCTGTATTTAGTGGGATCAGAAGGGTGTGCTGTATTATGAGCTGCTAAAACCGGGTGAAACCATTAATGGAGAACGCTACCGAACACAATTAATCCGTTTGAAGAGAGCAATAGCCGAAAAACGCCCGGAATATGCGACAAGACACGAGGAAATAATTTTCCATCATGTCAACGCTCGGCCCCATGTTGCTATTCCGGTTAAGAACTATTTGGAAAACAGTGGATGGGAAGTTTTACCCCACCCGCCTTATAGCCCAGGCCTTGCCCCTTCTGACTACCATTTGTTCCGGTCGATGCAGAACGCCCTCACTGGAATACGGTTCACATCAGAACACGGTATCAAAAATTGGCTTCATTCATTCTTGGCTGCCAAGCCGTCGCAGTTCTTTTGGGATGGAATCCACAAATTGCCAGGAAGATGGAAAAAAGTCATAGCTTCAGATGGGCAATACTTTGAATAAAACTATTGTACATGTTTTTCTTAAATAAACGTTCAAATTTGGAACAAAACCGCACGAATTAAGTTATAGATCCAATACATATGTATTACATATGTATATATATATTAATTTTAAAAGATTTTGATTGGAAAATTATTAAATTTAATATGAATGTATATTAATTTTTCATAATATACAAATCTATTAATTTTTATTTACCACGTGTATATTACCAGGGGTGTTGGTTGAAGTTTGCCGGTTTTTTCAATAAAGAAAACACTTAATTCTCAAGGGAATCTCAAAAAAATTTTATTCAAAGTATTGACCATTGGATTCTACACATTTTGCCCATCTTTCAGGCAAATCATGGATACCATTCCAAAAAAACTTTTTCTCTTTCAAGGCAAACCATTCCAGGAGCCATTTTTCGACTTCTTCAAAATTGGCGAAGCGCTGCTCTGCGAGTGACTGTCCCATCGATGCGAAAAGGTGATAGTCGGACGGGGCGAGGTCTGCAGAGTAAGGCGGGTGCGATAATATTTCCCAATTCAATGCTTTTAATGTGTTGGTGTGGTACCCATTTTCCATACCTTTGGATTTTTCCCATGGCTTTTAAACGTTGGCAAATTGCTCCTCGGGTCACATTTAGTGTCTGTGCCATTTGTTGTTGCGATTGGGTTGGGTCTTCATCCAATAACGCCTGCGATTCCTCGTCTTCGAACTTTTTCGCTGCACCAGGATGTTCATTGTCTGTTAAATCGAAATCTCCCCTTTTAAATTGACGAAACCATGTCTCACATATTCTAATGACTGGGGCATGTTCACCATAAGTTTCTACCAGCAATCGATGAGCTTCAACTGCTTTTTTCTTTAGATGAAATAAGAAAAGCAACGAATGCCGCAAATGCGATTTACTTGGAACGAAACTCGACATATTCACTGAGGTAAACAACTATGATGTTATTATTTTGGCAGAATATAATTGTGTATTTTTGAAGGTTATTGTCCATAGAAAAATATGACATAGATGCCAAATCATAGTAATGTATACATATCTCTAGCGACATCTATGAGTAAAACCGGCAAATTTCAACTAACACCCCTGGTAAAGTCTATTAAAATTAATAAGGTTGTTAACTGTGCAGATTTTATGGTTTCTAAATCTGAATTAATCAATCTTGACTAACTTTGGATAAAATTTATTAATGTATTATCGTGATTGTCTTCACTTTCAACTAGTATAAGGAATTCTCACTAATTCAAGGGTCATCGAATTGACACTTCCAAATATAATAAAAGTGACAATCGGCTTGGTATAGGGTCGATACTGGGCCAAATTTCGGCTGAAGGTCGGTAAATTTAAACAGTCGACAAAGGCCGTCGTCGTCGGTCCAGCACTTGACTGTTGCAAACGGCGACGCTGGCCCAATAACAATAGCCGACTGTTGACTGCCGAGATTGCACCAATATTGTGCCGTATTATCAGCTTCGGCAATTCGCACTTGGGTGATGATATTGAAGAAATAGTTGGAGTCTGATACTTTCACTAGCGTGGAATTCTCGTTTGATATTCTTATTTGCGAGGAAAGGTAAGGTAAGGAGTATTACTCTAATTCTCATAAATGAAGAATATTGGATTCAGGTTTTAATCCGCTTTGGAGAACAATAATAATTATTGTATCGTTGTTTCGTCATGCGTCGTGGCTATGGATGCATTCACACGCCACGCCCAAGTATGAAGACCACCAAGTATCGTAGGCTACCTGTGGGAGAAATTGCTTTTCTTCTCCTATGACATTCACTTCCTTTCTTCTGCCTCGATTTATCTCTTCACTTTTGCGTTTCTGTGCATACTGCTCATGTAACAGATAAGCAAAAGTGGGTATGTACAAACTGCAACATATCAAACCATTCTCCTATTTTCTTTAACTTTAATCTTGACACTAGCTATTATTTAAATTCTTATTATTTTCCAGCCGAGAGCTCACTGTGAATCGAGAGAATTCTCAAATAAACTTGAAGGTCACTAAATATCTTTATTTAGATCCGCTTACAAAGATAAGTTCCTCTTGTTCCTGGAAATTAATGTAGAACGAATTTGGAAATGGATTATTGGATAATTTCTAACGTATTTTTACAGTAAAGTTTGCTTGCAAATAGTAAAGTACGTTATTTTGTTCCTGATCTTAATAAAATAATTAAAATTCAGAATGGCAGTGTTACAGAACAGAAAAAAAACATTATGTAAAATCGAGTTTAATAAAAAATATAAATATAACGTATCACTCAATAAGTTTCCAGTCTGACATATAGATGGCACCACTGTTGTCAAGTACATATGATTTCTGGATAGTACTAACCTTCAAACGTTAAGTGTCAAAATTTCATGACAATCTGACGTTTAGTTTAGAAGTTACAGAGGTTTTGGTGAAGCAAAATTTGTCATTTTCAAAACAATGAATAAAAAAGAGTATGCCGAATTTAAAAGCGGTCGTACAAACACTGATGACGCTGAATGCTTTGGCCGCCCAAAATCAGCAGTTGTTCCGGAAAACATAACAAAAGTCCACTAAATAGTTTTGGGTGATCGTAAATTAAAGTTGCGTGAGATAGTTGACACCTTGAAGATATCAGAAGGTAGTGTGTTTACAATTTTGCTCGAATCTTTGGGGATGCGTAAGTTGTTTTCGAAGCGAGTACCGCGTTTTCCCACACCCGACCAAAAACAACAACGCGTCGAGGATTCAGAACGGTATTTGGAGCTGTTAAAGCGAGCTAAAAGGGATTTTTTGTCCGCCGTACACCGAGAGTAAGCCTTGTCGGTATCGTTTTGCGTGCGGAAAGTGGATTTCCCACCACTGAAAATGACACCAACTCGGCAAACTATCGGTATACAGGGAACAAAAAAAATCGTTCGTATCACGTGGGGAACGTATCTAACTGCGCTAACGATTCGCGACGAGGACCGAGGCGACACGAAGGATTCGTGACCAGCCCTTCCGTTAGAATACGCCTTTCCGCACTTGATACGAAATATACTATTCCGCGTCCGTATGGGACAATAGATGAAACATGGATCCACTACTGCACACCTGATACAAAAAGATTGTCAGCTGAATGGACAACTGCTGGTAAAAGTCGTCCAAAGCTACCAAAAAGTCAACAGTGGTCTGTCAAGGCATTTTGTTTATCGACTATCTTGAGAAAGATAAAACTATTACATGGCATTACTGGATCGATTGAGCACATAAATCAAGAAAAAACGACTTCACATGCAAAAGTAAAGAGTGCTGTTCCACCAAGACAATACACCGTGCCATAAGTCCATAAAAACTATGGTCAAATTGAATGAATTAAGCTTTGAATTGTTTCCTCACTCACCATATTTTCTAGATCTGGCCCCCAGTGCCTACTGGCTCTTTGCTAACCTGAAAAAAATGCTCCAGGGAATGAGATTTGGCTCCAATGAAGAAGTAATTGCCGAAACTGAGGCCTATTTTGATAGTAAAGGCGAATCATTCTACAAAAAAGGCATCGAAAAGTTTGAGAAGCGTTGAAATGAATGCATTACGCTTGAAGTAAACTAACTTAACGAATATAGTCGAATTTCTCGACAAAACTGTGTTTTTTTGGTTAGACCGGAAACTTATTGAGTGATGTGTTATACAGGGTGGGCCATCTAACATTTGGAATTTGAATCGGCTATAAAAAAAAACTTATGGATATTTTTTCAAAAGTATGGTTTTTTTAGAAAGATTGAACCTTTCCTTTTAAGAATGAAACATAGCATTATTCAAATGACTGCCACGGCTGGCCTTACAGTACTCCATTCGATCAAGCCAATTTTTCAGTACATTTTCGATTGTTTGGGCTTCAATCCCATAAATGGCAAATTCGATTTCGTATTTCAAGGCCTCAATCGTATCGGAATGGTTAGCGTAACACTTATCCTTAACGGCTCCCCACAAAAAATAGTCCAATGGGGCCCAAATCACAGCTCCGAGGCGACCAATTGACATCAGAATATCGGCTGATTATTTTATCTTCGATAACGGTGCGCAAAAGAGCGATTGTTACGTTGGCTGTGTGTCAAGTGGCCCCGTACTGTTGAAACCAAATGTCGTCCATGTCATCCTCTTCAATTTTTGGGAAAAAAATTCGTTGAACATGGCACGGTAACGTTCGCCATTGACCGTGACGGCGACTCCTTGCTCATTTTCAAAGAAAAATGGCCCAATGATGCCACCGTACCAAAATCTGCACCAACAGTCACTCGTTGTGGGTGCATCGGCTTCTCAATGATGATGTTTGGATTTTCTGAGCCCCAAATCCGACAATTTTGCTTATTGATCTTATTGCCTTTTTGCCCAAACGATCAAATATGTACTCAAAAATTGGGTTGATCGAATCGGGTACTGTGAGGCTAGCCGTGGCAGTCATTTGAATGATGTTGTGTTTCATTCCTGAATGGAAAGGTTCAATCTTTCTGTTAAAACCATACTTTTCAAAAAATATCTATAAGATTTTTTTTATTGCCGATTCAAATTCCAGATGTTAAATGGTCCACTGTGTATATATGTTTATATAGAAATGTACTTTGGAGTTAAAGTTTTGCTCAATCAACATTCAAAAGGTTTGATTGCAACGAAGCTTCCAGTTATGAGAAAATATGGTTCAACTTTGACCATGTCGGATTGACATTTTTGTTTGTCAATGTCAGAGTCAACTTGCGACAGTGACAAAAAGTGAAATCTCACTTTTTCATGAACTCTAAAAAAAGACTTTAAATTGGTTAAATCTTTGTTTTTAATGACTATAAAAATGGAAATTTTTATTGCTATCATAAAAGGGGAAATTTAAAAGAAATCCGTTCTACACCAATGTATTTGATGTTTTGAAGATTATCTAGCGGAAAAAAATTCGGAAAACAACCCCGTACCTCGTTTTACATTGGCGCCCTTCAAGTGCATAAAGTTATAACTTAGAATATAGGTTTCAATTATTGAGATTTATACTAAATATTCAAAATAGATGGTACATTTGATTTATTTCAAAGAAGGGCGTCAATTCGAGTGTATCCGACTAATTCACTCACAAAAAAATTATAAAAATTTAACTGTTTCAAATTTAGCCGATACCATATTGAGTTTGTTATTTTATTTGAAATAAGAACATTGAAATAAACTTGGGTATTGTCATGTATTTAGAAGCGGTTTAACTTGGAATTCGAATATAAGAATAACTTTTGAAATTTGATCAACCAGATATCTCTGGTCTGGTCCCACACTACAGCTACGCTGACCCGTCGTCTCAGTTTCAATTTGTGTTCGCACTTAAAAGAAACATTACCCAGAGAACAGTCTCGGACATGGGGGGCGATTTGTGTGTGGTCCTATATTCTATACAAATAATCTAGTACGACCGCATCTACAATCATTTTTTATCAATCCAATTGATGTCGTTTAGTCTCTTATTCAGAATGCAGAACGAAATAGGTAGAAATTTTTTTAAAGCCTTCTTTGGTTTCTTTAATGGCTCCAGGTTGTTAATGATAATAAATAATTTCGAAGAATTCATTAATATCATTCTAATTTTAATATTGAATAATTTGAGCTAATTCTGAAATATATTTTTTTAAATTGATAGTCCAAATTTTACGAGTTTTTGGTAATGGCTTGTATAATAAGAAAAAAGATCATTATGATGCATGATTGAAATCGATAATTGGGATCGAGCAATACTTAAATCAAACTTTAAAGAATAAAATCGAAGTAGAAGTAAAAAGTCACTTCTTGCAAGAATAATAAAGTTTGTATTTATATTACATAACAAAAATATACAGAAGCATTCCTCAAAGGACTAATTGTTTGCAAAATTTCATAAGTGTTCAAATTGAAATACGAACCGATTATTTTCCAGAGTTCTATAAGTCTGTAAATTTTTGTTGAAATTGACGAGTCAAACCTGTCACCGCCAACATAGGCAGGATTTTCAAGTAAGCGCCTTTTTCTATCTAGGCGCATAGCTGGACCATTCACAATTTTTTCAGTGTAACATTTGATAAAAAATTCAATAATTAAAAAGTGGTTTTAACTGATTCTTAGTAAGTATATTTAACTGCGTGTGGAATTGAACTAAGGCAAACTGAAATTTACAAAGTAAATACCTGTGGCCCTCGTTTTGCGTTTCGGCTTATTTTCAATAAAAACGTCAAAAATTTTACTGATTTATATGTAAAAAGCATTCTTCTATCCAATTACTCAGAAAAGAAAAGTATACATAGAAAAAATCTGTTGCATTTACTGAGTCAATAAGTTGAGATAATGTTATTATAAATTTGTTCCAAATTTACATGACTGATTTGTCGATAAATATTATAGAAAGGTCTGATAAATTCAGATTTTTAATCAAATTTCTTATTCTGTAAATTTAACACGCATTTCTGTAATATTTATCGACCAGTCTATAATTTTTACAAAAAAGTGGTAGATTGTACTGAAATATCACTTGAAGTAAGGAAAATTTGATGCTGTCACTATTTCAATTTATAGACTCAGTAAATGTAATAGATTTTTGTTCTCTATACCATAAAATCAGGTACTATGAAAAACCATTTTATAATACCCCAGTTGGACCAATCCGTATTGTGACGACGTTCAAAAAAAATTCAGTACTGCACCAGTACTGGTTAGCCGCTACTGACTTGCCGTGACTGGCGCAGTAATGGCTATCATTAATATTTAGTACAGCGCCTGTACTGGGAAGACAGTACTGTGCCCGGACTGGATAGCCGCTACTGACTTGCCATTACTGGCACAGTACTGGCAGACTACTAAAGCATTATTCTACACTGAAAATAGAATTCCAAATATAATTTTATTTAAAATTCACAGTTATTATTACATTATAATAATATCAGCCATATATCTTTAACAATAACTACAGAAAAAATTTATCTTACATAAAATATCCACGAAATCTTCAAACATTTCAATAATTGTATTGAATTATGCATTTTCTACTTCATTTGATTTTATCATCTTCAAGTAATTATTTTTCGAAATTTAATTGAAATAGTTGAAGAAATTTCAAATATTTTTTGAAATTTGATTGTAGTACTCAAGTTGGTTGAAATAGCTAACAGATTTGGAAAAAATCATTTGGTAGAAATAAGCGTAGTCGAGTGGTTAGCGTGCGTTAATTGTAGGTTGTAGGGTGCGTCGTTAGGTAGATTGTAGGTTCGAATTCCGTAGGTAGGTCAATTTTTATAAAATAAATTCCACGAAAACTTGAGTGGGAAAAAATAATTAATATAAATAAGTTATCGAATGCTCTATCATCTGAGCTACGGAGGTTCCACAAACCTTTTCTCACAGAATCTATTTACGCCAATTTGGCCACGGATATATCATGAACTATATACAAATTTTTCTAAATCATTTCAGTCGATTATGTCGATAATTAGAAGAGTGTATCATCCACCCTAATAACCGAACTCTACCATATCGACCCTATTAACCTGTGATTTAGAATTAACGTCATTTAAGACCAGATGGAATTTTCAATACATATTTGAACAATTTTTTCTGTGAAAAATTATTTAATTATTTATATAAATTATTTATACAGTCCCGAATTATAGTGATCATTACTGTACCAGTACTGGTTGCCGGTACAATCCAAGCGCTGGTTAGACAGTAATGGCATGCCTGTATAACCCCAGTACTGATTGGTACTGGCATACCGTAGTCAGCAAGTACTGCCAAGCCAGTACCGGTAAAGTATTTTCACCCCCTTATTGCGCTAGTACAGGCACCAGTACAGCACCATTATTTATACAATCTCGGATTATAGTGATAAATACTGTAGCAGTACTGGTTGCCGGTACAGTTCAAGTAGTGGTTAGACAGTAGTGTCATGTCCGTATAAGCCCAGTACTGATTGGTACTAGCATCAGTACTCAGACAGTACCGGAAAAGCATTACCCCCCCCCCCCCCCTATTGTGCCAGTACATGCACCAGTACTGGTTGGCAGTACCACGCCCGTATCCGGCAGTACGGGTGTAGTACTGCGCCCTTTGTTAAAGTCTGATTGGGGCTTTATTTTTTTTTTTATTGATCATGATATACAATGATTAAAAAAGTGAACAATCTTTCATTTCGTTTGAAAACAGTACTTTTATGAGAAAACTCATAGCTCTCAACTCTTAAGTTGATGATGCAGCTAGATCGCTACAAAAGGTTCTATTACAGTTTGAACAAATTTATTGCTGTGAAAAGAGAGTTTCCGGGTTTGGGCGGTCAGTAAAGATTTTTTTCTTCGAGAATAGGATTCGTCGCGGGTATTCTCGATGAAGAGTAAGATAGTTGGAGTTCTATGCGGTGACGGTGTGCTTGGAGCCGGATACCAGGGTCGAACGAACGTTAGTTTTACGATTAGCGGCTTAACGACCCCTTTGGCACGATTTACTATCCCGCGATCCAGGGAGCGAGATTAAAGGAGAGTGGGTAGAATGAGAGGCAACTGGAGAATATTCGGAATTGTCCATGCCAGCTTAGAGTCCCACGTTGGCTTTCGACACTGTCCCGAATTATGTATTCCTCCTGCGAATCGGTTTGACGATACTAGGCCGTATATTCCTAAGGAAGGTCGTAAAGGTGCGAACCTACCTTGATAGGCTGTAGATCAGTAACTCGATATAGGAACGGATCCTCTTACTGATCTTTAGGGTGCCCCATATATCGAAACTCAAAAGGTATTCAATAATCATTTTTAGGAACCAACGTAACATAGGTTTTTTAAATTATTTTTTAATTCTCATCACATGGAGAAAAATGGATATTGAAAAGTAGATATTCAAATAGAAGATATTCATCCATAATATCTAGATATTAAGACACAGTATTTAAAATTTTTTTTCCAATATATAAGATTTTGCGGAGAAGTAACATTTGATATTCAAGTTCAATATTTGAGATGTTGAAGATAAAGTCCGCGATTGAGATTAAAATGCTCACAGCAGACCAGAAAGATTCATTTAAAATTTTTTAATTTTGATGGTAGAGTTTAAATGTCACTGTCTACTTCATCAGGACACAAATCTCGGTACACGAAAAAAATAGTTTAATAAAGTTCATAGAACTGTTCAAGAACTTTTCAGAATAAAATGCAGAACTTTCAATGATTTTTCCTGAATGTAACGCATTTTATTCTGATAAGTGCTGTAAATTTTGCAGAACTCTGTTCCGTGAATGCCTGTATCCACAACTCTTAAACAGTTCTGTAAACTTTACTAAAATATTTTGTTCCGTGTATCGGAGAGGATACTTTCCTGACAGGTGTCCTCGAAGACAATTTCAACTCTTAAATCATGGAAAACAATTAATAATTTTCAAATAAATTAAAATCTTTTTGTGGAATAGAGACGTTTCAAACTGTGCCGGGATTCGAACCCGGGTCTTTCGATTGTCGGTCGACTGTTCTAACCAACTAAGCTAGACAGGTGTCCGATATCTCCTACTCCACAGGAAGAACTCGATATATTGCGTTTCGGCATTTAATAATTTTACAATTGGTCAGTTGGATAGAGCAGTTGACCGGCAAATGAAAGACCCAGGCTCGAATCCCGGCACAGTCGAAAACGTCTCTTTTTTCACAAAAAGATTTTAAATTATTTACAAATTATTAATTGTTTTCCATGATTTAAGAACTGGAATACCGTGATTTGTGTCCTGATAAAAGTAGACAGTGACATTTTAACTCTACCATGAAACTTGTAAAATTAACAAATGCCGAAACGCCATATAACGAGGTCTTCCTGTGGAGAAGGGGATGTCGGACGGTTGTGTAGCTCAGTTGGTTAGAGGAATCGACCGGCAATCGAAAGACCCGGGCTTGAATCTCGGCACAGTTGAAAATTATTATTTATTTTCCATGATTTAAGAGTTGAAATACCGAGCCCTGTGTCCTGATAAAGTAGACTTTGACATTTTGACTTCACCATCAAAATTGTAAAATTATTAAATGCCGAAACGCAATATAACGAGGTCTTCCTATAGAGAAGGGGATGTCGGACGCCTGTCTAGCTTAGTTGGTTAGAACAGTCGATCGACAATCGAAAGACCCGGGTTCGAATCCCGGCACAGTTTGAAACGTCTCTTTTTCCACAAATAGATTTTAAATTATTTGAAAATCCATTTCTAAATTTTATTTAAAGTTTCCTTAAATTCTAATAAGATCTTTTTATATATGCAATAAAAGTGACCTGGTGTTTAACTTGAGACGCAGCAAGTAAAACATATGAGTTATATATTTTTACTAAATCTCGTTTACGGACGTAAATGAAATCTAACCTCAGTGTTATTCAATTACCGTCCAGTACTCATGTATAAACACCATAATAGTAAAATATACATAATAACGGAAAGCGATGTATTGTATAAATCTACTAAATACTTATGTGCATCGTAAAATATAATTTGACTTTTTCCTAAAAATTGAATATGTTTTTATTTTATAACCTTTAAAATTGATCACAACTTACCTTTTGAGTATCCCTGATATTGAAGTTAAATATCTGGGATATTCAACTTTGGTATCTCAGACATTCATGTTTTATTGACGAGGATATTCAAGAGTTTAGTATCTTGAAAACTTATTTTTAATATCAGATAATCAAGCTCAATATCTCAAATACTAATGGTTAATATCGGTTTTTCAATATATGAAGTTATTAAAGTAAAATATCTAGATGTTTGTCACTTGGCTGAATGTTACTCAATATCTAGATATTATGGGTCAATATCCATTTTTCTCCGTGCATATATGGAGGAATTTGAGCCTTCCTTTATGCAAATCGGTTCAACCAATCCTATTAAATCCGAATAAATCCGAGTCGGACGATTCGGATTGGAAATTCGGTTCAGAATTCAGATTCAAAATTTGGCTCGAATTCATTCGACTTGAGGTCTCGGATTAAATCAGAAATGGGAATAAATTTCAAAAGAATCAGTCAGCGAAACAATATTTGTAAAAATGTCCAGTCATTATTTCGTCTTTGTTTAATATATGGCATTGTTTTTTGACATTTTGAATACTTTTCAAAAATAGCTTTTAAAATATTTTTTATTTTAAAAATTACATACGACATACGAAAAAAATCTCCAGGGAAGAAAGTCATTGTTTTTAAAAATATCTGCATTTTTCTCGTATTTTTTAAACACGTCTTGCATTTTTCTTAAAATATTTTCAAAATATGATAAAACGGTGCTTATAAAATGTTTGAGAAGAACTTATAGCATGAAATTAAATGTGAGTTTGTGTGAATTCTTGGATGAATGTTATAAGATCATTAAAGCATTTGAGACACATTATTACAACAATTGCTTGCGTGAAAATTTAGCTTAAATAATTATTTATTGAAATTTATTCCTGGAGGAATACTTTTACGAATTCTACAAATTCCTAAGTACATCATAATTTTTTTTCCTTGAAGAGAAGAGGTTCAAATTTCTATTCCCAACCTACTTAAAATGTTTACGTAGCAAACGTTGTTACATAACAAATCGTAAAATGTTACACAACTGGCGAGTAATTTTTTCTATTTATGTTACATAATTACGGAGGTATATGAAGAATATATAACGGATTTATGTAATTTTTACATGGACTAAAACTGCATGTGTTTGTTATACTTCAACAGTTGAATTTTTTAACAAAATATTTATGTATCACAAACATATATGGAAACTATACATTGAATGATATTTTATTTAATTAACATAGAAATGTTTGCGATACGTAAATATTATATTATTGTTCTATAACACTTGTATCACACAGTTACATAACTATTGCAATTTCTTTTTATGGGTCTGTTTTATTTTCTCGGGATAACCATATAACAGACTTTTGTTACATATCTCCTATAGATTAAGTTATCTATTTGTTATGTATCATTGTTTCCAAGTCGTCGGAAGAATCGTAATTTATATCCAATCCTAACAAACAATAGCTCATTTCCTTCACTAGAACATTATCTACATTTTTTTTAAAGTAACTAAACATTTAGGAATATAATTTCTAAACAAATAATTTTTAATAAAATTCAATAAAAAGAATTGTAAAGAATTTTTTTTTTAAAGGAAAAGAATGAAATTTAAGATCCATTTTATATAGGCGTGTTTTATTGAATTTATTAATATTTAGTAATAACCAAAAAACAACTTTATTTGATTAAGACTGTTTCTTCTGATACAGCTATTCAAATCCAGGAATAAATCCTCGTGTTAAAATGATTCTCTTCCCATAACGTTTCTATTTTATTTATGTTAGAGATAGCCGTTTTAAGTTTAGACGTCTGATATAAATTGTCGAAAACTCGTGAAGAATATAATTTCTCCAGTTTAAATATGGAAATCGAAGTGTTGCTTCATGCTAGAAATATGTTGCTACTCGAAAAAATAAGTTCTATATTAAGGTAATTCTGAAGCATTAATCCAGTGCAGTATTTCTACGTCTGAAAGTCCTCGTTCTCAACTTCTTTGGATAAGATTAAAATCGATTTCGGAATAACGGCGACCCGAGCATAATTAGTCGTGTCAGATAAGCTCATATAGTATATTGACCACGTATATATCGACCGACTACACACTTGAGATTAATAGCAAAATTATACCATTCGATGGATTTCGTACGAATCAAAATAGAAGAACCTCGCCTCACATTTCATTAACATGCCGTGTGGGAATCCTTACGAGTTGGATTATCGACCGATTTATATTCCGATGGTAAAGTGTCGACCTCCACGTGCATATATATATATATATATATGTGATGGCCAAGGTGATCGCTTCGTATTAGAACTATATTAAGAGAAATTTGTGATTACCTAAAACATATTTATACCTCTTTTACTTCAAAAGTATTTATTATAACGAAATTATTGATCATGATTAAGAAACCAAGCCTACGCTACATTTCTATAAAAAATAATTTATAGGGTATTAGCACAAATTACCAAGGCGGTATCTATTGTCGATTCCAAAGTTAAAATTCCCCCAGAAAAAAGATTGATTTGACTAACAAAACAATTTTTCTAAGAAAACCAACATCCTCGGTTAAGTGAGACGAAATTTGTTTGAATAGACTGAAATTATCTTGAATTAATTTAAACATTCGTTTGATTTTTAAAAATCGTATCGAAAACTCTGTTATGTTTACAAAAAGTAGTGGATTGAACTGAAATATCTGTGTAATTTACAGAAATTTTATGGTGTCACTATTTTAATTAAGGGACTCAGTAAATGTAATAGTTTTTTATTCTCTATGTGTTCGTCATATTTTTTCTATTTTTGTATGCATATATAATTTTTTGTTTCTCGGATGCTAGATCAAGACTTTTTCGATGAACTTTACTGAAGCAATAACATATTAAAGTTTTCGGTTAGAAGAAATCAACTATTCACTCGGGCATTGGTTTCTCCTCGATAATAAGTTTCTTTACCTTATCACTGAAAAAAAAGACTCCGTACAGATGTCAAATTTGAGGCCCTCGGAGCAAAAGGAAAGTAAATATTGCTGTCATAGAAAAGTGAAACATAAAAACGGTTGGAGCAAAAGGAAAACAAAATTTCTTCAGTGGTGAAGCGAAACAAAATAAAGTTGGAGCAAAAGGGAGACAAATTTTTTTTTGGCGTTAAAGCGAAACAAAATAAAGTTTGAGGAAAAGAGTGCCTCGGTTGTCTCGCTTTTGCTTCAACATTAAAACAGGACAACCGAGTCGCTCTTTAACTCCAACTTGATTTTGTTTCGCTTTACCGATGAAGAAAAATTGCCTCTCTTTCGTTCCAACTTTATTTTGTTTCGCTTTACCGCTGAAGAAGATTTTTCTTCTTTTTGCTCCAACCGTTTTTATGTTTCACTTTTCTGTGATAACAATATTTACTTTCCTTTTGCTCTAAGCGCCTTAATTTAGCATTTACGTTGTAACTTTTACAATATGCATTGCAAGTTTTATCATTGTCATTAGGAATTTTACCATTTACCTATAAAGGAAATAAATAAAATAATAAATAGTGTAATACGAATGTCAGAACTTGCAATTCGAATAGTAAATTATGCAATGCAAATAGCAAAAGTTACAATGTGAATGCTAAAATGAGGTGCTTAGAGCAACAGAAAAGTAAATATTGCTGTCATATGTAGAAAAGTGAAACATAAAAACGGTTGGAGCAAAAGGAAGACAAAACTTCTTCAGCGGTGAAGCGAAACAAAATGAAGTTGGAGCAAAAGAGTTCCTCGGTTGTCTCGCTTTTGCTCCAATATTAAAGCAGAGCAACCGAGTCGCTCTTTACCTCGAACTTCATTTTGTTTCGCTTTACCGCTGAAGAAAAATTGCCTCTCTTTCGCTTTGACTTTATTTTCTTTCGCTTTACCGCTGAAGAAGATTTGTTTTCTTTTTGTTCCAACCGTTTTTATGTTTTACTTTTCTATAATAACAATATTTACTTTCCTTTTGCTCTAAGCGCCTTAATTTAGCATTTACATTGTAACTTTTGCTATTTGCATTGCAAGTTTTATCATTGTCATTAGGAATTTTACCATTTACATATAAAGGAATTAATAAAATAACAAATAGTGTAATACGAATGTTAAAACTTGAAATTCAAATAGTAAATTATGCAAGGCAAATAGCAAAAGTTACAATGTGAATACTAAAATGAGGTGCTTAGAGCAAAAGAAAAGTAAATATTGCTGTTATAGGAAAGTGAATCATGAAAACGGTTGGAGCAAAAGGAAGACAAATCTTCTTCAGCGGTAAAGCGAAACAAAATGAAGTTGGAGCAAAAGAGCTACTCGGTTGTCCTGCTTTAAGGGGGTATTCTAGTCTAGAGTTACAAATTTTGGGTGTTTTTTAAATTCTATAAAAAAAAAACTAAAAATATTTTTACAATCCATTTTTTATGAGATATTTATTAATATTTTAACAATACAGAAAAAATTTAAAATTAAAAAAATTTGAAAATTGACAAAGTTACAGGCTGGTGAATTGGCGGGGGTGAAAAAAAGGGTGCGACCATATTGACACGATTCCAACCCTTCTGGTGATCGGAAAAAAAAAAAATGTATTCTTAATGAGTAAGAATATCGCTATCGCCTGAACTAGGGAAAAAAACAAAAACAAAATTTTCACAAAATGGCGACTGTTCGAAAAAAAAGTTTGTTTTTGCCCTGTTTTTTATAAAGTTTTAAATTTTTTAAAAATAGTAAAAATCAAAATTTTCACATAATCCTTCTTCGAACGATAGAGGGATATATAAAGAAGGTCCACGCCAAATTTCAATTTAATCGGTTCATTAGAACTTGAGAAATCATGTCAAACGTGTTGGAAAAAGTAGTTTCGAGAAAAACGCGTTTAAAGATTTGAGAAAAGTTGCAGGCAGCATTTCGTTAATCTGCGATTCCTGCTCCGTACATTGGACCTTCCTCTTGTTCAAATACAATTTTATACAAATGCAATTATTGCAAAGCAAACTTTTTAGTTTTGGCCAGCTTCTTCCGATTCTGTACCACTGTGGGCTGCCAGATTTAACGTGGCAGGACCGGTTCGCGCGCTGCATCACTAAAATAGCTATAACTTCGTAAATAATTAAAATTTTTAAAATTCCTTTGGAGGAAATATTCTTAAAGGTCTATTCTTTAAAAATATGGGGGAAAATCGAGTTTTTCAAAATTGTAGACTAGAATACCGCCTTAATGTTGGAGCAAAAGCGAGACAACCGAGTCACACTTTTCCTCCAACTTTATTTTGTTTCGCTCTACCGTTAAAAACGATTCGTCTCTCTTTCGCTCCAACTTTATTTTGTTTTGCTTTACCGCTGAAGAAGATTTCTCTTCCTTTTGCTCCAACCGTTTTTATGTTTCACTTTTCTATGACAACAATATTTACTTTCCTTCTGCTCTAAGCGCCTCATTTTAGAATTCACATTGTAACTTTTGCTATTTGTGTTGCTAGTTTCATCATTGGCACTAGGAATTTTACCATTTATCTATGAAGGAAATAAATAAAATAATAAATAGTGCAATACAAATATTAGAACTTACAATTGGAATAGTAAAGTATGTAATGCGAATAACAAACGTTGATTTGAAAAAAAGGATTTCGTTTGCCAGTTTGACCCAATTCAGAATTGCAAGTAGAAAAAGAAATATTTTTCATTCAATTGGTTAAGACGATTCAGATATTTGAATTAAAACCACAAAAAATTGTTCCGGGAAATCGAAATGAATAATATTTATGAAAGTCGTAGTTGGAAGCAGATCAATTCGAATTTGGAAATTTGGATTCATTACAGATTCTTACTGTTTGGGTTAAACTGAATAGATTTTGTTTCAAGCAAATTTTTCTTAATTTCTCAACCGATTTGGTTTGACTTGATCCAAGCTTAAACCAATAGAATTTTTATTCGGTTCATTTCTCCTTCTATAAAGGGGCGTCTATGTCAATCCCATTTTAATGTAAATTTTATGTTTGAAATATTGAATCTAAGGACTAACAAAATGCATGAGAATAAATTAATATTACATTGAAAAAGTATGAAGCCTTTATATATTAAATATCATTTTCGTATTTCCTGCTTGTCTATCAAATAAAAATCAGGAATTTCTGTTTTATAAGTTCCTAAATGAGTTTTTGTGTTTCAACTGAAATTGATCTTATATCCGAATTCGATTCTTCAGTTCAAATTTTCTAATAGTTAGGAATTCAAATTTCTTCGTGTAAGTATATGAATTTTTGAAAATTTCACGTTGGTATTACTTATTTCATAATTATTAAATAATAATTTCATCATAATTGATTTCGTTAGATATCACAGCTCGCTGGAATGCCAACTACCGCTCTTATTTTGTGTTTGTTTTTACTTCCTACTTTCTTTGCTGTCACAGGCGTCATAACGTTAATGTTGATTAATTAGAAAGTTGTTCGATCATAAAAATTTGGACGAATGTCGTTAAATGCTATCATAACAATCTTGCCTGCAAAGAAATAGGAAAAAACACCTGCCGAGATCAGTAACGAGATTTAAGAAAGTATCGATCTTATCTTCTTGCAGCGTTCACCATTTAACATTCGCTTCGCTTCTTTGCCCGTAGTTGAATTTAAGGAAAATTCCAACCTGAAACTCTTTGGAGAAGAAGGCCAACCAAAAATTTTATAGCCTCGGGTTTTACAGATTCTAACGTTGATTCTGATCGCACTTAACTGCATGTGACGTAAATCAAAATATAATAATATTTACGTAAGAGTCTCAAATTTAAAATAACCGTGTAAAAAATTGGCTTGGCTGTGTTTTGGCTACAGCTATTTGTTTATGCAACTATTTTTTCTTATAACCCACCATCATAAAGGAATCGGGCTCTTGCTAAAAATTGGTGAGATTTCGAGATCAAGAATCATACTAGGTAACAAGATTTGGATTATCATCAATTTACCACTTTAGTACGTTTTTGAAATGATGTTTTTCGAGTTCTAGCCTAAAATATAAGGGTCTCTATTTATCATTTCCAGATTTCACATTTAATTAAAATAAATTATATGAGCATCTCATATATCTTTACTCATTATTTTTCAATTTTAATTCATGAATTCACAGTTGGGAACTGGCTTTTACATTAAGGCTATGTTTCAATTTCATATTTTTGAATGCAAGTATCCAGAATTTTGAAACTTCACTGAATATTACTTCAATATAAATTCATTATGCTAGTATTATTTAAAAATATATGTTAAATAATACAAGTGCGTAAAAATGCTGAGAATTAAATTTCACAACTTTTTAGCAAGGACCCATTCCTATTTTGTACTGTGTCACATTATTTGACATGTCTGAGCTCAGCAGCGACCTACAGTTCGATATTACTTCAAATTCAATCACTTTTAATTTACTCTAGTTAAAAAACCATATGCTCTAATTCATCGTGGAAGGTTCGTGTCGATACTGCACGACTTAGGAAAGGAACGCATCTCCAACTGGGAAACCTATAAATTTATAAACCCATAATCATCTCTCGGCACTCGCGCATTTGCCAGTCTCAACTGATTTTTGAAAAATTGCAATTTTCTCAGATTTTTAGAATCATATGGGTACTCCTTTTTTATTCTTTAAATCTTCCAATCCCCTTTTCTTTATCTCTGTCTATTCTCCATGTATCCACCTATATTTGTTTCTATCCCTTGCCTATCCACCTCTATCTCTTTCTATCTCTTTGTTGATCCAAATTCACGGCTATATCTTTCAAGTTAGTTTTCTTTATCTCAGTCTAATCCTCATTTATTACACTCTATCTCTTTTTATCCCTTGTCTATTCATCACTATCTATTTCTATTTCTTTGTTAATCCAAATTCACGTCTATCTCTTTATTTATCTCCTCATTTATTGCACTGTATCTCTTTTTATCCCTTGTCTATTCACTTCTATCTCTTTCTATCTCGTTGTTAATTCAAATTTAAGCCTATTTCTTTCAATCTCTTTTTCTTTATCTCTGTCCATGCTTCGTATATACACCTATATTTTGTTCTATCCCTTGACTATCCACCTCTATCTCTTTCTATTTCTTTGTCAATCCAAATTCACTGCTATATCTTTCAAACCCGTTTTCTTTATCTCAACCTAATCCTCGTCTATCCACCTGTATCTATTTTTATCTCTTTCCTATCCACCACTATCTCGTTCTATCTTTTGTTTATCCAGATTGATGCCTACCTCTTTTAACCCCATTTTCTGTATCTCAGTATAATCCTCATCTGTGCACCTGTATCTTTTTTTATCTCTTTTCTATCCACAATTATCTCTTTCTATCTCTTGTTTATCCAGATTTACATATATCTCTTTTGACCCCATTTTCTTTATCTCAGCCTATCTCTCGTATATTGACCTATATCTTTTTCGATCTTTTTGCCAATCCAAATTCACGGCTATATCGTTCAATGTTTTTCTCTTTATTTAAATATATCCCTCATCTATCCACCACTATTACTTTCTATCTCTTTTATAACTCTTTGGCAATCCAGGTTCACGCTTATCTCTTTCAATTCCTGTTCCTCCTCGTATTTAGATCTTCTAATCTTGTACTTACTGTATCATTAATTACAAATAATTACTTTTATTTATCGAATAGAAAGGAGATAGAAAATCACACCGCAAATATACAAAGTATAGACCGGAATAGAGGAAAGGGTATTCGAAGATTGAATTGATTTTGGATTGACGAACGGATAGAAAAAATTGGATGAGGATAGTCGAAGAATAGACATGGATAGCGAAATGTATCTCATGAGTAACATAGATATTGTTCACTGTTATTTCATGTAATCCAAATTTTTTTTACAAAGTTAGAAAGAGATAAATATTATCGGATACAGGAATAGACGAGGGGATAAGAAAATACAGATATTGCCGGACGTAGGAATAGACTGGAGATAGGAAGAGATGGATATTCCAGAAGAAAAGATGAACTAAGGAATGGAAAGAGATATTCTTTTGCACGGTGGATATAATTTTGGAGATAGAAAGACATAGCGTTTTGTGGATGCAAATCGGCTACTAAGAGGAGATGAAAAAAGTTCTATCTCTTTCTATCCCTAACTTTCTATCTCTTTTAATTATTTTACTTCGAGTTAAATACTACGGGCAATAATTATGGACATCTAACATGTATGTTAACAAGTACACCAAGAAAAAGGATTTCCACGACGGCTAATTAAAATTTTTTATATGCAATTATTATAAGGTTTACTTGCATCTCGTGTATGGAAAAATTTCTTGCGTAACGGTTATTCAAGAAAGTAGTTTCTGATAAGTAAGCAAAAATCAAAATTCACTTGTATAACGTGCAACTATGTTTGCAACAGACGATAATAAATCCTGAAGATGGTAGAGACTAAAGCACGAACTAGCTTGCAATGCAGCAGGTAATATAAATTCAATAAAGATTACTTAGGGTTGTTAAGGTCATTAGTATTTTGCTAGTTTACCTCTTTTCGTTTTGCGATTCAAAAATCTGAGGCTTCCAATCCTAATAAATTCAAACAAAGTTTACAATCCGAATTATTCCGACCTCGTATTAAGTGGGATAGACTTTTAACCAATTTGCACTCGGGCTCCATGTTTGCCTAATTAAGTCATGATTAATATTTGAACATACCCTAAAAACTCTTGGAGTTAACTATACGAAATAACAATTTTTTTTTTAAAATCTCAGCAAATGAGAAAGTTATGACGATTTGAAAAAGTGTGATTTTCAATTGAAATCCGATGTGCGGCGAGTGAGTTCAAAGTTCATATAATATCCAACTTTTATTGGAATAATGTGCAATAACCTTTATAATATCAACAGTGAATAAGACTAACGGGATATGAAATAAAAATGACAAAAAAATTCAACTTTTTAAATACATAAATAAAAACGATATGAAATGTTAAGAAACAGGAAAAACCAAACTTCAAAGATTACAAATTATTTTTCAAAATTGAAATTCAACCTACGATTTTTTTCGGTTCAGTGTAGAATGAAATTTCGCAATGGAAGGGAATAAAACCCCATTCAAAACTTGCAGTAGGTTCATTTGTTTTCGGCAAAAACCATTTAGGATCAAATATTCATTATAAATTGAATATTCAGTGATCCAACTTATTAAAATGTTGGCATCCTCTCCTGACAGATTTTCTGCACATGTGAGAGCCATCTATAGTAACGTTCATTAAAGCCTTTCTTTCGGTTAAGTTATGCGCATTATTTTTGCTGTTTCTTTATATGAGCATAACTTAACCAGATGAAATACATTAGTGAACGTTACTGTATCTTTTGGTCATAGATACGGCAGAAAAGACAAAATCTCTCGTATCTATCTTTTTTTTGATAGATTCAACTATGGTGTAAATTATCCCATAATCTAGATTATTTATAAATACAGTAAATCAAATCCGCTTGTTAGCAATTTCATGTTGTTCTTCCAAACTAAAACTGTAAAAAAAAATTTATTCTAGAACATACTACACCCAGCAAAAAGTTTTATTCAAATTTGAGAAATCGTTTTTTTAACTAAATCTTTTAATGGATATAAATTTATTTGATTTTTAAAAATCACTTTTTTAACCTTTTTTAAATGAAAGAAATTATTTTTTTAACATCATTTATTTCATTTAAAAAAATATTTCTTTGATTCGAATACAATACGGGCAAAAGCTTGGACCTTAATTTATTTAATTTTATTACCTTGAACGATGACAATTTATTTTTAAATTAAAGAAAATATTTTTGTTAATTACATTATACATTTACTTATGCGACTGCACAGACGTTTATTTCTTAAATCCAAAGTAAAAGCGATCAAGAAATTTCTTTAAGAGGTTACATCACCTTTGCATTTTCAAAAAATATATTTTTTTTTATTGCATAAAAGGACCCTAGAATCGCTTTTTTGGGCGAAAATCGAGTGTTACATTCAAATGCCCACCATTTTTTTTTAAAAATGAATATTTTTATATAATCTCGGGTATTTCACTGGGCAATCTTATAAACATTAGGAAAAAATTAATTTTTTTGTTAAAGGTGCAAATCTCAATTTTTAGAATTTCTTGTCGCGGACGACCTCTGAAAAAAAAATTTTTTTTGGGCACGGCAATACTCAGCCGCCATTCTGTATTTCTTAGCAAAAAAATTTTTTTTATAAATGTAATATATTATTTAATAAACTCTATAAATTTTAATTGCTTTACATTTTGTTATCTGCCTGAAAATAAATCATAAAAATGACACTATTGTTGGAGGCTGAAAGGTGATGAAATCCCTCAACTCAAAGAAACTTTTCTTTGGCCATATAGGAATGGACAAATTTGTTTGATTCCAAGAAATTTGTTTTGAATCAAAGAAACTTTTTTCTAGGTGTAAATAACGCCAAGAGCTAAAGACAATGCAAGACTTTGATTTACCGAGGATGAAAAATGAAAAAAATCAACCTCTTTCAAATTTCTTATCAGCCTCAGCATACAAGAAATTACCGTAATCATAGGTGATTGTCATACGATATAATTTGATCATCGTAAGTCGTGATTCATGAATAATTATAGATTTGAGGAAGAGTGTATTCTCACCGCCCCGTTTCTCGAGATACGCCATCAAGCTCAACCACTTACGGACAATGCGCGCTGTTGCGTGGAGAGCATTACAGGTATCTATTATATTACGAGCGCGGACTTAATCGACGCGGCCTGTTGTGAGGGAGGCTAAAAGGGACCGGAGGGAACCACGTTCCATTGGCCCTCGAGCCTCTCGTATCTCAGCGTTTATGTCTCGGCGCGCCAAGGTGTCAAAAGCGTTTTAGTTACATATATCTCTTGCCTGCCAGATAGCTGGTCAAGGATTCTTTTCGAAATTAGGCCTCAACGTATATCTATAAATTCTATGCCTATTTACTTCGGAATCTAAACGCAGTGCGTCTTTTAACTTGATAATACAGTTTTCCAACAAAATTTTTCTTCAAGTTTTAGAATACCTCAACAATCTTAATGGATTACGAATCTATATGAGATACGAGCGTCGTTCAATAAGTCCTTAGAAAAAGATAGAAAAACAAATTATTTTGTGTAGATTTTTAAATTTTTTTTAACATAATCTCCTTTTAACTCTATACACTTTTCTAAGCGCTTCTCCGGCTTTTTTAAGCCGTCCAAAAAGTAGGATTTCGGATGGTCCTCAAAGTAGGCATCCGTTTGGGCGATAACCTCCTCATTCGACGTGAACCGTTGTCTGCCGAAACATTTTTTCAAGTTTGGAAAAAAAAAGTCAATGGAGGCCAAATCCAGTGGATGTTGTAATAATTCGAATTTTAATTTCATACTTTTGGCCATCAAAACTGCGCAGGTGTGCACCCGTCCATTGTCTTGATGGAAGAGGATCTTTTTCAAATGGGAACGTTTTATCTTGATTTATTCGCTCAATCGGTGCAATAACGGCGCATAATAAGCTCCAGTTATCGTTTGTCTTTTTTCTGAATAATTGGTGAAGATGATTCCGCGTGCATCCCAAAAAACCGTGGCCATCACCTTGCCTGCCGATTTCAATGTCTTCGCTTTCTTCGTAGCCCGTTCGCATTCAAAAACCCACTGTTTTAACTGTTCCTTTGTCTCTGGAGTGTAGTAGTGTATGCATGCTTCGTGCGTCAAAATAGCCTCAGAGTCGACCACACAATTACGGTTATTCTCCTCTTAGAGCAAACGCGGCACCCATCTTGCCAAGATTCTTTTCATACCCAATTTTGCATGCAAAATTGAAAACACTGCACCTTGCGATATGCCTGTGGCCTCAACTATTTCACGCACTTTGATTCGTCGATAGCTCAAACCATATCGTGGATTTTGTCAATCATTTCGAAATGCACTATTGCGTCTATTTCATTTGTAATATATTGTTGCACCTATATTTTTAAATCCCTATTTCTCTATGCTTATTCTTTTTACCATTTTTACAATTAACAACTTTGCTCATCTCTTCCAATCTCTTATTGGAAATGACGCGGTACTTCGAGACAACCAAATGGAGAACAAGAAAAAATATACCTCGGCGCGGAATCGAACCGGGGTCCTCTTTTTACGTAAGTGATACGCTAACCGATGACGCCACCGAGGCATCAGCAGACTCGTTCTCGTACTTCGTGGTCACTCACATGCTAAGACTTTCCGTATTTATGTCTGCGAGTCTTAGCGTTAGATGGAAACACTATGTTTTAAAGGCGGTAATAATCCACGTGATTACGAATTATTATTGTAAAAGGGTGTTATTCAACTAGGTTTAACGTTTAGAAATTTTGGAAGAATTATTGAAAATTTCGCGATACTTCCAGACAAATAATTTTTCCATATTGTCTCCATCTAACGCCAAGGCTCGCATACATGAATATGGAAAGTATCAAATTATAAGTGACTACAAGGAACGAGAAGGAGTCTGTTGAGGCCTCGGTGCTCTAATCGCTCTGCGTGTCACTCCCATAAAGTGAGGTTCATGTTTCGTATCCTGGCCGACGCAGATTTTTTCTCGTTTTTCAATTATTTGTCTGGCAGTACCGAAAAATTTTCAGTAAGTCTTTTAAAATTCCCAGACGCTGGAAATAGTTAAATAATATCCTTCAACACCAATAAATCCTTCAATCTCTATATTTCTATCCCTATCTTTTGTATCATTTTAATAATTTTCTACCCCTTTTGAAATCTATTCTTGGTCTAATTATTTCCATCCTTTTCTAGCTCTTTATAATCTTCTAATGTGTCTATATTTCTTAATCTTATTGTATCTATAGAAGTCTATCCTCTATCTTATCATTTCAATCTTTTTCTATCTTCTTTATAATATTCTAATTTATCTATATTTTCAATCCTTTTCTTTCTATCCAGTAAAGTTTGCAACGTGTGTCTACTTTTGAGGTATAGAAAATCTCTATCCTTCCCGATTGGTTTTACTAATTTTTCCATATCATTTCAGTCGATTATGTTGATTATTAGACCTGTAATTTTAGAATTAAGTTAACCTCATTTAAGACCAGATGGAATTTTTTGAAAAGTTGTGTGGAACCTCCGTAGCTCAGATGATAGAGCATTCGGGCGGCAATCGAAAGGCCTTGGGCTCGATACCCAGCGAAGTGGAAGCGTTCTTTTTTTCACAGAAAATTTTTTCGATTTGTTTTGTTACCAAAATCAGAACTGTCATTAAGAACATATTTCATTAAAAAATAATTAATAAAATTGTCAACCCGGGACTTAATGATTCAACTATATCCGGTCCTATCCAATCTAGCTGTATTCAAGAAGATCCTGTTCCCCTACCATAATTTTGTTTTCGATCTTCTTTGATCGTTGCAACAGTATGGTTAAGAGGCTGAAAAAATCTAATTTCCTTAATTGGACGAATCAAGGAAGAAAGTTAAGGATAAAAGAAGGAAGGAAGGAAATTACGTGCTTTGGGCTCACATGCTGTTCCCTTTCCAGGGAAGGTATCAGTGGTTGAAGTACATATGTTTCTCTCTCACAGAATTCGCATCATCTGTTCTCTATAAGGACCCGCAGCTTCATCGCCACATCTGCCTTGGTGTGAGGCGTAAGCAAAGAAATTACCTACCAAGACGAGTGAATGCACTTGGTCGATTTGCATCTGGTGCTTGTTAGCCACGAGAGCGATTTTCTTGCAAGACTATGAAAAATCGATCTAATCTCTGCGGCTCTAACGACGGATGGCCATCTGCCAGCTAAAGTTACGACACTGAGCTTGTCGTAAATGATGACGGTGAAAAGGTAAAGCTCATTATGGAGTGATAAAACTTTGAATCTGCCCCAAATTGACGATTACGCAGTCTTCTTGAGACAATCAATGACGTCCACTATAGTTGTCCTTTTTGTTTATTTATGTATATATTTAGTCACACCCGTTAAATAATTTATTTCTATGTGTGACATAGAACTGAACTTATGGAAAAGAAAATGTGTCATAAAGTTATACAATTTATATTGTGTGATTGGGAAAGTCAAGTAATGAAATTTTCGTGAGACACACTGATAGAAAGGAATGGCCGTCACAACCATATTTATGATTAGTTTAAGGCCGTGTAGTGAGGTCTGTCATCACCAATTATATACGACTGCTTTATAATTAAAATAATAATTTCAACAAATTTTCTGGAGAAGACGGTAATGCGTTACATTTTTCTGCATTGCTGTCTTCTCCGGAATATTTGTTTGAATTATTATTTTATAAATAAAGCGGTTGTATATAATTGGTGATGACAGACCTCACCACACGGCCTTAACCTTACTTTATTACTGGCATAGATACAACAATATGGGATGTGAAGTTTCTGTGGAGATGTTAAAATCGTCTGAGCATCCAAATTTGATAATGTTGATAGTTATAGATATAGATGGAAAAATTGTATTTCGGCGTTTTGAAATCTAATATGGTCAACATTTCGGGAACGAGGAACACTCAAAAAAAATTTTACATCAAAATTTCATTCATAATCATTTATATTTATATCAGAAGATTTGTTTAATGCTGTAAATAAATAATAAATATTTGATTTTGAACGATTTTATTATCCACATCGATTTTTCCACCCGATATTTACAAATTGTTGGGAATCAAATAGGAATGTTAAAGGAATGTTAAAGACTATTCTGTGTAACGTTAAAGACCGCACATTTTGAGTTACGGGATGAAGGCTACAAAGGTTTTCATGAATGTAAGGTCATTTTTCGTGTGTCTGGACCTTGTTCTTAAAGAAAATACTTGGTTTCGAATTTTCGTTTTGAAAGAATCGCTGATTCTTGACCGAAAGTTGCACTACCTCCAAAGTCACTTCCAAAAAATGTAACGTTAAAGACCACTGAAAACTTGATGTATCTTCAAAACAGCTGATGATAGAAAAAAGTGTATATACATAAAATGAAGTTCTTGTTGCCAACTTTCATGTACAATTCGAACTATTAATTTTTTTTGTAATGTATAGGACATATGAACCAAAATATGCGAGCGGCTGTAACGTTAAAGACAATAATTTTGGCCATATGGATTCCTTATCAGGAACAAAATTGGCGACTTTTGATTGAAACCTCGTCTCTTTCACATCATTATGTTTCTTGTTTAATTCTATACAAATTTTATTTATTTTAAACAAAAGTTCTTTTGAACATGCTATTTATTCTGTGATCATCTGAAATCAAAAAAACACATAGATTATTGTTTGTCAGATGTCTCGCTATTATGCTAACCTTTAATATGCATATATTTTTCATAAAAAAAGAAAATAAATTAATTTTTTTAAAGAATTTTGGTCAAAAAAAAAATCCAAAGAAAAATTTTTTGCTCAAAAGTCCGCCATTTTCTTTTTTTATGAAAAATATGCATATTAAAGGTTAACGTAATATCGAGACATCTAACAAACAATAATCTATGTGTTTTTTTTATTTTAGATGACCACAGAAGCCTAAGTGCCCCCCCCCCCCCCGCCATCGCCTCCAAAATGAGGAGTCCACTTCAGGTGGACAAAACGAAAATAAAATCTCATAAATATTATGTAAAAAAAATTTTCTGTGCAGTTTCAAACATCAATAAAAACATAAAAATTTGAGAAAGATCGCATTTTATTTTATACCCCAAAAAAATTCATAAATAAACGTTAAAAAAAGGCGCGTCACACGGTGCTACCCCCTTAAGCCAGGACTTAGGTTTTTTCTTTTAGTAACACATGCCATTTTAAAATTTACAAAAATTTTGATTTTTCTGAAAATTATTAAGTTCAAAAGAAGTGTTCCACGATTCCCCCTATTATAAATACAATGATAACCGAATGGCTAAAACTCCCGAACCATTTTTGTCAGTGTATGATTAAGTAAATCAAGATTTAATAATTTTTCGGGAGCGGGGGGGGGGGGGGGATGTCCACTATGGCAGGGCGTTTCTTAAAAAAAGTTAATGAAAAATATTTAGTTTCATATAATAATTTAAGTTTCCTAACTTCTATTATAAATCGAAACAATCTGAAATTTCAGAAAATAGATTTCTTAAGAAATACTCATTTCTATTCCTTGATTCACAGACTACTTACAGTTTCTTCATTCATAGTCAATAAATTGACTAAGGACGTGTACTGAAAGACACGTGGAGTAAGTACCACGCCGGTTGCTCCCCCAGATAGGAATCTGAGAGATGGAAGTGATCTGCCATTCGCAGATCGAGGTCGATTGTTGAGATCGATCTTCGCCGATCGGAGATCGCTAGATAGGGACGAGCAGGAGATACCACGTAGGATAGAACAACCTGTTGTCATCGTCTACCTGTTCGTCATCTAACTGCTCGGTAACGGGCACGAAACAACGTGCGAACAGGTCGCGCCGGCGTCAAGAAGATTACAAATGTGGCGTTGACCCTGACCATTTCAGGGTCACGTGAGCGCTCCAAATTATATGGGGCGAGTCGTGAGGATAGCGTAGAGCGTAGAGTACGCTAGAGACGTGATCCTCCGGTGGAAGCTAGGTCATGAGCCGCTTCCCAATAGCACCTCGTCATCTAAAGTCGCAGTATTTCAAAAGCTACGTTATGTGAATTACGGAAAATCAAACGTGTCTCTTCCGTAATAGTCCTTGAATCATTGACTATACTCGCGATCGTTAAATCTAACTACTATTTCATACTTCCATTTTCGTAATGCATCATGGTTTTTTCCTCTAACATTTTTATATCCTCATTTCTCTACTTTATAAATCTAAATCAGTTATAATTAGACAGACTTGAAATCAGTGATTTACTTTTTGCTATTAAATCAGTTGTTTTTGATTGATTGTCAGTATAAAATGACTAATTGGATAGCAAAAAGTGAATCACTGATTTCAAATCTGTTCTAGGGTAAAGTGTACAATCTATTTCAAGATTCTCGACTTATAATTTGAGACATATTGCACTGCTGGGAATATTATTATTTCTTATACAATTCAATATACAGAAAGTATATCATTATTTATATTTTTGTGGATTATAAAAAATTAATAAGCCTTCTAAATCTAAATTAGTCAATATTAACTGATTCTGAGTAAAATTTAGTAATTAATAGGTGCGAATTCCTTGACTTGTAATTCGAAAGACATAACTTACTAGTTTGTTGTTGGAATTCTACTACAGACAGTATAATAATTTCCAGGAAATTTATATTTAATAAAAATGAATATTCTACTTAAGGGGGGCACTCTATGAAACGCTAAAAAAATGGTCAATTTTCTTTATTTTATTGTACAGAAACGGAAAAAGACAGGAATATTCCGTTTTAAATATCTGTAGATATTAGTTTAAGGTTAAAAAAAGAAAACTTTATAAATAAAGAAAATTCAAATTGGCGGACATATTGAGCATCTTCCAAGGCTGATTTTCAGAGTCCGTTCACACGATTCAAAAAAAAAAAAAACTTTTTTTGTTAATATGCTTTTGTTGATAAATTTTGAAAATTTATATAGTTTTTGAGATTCACGCACTTGAGACAAGCCTGCTGATTAATTTGATTTATCATTTGTATGTTTCGGACTTCAATTTCGGACGGCATCGTGTGAACGGGAAGACATCTTTTTTAAAACCAGCCTTGGGAGATGCTCAATATGTCCGCCATTTTGAATTTTTTGTCTGTATAAAATTTTTTTTCTTTAACCTTAAACTAATATCTACAGATAATTCAAACGGAATTTTCCTGTCTTTTTCTGTTTTTGTACAATAACATAAAGAAAATTGACCATTTTTTTAGCGTTTCATAGAGTGCCCCCCTTAATAAGTTAATTCTACTTCTTGTTTTAGTAAATTCAATTACTCTTTTCTAGCTTCTGGTGGCTCTCGTAGATGAAACTAGTTGCAAAAGAGAATTGAAAGTTTAAACTGTCCTTATAGACCTGTGCTAAGTAGGAAATTTGACAAGCCTTAATTTCTCTCAGACCTTTTAATTCACATCTAGTAATTCCTAAAAAAAATCTGTTAAAAATAATCTGAATTTCTAATTATTTTAGCCAGAAAATAATGTTAAATATGGCCTAACCGGAATTCCGGTTGTTTTAAGGGGGGAGATTTCTCTAGAACTTTCAAAAAATCTAACATTTTTTTTTGCTCAAATCGGTTGAAAAATTATTCAAAAATATAATCCACCAACATTCATGACCCGTAAGTTGAATAAAACATATTTTTTCATGTACGAAAACTTTGAGGCTCGTTTTCTCGAAACTAACTTTTTTTATCCGGTCGTCAAGATTGCGAGCAAACTATTCAACAAATTTACTTGAATGAAACGGTATTTTATAGATAATTCTATATCAAAGTGCGTGGTAGGGCGCTTTTTCGAGAAAAATAGTATTTCTACAGTTGATTAACTATTTTCATGTCAAAAAACACGGGTAAAAATGGCACTTTTACACGAAACGCATGAAAATATACCCAATTTTTCGAAATTCTCAAAACCCCCCTGCTATGCACTCGATAAAAGCTTCCCGATTTATAAAAAATTTTCTTTTATCGTTTCAGATGAAAAACCTAGCCAGGAAGTTGACGGCCGCAAAAAATGTTAGCAGCGACGCTATCGACGAGACCCGTCATATTTCCGCCATTTTGTATTTTTCTATCATGAAAAAATTGTTTTTTTGAAGTTAAATAATGCCTTCTAAAATATGCAAAAAATCCGGACTTGATCGTTTTTATTCTCCCAGAATAAAATTGAAAAAAACTGCTTTTTTTAAGGGTTCTAGAGGTATCTCCCCCCTTAATAAGTTAATTCTACTTCTTGTTTTAGTAGATTCAATTACTCTTTTCTAGCATTAGGTGGCTCTCGTAGATGAAACTAGTTGCAAAAGAGAATTGAAAGTTTAAACTGTCCTTATAGACCTGTGCTAAGTAGGAAATTTGACAAGCCTTAATTTCTCTCGGACCTTTTAATTTGGTGAATTATGCTTAGTTTAATCATTTAACTGCATCACTGCAATTCTTCTAATTAGCTGTTGCTAAGAGATCAAACACATCTGGTAATTCCTAAAAAAATCTGTTAAAAATAATCTGAATTTCTACACGGAGAAAAATAGTTGAAGTAATTTTACTCAACTCTGTCGATTAAACTTGGGACATAAGGACATTTGAACATCTATTAAATCCTAGTCGGGTAAAATCAGTTTGATATATACCTAATTCACCCAAAGTGAATAACAATAAGCGTTACATAGGGAATAGTTAGGAGTTGAGTAAAACGTTATCGACGACAGGGCACCAACATGCGTCAGTGGGTTAACATGAAATGTATAAGTATATCACCGACGCTTGAGGTGCTTCAAACCGTAGTTGGGTAAAATGAGCATCGGGCGTATTATTTCAACTGGCAATGGTATGGTTCTCTCAATTGAAAAAAAATTCTTACCTCGACCCTGCCAATAGTCATCCGGTACATACATAAACAACTTACAAATACATTCACACCATTCAGACGTAGCCAATCATATTTCAAATTACATTTACACTTAAACATATAACCTTACATATATAAACCTAATAACAACACTTATATATAGTACGATACGCTTTCGTCGAATCACGCACACGCTCGCTTACAATGCTAAGATATAGAATTTGGAACTTTCTTATATAGTGACTGCATGAGTTATTCAGAGCTTGTGAGAGTAAGTGCCGTCAATAAAATTTTTTAGCCTTACTCAAGTAAAAATAAATCAACTTTTTTCATAAATGATTAATAAAATATTTTTAAAAATTAATATAATTACACAATTATTATAACTATGATTATTGATATATATAATATAATTATTAAATTACATTTAGTATACATTTTTATTATAACAACGTATGAAGTTTAGTGAAACTAAATTTTCAAATGTACGTTAAAAAATTACATTATTATTAAGAAGTATCTTGTATAAAAACATTTAAAAGAAAGTTCTTTTATTTTCTGTGTTTTATATTTTCAAAATATGGATTTTACATTTGCGAATTCCAAATTATTATTCTGCCTGAGTAATTTATGTGATATTTCATATTTTATGTAATACACTTATCGATTTTTTTTTGTTTAAATTTTCATAAGATCAATTTAATTTTAAGAATTTAAGTTTTTGAAATTAAAAATTTTTCATGTGTGCCCAAGGCGCAGATTACTTTCATTCGTTCCAGCGTGAATAGATGTAGCTGTTGGAATAAATCTTGCGATTCACGGTTTACTCAACTCTCGATTGAAGCGTAGAGTAGAATGAACGGAAAGCTCTACTATTTTTGTGATTTAATAAAAGACTGGTTTTTTATAATTATACTGCGAGTAATAAAATATATATTTAAAGAATTTGAAAATCTTTCTGTGGAAAAAATGACGCTTTCGACTGCGCTGGGATTCGAGCCCAGGTCTTTCGATTGCCGGTCGACTGCTCTAACCACTGAGCTACACAGGCGTCCGACATCTCTTTCTCCACAGGAAGATCTCCTTATATCGCCTAGTGGCTCAGCCTTGCGGCTGTAAATGATTTCAAATTAATTAGTTGAGTTTGAAATTCTTGTCACTGCCTACATTATCGGAGGATCACTAGTCGCGTATCAGATAGGATACGTTGTCGACAGGTGTCCTCGTAGACAATTTCAAACTCTTATTTGCATTATTTGCGATATAAGAGTTTGAAATTGTCTACGAGGACACCTGTCGACAACATATCCTATCTGATACGCGACTAGTGATCCTCCGATAATGTAGGCAGTGACAAAAATTTCAAACTCAACTAATTAATTTGAAATCATTTACAGCCGCAAGGCTGAGCCACTAGGCGATATAAGGAGATCTTCCTGTGGAGAAAGAGATGTCGGACGCCTGTGTAGCTCAGTGGTTAGAGCAGTCGACCGGCAATCGAAAGACCTGGGCTCGAATCCCAGCGCAGTCGAAAGCGTCATTTTTTCCACAGAAAGATTTTCAAATTCTTTAAATATTGAATTTATTTGCATTATTTGCGATATAAGAGTTTGAAATTGTCTACGAGGACACCTGTCGACAACGTATCCTATCTGATACGCGACTAGTGATCCTCCGATAATGTAGGCAGTGACAAAAATTTCAAACTCAACTAATTAATTTGAAATAATATATATATTTAAAAATTTTTAATGCATGCTTTCATACTTCACCCTACACTTCTGAATTTTACTCAACTTTGATTCATTTTCGAACATTTAATATATCAGAAATAAATACAGTGATACTAAATAACTTCTAACTTGTCCTTATGTCCCAAATTTGAGCGGAAGTTGAGTAAAATTACTTTAACTATTTTTCTCCGTGTAGTTATTTTAACCAGAAAATAATGTTAAATATGGCCTAACCGGAATTCCGGTTGTTTTAACTGGACTTTTTTTTAAGTGAAGTTGTTAGTTATTACTACTATACCTTTTTTTCCCATGATAAAAATTAGATTAACTATAAGAAGTACTAATTATAATCATAATTGATAGCATTTGAAAGTAATGATATTCACTATTCAAAAATAGTTATGATTGAGAAAATGCTATTTATAACTACATTTTTAGACCATACCACTATAATCGAATTTACAACACACATTTTTTCCGGTGTGAAACATAATAAGAAACCTCGTAAAGGAAAAACTGCTAGTGCAATTTTTTTAGAGTCATATACTGTGAGCCTTATAGAATTCTAGATCAGCGATTTTTCACTCTGAACACGTACACTTCGAATTGAAATAACAACTAAAGCAGCAAGATTTAATTGACGTTCGTAATTGATCTAACTCACCATCAGTTGTTTTTACAAAAAAAAAACATGTTTCACATCTATCTTACAAATACTGCTTTACGACTTGATACTATCTGCAAATATATAGAAATTTAAGTTTGAAATTAGGACCTGTAGTTCGGATTTTAGAAATTCAACTTTTGAAATATTCACTTAGAATTAATAGTATGTAGAGGATCCCCGAGTCCCATAACTATAAAGATCTGGACCTTGAAAAATGCGACGTACTTAAGAGTAATTTGGACAGCTATTTAGACAAAGCGAGGACACATGAAGGTGACGTCTCATTTGATACCGCTGAGAGAGCATTTTAATCGAAAATTTAGAGAGTCAGCAAAGAGGGAGACTGAGCTGAGCATTCTCTACGAGCGGGCCTTGCTCCCCGGAGGGAAAGATGCCCCGAAGATAAGCCCGTAAAAAAGGGAGGCTGACCGAAATGCATAACTTAGTCTCGAAGAAAAGGGAGAATTTAATCTCTCGACTCAGTCTTTCTCTCTCCTTCGCTTGTCCTTCTTGCGACCTGTAGTAAGATAAATAAATAGGATGCCCTTTCGAAATATGTCCCGCGTCTCGCTGATATATATATAGAGCGTTCACCAAGAATTTAAAAGAATATACATATACGTGCACCTATACACACACGTTTTCTACTGGCACAAGAGAAGATATCGAGGATTCTTGACTAGTCGAGCGGGACTGTGGATGTACCTTATGGACCCGCAGGTTGACCATCTCCGTACACACAACATACTTAGAAAGTGGGCATATCGAGAGGATCGAGAAGCGACATGCGACGCTTCGTTCTAGAGAATTCCGGGCAACAGCTTCTAGATATCGAGTGAATCCCTCTCTTCTCTCCCCCTACACCCGCTGGATACGATGACAAAGACTTAGAGCTAAACAAGTTGAAGTCTCCGGATTCTCAGGACGGAAGCCTCGCCAGATTATGTCCACGATTTACAGATTCCACGCAACTAGGTATTTTTAACTGCTCACTGAAATCAAAAAGGTATGGCCTTCTCTGCATCTTGCTTTGTATCTTACCCGTATCTCGAATATCTTTCCCTAATTATCTTGGAGTCGCCACCTCAGACCTTTTCGTGATTATGCTCAGACTTTTTATTTCCATTTATATGGTATGGAAATCAAAATACCGCCTTGTTGTAAAACGTCTGAGCTGAGAAATTGCCTTTTAAACTTCATTTTTGTTAAAAAGGTGGATTGTGGTATTTTGAAACTTACAAACTCATAATACCGTTAATATTAACTTTTACTATTAAAATCTTGATTTTTTCCGTTCAAATTAACTATACGGGATATTCTACAGAAATCGAGATGAAGTTTAATTTTTTTAATATCAATCTAACATTAAAATTAGTAAATATAACGTGTTTCTGAAGAGATTTTTTTGTATGCTGAGAACCTTCATATATTGTGAAAATCTTAAGGGTATGTCATTGACATGACTTTATTCAACATTTTTCATGCTTCCCATTCTTGAATTAATAAGTCACATGGATTTTCCATGGTATATAAACATACCTCGATTTTTCTTTTACGTTTCTATGCTATGGAAAATCCATTTGAGTTATTAATTTAAGAATGAGAAACACGAAAAGCATTGGATAAAGTCACGTCAAAAACATGCCCTTACGAACATTTTTAAACTATAGATTCCTACGTTACCGATATAGTTTTTATTTTAATTTCATGTCTATGCCAAATGAAAAATTTAGTTAAAAATTTGTAGAATAAAATAGAAGGCACAAAAGAAGGTCCATTTACTACTCAATTTTCGTTTTGTGAATTCTAAACATTTAGGAGTTAGGTAGACCCTCTTTAGTATCTTTCATGTAATTTCTCAATTTTTCAATGCGATATCTCATAATGCGTGGCCGCGAGTCCACACGAAAAACCATGCCGGTAAAATAGGAATCTACAGGTGATACATGACCATAAAGTCATAAATTAATTTCTCAACGTAGTCTCCTTTTACGTCGATTCACTTTTTCCAGCGATATTCAATAGCTTCGATACCCTGTTTATAGTAAGAAAGATTCAGCTCCACGAAATAGCCATTAACCACAGACTCCACCTCTTCACTGTTGACAAATCTTTGACCACCAAGCCATTTTTTCCAGTTTGGAAAGAGGAAATAATCCTACGTGGCTAAATCTTGAGAATAGGGTGCCTGAGGAAGCAATTTGAACTGCAACTCATTGATTTTAGCCATCGCGATAACGGATGTGTGAACTGTTACATTGTCTTGATAAAACAATACTTTCTTTTTCGTCAAACGCTGTAATAAGTTCGCATAATACCCGTCGTTGATTTTTTTTATTTTTTAAGGCCAAGGACCAATATGGCCACGTGAATAGTATTTCAGTTTATGTCTCAGATGTAAAGTAATGAACCTATATTTTATTCATGGTTATGAATCAATGCAAAAAATCGACTTTATTGCTGTGAAACATCCTCAGGACGCCGTTTTTGTTACATTGTGAGCAAACACGGCACCCATCTTGCACACAGCTTTCTCATGTCCAAATTTTCAGTCAATATGCGATGTGCAGCACTTTTGGAAATGCCCACCATGTCTGCTAGCTCCCGCACTTTTAATCGATGGTTATCCAATACCATTTTATGGAATTTTTTCACGTTTTCTGTCATAGTCAGCTCAATTGGTCGACCACTGCGATGTTTGCCTTGTCAGCTCGTACGACCTCGTTTAAAATCTTCCACCCAATACTTTATTGTTGTAAACGAAGGAGTAGACTTCCCTAGAGTAGAACCTATCTCGGCTATGATATTAATTGGACTGAGATCTTTCAAATGAAAGTATTATATCACATAACATTGACCAATTTTTTCCATGTTCACAAATTTACTGAGAGCGTTCTCTATTGATAGCTGTCAAACAAATACTAAACATTTATAAGGTTGGTACTTACGAGCATAGCAATTTTTTCGAACAACAGCCGTCATCTATACGTTAGGGCGAGTAATCCTGGAACTACCCTCGTATTAAGGGAAAGAATATAGAATAGTTTATGACTTTGCTATGGTAAAAATTTCGCGAAATATATTTTTTCAATCAAGTTAACAGTCGTTCCATATCATTCGCCACATATTTAATCACGTGATCTGGTTGATCCATGGCGATAATAACTTTTCATATATTTTGCATAATTTAGCCTTACTCTATCAATATTTCTAAACTGTGCGTCGCATTCGTGATTTCGTAATGCGACTAGAAATGCTTGAACTAAGAAGAAAGTTATGCAAATGTAGCTTGTAACAGAAATGTTCACCGCAAAGTATCTTTTTAAGAGAGCGTCTTACTAAAATTCTTGAAAATGTGCTTTTTTTACCTCTAGACTGCACTTAACCCCGTAACCTCTTTATAACTAATCTTCATGTTCATTACTGATTTCTAAAAAGCGTTATTCAGCTCTAGGTTATGTTGATGGTCCGACCTCTCTTAAGTTTACACATTTTCACAGAAATGTAAGGGATATTTGAATTTCTTAATCAAAAGGGAAATGAGTTTAAAAATATTTAATAGTCAGTCCAGTAATCCTGAGTTTAAAAGAATTCGTCATCTTCAATTATTCATAAAACTATTAGTACTATTCTTTAAAACTGAAAACTTTTGGCACTAATCGAAGCATCAAGTATCCTAGAATATTGTATCTAATGTGAGTGACTTCTATACATTTTTTATCGAACTCATTTAATCTTTACACCGGGCACTATTAGAAGCTTTCTAAAATTGTAGTATTATCGCATCATTATCAAATAAATACTTAATCCCAGACATTATACTGCAAAATAACGGTTACTGGGACCGTCGTGATTACTACGACACCTACCTTAGTTTTAATTTGAGTAAAAAGCCAAAAATGTTGATAAATTTAAATATATTATCGATCATTAGTAGAGAGTGGGGCCGTGTGGGGCAAATAAACTAGAAAAACCTTTTTTAAAGTTGTAAGGAAAGAGATAACATCTGCATTTAGTTTCCTTGACACGTGTCGTCACTAGTTTACGGCTACACATTCTGTTTTCATCTTGATTCCCGGAAGAGCTGCTAGACGGGGAATCCCGTTCTCATCGAGGATCGAGTAGGAAGGACGAAGAAGGAGTCAGGGAGGACGACTCGACGTGCTTGATTCCTCCGTAGTCGTCGGGCACGATAGAGCTTAACCCTCGCACGGTTGGCATGTAGCTTACCGGCTTCTTGTACCGGCTTCGACGTTCCATGTTTCTCTTGAAGGCAGCATACTATCCTCGCGGCGGCTCAGGCTCGGGGTAATTGGAGCGATCGGCACTTGTTTTCGCACGGCGAGATCACGACCATGCGACTATACGACTATACGACCACCTTCCTCACAAGACTGGTGCTCATTACGCGGCAGGTTACCTCTGCCTCATGTATTGCTCAGCACTAAGTGATATTATACAGCGATGAACGGCCTAATCCCTTTCCCTCTACATACTAAAAATTCGTTCTGGGTCAAAGGACATCGTCATTTATCTTCCTTTACTACCTTCATTATTTCCTGAATAGTAAGGTGTCACAATATTTTTCAAAATAAATATATCACTTACCTTATAACCCTTTTTAAGTTAGTGAAAGAAGAATCGACAAATTTTTTAAGGGCATGTAATACTTGAGAAAAGTTGCAACTTCATTTGAATAATTTGGTCTAGTTTCTACATGTTTGTGTCCAAAATACATTAAATTTCGTCTTCATAATTTCGGGAATGTTAGAGACAGGCCTCACAGACCGATCCCTATATCCCCTATTGTCCTCTATATTCAGTTGATGTCCCTAATGTCCCCTATTTTCAAGATTGGGTCCCTAAAGTACCTTATTTTCAGCCATTAGTGTACATTTTTTAAAATTTGTATTAAATTCTTCGTTTTCTTCGATTTTTATTCTCAGTTTTTGTAACACCATAAATGCTGAAAATTGTTTTAGACTGTGGTAAATAATTATAATCTGTTTTACGATGTAATGATATATATCAACAAACCTGATCTTCATAATAATAGGTATAACCATCGCAAAAATGATATAAATATCATTCGGAATTTAAAAGACATAAGAATTTAAAAATAAGTCCATAGATGCAACTATTACAGTTTCAGTATTGTTTTAGTAATTTATTCAAACTTAAAATTAAGTCAAGAAAACTCATATTGTGTTATTAGAAGTAATCTTATTAATGAAAAGACTGAAATTTAAAGATGTAACATTCATACTTACCATAATAGTAAGGATACTAAATGTATAGCAAGTAATATTGCCTATAAGTACACTCGAGATTCCTTGTAACAAGGCCTCCCTTTTACGAGCGCGTCACGGTTCCCCATAACGAGCAGACGATCGACCCCTCTTCCCCCACTACTACGAAATGAAGCGCGCTCGAATTTGAAACAGTAACCAATGAGTTCGATGGCTTTTATCACAAATTAATGAGAAAATAATTGGTCAATTATTAAAAAATTACTTAATTGTGTAATTTTACAGTATTTGAAATTAAAAATTTAATATTTAATTTTTCCAACCTGAAGTTTTCAATATTTTGGAGTAAAATCGGTTATCGAACATTAAAATTGCATAAGATTTTTTGGAAATTTTGATATTTCACACATTACTGTAGCTAAGTAAAATTCTCCTTTTTTAAACAATATGTATGAAAATTTTATATAATTACAATTAATCAGTATGTATAATTTTGCACAGTTTATTATTGTGATCAATACTACTATGTTTCGAAACGCATTTTTATAAATGAAAACCAACAGCAACATTTTAACATTTATATTACTGTTTATTACATTTATCATGAAGACTTTTCTTTTTTTCTGGAAATATTCAAAAATGCACCTGATAAGCATAGATATTTTTATCATTATATTATTATATTTTTAGTATTTTGAGTACATACCGTCAAATAAGTCAATTCCATGTTGTACACTCGCAAAAATCTTTTTTATACGCTTTTTCACTATGCACATACAATTATTCACATGGCATCACTGGCAGACTGACTGCACGCATCATATAATGCGCATAACAGCGCATAGCAACAAGTAGGATATAGAGGGGATCGCTCTCGCGCTCGATGCAGAGAGGTCTCCGAGGCTCGAGCTTCTCGTTATAGGGAATCTCGAGTGTACCTTTCTTTAAGCAAAGTATAAAACATCTAAAAAAAGGAAATTTTGTTAAGACTTAATTGAAATTCAATTTAATTAGACTTACACACATAGTCGTGATATGTAGGTAATTTCCTATTTAATACTAAAAATACTCACATCCGAAAATTTGTGAATTGCAGTTGTGTACGAAAATATGAATATATTTATTGTTTACTAAAATAAAAAGTATTGCGTCTTTTTTTACTTTTTATTAAGAGTTTATTCTTTTTAATAACATTCTTTCATACCTAATTTTTGTTAAAAAAAATGTTCTCAATGAATGTAAAAAAGGTTCCTATGGGAATGAAAAATGGTCCCTATACACGCTATTTTTTATCCCAAAGGGAATGAGGCCTGTAGAGAAGATAAAAACGGACGTAGATAGACTACTTTAGATTTTGATAATGAAAAATTAATTTGTAATAAGCTATCCTATTGGATTGTCCCAGAAGTAATTGTCGATTTTTTCATAGAAATTAAACACATTTTTTTAAATAGAGGGAATGAACTTTAATCAATGGTATATTTTCCATTTTGTTCAATGACCTTTTGCCATCTTTCTGGTCACTTAATGATCATAGAACTTCTGGTTTTTATCGGCAAAAAACTGAACCAAGTGCGATTTCACAGCTTCATCATCATTGAAAGTTTTACATTTCAAGGAGTTCTACAAAGATCGAAATAAATAGTAATATGACGGTGCAAGGTCAGGGCTATATTGTGGATGTAACATCACTTCCCAACCATGTCTTAATCATTTTTGGCGAGTGGCTAAAGATGTGTGTGGTGTAGCGTTGTCATGGTGAATAATTACACCTTTGCGATTGACCAATTCTGGCCGTTTCATGCAATTTAGATTTCTATGTTGTTTGTGGTGGTTCATCACGCTTGGACCATGATCGTTTTCGAATGACGTTATTGTAAACAATCCATTTTTTTGACAGATGACAACTGAAATCTGTGCCATTAAAAAAATGGAACGATACACGCTTCAACAACACATTGAAATTGTTGAAATTTACTACAGAAAAACATTATGAGCGATGAGGCTCATTTGAACCTTGGAGGCTATGTTAATAAGCAGAATTGTCGCATTTGGGACTCGGAAAACCCAAAAATGGTAATTGAAAAGCCTCTCTATCCACAAAGTGTTACTTTTTGATGCGGTTTTTGAGCAAGAGGGATAAATGGGCCTTATTTTTTTTTTAAATGAATTTGGAGCGACTATTTCGGTGAATGGATTGTGGTACCAAACCATGATTAATGAATTTTTATGGCCAGAATTGGGAGATATGGATGTGGACGATGTTTATTTATAACAAGACGGCGCTACGTGCTACACAAGTGGCGAAACCATCGGTATTTTACGTGAAAAGTTTCCAGGCCGAAAGATTTCTCGAAACGGCAATTACAATTACAATTGGCCGTTACAAGAAGAACTCATAGAGATCATTCGTGCCGTTATCGACGAAATAGAGATCCAAATGTGCGAAAATGTAATGGAAAATTTCATCAAAAGAACATGATCCTGCAAACGTAGCCGTGGAGGACATATGAATGATATTGTTTTTCATTATTAATAGCAAACCTTCCGCTATTGAATGAAAGAAGAATCAAATGCTTTTTCACTAAAGATACGCCTTTTTCTTATAAATCAAACTGAAACGTCTAATTGGAAAACCCTTCATTACATGCCCTCCAGGGGTTTCGTTACCCTAGAATCAGCAAAGACCACTTTTTTCGTTTAACGTTAATTTTTTAAGTTTTTATTTATTTTAAAAGTATAAGTAATAAAAAAAATGGTTGAAAATGTTCGTAAACAACAGCGTTATTACTAATTTTTTCTAAATCATTTCAGTCGAATATGTCGATCATCAGAAGAGTGTATCACTTACCATGATAACGGAACTCTACTATATCGACCTTATCAACCTGTGGTTTAGAATTAATTGACGTTATTCAAGACTAAATGGAATTCTCAATATATTTGAATGTATATATAATATATTTAAAAGACCCAGCGAGTCACTGCGTTCCTTTTTTTACAGAAACATTTTTTAACAGCGTTATTGTTGTTTTAATGGTAAGCCTTATGTTTTTGATTTATAAATTGGAGGGGGGGGGGGGGGGGCATTGTACCAGGTTATCGAGAAATCAGCAACAAAGAATTAATTTTTTAAATATTACCAAGGAAATTTTGGGCAAAATCGTTGGTGTCAGGTTTGAGTAATGACCATCGTTTTAAAAATCATATTTTTGAGAAAATAAAATACAATAAGAAACGCCTATCTAGTTCCTTTTAACCGATCATTTTCTTGAGTTGAAATTATAATAGGTATAATACTGTATTCGAAGTATAGTCAAATATATTATTCGTCCAGGTCAAGACTCATTGTTCAGATATCATTGATTTACCTTTAGAACTGATAAATCAGTAGAATGATTGCACGAATCGTGTTCACGTAAGTTTCAATAAACAAAGAATGCAAAACAAGAAACTGTTTTTCATTTCCGCTACTTCTGATCCTATATGGCTCTCATTTTATTGCAGTAATCCTCCATCATCGAGAAATGTAACTGGGCGTATGATTGAAAAGATTGATATCTATACAGAACAAGATATTTTCATATTACTCATCGAGCTTCACTCTGCATATGTTGTTAATAAATAAAATACAATATTTAAAAACTCATAAAGTCAAACAATGTATTAAGGTAGTTTTCATCCACGAAAATTAGACCTCAGGCAAAAATAGATAATTTTGCTTTCAAGAATAGTAATATTATTATTGAAGGGCCATTTTGAAAGAGAAAAGATTATTTTACATCAAGAAAATTTGAAACGCAGAAAAATAATTTTATTAATAAATTTTATTTTTGACCCAACTTTTTTTTTATCGCTTCTTACCAAATTTAAAAAAATTATGCGATTCTAATAAATCATGAATTATTTTTTCAGAAAAAAGATTTTCCATTTCACCGTTTCTGATTTTTAAAAATAAATTTTTTAATGGCTGAAACCATTAAAAAAACAGTTTCTAAAGCGAGATTTTTATAAACAAATTGCTGAATTTGATAATAATTTATTCATTTTCGAAAATTGGAAATTGTTAAGTTGTAGGCAATCTTTTTTTTGAAAAAGTGATTTGTTATTTAATAAACACGCATAATATTTTATAATTTGGTAAGAAGCGATAAAAAAAAGTTGGGGCAAGAATAAAATTTATTAATAAAATTATTTTTCTGTATTTCAAATTTTTTTCATGGAAATTAATCTTTTCTCTTCCAAAATAGCCCTTCAATAATAATATTGCTACTCTTGCAAGCAAAATTATTTATTTTTGCCTGAAGTCTAATTTTCGTGCACCCAGAAAACAGTTTCTTTGAATCAAAGAAACATTTCTTTGATATACGCTTAAAGAAAACATTTTTTTGAATTGAAGAAAGTTTTGTTGATTCAAAAAAATTTTCTTTCAGGTATACAAATCTATTTCCTTGGATCAAAGAAATTTTTTTTGAATTAACAAAACTTACTTTAATTCAAAGACATTTTTTCTTTGACCGTATATCAAGGAAATGTTTCTTTGATTCAAAGAAACTGTTTTGTCAGTGTGGATCAACTACCTTAACGTAACTTTAAATGTCAACTATACATTGTTTAAATTGATAAAAAAATCTAAAAGAGAAAAAAAAACTAGTGAATCCCTTGTTAAGTGAATTTGGAATTTCGGTACTTAATTTAATAACAACGCGAATCAAAAAGTAAGCAGTATTTCACGTATAAGATCTTGAATAGAAAAAACATCATAGAGAAATCTGGAGAATATCACTCGAATAATTCTACCCGTATCTGCACTCTTTCCATCTTGATATATATCTCCCAATTCAAACATACAAATCGGCTACATGTCGCAGATACAATCTGCGAAAGCCTTACTTCAACTTCTTCCAGAATCTAGATATATTAAATCTCTACTTCACTCGAATCGCGCAATTCATTCCCTGGAAATTTTAAATACATATATCATATAATTTTCAACTATTTCTGACAAAATAACAGGTATCCGTTAAATAATTCATACATACACATTTTTTTAAGTTAAAAAAATTTCGTGATAATGGTTGATATAATTCTAAAGAATTTTCTACAAAAAGAAGATCTATACTGAAAAAATATGTGTGATAAAGTTGACCATAGTGGTATAAACGTAAAATAGTAATTAGACGGAGAAAATTTGATCGATAAACTGTACAATAAACTTTGGGAAAAGTCGGATATAGTAGATTATAGAGTTTAGAGTAAAAAGAGTTAGAAATGGGAGAATGCATTTCTAGAATATTTTATAACAGAATGATTCCAGATTTGCAAAAAATTGTTTTAAATATTATTACTACACTTCATTAGTTTTTATTATTATTTGATTTATGATATATTATATTCAACAAGGACATCTTTCATTTTTTTTGATCAGTGTAAAATATTACATATTGTAAAAATATTTAAATAATGTTATAAGAACGATGAGTGTCATTTAATAAAAACGGAGTCATTAAAATATTAAAATCTATTTACCTTAATCATCGTAGTTTTTAGATCTAATTTTTTATCACAGATTATCATATTGTGAGGAACTTATATTTTTTCCATCATATGATGAGAAGTTTTTTTAAACTTAAATAACGTTACTAGTTTTACGAACCACATAATCACAAAGTGTCCATAAACATCAGATATTATTTCCATTCGAGCAATGCCAAAAAAAAAATTCAGTTAGATCAATTGATACAATTTGATTAAATCAAACAAATATTTCAGTGTTAAAGAAAATCAGTGCAATCTACCAAGAATTTTTTTGGTGCATACATTGGACATGTAAAATGGAAATACAGTTGTATTTTGATCATAAAACAAATTAATATCGTTTAATATTGCACGCATTGCTCGAATGGAAATGGCAGGATGAAGAAGACAAGTAATTACCAGAAGAATATTTATGAGACGTTCAATATACTTGGAGAACCACCTTCTTGTACTGCGATTCACCTTCGCGAGGTCGCGTCCTCCCTCATTAATGAGAGAGACATGAAATTAACTTTCTAGCCCGAGATACGCATGATGTTCAAAAGATCCAGATCCAATGCTCTGTTGGTTTCCCAGCATTAAAGTGCCTTCAGGCCCTACACCGAATTTACCGTACTGTGGTGCTTTAATAATACCGGACCTAATTAACGTCGCTCTTCAACGGTTTCATCTGCCAACGCTTTATGAACGACCAAACGATGTGTCCACTTTAGAAAATTTAACCGATTCAACCTTGATTAATAATTAATGTTAATATAACTTCTTTCTTTTCGTTGTCTAATTTATCTGAGGCATTTACCCGCACTGCGAGAAAATATTTTGTAACTTGAAAATAAGTGGTTCGATTCATTATGTAATAAATGAAAAAATGGACATATATCTGTAATGTTATATTTATAATTCACCCAATCATCACTATTCTTCTCTATAAGTGATGTCAGAGACTAAAATTTAGTTAACGACCTTGGAAAAATCTTCTCTATTCATCTTTCCAGGTGGCCAGACAAAAAATTATATCCCAAAAGAGTATGGAATTAAAAATTGATAATAATGATATAAAAATATTATGACACAATTAAAGAATGAAATATTCAAATAATAAGTTAAATGATATACTATCCTGGTTAGAGCAAAGAAAGGTTTGGCAGTGTGAAGTAAATACAAGTAGAGAGTATGGCGAAATAAATTCCTAATTGATTCGACTAATTAATGAGTTAAATCAAGCAAGTCGTTTTGAAGTACAACTTAATCAAGTCACTTTACCTGATTAATTAGTCAAATCAATTAGGCATTAACTCGATCATTTTTTCATCGAAGATCTAAAAGTAAAATTTTTCATAATTTAGCAAGAAAATTTGAGGTGCTGTTGAAATGAGTTAATTGATTAATTAAAGTATATTTCGTCTGAATCAAAGAAGAAAAGCAGAAGAAAGGAATTGGATATTCTATGCTTTGATGATTGAACCTTTATTTGTCTCTAACCTCTCGACCTCTTCTCTCTTTTTTCCTTTCTCTTATTTCTTTTACTCATTCCTTGACACCCAACATTTCCATACGTTTGAATGTGATTGCATACATACCTTTTCAAAGTGAAGCCTATTTAATTCAAAATCAATTTACACTACCTTGCTGCGATATGATCATCCAGATAAATTATAATTAATTGTGGGATTAAATTATATTCACCGGTGAAGATGGTATTATACCTTTGGAATGGAAGTCAAAAGAACACTTTAATTTACTTTAACCTGTCGACATATTTATATATGTGACGACATCTTTTGCTCGCAAGCAAAAGATGATCTTGCTACACCACACAGGGCATTTATCGCCAGTCTTTCCATTTTTTTCCATTGGACCCTAAGCATTACGAAATTCACGCTTTGGATGTCCTCTTGATATGTCGTATAACGAATGTCGGCATCGCGTTTCTCCCGTTAAGTGCCGACGCGGATCGAGATCGTCGATTCTCAAGTTTCTGGAATTTCTTGACCTCTGCTACCTTCCTTCCAGCAAAGCGGCGAATAGATCGCGATTGAGCACGGAAACCAGTATGATGACCTCGCGCGAACGAGCATGCCTCGTGTTAAGTATCGGAACATCGAACCGAAATCCGCGTCTTATATTCATATCATATTACCGGTAAATTATCCCACTCGTATAATCACTGATAGAGCCGCAAACTGTTCTTCGTTAAACAAATATAGACGATTAAGAATCTTGAGTTTTACGATAAAATGGAAAGAAAACTCAGGGTCAATTTCATCAATTAAAAAAAGTAAATACAAAGTATTTCTCTGTTGAGAGTTACAGACAGAATTTTACTCTGCGTTATCCCGATCCATTCCGAACTGATTCAAAAAAGGGTTCCATTCTTCATCCGCGCAAATTGGTTTAAAATCAATCTGAGTCAATCTAGCACCTATACTTCAAATCATTTAAAACTTGGATTGAAAACTTGGTTTGAATTCATTCGGATAGAAAGTCTTGGATTGAATTGAATTTTTGATTGGCGCAGAATAATGCAGAATGGAACCTTATCCGAAATTTGAACCACGGGAAAAATATTTCTGGCAACTATATATATTATTCCTAGAAATTAACGAGCCATGTTGGAAATATCTTTGAAAACTTGTTTCAATTCATTCGGATAGGAAGTCTTGCATCAAATTGAATTTTGGATTGGCATAGAATAATGCAAAATGGAACCCTAACCGAAATTTGAACCGCGGGAAAAATATATATGGCAGCTGTATATATTACTATTGAATTGAATTTTGATTTGGTGCAGAATAATGCAGAATGGAATCTTATCCGAAATATGCACCACGGGAAAAGTATTTCATGCAACTATATATATTATTCCTAGAAATTAACGAGCCATGTTGGAAATATCTTTGAAAACTTGTTTCAATTCATTCGGATAGGAAGTCTTGCATCAAATTGAATTTTGGATTGGCATAGAATAATGCAAAATGGAACCCTAACCGAAATTTGAACCGCGGGAAAAATATATATGGCAGCTGTATATATTACTATTGAATTGAATTTTGATTTGGTGCAGAATAACGCAGAATGGAACCCTATCCATAATTTGCACCGCGGGAAAAATATTTCTGGCAACTATACATATTATTCTTAGAAAATAGCGAGCTGTGTTACAAATATCTTTGAAAACTTGGTTTGAGTTCATTTGGATAGGAAGTCTTGGATTGAATTGAATTTTGGATTCGCGCAGAACAATGCAGAATGCAACCATATCAGAAATTTGCACCCTCGGAAAAATATTTGTGTCAGCTATATATATTATTCCTAGAAACGAACGAGTCATGTTAGAAATATCTTTGAAAACTTGGTTTGAGTTCATTCGGATAGATAGTCTTGGATTGAATTGAATTTTTGATTCGCGCAGAATAATGCAGAATGCAACCATATCAGAAATTGGCACCCTCGGAAAAATATTTGTGCCAGCTATATATATTATTCCTAGAAATTAACGAGCCATGTTGGAAATATCTTTGAAAACTTGTTTCAATTCATTCGGATAGGAAGTCTTGCATCAAATTGAATTTTGGATTGGCATAGAATAATGCAGAATGGGACCCTAACCGAAATTTAAACCACAGGAAAATTATGTGTGGCAGCTGTATATATTACTATTGAATTGAATTTTGGATTGGTGCAGAATAATGCAGAATGGAATCTTATCCGAAATATGCACCACGGGAAAAGTATTTCATGCAACTATAAATATTATTCCTAGAAATTAACGAGCCATGTTGGAAATATCTTTGTAAACTTGTTTCAATTCATTCGGATAGGAAGTCTTGCATCAAATTGAATTTTGGATTGGCATAGAATAATGCAAAATGGAACCCTAACCGAAATTTGAACCGCGGGAAAAATATATATGGCAGCTGTATATATTACTATTGAATTGAATTTTGATTTGGTGCAGAATAATGCAGAATAGAACCTTATCCGAAATTTGCACCACGGGCACAATATTTCTGGCAACTATATATATTATTCTTAGAAAATAACGAGCAACGTTACAAATATCTTTGAAAAAATGTTTGAATTCATTCGGATAGGAAGTCTTAGATTAAATTGAATTGTGGATTCGCGCAGAATAACGCAGAATGCAACCATATCAGAAATTGGCACCCTCGGAAAAATATTTGTGCCAGCTATATATATTATTCCTAGAAATTAACGAGCCATGTTGGAAATATCTTTGAAAACTTGTTTCAATTCATTCGGATAGGAAGTCTTGCATCAAATTGAATTTTGGATTGGCATAGAATAATGCAGAATGGGACCCTATCTGAAATTTGCACCGCAGGAAAAATATTTCTAGCAACTATATATATATTATTCTTAGAAATTAACGAGCTATGTCACAAAAATCTTCGAAATAGTGATACTGTAAATAGCCATGTTGGTTATACGTATATGGATTTGAATGAACTATAATTACACCTTAGGAGCAAATTGATATAGCTGAATCCTGCACATTAACATGCTTTGATCTGTGCTGTACCTATGTTTTTCGCACGTTTCCTGTTTTACTATCATTAGTTAGGTTATATCTGGCTCGCCTCTAAATATTTGTTTTCTTTGTGCAAAGCTTCAAGAATTTTTTCAGAATTGCATGAGTTTTAGAATTGAATTGATTGAATCGCTTAAAAATGTTAGAGAATATATTTTTTTCAATTAGTCACCTTTAATGAATTTGAACCAATCGAATAGTTCAATCAAGACTGTTGAAGTGGTAAATTAATTCAATGAATTACTTATTTGGTTGACGATAAGTCAAATGTGTCAGAGAAAAATGTCGGTCAGTCATGTTAAATAAATAATTTTATACAATTTATTGAACAAGTTCTATTGAAGTTATGGTTCAAGATTTAATATAGAATAACTGAGTATTCCATATACTACTCCGAATATGGTTGTGGAAATTCCAAAATTGATGTTATGTAAATATTATATTAAATTTTGAGTATTTAGGTCGTCGTTGTCACACTTTGTCTTTAGGTCGAAAGCGTAAATAATTCAAAGCGAGTATGAAGTTATTTCCAAGTCTTCCCTCTGCCCGAGGCAAAAAGACGATTCGAAGTTTCGTTCCGATCTTATCTCCGCTCCCATTAAAGTAACATAATATGTATTTCATCAGAGCGTTTTAAAAATAATAAAATACATTTATATTGGTATGGGGTCAGGTTTTTTTTCATTAATATCTAAGGGGCAGAAAAAGCTAAATTTTTGGCCACAAATAAGTCACAGTCTTTAGTGCTGGAGAAAAATCTATAACACTAGAATTATAAAAAATTAATGAGTATCAAACACTGGACTGCAACATTATTTTTCAAAAAATTACAACAACCTACAGAAACTTACTCCACAAATTTAAAACTATTTATTATAAGAAGATTAATTTTTATATGCTTGAGTTTCTGAAACCTTAACGTAACTTGTTTTTATTATTTATGTTCCCTCACAAAATATTGTTTAGCTTTCATTAATTTTCCTGGCATTTTTAAATATTTTATTCTAATAGGTTTCTAATATTTTATGATTGAGGTAGATCGGTTTTTATTTTATTCCAAATACTATATATAGTGTCTACTGCTTCTTCAGTTTTTGTTTAAATTTTATTTTTTGTTTGAGTGCAGTAAAGATATTGAATTTGTAAAAGTAATTTACTCTGCAATACATAAATTAGTCATTGGTAGAAATATTAATAAAAAGCTTGTTAAATATTATATATTATTATTAGTGCGTAAATACATTCTTCTTCACTCCTGCAGAAAAAAAAAAAAAAAAAATATTGTATGTAATTTTATACACATTATACTATTTATTAAGGTGGTCCATATGTTGTGATGAAATATTTGTCTCTGAATTATATTAAAATTCTTGTGTTTATTATTGCAAGGTGCATTAATTTGATTACTTTTTGCTCAAAGCGATGTAAATGTGAATACGCAGCAATATCATAAATTGATTTGCATAGATGTTTAATATTATTACTACAGGTTTTTTATGTGATGTAGTAGTTTACTTGTCACATTCATTTGACAAATTGGTAAATATTCTAATATTTCAAGTTTAAAAATTTTAATTTTTAAATTATCAAATTTTCGTGTCCTCAATAGTTTTTTTCTGACCTTTAAAACCTTTTTTATCATTTATTCTAATTACTTATATTCTAACTTGACTACAGTAAAATATCTAGATAAATTTTTTTATTACGGCCTAACCTCAATCAGAGCAAATTTCCCCTTCGTTCTTCTTGACTGACTTTCTCCTACCAAACGTAGTCGGGTTTTAGTCAAGGAACCTCGATAAGGGCCACCGATTTACTGCCAGTTTTTTCTCTTTTTAATCGCTTTTTAATTTTTCAAATTTTGAACATTGAACTTTCGTCATCTTTTTATTTTGTACATTTAAAATTTTTTCATTAAAACAAAAGATTATGTTTTTTACAAAGATGTGAAATTATTTTGGAATTTTCACCTAAATGAATATGAATTTTTATAGAAGCTCTGTCGAGGTAGCAAACTTAAAAAAAAATATATACTAGGAGTAAACTAAATTCCATTCTAAATTAATTGAATTGTATTCTCAATTAGTTAAATAAATAAAATAAAATCGTATAAATTTCAAGGTTTCATGCTTAATATTACAGGTATTCGTAATTATTTAGTTTCATATGCGATAGATACAAACTAAAATGAGTAAAATGTGTGGAGAATGAATCGATTCATATCTTTGCATTATGAAAAATCAGGTAAACTCGACTTATAAATAATACTCTTAAATGATTTTAAGATTATACTGAAGAATATCGTAATCCAAGGACAACGCATAAATTTGAAGAAAAAGACGCAACGCGCTACATTTGCATAAAGAAATTGTAAACAAGTTCCAGCTTGATGATTAAATTATTGCTCTTATTAAGAAAGAATTTTGCATTCTCTGTGAAACGATCTTTTTTGTTTTAGGCTTCACACTTTACAAGTGTGAAAAACAACTAAAGCGTGACAGTCTCGTATAAATTTTTTACCTCTTCTTTGCATGATGCATAGCTCCTTGTATGAAACGAGACAGTGACTACACGTTTGGTCAATTATAAAATATGAATTGAATTCAGACACTTAATTTCAGTTTTTATCAGGAAAGAGTCATTAATAACATTCTAAAAAATTTGAAACTTATTCACATTTATTCATAAATGTTTATATGTTTATCATTGAAATTGAAATATATTTCGAAAACTCAACGCAAGTGACGATACAAAAACTTTCTTAAGGGGAGATTCTGGTCATCCGTGTCTTTTTTTTTATTTTTCAAAGACTTTTATCTCATAGTAAAAATAACGTGTTCCTTCCAAATTTTTTACAGTGTAAAGTATAGAGGCTGAACTAATAAAAAAAGTTTTTTTTCTTTCTTTTTTATTGTATTTGTTTACAAAATGGTGGCCTTCAAAATGTCCTGCTTTCCAGCTTTCGCTGAAATATTTCGGGAACGGTTGACCCGAAATCAAAAAATAAAAAAGATTTATAATCTGTATAGTTTTGGCTATCATTTGAACTACAATCAGAAATTTTTGTTGAAAAAGAACAAAATGGCGGACTTTCGAATTTTTCGACCTCATTTTTGCAAGTTAATTTGTTCATAACTTTGTTAAATAAAAATATTTGTTCATGATCGTAGTTCACACGATAAAGACACACTTAAAGAATGAATTATCAAAATTTCAAGTCAATCGGTTCATTAGTTACCAAATAAATTTGTCGGAGGTGTCAAAAAAGGTGTTCTCGAGGGCTCGAGCGCTGCAGCTGCTTCGGCCTCTTTTATCCTTGTTCTCGACCTTGTAGACCTTTAAAATTGATTCTACACTATTTCTAGAAGTATTTACTACCAAAATATGGAGAAAAAAAAATTTCGATTTTTTGAAAAATTATGACCAGAATCTCCCCTTGAAGTTACTTGGATTTTGAGAATTACATTCTCTTCACAACACTTGCGCTTGATATCCTCAATCGAAAAGAAGGAACTGAAACTTGCGATTTTAAAGGGAAAAAATGTATTCATCCTACGTTTGCTCGCATCTTGAACAGTTTGCATATTTTTACTGTAAAATGGGAATTCATTGTTGATTTTTTCAAGTTTTAAAATACTTTAACTTTTTTAATTTTTGTTCAATTAAAAAGTTTGATAAGCACAATAAGTAGAGCTTTATTACAGCATCATCAGAAATAAGTAATAAAATTTTTGATTTTTCGAAAGAGTAGTTTTTAAAAAATACCAAAAATGCTCTAATTTTGGACATTTCTGTCAGACAGACAGGGTTGAATAAAATCTAAAAATCTAAAAATGAAAATAAATGACCACTAGATATCTAAAATATGTGAAGATTGGACAAGTTAAGTATATTTCCTACGTGTTTAATCGAGTGGTTGTAAACGAATGTTCAGAATTACTTATATTAATGTGGAAATAAAGTGATTCGCTTATCTATACGAGAAGTCAGATCGCAGGGCACGTTGAGCCGGCAATCTTGCATAGTTCTCACAGTCCATGGTCAGTTTGGTCTGGAGCGTAGGGTCGAATAGCTCATAGCAGTTCTTGTGGTTGCAACGTGCATAGACTTCCGCAGCGTGTGCGTGCATGGGTGAAATGTGCGTGTAAGATTCCCGATGCATTCAGCAAATGCAAAGCACGCACGCGGTTTCATTGATGTCCCGTAAAAGTTGGACCCGCGCGACTGCAAAGGTATTATCCGTCGAGTGGTACAACGACCGATGGGAATCTGCCGATATTCCCATATCCCCATACACGCGTTGTAGTCTTTTTCATGGCGGTATGTCTTGCACTGCTTCAACCAGATTCGAGATTCGATCGTGATACACATTCGCTGAGAACGTTAAAACAATGTCACCCATTTAGAAACTAAATGTACTTTTAAAAGTCGCTGAACACCTGAGACAATATTGACAATCCATCCCCTGTATCAATTATTTTCTATAGTCTATTCATCTACATACGCCAATCATTTCCTGTCTCTTGAAACCTACTTCTGTGCTTATCTTTCTATCCGAGTTCTACTCTTCTTCTAACCAGTTAATTTTTTTTTTTTCATATTTCGGTCACGGTAAAGAATAAAATATTCTTTGATAACTTTAAAAATGAAATTCTAACACGACAGAAATAGTCAAAAATACTTTCTTCTATCAAGGTAAATTTCCAAAGTTAATTTTTTGCCATACTCTGTTCTGCAATGCCACGTGCCAACCTTTCTTACATTCTATGAATGGGTCTCGAGAGTTTATCCTTTATCTTTCTATTTCTCCAAGCGATTACTGGCGAAAAGAGTTATTGTCCAAGAAAGTACAACTTGAAATGGTTATCCGAAACATTGAATCATTTTATAAGATATTCAAATCACGTCTGTCTACAATAAGAGTCGTGGATTTAAGCGCACGAGTTCATGTAGGTAATTGCAATTCGCAGAAGATCTGTATCAATTGCGGGGGCATCGATCGCCCCATCACGGTTACGGTACTCCTAGCGAATGACCCTCTTTTTGATAAAAAGGCACACTTCCGTTTCGCGACGACAATGTTCGAGATGAGATTGGAATGACAGATGGAGCGTTGGTTCCCAGTGGAACACGAGCGCGTGAGTAGAAAAAAATTTATCAACCTCTAACAATCAGTATAGATGGACAGACTTGAACGCTTCAATAAACAATGTATGTGCATATGTGTTTCCACAGTCATTGTTATCAGTTATAAATTTCTTGAAATTAACTTTATAAATATATATATATATCCTTTTATTTTTTTTGTCGAGAATGCATTTACATACGTTATGTGGAACTCGGCCCAGCAATACCCACTAAACTCAAAACTCCCCTGCTTTTCCACCAACCTATGACCCCAGAACCGCGTTAGCTTTAAACATCAAAGTTTATAAACATATATTGAAGAGTGGCGTAAGACTGGATAATTTTTCTTATTATGAAAAATCCCTCAAACATGTATCAGTTAGAATTTTTCGCAGCAGCATATTAAACTTAAAAGAATATATATGTAACTACTACATGTTATGGTTTTTCGGAAATTAGTATTTTCAAAGTTATAAACTCTGCTCCTTTTGTGTAGAAAAATTAAGTTGTATTTTTTCGCGGATTTGTAAAATTTTAACAAAGTTAGCGTTGGATTTTTTTTGTACCATGGATGAATTTTATGTTACACCTATGGGAAAGGGGTTTAGTCTTAAAATTGAGATAGAGCCGAGGATTCGGCCTAGTACAGGGATGTTTATGAGGCCGTATAGTCGTTGATATTTACAGTGATGTCGGCCGCGTGAGCGCGCATAAAATCATTGAATCGCATCTGCGTCGAGGACTCCCCACTGGTTTACGCCCAGCACACATCTCCATATTATACCCACTGTAAATATGTTTGCATGAGAGAGATACAATTTCCACAGGACTCTAGTTTATACGCCGCTCGATGGCAAAGACTGAGTCTTTGTCTTCTATCTGAGCTTCAACGATTTATCCGCGCAGTATACTATTCACTTGCCGCTGAAATACTGTATCAACTTTTCCCAAAGCATTCAAACTCACTTAAAATCCTTCCATACTTTCACTCTTAGATTAAGGATCATCTGAATCTATGAGTGAAGTCTCATACGAATTTTTTAAAAAATTGATTTTTTGCAAACATCATTTTTTGAAGGAAAAAAATCGTATGAGACTAACTCCTTAAGGAGTGTTTTGGAATACTTAAAGTAGTCGTAGTTTCGTTGAGAGTGATTCTGATTTTGGCAGCCCTGGAATTACGAAAACCACGATAATGCACTTTCCCATTCATCGCAACTTATTCAGAAACTGACCTGACTTCTTCTGACTTGTGGATGTCCCTCAAACTGAAGTACCCACTGAGGGAAAAAGATTTCGAAACGTAGAGGTATCAGCGAAAAATAGTAGTTAAAGTTACTATTTTCCTAATCATCATAACTTTGATCCAATTGGATTGCATTTATAAGATGTGACAAAAAAAGTAATGTAATAAAAGCTAACAACAGTATTAGTAAATCATACTAATTTTTACTTGTCAATTACTTATAAATAAAATGTCTCCAACTATTACTCTCTACTGAAACTACTAAGATATAGTTGTTAAAATAGGGAAAATATTTTGATAATAATAATTAATTACAATAATAGGTTTCTTTTTTTTGGACAGGGGAGATAGAGAATGCATCTACGCACATTGTGTGGGACTCGGCCGAAGCAATACCCACTTAACTCAAAACTTCCCTGATTTCCCACTAGCCCATGACCCCGGAACCGCATTAACTTGTATTCGAATGATCCGGCCCAGCCTTCCGTGTATTCAGTATCTTGGCGGAGTTGCTGTAATTCGTGCAACACCTCCGCGATACCTTCTCTAATTGGCAGGAACATGTTTTTTTTCATCTTGCAACATTCATCCATCTTTTGGGCCATTTCCTCAATCCTGTAAATGCGTTTCATCCGCATCTGAAGCGTCCCGTACAGGCAGTTTTTTTGTCCGCCTCGCGTCAGAACTCTGACTGTAATTGAGTTCCACCGTTACTTCCAACTTTCCTCCGAACCATTCCTCGCACATACTTTTATTTAAATCATTTCTCTTCATATTACTTCCACGATTAGCTAGGAAAGTATACAGTCCACACCTGCAGGGCCCCGCATGCGGGGTGAGGTCTGAATACTACAGGAGGCGAGGTGGTTTCCAGGAGACACCGCTCCCTTCGGCACGATCGTTAACACCTTGGCTTGGGAGTTACTACTTCCCTGGTACATTGTCCGCGACTGCTTATTTAGTTTATATCCGTATTCAGCAGAATCCCTCGGTACATGGCTTCTCATCCGCAACCCGAGGACGCGCCCAGCCTGTTATTGAGCGCAATTAAAAAAATTAAATGATCCTTTAGAAATTTTGAGACATCCCCCACTTTGGGGTATCGTGACATTTTTTGTTAAAATTGAATAATTCCCTTTTAAGTTATTAAGCCAGGAATTTAGTTGCTGTAACCGATAATGGGGTTCTCCCAATTGAAGTATGCGGTTAGCAGAACCTAACTCTTGGTTACGACAACCAAATCTTTATTTTAATTGAATTACCTAGAAAAGTACGAGGATATAACAATTTTATCTATGAATAAAACACAGAAATATTTGAGATATTGAGTTCAAATTTATTGTGCGTGTAGTGCAAGCATTACATTTTATGAATGAAATTCGATATCGGTCATATGACCACCACGATCCCGTTTACAGCGGTCGATTCTTTGGACCCAATTTTCCACCACTCTGGCACACATTTCGACCGGAACGTTGGCAATTTCGCGTTGGATGTTGTCTTTGAGGTCGTCTGAAGTTGCTGACTTGTTGGCATTGACCAGTGTCTTGATATGGCCCCATAAAAAGAAATCCAATGGCGTTAAATCGCATGAACGAGGCGGCCATTCGACTGGACCATTTCTTGAGATAACACGTTCACCGAATTTGCCTTTCAATAAATCGATTGTTCGGCGTTTCAAATGATCAAGTGGCTTTAGTTCTGGAGTAAATTTAATCTTGAAAGCATGTAAGCCAAAATCTTTTCGCATAATACGCCACAGTGTCGTTTGAGCGATGCCCAATTCTTGAGAACGACGTGGAATCGACTGATTTGGCTCATTTTGAATCGATGCACTTACGGCTGCGATTATTTCTTCACTTCGAGCAATACGACGTCTTTCTGGCACCGGAACGCCCAATAGTGTAAATTTGGTCTCGAATTTATCCACTATAGCACGCACAGCCTGTCGGGTGGGACGATTATTACGGCCGAAAATTGGAGTAAGCGCTCTTAAAGTTGCGACCACTGACTCAGAATTTCGGTAGTAATTTTTAATAATTTCCAAACGTTGCTGGTTTGTGAACTTTACCATGATGGAAATGTTGACTTTAACTAACGTTTTGACATTGACAGTTCATTAAAAAAGTTTAAGGGTGCGTTCATATAAAGATACGAAATTGTTATGTCCCTATTGGAAAACCCTTTAGTTGGGCTACTGGAGCCAAGAAAAAGCAGTGCAATGTAGGAAGAGTTTTTCTCGGTTGAATTAATGGGGTAAATAGATAGAAATAGCATATGCAACAATATTAACATTTTATAATTGTAACGACGTTTAGCTTAATTGGACTTTTCTCGCAGAGAAGTGACGTATAGTGTATGCAGCTAAGAGTATTTAAATTTTAATTAATCCTCGAATCATACACCTCGGCATCATTCATATGTAACGAGATACTATAAAGTAAGCAGGTATGATTTATAGTACGCCAAGTCCTATGCTACAAAGTCACATTTCCTTACTGGTTAAAAGATACTTACAAACCAGTACCAATCGTTTGTTAATAAGGGAATCCACATGAGTAAGGATCGGGAGAAAGGAAACGTTTGATTAAAGCTGAAGGCTCTGGGACGTACTTGTACATCCCGTTATGTGTTCGATCGCATTCAAGGACAAGGGCACGACCCATCCTGATTATGATTCGAGGCAGACCTTCCATTCGGTAACCCTGTATAATAAAATCTCCGGAAAAGGGCATACAGAAGATCGGTACCAAGAGAGCGGATCCGATCTGGTACCGCTTTGATCCTGTGCCGGTCTCAATACTGTACTGTGCTCCAATGGCGTTGATTTTACGCAAAAAAAATGCGCAGAAACTTCCGCCTTCTTCTAATGGAGAGACACAAGATGTACTCACATTCGTTCGAGATTGAAAGGACACTCACTCATTGTTACAATTCAGCGAGGGAGAATTGTGTCTTAGAAGAAAGGCGGTCAAGAATTCATTCTTAGAGGATGTTAATCTTAAAGCAAGAGTTCTTTGAATTAAAAATGTATTATATATTGTATTAGAGGTCCTTATTCACATTCTACCAGTTTTCTATTATCATTTCGGATAACGTATTTCAGGTCAAAGGTATATTAAAACAAAATTAGGGTATATAATATGCCATCTTTTTCTCTAGTCGTAAAAATTCGCTTCATTTCACATCCTTTGTTACTATTCAAAGGAAATAAACTAATTCACTTGGTTTAACCAAACTATTTTGTGAAATAAACTAAGATATTTGGTTAAATTGGGCAAATTTTGGTTGAATCAACCATATTATGGTGGAATCAACAAATATTGGCCTAACTTAACCGAACTTTATCCAAGCAATATAACTTTGGTTGCATGGATCAAATTCTTTGCTTTAATCAACAAAAAATTTGATCAACCGTGTAGTAAAAAATTTTTTTGGTTGATTCAACTAAATTTCTGCTGGATTTGCCGAACAGTTTTCTAAGTGTTGTTCATAGTTCATCTACGATAGTTTAAGAATAACAAGCATTTTTTTGTTATAAGTATTAGAATTTTTCAGATAAAAAAATATTGTAATATTCAGTATTTACAACGGAAATTTGAAGATTCTCTTAAATTTACTAAAATGTAACTGAATTTTCATTAATTTTATTCCAATTTTAGGAAACATAGTAAGTGCATAAGACTTCAGGCACGTGTTTCGGAAGATTCTAAGAGAAATTTCTAAAAATGTACATTCAGCTTCGACATCTTCAGGGTGATCCGGACCTGGTTCGTTTTAGTAAAAATTTTACGATTAACTTTATTTCCCGATAACTTTTCTAGTTATATTTTTCGTATGAAAAATCTTCCCACAAAAAAGAAGTTCCTTATTGTATTTTGTCATATTTCCCATATTTACAGAAATATATTTTGTGTACAGTAAAAGTTATCTTACACGAATATATTTTCTTATAAGTTTGATCACGTGGTTCGGTTTGCTCATGGTCTTAAATCCATAATTACATTTGATCGTAAAATTTTTCACTCAATTTCTACTAAATTGAACCAGATAGACATTATTTTTAAAATCTCTTTTTGTATTTTCTAAATTTTCCGTAAGAAATTTTTTAAACCAGAAAAGTTATCTTCCAGGAAATCAATCTCGTGGTCGGATTGATCTATGGCCTAAATACTCTTTGGCGAGTACTTGTATACTTGTATGAGAATAACTGGTAAAGAAGATAGAAATACGAGTAGGAAGGACAGGGTACGAAAGCGAATGCGAGGTAGAAGAGGCAAGGGACGAGTAAGAATGTACTCCGAACTCTCAACATAACGGGTAGCAATGTAACCAGATCACGACGACCAAGTGTGGTTCGAAAGATGAAGAAAGAGAGAAAGATAGAGCACTGTGCACGACATGACGTCGTATTACGATTATTAACAATTACAATTGATTTAGCATTGTTCTACACGCGTGCAGTATTATTTAAATTTATTTAAATCGCTCGAGCACAATAAACTCGCGAGAGCTCGATTCAAACTGAGCGACAACGAGGTTTTATAATAGCACGGGAGGTCGAACAGAATGAAAGGAAGCAGGATCTGTGTCGGAGAAACGATCTGTCATAAGACACAAGTGCACTGCGAGACTTTTCGTTAGAGTAAATCATAAAAATGAATTATATTTTTTTCGTTTGAATAAATGGAATATATGAGACGCTTAGAACAAAAGAAAAGTAAATATTGTTGCCATAGAAAAGTGAAACATAAAAACGGTTGGAGCAAAAGGAAGACAAATCTTCTTCAGCGGTAAAGCGAAACAAAATTAAAGTTGGATCAAAAGAGAGATGAATCTTTTTTAGTGGTAGAACGAAACAAAATAAAGTTGGAGGAAAAGAGTGACTGAGTTGTCTCGCTTTTTCTCCAACATTAAAGCAGGACAACCGAGTCGCTCTTTTGATCCAACTTCATTTTGCTTCGCTTTACCGCTAAAGAAGATTTGTTTCTCTTTTGCTCAAACTTTATTCTGTTTCGCTTTACTGCTAAAGAAGATTTCTCTTCCTTTTGCTCCAACCGTTTTTATGTTTCACTTTACTATGACAACAATATTTACTTTCATTTTGTTCTAAGCGCCTCATATGTTCTACTAACTGTTATGAAACCTATGAGAATTTGAAATTTACTATATTAAAGTTTTCTAATGTGTGAAAAACAAATAAAAGAAAGAGGGGATTTGGTGCTGAGAAGAGGGGAGAGGTTCCAGTGGAAACATGGACCCAGATATTATTACAATAATACCTTATTTATGTTTAGATAATTAAGTTACACAATGAAACATTATTTATAATCATACACTTGAATTAAAATATTCATAATCACTTTTGATTTCGAACCCTCTAACGGTACAAGCTACAAGGGAAGATCAGTACTGGAATTAGTCTAAATTTAGTCTTAAATTATGAGGAAGGGTTTGGAAAACTGTCTATAGAATCACTCACTCGTCCGAATAACTGATTATCGGACTAATAGTTCTTGGATTAGCAATTGCAGTATGGGAACTACTTTTTTGCGTTCCCAACCTTTCATTTCTTACAGGAAACCATTTGTGTGAGGATTACTCAGCTAGTAACGACAATTTTCTCCAATGTAGATGCAATATAACCTGTTTTTAAGAATCTATGAAAGATTTTAGTTTCGCACTCACAATCTGTCTCGTGAATTTACGGCCGTAAATATCAAAACACCGTTTTAACTAAATACGTTGTAATTTTCCTAATGGTTGGACTTTTTTTAAAACTTGTGGAATATCTCGTGAGTCATGTGCAGTGCTATTAGGGCAAATTCACATGCATAGTACAACCCCAGATAACGTACGTTATTTACGCACACGCTTCAGCGGAAAGTGACATACATATGAGCTTTGATATGCAGAGTTGTGTGCAGTCGTGATGAGATGATCTCGGTCCAGAGCAAATCTAGAGTTGCACTGTAAATATTAGTAACATATCATGTTACATGCATACGTTGGAAGAATTATTTGTGTCGCTTTAATTAAGTTTTAGATTTGGTTCGCCAGAGATTCATTAAGTATTTTTCATGATTTAATGACATTCTAGAGAAAAAGTACCAGAAATATCATGTAACGGTAGGGTTATCTGTTAAATGAAATTGTCACTGTCTTGCAACGAAGATATAACAGAACTGAAGGTTTAGACAGCTAAACTCGTTACATAACATTTCTACACTAATTGATTCGTTGATCACTCGACCTTATTATAAAGTAGACATGTAACTATCGCCTGAACCTCGGAAACATGAAAAATATTAGCTATTACCAAATTTGCACTACTTTTAATGCCGAATGACGCTTTTAAGCTTGTTTTTGTGTGTTTTTTGTATTGAAAAAAAATTTTGAGCAAAACTGGTTCATGCGATACCTATACGTTTAATGGTACACCTTACAATCAATCACCAATTCCAGGACCATACATGTTCATTGAGAAAAAGGCTATTTTTAAGAATTTCTTTAGAAGTTGCTAATATAAATATTGATATAAAACTTGTTGGGCTCAATAAATAAAAATTTAAAATAAGTGAAAAATAGTTTTTTATTGATTTTACACAGTTTTTGTATACAAAAATGTCAAGAAACCGCAAGTCTTCGAAAAGTAGGTAGGTCGCTTGCGTAGATGATTTCTCCATGAAGGACCATCTGAAACAGATAAAGCAAAGAGTTTTAGACTTAGTACGACAATAGCTATTTCCTGAACATCAAGCAATAAATTCGTCCAAACATTTCAAAATGGCGGGAATTTTTCGAAAAAAACGTTTTTTTCTGTTTTTTGCACAAAAAAAAAGAAAATAGTAAAAAAAAAATTTCACTTGGTCGAGGTCCAGGACATGGCTAAGGATGTGAGGAATATGTGGTAAAAATTTCAAGAGAATCGGTTCAGTAGTTTCAAAAATTATATTTTTCTTCATGACCTACATACGTACAGAGATTTGTCAAGAATTTGGTGCCCCCTGGTTTTAAGTTTTGGAGGCCTTTTGGCAGTAATAAAATAAAAGATGCTAATGATCAGCTAATGTAATGGAAGGTTTGCGGTTTGATTATTCTAAGCAAAATGTCACTTGCATTCATCATTCAACAATACAAGCAGCATGACAGTTTCCAGATTACTATCTGACATGGAAAGCGAAGGAGTAGTTGCCTCTCTACATATGGGAAAAGAGTTTTGCGGTCGATTTGTCCAGAGGAAAAAGCGCGGCACTTGCATCATGTGTTCAAAGCGCAGCAAGCAAGCAGCGACCCGACCTATCGCAACGGACGACGATCGTCGTGAGCACCTGCACGCATGACAAAGCAGGACTGGGGAGTGCGCATGCTCTTCTACAATGCTGATGCACCATAACGTTTCAAAGTACCGAACGCTTCACGTACCTACATACACCATCTCAAGATATGGAAGGCTGGAGAATACGCTCTTACAGCGTTTAAAAGGCGATTGCGGTTAGCAGAGGAACAGTGTAGGTAATTTATTGCTACCATTTAAAGCGCCATATAATAATACGCCAGCAGAACTATTTCTTAATGTCCCACCGGCGCACTTAAGTGCGCTACAGGGTGCACCATGGGGTGGAGAAGACAGAGGATGTGCTGGAAGTTAGAATGAAGAAGGACGTGCACATGGACAATTTATTAATGTCCGACTTTTATGAAAGACCATCTTTGGTGGATATGACAGTTGTGATCCATTTTCCAGAGATCTTGCGATTAGTATCCCTTTCAATTCTGAATTCCTCTCCTACATCAGCTTCTGTAACTTTGAATTCAATCAAAAAATACAAAGAAAAATTACCTTTGCTTCAGATAGTATTGTGTCCTTGGAAAAAAATTTTGTTCATTGAACAAAATCGTTTTGTTGAATTTACTAAGTAATATATTTAATTCAATTTACTCGGTGGATGATTTTGTTGGATCGACAAAATTATACCATCCATAGAATTTTATTAAGGGGTTAGGCCACTTTAAAGGTAGACAAAAAATAGGCATATTTTGTGGGTTTTTTTTTTTCAGCGAAACCATGGAAGAAATCGTGATTACAAAATAGGGTTTTTATTATGCATGTAATTGACTGTGCAAAATAATTATGGTAAGCATGATTTTCTACTACTTTAAACGCGTTTTTCTCGAAACAGTGTTTTTAAGGTGGTGCCCACGATTCCTGCTGTTCTACTGGGCTGATTTGTCTCATATTTTGCAGGGATGTTCATAAGATGCATAGCTATGGCATGAACCTCGATCATAATTTTTCATTCACATTTGTTAATATTTTTATTTTTCGGGCCGCCGTATCTCCGCCAGATGTCATTAAAATAAAAATTAAAAAAAAAATAAATTGTATACTGTGAAACGTCTTTTATAATATGTGTGAAATCCAAAATTATTTAATAAAATCTACTGTCAAAAATGAAAATTAATGAAAAGAAGGTCATTATTTGTGGGGTAGCCCCTTAAGTCAATGGAATACGCCACTGCATCTAGTAGATGGTTTATTTTTGGACTGAAGAATTTACACACATTATTAGAGAAAGGAATTTAGACCCATAAATACAACTCTGGAAGATTGATCGGCTATTAGATCAATCGTATCATGTCGGCATTTTCCTTCATTTTGAAATCGCAAATCAGATCACAGGTATCTACGAGTTTGATGTCGTATATTTTACCAAGAACCATTTCACAATACGTCATTGTATTAAGAGGCCTTTTCTAGGTACTTAGCATCTGATATTATTATTATTAATTGCGAGATGAACTATCGATAAATACCTCTAGGCTTGTTGTGCAATTTTTCTTGAACTTTATAGTGACCTTGTTACTTTCAGCTAATCTTGTCCTGAACAACATCAATGTAGGAGGATATTTAATAAAATATTGATCATCTCATATTTGAATTACAATAACCTTTCCAATATGCAACTGTTGACGATTATTTGCTTTGGGTTTGACTTTTACTGTCGAGCAATCTTGTAAATTCCCATAAGGATTTCTTTATGAGAACTCGTGGGTGACTCATGTTGCAGCAAACGTGTCAATTATTTCAAAACTGATAACGTGTTGCTTAGACCTATGTGGCACTGAACTCTTTCTAGCGTTAATGAACTACCGCTTTGTCTTGAGAGAAGGCTTGTTTTATCGGAACGTTAACGACATCTGATACAATATGGTATGAATATAGCGAGCGGGAGCTGAAGCGGCATCAATCCTGCGCTTACCCCATCTGCGTCTTGTCTATACCGTCACCTTCTGGTGAATAGCCTTAACGCCATCGACGTGTACCACTTCCAAGTGCTCGTTTAGAATAAAATAAGATTCTCGTCTCGAGTAATTCATTGGATCGATTGAATCTCACGTCTTTCATGTTGTTCAGCCAGTTCGCGTTAAACAAATTACATCACAATCTCGAGATCTTTGAAAAACCCTCACGTTTCTCACGACCTTGATATACATTACACACGTATATACACCTACTCGGCCTGGTTTCCTTAATATCAATGATCAAAGACGATCTCATCCCTTCTCTCGTCCTTTTATTCTACTCAACATCAACATCCACCCAGAAATTACCATATCAAAAATATTATGATAATAATGTCCAACTGATTGTATGGAATATTGAACTACATGATAGGTACTTTATAGCTGACAGACACATCAACTCCCAATGTATACGCGTATATGGAATTAAGTCAGTAGATCCTTGAATAATGCGTTGCAAACTTTCAGCTAGAAAAATAATAAAACAAAACTCTTATGAACAATTTTTTTTTTTTTTTTTTTTTTTTTTTAAAGAAACTCTGAGCACTTGTAAAAAACGGTTGAGATATATTTATCACAGACTGATTTTCTTAGCGCTTTTAGATTTTCTCACGTTTTTTGTCAATAGATGCATCATTGACGTTTCACGTACTCCGCATTAGATAAAGAATTTCCTCCTTCCACTAGAAAAAAAAAGAAAAAATTAGGGAACTCCTTAAAATAAATTTAGACCCTAGCCATGAAATTCAAACATTTCACCATGCAGGTTGTAGATTTAAAAAAATATCCGGAATATTTCTGAAAATTTATCAGGTGAAATTCCCTATTATGATTGGGAAAACTCATTTTACAATATAACTAGAAACTTCTCCGTTGCATAGAATAAATTATAAGGGTAAATTTACATAGACTATTAGCAGTATCATACATGAAAAATGGATTTTAAAAATGATAAAAATTCTTAATATGAAAAAAATACAAACCATCGTGAAAAAATATAATAAAATTATTTTCAAAATTTCTTTCATCAATAATAAATTAGTTGTTTATGCGATTTGAAAGTTTTATCTTAATTTTTTTTCAAATTTCAGAGTTTCTCAGATTACTATTCTTTCCAACTATAATCGTAATTTTTAAATAAATAGTCAATAATATTAATAATAGTAATAATACAATCATGGATACGTGACATTTTTTACTATAGGTTTAAATTTGCTCATGAATGGCAATTCAGAAGGATCGTTGGTAATTGTAAGATCAGGACCTTGAGTTAGAATAGGTCATAGCGATTGGTTTCGCGTATTATGTATTATGTATACATAGTACATACAATCTTTGCATCGGCGGCATCATAAATAGTTCTTAGCCTGGAACATGATCTACTTAACATAGTTTCTGGATGCTGGTTTCAGACAGCGGTCGCGGTAAACGTACGATACCCACGCTCAGTCGCAAGTATCCCGGCGAACGTCCTTAATCCACGTTTACGCAGGTCTTGGGGCGTGCGTTCATATCCATAAGATAACGTGCTCGCACATTTAATCCTCGCGATAGTAATGCATTCAAGCGAGCCAAAACAAGAAAACATCAAGATCATGAATCTATCTCACCTGTCTGAGATATATGTGTATCTTGTAATTTCAGTAATTAAGTATCATAAAAAATTAGAAGAATTTAAAAAAGGATTTCACTCTTGTTATCAATTATAATCAGAGAAAAAAGATTTTGTCCGACGTACACCGAAAGTTAGTCTTGTCAGTGTCGTTTTGCGTGCGAAAAGTTGATTTCCCCGCACTAGTGCGGTAAAATTTTAAGCGTGCGCAAAATCAACTTTCCAAAAGTAAAACGACACCGTCTCGACTCCAAATGCATTGGAATCTATTTTTTTTCTATTTTCTCTGGTTTCAAAAGAGCGTTATCCAGTTTGAGGTTATTTGAATGGGTCGATATTAATTGAGGATTTCTTTAGAACGTTAAAATAATGAGTCTATTAGGGCAGGTTTTGAGGAATAAAGCATTTGATTAATCAAGAATTTTGAGTTGAAAACGTTCTCAAATTTTCCAGTAATATCAAGAAATTATTTTCTCGCCGTGCATGATTATCTCGCGAGATCACGATGCGGTGTATACTGCAATAAACGATGTGCAACCTTCATTAATGACTCATCGCATCACGTCGGCCGAACGTCTGATGCCAGATACCCTAGTTATCAGTAAAAGCTTTGGGTAAAGTTTGAAATTAAAATGTATTTTACATATTATACAAATGCAAAAAGAATTGGGGACATTAAGACCCTACAGAGAGGTATAAAAATAAACAATATTTGAAATTCGTCAATCGGCGAAACTAGGTAATCAACGCATGAATAATTTACACGGACAGAATTGGAAAAACGGATTCTGAGTGCCAAAGAAACTAATCCATATTTTTGTGATTTGATAGGAAAGACAGAAAGCGTTTTCTAAAATCTATTTAACACATGTGGAAAAAAGTTTTATTAAAATTTGAGAAATTTTTTTTTTTTTCTTTATTTCTTCAATTCAAAGCAAAAACACCTTTAGAACAAATATAAATTTATTTGTTTTTAAGAAATCACGTTTTTAGCTTTTTTTTAAATAAAAGAGATTATTTTTTTAACATTATTTACTTGATTAAAAATTTTTTTTTTTTATTCAAATACAGTACTGGCAAAATCTTAAGAAATAATTTATTTAATTTTATTACCTTGAACAAAGAACATTTTTTCTTCAAATTAAAGTAAATATTTCCGTGAATCACATACATTTCTTTAATGTAAAGAAAAAAAAATCAAGATATTTCTTCAAATGAAAGAATTTTTTTTTACTGTATAGAAATGCACAAATTTTTTTTATTCAAAGAATATTTTTTTAAATCAAAGGGACTTTCTCCTGGGTGCAATTAAAAAAAAAAAAAAAAAAAAAAAAAATTTCTTACAAGTTATTGAGCTACTTGAATTGAGTACAGAGAAATTAAAATCACATCGGAAATTATTTTTGAGTTTGAACTTCAATGAAAGCCGGTGCTTTGTAAAATCAGAAACAGTTTCGTAAAATTGCAGCACTGTAACACTGTAAACATCTTAAGAAGTAAATCATTATGCAATCCATAAACAAAAGAGAAATTATCGCATGTAGTTATAAGCTCACTATAAGAAAAAAAAGAGATATTCTTTGAACATGTGCGTCTGGAATAATGGAATACACCATATAAGAAAACTTCTATGATAGCGAATTATCATCCCTACGACATAATTGGTCCATAACCCCGTAAAGGAAAAGTGATGTTATGGACTATATAAAGAGCAGATCTCAGCAGAGAAGATCTTTCTAAAAGCAACATCAATCATCATTAAACTTTCGTAGTCAATCCAAAATCATCTTCCCTAATTTGTAGATAAACGATCAGGAATCAATCCAACAATTGCGAAGCTAATTAATTTATACTTACTAAAATAGTTCAATCAAATTCTTTTCCAAATTATAATTTTTTTCGGAACGCAGAAAAATATTGATTATGGTGAAAAAAATTTCCAGCTCATTAATTCGTTCTTGGGAAGGGTTAAAAATGTAAAAATGTGCTCTTCTATAATTTCATTTACCCATATTTATCTATTTATTTATCTACAATGACCAACTCGTACATTTATTTCCAGAAAGTAGTTCCAGCGTTTCGTAAGACACATTTTTCAGTGGATCTAAATAACCAAAATGTTTGGGCTTAAACCTACATTCTTTTGGAACTTAACACAAAGATCAAAAAACAAAAAATTAAGAAAATAATTACAAGTAGTGAAAGTTGTATTGACCCTTAATTTAAATAAAATCGTACTTTGTTGAAAAAAATTGGCTTTAGGGCCCAAAAATGTTTAAGTCGATTTAATCAGACGTTTCGTTTTAAATCGGAGCCCTCATCAGCGATATTTATTAAAATCTAGCAATTTTTTCCAACAACGTACCATTTTAATAAAAAAATTTAACTAAGATTCATATCTGGTTGATCCAACTTAAACCGACAATAATATTCTTTGAAAATTCTAAGAATGTATTGTTTGTAACAAAAATCATTCAAGTAATAAAACGAATACTTAATTACTTAGTGATTCTTCGAGAAAGACTTTCGATGTGAGGCTGATCATAAACTACCTTCTCTACTTAAAATTACATTTCTGTGAACGAATTGACTTTAGGAAGTCTTTACTACTTACAAAGAAAATGTTTCAGACACGGATGAACATATTATAATTATTTAATTAAAAATAAAGTAAGTATTGGTTTGTCCCAGAAGTAATTGCCGATTTTTTCACACAAATTAAACACATTTTTTCAAATACAAGGAATGATCTTCAAACAATGATATATTTTCCATTTTGTTCAATGAACTTTTGCCATATTTCTGGTAACTTCATGATTCCACGCTCATAGAACTTCTGGTCTTTATCGGCAAAAAACTGAACCAAATGCGATTTCACAGCCTCATCATCATCGAAAGTTTTACCATTCAAGGAGTTCTGCAGAGATCGAAATAAATAGTAATCTGATGGTGCAATGTCAGAACCATATGGTGGATGTTTCATCGCTTCCCAACCATACCTTAATAATTTTTGACGAGTGGCTAATGATGTGTGTGGTGTAGCGTTGTCATGGTGAAAAATTACACCTTTACGATTGACCAATCCTGGCCGTTTTTTTTTTGACCGCTGCCTTCAATTTGTTCAGCTGATGACAGTAGTCATCCGAATAAATTGTTTGGTTCCTTGGAAGCAGCTCAAAAAATACCACACCTATCCAATCCCACCAAACAGACAGAATAACCTTTTTTTGATGCAATTCAGCTTTCGATGTTTTTTGTGGTGGTTCATCACGCTTTGACCATGATCGTTTTCGAACGACACACAGTGTTCGGAAATTCGGGAAACGTGGTCAAAATGCAAGAATTTTTTTTTTTTATTGTAATTTAAAATGTAGCAGTCGATAGAGTAGGATCCTTTGCGTGTGTTTCGGAGGGCAGAGGGAGCTCAGAACCTAATATTAACATCAGTTTCCAGTGCCAAGTTCGCCTATTCTAATCAGCGAAATGGAAAACTCAGGAATACCGAATAGTATGTGATTCAAATAACACCTTTATATTTTGGGCAGCTTTTTGGATTTTCCGACCACTGTGTGACGTTATTGTAAACAATCCATTTTTCATCACGAGTAATAATTTGCTTCAAAAATTGATCGAATTCATTGCATTTAAGATGCAAATCACAAGCGTAGATGCGTTTTGTTAAATGAATTTCTTTTAATTCATGTGGAATCCAAATATTAAGTTTTTTAACGAGTCCAAAACATTGTACCATCTGATCAAATTTGACTCGGATTGGTTCAGTTAAACCGGGCGCGTAAACCGAAACAATAAAACGTTTTTTTTTCTAGGTTGGTAATACCTTCTTTGACAGTCGTGTGAAGTTTGAGCGGGAGACGTCCATTAGTGTCTGTTTGGCAGCCATCTGTTGACGACCGGAAAAGTTTGTCTGGCGATTTTTACTATGGAAAAAAATTGAACAACGAGTTTGCTTGAAATTTTGTCTTTCCAATGGAATTACGGCTACGGAATCATTGAAAATGTTGCAGAAGTGTTTTGGGGAGTCTACACTGAGGGAAAAAATGCTATTGAATCAATAGTATTTCTTTCCAAAAGCATGTATATCACGGATTCAAATCAATATGCTACAGAATTAGTAACATATTTATTGGTTCTTGTAGTATATTTTTATGAATTCATAGTATACATCCTTTTGAAAAGAAATGCTATTGATTCAATAGCATTTTTTTCTCAGTGTACTCTATCGAGAATGCAAGTATTTCAGTCGTCTATCTACCTCTGTTAACGACGATAACATCGAAAAAGTGAAGAAAATTGTACTTGAAAATCGTCGTGTTGGCATTAGAGAGGTAGCAGAGGCTCTTAACATCTCTTATCGATCGACTCAACACATTGTGGTTCATGTTTTGGGTATGAAGCGCGTCACCGCCAGAGACCACGATAATGCGCCGTCACATTCCAGCCTGATTGTGACTGAATTTTTGGCTAAACACGAAACAAAAGTCATTGCTCAACCTCCGTATTCACCATATTTGGCTTCCTGTGACATTTTTCTGTTTCCAAAACTCAAATATCCGCTCCAGGGAACGCGCCATGAGTCGATTGAAACCATAAAAAGAAATTCGCTGAAGGAACTAAAGGCCATACCGGCCGAAGCCTATGAGAAGCGTATGGAAAATTGGATTAACCGTTGGCATACTTGTATTGGCTCAAAAAGGAGCCTATTTTGAACGCGATAATAAAGAATTGTATTAAAATAAATAAAAGTGTTGTTTTTTTAACCAGTCCGGGTTAAATTTAATCAGGTGTTATATGACGGTCGATCGTTGATTTTGGTATTTTTAACATTTCTTCAATCTTTCGCACAGTTACTTGACGATCCGATTCGATTATGGCTTTGATTTGGTCATCATCAACTTCATTTGGCCGACCTGGACGTGGCTCATCTTTGAGTGAAAAAACCCCAGAACGGAATTTATCAAACCAATTTCGACACTGTCTGTTTTTTAAGGCTTCCACACCTTCGACATTATATAATTTTTAGCGGCTTGTGCTGTATTCTTTCTTTTACGGAAATGAAAAAGCAAAATATGATGAAAATACTCGTTTTTACACTCCATCTTAAAATTTATGCCAAACTAACAATTGTAAACAAAATTACGCGCAATTTGTTTGTAAAGCAAGCTAAAGGTGACAGCTGACAAATGCCAGAAGGAAAAAATCATGACATTGACAGAAGTCATTCAAAAAGATCGTAAAAGACATCTATGTGTACAATCGGCAATTACTTCTGGCACAACCCAATGTGTTTATTTTTAAAACACTTTTAAAGTCCAAAAGGATTTTGGCCATTTTGCCAAATTTTGCCATTTTCAGATATTTATAGAATTTAATAATTTTTATAATATATTTTTCTTAGTTGACATTTTTAAAATGACATTTTGCATGAATTAAAAATTTGAAACTAATGACAAATGAAGTATGAATTTCGACAAGATAAATATTCACCAATATCGAGAAATATACAGTTTTTTGTATACTTTTAATGCGAAAGTCTTTGAGACATTTAAGTTTCGAGAGTATCAGAAATGTAAAACATATGTTCACATGTACCTTATTTTGCTGTTTATATGGCTGGAAACTCAACATATATGGACGTCATTAGTAGTAAAATATCGTTGGATGCACTGGCAGTATTTCAAATTTGTTTTCAGTAATAAATATTCCAAATTGAAATGGTAATATATTTTATCGCTATTCCCGCGTTATCATTACTAACAATTTCCGCGTACTTATGTACAACGTAATCGAGAAAATATTGCATTCACTCTAACCCCTTGAGTTGATCGTTAATGTATTTGCTGACAGAAAGTCGAATAATTTCTAGCAAGCCCTCTATTACGTGGATGTAGAAAACGCTAATGTGAAATCCTCACATCTGTTTGTCGAGCTTCACTACAAATTCCCTCTCAGCATACTAATGTCTAGATCCGAATTATAAATTAATACTCATGCGAAATTGAAAGTTTATCAAAAATAAAATTCTAATTACACTTATTCTGATATATCTGCTCCCCCAATTACATTGGGAGAAAGGTGTTTGCATTATGACATTACAATTATATTTGCAAGATTTGTTTCAAAACATTAATCACATGTTTCAAATTAATGCACAGAAATTTCTTGTTCTGCTGAACAACATACAGATTCCTCATGAAAATTAGCTCTGTAACATACAATGTAAAAAAAATATTTTTAAGGGGGGAGATACCTCTAGAAATTTTAAAAAATCAAAAATTTTTTTTTTGCTCAAATGGATTGAAAAACTATTCAAAAATATAATCCCAAAGTTCTATTGGTCTACTCCAAATATTTTCGGAACATATTTTTTCATGTACAAAAACTTTGAGGCTCGTTTTCTCGAAACTAACTTTTTTTATCCGGTCGTCAAGATTGCGAGCAAACTATTCAACCGATTTACTTGAATGAAACGGTATTTTATAGATAATTCTATATTCAAGTGCGTGTTAGGGCGCTTTTTCGAGAAAAATAGTATTTCTACAGTTGTTTACCTATGTTCATGTCAAAAAACACGGGTAAAAATGGCACTTTTTCACGAAACGCATGAAAATATACCCAATTTCTCGAAATTCTCAAAACCCCCCTGTTATGCACTCGATAAAAGCTTCCCGATTTATAACAAATTTTCTTTTATCGTTTCAGATGAAAAACGTAGCCAGGAAGTTGACGGTCGCAAAAAATGTTAGCAGCGATGCTATCGACGGGATCCGTCATATTTCCACCATTTTGTATTTTTCTATCATGAAAAAATTGTTTTTTTGAAGTTAAATAATGCCTTCTAAAATATGCAAAAAATCCGGACTTGCTTCGTTTTCATTCTCCCAGAATAAAATTGAAAAAAACTGCTTTTTTTAAGGGTTCTAGAGGTATCTCCCCCCTTAAGTCAACTCTAAGAATTGGCTAACTACAAGATGCAATAAGAAATATTATAATGAAATAATTATAAAAGGACAGTCTTATGAGCTTATACAATGGGTGGCTAAATTTAAACCAAAATCGTCTGTTAAAACCCAATCAGACTTTAACAACGGGCGCAGTACTACGCCCGTACTTCCGGATACGGGCGCGGAACTGACAATCAGTACTGGTATTGTACTGATCATTACAGTACCGGTCAGAATTGTGGGTCCACCTGTTTTTCAATGATTGTTTAAATTATCCTAATTTGAATTATGTAAGTGAAAAAATTTATCTTTTAATTAAATTCAAAGTTATCAAAATTCTTTATAAAATGAACCCAGCATGGATTCGTTTTGTTAAATTTTGCAGAAGTTATTGCAGAAATAATCAAGATTTCAATGCTTTCTTAAATTTTGAATAGCTTTTGAAATAATCAACATTTTTTAATGTTCTTGAACTAATTTTAAAGCTAAATTTCTACAAAATCTAACTAAATTCTTAGAATTAATGTGTAATTTTTTTCTTATATACTTCTCGAAGTTAAAGTTAAAATATAAAAGTTGGAAAAATTCCAATATTTCTTTTGTTGAGAAAATTTTTTTTATAAGATATATAAAACATATAATCATGAATTTTGTATTGAATTCCGTTAAAATATATATTCATATGATCTTTCTTATGATTTACCTACAGTTGAAATGTTTTCGAAAGGGCATAGCCGGGTTTCCATGTGAAATCGGCCTTAAAACCAAATCAAATTTCGCATAAATCATACGGAAGGGGTTGGACAAGAGATTATTTTGTCATATTTTCAGATCATTATCTGCCATTTTAAATAAGTAATGGCGGATTTGACCATTTTAGTTTTTTTCTTTTTTTAGCTAAACTAATCATAGGAAAATTTTGAGAAAAATCAGGGTTGTTTTTTCCAATAGAAGACACATGTGTAAATTGTTGCAGATTTTTTGATGCATAATTCGCGATGCAAAAAATTGTGAAAATTTTTGCACGCAATTTTGTTCATGTTTGAATTGCGCGACCACTCTTTTGAATTATTCTATTCATTAGTTACCTATCGATGATTAAAACAGAATTTTTTCAGATTTTTTCAAGGTGTGGACGGGGGTAAAAAAAAAATAAAAACCATCGAAATACGCATTCTTCAAACATCTTACTATTAAAGCACATTTTATAATAACAGTAGACAAATGAAAAATACAATTTTATTTGGTAATCCATCTCTAACACGGTTTACTTCTGAAATTTTTACAAAAATTTTGCAAAATATTTTGCGAATTTTTTTTTGTTGCGAAAAATCGAAATTTTTACATGCATTGTGAACAAATGGTTGACTGTCGTTATTCGCAAGTCGAAATAGTGCTGCTAAAAATATCTTCGTATTCTTGAATAATTTTTGAATATACAGGTTAAATTAATTTCTCTTTGTTAAAAATAACATACTCATTTTACCATACATGACATCTAAAATACCCTCAAATCGTCCTCCATTTACTTTACTTTTTTAAATTTCAATGAGCACAAATAATAAGAAAAGCTCGTAAATTAAATAAGTAATTAACTTGGATTTCTGGATAACAAAAAATTTTTAGCAGTTATTTTGCACAAATATATTTTTCTACCATCGAGTTTTCAAAAATATAGACGGTTGATTGTACTTTCATAGCAGTTCATACTCCATAAGTGGCTGAACATTTGATAAGCATAAAATTTCTTTTCAATTATAAATTAGTCATCATCGTTGTCTTCGTTTATAACTGTAAGTTTGTAGGAAAACCAATTTTACTTTTTGTATACCACTTATATATAAAACGGAAACTTTTTGAACGGACTAAATTTTCAAGGGGCAAAACCTGTATATTCGAAAAATATTCAAGAATATAAATAGATAGTTTTCGCAATACTCTTTCGACTTGCGAATAACGACAATCAACCATTTGTTCACAATGCATGTAAAAAATTTCGATTTTTCGCAACAAAAAAAATTCGCAAAATATTTTGCAAAATTTTTGCAAAAATTTCAGCAGTAAACCATGTTAGAGATTGATTACCAAATAAAATTTTATTTTTCATTTGTCTACTGTTATTATAAAATGTGCTTTAATAGTAAGATGTCGGAAGAATGCGTATTTTGATGGTTTTTATTTTTTTTTACCCCCGTCCACACCTTGAAAAAATCTGAAAAAATTCTGTTTTAATCATCGATAGGTAACTAATGAATAGAATAATTCAAAAGAGTGGCCGCGCAATTCAAACATGAACAAAATTGCGTGCAAAAATTTTCACAATTTTTTGCATCGCGAATTATGCATAAAAAAATCTGCAAAAATTCACAAATGTGTCTTCTATTTGAAAAAACAACCCTGATTTTTTTCAAAATTTTCCAACGATTAGTTTAGCTAAAAAGAGAAAAAAACGAAAATGGTAAAATCCGACATTGCTCATTTAAAATGGCAGATAATGATCTGAAAATTTGACAAAATAATTTCTTGCCCAAGCCCTTCCATAAGGTTAATGCGAAATTTAATTTGGTTTTAAGGCCGATTTCAGATGGAAACCCGGCTATGCCCTTTCTCTACTTTTTTGTTACACTTTCAACTCTTTGCATTATGCTAGAAAAAAATTATAGATTTATACTGGCAGTTTACTACGATTCTGTAGAATCTTAGCTTTGAAATGAGCCTAAGAAAATTAAATAAATAATATTTAATTAATAATAAAATAAAATAAAAATATTAAATCTTGTATAATTTGAAAATAATGAATATAAAATATTATTTTATTAATAAATCATAGAAATAATAAATTATTTTTTCGAATTAGATGTAAAAATCAATAATTGAATAACTGTGCTTTTTTAATAAAATTGTATTTGGAATTCTATTTTCAGTGTAAAATAATACTTTAGCGCTGTGCCAGTACTACACCAGTAATGGTAAGTCACTAGCGGCTAACCAGTACTGGCGCAGTACAGTCACCTTGTACCGATAGAGTACTAAATATTCATGATAGCCATTACTGCGCCAGTAATGGAAAGTCAGTAACGGCTAACCAGTACTGGCCCAGTACTGTCGCCTAGTACTGGTAGAGTACTAAATATTTCTGATAGCCATTACTGCGCCAGTAATAGCAAGTCAGTTGTAGCTAACCAGTACTGGCCCATACTAAATTTTTTGTGAACGTCGTCACAATACGGATTGGTCCGACTGGGATGTAATACATTTGATACTTTTTTTCTGTGTAGAGTAATTATGCAAATCGGGATGGTATGGTCATTCATTAAATCATGATCTGTAATAGGTCGTTTTTCAAACTGTGTACATGTATATATACATGTATATACCTATCATACAGTCCGATTGGAATGACTACGAGAAATAGTAATCATAACGATAATTAATGACCATTTGAAAGTAGTGCTATTTGCTATTTAAATAATGATATTTTTAACTACTTTATCATTATGGTTGATTTTGCTACACATATTTCTTGTGGTCTTAGTCCAAATTGGTGGCAATCAGGATAGCATTCCTCAATCCGTTTCAATTGAACTAAATCGGAAAAGTCATTAGCCCGCAATCGGTGACTTAGAAAAAAACACTTAGTGGGATCCTAATTTGCATAAAAAATTGATGTCTATCGTAGATCATATGATATCCATTTTGTGTTATTAATAAGAAAAATTAATGAGAAAAATAAATTACCCTAAATTATTATACATATACTTATACTGTAATCAGAAATATCTTGTTTAGATGCCCTGGATGGAAGCATCGAGTTCATGATTATCGCTGTTCTGATTTTATGAACACAAGAAACCACCTATGGTGATATTGCGTATTGAGGTCCCTTCATCGAAGTAAAAATACTTTCGCCGGTTATGGCTGTGGGCGAATTCATAATACGGGCACATCTTGTCGCACTCTTCCGGGTCCTCGATGGACACGATGCCGCGACAAATTGGAAATTACTATGGTCCTGGCCGTGCCTTCGTTTCACAATTGAGATTAATTGATTTTTTCAAGAAGCTCTCACCAACCATCTCCTTGTTCGGTTTTAACTCACCCACTTGCAGGCATAATCGATTGCGATCGTGAGAAGAAGCTTTCGGAATTATTCATGGAACATTAATTTTCAGGCAAAACAAATTACCGGGAAGTTTGGAAATATTTTTATTTATTGCTTGAAAAATGAATTGTTGGAGTTTGTCACCCATTTTTATTCATGTAATCTCAGTTTGAAACTAAGTTGCACTCAGAATAGTATATTTCGTTTAAGTGTGGAAAGGCGTATTTTAACGCAAGAGCGAGTAGCAACTCGCTCGCGCGTTAAAATACGTTCCGCACGTGATATGAACGATATTTTATGTTCGCTGTATACCGGTAGTTAGCTGAGTCGGTGTCGTTTTGCGTGAGGAAAATTGATTTTCCCGCACTAGTGCAGGAAAACCAACTTTTCGCACGCAAAACGATACCGAAAAGGCTAACTTTCGGTGTACGGCGAACAAAAAAAAATTTATTTAACCGAAATAAACCATTGTATTGAATGAACTAAGATTTTTGGTTGAATCAACTGAAATATTTGTTTCGTTTAACTAAATTGTATTTAAGCCAAACATTTTTGGTTGTATGGAACAAATTATTTGTTTGATTCAACTAAACTTTGGTTGGAATAAGAAGATTTCTTTTTTAGTGTGGAAATTTAATGCGGACTGTGAAAGTAGATGCAACATAATAGTCGAATATATATTAAGTAAGCGAAAAAAAAAAAAAATGAATTTAGTACACTCGAGATTCCCTATAACGAGAAGCTCGAGCATCGGAGACCTCTCTGTAACGAGCGCGAGAGGGATCCCCTCCATATCCTACTTGTTGCTACGCGCTGTTATGCGCATTATATAATGCGCGCAGTCAGTCTGTCAGTGAGGCTATGTGAATAATTTACTTACATAGTTAAAAGCGTACAAAAAAGATTTCTGTGAGTATTGAACATGTAATTATATTATTTGATGGTATGTACTCAAAATACTAAAAATTTGTGATTATTTCATTAATTTGTGATAAAAGCCATCAAACTCATTGATTACTGTTTCAAATTCGAGCGCGCTTTATTCCGTAGTAGTAGGGGAAGAGGGGTCGATCGTCTGCTCGTTATAGGGAGGCTTGACGCGCACGTAAAAGGGAGGCCTCGTTACAGGGAATCTCGTTATAGGGAATCTCGAATGTAATCTGGAAAATTTTCAGGTTGACTTCGCCTTGGAAAAAAGATATTTTTTGGTGAAAAATGGGGTTTTCTTCAGTGACAAAAATATATAAATAGAAAGATATAATTGAATGGAAAAAAAATATTAATCGAGCTATGTCGATGAATTTCCCCTTTTTTTCTTGAGGACTAATCTTCCTTTAAAAAATAATATTCTTTTAAATTCCATCGCTGGTCTTGTGAGGTATGGCATCAACATTTAATAGAAAAAAAGCAAAGAGCTGAAAAAACTTCAAATTTATTAGTGATTTGAATTTTTTTTCGTTATCTTACCACATGATTTTGAAGAGAAATTTACTTTTTTGTTTACTTTTTGTTTTATTTCAGGTTATTTTATTAGATCCATTGATCCTCATATAGAATAATATTTATTCAAAATGGAATTAAAGTTTCGCCATTCGTAAACAAGAGTTAATTTTTGATAGACTAACTTTTAATATAGTTTTTACTTGGTTTTAAATTTCAATAAAATACAAATAAATACGTCCGATCAATTCTCTTAAAATATTTCAATTTTCTATCCTCCTTCGGTAGTGTATCATAAGAAATTTCCGTTGCTTTTATGTCGTATAATCCGAATATTTTAATTAAAAATGTATATATATATATTTTGTACCCAACGGCTCTATAAAAGTCTAGTCTAAAAATTCTTTTCTAGCTTATTTGTGTTGAATAATTATGAAAGTAATTTTAATAAATTCCATCTGACCCAGCAGACAGTTTATTATATTTTTTACGTGTTTCTTGTCAGGAAACTACCAGACATAATTCAAAAATATAAAGAATCAATTTTCGGCTGAAAAATAACTTTTTTAGTTAAACGAAATATTTAGTTGAAAATAATGTTCTCGATTGAACATTTCGGTTCATATTTTATATATATTGATATTTTTATTGTTGAAATCATTAAATTTAAAAAATATAGTTTATTCTATATTCTTTCATTATGAAATATTTTCGAGAGCAAAAGAATTTGAAAATTAAAAGTATATTCCACAATATTTTGAAGTCATGAGCAATTTTCGAGAGGATAGACTTAAAGTCTAAAATGTTTATTATTTATTTTGTGATGTACAATTTTCCAGATTCTAAATTACCATCCTAGTGGTAACGTCTATATTAAAAAATTATGAACGTTATAAGAAGTAATTCAAAAATATTCCCTATAGAAGAAAATAATTGAATCCTATTTAAACCGAATTAAATTTTGTTGAATAAACAAAAATATTCGTTTGATGGAACCAAATCGCAACAAAATAAACCACCTTCGCTTTAATAAAATAAATTCTTTGGTTAGTTCAACTAAAGATTTTGTTGTTGATAACAAAATTCTAAAGTTAACCCAACAAAAATTTTGTTGATTGAATCAAATATTTTCTGGAAGTGTGATTACCACCGTCTCTTTTATTCTTAAAGTGTATAATCAGTCATCCATGGCCTTAATGAAATTCAATTACTTCCTTCTCGAAGGGATATCACCTCTGGGTGATTTTTGGAGGTGTTTTCATGTAATTTCTTGTCGATTCATAAGAAAAAACTTTCGTGTAGAAGCATATTAGCCGAATTTCAAGTAAAAATGAGTATCTAAATATATTGCATGTGGTAATTGAATTTTAGCAACAGCATTAAATAATGCGTGTGTATAGTAGTAGTTGTTATATTAGTCAGTTAAGACCGATGGCGATGCTCGTAACTCACTTCAAGATTATTAAATTAATAACAGCGAACATATCTCCAGTATATTGATGTGTGAAGATATAACCACAGGTTTCTCGTGTAATAAGGCACTAACGACACCGACCGAACGTTTACACGCCCCTGGAGGCACACGCCCAACGGGACCCTCTGTGCAAATGACTTTACGACGATTTTCAGTCACATATCTTAATCTTTACCCTCATTCCAAAAGTCTATCTTCCAAGATCACTCAGCAAAATTTTCTATTTCAAACACTATTTTGTACAGTTTCTCTAAATTTGAATCAGTGAGATTCCACTGACGAAATAGCTAGAAAAGGGTCACTTTTGCATATCAGTTGAAATTTCACTGATAACACAGGCCCACAAAAAAGAAGTGGAAAGAAATTTACATGTGAGTATACTATCCCTATGGATTTTGAGCAGCTGAATCCAAATCCGGTCTCAGAATTTCCCCTGGACCCTTTGTTTTCCCCTAGCCCAGGGGAAATGGGTGAAATCTTAGAAATTTCAGTATCTGTGAAAGCAATTTTGATCTACGCAATATTAAATAAAACGATAATGTTTTCACGTATCTCAAGTGTCTTAGTTCGAATCTCTCTGTGGAATTTCCCTAAAGTACCTCAGAATTCCACTAGCCTAGGGGAAAAAGTGTTAAGCTGAGCAAAACTTGCGATTTCTGGAATGTTCTATTTTTGCACAAGAAAGCTTATATATTTTCGTATTTTGAGTTCCCGAATTCATATCTGACGTGAAAAATGTTCCACAGTACTTCAGAATTTCCCTAGCCTAGCGAAAATGTGCAAAGATAAGGGAAGATTACAATTTCACGTAGCCTTTTTTTTATATGGAGAAGTTTATGTCTTCTCGTCTTTCGAGTAGCTGAATTCATATCTGATATCAGACTTTTTCTACAGGACCTAGAAATTTTCCTAGTTTAAAGTAAAAAGTGTAGTAAGTGGGTTTTACGGTGACTTGATTTTTACATGGAAAAGCTGACGAGCATATATCATGTGTTTAAGCATTGTGAGGGACAGAACTAAAATTTTTTCTTCGTTCTTCTGTTTTGTATACCACTTTTACTTTCTAGCATAGGAAAGAAAAACTACAGTTTCAATGTGGGTCGAACTTATGTATTTTGAAACTGGTAGCATGATTGAATCACAGACAGGCTGCGAAATATTTTTGACTCTCTTAATTTAACCTGGGTCTGTGGAAATGAAATTCAGGAACTCAAAATACGAAAATATATAAGCTTTCTTGCGCAAAAATAGAACCTTTCAGAAATCGCAAGTTTTGCTCAGCTTAACGCTTTTTCCCCTAGGCTAGTGGAATTCTGAGGTACTCTAGGGAAATTATGCAATGAGATTCGAACTAAGCGACTCAAGATACGTTAAAACATTATCGTTTCATTTAATATTGCGTATATCAAAATTGCTTTCACAGATATTGAAATTTCTAAGATTTGACGCATTTTCCATAGGCCAGGGGAAAACTGGGGGGTCCAGGGGAATTCTGATGCCTGACTCGGATTCAGCGGCTCAAAATCCATAGGTATACTCACATGTAAATTTCATTCCACTTTTATTTTTTGTGGGCCTGTGTAATCAGTGGTATTTCACAGTTTTTAAAAAGTTTTAATCACCGTTGATGGTTGGTGGAATTTTCACTGAAGTAAGAAAGTAATCTATTTCGTGCTGTTTCGTCATTGAGACCACAATGATAGAAAAAAATAAGAGTTCAAAGTTAACTGCAATAACTTCAAAGAGAACCGCATTTAAGGGATCAAACCAATCTAGCCGTTTCAAAAATTGATTTTTTTTGCATTTTTCGAAAGTATATGTATTTAAAAATATTGTGTCAGAATTTCATAAAGGTCTGAGCAGTCTAACTGTACTTTTCCGTACACACTTCGTTACGATTTTTTAGAAAAAAAAAAACCTTAAACGCGTATTTTTTTAAACGATGTTTTTCCTCCTTGTGCAGATGAATTTTTTGAAACTACTGAACCGATCCTCTTGAAATGTTTACCACATGTTCCACATATTCTTAGTTATGTCCTGGACCTCAATCAAGTAAAAGTGTTTTTTTTTTCTTGCAAAAAATAGTGGAAAAAAACTTTTCTTCGAAGAATTTCCGTCATTTAGAAATTTTCGCATGAATTTTATTGGCTAAGGTTTAGGATACAGCTGACATTTTTCTATACAAAATCTGTGTGAAATTCCTTTATACTTCAATATCTTTGACATTACTGCTGAGGATCTAGATGCGAGGGTCCTTCAATAAGTCCTTAGAAAATCCAAGAGATGGCGTTCGTAGTATAGATAATGGTTTTGTTTTTGTAAGCAGCATTATTCACTACACAGCTGTTAAAGTCTCAGATATATCCATCACGTGGTTTCATTTTTATTGTCGATTGAAGCAAAACACTTTTGGGTATTTAGAAAAATGGAAAAATGTGAGTTCCGAGCGGTTATTAAGGGGGGTTTCTACCTTGTTGGGTAAACAAAATTGATTTTTTCCTTTTTGCTTTATCGGACAGAAATGCGTTCCAAGAATTCTCTCAAAAATATTTGAGCCGCAATCTGTAGAATTAGAGAAGTTATCGGCCGCCGAAGAGAGTGCTGTGGAATCCCGGAGAACTTAGCTCAGCGGGGAGACTGATTCCCGCAGGAGTCGCTTTCTTCGTTGGGAAATCTTATCGTAAAGGAATTATAATGTTTTTGGGGGTCGAGACGCAAAAATTTAACCTTCTGATTTTGATCACGTTATCGCCGGTTTCGCTCACCGTGACACAAATACTTTTAAAGCGTTTTTCTCGAAACCACGTTTTCCAAATTTACGGAACTCCTCCAGAACACGCTATATGAGCAATCACGAAGAAATTTGGCACACGCGTGTTTCAGAAGTGTGAAAATGTCTGGTACCAGAATCAACAAAAAATGTTGGAAATTTTTTTTTTTATAAACAATAATGTGAAGAAAAAAGTGCAAAAACCGTTACTTTAACTTCAATAGCTCACAACTCTTTCATTTTTTAAAGTTTTTGAATGATTCTGGTACAGGACATGCGTAATGATATGCAGAGTAAGAATCTCTTCTATTTTTGTGCTTCATATCATCTCTATTGACAGGAGAAGTTTCGTAAATGGCATAATTCCTCGCAGACGCGTCGCCATTTATCGCCCCCTCCCCTTCGAATGTAGCCCGTGAAAAAATTAGTTCATACATTAATACAATTACTTTAATACCTAGACAAAATTTCAAGTGTTTATTTTTTTAACTTTTTTCCCGAAAAATTCGAGAAAATGGTATAGCTTTTTGACCCAACAAGGTAGAAACCCCCCTCAAGGGGGTCTCCTCATCAGTGGGTCATAAAAAAGGTGGTTTTTTAGGATTTTTTTTAAACATGAAAACAGCAAGAGAAACAAATGATCTTTTGCGTATCTTTGAACATATATTTATTCAACAATAAAAAGTTTTTTGAATGTCAAAATAAATAAAAATGGCGGATTTATAAACAATCTCGCGCAGCAGCTCGCCGCGGACAACTCAAACTCTGTGAAAAATTCAGCCCGTAATTTTTACCTGAAACAAGAAATCAAAATACTTCCTTATTCGGAAGGCTTTTCTGCACAGTATAGTCTATTATGGTGATTGAGAGTTGAAATTTGAATATTTTAGTCATTTTTTTAATAAAGTACTCGATTTTTCGGCCTTTTTTTAGCAGTAAGTGCGTTAATAACATTGTAAAAAGAGACTTTTTAATACATTTTTTTAACTCAGTCTGTGCACAATTAAATTATCTAGAAAACAGTGTTTTACTTGTATACATAACTTTTATAGTTTTTTTTAATCGTGCACGGAATTTCAAAAAACATGGTTTTCATAAAATGGGCTTTAAAGTTTTTCGAAGGAAAAAAATCAAATTAAAGGAAACTTACAGGCATGAGATGTTAATCAGCTATACTTTGAATGTTTGCAAGAATATTCTCAGATAATAATTCTAACGATTGAAGCAACAAAAAAAAATCGATTTTTTGAAGCTGACTGATGAGGAGACCCCCTTAAGGGGGAAGACCACTTTGACGGTTTCAAAAAATCGAATTTTTTTTTTTTTTTGCTTAAAATGTTCTTTGGGGTGTGTACTTTAATGTAGTATACATCCCCAGTCCGCCAGAAACCTCAACGCCAATGTGGAAGGACAAATGTATGGCGCCGGTATTGCAGACTGAAGGTATTTTGTACTTGCATGTATGAACAGTGAAAGTGTTTTTTTGAAGGGTAGTTTCGTAAAAAATATATATAAAAATGTTGGTCAAAATTGGTACATATACAATTTTTTGGTCCGCCATCTTGAATTTTGGAAATCCGATGATAAATTTACGTTCAGCGACCACGGGAACCCTAATATCATCATTTTGACCGAAATCGCAGAGTACATTTTTTTTGGGTCCGCCATATTTGATCCGCCATCTTGAATTTTTTGAAATTTGACCTCAGATTCGTGTTCAGCGGACCCGAAAGCCTATAATGACCAACACTCGCCGTGCAAAATGAGCACATGAGAAAGTTATCCACAGTCAAACTGTTCCAAAACTTTAAACGCGTTTATCTCGAAACGACATTTTTCAAATTGGTGGGACATATCACGCTTACAGTTTTCAACCGATTTTGATGAAACCTTGCACAATCTATCGAGAATTAAATTCTGCATTGAAATACTGGAAGGGATTTTGTGGCAAATTTTACAGGTAAAAAATTAACCATTTTTTATAAATGGCCACCATTTTCGTAAAAATCAACTTTTCAAAAAACGGCTCCAGTATTTCAGTGTGAAATTATATGGAGAATAACGTGCCTATCCCATTTTTGTTCCAGATTCACTTGCCGAGGGGCCAGATGTCCCACCGATGGGGAAAACCGGGCTGGAGGAGGGCTGCGCGACCTGGTGCAGCGTGTACAGGGAGCCCGCCATCCAAGCGACAAAATTCACACTTATTGTCAAAAAGATGACAAATAAAAACATAAAGAACATTTTAACATGGCGAGTTGTTTTAATGCTGAAAAAAAATTCCGAAAATACCCTATTTTCCGACCGCTCAAGGTGGTTTCCCCCTTAAACACTTATATTTAAAAGGCTTAAGACCGAAAGAGGTCAAAGCTGAGTTGGATAAAGTTCATGGCACATCTCCTTTGTTCGCAATTGTTTACAATTGGGTAAATGAGTTTAAACGTGGCCGTACACCACTACACTCCAGCGACAAAAGAACAGTCAAAACAGTCGAACGAGGAGGTCATCGCCCAAACAGATGCTTATTTTGAGAACCTTCCGAAATCCTACTTTTTGGACAGCTTAAGGTAGTTTTCATCCACAAAAATTAGACCTCAGGCAAAAATAGATAATTTTGCTTTCAAGAATAGCAATATTGTTATTGAAGGGCTATTTTGAAAGAGAAAATATTATTTTACATCGAAAAAATTTGAAACAGAAAAAAAATTTTATTAATAAATTTTATTTTTGACCTAACGTTTTTTCTTATCGCTTCTTACCAAATTTTAAAAAATTATGCGATTCTAATAAATCATGAATCATTTTTTCAGAGAAAAGATTTCCCACAACTTCACCCTTCTGATTTTTAAAAATAAATTCTTTAATGGCTAAAACCATTAAAAAATATTTCCCAAAACGAAATTTTTATAAACAAATTGCTGAAATTGATAATAATTTATTCATTTTCGAAAATTGGAAAGGTTAAGTTGTAGGGAATCTTTTTCTTGAAAAAGTGATTTGTAATTTATTAAAATCGCATAATTTTTTAAAATTTGGTAAAATTCGATAAGAAAAAAAGTTAGGGCAAAAATAAAAATTATTTTTCTGTATTTCAAATTTTTTTCATGGAAATTAATCATTTCTCTTCCAAAATAGCCCTTCAATAATAATATTGTTATTCTTGAAAGCAAAATTATCTATTTTTGCCTGAGGTCTAATTTTCGTGGATCAACTACCTTTAAAAAATTGTCAAAACGCTTGGAAAAGTGTATAGAGTTAAAAGAAGTTTATGTTAAAAATAAAATAAAAATCTACACAAAATAATTTATTTTTCTATCTTTTTCTAAGGACTTATTGAATGACCTTCGTATCATAATAACTGAATATATAAAATGATTGTTTTTGATATTAATTCTTAATGTCTTGGATACTAACATAAATACTAAGTCTTCATATTCAGCACCTGAATTTTATCCTATTGTAATTTATAAATTTTTAATAATTTAAACAAAAAAAAACTTATATCACAAGATATGCGACTTGATGAAAAGGCAGTATTTCGCACGGGTTAACATCTAATTGCGAAAAAATTTGAATTTCGAAAGTCAGGTTCAATTATTTGTTCATCTTGATTGGAGATTGGTGACATAAATGCCGTACTCGCATAAACGGGCTGCCGGACTGGCCCCGTTAACGAGTGATATTTTTTCATCACCTATAATTTCTGGATGCACCACAATTTCGGTATTTTATTTCAATCCTGCATGAAAATATTTTCGTGAATCACGTAGATTAGGCTTAAGATTCATAATAAGCTGCTTTTTTATTGGAAACAGATTATTTTTAGCAATATCTTGCTGTCCTACCATTTTCGCATTTCTCATTTGAAATAATCCTTTTCGTTTTACAATTAAAGATTTCAGACCATTTTTTATCAGACGGTTATACGTACTCAACAAGTATTTGAAACTTTATTAAAGAACAATAATAATTATTATTTTAGAATAGAATATTTTATTCTAGTAAATAGAAATGTGATGTCTCTTATGCGGCGACATTTGTCTACAATCGGTTAAATTTCTTAAAATTTGTTAGCATCTTAAACAAATATCTTAGAAGCTCTAAAAATCAGTCCCTTCAAGTATTTAATATCCTTTGAGATCCCATAATAATTCAAAATTCTTTTGATTTCCTCGAATCTATAAAATCCACTAACGAATTGAAACCATGTAGATAAAAATTTTAATTCCACGAAAAGATACTGATTTTAATTTATTGATTTCAACAAAATATATACCTATTAAAATGTATTGAAAAGCAGAAATGTACATTAAATATACTTTGAATCTATTAGACTCTAAGAATCGGCTATAATGATTACGAAATAAAATTAATTGGATAGTAAAAACATAATTGAATATGTGATAGGTGTGTATTTTAAGAGGATTTCTAATTCAGTTTCTACATTCTCTCATAGACCTTCTAGTTTCCACATTAAGTGAAAACTAGCACAGGTTCTTCGCAACTGGACACGGAAGTGATCCCTTCCCACGCAAAAGCTGTAAACATTAATTGAAATGTCACTCCGTCGCGACATTTTCACCCGCGTGTCCGTAGCCTGAGCTCTTCGCTCTTCGTACCACTTCCTGGTACACCTTATTGAACTGAAAATTAACATAGCACGAGTACTATATAGTCTAAGGGTTCTAAGTGGAGAAGGAACCCCCTCTATGTCTTCTCTTGTCTCTAGTATGGACTAGGAGCAAGGATTCCCTGCCTTTCTCTCTTGAGCGTATGCCGTGAATCGTGCATGGCCAGGGGAAAATTTATCACCATAGAAGCAATTAATGAGATTTTTCTACGATCACGGCCCCTCGGCTCACGAACGTGGTCTCTGCTCATACATCGTGGTCACGTCTTTGGGTCCTTAGACCGTATATCGGGCTCGATAGTTCGATGCCGTATTATATAATAATTTGTAATTGAGGTCTTGTGTGTATTATGCATATATAACTCGACTTTTCACACTTCTATGGAATTCTTATGTATACACCTTGTCGTATTCAACTTCACACCTCTGAGTTCAATCTGTGTACACGAAAAACAAAATCTGTTACATTCACTGAGTCCATAAGTTAAAATAGTGACAGAATAAAATTTCTGTAAATTCAATAGATATTTCAGTAGGATACATAGCTTTTTGGTTGAATTAACATTTTGACAGAAATGCTTTTACTACTTTGACTTATAATGTCACTGTTTGCAGGAGATTATTTTTTTTCGTACAGAAAATAATTTTTTAAATCATTACAGCTGTTTTTGAATAGTGAATGCCTCTACTTTCGAGTGGTCCTTAAATATGTTATAATTACTACTTCTCGTAGTTATTCCAGTTGGACTGCATCTCCAAGATACGTGACAAGATATATTGTGCAACTAGGGAATGAAATGTATTTTGCGAGTGTGAAGTTTATTGCCCGAGCAAAGCGAGGGTAACAACCACACGAGTAAAATAAATGTTTTTTCCGTGTCGCACACGATTTTTTTTCTGCTAGGGGGTCAGAAAATGGATTTGTTTTCCCCGCACAGGGCAATAGAATCCACTTTATAACCCGCTAGTAAAAAATAGTATATTGTGCAACTAGGAAAAAAAAATGTATTTTGCGAGTGTGAAGTCTAATGCCCGAGCAAAGCGAGGGTAACAACCACGCGAGTAAAATAAATGTTTTTATGTGCCACCGGCGCGCAAACTCGTTTTTTCGCTACAGTTAACAGTAGCGCAATGTAGTACATTTCGCCAGAAAGGAATGAAATGTAAAAATTGAACTGCGCATGCGCCTATAGCCATGAAACGAAGCTCAATCCTTGTTATTCTTCTTCTTCTTCGTACAGCGTTAGCATCTTACTGGCAAAGCCTTGTACATTTGAACTGCGCATGCGTCTACTAAAATCCATTACTACTACACAAGATCGATAAAATCAAAATGGCCGGGACTAGTCGTGACATATCAAGTGTAATGACTAGCGCCGCAAACAACTACAATACTAGTTTAGATTCCAGTGTACGCATAAAAACTCGTATACGCACCGAAGTCACATAAAATAGAATACGTGCCAATGCACACAATTCGGGTAATTCCGAGACTCGCGACAATGCTCGCAGGACTGATCGCGCTTCGGCTTCGTCTCGGCTTTGCCTCGACTACGCCTTAGCTTCGATCTCCTGCGAGCATTGTCACTCGTCCCACAATGACCCTCATTCTGCGCCTGGGCACGTAATGTACTATTTCCGTATCGCACACGATTTTTTTTCTACTAGATGGTCAGAAAATGGATTTGTTTCCCCCACATAGGGCAATAGAATTCACATTATAACCCGCTAGTAAAAAATAGTATATTGTGCAACTAGGGAAAAAAATGTATTTTGCGAGTGTGAAGTTCAAATGCCCGAGCAAAGCGAAGATAACAACGACACGAGTAAAATAAATGTTTTTTCCGTGTCGCACACGATTTTTTTCTACTAGGGGGTCAGAAAATGGACTTGTTTTCCCCGCACAGGGCAATCGAATCCACTTTATAACCCGCTAGTAGAAAATAGTATATTGTGCAACTAGGGAAAAAAATGTATTTTGCGAGTGTGAAGTTTAATGCCCGAGCAAAGCGAGGGTAACAACCACACGAGTAAATTAAATGTTTTCTCCGTGTCGCACACGATTTTTTTTCTACTAGGGCGTCAGAAAATGGATTCGTTTCCCCCGCACAGGGGAATAGAATCCACATTATAACCCGCTAGTAGAAAATAGTACATTGTGCAACTAGGGGAAATAAATGTATTTTGCGAGTGTCAAGTTTAATGCCCGAGCAAAGCGAGGGTAACAACCACGCGAGTAAAATAAATGTTTTTTCCGTATCGCACAGGATTTTTTTTCTACTAGATGGTCAGAAAATGGATTTGTTTCCCTCGCACAGGGAAATAGAATCCACTTTATAACCCGCTAGTAAAAATAGTATATTGTGCAACTAGGGAAAAAAATGTATTTTGCGAGTGTGAAGTTTAATGCCCGAGCAAAGCGAGGGTAACAACCACACGAGTAAAATAAATGTTTTTTCCGTGTCGCACACGATTTTTTTTCTACTAGGGGGTCAGAAAATGGACTTGTTTTCCCCGCACAGGGGAATAGAATCCACTTTATAACCCGCTAGTAGAAAATAGTACATTGTGCAATTATGGAAAAAAAATGTATTTTGCGAGTGTGAAGTTTATTGCCCGAGCAAAGCGAGGGTAACAACCACACGAGTAAAATAAATGTTTTTTCCGTGTCGCACACGATTTTTTTTCTGCTAGGGGGTCAGAAAATGGATTTGTTTTCCCCGCACAGGGCAATAGAATCCACTTTATAACCCGCTAGTAGAAAATAGTACATTGTGCAATTATGGAAAAAAAATGTATTTTGCGAGTGTGAAGTTTATTGCCCGAGCAAAGCGAGGGTAACAACCACACGAGTAAAATAAATGTTTTTTCCGTGTCGCACACGATTTTTTTTCTGCTAGGGGGTCAGAAAATGGATTTGTTTTCCCCGCACAGGGCAATAGAATCCACTTTATAACCCGCTAGTAAAAAATAGTATTTTGTGCAACTAGGGGAAAAAAATGTATTTTGCGAGTGTGAAGTTTAGTGCTCGAGCAAAGCGAGGGTATAAACCACACGAGTAAACTAAATGTTTTCTCCGTGTCGCACACGATTTTTTTTCTACTAGGGGGTCAGAAAATGGATTCGTTTCCCCCGCAAAGGGCAATAGAATCCACTTTATGACCCGATAGTAGAAAAAATATAGTTATAAACCCGATAAAATAATAAATCGTACGACCTAACCGGAGCCAGATTTGGCAGTGTGTTTCATCACTGGTCTGGGCAATGATATGGCGATTTCTGCACAGGCATAGTGTTTTACAATTAGTTAACTTTAGTAGTTAAAAGCAATGCTGTTTTATTCAGAGAATATTTCTACTGTTGGAGCGTACGAATTACTGAAGTGTTTGATATTAACGTAATAAAATGAACAAGAATTAATTTTTTTGGAAAAAATCGGTTTTATTTCTCAGTGTACTATTCCTTTAGCTCGATACAATGAGTTCAAGGATTTTTTAACTTTTCTATGCCTTCCAAATAATACGATTTTTTCAAATCCTCCAAAATACCCTTCTGTTTCCAATTCAACTTCTTCCTTCGACTCAAAACGCCTACGACACAGCCATCTCTTGAAGTTTGGGAACAGATAATATTCACTAGGGGCCAGATCTGGAGAATACGGTGGATGCGGAAGCGATTCGAAACCCAATTCATGTTTTTTTGCCTGTGCAATGTTCGATGTGTGAGATGTTGCATTGTCATCATGAAAAAGGATTTTTTCTTCTTCAAATGTGGCCTTTTCTTCCTGATTTCGTTAGTCAATCGATCCAATAATGCAGCATAATATGCTCCAGTAATCGTCCTTCCTTTTTCAAGGTATTCAATAAAAATTATTCCATGTGCATCCCAAAAAACACTAGCCATTACTTTCCCAGCCGATTGTTGCGTTTTTGGACGCTTTGGTTCACTTTCACCAGGTTTAACCCACTGTTTTGATCCTTTACGTTATTCCGGAGTATGGTGGTGGATCCATGTTTCATTCATCGTCAGAAATAGACGCAAAAACTTTCTCCGATTGCGGTTGAAATAGACAAAATTTTGCTCTGAAGTGGTCACACAAATGCGTTTTTGGTCATTCAAAACAATATCATGGATTTTATTGATTATTTCTGGTGCAGTGATCTCATTTGGACGTCCGGGACTTAGTATGATTTCTGTCCTCGTACGACCACAACGAAATACGGTAAACCGCTTCTGAATAATATTTACCGATCTTGGTCTTGGTTTTCGATCAGGTTTTTTACGCAAAAAGTAGTGTTTAATTAACAAACGAAATTCATTTTTTTCCATCTTTGCATAAAATTCGGAGGTTGGTTCCTTTCAGACACTGTAACTTGTAGATTAATGAATGGATTCGGCTCAAATTTCGACAGAAGAGGTTAGAAGGATGGGAACTCTTCAACCATGATAGCCGTTTGTTATTAGTGGCGATTTCTCATAGAAATATCACGTCAATATCAAACACCCTACTACTGTCTGTTCGGTAAAGATTACAAAGCGACCTCAGATCAACATTCTACTATAGCGCTTTTGGTGAGAAATATCATGCTTATAAAGTAAATGAAATACATTGTTTCTTTCAAGATGTATTGACATCTAAACATGTCACATGTCACCAAACTCAGTTTATAAATTGACCCTGGAAAATTTCAGGATTTTTAACATTTTCCTGTCAACTAATGCTAGTAAATGAAGTAGTTTCAATTACTCAACAATAATTATTATATTAACTATAGTTTAGTTACAATCTATTCCTAAAGTCAACGAAAAATAGTGCCATTTACTAAAAAAAATTTTTTATGTATGGTAATATCATAAATTTTTTTATTTGAAAAAAAAGGTAAAAACACTACCGGTCATGATGAGAAGATTTTTCAAAGTTAATATCTCTCGAAAATACTCTATAAGCTCAGTAGGACTTCTTCAAAGCAATTGAATCTCCTTGAAGCAATGAGTTCACGTGTATCAAACTTTCACGGTGAAGCTAGATTGAACGATAAAGAGGTGACTCTGAAAAGGTGCGGAATTTCGCGAGGCCGGAACGCGAGTACGATCTTGGGCGGAAGGTCAATCGGAGGCTCGATCGACCGGCAAGCAACCAGATTCTGACGTTAATTGGCTGTAATTACGGGGCGAACCTCTTAATTAGGAGGATTGAGAAGGCGCCGGTTGGCCGACTCCGAAATTTATCGATGCACAGCAATGCACAGCGAATGGTAGGCTTGTTCGATCGAAGGTTTAAAGGCGCGATTCGTCCGCTATCGTATCTCGCGATCTACCCAGGGTAAGTGCTAAACACATGCACATTAATGAAGTGACGCCACCGCTAGAGTGCGCCTCGATACCGTGCAGGTTCAGGGAGGGGGAAAGATAGATGGCTAGACCCCTTGACCCGACGCGGCGATCCGAACGATTTTTGTCCAATTTTTTCCTGACTTATAGCGCCAGTGTATGGAGCTACTGCTGCCGCCTTTATCTGTCGCTTGGAATCGAACCTACTCTACGAGCTGGATCTTTCTGGCTCGCGTGAGCTCGATGCACCCTAAGCAGGCGTGAATGCTCTTGTACAAAGATAGCCGTATCGGGGCACGCTAATCGCAACTCAGCATATCCACCTATTCGAGCACCCACTACTGGTTCTTACCTACAATTAGTACCGCATGATGAACTTTAAATATAGCATTTTGTAATATCGACAGGTATCGTAAACGTTTATCGAATACCTTCCTACTCCGTGGAAATATATTTTTAATATAGGGACAAATATCCAATGTAGAAATTCCTCTATATTTTCCTATTTAAGAGGGTATTATCGTGTAACACCTCATTTTCAAACCCTATTTTTAAAAATTGATTATGAGAAAACTACAAATGATTTTTAGACGCAGTTTTTATGAATGGTTTTATTTATTTTTGTACTTTTGACACTTTTTTTTGTTCTTTTATGGATATCGCTCATGTGACTTTCATATGTCCCCGTATCCAGGGTACACGAAGTGAATGTTTCTGACCTTTCAGATTATCTGAAACAAGAATTTAAAGATTTACAAAGTGATAAAATGTTGTTAAAAAGCGGCCATGTTGGAGGCCTCCTCACATTCTCAACAAGGATGTATTAAGCTATTATGTTTCTGCAATAAGACCCCTTCAAACTTGGATTCTGACAGGGCCCGCAGAAAATGATCAGGACTAGAAAAAACTGATAAAATTTTAAAATTCATCTTTCAATAATTAAATGATTTTGACTGCATTTATAATTAAAATTGATTTTAAAATAAATGCAATTAACGGGGGCGTCAATTAGAATTTTGTGGGGCCCTTGCAGGGGCCCTTTATTTTAGTTGGACTATTAGAAGGTGACCTCTCTAGACCCTGACCAGAACTCCTACCACTTTTTTCCAATTAGCGCATTATTATGGGCAATGAAGGACAGTAACGCGAGCCCTACTGTGGCCACACTAAAATTTCTTCACAGGATGTTTTAGTTTTTAAAGGATAAAACTACAAAAAAGTGGACTTAAATGCACTGGTATTTGTCTCTGAATCAATCCGAAAAACGTCTTTAATCTCGTTCGATTTAAATGGGTTTTAAATCAGTCCGCCTCAATCCAGTTCAATCTGCGACTTCAAAAAGATTAAACCCGAATCATATTTTCAATTTGAATCAAACTGAATGAATCTGACCTCAAGTTTATCTGAGCCAAATATTCAATCCAAATTAATCCGAGGTTGGAATGAATCGGTTTGAATTTCCTGATTGATTTTCATCCGATTCACATTAAAGGGGATTCAAAATGTTTTCGGAATGGCTCAGAAACATATTATGAAATATGAAGGTTTAATTAAATAAGTTCCTTTTGATCGATAATCACAATTTAAAATTAAAAACTTATGAAAGCAATCTCGATGAATCTATAATCAATTGTATTCTTAGTTTGATATATGCACAGAAATTTAGATTTTTAAATGAACCCAAATTAAATTTGTTGTTTTCCAACTATCTGGAATTTCAAATACAACTTTCTGAGCAGTAGTTTAGTAGTACTAGTACCTATTCAAATTTGTTTGCACCAATTTGCGCCTGAAAAATTTGAATGCCGCTTTGGATCATCTCTTCCAATCTATCTGGAAAGTATAGTTTCCGTGAATAAAATAAGAAACCAACATTGCGCCATATCCTCTCACATTCAGAAAAAAGTTTTATTTAAATTTAAGAAATCGTTTTTTATTACGTATGTACTATGCGACTGCGCAGAAATTTATTTCTTTAATTCAAAGAAGAAAATCAATCACGAAATTTCTTCAAATCAAAGAAACTTGCCTTTGATCGTATAGCAATGCACATATTTGTTTGATTCAAAGAAATTTTGTTTGAATCGAAGAAACTTTTTTCTAGGTGTATAATAATTTCGTTATGCGAGGATGGTGAATGCGGTCGCAATATACATATGGAGTCTACATGATCTCTATTTCTATCTCTATATTTATTCACGAATTAGACATGTAGTTTGATACAACGCCTTGGCAACATCTCTGCCCTATGAGTCGAAACCGTTACCACAGCTAATTATATCCAATGCAGGGAAAGCGGTAAATGATTAGAAGGCAAACGATATAACGACCTTTCACCTCCGTGGTAATTACTGAGGTATATTTAAAATTTCGAGAATTATTGCAAGCACTATTCAACTCTTCAAATTTATATCTCCACTTGTGATCAAGAAATTTTTTGAAGACACTTTTTCTACTAAAGGAATTTACTAATCCATTTTCAAATTTTACTATTGTTTCCTAATACCATCTCTGAGATGTTTTATCGTTCGTTAATTGTAGGTATAACAAGGTACGATTATCATTCTTTCCATAACCACAATTACAATTATCTTTGTACTAAATCAAATGACACAGAAAAGGAACCGCAGAATCAGAACCGTAATTCATACTCTTCTCTTGAGTATACAATCTCCACAGTGAACGTCTTGCAAAGGTAAGAAAGCACGTGCGGCGTAGTGTAAAGTATTCTCAAGATGTAGAAAATTTACGTGATGTTCACTCAATCCCCTACAATCTCGACGGAAGAAGATGGCGATCATGGTGACGGTAGTATTGCGACGTCGAGCAGACTCGATGGCCTGAAACTTCAAGACAGATACTAGCTAAATGTCACTAAGGTTTGTTAATCAAAAGGATTGGTTCACACGACTCATCTCGTTCCGTTTCCTCGGTTAACTAACTGATCTACAAACCATTATCGGCACGCAACCTCTGCAAAACCAGTCGACGCCCAACCCACAGAATTGAAACTGGTGCATCAGCTCTGACACATACCTTTCTGAATTTTCGTGCCAAAAATCATTATTTCCTTGTAAAATTATTTTTGCAACATTCATATCACGCTACACCTCGGATTCTTCTCAGAAGGATATTTAGGGTTCGCATTACTAACAAATTATCTAACATTTATTTTTCTGTGGCAGATTCACAAACGATAAAATTGCCTATAGAAGTTCGAATTTCGCATGGAATAAAAGCTTTTAAGATTGTTTATTGCAATTATTTTTCTATGAATTGAAAAAATGCGTAGTCAAATTGATCATAATGGTGGAGTAGGAAAAAAATTAGTTAAAAACACTATTTTAAAGATAATCGTAACTATTTTACATTTAATAGTTAGAAGCACTGCAGTTATGCGGTTAAATTATTGAGCCTGAGTCTAAAAATTAATATATCTTATAGAAATTTAGAAATGAAACTCAGTTTATAAATTGACCTTGGAAAAATGAAGGATTTTTCACTTTTTTCTGTTGAATTAAAATGATAACTTTTCAAGTTATTAAAGAATATGTAATTTCTCACAATTAAAGTGTATCAGTTCTTCTACTTAGTATATAAGGACAGTAAAAGTTTTCAGTTTCAGCGTAAGTGCTTGCTTGCACTGCCTACACTCAGTAAATATTTGGTTAATCCATTCAAAATTTAGTTGGATGAACCAAAGCATTTGTTACATACAACCAAAGATGTTTTGGCTGGATACTATTCTGATAAATGAATCAAATATTTCAGCTGATTTAACCAAATTTTTTATGACTTAAGTAGGAATCTTAGTTTGTTTAGAAAAATAGTTCAGTTAGACCAAGTTTTTTTTTTCTTGGTGCACTACATCAGCGTAGTGGAGTTTTTTTTACGTTAGAATTCAGGATGTTTTTTAGGTCCGCGGACCAAACAAATAACGCGATTAAATTATTATATAATGATATAATTATTTTCATACAGAAAGTATCTTTCTGAAGATTTGAGAGATACAATAAAATACAATAAGGAATATTTTCTGGTTTATTTTAGTAAACATTTTCCAACCAAATTTTACTATTAACCGTAGTTGCCGATAACTTTTTCAGTTCTATTGTTTCATCCTTCAGTTACTTCAATTCACTAAGGAAAATAGTTAAAACAATTAATTTTATCTTTATACGTCGCCTGGAGTTAAGAACGAATAATTAAATTGACTAAAAAATAGAGTAAAATTAACTAGCGTTGTCTTCAATTATTTCAACTACACGCAAGTAATTATTGCTACTAATTAAAGCAGTTGAAGTGATGGAACAATAATTATTATATCAACATTTTATAAATGCTTGAATCTACTGCAAATACAGTTATGTTTACTACTTTTCTTAGTTCTTTTACTATTCATTTATCGGTGTTTTAAAATTTTTTCTGAAAAATATTTTTCTGAATAAAAAATGTTGTTGCTGAAATTTTGATTGCAATCTGCTCCTGATAATGGGTTAATATTTTCAAAAAGAAGAAGCTTACATATTATTTCGCCTTAATGTTATTGTAGCGGCCACAATATTTCGAGACGTAGAATCGAACCAATTTTTTTCTCACGTCTTATCATCGACCAAATCATGCTACGATAAAGGAATTCGTGTAAACGTCGAAACGTCAATGATTTTGATGGAAACAAGACCTGGTACGTGAACAACTTACCGATACCAACATGAACACGAACTTACAAACGTCGAAGTAGAGCTGATAAACATGGAACCATGCCAATCACGAGACGAGTCACTCCTTCAGTTGACTCACTGCCTCGCACTCTTGCTCGATCACTCTCTAGTCTCGAAAAAATCACTTCCCACGTCCCGAGACACTTTTTCTTTTCAATTTGACCCCGCCCGGGGCGTTATTGACTTTCGTTAGACCAGACTCAATTCTTAACGGCGGACAAAGAAGCATTCATAACACTTCTTCTTCTTTAATTTTATTCAAAAAAATTTAGTTTGTTATGGTGGTAGTCAAAATTTGAATAAATTGAGAGATGAGTGCATGTGCTTGGTCACGCTAAATGTAACTTATCAGAAATCGAAAACTCATGGAAAGAAAGAAAGTTAAAGAACAAATATTTTTTATTTGAAAATATTTATGTTTTGAGAAAACAAGTTTCAATTTTTTGTTCATTTTTATTTAGGCCTCCCTACACTAGAAATTAATTTTCAAGTTGGATCACCTTCGAGTCCTGCAAGTGATTGAGCATTGAAAGAGTATAATATTAATTAAGAAATTGAATTAAGTGCAGTGTCCTGGAAATAACTGATAATCTCGATGAAAACATTATTTTATTTATGCGACTTTTTGATCGAAGCAACGATACTATATGAAATGGCGTGAAGGATAAAAACAATTCCCATTAACAAAGGCAATGAACGATTCTTTACATTTACCATCAGTAACAGTTTCGAGTCGCACGGCCAATAATTACGGTGTTCGCTTATCGATAATTATTGCAGATTGATCTACGACGATGCTTATATTTCTAACACTTTTTCAGTACAGTAGAATCGCACGTTGAATGCTTAGGGAGAGATTGGTAAACAGGGCATGAGAACGGTCGACTGTAGAGGAGACCCGATTAAAAACAACTTTGATCGTTCAGCCGATACGATTTTATCTATTCGATAGCTACCGTACTGCCGATCGATCCTTTCGAGGGTCTTCTTGGCCTCAATAATAGAGATCTAGAGACACATGTCCCTAGTCTTAAGTTGAATTTGATGTTCCAGAAGATACAATACCCTGTACCATCGATAAACGCAATCGATTTCACGCTTCGTGATTCTTTCCTTTTCCTCCTACAGAATAAATATATGGGAGATAAAATGACTCGAGTTATCAGTAAGGAGCCGCTTATTATGAATTGAAAACATTTTTATCGACCGAATTTTTCTAATTGATCAAGATTAATTAAAGTTTACAAATCATTGTTTTTTTATTTTTAATACATTTTTAATACACAGGGTGATCCGCCAATAGCCATAAAGTTTTGAATGTCAAATTCTTTGTTAAAAACCAAAAAAGAAATTATATTGACAATATGTTGTGCTAAAAATATAAATATAAATATAAGAGACAAACTGATAGCAATGCAACATGGAATCAAAAACCATATCACCGTCAATTGTCCATTGAGTTCCCCACGATTTAAATACGAATTACAAAAATTACTTTCTAAATAAAAAGATATTAAGATATTATAAATAGTTAACTAGTAGTTTTTTAGAAGAAGAAGCCTGATCAATTAAACTTTAATGAAAAATTGGGTTAAACATCAATAAAATCGAATCGAGAGTAAACACTGTAATTTTACACTTTACTCTGAAAGATTTTGTTAGAGATGTTTAGAATTCTTTCTAGTATTTAGTATCGTTTTTTCGCAGAAGTCATAATTTAGCCTTTTGAGATTTAATTAGTGATACTTACAATTAAAAATTTGTTTACTATAATGCTTCCAACGTCATGTTGGTTCGGTAACAGTTTGTCTCTTGTTCGGCTGAGAATATTTTTCTACTGATCCGAAGTGAATCTTGGTAAAAAAATCGCGCAGGAAGCTTATGGGCGCGCGGAAATAGTGAGTTTCTATTGGCCAATTGCAATGCTGAACAGTTTAAAAACTATTGTTGGTACAACATTTTATCAATATGAGTCCTTGTTTGGTTTTTAACAAAGAATTTGACATTCAAAACTTTATGACTATTGGCGGATCACCCTGTATACATTAATTTACAGTATTTGCACGTTCTTATCTTACAGTTTCTTCCTTCTTCTCCTCCTCTATCCCTACCGTTTCATTTTTACTCTTTCCATCCATTCAATCCCTTGTTCCTATTTGTTCATTTAGTCCTCAATCCTTTCATCTGTTCTTGAGTAGTTGCATTCTTTCATTACGTGGATTCAGGTCCCTCTTTCTGTCTCGCATAATCTACAATACTGTTTTTCTTCATCCATTCAGTATCTTCTTGCTCTCCATTCAGTTCCTAGTCTAAATCTTGCTATTGACTTTAGTTTATGTCCCTTGTTCTTCTCCTACAAATATCTTGGTATTCTTTCCGTTCTCAATCCTCTGTACTCTTAGTTATACGCTGACTCTTCCAATCTCCCTTTTCTACAAATCTTCATTAATTTTTCGTTTATTATGTTTTCTTTTTTAACCAAACTATTCGATACATCTCGCTCGATGAAAAGCGGCTGATAATCAACTCTACTCAATATGGAACTTCTAACCCGAATAAATCCAAACCAAGTTTCCAATTCGAACCAATCTGTAACCGCAAATCCAGACAAAAAGAACAAATTTTTCAGAACGATTCAATCCGGATGTATTTGAATCTGGGCTTGAATGAAATCGGATTGAATTCTAGCCGCTTTTCATGAAGCGAGATAAAAAACCTTTTTTTGATTCACTCGGAATCAACGCTTCTCTAACATTTCGTCGTCTTTTACGTAGAACGATTTATCTTTGGCCTCAAAATACGCTTTAGTTTTGGCAATCACTACTTCATTGTAGCCAAATTTCTTTTCCTGGAACATTCTTATCAGGTCTACAAACAGGTAGTAGTCGCTGGGAACCAGATCCGGTGAATACGGTGGATGGGAAAGCAATTCAAAGTGCAATTTATGCAATTTTGCCATTGTTGCGATCGACCTGTGACAGCGTCTATTGTCTTGGTGGAAGAACACTTTTTTCTACTTCATTTGGGGTCGTTTTTTAGCAATTTCTTCCGTCAAACGCACTAATAACAACCATATAATATTCGCTATCGATGGTTCTTCCTTTCTCAAAGTAATCACCCTTTGCTGTCCACTTAGCCGACTGCCGATTTGACACTGGAATGTAGTGATGGATCCATGTTTCATCTATTGTCACGTACCGCATGAGAAAAACCTTTTTCTGTGCCGAAACAGCTCCAAAGAGCGCTCTGAATTTTCGAAGTATTGTTGTTTTTGATCGACTATGAGCAAACGCAGTACCCATTTCGAATAGAACTTCCTCATGCTCAAATGTTCATGCAAAACTGTCTTCTGATATCTTTAAGGTGTCAGCTATCTCACGCAACTTCAATTTACGATTGGCCAGAACCATTTTGTGGACTTTTCTTATATTTTCTGAAACAACTGCCGAACTCAGGTGACCAGAACGTTTAGCATCATCGGTGTTTGTACGGCCGCGTTTAAAATCAGTAAACCACTTCTCCACCATTTGTCTCGATGGAGCAGAGTCCGGATAACATTTGTCAAGCCATCGTTTTGCTTGAACGGTATTTTTCCCATCAAGCGGAAATACTTTATCAACACACGAAATTCAGATTTTTCGATTGTTTCGAAAATTACAAAAGTAACGTCACTAAAACCACTGTAACTTGTGAACTAAACGTCATTTTCACACGTATCGTTTGATGCTTAGTACTTCCTAACAATCATATGAGTTTGTCAATAGTGGTGCCATCTTTATTCCATCCTACAAACTTATTAATGTGCAAAGTGAAAAAGGTTAATAATGTTCTGTTACATTTAACTATCAGCGTGGCTAGCCGGCCTGCCTAACGGGCGTGTGTCCCCGGATGGGAGTCCCGGCGAACGGATGACGGAAGAGTCGTACGCGACTTTAAGCTGGAACCAACTGCCCGCGAAGTTTAAAGCCGAAAGGAGTTTCCGCGGGCGGTGTATTGGCACAAATAAGTTTTGCCGTTTTTTATCAAAGATTGGTCATCAATCGTGAAAGATCAGAACCTTATGTTTTATTCGAAGTATTGTCTATCGTATTCCAATTCCGCGTCTTCGCACACTTCCGGCCTTCCGCTAGGTTCTTTGTCTTCGATGTCAAATTCACCGTTCTTAAACTTTTGAAACTACTCACGACAACTTTTCTCACATAAGGCAGCCTCACCATATGTTTCTACAAGCAACCGATGCTCCTCAGTTGCAGATTTCTTCAAATTGAAGAAGTGAATTAAAAGTTCCCGCAAATCACGCTTATTTGGCTCAAAACTCTACATTTTCACACACAAAAGAATATATTATACTGATCAAACTTAACTAATATTTCAAGGCTATGTTGTCGAAAGATGTCAAACTTTATGACAGTGACGTTTTTCATCTGTCAATTTCAATCAAAACTTACTGGTGGTGCCAACTTTTGTCAAACAGCGGAAACTTATTTGTACACCTGATAATTTATGAGTAGATTTGACTGCTTTAAAGTGCAATTTTTACCGATTATTAGTTAAAATTTCTACTGAATTATTGTTTGGATTTCTCACTGATACACCCAGAAAAAATTTTCTTTGATTAACAAAAAAGTCTTCGTATCAAACAAACTTGCGCATTGCTATACGGTCAAAGAAATGTTTCTTTGATTTAAAGAAATCTCTTGATTGTTTTTTTTCATTGAATTTAGGAAATTAATGTCTGTGCAGTCACATAAGTACATGTATAATGTGATCAACAGAAATATTTTCTTTAATTTAAACAAAAAATTGTCTTCGTTCAAGGTAATAATATTGAATAAATTATTTCTTAAGTTTTTGCCGATATTCTATTTGAATCAAATAAATATTTTTATAATCAAGTAAATAACGTTGAAAAAATGATTTCTTTCATTTAAAAAAGGCTAAAAGATTGATTTCTTAAAATCAAATAAATTCATTTTTATTCAAAAAGTTTTTTTTACAATACTTCGAATTGAAGAAATGAAGTTAAACAAACGATTTCCTAAATTTAAATAAAACCATTTTCTGGGTGTACATTAGTAAACTTCTCTCTGAATTAATTAATAATGACTAATTTAGTTTTAGAGAGTGTAATTTATCAGTATACATTTGAACTAAATGCGATTTATTATAATCGCCGAAAGGTTTAGAATAATTCATCATTTAAACCATATATGTAAATTCGCTTTCAATTTTGGTATGGTGCAATCGATTGGATTGGCTCTCGTGTGAACTTCGCTTGGACGAAATCGCGGCCGTGAAATTACAGTGCACCGGTCGTTTACTTCGAAAGAGGAAGCGATTCGATGTGTAAGCTAGATAGCACTTATTTAGCTAGCCAAGAGCGATAGAGAAAGAGCAAGAAAGGTGGGGGCGGTCGAATCGCGTAATCACTTAAACGCGCCGTAATCACATTGTTTGCCAGTAATTGCGCATTAATAGATGAGAACTGGGTCCGTCTTTCTTTCCTTCTTATTCTTACTGTCCAAAGTCCCGATGTACAAACAACAAAGCGTTGCCTTTTAAAGAGTCGGCGCATCAGTCACATATTGCGTTCTCCACCTTTAAAATTGAAAGTACTTCAGTCTGACCTTGAAACTTATTCTACGCTCAGTTGCTCTCCTTTTATTTGGATTAAGATGTTAGCATAAGGCAATATTATGCAGCATGTGAGTCCAAAAAATGTATAGAGAAAACTAAAAAGCAAAAAAAAATCTTTCACATTTATTGACTCGATAAACCGAGAGACTTTTTATTAGAGTAAATGATAAAAATGAATGAAAATTTAGTGTAATATTGTTTCAAAATGGGGAAAGCCGAGGTTTTATTACACTTATTCATATTATTCATATTATATTATTATCGAAATTCCATTTTCTTTAGAACATTTTAAGACAGTGATTTTGAAATTCTCGTAGGGTTTATAACAGTTAGTAGAACATATATTCTATTTATTCGAACGAAAATATTAACTTTGTCCATCGAGACAAATGGTGGAGAAGTAGTTTGCTGTTTTTTAAAATGCAGCCGTACAAACACCGCCGATGCTGAACGCTCTGGTCGCCCAAATTCGGCAGTTGTTCCAGAAAACATAATAAAAGTCCACAAAATGGTTTTGACCGATCTTAAATTGAAATAAAGTAAATTGAACACCTTCAAGATATTATAAGGCAGTGTGTTTACCATTTTGTATGAACATTTGAGCATGAGAAAGCTAAACTCTAAAAAAAACACTCTAAAAAAAATTCTATTGATAGTGAAATTACGCTCCTCTTAGAATGCGTCCATTAAAATCAAGCAGATTTTTTTCTCCTATCAACAGAATAATTTCACTGTTAAAAAAATCATCTGTAAAATGCAGAACGAAAATAGTTTTACCGATAAACGATTTCTTTTGACTCTGAAAAGAAATTCCTTAAATATTAAATGATTGTATTTGTAGGTTAGCGGACTTTTATAACCAGAGATATCGCCGATTGAAAAAAAAAATTGCAGGTTTCCCAAATGAGCGACATATGAAGGGACAAACTTATAGGACGTCAAATTTGTTTTATTATGCCTCGTGCAGCAGAAACAAGAATAAAAATCTGCCCGCTTCGCGGGCACATTCTCATCGCGCGCTTCGCGCGCAGCTCGCTTCGCGCTCCGTTCTTTTTGGACCTCGCGCTTCGCGCTCGGTCTTGTGCTCTTCGCATACATTTAAGTTTATTTCTTATATTTTGATACTGAAGCTCAAACCAATTTTATAATAATATTACAGATGATGTGAATTACACATTTTCTCAAAGTCGCTGAATTTCTTTTTGAATTTAAGTGAAACAGGAAATTCAATTTACTTAAGGCTCTATCGGCCTTAAGGAAAACATTCTCATCATGACACTCGCGCTTCGCGCTCGATTTTCTGTATACATTTCAGTAACTTTTTAATAAATTACATGATTAAAATAATTTGGTGAAAAAAATCGAATTTTTTCAATATTAAAAATCAAAACATAAAATATACATCCTGTCCCGAAATTTCTTTATCAGAATTTGCAGACCTCATTTAGGCAAACAATTTTCCATCTAAATGTTTTTTTTTGCATCTCACATATTTTGTCTAAAAAATGGAATTTTTTCATTTTTATCGTATTTTTTGGAATTGAAACGAAAAATATATCTTTTATCAGAAACTGTGTCAGACAAAATTTGTAGATCTTTTTGAAACGAACAACTTTGTATTCTTACGTTTTTTTGGTATTTCCAATATTATTGTTAAAAAATTGAATTTTGGATTTTCAATAGTTTTTTTTTTAATTAAAAAGAAAAATATGCATCTTATCTCGTATCTCGTATAATTTAACTGGAAAATGGAATTTTGATATTGACTTTTTTCGAATTTGAATATGCTGTAACATTTCTAATTTTGATTTAATCAAAAAATGTTATTAGGATAATTTTTAGAGATTTATGAGCACTATCAAAAACCAGGATTGGAATTTTTGATTTTTTCAAAAAATTAGTTTCAAAAACACAAAAGTAGTGCTCCATCCCTCAATTTTGATTGGATGTGGCTGGTTAACGAACTTGTCCTTACTTTTTCGGCTCCGATAAAGTGTACCAAAGGTCAATTCAATCTGATAATTCTATCGAGAGTTATGCCGCACACGACCTACAGACAGACAGACACTTTCGTAAAAACCATTTTTTCTGACTCAGGGGGTCTCAAAACGTAAAGATTTGATAAAAATTTCGAAAGTCATTTTTCACATAAAACCAATACCTTCTCATATGATGAGAATGTAAAAACAAATTTGACGTCCTACAAGCTTGTCCCTTCATATGTCGCTCTTTGCGAAACCTGCAATTTTTTTTTTCAATTGGCGATACCTCTGGTTATAAAAGTTCAAATCACACATAAAGGGTTTCCCAATAAGGGTGATATGTTTTGAAATTAAAAAAAAAACACTGAATATTCATTCGAAATTGATCGAAATCTTTTTTATTATATTGGATATTCTATGCCATTTATGATTTAAACAATATATCGGCCAAATGTCCCCAGAGACTTGAGCCAAAAATGCGCCTCATCAGAAAAGATGATTTTTTGATGAAAATTGGGATCATTTTCAATTGATTCCAGAGCCCAATCCGCGAACTCCCGACGCAAACGATGGTCATTAGGCTTCAGTTCTTGGGCCAGAATCATCTTATAGGGATGCAGGCCAAGATCCAATCGCAAAATACGCCAGGTAGTCATCCTGGACAGGCCCAATTCCTGAGATCGGCGTGGCACGGACAATTCACGGTTTTCCTCGATACTGGCCTGTACGGCGGCTATATTCTGTGTAGAATGTGCGGTACGCATACGATTTTTAGGCTTAGTATCCAATAGAGTAAATTCACTCTCCAACTTATCGATTATTCGACGAATTGAGAGCGCGGATGGAGCAGAATGACGACCATATTTTGCACGATATGCTCTTTGAACACCGACAAAACTTCTCGAATTTTGATAAAATAATTGGACAATTTCCAAACGTTGTGGAAGCGTGAAACTACACATGATTAAATGGCAAACCTTACTGATGACAACTGACAGCAGACGTCAAAAATTTCAGTTCAAATGAGCCCGATAGGGACATTCAAAATCATATCACCCCTATTGGGAAATCCTTTATAACACGTGGATCAATAAGTCCCGGGACTAACTAGGAAGAACAAATTTTTTGGACAAAACTCGACTTTATTCATCGACATAGTCTGCTTCAAAAGCAACACAATCAGTCCAGCGCTTCTTTAACATTTCAATACCTTTCTTGTAGAACGATTTATCTTTGGCCTCAAAATAAGCGTTCGTTTCGGTGATGATTTCCTCGTTGGAGTAGAATCTCTTTCCTTGGAGCATTTTTTGCGGTCTGCAAAGAGGTAGTAGTCGCTGGAGGCCAGATCCGGTGAATATGGTGGGTGCGGAAGCAATTCGAAGCTCAATTCATTCAATTTCGCCGTGGTAGCGAGCGACTTGTGACACGGCGCATTGTCTTGGTGAAAGAGCACTTTTTTCTTCTTCATTTGGACCCGTTTCTCACCGATTTCGTTCTTCAAACGCATTAATTGGCCAATGTAACGTTCGCTATTGGTCGTCTTACCTTTTTCAAGGTAGTCGATGAACAAAACTCCATGAGCATCCCAAAATACTGAGGCCATAACCTTACCGGCCCACATTTGCGTTTTTGGCCGCTTTGAACGCTTCTCGCCGACTGCAGTCCACTCGGCTGACGACCGCTTTGACTCCGGAGTGTAGAGATGGATCCAGGTTTCGTCCATTGTCACATACCGACGTAAAACGTTCGGTTTATTTCGGCGAAACAACTCCAAACAGCGCTCGGAATCAACGACACGTTGTCGTTTTTGATCCACCGTGAGTAAACGCGGCACCCACTTTGACAACAGCTTCCTCATAGACAAATGTTCATGCAAAATAGCGTACACACTGCCGTATGATATCTTTAAGGTGTCAGCTATCTCACGCAATTTTAATTTACGGTTTTCGAAAACGATTTGGTGGACTTTTTTGATGGTTTCCGGTGTAACTACCTCATTTGGCCGGCCGGAGTGTTCAGCATCTTCAGTGTCTGTATGACCACGTTTAAACTCAGCATACCACCGACAAATGGTTGTTTTTGATGGAGCAGAGTCCCCGTAGCACTTTTCAAGCCATTGCTGAGCTTGCACTGTGTTTTTTTTCATCAAAAAGCAATGGTAAATCAACACACGAAATTGTTTCGAATCCATTGTTTTGAGAATATCAAGACTAGCGTCACTTAAATCACTGTAACTCGTGGACCAAACATCAGAATGTCATGAAATTTTGACACGTATCTTTTGAAGGTTGGTACTCATGAACAATCATACAGAACTTTTGTTGGCAACACCATCTATGTGTCAGTCCCGGGACTTATTGATCCACGTATTAATTAATGAAATGGAATGCTGAAAAGTGGCTCTTTTTGGTGTTTTTTTCAGATTTGAAAAATAATAAAAATTCGCGAAGTTTATGGGTACTCAAATAAAGCGAAAAACCGCGTTATCCGCACTTTTAGGTTAGGATTACTCAAAAACCTGACGTGCTGGAGCAGTTCTGATGCCGGATTTGGATTCTACGGGAAAAACTACTTTAGAAATAACTCCTATCTTTTCTAGAACAAATTTAACATTTTTTTTCTGCAGACCTGCAAAGAATGCTCCAGGGAAAGAGATTTGACTTCAATGAGAAATGATTATCGAAACTGAAGCGTATTTTGAGGCCAAAGATAAATCGTTCTACAAAAAAGGCATCGGAATCTTAGAGAAGAGTTGGAATGAATGTATCACTCTTGAAGGAGACTATGTTGATGTATGAAGTCGAATTTTGTCTAAAAGTTCTTGTTTTATTAGTCATCCTACGAACTTATTGGATGATGTGTTAAAATGTTAGTATAACATTTTTGCGAATGTAGAAAGTATTGTGGTACAATTCTTAGTTTTTTTAAACATTACAAATTTTTCAATAAATATTACCGAAATTCCTGTTACATTTTCAGAATATGAAATTTTCTTTAAAATCTTGATTTAACAGGCATTTCACTAATATTAATCGACAAATCTGTTATGTTAGAAGAAGGCGGTGAAATGCACTGGAATATCTGCTAAATTTACAGAAATTTTATGCTGTCACTATTTGAACTAATGCTCTCTAAATCTGAATCAGTCAAAATCTACTGATTATCAGTGAAATTTGACTAATTCAAATAGCTAAAAAGAGGTTACTGTGAATCAGTAAAATTTCACTGATTACTTCAGTGAAAATTACCTGATTTAACAGTGGAAAATATTGGTTTTACTGATGAATTAGTGAATATTAACTGATTAAACAGTAAAAAATATTGTTTTCGCTAATGACATAGTGAAAATGCAAATCACTGATTCAATCAGTGAAAATTTATCTGATTCATATTTAGTGAGTGGACGCAATAAATGCAACAGTTTTTTCTCTGTATAGAAGAATCAGAAAATTAATGGATTTCTAATATTTTTTTCTGCAATTTAACATTGAATCTCTTTTCAATAACTTATCTGTATAGAAACTCATCTAACAAATTATCGATAAGTATTTCCAAGAATGAAAGAGTCGACTTGTTTTCAATCTTGTGTGGGACGATAATTTAAGAGATCTGAATTTATTTTGCTTGTATATTCTGATTTAAGAAAAACTTTAGAACCTAATTAAAGGAATAATTAATATTGGGGGAGATACAAAGACGACATTATTAAGATGGCATTTCTCTTTCACGTGTGGGAAGAAAGTAAAATCTCTGGAAGTAAGACCTTAAACAAAATGTATTTCACTTTCAGGTCAATTGAAGCTTTATACAGTTTCATGTAGCTGAAAATGTTGCTACAGTTTCATAATTTTAATATAAATTTACGAAAATTTAGTAAAATTTCTCCATTGGATTAAATTACGAATTACTAAAAAGTAACTAAACTTATTTTAATTTATTTTACAATAATTTTACAAAATTGTAACTGTATAAATCTTCAGTTCATGTTTCGGAGAATTCCAACAGTCATTTTTAAGTGTTTTTGAGTTAGCAGTATTTTTTTATATAAAAAATGTGAATAATATTTAGAATATGTATACTGTTATAATAAATGTTAATCATATCGGAATGACTATGAGATAAAGTCATTTTATGTAAACGTCACTCTTGACAGGATTCTATTTATCATAAAACGTACAAAAAATCCTTCAAAAATAATGTGAATTTAAAACTTATTTAAATCATGATGATTATGCACATTATGACTTTACGGCTTCATAATGTATTTACTTTAAATATTCAAATAAGGTAGTAATATTGCTTAAAATTATGTACTTATAGTGCGTCTTTTTCCAAAATGATGACAACTTACCATAAAAAAGTTCGGAAGTGCGCGGATCACTCTCAAGCATTTTTTTGAATTTCGATCACGATATATTTCTCTAGTTTTCAAGAAATATTGACCAATCTCTTAAATATATGTATTCGTATGGATTGATCTCCTAAATTGCATGAGATATTTAATTTATTATGTAAATTCACGGTGAAAATGTTTCTTATTATTCATAAAGGTAGAAAGAAAATCCGTTACATTGACTGAATCCGTAATTTAAAATAGTGTCAGCATAAAATTCCTCTAAATTCAAAAAATATTTCAGTACAAGTCACTCAGTGAATTTAACAGATGTTCTTTTCTCTGCTCTCTAAATCTGAACCAGTCAAATTTTTACAGATTGAATCAGTGATTTGCCATTTCACTGATTCACCAGTGACAAATATATTTCACTATTAAATCAGTTGATTATCACTGATTGAAGCAGTGGAAAGAATTTTTTCATTGTTAAATCAGTTAATTTTCACTGAAGCAATCAGTGAAATTTGACTTATTTACAGTAACCTCTTTTTAGCTATTTGAATCAGTCAAATTTCACTTATAATCAGTAGATTTTTACTGATTCATATTTAGAGAGTGTGTATTGGTGGAATCATAAGTTGGATTTTGTATCCAAACGGACTATTTTAAAGATATTTAAATGCTTTTTAACAATTTTGAGTACTTGGCGTCGATTAGATAATGAGAATCTTGATAAGACATAACATATTTAATTGATTTTTCACGTATGTGAATAACAGCTAATGTGCCTAGCTGATTTATTTCCGCTTACTGGAAACCCGCCACTCCTTTTTCCTAGGATTTTTACTTCGTTTACGTCGGAGACGCATTTCGAACGCAGTGGCGGGTATCTGGAGCGGGTTTTTCTCAGACTAAGGAAAGTCAGGTCCCTTTTATGTACTCATACTCAACTGTCCGCTTTACGAGCTGCCGTAGGTGGACAGCTGTTAGAATTTTTTGCGCAATCATTGCAGTCGCAGAAGCAGATTGAACAATACGTAAGAAAAGGAGATTACCGGCATTATCTTGAATTATTACAGACTGCTTCGTGATTTACTCAAATCGTTCGTCGTACGTACGCGACGAAACGTCTCAATGAACATTAATGATCTTCAGAAAATTCACTATTTTTCTCTTACTTATTTATTGCTGAGCGCTACAGATTTTTTTCCATATAACAGGCACATATAAAATTATGTACACTGCTGTGCAAAAGTCGCCGGCCACTTGTTTTTAACCCATTCACATAAAAGCTTTTAATTCATAAAATACCTAACAATGAATTTTTTCCTTAGAATAACGGAAGGCAACAAAATTCTGGATTTAATGACCTCAAAAAGAACACTGAGAAAAAAATGCTATTGATTCAATAGCATTTTTTTCTCAGTGAAGTGTTTTAGTCAATTATGAACGAAGATATTGCGAAATAAGTCAAGATTACAAAGCTTTCTTGAATTTTAAACTCGCAAAACAATGAACTTTTCTCAGCTTATTACAGAAGTAAATTTAAATAGACTATTAACAACGTATTAAATATATTTTGATAGATTTTTTCTTGATACTATTGAAGTTAAAATTTAGAAAAACAAAGTTCTGAAAATAAAAAGGATTCTCATACTCGAAAGTGGATATTAAAAATTATAAAAATTGATAATATGAATAAAATACAAAAAAACTTTAAAAAATACAATAAAATTATTTTCAAAATTTCTTTCATAAATGATTTCACAAATTTGAAGTTTTACAACTTTTTTGTTCTGAACTCAGATTTTGGCTGAATTCAAGAAAAAATTATTACAATTTACCTTTTACAATATCCACATTTTACGTAAATTTCATTCTGAAATGAGTTGAGAAAAGTTAAAAAATATTCATTATTTCAAGAGTTATTGAAAATTTAAAAAAGCCTTGAATTTTTGCTTTTTTGAAAATATCTTCGTTAGTAATGGACTAAAACATTTCGGTTTGTAGTCATAAAATGCAGGATTTTATAACCTTCCACGTTATTCTAAAAGGGAAAAATAAATTGTTATTTCTGTTTTGGAATATTATTTTTTGATAATTTCAGCCATTAAAGAATTTATTTTGAAAAATTGTAAACAGTCATGTTATAGATAATATTTTTCCTGAAGAAATAATCCGTGATTTATTAGAATCACATGTTTTTTAAGAATTGGGCTGGAAGCGATAAGAAATCAATTTCAGGAAGAAATAAAATTATTTTTCTGTGTTTCAAATGTTTTTCATGTAAAAAAAATTTTTCTTTTAAAAATTATCCTTTCAATAATAATATTACTCTATATTGCCCCTTTTTGGAAGGTTACTTTCTTTTTTCTTTCCTCCTTTTTTGCTGGTTCCTCACAATCGTTGATCTAAGAAATTTTTTTGGTCAAAATTTGGTCGGTTTTTTTTTGGTTTTTGACAGTTTGAACGGTTTTGAATTCTTGAAAGTTTGAATTATACTTTTGTTTGGACGTTAAGATGAATTTGAATTTGTAGTGATACGGGTTCGAATTTAGTTTTGAATTTGTCTGAGGTCTAATTTTCGTGGACAAACTACACCACCACCACCACCGCCCCAAAAAAAGACGATTTTTAAGAATTTTTTTAGAGGTTGCTTATAGAAATATTCATATAAAACTTGTTGGGCTTAATCAATAAACTCTTAAAATACATGAAATTTTTTTTCATTAATATCCTGAACCTCAACCAATAAAATTCATGTAAAAATGTCAAAATGGCAGAAATTTTTCGAATTTTTTTTTTTCGAAGAATTCCCGCTATTTTGAAATTATGAATTTGTAACACAATTTTCAGTTACATGTAATTTTATAAAACTGTAATTACGTTCTCTCCTAAATTTACCAAAAAGTAAGTAAATTTTCTTAAATTTACTTTAATTTGAAAAAATGTTAACTATATGAAGCTTTAGATACGTGGTTCGGAAAATCCCTTCAGAAATTTCTAACAGTGTGTGAAGCATGTCTTTCCTTGAATGAGGAAAATGAATAATTCGCTATACTTGATTTAATCACATTCCATTAAACTCATTCTTGTCTCTATTTCTCTTCTACTTTTGCTAATAAGTGGACCGTTCAGTCACTCACTTCTAGTGAAAACGTGACACACACTCTTGTATCGAATACAGATAGTTGTTAGTAATGCGAATGATCTTAACCATCACCTGTAGTTAACCAAGACAGTTGGACATTCCTTGAGAATCAATATACTAATTACACTAATTAATTTATCCACGCGCCATTAGTTGAATGGACCCATTTCTTGCATGCAGGATGGATGACATAATCACCTGGTATCTGGACATTGATTAGTGACATCCACTCGAGAGCGTGTTTCTCCTTTTTCATCTTTACTTTGCATACTTAACTTTTCCGATAATATCATAATTAAATTAATTAATTTATATGGATTTCTTTATTACATACTCAGATTTCATTTCATTTATATTGATTTCTTCATTTTAATTATGGTTCTATGATTATGAATTACTATATAATATCCTATTATAGTTTGTTAAACACATAAATGAAAAATAAGCCAAAATAATTTTAGAGATTTATAATTTTTTACATTTTGAGCACATATGAGAAAGGATTGGTTTCATGTAAAATTTGACTTTTCGAATTTTCATCAAATATCGACATTTTGAGACTCCGTGCGTAAAGTCGAATTCGAAAATAACGTGTGAGAAATCTAAAATTATTCAACTGGCAAATTTACACACAAGATATAAGAGAATTCCATAATTATTGGTTCAATAAAAATTTTTTTGTAAAATTTTTATGATGAAAATTATTTATTGCACAGAAAAGATAGTTTGGTAAAGTTTATAGAACTATTCAAGAATTTGGGACACAGGAGTTTATGGAAGAGAGTTCTGTAAAGTTTACTGAACTTTTCAGGATAAAATCGAAACATTTAATAATTTTCCCTGAACGTTCCGAAATTATTCTGAAAAGTTCCACTTCTGACTTTAGTTCATAGCCATTATAAAAAAATATATATGTATAGATATGAATCATATACAATACTCTCTAAATAAAATCTTGAATAAAGACTCAATTTTTCATTTTTGAAAATTATTATATATTGTGCAATAATTACCATTTCTCTAAAAAAATTTATTAAATTAAATGCACACGGAAAAAGATAGTTCAGTAAATTTTATCAAACTGTTCGAGTGTTAGGGATACAGACATTTACTGAACAGAGTTCTGGAAAATTTACAGAACTATTCAGAATAAAATCAAAACATTCAATAATTCTCCCTGAATGTTCCGTACTTTATTCTGAATGTTCTGCATTTATTTCTGACAAGTTTTGTAAATTTTCCAGAACTCTTTTTCCAAAATTCCTGTATCCCTCCAACTCTTGATTGAGTCATTTTTCCGGAATGTTCCGCATTTCACTCTGAAAAGTTCTGTAAATTTTCTAGAACTCTTTTTCTGAAATTCCTCTATCCCCAACTCTTCATTCAATAATTTTTTCTGAATGTTTCGTATTTTATTCTGAAAGGTTCTGTAAATTTTCCAGAACTCTGTTTCGTAAATTCCTCTATCCCCAACTCTTGATTCAATAATTTTTCCTGAATGTTTCGTATTTTATTCTGAAAGGTTCTGTAAATTTTCCAGAACTCTGTTTCGTACATTCCTGTATCCCCAACTCTTGATTGAATAATTTTTCCTAAATGTTCCGCATTTCACTCTGAAAAGTTCTGTAAATTTTCCAGAACTCTGTTCCGTGAATTCCTGTATCCCCTAATCTTGATTGAATAATTTTTCCTGAATGTTCTGCATTTCATTCTGAAAAGTTCTGTAAATTTTCCAGAACTCTGTTTCGTAAATTCCTGTATCCCCAACACTTGATTCAATAATTTTTCCTAAATGTTCCGCATTTCACTCTGAAAAGTTCTGTAAATTTTATAGAACTCTTCCGTGAATTCCTGTATCCCGAACTCTTGATTCAATCATTTTTCCTGAATGTTTTGTATTTCACTCTGAAAAGTTCTGTAAATTTTTCAGAACTCTGTTTCGTAAATTTCTGTATCCCCAACTCTTGATTGAATAATTTTTCCTAAATGTTCTGCATTTCACTCTGAAAAGTTCTGTAAATTTTCCGGAACTCTGTTCCGTAAATTCCTGTATCCCCAACTCTTGAACATTTCGATAAACTTTATTGAACAATTTTTTCCGAGTGCACTTATTTTAATTAATTGTCTTTTAGAAATAGAAATATAGAAAAAAAATCTGCCCGCTTCGCGGGCATATTCTCATGGCGCGCTTAGCGCGCAGCTCGCAAGTTTGAGCGCGCCGAGGGCGCGCGATTCGATCGTCGCGCTTCGCGCTCCGTTCCTTCTGGACCTCGCGCTTTGCGCTCGGTCTTATGCTCTTCACATACATTCAAGTTTATTTATTATAATTTGATACTGAAGCTCAAACCAAATTTATAATAATATTACAGATGATGTGAATTACACATTTTCTCAAAGTCACTCAATTTCTTTTTGAATTTAAGTGAAACAGGAAATTCACTTTACTTAAGGCTCTATCAGCCTTAAGGAACACATTCTCATCATGGCGCTCGCGCTTCGCGCTCGATTTTCTGTATACATTTCAGTAACTTTTTAATAAATTACATGATTAAAATAATTTATTTTCTTCCAAATCTCTCAAAAAGGGAAAACAATCGTAGACTTTATTTAAGGAAACGATTTTGCAGAACAACGCTTATTTCGTATCTCACATATTTTGGTGAAAAAATCGAATTTTTTTAATATTAAAAATCAAAACATAAAATATAAATCCTGTCCCGAAATGTCTTAATGAGAATTTGTAGACCTCATTTAGGCAAACAATTTTCCATCTAAACGTTTTTTTTGCATCTCACATATTTTGTCTAAAGAATGGAATTTTTGAATTTTAATCGTATTTTTTGGAATTGAAACGAAAAATATATGTTTTATCAGAAACTGTGTGAGACAAAATTTGTAGATCTTTTTGAAACGACAAACTTTGTATTCTTACGTTTTTTTCGTATTTCGAATATTATTGTTAAAAAATTGAATTTTGGATTTTCAATATTTTTTTTTTTAATTAAAAAGAAAAATATGCATCTTATGAAAAAATGTTACAATTCAAATTTGTAGGTCTTTATTTATTTAATAATATTGTATCATAACGTTTTTTCGTATTTCGTATAATTTAACTGGAAAATGGAATTTTGATATTGACTTTTTTCGAATTTGAATATGCTGTAACATTTCTAATTTTGATTTAATCAAAAAATGTTATCAGGATAATTTGTAGAGATTTATGAGCACTATCAAAAACCAGTATTGAAATTTGTGATTTTTTCAAAAAATTATTTTCAAAAACACAAAAGTAGTGCTCAATCCCTCAATCTTGATTGGATGTGGCTTGTTCACGAACTTGTCCTTACTTTTTCGGCTCCGATAAAGTGTACCGAAGCTCAATTCAATCTGATAATTCTATCGAGAGTTATGCCGCACACGACCTACAGACAGACAGACAGACAGACAGACAGACGGACAGACAGACAGACAGACACTTTCGTAAAAACCATTTTTTCTGACTCAGGGGGTCTCAAAACGTAAAGATTTGATGAAAATTTCGAAAGTCATTTTTCACATAAAACCAATACCTTCTCATCCATGATGAGAATGTAAAAAATAGAAAAACCTTAAACCAATAATTATAACTTTAGAAGAAAGGTTAAGTAAGATAACACGCCATAATTAAACTATTCCTTTTTAAAAATAGCCTCAATTTTACTGTGTCACCCTTTTGCGCTAGTTCTTCAAAGTACTAAAATGCATCCTTTCTTTTATACTTTTGAAATTATCCTCGGATACTGCCCTGCCTTTCTTACGATCCAAGAACCGATTCGTTTTACGCGCCGATGCGCAGGCACTTGCACGCTTCACTACAAGAGTTGTTCCAAGTTGCGATTATTTCGCGTTTGCCCAGAATACGTCACGTGCGATTAAGATTTTCTCATTACGCGATTACGCGCGCAATAATATCGCCATATTGCAGCCCAACGTCGCGTTGCCGACGATGAGCGAAAATCGTTCCGCTGTGCCACCGAAGAATAAAGAATTATATGTAATTTCTTCCAACAGCAGTTAACATTTTTTAAACAGGAACCTATTTTCTAGAAGTGAAAGGTTATTATAATATGCTTATTTGATTTGAAAAGTGAGCAGAGGAATTATTCTTTGAAGGAAGTAGTAAATGAATCATCAAAGAAACCCATCAAGCATTAAATTCTGCGCTTTACTTTAAAATTATTTATAATATTTAACCTTTAATTTCCAAGCCGCCACATTAGTTAGCATGAGACATCATAAAAACGAAAATTTTTAAGCGTTTTCGCTACCCACATTGGTTCCTGGTAATGATAATGGAATTTACTTTTTGCTTCTTTCCTTAAGATCAACTTGATAGATCTTATAAAGGATAAGATAGTGTGAGGCATAATCTAGTTTTTTGCTCGACTAATTTCAAGAGCGATTAGCCTGGATTTAAAACATACTTTAGATAATCTTGCTCTTATTTTGTTATATTAGATTATTAATTGGTGTTTTATTATACCAGATTATACAATTACGTCAATAAGAAGTTTGCAATTCACAAGAAAATAATTATTTTGCGGTTGGTAGACGAAGAAAAATGGATGTTCAACGATGGGATAGTCATCTTATAGATGCGGTTGTAATATATAGATATTCAGATGTAATATTTAAGATATTCGAATATGCAGAAATGGATATTTTCTCCGTGTTTAAATATTCATCTTTCTTAATAATATACATAGACATAGATATATGTGTTTTAGGGAAGAAAATAGGTGGCCTTTCCGGTCTTGTACAGATGTTTATTCATAAAACGTCAACGTTTCGACCAAAGTTTTGGTCCTTATCAAGACTATAAAGGAAATATTTAACATGAGTATTTGTAATATGAAAATGAAATTACAGATATCAGTATAAATAATATGATAATGATATAGATATTAAATGATGAGTTTGAAAAATAAGAAAAGAGAGAAAGACATACCGTAGATAAATTTCCAAAAATAATTTCCTCACATCATACAAACATGACTAGTAGATATATTCGTAATTTTAATGTTATTAAAATTGTTTAAAAGTCCATGTTATAATAAAAAAAATTTTATGGAAAAATCAATAAAATTGTTAGTTTTATAAAAGTTTTTCATTGTGAGAAATTCGTTTAATTTAGAAACATAGATTGCTTGTTTGTTCATTTTGAGGTTAAAAAATAGATATATATGTGTGTACAATAAGTAAATAAAATAAAGTCTTGCTTATTTAAGATTTTATACTATACAGATTTTAAAGACGAGCAAAATTACATTCACACGTAAAATCTAAAAATTGTATCATATTCTATTATGATTAATACTTTGAAATGAACTACACGGAGGAAAATAGTTCAAGAAACTTTACTCAACTTTTAGTAAAGTTAGGACACATGAACAAGTTGGAGATTATTTAACATTATTGTAATAATTTCCCAAGTGCAAAGTTAGATACGGCCTAATACAGCACAGCAACGGCCTGATGCTGTACCGAACTCTGGTTTTCTCACTTCCAGAATGGTTTGCCGTTGTAAAAGTGACACATGGCCCAGTAGTGCGCTGTCCATTGGCGGTAAAATTTTAAATGTGCGGAAAATTTAAACACACTTAATTGTACCACACTAGTGCGGGAAAATCAACTTTCCGTACGCAAAACGAAACCAACTCGGCTATCTTTCGGTGTACAGCGAACAAAAAATATCGCTCGTGTCACATGCGGAAAAGCCTTTCCGCACTTGATACGGAAAATACTATTTTTTTACAATGGCTATGAAAGAAACTCAGAAGAGGAAAAGTAAGAAGAATTCTAGTCAGTGTAGGTGCCGCGTAATACGCGGCATCTTTGGTAGCTTTCGTGTCAAAGAACGAAGGGTGGTGGCGTTATCCCTTGATCTTACCTGCAATCCGCGGCGCTAACAAACCGCGCGGTTCGCAAAAAACGAAAGCGAAATCATCAGCTCTAGCAAGACCGATAAATGCCTACATTCCTGCCCAGTCGGTATCAAGCAATCGAGGGACGCGAGTACAGGTCGCGACATTAATTACCTGCAATCTAATGTCGGTCGCCGATCGTGACATGCACTCAATAGGTATACCGAGTCGCAACATTAACATTTCCCAGGCAACACATACGTTTCCATTTAGATGTCAGTAACTCTTGGACCTTTATCTCGGTCACCTGTAATTAACTTCTACAGGCAATTCTCTTCATATTCAGAGTATCCGAATGTCCACAGCGTCGAGCTTTTCATTAAAAATACGTTTTGAGGCGATTTAATTATCTTAGGTGTTGTCCGTTATTTAACTAGCCGGAGACGTGATTGTAATTTTATGCCTGAACATAATATTGAACTATACTTTGTAGGTAGAAAAGTTGCCTGAAATGCAAAATTGCAAAAATTTTTACTTAAAAGAAATCTAAAATTTTTCTTTTATACATTCTTTGATTAGATATTGATTTTGATGAAAAGAGTCTAAAAATCTTCATCTAGACATTTTGTCCCTTTAAATCGCGAGACCCATTTCCTCCTTTTCAATTTCGAACAGTGATGTCGTGATGAGAATTTATTTCTCAAAGTCGGAATAACTTTGACAAAAATATTTTAATATTTACTAGAGTTATAGTAGTAAATAATGAAGAATAAATTTGAACGATCGTTACTGTTTTTTCTCTCAATTATGGTTTTAAAATTTTTGAAAGGATTATGTTGAATTAATGTAATCAATAATACATGATTTGTCTCGGCTTAGTTTTTACTTCAAAATTGTTTGTGAAACATTGAAATGTCTAATAAAATCCTTTATTGGTTTTTAACAATAATTGGCGTTCAAACGTTTTATCGTCAAGCTTTTCTCTCCTTTGTGTCTTATTTTTTTAACATTAGGAAATTGTTTAGTGAGGACACGTTGTGATATTTTGTTTCTTCAGAAGTAAACCAATCGGCATGTTCTGAACTGTCACTGTCAGTTTCAGTCAGTTGACTTATAAAGATTTTAAGTTTGTTGAAAGTAATGGTATCTGTAACTCTAGATTTTGTTGCAGTTACCGGGAAATCGGAATTCATTGCCGTCATTTGTTGAACAAAACCAAACAGAAATCAACAATCGGACCAACATCGATCCAACGCTGGATACTAACTTCCGACTATCGGAATCCGACTGTCGGCGGACAGTCGAAATGATAACGATGTACATTTCTAAAATACTGATCACATGCTTTTATTATAAAATCCATTTTTTGCGGATAAAGACGTATTTCAAAGAAGACTACCAGTTTCGAATCAACTTTGTACAAACACTGGTATGTCGGAAAATTACTTTTTCCACAGTCGGAAGAAGGTTGGGCCTGTTATACACCCGACGTTGTACAGACGCTGGTATTTTACAGTCGATTACCGTGGCTCACAATAGACACTGTATAGACCTTGTACATTCACTGTCAAAAAATTACTTTTTCCACAGTCGGAAGAAAGGTTGGGCCTGTTGTACACTCAACTTTGTACAAACCCTGGTATTTTTATAGTCGAATACCAGGGCTGAATAGATACTGAATAGACTTTGTAAATACACTGTCGGAAAATTACTTTTTCCCCAGTCGGAAGAAGATTTGGCCTTTTGTACACCTAACGTTGTACAAACGCTGGTATTTTACAGTCGATAACCGGGGCTTAATAGACACTGGATAGACCTTATACATCCACTGTCGGAAACTTACTGTTTCCACAGTCGGAAGAAGGTTGGGGCTATTGTACACCTAACGTTATACAAACGCGGGTATATTACAGTTGACTACCAGGACCGAGTAGACACTGGATAGACCGTGTACATCCACTGTCGGAAAATTACTTTTTCCACTGTGGGAAGAAGGCTGGGCCTGTTGTACACCCAATGTTGTACAAACGCTGGTATTTTATAATCGAAAACCGGGGCTGAATAGACACTGAATAGACCTTGTACATCCACTGTCGGAAATATACATTGTCCACAGTCGGAAGAAGGTTGAGGCTGTTGTACACCAAACGTTATACAGATGCTGATATTTGACAGTTGTCTGCCAGGGCTGAGTAGACACTGGGTAGACCATGTACATACACTGTCGGAAAATTATTTTTTCCACTGTGGGAAGAAGGTTGGGCCTGTTGTACACCTAACGTTATACAAACGCGGGTATATTACAGTTGACTACCAGGACCGAGTAGACACTGGATAGACCGTGTACATCCACTGTCGGAAAATTACTTTTTCCACACTTAAAAGAAGGTTGGGCCTGTTGTACACCCAATGTTGTACAAACCCTTGTATTTTATAATCGAAAACCGGGTCTGAGTAGACACTGGATAGACCGTGTACATCCACTGTCGGAAAATTACTTTTTCCACTGTGGGAAGAAGGTTGGGCTTGTTGTATACCCAACGTTGTACAAGCGCTGGTATTTTACAGTCGATAACCGGGGCTTAATAGACACTGGATAGACCTTATACATCCACTGTCGGAAACTTACTTTTCCCATAGTCGGAAGAAAGGTTGGGCCTGTTGTACACTCAACTTTGTACAAACCCTAGTATTTTTATAGTTGAATACCAGAGCTGAATAGATACTGAATAGACTTTGTAAATCCACTGTCGGAAAATTACTTTTTCCACAGTCGGAATAAGGTTGGGTTAATTGTTTCCCTGCATTTTACCAACATTGGTAAGCAACAGTCGATCTCTGACGTCAAACTAATATTTAACCGATCGTCATAGTTGGCAGAGAGTCATGATTTCTGCTTGGGTCTGTTCATTGTTCAACATTACCTAAACTAAACAATAAATTTATGCCAAAAAATATTTTTGTTAACTTTGAGACTGCATAAATAACACTGAAAATTTTATTCAATTATATAAGGTAGTTGTTAAGAAAAAAGTTTTTGAATTTGGATTTTTTCCAGTAACGTATATTAAATTTAAAAAACTCTCATCTTAAAAAATACAAACTTTTATTTCAATTTTAATACACATGTCCATATATTTTAAGAATCGTTGTCAATTTTAATATATTTTGATTGAAAAGTTATCAAATTTAATATGAATTTATATTGATTTTTCATAATATACAAATCTGTTAATTTCAATTTACCACTTGTATATTAAAGTCTATTATAATTAATAAGATTTTTAACAGTGCGCATGTTGCGGGAAATAACGGTAGAAATTTCTAACAGTGTATATCTGTATTGTTAGTAAAATTATCGTAAAATCATAAAAATTTCCAACAGTTCTCAAATATGAACTATTAGTTTATATTGGATATATAAGTATTTTGTGTACATATACACTGTATGAATGTAAAATGGACATAGATGAGGAACGTGTAGTGGTCACTGGATGCGCGTTCTCTGGACCATTCTAATATCAAGGACTCAGACGGCAATAGAGGTACAGAGGAGGAGTAGAAGCAAATGCAGCTGGCCTATGACCCGGCACGCTGAAACTTGCAGGATATCTGACTCATGACGCGCCGCGTCACTTCGTGATATCTGCAAGATGATCCTTAACATTGCGTACTGCCAGGCACAGTCCACAAGAGGGCACAGTTATTGAAATAGGCCATGGATATGCACAGAACTTTTACTCTTGAAATATCATCTTGAAAAACGTTATAGTACATAATATCTTCCTTTTTAAATTTGGTGTAAAATGGAGTAATTACAACACATTTTCATATCATGTATTAATGTTCTTGTATATTTTTTTAAAAATTATAACAGAAATATTTCAAATTCTTTATAATTAAAGTATTCCAAATAATAATAATATCTGCACAATTACTCTTACGATTGGAGATTTTCTGGAATTTACAAAAAATTTTAGTTGCGAAAATAACGGAAAATTATGTTGAATTTACGATACTTTTAAGTAAAGATATCTAAAATTTTTTTGAGGCGAACTTACCATCAGTGTGGAAATTAACTCAAATAGAGTGAAGTGTTACTCCCTTTTGGAGTGAAATTTCATATGAGAAAAATTAGGGAGCAAATTTATCTAAAAATTATGAAATTGTAAGATAGTTTTCAGTCACATGTAATTGTATTGTTAGAAATTTCTTAGAATTTTCTAAATTTGTCTTAAAATTACGAAACTGTGAATGATTTTTCGTAATATGTAACTTTATTGATAGAAATGCTTTGAAATTCACGAAACTTTTAGATTGACAAATTTCGTAAACATTTTGTTGAAACTGCAAAACCTAATTAAATTTTCCTAAATTGGTCTTGAAATTACAAAACTGTAACAGGACTTTCAGTCAGATATAATTGTGAAAATCTTCATTTACTCGAAACGTAAGATATTTTCGGTTGCAAGTTTCAGAATTTGTAGATCTAAATATTGGAATATTCAGTAATTTGTGACTGAAGATTGAAAAAAATTTATTTTTTATTGAAAAGTAAGTAGATTTTCTTGAACTTATCTTAAGGGTATGTGATACTTGGTAAATTAGAAAATTTTATTGATTTCAGGTTTCTATATGTTTATATCCAAAATTCATCAAATGTTGTTTTCAAAATTTGTAAAATGGCAGAGAAGATATAAATGGAGGTGGATAAACAACGTTTTGTTTCAAAAATGAGTTCAATTTTAGAAAAATCTATAGGGAATTTTTTTTACCATCAAAACTGAAAGTAGTCCATTTACGTCCCTTTTTATCTTCTCTTTTATTTTTCAAATTTTGAGAATAAAATTTTATGGATTTTGGACGTAAACATGTAGAAACTGAACCCAGTTTTTTAACATGAACTTCGGCAGGAATTTCATTTTTTTCAGATCTGAATTAGTAATGGTATTATTGATTGAAAAGTCATGAGCCAATTATTTCAGTTACAGTCTCAACTGCTTGTCGGTAATATTTATCAAACACTATTTTGATAAATGAACCAATTGTTTGGAATTGATAAAACAAAATTTGGAAAAAGGAATTAAATTATTAAATTAATCCAAATCGTAGCCAAAAAACCATTTTTGGTTAAATGAAACAATTTTTTTAGTTAATCTAACTTATTTTCTATGGATCATTCAAATATGCTTCTGAGCTTATAAAATCTACTGTTACACATTCTATTCACAAACCTAATTTATTGGAATAAAATTTGTTAATTTGGTGATGTCAGCTGAAAATCATTCAAGAAAATAACTCAAGTGGATGATCTGCAAGTAATTAGCATACATTTCCAAATAAATTCAAATGTTTGAACCACATCATATTATTATGAATCAGTTCTGAATTTTACACATATTGTTGACTCAGTATAAGCAGTAACTATTATCATTATATCTTGGTGAGCTCATTGCGGAGGAGGATCGCTGCACAATTCCTATGAATCATCGTCTTAGCTAGACAGGTGCTACAATTTATATCTCTTTATAGTTTCCGCATAATATTTTCAAGTAATAAAAGCTTGGTACCTTTAGGTTTGCCATACTAATCGTTCACATACATACTCTACACAACCATTGCACACAACCATATTATTATTATACTAATGAATTTTTATGTCGTCATCAAAACAGAATTAATACTCTGGTAATTTCAAAGCAAGCAGTAATTTAGTACAGAAACTAGAGCATAATTTTTAAAAAATTCAATTATATTATTAAAAAACTTCATTCACTGTTAGCAATTTCTTGAAATTAAACCACTTTTCATCTACAAACACTGTTGGACATTTCTGAAAAAACTGTCATTACGTGTAACACAAGTTTTTTTTAGAAATTTATATCAAATTTTAAATACGTTCATCTTGAAAAATACAAACTCTTATTTGAATTTCATACACGTGAATATTAATTTTAATATATTTTTATTAAAGAGTTATTAGATTTAATGTAAAAGTATATTAATTTTTCATAATTTACAAAAAATTTTATTATAATTTACGAGTTGATTGTTAAGCGTATTAAAATTAATAACATTTTTAACAGTCTAGTTGTCAATTCATTTACTATGGATAAAATAAAAGTACTTTTGAGGCCATGGATCATACGGACCACATGATTACGTTTTTTTAAAAATTTCTGTGAGATAACTTTTTTGTTTACAAAATATTATTCTGAAAGAGTGTAAAATATGCTATTAATAATTACAGTTAACTCTGGCATTTTTTGCAAAATTTTTACTAGAATGAAATTGACATTCTTTTTTATTGTCTTCTATTGCTTTTCATTTAGATTTTTTGATTTCTTTTTTTACTTTAGACTTTTTTGAAGAAAACTAAAACTGGAAAAGTTATTAAGAATTACAGTTAACTGTAGCATTTTTTGCAAGATTTTCACTAGAATGAAATTGACAGTCTTTTTATTGTCTTCTATTGCTTTTCCAGTTTTATTTTTCTTCAAAAAATCTTCTCCATATTTTTTATTGAAACGAACCTTCTTATTCTGTTCTATCATATTTTCCAAATTTTCTGTAAGATATTTTACGTACAATTTTCTTGCACGAATATATTAATTCAATGGCCTTAATATTTAGAGAGAAATCTTAAATAAATAAAAATACTTTAAAAATGTATATTTCTTCCTACTCCCAAAGAAAGAATTTCACATTAGTTTCCCCATTTACACCGAGATTTTAATTCTGTACTTTTTCCTCAGGAAGGGAAATTCTTTAAAATCCCTCAGAAAATGTATTTAACATTGAAAAAATGACTGTTTCTTGCTTTCGATGGTATAATATGAAATTATTATTGATAATATCTTTACAAAATTTTCTGACTGGTAAATCTCTTTGACGTAATGGTCAATAAACTATTTTATTATAATATCCTTCTTTTTCTGCATATTCTATATTAACCTACCTGATAAAACTTGATCGGTTATTATGTATTGGTCGTTCGAGAAAAGTTTCCTGGAAATTCATGTAAGATATTATTTCAAGAAGTATATATAATATAGCATTTATGTGAAAAGTAGGCGATATATGTATTATGAAATTCTCAAAATTAATTAAGCACAACATAAAAATCAGATCTGCATGCTTTTACGTTATGAGTTTTTTACAATAGCAATCAAAATTACTGCTTAGGTCATAACATGTAGTCAGACATTCCGGTCATGCTACTATTAATAGTACAATAAATTATCATCAAATTCTAAAAAAAATATTATTACCCTATTAAATAATAAAAATAGTTTGCACGATTAATTTCTAGATTTATCAAAGAAATAAATCATTAAAATGTGGAAATAATTATCGCTTGATTATTTATAATACATTTTAAAGGTTCTTTGATTCTCACGGATACAAACGTGATCTATTTTTAATATTTTGCTTCTGTAAAATATCATGCGTTATGAATACTTCAAAAAACTGTTATCATTTATATAAATTATGAAAAATCTCAAAGTTTAAATAGTTCTTCAAATCCATTTTTAATAAATCTTTCTTTTATACAATAAAGACAAAATCTATTAATTATCAAGAAAGAAACCAAATGTGAATCACTCTTAATTTAATTTCAAGGTGTGTTAGTATCCCACGATCCAGTATTGAGTAATCGACAATAAAACGTATTACGTTTCGAACGATCTCAGAAAGTATCCGCGAGGTAGCATATATCGTCTATTATATTATGTATACCCAAGCGTTGGCGGTTCTTCCGCTTCCGCTATTCGAATTTAAAGTCGTCCCACGGGTATATGGAGTGGGGAGGATGAAAAGTGAGAATGCACTTTATCAAGTCAACAAGGGATAAATAATAATCAGAAGGGGTGGCAGGAAAACAGTCATATTGGTTAGTAAGTCATATTGGTTTTTTTTTATTTTTCGAAAGTATATGTATTCAAAAATATTGTGCAGGCATCGGCGATTAGGCGTAGGCAAGATCTTTTTAGAAAAATAACTTTAAACGCGTTTTTTTCGAAACGTTTTTTCTCTCTGCGGAGATGAATTTTTTGAAACTACTGAACCAATTCTTTTGAAATTTTCACCACTTATTCCTCACATCCTTAACTATTTCCTGGACCTCAACCAAGTAAAATTTTTATTGTTTACCATTTTTTTTAAGCAAAAAACAGTGAAAAAACGTTTTTTCGAAGAATTTCCACCATTTTGAAATTATTGCATGAATTTTATTGGTTGAGGTTCAAGATATAGCTACTGTCGTACTAAATCTAAAACTTTTTGCTTTATCTGTTTCAAATGGTCCTTCATGGAGAAATCATCTCGATACGTTTTATATCAATATTTATATTAGCAACCTCTAAAAAAATTCTTAAAAATAGCCTTTTTTGGGGTGGGCCTAAAATGCTATTATCTCTTAAGATTTAATTTCTAAAAATTCACTTACGTTTCAATAAATCTAAGAGAAAATTTTTCAATTTTCACTTACAGATTGCTCAACATTCTGATATTTGAAAATTCTGAAACTTAGAACAAAAATACATTCGCATGTAGCTGACAATTCTGTTACATTCACGTCAATTTAAGAACAATTTTATAAATTCCAGTTAATTTTACTGAAATTTTCGATATGTTTTCTTAATACTACAATAAATGTATCTTTTTTCGTTAATATTTTAACCAAATATTTCTTAAAAATTTTGAAAAATTCATTTTTTCAATAATTATATATATTAAAGTAGAACATCTTAAAAACTACATTTTCGAAGTTAGTGGAGACGATTTCTCAAAAACTAATGCATGGACCTGTTTAAAATTTTTCAGACTCATTTTAAACATATTTATTTTGTGCGTGAACGAAGGATTTTTTTCATTGATTAGAACTCGTTAAAAAAAAATGATCGTTTTTTATAACATAAATCGTGATTTTCACTTCAAAATTCTCTAAAAATTCAAAATTCAATTTTTTTTAAATCCTTCGTTCAAGCACTAGACAAAGTCATCTTAACGTAATCTTCTTGGGTTTTTGATTTCAAATGATCCTCTCTCGAGTTATCTTCACGAGGTAGAAACCTCTTTTTTAAGAGCCTTCGTAAAATATACATAGCTATTATAATAATTATTATTTTTTTATGAAAAATTTTCTACATGTTTTTAAATGTTACCTAATGACATGCAGAAGTTTTTAAATCAATAAATTCATTCATTTTTTTTTATAAAAGATTCGAGAAAAATCCTATTTTTTTGCCCTTCTGACTAAGTATGCCCCCTTAAATTTCAGAACATTTCTAATAGTGTATTATTTTATGAGTAGAACTCATTGCCTATTTATAATATATATATATATATATATATATATATATTTCGCATAATACATGAGTAAAGATAGTGACGTGGCGTGCGAATAATCCAACCAGGATATTCCGAGCATGTGCTAGATAAACCGGATTATCAAAACGAAATCATTGGAAATATCGTTAATTAAAAAAACACTTTCAACTCAATTACTCACAGTTGTAATTGCAATGATGGAAGTATTTATTTTCTGCGAAACAAGATATAATCATTCAACATCTATTGATGTGAAAGGTGAATCTATTTAAAATATTGATTCTTTTAATAATAATATTCTAATATCGATATTTTTATATTTAGCGTTTTTGGCCATCCCAATAATGGATTTTAAAAAATTATAAATTTTTTCTTTTGGGAAAGACTTACATGAATTTATGATTCATGACGCAAGCATTCAATAGGCTTTAGAGTGTTCCGAAACAATTTTTATTTATTCCTATAATCTATTCTCTACAAAATGAAGCTCATTTTCAACTTTGCAAATTTTACGACTTTATTAGGTATTACTAATTAACAAAGTACATACCAGAGGCTTGCGAAAATTACGCTTTTGAATTCCCACTGAAATCTAAGAGTCTTTTCCTATGTTTTTTTTGCGTTGCGCTCAGACAAAAAATTTAATTGAATCGAAGAAAATGATTTGTTTGAACGACTTTCTTTGATTTAAACAAATTATTTGTTTAAATGAAATAAAATTTGTTTGATTCAAACAAAATATCTTTGAACCAGATTTGTTTGATTTAAGGCAGAAATTTATTTGATTCGAACAAATATTTATTTGGTCCAAAGATATTTTGCTTGAATCAAACAAATTTTGTTCCATTAAAAGAAAAAATTTCTTCACATCAAAGAAAGTGTTTCAAAGAAATAATTTCTTTGATTCAATCAAATATTTTTTCTGAGTGTGGATTTCAAGCATGTCAGGATTTTGAGGTATTTTATCCTAAAAGTACAAAAACGGTCGTTTTAGAATATTTTTAGATCGGAATAATTTTGAAACGCGATAATACTCGTTAATTTATCAACATATGCGAATCCTTGATAAAAAAAGTTACAAAAGTGCATATGCGTGGTTTCCAAAATTCTTAAATTTTCACAATTGTACACTGAGAAAAAAATGCTATTGAATCAAAAGCATTTCTTTCCAAAAGCATGTACATGATGGATTCAAATCAATATTCTATAGAATTAATTACATATTTATTGGTTCTTTTAGTATATTTTTATGAATTAATAGTATACATGCTTTCGAAAAGAAATGCTATTGATTCAATAGCATTTTTTTCTCAGTGTAGGATACTTAAGGGAGTCTTATCGTGTAGCGGTTTCAAAAAATAAATTTTTTATGTGCATATTGTTTATCTAAATGATGTAAGAAATACGCTGTGGAAACGTATGAGCTGAATACATTCTCGCAGATTAATCGTAAATCTTTTCAACAACATTTTATTACGTTGTAAATCTTTAAATGCGTTTTCCCAAAAATTGTGTTCTTCAAGTTGGGGTGAACGTTTTTAGAAAAGCCGTTGCACCTATCAAGTCGAATTTTTTTATTTTTATTTTCAGAAAACATGTCGCTATAGATTTTTTGGAAATCCTGATCCAATCATTTTTTGCAACCTTTACTAGCACAAAAAAAAGGAAAAAAAATATATTTTTCTTTAAAAAATCTGCAATTTTGAGACATTCCTGAATTTATAAAATCAGGTCATATCATTTAGAAGAACTTAATTTTGCAAAAAAATTAATTGTTTAAAAAATTATGAATTTATAAAAATGGTAAAAATTGTTTAAAAAAATTAAAAGTTACTTCAAAATTACAAAAATTTTTGAAATTTAACCATTGTTGAGGATCTATGAAAAAAAATCTATAATTAGGGTCAAGATTCTTAAAAACTATCAATATTATATTATAGGGTGGTTTTTGGGGAGCCATAGAAGTGTTAAGGGGAATTATTACCAAAATTTTCACGAAGTCGGTGACTCGTGTAAATATTTTTTGAAAAGAAATCACGTATTCATTTTTTTCAATCCCTAACAAAGCAAAGGGGTACCATAAACAATGGTGTCTCTCTAATTTGTTGACTGTCTATATATCTAAATCTTTAATGAATGCATTTTTTCTGGACTTTTCTGTTATTATTTCAACAGTTGACTATCCTTTGCAGACATTTTCTGAAAATCCACAAATTTGAAAACCTCATCCAAAAATTGCTTAACTATTAATGACATTTCAACGGATTATTCTTTAACATGTGGACAAAAAATTGATTCCTACTCCAGGATTTTTGTAGCTCTAGTGAATCGAATTTGATTTTGCACAGCTCTGTTTGAGTCTCAATATTTGAATATTGCTAATTGCACCAATACATGAAGATTCTTATTACATGTACATATTTAGCAAATCGCAAAAAATTCAAGAGTCGAGGGATCAAAGTCACTTATGTAAACCACATACAATCATACACCATATTGCGATGTGCCGTTCGTCTAATAATATTATAGTGCAATGTGCCTTCACCCATAAGAGGTTCTTTTCAAGCGCCACTTTGCCATATACATGAACAGTGTGAGACTTTCCTATGAGGGTGCAGCTCTTCTTCCTTGTCTGAGATGTTATCGAAAGATATCCGTTCTCTGATAGAGTCGCAGGCATTATCTCCACAAGGTACAGGTGACGCTCAAGTCACAATGCTTTCTTCCTCTTCCTTTTCTATCATCTTTAGCTGAGAGTTGTTTCGATAAAATACAATGAGGCTTTGATGCTCGCGACTAAGATCACCGTCATTATGTTCTTGTCACGATTTCCATTCGGCCAGACTCAAATTCGTCTCGATCGTGCTTGGAGGAAATTAATTTACCTCAGGACCTTTTAATATCGCTAATAGCCACAGTTATAAAGCCTTCCTCATTATTAACCCTTTCCATTTACCTTGTTGTAAATATTCATCCTCCTACGTAACCGAAAATAACTTTTTATTCAACGTCGGAACATCAAAAGTTTTTTTTTTCTTTTCATCTTCTTATTGAAATATAGAGTAAATGTGTCAATTACTGCGGATAGAAAATCAAGGCGACTTTCAAAGATAAAAAAGGTTTTTAGATGAAAAAGTGTTTGTGGATTAATTTGTAAAGCAGTATTTGGTATTAATCAAGTAAGATGCAGTTCTTGAACCCTGAAAAGAAACCAAATTTGTATGAAAAATGTGAATGTAAAAGAAATTTCCATGTAGGTATTACTGCGGGTTTGCATGATTAACTGCGCACCAATTACTGCGCGGGTAATGCTGGGATATTATTTTGAGCATACTTACAATTAATTTAGGAGATTTGAATATTTTATTCAATCTAAATTATAGAAGGTAACACATCACTCAATAAGTTTCCGGTCTGACATATAGATGGCACCGCTTCTGTCAAATCCCTATGTTTTCTATATAGAACCAGCCTTCAAACGTTAAGTGTCAAAATTTCATGACAATCTGACGTTTAGTTCAGAAGTTACAGAGGTTTTGGTGAAGCAACTTTTGTCATTTTCAAAACAATGGATAAAAAAGAGATTCGAGTGTTGATCAAACATTGCTTTTTAATGGGAAATAATACTGTTGAAGCAAAGAAGTGGCTTGATAAGCGTTATGGGGTCTGCACGAGATAAATCAACAATCATCGACTGATATGCCAAATTTAAACGTGGTCGTATAGACACCGATGACGCTGAACGCTCTAGTCGCCCAAAATCATCAGTTGTTCCGAAAAACATAACAAAAGTCCACAAAATAGTTTTGGGCGATCGTAAATTAAAGTTGCGTAAGATAGCTGATACCTTAAAGACATAAAGTAGTGTGTTTACAATTTTGCTCTAATCTTTGGGGATGCGTAAGTTGTTTTCGAAGTGGGTACCGCGTTTGCTCACACCCGACCATAAACAACAACGCGTCGAGGATTCAGAGCGCTGTCTAGAGCTGTTCAAGCGCGGTAAAAAGGATTTTCTGCGAAGTTTAAAGTCGAAAGGCGGTTCCACGGGCGGTGTATTAGTTCGAGAGAGGGGATTTTTGGTTTTAACTAAGAGAGTCCTAGGAGACTCCTGTACAACGTCTATAAAAGATTTCGCCATTTTTCCTCCTCACCAAAAAAAATAAAAAAAAGATCGTCAGCGGAGTGGACAGCAGCTGGTGAACGCATGGTATTTTGTTTATCGACTATCTTGAGAAAGGTAAAACCATTAACAGCGACTATTAAGAGGTCTGTCCGGAAAGTATCGGGCCTACCTTAATATCTCCGCGCCATAGTGTTCGACCGACCTCTGCCGAGCATGAACGTCAACAGTAAAGCCTCACGAACCTATCGGATGCATGCTGACATCTGCTGGACGTATAGTTCATGCGCAGCGTGTCTTTGTTTACAAAGCTATTTTTGAGTTCGGCGGATTTTGTGATAGTTAAAAATGACTGAAAAACAAGATCAACGAATTTGCATCAAATTTTGTTTTCAACTTGAAAAAACGAGTTCAGAAACTATTCAGATGATGCAGAAGGCCTTTGGGAATGAGTGTATGAGCAAAACACAAATAACAGAGTTGTATAATCGTTTCAAAGGAGGCCGCACTTCTGTTGATAGTGATTCTCGTTCTGGCCGACCTTCGACGACAAAAGCATTGGGTAATATTGAGCGAGTGCGACTTGCGATTGAAGATGGTCGTCGATTAACTGTTCGTGAACTAGAAAATGATCTGGAAATACCAAAAACTACTGTTTGGGAAATTTTGAACAAGATTTTAGGAATGACTTACGTGTATGCGGTGACTGGCTTCTTCACCACGATAACGCGCCAGCGTATTCATCAAATCTAGTGCAACAGTTTCTGAGTAAACACAGTATTGCAATGCTTCGACAACCTCCGTACAGTCTCGACATAGCCCCCTGTGACTTTTGGCTGTTTCCAAAACTCAAAAAACCACTCTAAGGACAGCGATTCGATGACAAAACGATGGTTGAAAATAATGCGACGAACTTACTCAAGGCCATACCTAAAAGTGAGTTCCAGGACTGTTTCGAGGAGTGGAAACATCGCTGGAACCGTGTTATTCAATCAAGTGGGAATTATTTTGAAGAATGTCACCCGCCCGATGATGAAGAATAACGCAAGCGCGGAGATATAAAGGTAGGCCCGATACTTTCCGGACAGAACTCGTACATGGCATTATTGGATCGATTGAGCGCAGAAATCGAGAAAAAAACGGCCTCACATGTAAGAGAAAAAAGTGCTATTCCATCAAGACAATGCACCGTGCCACAATTCCATGAGAATGGTGGGCAAATTGAATGAATTAAGCTTCGAATTGCTTCCTCACCCATCATATTCTCTAGATCTGGCCTCCAGCGACTACTGGCTCTTTTTTGACCTGAGAAAAATGCTCCAGGGAAAGAGATTTGGCTTCAATGAAGAAGTGATTGCCGAAACTGAGGCTTATTTTGCGAGCAAAGACGAATCATTCTGTAAAAAAGGCATTGAAGAGTTAGAGAAGCGTTGGAATGAATGTATTACGCTTAAAGGAAACTATGTTGATGAATAAAGTCGAATTTTTCGAAAAAATTGTGTTTTTCTTAGTTAGACCGGAAACTTATTGAGTGATGTGTCAGGCATGACGAATGAGAACAAATTGAGATTTAATAATTTCATTACTTTTATTTAATTTAACTTTAACTTATATCACTTAAGTTGCTCTTGTCTCTTTTGCAAAGATTCACTGGTTTCCTTTATCTTAGCATCTTCTTTTTTCCTTGATAAAAATTCTTGGCTTGCTTTCTTTTTCTCTTCCACATCTTTCATTCGGTTTTGTTATTTTATTAGTTTTTCTTCTTCGAATTTGAGTTGTTCTTTTCGCAATGTTTGTTCTTCTCTTTTCATTCGGTCTGATTCCTTTTTCATTCTAATTTTGTCCTCTTTTTTTATTTTCATTTTTCATTTTAATTCTACTTCCTTCGTCTTTGCAAGTTTTTCATTTTCTTTTTCTTGTGTAATTCGTTTCCATTAAGCTCGAAACACAACAGATGGCATTTTGTCTCTAGATTTTCTTCGTTTTCTACTTTGATTCAGTTGATCATGATCTAGGCAAGATAAAAATCTTTTTACAGATCCACTTCATTCTTGATTTCTGGAATTTGAAATGTCTTGTAAAGAATTAGGAGTGTGAATTTGCGCTTCTACAATTTTTGGTTTTTGACAATTTTTCAAGCAGCTCTTCCTATTTTCTATTAATCTAACAAACTAGGTGTGTAAACATTTAAACTACAAGAAATACCGATACTGAAAGGCATATGACACACTGCAAACTCATTAAGTTCCGAGATTGCGCAATACAGCCTGAAAAACCACAGTAATTCATACAAGTATGAAAATCATGTATCAAATACTGATTCGGAAAAAAATCATTTAAAATACGTATTTTTCGTTTTTTAGCATAAATATTTAGAAAAATAATACATTTGCTATACAAGAGATAATATTGCAATAAACATTTTATTTTCAGAAACGAAATTATAACAAGTTTTCCATAACGTGTTCATGGTCCGCCAACAAATCGAAGCACTATAATTATCAGTTTAGGAAACAAGTGAGATTCAAATTACAAACAATTAGCTACAAATATCGTTACTATTGATAATTTCTTGGTAATTATAATGCTTAGATTGAAAATTAATTTTTTGAATTGTTTTGTTCCCGAAAATTTGTTTAAATTACTATTTTAGTAATTAATCGGAGGTATGTAATTGATGACGACAGTCCTCACCTCACGGTCTTAAAACAATGTAAATCATTAGTGTCATTTGATAACACAGTAACTGGAGCATCCGCAGTAATCTCCACACTTACCCTACACCCCTTTGAATAATAATTTTTAAATGCACGGGTAATTATTGTTTACAAAAAGATAGTAAAAGGTTAATGTTCTTTGTTTTAATGTCTGAAAACTAGCATTAACTGTTAATCAAGTAATTTATTGGAGAAGTATTAACATATTTTTCCAACATTTAGTATTCAGTAATAATAAAGTTGTAGACAAAAAACTATGAAAAGAGAAGTGGGACGCCGGCTGTCCCACAGTACGTTAAAGGGTTAAAGTAACAACCAAGTCATGTGAGATTTTCATACGATAATAACTTTCCAGGTTAATTATGAGCTTTTACTTGCATTTTTCTTACTACTCAGACGATGTAACGCTATGAAACTGCGCAATGTTCATAGGAAAGAGACTTTTGCTCTAACCGATCAAAGTAAGAGGCTTTTGTTCTACAACTGCGTTACATTTATGGTCCATAATATTTGTGTGATTTATAAGCCGTTATTTTCACCCAAGTCTTAACCATTTTTCCCACAATATGCACCTTATGATGTGTCCTTCCTGTGTAATGAAAGCCATGTAAAATTATAATTTCAGTCGAAGGAAAGTAATTTATTAAACTGTAATGTGTAATAAACTCTTTTCTGGATTGTCTGCCTAACTTCAAAGTGACTAACTTTTTATTTAATTTCCACGATTTATTTAATTTTAAAAATTAATTAACTAATATGAAGGATAGCTTTTTTATATCATTTTGTCATGTAGTTTACCTTAGATGTAATTTTCTATTTCTTAAATTTAAAAAATAACGCAAACATATAAAGAGAGAATGCTTAATTTTGAATGAGAATGAGAAGAGTTTTTCAACTTAATACTATTAACTGTCAAGTGCTGATGAATTACGAGACACTTTATTCTGTCATTTGAAAACAGCGTGAACTTCCTGAAAGGGATAAAAATCTAATTTGCATACAAGATAGCAAATGAGACTTTGAAGGACGTTAAATAAGGCATAGAAAAAGTGCAACATAAACCTAACCGCTCTGTCATCATTCGAACATTTGCTGAGAATCGGATTGACGGAGATGCTTAAAGCCCGCAGCGACGACTTAGACCTTGACTACAATATTGTCCGATCTCGTAGTCCCTCCGTTATTCCGTTAGAAAATTTAAGTCGTTTATAAATTACATGATTTTTGTCAACTGATTTAGGATATTTCTTCGTATATAATATTTTAAGTGTCTCAGAAATATATCTAGATCTTGATTCTTAAAAATTATGTGTCACATTGTGTAAGAAACTAATAAAGTTCCACAATGAGGAATTAGTTTGAATTTTATGCATTAAAAATCAAAATATGTACATAAAAGGGCATTCTTTATGAACAGCATCACTTTTTTTAGCATAACATTTCTACCAAACGTAAAGTTGACAATTTTCGATTTTGTTAATTTAAAAAATATTGAATTAATTAATAAATTGAAAAAAAAGATGTATCAAAGAATAATTCTTTTAACGGATTGTAAACACTGCGAATTGACTCAGACGTATTAAAAATTCATTCAGAAATACTAACCTAATGTTAATAATCTATGAAGAAAATTGTTGTTACAAAAATTATTTATGAATGCATTTTGTTTCTAGGAATAACAATTATTACTGAAAGTACAAGTCTTAATTCCTATTAAATTTTCCAATCATAGATAATCCTTTATTATTAATAGTAACGCTTATTTCGGATACAAATTGTGATCTTTAGGTTTGTTCACTAAATTTTTTTATAAAATTTATGAATATAGATGTAATACAAAATTGTAATTTCATCAATTGAACGGAGTTTTGTCAAACTTTATACTCCGTTTGATTTTTATCTTAAAAAACAACCTTGAAAATAATTATAAAAGAAGTTGCTTTGCGATCAATGAAGGTAAAATAAAAAGAAAAAAATTCTTCATTATTTCGAAATTATAACGACGTCTTGTTGTCTATGGGTTTGCCAACCTCATCAGGCTTTATTAAATGAATTTAAGGTAAATGCTGTCACTGTTTCGTAATTTTAGGATAAATTGGAAAAAAATTCTGTTGCGTTTCGTAATACGAGGGTCGTTCCATAAGTCCTTAGAAAAAGATAGAAATACAAATTATTCCGTATAGATTTTTACATTCTCATCATGGATGAGAAGGTATTGGTTTTATGTGAAAAATGACTTTCGAAATTTTCATCAAATCTTTACGTTTTGAGACCCCCTGAGTCAGAAAAAATGGTTTTTACGAAAGTGTCTGTCTGTCTGTCTGTCTGTAGGTCGTGTGCGGCATAACTCTCGATAGAATTATCAGATTGAATTGAGGGGTTGAGCACCACTTTTGTGTTTTTGAAAATAATTTTTTGAAAAAATCAAAAATTTCAATACTAGTTTTAAATAGTGCTCATAAATCTCTAAAAATTATCCTGATAACATTTTTTGATTAAATCAAAATTACAAATATTACAGCATATTCAAATTCGAAAAAAGTCAATATCAAAATTCCATTTTCCAGTTAAATTATACGAGATACGAAAAAACGTTATGATACAATATTATTAAATAAATAAAGTCCTACAAATTTGAATTGTAACATTTTTTCATAATATGCATATTTTTCTTTTTAATTAAAAAAAAAACTATTGAAAATCCAAAATTAAATTTTTTAACAATAATATGTAAAATAAGAAAAAAACGTAAGAATACAAAGTTGTTAGTTTCAAAAAGATCTACAAGTTTTGTCCCACACAGTTTCTGATAAAACATATATTTTTCGTTTCAATTCCAAAAAATACGATTAAAATTCAAAAATTCCATTTTTTAGACAAAATATGTGAGATTCAAAAAAAACTTTGAGATGAAAATTGTTTGGCTAAATAAGGTCTACACATTCTTATCGATAAATTTCTCGACAGGATGTATATTTTATGTTTTGATTTTTAATATTAAATAAATTCGATTTTTTTCACCAAAATATGTGATACGAAATAAGCGTTGTTCTGCAAAATCATTTCCATAATAAAGTCTAGGATTGTTTTTCCTTTTTAAAAGATTTGGAAGAAAATAAATTTATCAAAAATCATGTAATTTATAAAAAAGTTACAAAAATGCATACAGAAAATCGAGCGCGAAGCGCGAGTGTCATGATGAGAATGTATTCCTTAAGGCCGATAGAGCCTTAAGTAAATTGAATTTCCTGTTTCACTTAATCTAAAAAAGAAACTTAGTGAATTTGAGAAAATGACTAATTTACATCATCTTTAATATCATTAAGTTGGTTTGAGTTTCAGTATTAAATTATAAGAAATAAACTTAAACGTATGCGAAGAGCACAAGACCGAGCGCGAAGCGCGACGATCGAATCGCGCGCCCTAGGCGCGCTCAAACTTGCGAGCGAAACGAGCTGCGCGCGAAGCGCGCAATGAGAATGTGCCCGCGAGGCGGGCAGATTTTTTATTTTATTTTTCAACATAATCTCCTTTTAACTCTATACACTTTTCCAAGCGCTTCTTCAAATTTTTAAAGCCGTCCAAAAAGTAGGATGTTCGACATGAACCGTTGTCCACCGAACCATTTTTTCAAGTTTGGGAATGAAAAAAAGTCACTGGGGGCCAAATCCGGTGAATACGGTGGATGTTGTAATAATTCGAATTTTAATTCCACAATTTTGGCCATCGTAACTGCGCAGGTGTAGACCCGTGCACTGTCTTGATAAAAGAGGTTCTTTTGCGAAAAATCGGCTTTATTGTCGTGAAACATCGCCAAACACTCGATTGACGCGGCACCCATCTTGCGCACAGCTTTCTCATGTCCAAATTTTCAGTCAATATGCAATGTACAGCACTTTTTCAAATGCCTATCATGTCTGCTAGCTCGTGCACTTTTAGTCGACGGTCATCCAATACCATTTTGTCGATTTTCTTCACCATTTCTGCCGTGGTCACCTCATTTGGTCGACCACTGCGATATTTTTCTTGGCAGCTCGTACGACCTTGTTCAAACTGTGCCACCCAATACTTTATTATTGTAAACGAAGGAACAGACTTCCCCAGAAAAGAATCTAGCGCGGCTTTGATTTTGGTTGGACTGAGACCTTTAAAATGAAATTATTGTATCACATAACATGACCAATTTTCTCCATGTTTACAAATTCAAATAAATACTAAACAACGTAGCGTTTTCAAACTTCCATCTTAAGCTTTATAAGGTTAGTATTGGGTACATGAATTAATTTTTTGGGATTTCTAAGGGATGGCGCAACAAGTATGTTTTTACATCGGAACAAATTGCAACCAACTTCGCATCAAAGCACCCTCCTTGAGTTTGTTTTGACAGTGTTTGTCATTCCGTTTAAGTGTGAACAACATATTATTTTTGAGCTTCGATTATGCCGAATTTCGAGCCGACAAAGCGTAATTTGCGGGAAGCTATGCTTTTCTGCTTTCATTTAAAAAAACTAGCAGCCGGATGTCATCGTTTGCTTGTAGACGTATACGGTAACCATACTCCAACAGTTCAGACTGTTGAAAATTGGTTTCGACGATTCAAAAGTGAAGATTTCGACTTCGAGGACAAAGCTTAAAATGATGGCAGAAGAACTCAATGTTGATGTCTCAACCGTTTCCAAGCGTTTAAAGGCGATGGGTGTCATCCAAAGAAAAGGACATTGGGTGCCGTACCAGCCGAAACTGAGAGACATTAAAAGGCGCCTTGTGATGTGGTGGAAACGTACCTTGAAAGGCTTCATTGGGAAATGTTACTTCACCCCCCATACTCTCCTGACATCGCGCCGTCCAACTACTATTTGTTTCGGTTGATGTCGCATGCCCTGGCCGAGAAGCGTTTCCAGTCTTTTGAAGACATCAAAAAATGGGTCGATTCATAGATAGCCTCAAAAGATGAAGTTTTTTCGCAATGGAATCATTAAATTACCAGAAAGGTGTCGAAATGTCATAGCTAGCGATGGCCAATACTTTCAATAACATGTTCCTTCATTTTGATTTAAAATAAACGCTATTTTGAACAAAAAAAGATGCAAAAAATTAATTCAAGTACCCAATACTTTCGACCATAGTAATTTTTTTCAAACAACAACCGTCATCTATGCATCAGGTCGGGTACTTCTGGAACTACTCTCGTAAATCGATTCGTTTCAAAACAAAAGGTCAGTTTTCTTTAGTAATAATAATAAAATTTTGGAATATCATGTGCATAGAATAAGTCGACACATTTTTTAAAATAAACAGTATCACTTCTACTCCATTTATCTTTAATAAATAATTTATAGTTTTCATAAATCCATTAACCAATGCAGAAAGATCTATCCATAAACTGTCGGAATTTTTTTAAGATCTAAATTTCATAACAATTTAAAAAATTCAGTGTTTAATAGTAACTTTAGATAATATTGCCGGATGAAGTGAGTGCATTAAGAACAGTCTGCACGTACCATTAACTCTTTTTGTTTGCTTATCAGCGTTCATAATATGAACTATCCAAGCAGCGCCCTTCAGTTTCTAGTTGCGCCATTAGTGAGATGAACGGAATTCTAATGGACCTTGAGAAAGAACCATTGTAGATGAGGTTTAAAACTACTTCAACGCCCTAGGTAACTCAAAGCTTTGCCATCTTCTAGATACACGTGACGGTACATACTCAGTTAGGTCAAGGGTTCAACGGGACTTGGAGTTGAATGCGATCACTGGCCCCCACAAATATACGCACGATTTAATTATATTTACGCGCAATAAAGACGTTGTTTACCAAGGAGATAGTTTTTGACCTTCCGACAAAAGAATATTGGCACATTAGAATCCAGACATCTGCAATCTCGTAATTTACAATGTTGCGTCTCTCACCTTTCAAAATTAATGTGAGCAAGAATACATGATGCAAAAAACGATCATATATTCATCATCGAAATTTATATTTATATGCAAGGGCGCATCCATACATTACGTTATAAGTTTGACCCCCCCCCCCTTCCCGCATGCAACAGATACTAACATTTCGTTCGGAATTTCGAAATTTTTACTTTATTTTTCAATACATAGGTCATATTCATACTATTAGTTAAAATTCTTAATTTTAATTTTATTGAAAAATTTCATTAGTACAATTAGTAGAGCTCTGAGTAATATCAGAAGTTAGTATTCAAATTTTTGCAAAAAGTGGTTTTCAAAAATACCAAAAATGCTCTAATTTTGGAATTTGCTTAAGATACGGCTGGGTAACGAATTCAAATATAATAATTCTTCAGAGTTATCCTGTCCACAGATGATAACAACAGATATGATTTAAAAAATCTTTTTTTCAAATTCTGGGGTCATGAAACGTGGACATTCGTTATAAAAATCGGATGTCAAATTTTACAAAAATCTCCTAGCTTCTTATGTGTGATGAGAACCTAAAAATCAGACTTGCCATTTAAAACCAGTTGATCCCGTTATTTTGGGTCACAACCCTTATTGGACACCCTCTATACTTGTATAGATAATTCTTTATTCCAAAAGGACTGTTGCTAAATAAAATACAGAAAATATAAAGTGACCTTGTTACAAATTTGCGAGAACATTATGCATTAATAAGAATCCTTTTATGAACGCTAGAGCACCTTCTCGTCTCTCCTGAGGCAATAGCAACAGGTTGATTGTGCAATCGATCGTGAGGTGATCAGGTAGCGTGACCCAGGATCATCTGCGGATGGCCCAGGTTCGAGGTTGATTCGTAAGCGTCCATCTCAGTGAGCGTTCTGCATGTTTGTGCGTTTCTTGATTTTTTCATTTATCTACACTCACCACGGCCTTGGCCGGCATTATCGATGTGGAAGGAGGGAATCCGTCATGATCACTACATACACTATATAACTCTCGACTTCGATAAACAAACTGATGGCGATTGGACCGTTTTTTCATTACCGATCTCGTACTTGCGCTTTGACGATCGCCGATCGTGATCTCGCGACATAAGCCTCTAATAACAATGATAATAGCTACAGGCAAAGACGAATTACCTTGCTCACGAACTAAGAAAATCTTGAGAATATCAAGGAACTCTAAGAAATCGACAACACTTGCTTAGAAGGCATAAATTGATCTTTATTTGAGTATTTAGTTTTTAATGAGAATATATTACATACCAGATCTTCCTTTTATTATTCAGAATGATTAAAAATTGCCTACGATGTCAGAACTCGCAAAAATCTTTAATTATGCTGAAGTCATATTGAATTTAGGCCATGGACCATAACGAATTAAAAAGGATAGACATTTTATAATTTTTAATCAGTACTTTAGATTGTTCTCAATCTTTGTCTGGTAGTTATCACGAGGGCCGTTCAGTAAGTCCTTGGAAAAGCCAAGAGATGCTGCTCGTAGTATCGAAAATTGTTTTCTTTTAGTAAGCATCATTAGTTACTAAACAGCTGTTATAGTCTCAGTTATATCCATCACATTGTTTTATTGTTATTGTCGATTGAAGCAAAGGATTTTTATGTATTTACAAAAATGGAAAAAAGTGAGTTTCGAGCGGTGATTAAACACTTATATTTAAAAGGCTTAACACCGAAAGAGATCAAAGCTGAATTGGATGAAGTTCATGGCACATCTGCTCCTGTGTTTCCAACTGTTTACAATTGAGGAGTTATATTCAATAAGGCGACAGGCGCTCGAAAACATGTAAAAGTATTGTCCGCCTCGTGATGTCATAGTCAAAAATTGAAAATCGAAATTCGAAAAATCCAAAAACATGGTTTTATAGCTCGTGAAAAATGAATTTAGTTTCCCCTTACAGTTTTTTTTATAACGTTGCAATTTTTCGAGTAAATTAATAAAAAGTGTGTTGGTTTTAAAGCATAGAAACCATGTTTTATTTCAATCCACTCGCCTCGAAAAATTCATTAATTTACGGATTGCGAAATTTTTTTTGCGTTCTAGTCGTGAATCTCTGGCGGAGGCGACAGTAAACTTTCCGCGAACAAGTTGATCATTAGTATATGGAGCAACTTTTTGGAACATATCAACTCAATTGAACAATTACTTTCGAAAATACAACGAGTTGAACGCACATGCGAAATAGGTTTTGACGCGATTTTACCGGTTTTACGAGCAATGCAGGCGCGCCGATAAGTAGAAGCGAAGGAAGATAGAGAAAGAGAGTAGGAGGGGCATGCGATGAAAATGAGCGTCAAAACCTAATTCGCATTTGCGTTCAACTCGTTGTATTTTCGAAAGTAATTGTTCAATCGAGTTGATATTTTCCAAAAAGTTGCTCCATATACTAATGATCAACTTGTTCGCGGGAAGTTTGCTGTAGCTCAAACTTCCTCGATCACTTTTTCGGTCCGAACCTCGACAAAAACATAGTTTTTTCTTCGGATTAAAAAAAAACCATTTAACAATGAACAAAAAACTTTTTTGCAAGCACTGTCGCCTCCGCCAGTGATTCACGTGTAGAACGCAAAAAAAAATTTCGCAATCCGTTAATTAATTAATTTTTCGAGGCGAGTGGATTGAAATAAAACATGGTTTCTATGCTTTAAAACCAACACACTTTTTATTAATTTACTCGAAAATTTGCAACGTTATAAAAAAACTGTAAGAGGAAACTAACATTCATTTTTCACGAGCTATAAAACCATGTTTTTGGTTTTTTCGAATTTCGATTTTCAATTTTTGACTATGACATCACGAGGCGGACAATACTTTTACAGGTTTTCGAGCGCCTGTCGCCTTATTGAATATGACTCCTCAATTGTGTAAATGAGTTTACATGTGGCCACCGCCATACATCCACAAAAAATGAACATTGTTCGGGATGTCCAGTGGAAGTGACTACCCTTGAAATGATCAACAAAATCCACGATATGGTTTGAGTGATCGACGAATCAAAGTGCGCGAAATAGTTGAGGCCAGAGGCATATCACAAGGTACAGTGTTTTCAATTTTGCACAAAAAATTGGGTGTGAAAAAAATCTCGGCAACATGGGTGCCACATTTGCTCTCAGAGGAGAATAAACGCAATCTTGTGATCGACTCTGAAGCCATTTGGCGCTTTACCGCCGCAATCCTGACGAGTTTATATGTTGATATATAACTGCGGACGAAACATGAATACACCACTACACTCCAGAAACAAAGGAAGAGTCAAAACAGTCGGACGAGGAGGTCATCGCCCAAACAGATGCCTATGTTGAGGACCTTCCGAAATCCTACTTTTTGGACGGCTTAAAAAAGTTGGCGAAACGCTTGGAAAAGTGTATAGACTTAGAAGGAGATCATGTTGGAAAGTAAAAAAAAAATCAACACAAAATAATTTGTTTTTCTATCTTTTTCTAAGGACTTATTGAACGACTCACGTACGTTTAGAAATTATTATTCGCTTGAATATTTTCCGACGTGTGAAGTGTATTTGACTCCAGCTCTATCCGTGTCAATCCAAATTCATTGAATTCGTTTTCATTCTTATTTATTCCTAAGATTTTATGCGATCATCTGTTTTAATCCGCCTAAAGTATAAGTTTGAATTTCATTTTCATATTTTACACACAGAATTATTTACGCATAAATTATTTTATGATCCATATGATTATGTGGGAAATGATGCTCAAATAAAAGTAGTAGGTGAATAGATAACATTTAAGAAACGAATTGAAAACTACACATGGAAATAAATAGATAATACATTTTCAGAAGAAGATTCTAAAAGGTTCTAAGTTGTTTATTGATAGATAAGGATTAAATCACGGATAAAAACTGATGGATTAAAATAAATAAGAGCAGAAATGAATGGAAATACATAAAATGGATAGAGAGTTACTGAAACATTTAAAAAATAATTATCTATTGTATAAAAGGTTATCTTGCTTATATAAACGTATAGGGCCTTCAATTGTAAATAATGAATATAAATCCTCAAGAATTTCTTAAATATTCTCATAAAAGCGAAATAAAAAAATATATGCAGATCAGGGTGATTAAAAATCAGAAACTTTTCAAATGCATCCGATTAATTCACGAAATTAGAGTTCTATTAAAAATTAAAAATATACAAAAACCGCAGTATCTTGAAAATTTTTATGTTCTTTAAAAATAAAGTATTTTTAGATCAAAAGAATGCATGTATTTTATTTTTAATCCGATCACGATTTAACGAAACTTTTGGTGAAAATTTCGAAATTGTATATTTTAAGATCAGTCTTATGTAGGTGTAACTGAAAATTAAGTTTGCCAAACAAAGCAAAAGAATTCGATAAAATAGCCGACCTACATTAAAGCAGGTAACATAAAGCTGAAAGATTAATGATCCTGGACTGTAGATTTTTTTGAATTGTCTTTCGTTTATTTTTACTCAATGACCCTTCCTTTTACTTACAAATAACGGAATTTTTCTCAGTACGCAGTACCTTTTAGAAAGTTCGATGTCACAGAAAAAAACACTTCGTACGTAATCTGCAAAATTTATAAATATGTATCATCCAATACCGATTATAGTGGAGGATTTTATTCAGTATATTACCAGCTCAATACGATTAAACACTTAAAAGCAATGGTACTGTGAAATTAAACAAATTTCGAGCCAATTATTTCTTCATGTTTTTACAATATTTATTCATTCAGGGTATCTCACATTCTGATTATCAGAAAAAATATGAGCACCAACTTCGTACAAATATAGAAAAACTCTGAATTAGCACATCGTTTAAAGAAAAAACAATGTACACGTATAAAAGATATGGATTACTTATTTTTAAAGAGTTTTCTATTTCATTACTTTCTTTCTAAATTTGAAAGTCTAGATTGATGGACATCTCTAGGGTAATTTAGACTAATACGTCCCAACTAAATTCATTTAGTAAATGCTACTATAAATTTGATTAGATTGACAAAGATGATGTGGTTAATTTATATATAACGAATTGGCTATTTTAAGAGGATCCGCCATCTTTAATATTTTCATTTTTATTTTTTGAGTTTAGACCTTCCATATAATTTTTTTATGTTTGGTACATTTAATCTAATGAATACCTTAACTTTGTTAAAATCAACTAAATATTACTAAATCAACAAAAGTTGATTTAACCAAATCTCTTCCTGAGTGTGCCTAAGTATATATAATACATGTATAATCATAATTAAAATGATCAAGTTACTTATTATTTGTGAGATTTATATACCTTCCATTAATTAAATAGTTATATACATATTTTTGTAGATTTCAGAAGGTCTTTCAATCAGACATGCATTCGTATTAAGTCATTACTAGTAAAATATAAAGAGATCGTAATCGCACATTATGATTACAATCGTGATTATAATCATTACCATATCAAGGCATCTAGAAGAATGAAGCTTGTAAAATTTTGTAATGAATTGTCGTCTGATCCGTGACTTCTGCTCAGTGTAGCACATAATTTATACGATAAAAGCATGAAAAAATCCCCTGGAGAGCTTGTTCGCTTTTTCTTCGCTTGTTCGCAGTGCGCTATTAGCAATTTGAAATGTCGTATTTCCATAAGTTTATCCCGCCATTACTCGGGAAAGTTCATCTTAGAGAATGTAGGAAGCCAGAATAGTCACGCGCTAATAGCGGATAACAGATACGAATTACGATTCCAGATTAGATAAAGACTGAATCAAGATTTCCATTGTTTTTCATGTCACAAGGATATTTGTCACTAGTAACAATTAATTACAAGTAGCAAGCGTGAATTAATGTTATTGATTAGTTATTTTCAAACACTTAGGAGATACTAGGCAAACAACCAGGGAACTCTGAGTGATAAATACTTAATGGCACTTAGATCGAATAATAAAATAATTTATTCAGTTACAGTTTCGTAAAATTAAGACAGAACGTCAGGAAATTCAGTTACTTTTTAGGAACTTCAAGAAACAATATTCATGAAATAAGACGTGTATCGACCCTCAAATAATAAATGTTATAAAGGGTTTCCCAATAAGGGTGATATATTTTGAAATTGAAAAAAAACACTGAATATTCATTCGGAATTGATCGAAATCTTTTTTATTATATTGGATATTCTATGCCATTTATGATTTAAACAATATATCGGCCAAATGTCCCCCGAGACTTGAGCCAAAAATGCGCCTCATCAGAAAAGATGATTTTTTGATGAAAATTGGGATCATTTTCAATTGATTCCAGAGCCCAATCCGCGAACTCCCGACGCAAACGATGGTCATTAGGCTTCAGTTCTTGGGCCAGAATCATGTTATAGGGATGCAGGCCAAGATCCAATCGCAAAATACGCCAGGTAGTCATCCTGGACAGGCCCAATTCCTGAGATCGGCGTGGCACGGACAATTCACGGTTTTCCTCGATACTGGCCTGTACGGCGGCTATATTCTGTGTAGAACGTGCGGTACGCATACGATTTTTAGGCTTAGTATCCAATAGAGTAAATTCACTCTCCAACTTATCGATTATTCGACGAATTGAGAGCGCGGATGGAGCAGAATGACGACCATATTTTGCACGATATGCTCTTTGAACACCGACAAAACTTCTCGAATTTTGATAAAATAATTGGACAATTTCCAAACGTTGTGGAAGCGTGAAACTACTCATGATTAAATGGCAAACCTTACTGATGACAACTGACAGCAGACGTCAAAAATTTCAGTTCAAATGAGCCCGATAGGGACATTCAAAATCATATCACCCCTATTGGGAAACCCTTTACATACATTACATTCATAAATTCATACATACATACATACATACATACATTCTGTCAAAAAAGTACCAGGAATTGTTCAATGAAACACAAACTATTTATTATTCATCCAAATTTATTTTATCGCTTTTGAAGTAGGCCCCTACCAAAATAATACACTTATTCCTACGAATAATCCAATCATCAACCCATTTTTAAACGCATTTTCCGGAATCGACTTGAGTTCTGGCCGCGAATTCTCTTTTATGTCTTCTATCGACAGAAAACGGGTGCCTCGAAGTGGCAATTTGAGTTTTGGAAAAATAAAAAAGTCGACCGGAGCCATATCAGATGAATACGGTGGTTGTTCGATGATATTCATTGAGTTTTTGGCCAGAAATTCGTTCACAATGATAGTCTTGTGAGATGGTGCGTTATCATGCTGCAAAATCCATTAATTTTCTATCCAGAAATGCCCTTTTTCAAAGAGTTTGCTCTCTCAAACGCTTCAGAACCAAATTAAACTTAAGTGACGATTTTCAGTCACCATTTCCTTCACTTTAGCGATGTTAACTTTAGTTGATGACGTTGATGGCCAACCAGAGCGAGGCAAATCTTCCACCAAATCTCGACCGCTTTTGAATGCACTGTATTATATATGCACGTATTTTTGATAAAGTCGATTCACCCTAAGCCTTCTGTAACATTTTCAGTGATTCCGCATACGAAATTCCATTTCAAATACAAAATTTGATACAAATTCTTTGTTCGATATTCTTATCCATTGGAAAAATCGCGAAACACAGTTGGGATAAACTGACAACATCGAGCACTGTGAACAAACTAAATGACAGATCGTGCTCGATATCCACGTCAGTATACAGTGGTGCCAACTTAGCGTCAAAAAGATTTTTGACAATCTCTTTAAGCGGGCTTTTTAAATGCTCAATTTCCGGTACTTTTTTAACAGAATGTACTTTGAAACGTTTTGACTCTGATCGGAGTCCTCATCAGTGATCTTTATTTCTAAAATACGAGGGTCATTAAATAAGTCCTTAGAAAAATATAGAAAAACAACTTAATTTGTGCAGATTTTTTTTTATTTTTCAACATGATCTCCTTTTAACTCTATACGCTTTTCCAAGTGTTCCTCTAACTTTCTTAAGCCGTCCAAAAAGTAGGATTTCGGAAGGTCCTCAAAATAGGCATCTGTTTAGGCGATGACCTCTTCGTTCGACTGTTTTGAGTTTTCCTTTGTCTCTGGAGTGTAGTACTGTATCCATGTTTTGTCCACAGTTATGTATTGATGCAGAAACTCGTCAGGATTGCAACGGAAAAGCGCCAGAACAGCCTCAGAGTTGACCACACGATTGCGTTTATTCTCCTCTGAGAGCAAACGCTGCACCCACCTTACCGAGATTTTTTTTACACCCAATTGAAAACACTGTGTCTTACGACATGCCTGTGGCCTTAACTATTTCGCGCACTTTGATTCGTCTATAACTTAAAACCATATCATGGATTTTGTCAATCGTTTCGGAGGTAATCACTTCCACTAGACGTTTCGAACGATGTTCATGTTTTGTGGATGTATGGCCACGTTTAAATTCATTTACCCAATTGTAAACAGTTGCAAACACAGGAGCAGATGTGCCATGAACTGCATCCAACTCAACTTTGATCTCTTTCGGTGCACGGTTACTTGGTTACATTAATAAGCTCGATATTTGGGTTCCTCACAGATTGAACGAAATTCAACTCACCAAACGAATTTCCATTTGCGATTCACTGCTGAAACGTAACGAAATTGATCCATTTTTAAAGCGAATCATAACGGGCGATGGAAAATGGGTTGTTTACGATAACGTCGTGCGAAAAATATCATTAAACAAGCAAGATGAGCCTGCACAATCGATATCAAAAGCCGATATTCAGCAAAAGAAGGTTATGCTGAGTGTTTGGTGGGATGTCAAATGTATTATTTATTTTGAGCTGCTCCCAAGGAGCCAAACTATCAATTCGAATTCTACTGTCGTCAGCTAATGAAATTGGAAAAAAAAATCAAGGAAAAGCGGCCAGAACTGATAACTCGTAAAGGCATCATCTTCCATCAAGATAACGCCAGACCATATACATCTTTGGTCACTCACAAAAAATTATTGGAGTTAGGCTGGGAAGTGATGCCTCATCCAACGTATAGTCCTGACCTTGCACCATCCAATTATTTATTTCGTTCACTTCAGAACCACTTGAATGGAAAAACATTTTATTCAAACGACGTTTGAATTTATGCCGTTTATGCATAAAACGTTTATGCCTCTAAGAACCAAACTTTCTAGGAATGCGGGATTATGAGGCTGACTGAAAGATGGCAAACGGTCATCAAACAAAATAGTCAATACATAATTGATTAATGTTTGTTATTTGTATTAATAAACTTCTTTTGAAAATCATGAAAAAAAAAACAAAATGACTTTGTTGCCAACCCAATAGTTCCATAATTTTATGAATATTTCTAACAGTTTAAATCAGTGAAAATGGTCAGTTTTGTGAATTCATGAACTTGCTGGAGAAGCATAAACTAAGGAGGAAATGATCGGACAGGAAGCAGATGGAAGTCGATTGCCAATACTTTCGATACGGAAAATGATTAAACCAGGCAGTCTTACATAATTTTGAGGGCACGACTGCTTTAATATTTTCCCTTTGCTTTCAACTGTCTTAGGAGCACGTTTCTTCCCAAGCTGGCAATCCCATTAGTTATCGAGATTTCTCCCTTCTCGGTCCTTCTATTTTGGAATAGAAAAAAGTAATATCGTGAATCATAATCTTCATCACCGATGAATTATTACTTTTATAATGAATATAGCCATGATATTTTGGTTCAAAATTTAGTTGCAGAGATGCAACATTAATGTTTTGGAGTAGAAGTATCGATATTAGCATTTATGCTTTTTTTACAATACATGGATGCCAAGTTTGCTATAGATACTTATTACTGGTTTGTTCAATTTTATTTCCAAATATTTGTGAGAAATATTCTAACATCAGATGTAATCACGCGATACCAGAAAACTTGTAAAATACCAGTCATAACCTGTGAATTACTAATGTTTAATGTGACAGTTTTACAAGATCTTTTTTACTGCTATCATTTACATTTTCCTTTGGTCACATTGGTTAATTGATTCTATTAATTAGTAGAATTTTACGACTTTAGGTATAGGCAATATCTGAAAAGAAGTGTATAATAGTCAGAATATCCTTTTTTGTTATGCTTTTATTTTGCATTTGAGATGAAAAATGTGATGATTATTACCATAATATTGCAATATGACACCTGGAACAAGTGCAGTCTTAAACTATTTGATGTATTTTTGTATTTCAGACTTAGATAGTATATTATGCACCTAGGGAGAAAAAAGTTTATTTTGCGAGTGTAAAGTTTGAAGCCCGAGCAGAGTGAGAGCAACAATCACACGAGTAAAATAAATATTTCTCTCGTGTTGCATATGAGTTTTTTCCACTTGGGGTTCAAAAAATGGATTTTTCTACTAGCGGGTCATGAAGTGAATTTTTCTACTAGCGGGACATAAAGTGGATTTTTCGACTAGCGGTACATAAAGTGGATTTTTCTACTAGTGGACCATAAAGTGGATGTTATTTCCCCGCATATTCTGCAACTAGGGAAAAAAAATTATTTTGTGAGTGTGGAGTTTGATGCTCGAGAAAAGCAAGGGTAACAACCACACGAATAAAAATAATGTTTTTCCCGTGTCGCACACGATTTTTTTTTCTACTAGGGGGTCATAAAATGGATTTGTTGTCCCCGAACGAGACAATAAAATCCATTTTTGACCCTCTAGTAGAAAAAAATTTGTGTGCGACGCGGGAAAAACTTTAATTTTTTTCCCTAGTTGCACAGTATACTATTTTTTACCCCGCAGAGGGCAAAAAGTGCAGTTTTTGACCTGCTAGTAGAAAAAATACATTTTCTTTCAAATGTATACCAATTTTAAGTAACATATCCTTAACAACATATCGTTAATATCTGTAAACATTTTTCTAATATATTGACAACTCGATTCATCGATGTCCCACTTTCGATTTTGGATCTCTATTTAGTTGTTAGTAAATAGTGGAATCTTAATATTCAAAATAAGAAAACATTAAATGATGATTCTAAGAAGTTTTTACTACAATAGTTCTAATGGGAAATCTCCACATACATTGGAACAATTATCCTTAACAGTCTGTTGAACTAAGTTAATAAAATAACTAAAAATTTAATTGGATGAAGCACTTTCACTAAATACTAAATACACGTAATAGTGAAAATTTTCCGCAGTGAAATATTGAACTTCAGATGAACTATATGATAATTTACTATAGATTTTATCAAAATTTACTCTAATCTCAATCAATTAATAAAAAAAAAAAATTAAAATAAAAAAAAGCAGTTTTTAAAACTACTATAAGTTACATAATAATATGCAGCAATAAAAAGTGCTAACGCAAAAGTTGAAGTCATCAAGTTTGAAATTCCCCAGGAGTATTCCTCTGCCACGAAAATTTTCTTAAGTAATGAAAAGAAGAGAGATAATTTTTATAAATAATTAATTATTCGTTACTTAAATAATAATAATTAGTTATTATAAGTTACTTTAATAGCAGTTATTATTTATTTTTATTTTTTCCTGGAGCACTTTCGACGCTCGAGAATAACTCTTGTTATTGACTTTTATTATGAACCTTTATTGACTAGTTGATTGGTTTATTAATTAGTTGATTATTTAATTAATTTCTTCATTATAACAAATTTTTGCTTTTCATCTTATGCTTGCAAGTCATTGACATGGAAGTATATACTTCCGAGAAATGTTTACTTTTTCATAAAATGAATAAATGGATGAATTGATTAATTTAAAATCAATTCCGAAATCTACTAGTAAACTCCAGCGTCGAGAACTTTTAAGTAGAAAATGAAATTATCATTATTGTTGATAATAAATCTTTAAACTGTTTACCCAGTAAGATAAAACCAATTGAAACAAGAATTTAAAGAAATGAATGCGTTAAATGCGTATCAATTCGAGTAAATGTCGTTTTCTGCATATTTTAAGTCAGACAAATTAATCGTCTCCCAAATAAATTTGTATTAACGGATTGAAAAGAATTCCAATACAAATTTAAAATCGTACGATCAACATGATATATAAGTGTGCCTCAAAGCAATTCGAACCGACAAACTATAAAGTTTGCCTGCCTTAAAATTATGCACGAATTTATACAAATATAAGATTAGGACATTCAACTCACTCGATCAGATTCACACAGATTGTCAGCCTGCTATAATTTGTATCTGTTGGAAATGAGTCTTGCAGATAATTTTCGGTTTTTTTGTAATTTAGCTTTTTTTGGGAACACCGAGAAAAAAAATTTGAGGGTAATTTTAACTAATACGTCCCAACTAATCGGTTTTAGTAAAAGCTACTAATACTAATACTAATAAAATTTTAGTAGCTTTTACTAAAAAAAATTAGTTAAAATTACTATGTACATTTCTCTCAGTGTGATAAATAGGTTAATTTGGAAGTATTGCTCTTTTACAATGAGTACTCTATATTGATAAATTTCCCACATTTAAATTTTCGAAAATTGTTACCACCAATAAAATATATAATAAATGATTTTATTTCCTCATAAAATTAGAAATTTTTCCATTATTGAGGAAAAATGGTCCTTTTCCAAGTGAATTATTTCCTTCTCTCTAGACAGAAACATTATAAAAAGTGGCTCCGTTCAATAGAATGACGAATGTGCAAAATATATCAATTATACTTTATGTAAGTTCATTACGAGTATTTTCTTATGTATTCAAAGCCTATTATTATTTTTATACGCCGCATGAAACTTTCCGTATATTATTCAATTGTATTTCGTCACGTTTCTCGCTTTTGATAATTTTAAATATTTAATTTTGTATTAGTCATCAATAATAACAATAAAAATCAATGTAGCTAATAAACAGTATGAGTTTTTGATCTTGAGACATCGAAATATATCAAGAAATACACATCGAATCCAAACCTGCAATAATAAATAGAGCTTCCCATTTGGAATTCCACAGAAACACCCCCACCCCCCGAGGAAGGGGGGGGGGGGACTTAAGAGTCGCTTTTCCCCTCGAAAATAAAAATTTCTTTTTGCGAACATTTTTTTGGTACAATGCGTATTTTTGGAGATATTTCGATGTCTCATTTTTGGTTAAGTCAAGCAGAATTTGATTCAATCAACGGAAATATTTATTTGACTTAACCAAGTCTAATTGAAACAAACCATCTTTGGTTCCATGAAACGTATAATATGCAAATTCTTTAGTTGATTCATCTCAATTTTGATTGGAATAACTGAATTTTTTCTTAATACATTTATTTTTCGATTGTACAGCAGTAACGCATGGCAAAATTTATTGCGATAGATATTGCTCTTGTGTATATCCCATAAATTCAAGGTGCTAATTCAAAGACGCTAATTTTTACCGCATGAATATTTAATTAGGTATTTTATTGATACTTGTTATGATATTTTATTGATTTATGGTTTATATCATTTCTGCACAGAGAAACGACCTTAAAATAAAAATATTGAAATATCACTGTTCTAGACGAATATTTTACATAATTCAATCATGTATATCTTTCACTGTGACACATAATATCCATTTATATTCATTTTGCCCACTAAACTTGTCTTTATTTTGGAAAGCAATTAATAAATTCAGACCAAGCATTCCTGGTGTTAACAAAGTTGATTTGGAGTTGTGAATTAAATTAATTTTGAATCTTTATCCACAGAAAGTGTTATTTAGGAATTTTATTATCGATACACGACACTTCTTGTAGACTTTAATTTTATTATGGAAAAATTGGTAGGAGTGGTATTCAGAAACACTTAAAATTACATGGGTTGTCCCATAATTTTTATGTGCCTCCGGCGCGGAAACTCATTTTTCCGCTACAGTTGAGAGCAGCACAATGTTGTGTATTCCGCTACAGAGGAATGAAATGTAAAAATTGAACTGCGCATGCGCCTATAGCCATACAGCGGAGCACAATCTTCTTCTTATTCTTCTTCTTCTTCGTACAGCGTTAGCACCCTACTGACAAAGCCTTGTACATTTGAACTGCGCATGCTCTATTACAACACGCTATACAACTACACAAGATCGATAAAATCAAAATGGCCGGGACTAGTCGCGAAATATCAAGTGCAATGGACGAGAATCATGATGAATACTAGATTAGATTCAAGTGTACGCATAAAAACTCGTATACGCACCGAAGTCACATAAAATAGAATACGTGCCGATGCACACAATTCGGGAAATTACGAGACTCGCGACAATGCTCGAAGGACTGATCGTGCCTCGGCTTTGTCTCGACTTCGATCTCCTGCGAGCATTGTCGCTCGTCGCGCAATAACCCTCATTGTGCGCCCAGGCACGTAATATACTATTGTCGTACGTGCTTAATTTCCAAAGTCTTTAGAAGTACTTTCCCTTACAGTTAATACACTTTTTCATACGACGAAACCACTCATCAAATCATTTTTCCCACATTTGTTTCGGTATCAAGTCACATCCTTCCTGAAAGGCGTCTATCAACTCCTCATCGGACGAAAAACGCCAACCTTTCATCCTCAGTTTGACGTAGGGAGACAAACCAAAATCGCATGGTGCTAAGTCTGAACTATACGCAGGGTGTTCCAATAGTTGAACTTCCATTTCCTCCAAAAACTTCTGCGTCGCGAACGCCCAATGTGCAGGTTTATTGTCATGGAAGAGGAACCAAGAATCCAAAGGCGCACGAGAAACCAAGTTTTTGAAGAGTTGAGGCAAGCAGTTTTCTGTGTATCACTTAGCAGTGACTGTTTTGGATTTCTCTAGCGAAACAGTTGTCAGAATTCCACCTTTAGTGAAAAACATAGCGACCATTCGCTTACCGATAGATTTCAATTTTTGAATTTGCACTGGCACCTTCTCGTCTTCAAAGATCCAAACTTTGTTTTGAGATTTCGTAGGAACATCGTAGGATCGTAGTAGTACAACCACATTTCATCACCCGTCACAATGCAATTCACCTCTGCAGCAAATCCAAATTCAAACTTTTTCAGCATTTTTTTACACGACTCGACACGATACTCTCGTTGCTCGTCAGAAAGAGCATGGGGTACCTACAATGTGCACAGCTTTCTCACAGATAACATAACTGCTCTGAAACAATCCGTTGTAAAGTTGATTTCGAAATGTGCAGAAGTTCCTCTAATTGTTTATACATGATTCTTCTATTCAATGTTATTATATAAACAAGTTTTTTCAAAGCAATGTTTTTTCGGTCGGAGGCGGTGATTTCTCCGGAACCACTGAACCGACCTTCATGAAATTTTAACCACATATTTAACACATGAATAGCTTCCGTGCATTCTATAATCGTGTTGAAATCCCAATTTTTATTCGCTAAAAACAGAGAAATTAACAATCGGACCAATATCGATCCAACGCTGAAGAGCAAATTCCGACTACCGGAATTACACTGTCGGCGGACAGTCGAAATGATAACGATGTACTGCGTTGGTACAGCACCAGTTTCCAACGTTCTACCAATACTAGTAACCAACATATTTTCAACGCTCGATGTCAACATTTCTCAAATACTGTTTATATACTTTTATTATTAAATACATGTTTCACAGGTAAAGACGTACTTTAAAGAAGACCATCAGTATCGAATCAAGTTTGTGCAAACACTGCTATTTCACAGCGTTAATCATCAGAGCCGATTAGATACTGAGTGGATCTTTCACATCCACTGTCGGAAAATTACTTTTTCCACTGTCGGAAAATTAATTTTTCCACAGTCGGAAAAAGGTTGGGCCTGTTGTACATCCTACCTTGTACAAACGCTGATATTTTTCTGTCAACAACCGGGGTTGAATTGAACTGGATAAACCTTGTACATCCACTGTCGGAAAATTACTTTCTCCACAGTCAGAAGAAGGTTGGGCCTGTTGTACATCAGCGTTGTACAAGCACTGGTATTTCACAATCGACTATCAGGGTTGAATAGACACTGGATAGACCTTGTACATCCACCGTCGGAAAATTACTTTTTCCGTAGCCGGAAAAAGGTTGGGTCTGTTGTACACCCAGCGTTATACAAACGCTGGTATTTTACAGCCGACTATCAGGGCTGAATAGAACTGGATAAACCTTGTACATCCACTTTCGGAAAATTACTTTTTCCACATTTGGAAGAAGGTTGGGCCTGTTGTACATCCAACGTTGTACAAACACTGGAATTTCACAGTCGACTATAAGGGCTGAATAGAACTTAATAAACCTTGTACATCCAATGTCGGAAAATTACTTTTTCCACAGTCAGAAGAATGTTGGGCCTGTTGTACATCCAACGTTGTACAAACACTGGTATTTCACAATCGACTATTAGGGCTGAATAGACACTGGATAGACTTTTTACATCCACAGTCGGAAAATTACTTTTTCCACAGTCAGAAGAAGGTTGGGCCTGTTGTACATCCAACGTTGTACAAACACTGGTATTTCACAATCGACTATTAGGGCTGAATAGACACTGAATAGACTTTGTAAATACACTGTCGGAAAATTACTTTTTCCACAGTCGGAAGAAGGTTGGGCCTGTTGTACATCCAACGTTATACAAACGCTGGTATTTGACAGTTGTCTGCCAGGGCTGAGTAGACACTGAATAGACCGTGTACATCCACTTTCGGAAAATTACTTTTTCCACATTTGGAAGAAGGTTGGGCCTGTTGTACATTCAACGTTGTACAAACACTGGAATTTCACAGTCAACTACCAGGGTTGAATAGAACTGGATATACCTTGTACATCCACAGTCGGAAAATTACTTTTTCCACAGTCAGAAGAAGGTTGGGCCTGTTGTACATCCAACGTTGTACAAACACTGGTATTTCACAATCGACTATTAGGGCTGAATAGACACTGAATAGACTTTGTAAATACACTGTCGGAAAATTACTTTTTCCACAGTCGGAAGAAGGTTGGGCCTGTTGTACCCAAAAGGTTATACAAACGCTGGTATTTGACAGTTGTCTGCCAGGGCTGAGTAGACACTGAATAGACCGTGTACATCCACTGTCGGAAAATTACTTTTTCCACAGTCAGAAGAAGGTTGGGTCTGTTGTACATCCAACGTTGTACAAACACTGGTATTTCACAATCGACTACCAGGATTGAATAGACACTGGATAGACCTTTTACGTCCACTGTCGGAAAATTACTTTTTCCACAGTCTGAAGAAGATTGGACTTGTTGTACAACCTACATGGAGAAACTTTTTATATCAATTTTTACTATAGTACTTTTCAATTTAGGGAAAAACGTATCACTTTGATAATTTTTGTTAGTAAAAATACTAAACTTTATAATAATGATATGAAACTTTAGTATAAACTATAGTAAAATTTGCTTTGAACTATGCTGAAGTTTTATATGATTATTATAAAGTTTAGTATTTTTACTAACAAAAATTCTCAAAGTGATACTTTTTCCCTAAATTGAAGACTACTATAGTAAAAATTGATATAAAAAGTTTCTCCGTGTACCTTGTACAAACGCTGATATTTTTCTGTCAACTACCGGGGTTGAATAGACACTGGATAGACCTTGTACATCCACTGTCGGGAAATTACTTTTTCCATAGTCAGAAGAAGGTTGGGCCTTTCGTACATCCAACGTTGTACAAAAACTGGTATTTTACAGTCGACTACTAGGGCTGAATAGACACAGGATTGACCTTGTACATCCACTTTCGGAAAATTACTTTTTCCATAGTCAGAATAAGGTTGGAACAATTGTTTCACAACATTGTACCAACGTTAGTAATCAACAATCGATTTCCTACGTTGGTCCAACATTTAATCGATCGTCATATTTGGCAGGGTGTCATGATTTCTGCTTGGGTATAGAATGCATGAGAGCTACAATTATACTGATTTTAAATATTTTTGATTTTTTCGTTTCAGATGAGCCGTTATTAAGATATCGACGCTGCCAGCGATGTACCTACTTTTCGAAAAGTTACGTTTGCCTGTCATTTTTGCGTATGAAAAGTGTTTGAAATGAAAAAAAAATTTTTTTATGTATTTCGAGAGGGTGAAATTTTATATCAATATCGTTAATAATAAACTCTTTAAAAAATTTACGAAAATAGCCTTTTTTTAGCATCTAAATCAGAATGATCCCTTTAAATAACTTTAAATTTAATAACTGTTTATAGAAATAGGAAAAATGATACCAAATTAATTGCAATGCATTTTGAAAGAAACAGCAATACATTAGAAAAATTATTGTGTTTTAATGATTTTTTAACTTAATATTTATTTGAAATTTCAGCATTTTTTTAAACATCCCTATTATTAATAATACTTCTTATTCAATCTAAACAAATAACAGCTCATTTTTTTATTGGAACATCTTCTACAATTCTATACTCGTTGGATTTTTTTATGATATTCTGGTAAATAAATTCCGTACATAGATTAGTTTTTAAAAGAAAGCTTAACCAGAATAATTTTAGGAAATGTCCTAACTAATAATAACTATTAATTAACAAAAAATATTTACCCAGACTTATTTTTCTTAAAGAAATTGATTTTTACCTCTTTAAAAATGCATCGAAATTTTTTAAGAATGAAGAATGAAATAATATTTTTCTTCATAGTATCCAAACATAATTTTTTATGAGCAAAATAAAAAGCAATGTTTTCGAGAAAAACTTTGTTTTAAATTCTTTTTTCTATCTTGATATAAAAAAACTTTTTCTGGTAACTGCGTCCATATTATTTATTCTTATAGCCGTCCATCATTCCATTTATGAAAAAAAGCTTTTTCTTCAACTATAAAATGGTGTGTGCAGGAAAGAATTGAAGGAAAAAAAGAACAAATAATTGTTACAATAATTTTTAAATTAACATTAAATGAGAAAGAAAAAAAATACCCAATACAATTGTAGTAATGCACAGAGCTTTTTAATTACAGTCTTTCCACAAAATCACTTTATATAAATTAGATGACTTTTAAACAAGGAGAAATTGAATTGAATTGAAACTGAAAGACTCTCGCGAGGAAGTAAATCGCAAAACCGAAGAAATCTTCTGCTGTGAAGTTGGTGGGTGCGTCAAGGGACATTGACTCTAGGGTAACGTCTCCAATCAGTTAAAAGAAAAAGATAATTATTAACCTGCCGTGCCTAATGAACCGCGTGTCAAGTGATCGTTTAGACGTATTTGCTGACTGCTACTCGTTAAAGTTGCCGCGAGTCACCGCTCAAAAGAAGCGGAAGTAAACGCCTGTGTGCCACTTACCCTTTGATGCCGCAGAATCATGTTTTGCCTGACCTTGTACCTCAGGCAGTCTAGTGATTTCGTTTTATAACCAGTGCTCTACGGGCGTTCGCTACATTGCAAGCAGTGGCTGTGATTGTAACGTGATGAGCCTCAATAAACACGTAGTAAAAGTCTCCTGAGTTATGGCTCTAGCTTTTTATTAAAATTCGACTTTTGAACTTCGCGTCGTTTATCCAAAAAATTACTTTGTACACCTATTATGAATATGAGAATTGTGGAATCATTTTTATGGACGATTTTTATATACATATAAGTTATTTAAAAAGTTCAAAAATTTTCAGAATCAATTTTATTTTCATATTAAGAAACGTGCATTCATCCATTTTTTCACGGGTAATAAATTAATAATTCAAATTTCCTGTTATTTGGCAAATAGGTTTAAATTTTACTGCTGTAGATTTAAATAAAATGTTAGAGATATAAATTTTAGTAATGTCTATTAACGTTAAATATTAAATTAATCGCAGGTTTTTGCAATAATAAATTTAGGAAATTTTGTATAAAAATCAAAGAACCATGTCCAACTTTGAAGTTTCTGTCATGGGATCATCCATCAATCATGCACCGAAAAAATATCCTTGTACACGTGTACAAGGAATCAACTATTTTGAATCTATTTGAATCATCAGTGGAAACAATATTTTTCACCGTTAAATCAGTTAATTTTCACTGTTTAATTAGTGAAAACAATATTTTCCACCGTTAAATCAGTTACTTTTCACTGAAGTAATCAGTGAAATTTGACTGATTCGCAGTAACCTCTTTTTAGCTATTTGAATCAGTCAAATTTCACTGTTAATCAGTAGATTTTGACTGATTCAGATTTGGAGAACATGATGTTTTTTCTATTCAAGATCTCATACGTGAAATACTGCTTAATTTTTGTTTCGCGTTGTCATTAAATTAAGTACCGTATTTCCAAATTCACTCACACACACCGAAAAAAATTCCTTGTACCCGTGTACAAGGAATCAACTATTTTGCCTAGTTAGGACAGGCGCCAACTTTGCAATCCTAGTTAAAATGACAATGTTCAAGTTTAGTAAGAAAAACAAAGAAAGCAAGTTGATTTGACGGACAGATCCTTTCAGGCGCATGTATTAAACATAACTAAAAAACAACTTTGCGTTTATGATCTACTGGAGCAAAATTGATATTGATAAAAGTGGGTCTTAAAGAATTATTGACAAAAATAAATTTTTGTTTGCACAGTGAAAAAGTAATAAATACAGAAGATATTCTTTTTACAGCGGAGTTTTGTAATAACAGCATAGCAATATTAATTGAATTTAATTGTTAATAGAACTAGAATTATTTATTTCTCTGTAACAAGGTTTATATTGGTATGTTTAACTGTACTAGGTTGTTCAAAAAGTTTTGAAAGCGACATCTATAGAGCAGTAGAAGAACCAAAATTTCTACGCCATTTTAAGATTTGATCTTTCATATGAACATACCCAAAGTGTCATTCCACTCTGTCAATTCATTGTTTGTTTACAAGCCATTTGAAGTTGACGTGTCAGTGTACTTTTGTACAATGGAAAAAACCGAAGATCGTGCAGTGATAAAATTCTTTGTTTTGGAAGGTTTATCAGCAACGGAAATTCATACAAAAATGGTGAAAGTGTTAAAGGAAGCTGCTCCTTCATTTCCAACTGTGCATCGATGGGTTTTAGAGTTTAGACGTCGTCGAAAAAGCGTTGAAGACGATCCACGCTCAGGACGTCCAAAAAGTGCATCAACACCAGCATTCATAGCAAAAGTACAGGATATGGTTTTGGAAGATCGTCGATTGACCGAGAGAGATTTAGCAGAGGCCCTAGACATCTCATTAGGCAGTGTGAGTCATATTTTACGTGAAGTTTTGGGTTTCAGAAAGCTCTGTGCACAATGGGTGCCGCATTCGCTCACAATGGAACAAAAACACGTTCGAATGCGACTTTCTGAGCAACATTTGGAGCGTTTTCGAAAGGATAAAAAGGATTTTTTGTGTCGATTCATCAATATGGATGAGACTTGGGTCTTCCATCATGATCCTCAATCAAAACAAGAGGCTAAGGAGTGGTGTGAACCAGGCACTTCGGCACCGAAGCGAGTTCGTGTCCAGAAATCGGCAAAGAAGGTGTTAGCATCAGTTTTTTGGGATGCAAAAGGGATTTTGATGGTGGATTATCTCCAAACTGGCAAAACAATAAATTCTGAATATTATTGTAACCTTTTGGATCAATTGGATGCAAAAATTCGTGTAAAAGGACCCGGTTTGCAGAACAAAAAAATCCTTTTTCATCAAGACAATGCACCCGCTCACACAGCTCAAAAAACCATCACTAAAATAACCGAATTAAAGTACGAATTGTTGCAGCATCCACCTTATTCGCCTGATTTAACTCCCTCTGACTTCTGGCTGTTCCCACACCTCAAGAAATTCCTTCGTGAGAAGCATTTTTCATCAAACGAAGAGGTTATAGCCGTCGTAGAGGAGTATTTTGCAGGCCTTGCAGAAAGTCACTTCCATGATGGGATAAACAAGTTGGAAGACCGTTGGACCAAATGTATTGATCTTATGGGAGATTATACTGAGCAATAAAAGTGATTTCACCAAAAAAAAAACGTATTTTCATTTCCGCTTTCAAAACTTTTTGAACAACCTAGTATGTACGTGATTCTCTTAAACAGGAATCCGTGTTATTTCAACTAAGTTAGACTTACCTATGGGTGATAGTTGACTCTCGGAAAAAAACATTTTTCGGTGTGTAAAAGCTTTTATGGGGGAAAGGGGTTCGGGAATATGTTTATCAAATAAATACGATACATCAATAATTATACTTTTTTTCAATTTTAAAAGTGTATTACGTTCCGTATGCCACATCAATTTATTTGTATTATATGAAAATGTTGACAAAGAAGACAAGGTTTTATTTTTGATTAATCAAATGAATTCATTATCAGACTTGTTATATTGAATAACAAGCTGGATATCAATCAAACGCTTCGGATCCGATCAGAGCCCTATCAGTGATTTATTTTGAATCATGATTTACTTATTTTCAATAATTTCAATAAATTGGTATAATTGGTCGAATTAAAATCATCAAAAAATAAATTACAAAGTTTTAAGTACTTGTTCAGCAACTTTTAATAATTTATACTTTAATTCCATAAATTTTATACAGCGCTTCAATCAATCAATATAAGTTGTTTAAATATTTCCTCGAGTTCTTTGTTAATTGTTTGAGTAATTTTAAATTTTTAAGATCGAAGTTCTGACTAATGAAAGCTAGAAAAGTTTTGATAAATTGGGGTAAAAACTTTCAATTTTAACATTATTCAACGTAATTTGAATTGCTAAACGTACTTATATTTGTTTAAACAATTAATTTTCGTTGAAATATTGCCCAATTAAAAAATTGAATTTGGTTTAAAAGTAACTTAAAGAGGTTAGCAATTGAAAGTCTTCACCAAAGTTTATTGAAAAATTTACAAAAAACTATGCTTTTCTATCATCCATCAGTCGAAAGTTACATTTTCACAATTATAAATAGTTTGAACAATTAATCAAGAACATTTCGATCGATACAATGATTCCAAAAATTAAATTATTAAATTGTATGAATTATTTTTGAATTATTATTTTGTGATCTAAAAATTATCCAAACATTTGAGAATCATTATCGAGCAAATACATCCCAAGCAGAAATTATCACATTCTGCCGATTATGACGATAGGTTAAATGTTGGTTCAACGTAGGAGATCGACTGTTGATTACCAACGTTGGAACAATGTTAGGAAACAATTGGCCCAACCTTATTCCGACTGTAGAAAAAGTAATTTTTCGATAGTGGATTTCCAAAGTCTATTCAGTATCTATTCAACCCTGGTATTCGACTATAAAAATACCAGGGTCTGTACAAAGTTTAGTGTACATCAGGCCCATCCTTCTTCCACTGTGGAAAAAGTAATTTTCCACGAGGAATGTACAAAGTCTATTCAGTGTCTATTCAGCCCTAGTAGGCGACTGTAAAATTCCAGGGTTTGTACAACTTTGAGTGCACAACAGGCCCAACCTTCTACCGACTGTGGAAAAAGTAATTTACCGACAGTGGATGTACAAGGTCTATCCAGTGTCTATTCAGCCCCGGTAGACGACTGTAAAATACCAGCGTTTGTACAACGCTGAGTGCACAACAGGCCCAACCTTTCTTCCGACTGTTGAAAAAGTAATTTTCCGACAGTGGGTGTGCAACGTCTACCCAGTGTCTAATCGACTCTGATAACACAGGCCCACAAAAAAGAAGCGGAATGAACTTTACATGTGAGTCTCAGAATTTCCCCTGGACCTCCTAGTTTTTCCCTAGCCTAGGGGAAATGTGTGAAATCTTAGAAATTTCAGTATCTGTGAAAGCAATTTTGATCTACGCAATATTAAATAAAACCATAATGTTTTCACGTATCTCAAGTCGCTTCGTTCGGATCTCACTGTAGAATTTTCCTAGAGTACCTCAGAATTCCACTAGCCTAAGGGGAAAAAGTGTTAAGCTGAGCAAAACTTTCGATTTCTGGAATGTTCTATTTTTGCGCAAGAAAGCTTATATATTTTCGTATTTTGAGATTCTGAATTCATATCTGACGTGAAAAATGTTCCACAGTACTTCAGAATTTCCCTAGCCTAGGGAAAAACCTAGAAAATTTTGCAAAAGTCACCGTAGAACCCACGTACTACACTTTTTACCTTAGACAAGGAAAGTTTCTAGGTCCTGTAGAAAAAGTCTGATGTCAGATATGAATTCGGCTACTCAAAAGACGAGAAGACATAAGCTTCTCCGTATAAAAAAAGGCTACGTGAAATTGTAACCTTCCTTTATCTTTGCACATTTTCTCTAGGCTAGGGAAATTCTGAAGTACTGTGGAACATTTTTCACGTCAGATATGAATTCAGGAACTCAAAATATGAAAATATATAAGCTTTCTTGCGCAAAAATAGAACCTTCCAGAAATCGAAAGTTTTGCTCTGCTTAAAATTTTTTCCCCTAGGATAGGGAAATTCTGAAGTACTGTGGAACATTTTTCATGTCAGATATGAATTCAGGAAATCAAAATACGAAAATATGTAAGCTTTCTTGCCCAAAAATAGAACCTTCCAGAAATCGCAAGTTTGCTCAGCTTAACACTTTTTCCCCTAGGCTAGTGGAATTCTGGGGTACTCTAGAGAATTTGTACAGTGAGATTCGAACGAAGCGACTCGAGATACGTGAAAACATTATCGTTTTATTTAATATTGCGTAGATAAAAATTGCTTTCGCAGACACTGAAAGTTTTAAGATTTCACGCATTTCCCCTACACGGAAAGAAATGAAATGTCTGCTACTGCTAACTGCAGTTAGCTGTCGACTAGTTAATTGTGATTGATAAAAAGTTTGCTGAGAGAGTTAACAGTTTGCTGGGACAGTTAAAAAATGTTAGCTGCAATCGAAGTTGAAAATTTGCATTGGACTCCTTAGCGTATTAAGAGTTGTAGCTAATCATTTGGTTGTTGCTGCTAAAACAGTTTACTCTCCTAGAAACTCTCAAAATTCGTACTCGCAGCATTTAAAATTTTGCACTGATATGTAAGAAGTTAGCAGCGGTTGCTAACGGCTGCTTAGACATCCCGCATTTTCTGTGCTGCTCATGCGCACAAAGCGCGACTAGTCAGATATTATGCTGTAAATGGTAAGTTGTACACCTGTCGCGTTGTTTTAAATTTAATTTATAAGTAATTCGACGATTCGCGTTAATTTATAATGCAAATGACTGATTTGTAACTGATCTCTGAAGATTGCATTGTAGGTTTTGTAATAGGTTCTTTATTGTGCTATTTATTATCTTCTTACTGAGGTTATCTTAATTCTAAGTGTTGTATACTTGTACAATTTTTGAAAACATTATATTGGACTGGCAAGTAAGTAGCTACTGTTCCCGGTAATGTTTCTACTTGTAGCAATAAGTTTGGTTATCAAAGCAGCTCACGTTTTATTCTTATTCTTGAAAAATTATGCTGTGATTAAGGTTAGAACTGAATCAGTTTTTTTTTTCGTTTTTAATTTTGCAGGTTACGATATGTCGCAAGAAATTAGTTGTTTTGATATAACTTGCCAGCAGACTTTTGTGAGTATAGAAGGGTTACGAGATCATTTTTTTCTTAAGCGCCCAAGTGTAACTGTATTTAAATGTAGGTTTGGAAGTTCAAAATCAATGATTTTGAGTGCTACCTCTATTTGTAGCAATTGCTAATAAAATTAACTAGTACTTCAAACGCTGTTAGAACAGGAAGATAACACGACCGATAGGCTACTGCTCACAATCGTTGTTACCAGTGCTAACGTAAATTAACTGGCATCGCTAAAGTACTGTAGCAAATAGACGTTAGTATTAGCAGCTAAGACATTCGTTGTCCGTATATCAAGTAACTTTCTTAGCTGTGGTAGCGAATATTTAGCTAATGCAGCTAATTATTTTTTTCCGTGTAGGTCCAGGGGAAATTCTGAGACCGGATTCGGATTCAGCGGCTCAAAATCCATAGGGGTAGTATACTCACATGTAAAGGTCATTCCCTTTTTGTTTTGTGGGCCTGTGTAATTAACGCTGTATATAAAATTCACTGAAAAAATGGTTAGTAAAACCAACTATTTCGGTTTGTAAAATATGCCTCAACTATTTTATTAATCAGCACAACAATTTTTTCAGTTCGTGTTACTATCCAAGTTCTTGTGTTACCAATTGAGATAGTACCAAAAAAAAAATTGTTTATGCTAATTAAAAAAATAGCTGAGGCATATTTTACAAACCGAAGTGAGAAGTTTGATACCCAAGCACAGCGAGGTCAACAATGACACGAATGAAATAAACTTTTTTCCCGTGTCGCACACGATTTTTTTTTTACTAAGGGGTCAGAAAATGGATTCGGTTGTTCCGCTCAAGACAATGAAATGCACTTTATGGCCTGCTAGTAGAAAAAATTGTTAATCTTACCAGTTTTTTTCGATGTAGTGATTTTTGATTAATTTAGGATCAGAAAATAAATATTCGAGAGCATGTGTTTGGACAAAAGTATCATTCTGATTCAGACTTTATCTTCTGATGTACAATGTAAAATTGTCGAAGGCAGAAAAATTTCCCAGAATAACACGCTCAGTAGGGAGTAGGCGGTAGTATAAAGTAAGCAGGTAGTACACATACTGTTCCCATGTATTATAGTATGCAGTAGCGGTGGTAGTATCAGGGCACTAGTGTTCATAGTAGTAGTAATCGTGACGTTTGCGTCCCTTACGGCCAGAGCCGGGGTCATAAGACAGCGCAAGGAGAGTGTGTGCCATGAATATTTAGGGCCGGGACTCCTGCAATGGAGTATTTATTCTCGATGCCGGTTTTATATCACTCAGGATACCGCAGCAGCAGCAACAGAGTCTTGTCCATCCGCCGCGCCAATACAGACCGGCATCTTTCAAAGCGCGCGGCACATCAGTTTCCCGAATAGAAAGAGAAAAACGGATAGAATGAATCGAATGAAATGATTCGACGAGCAAGCGAATTAATCGGTTCAAATAAAGGAAATCGTCAGCGATTCACCATAATGATTACGTAAACACGCAACGAGACAAATTAACATTTAACCTGATTATCTGCAGAGTAAAACTTACTGTTTTTATAATTAACTATGGGGTAGTAATCTAGATACATAGTAAAATCATCTCTTGCTTAACCTCTCCCATATGGTCGATGCGAAATTTTATTTGGTTTTAAGGCCGATTTCACATTTAAAGCCGGCAATGCCCTTTCATGTAATGTAAGTTTTTATCTTGAATACACCAAAGTTGAGTGACCCGTTTGTTTTAAATACTGAAAAAATTGTTTTACAAATGCTAGGAGGAAAAGGAATTTTGTTCTCCGTATAATTGAGCACTTTCCATTTTTGATTAATGAATTACAACTATTTTTCTATAAAATTTCAAATCATAAGCTTCCTGAATATTCGTGCGAAAATTACCAAAAAATATTGTACAGTCCATGTATTTGATTTTCTGATAGATCAAAAGTTATTAAACGTTTTTATTATTTTAGAATTATTCAGTGCGTATATCTTATAATTATTTTCAAGTATCGAATGAAATCCGTAACATTCACTTACCGCAGTCAATAATCACCTAATTTTTTATTCTATGACTGTTATGTCGACTTCATAAAGTTCATGCTTAATTGCAATCTTCACCTCGTCTAATGCATTACTATCACGCAGAACTACACTTTGCTCTGGCTGAAATACATTAAGGATCTTGCATATGCTCCTGGTCTTTCAACATATTATCGTGTTGAAATGACGAAGAGGTTAAAACCAAGCAATACCATAAATAGAACACATTAATGTAAAATAGAGAACAAATGTATTTACGCAAAGTAGTATACTGTTGATAATTAAGAATTTTTGCAAAACAAGAAATTTATTAATTAAACGATTGATAATTATGACAGATCTCAAAAAAAGTTTAATCCGAAAAATAGTCTTAGTAAATTGCACTACTTTAGGAAAAAAACTGAAAACAGTAGTAAGTACAACTATTTGCGCACATTCATAAAAATATTTGGTCAATCCATACAAAATTTGGTTGGATCAACCAAGAAATTTGCTCATTTTACGGTTGACTAATCAAACAAATATCTAAGTTGATTCAATCAAATTTTGATTCATTTAACGAAATTTTGTATGACTTAGCCAAAGATCTTCATTAGTTTAACCAAATGGTTTGGTTGAATCAAGTGAATTTTTTTCCAGATGCAGTACATTAAATAATTAGGTACACCTAGAAATTTATTTTCTCTAATTCAAAGAAAAACACAATCAAGAAATTTCTTTGAATCGAAGAAACTTTTCTTTGACCGTACAGCAATGCACAAATTTGATTGACTCAAAGAAATTTTGTTTGAATCAAAGAAAATTTTTTGTGGGTGCAGTAGCTTCTTAGTGTTTAGTTCAAATAACTGCAAATAGTAATAAATATTAAGAATGTTACATTCAACAGAAAAAAAACTTGGATTACTACTTAAATTCTAGTCAAATTAACTGAAAAGTTAGTTAAATCAATTGAGAATCTAGTAAAATCAAGTATGGCAGATTCACGGTTAATTTTGCCAAAAAAAACTAGTAATCCGGCTAAGCAACAAGTCAACTGGTTAATCTTAATAGTTTTTTCTACTAGCGGGTCATCAAGTGCATTTTATTGCCCCATGCGAGGCAAAAAAATCCATTTTCTGACCCCCTAGTAGAAAAAAGTCGTGTGCGACACAGGAAAAACATTAATTTTACTCGTGTGGTTGTTACCCTTGCTTTTCTCGAGCATTAAACTTCACACTCACAAAATAAATGTTTTTTTACCTAGTCGCACAATATACTATATCTCCAGACGGCACTAGTGAATAATAGTATATTGTGCAACTGGAGAAAAAAAAGTTTATTTTGTGAGTGTGAAGTTTGATGCCGAAGCGAAGTGAGGGCAACCATCACACGAATAAAATAAATGTTTTTACCGTGTAGCACACGTTTTTTTTACTTTTAGGTCAAAAAACGGATTTGTTTGCACCGCAGTAGACAATAAAATGCACTTTATGACCCACTAGTAGAAAAAGTTTGTTGTTTTAACTATTTTTTGTCAAGTGAATTGAAGGAATTGATTTACACTGCAACTAACGGCCTGAGCTGTCCGTGTATATTATGTAATATAATTCATATGCCTTAATTGTGAGAAATTACATTTTGTTTAATAACTCGGAATGGAATGATCCTAATTTAACATAAAAAAGTGCGAAATGCTTCATATTTCCAAGGTAAATTAATTAATTATGGCTAAGACATTTTTTTTTTGTGAGGAGAAAAAATGGCAAAATCTTTTATAGACTAATAATAATAATGTTGTCAGTTTTTATTCCTGTACTTTTTTTGTTATTTATCTGACAAATACAGTGCAATAGAAAAAAGCGCTATTTACTATTTCAAAAAATTATATTGATTCAAGAAATGGTATTTTTAACTCATTTTTTTCGACTGTACTACTTTGGTTGATTATATTGCACATATATTTTCCAGTGTAATGTTATGTAGCTAATGGATTATCATCACGTATAAACTCTCTATAAATTAAATATATAATTGATGCTCAGGCTTAATAATGAATTCAAATTCGAATTAAGCTACCCTCAATGTGATTACTCGCACTCGAGTCGTCAAAAGCGGTTAATCGTTTTTAATTTCAGTATACGCAGTATTGCGAAAGTGAGGCACGTCCCGGAGAATTAACTTCTGCGGCGAAAGCAGCAAATCGTCGCAAACTCACTATACTCAAGGCACAAATAATCGTTGATAAAAATCGCATGAAGCGAAAGGAATGTGTGTGGTGCCTGAATCTGTCGCTGCACAAAATATACGAAAAAATGAAAAAAATCGGATCCTGTGAACTCGCTTGTAATAACATGTTCATCTCATGACTATCCAATACATTAATTACAGCTCAATATATAATATTAATTACCAACCCTGTAATTTTCTTCAGATGCCGTAACATCTTAACAGAAACATATCTCTTCCCTTTCTATCTTTAAAATCTTGAGCAAGACCTTTTTGTCATCGAGCCTGTTATTTGGTTTGGCTATTAGGCTAAATGGTATGCAGGTTTAATCCAATCACTTTTTTTAGTTCGGATTTTAATAATTTAATGGTAATATAACTGCATTGGATGTATTTTTTACATCTGGGATTTTATTAATTTGTGTTATTTCGATATTACGGCAATTTCATTCATTACAAGGTAATTTCTGTACGAAGTTGTCATTCTTCAATTTTGTTTTTTTCAGACCGTTTTCATAAAGAATAAAATAATTGAAATTTATTATTATGTAATTTTCACTCAGTGTACATTATACAAATTTTTTTTCTACATCTAACATTCATAATAATTCTTTTATTTCATAAAATGGTCTTAAAAAGGGAAATACAAGAATTGGAACTATTTACATAGACGACTCCATAATACAGGTAATTGTTGTAAATTTCACAAAATTAACGGTCACTTTACATTCCTGTATGCTTGACATTAATTTTTCGAGTACATTTGTTTACTGCTTGGGGTCTTGGTTACAGAATGAAGCAACGGGTTACCAATGATTCGAAAAACAATAGAAAAGATGTAAGCCAGTCGACAAATCGTGCCACCTTTCAGTTTCATTGTGGCATTTTACATTTAATCGGCATCGACCGGATGACTTATTCTCTAAACACTTTCAGCCTCCGCTTCGCCGATCATATACTGACAAGGTCAGAGTCTGACATTTGTGGAAGTAACTTGAAACGTGGGCTTGGTATACGTGGACAGTAGTTTCTCCCTTTCAGCGACTCATTGTTTCAGGCAAAAACCTGCGCTCTTAGCTAGGAAAACGAATCAAGGATCGTCGATGATGAACAATTCAATTGAGAATATTGATTATATTGTAATTGGAAATTTTACTGTTTATGTAATGGTCTCCAGTTATGACAATTTATTTTTCATCAAATGCACAATGTATAAAGATGGAGATAATTTTCTTGAGATTGGAACAAGATGAAATAAGACTCACAATTGGACATTTCAAGTGATACGAATTTTTCAGGAAAAACTAGCTTAAATTACTTAATTTAAAATAGTTAATTTGCTGTTTTTCCATATAATTATTTTTGTCTTTTTTTATCTCAACGAATATAAAAAGTTGAAGAATAAAAAAGTCAAATATGTCACAATATATTTTAAAAGAGATTGGTAGCTTTTTGTTTTAAATAATTTTATAGGAATCAAATAGGATTCTGAGAAGGATATATTAGATTTTGGGAAAATTGTTTAAACAAATTGCCATTTCCAGTACAGGAACGGAAATTCATTAATTATATTTTTCACGCGAATATAAAATCATTGAAAATGTTAAAGTGGTGAGTAAAATATACATAAAAATGATATTTTCAAATGAAAGAGTGAATTAGTATCTTCCTTGAATACTTTGGAAGATTGGGATGCAAACACGTTTTAGGTAGTACATATAGGATCCAAATTGCAATTTTTTGACAGAGTTGAATACAAAATACCATCCCCACCCAAGAAAGGCAATTTTTAGACTGTTAAGAATTTCTTTAAATCCATCCACTATTCATTTATTGTAGTTAAAAATCCATTTGTTTTTTTATTGAAAATTCATTCAATTCGTTTGGAGTTTTATTAATTTTGGCTCAAATTTTATTGACTTTTCGGTTTAGAATTCATTCAACCACAATACTAGGGTGTTTGATATTAAAGTGATAGAATGAACAAGAATTAATTTTTTTAGCAAAAATCTAACGATCTTTCAACTTTTCTATGCCTTCCAAATAATACACTGTTAGAAATGTTCGGAAATTTACAAAATTTGTATGTTACAAAGGTAACGTAAAATTTGACGATATTTATAATGTTTTTGAATAAAGGTTTCCTGAAATGCCGAGAAATGCACTGAATTTTCTGAAATTTTTCTTAATATTATGAAACTCAACTGAATTTTCATAAAATCTACCTTAAAACTACCAAACTGTAACAGAATTTTTGTAAAATTTATCGTAAAATTACGAAACTAACAAAATTTTGAGTTACATGTAACTGCATAAAACTTCAGTTACCCAAAACGTAAAATTATTCCTGTTACAAGTGTCAGAATTTCCAATACTATGTAACTGAAAATTAAGAAATTGTTTATTAAATTTACTGAAAAGTAACTGAATTTTCTGAAACTCTATCTTAATTTTAGAAATCTTTAACTGAATAAAACTCCAGTCACCCACTGAAAAAAATTTTCGGCCGAGAGAACTGTAAAAAAAGAGTAATCCCAACTATGAAATATAGTTCGTTTTGGCGACAACTCCACCTTTGAAATTTGTCCCTACTCAACATTACAGTTATCCCTATAGTACGGTACAGTTGAAGGAATTAAATAATACTGTTCTCTCAACTATAAATCGCAGTTAAAACATCTTGTAAATGGTATCGTTCTGTCAACTATAAATTGCACTTAAAAATGATAAAATGAATATCTGGATGAAATACTAAAATTAAACCAACATTGAAACTGCAATTAAATTACATTTTAAAACAAACAAAACCTCAAGACCAGCAACTCATTGTATCATCGAATGTCCATGACCATGCGTAAAAAATGTATATCATAACGCAATATGAGATTTGTTTTGAATTGGCGCAAATGTATTTTATAGTAGCGTCAACTGCGAAGATTAGTTGGTGGCATAACGAACTGTAAAATACAGTTGGTCTGCATCTGCGAACGCAGTTACACTAACTAGAAAATAGTTGGACCAACTGCAAAATACAGTACATCTAACTGTAAGCCAAACAACTGTGTAGATATAGTTGCCACAACTATAGCCGATTTTTTTCATTGCGTGTTTCCAGAACAGTGTTTGGGAACAGATAACAATCGTTAGGGGCCATGTTTGGAGAATACGATGGATGCAGAAGCGATTCGAAACCCAATTCATGTTTTTTTGCCTGTGCAATGTTTGATGTGTGAGATGTTGCATTGTCATCATGAAAAAAGATTTTTTCTTCTTCAAATGTGGCCTTTTCTTCCTGATTTCGTTAGTCAATCGATCCAATAATGCAGCATAATATGCTCCAGTAATCGTCCTTCCTTTTTCAAGGTATTCAATAAAAATTATTCCATGTGCATCCCAACAAACACTAGCCATAACTTTCCCAGCCGATTATTGTCTTTTTGGACGTTTTGGTGCACTTTCACCAGGTTTCACCCAAAGTTATGACCCTTCACGTCATTCCGGAGTATAGTTGGTGGATCCATGTTTCATTCATCGTCACAAATGAACACAAAAACTCTTTCAGATTGAGGTTAAAATAAGCCAAATTTTGCTCCGAAGCAATTGCAGCACCCATCTTGCAGAAAGCTTTCTAATGCACAAATGTGTATGTAAAACATTGATCACACGCTTAGTTGAGATTGATACGATCTCAGCTATCTCACGCACTTTCACTTTCAGGTCATTCAAAACAATATCATGGATTTTATTGATCATTTCTGGTGTAGTGATCACATTTGGACGACCTGGACTTGATATGGTTTCTGTGCTCGTACGAGCACAACAAAATTCGGTAAACCATTTCTAAACCATTTGATACGACGGAGCAGAGTCCGAATAATATTTATCGAGCTTGGCCTTGGTTTCTGATAAGGTTTCTCCGCGCACAAAGTAGTGTTTAATCAACAAACGAAATTCACTTTTTTCCATCTTTGCAAAAAATTCGAAGGTTGGTTGCTTTCAGACACTGTAACATGTAAACTAATGAATGGATTTGGCTCAAATTTTGACAGGAGAGGTTTGAAGGATGGAACTTGTCAACAATGGTAGCCGTTTGTAAGGATACTCTAGGGAAGGATGCGACAAACCCCGTGCCTAATACGGATTGGTCGAGCGGAGTTTGTTGGAGAGTTCCGGTCAAGTGTTGAGCGGTTATGTTTTTTTTTTAGTAATTTATAACGAACGTGAGTATATTCGTTTAATGAGTATCTAATTATGACATATGCATCATAATTGATACATTGTGATGCATATTATATACGGGAAAGTGTATTCGCTTCTAAATCTAACCTCAAAACCTGCGCCTTTAGTTGTTGTTTTAGGCGATCAAGAATGCGTATGACATCACTTCGGATCCAATTGTCATGATGGAGGGGGAACATTGTCGCATCCTTCCCTAGAGGATCCTTAGCCGTTTGCTATTAGCGTCGACCTCTTATAGAAATATCACGTCAATATCAAACACCCTAGCAGTTGTATAAAATTTCAGCCATATTAGCTACAGTTTTTCCGAGAGTGCAGATTCTACTAAATGCATACATATGACATACCTTGACTACTTAAGGGGGTGTTCTCATCGAACGGTTTCAGAAAATCGATTTTTTTTTTTTCAAAGATTAGGGATCTAAGAACGATTCAAAGATGTACGACTTGTTTTACTATAGCAATTACGTCAAGAAAGTTAAACTCAATTTGTCGCTTTTTTTCAATGGAAACTTTAAACGCGTTTTTCTCAAAACTACTTTTTCCAAACTGGTTTCCACGATTTCTAAGAAACTAGTAGACGGATTTTGATAAACTTTTTTTTTAAATGTGTGGAAATGTACTCGCTATCGTCTGACGGACGTTTTTTCCCCTGTTGTTTATAACAAATGTTTAATGAATTTTGAAAGATGAAAAAAAGGTAAAAAAACGATTTTTTTTCTATAGCCCGCCATTTGAAAATTGTTATGATAAAAAAAAGCCTCCGTCAGCAATATTTAAAAAAAATCCTTGAATAATGACTAGTAAGAATTTAATGTTAGGAAATACTCGAAAACTCGTGATTTCGATGTGGGTTTTATTGGCATTGGAGTGATAAAATTCAAAGTAAGAAGCAGGAATCGAAATTCTCGTTTTACATATATCCATATATAACATAGATGGAGTATGGAAAAACAAAGGCTCGGGGGGGAAAACGATCGGTCGTGAGCGCGATGTCGCGATAAAATAGATTTTTTCCGGGGAATTCACCTTTAGCGACGATTAAGGCTGCCTTTCCTTTATAAATCCCGGTCAGAGTCATTGGAAATAAAAGGTACCCTCTTTTCCACGATCTCGACAGTCACCGTCATTAATGTCCCATACCGTACCTGGTAAAAGTTACGAAGTACTCGGGTAAGTACATACCCGGTCCTTCGATAGAGGTGAACGATACTTGAACGGAATTCAAATGAGACGCGTGTCCCAGGACAATGCATTCTTGCTTCGCTCAAGTCACGAGTATAAGAAATAAACGAAAGGAAGAGCAGAGCGCTTGGGCCTTAGATATCCGTCGATCGGTATATGTCAAGATTACGTCATCACGGTGGTCTTATTAAATCAAATTTTGATTCGATGATCAGATAAAACGTCCGGTCTTGACAGGTGGATTTGATTCTTTTTGATGAGAGAAGACCATTTCATATCAAAGATATCTTTACCTTCGAGTTCACTTCACAAGAATCTCAAACTAATCCAATCTTGAACTTTATTTTACTCAGGCAATGACATAACAAAAATATGGCTGGCCCCCTTCAGAGGCGCGAGCATTTTCTCATTGATTGTCGCGTTTCGCGGGCACCCAAGTTTATTCTTCATGAATTATTATTACAACTGAAGTTAATTTTATAATATTGTTAATGTGTATTCACTTTTAGAAAAGTTACTTTAAAAATATAATTTTCAATTTCCAGTGGTATTTTTTCTTAGATTACATGAAAAATATACATTATGTTAAACAATATTTACATAAAAATTTTTAGACGTTTTTAAAGTATAAAATTTTGCATTCTAATGTTTTTTCATATCTCCAATTAGTTTATCTAAAAAATGCAATTTGATATTTGTGGTTTTTTTCAATTTTACAAATACTGTAACTTTTGTAATGTTTGTTACATTAATAATATGTTATTGGGATAATTTTTAGAGATTTTTAAGCACTATTAGAAACTATTAGAAAGCAATGTTTTTTTCTTTTGCCTTTCGAACGTCAAGCTCTTTTCTATCCCTTTTGCAATCTAATATCACGTCTATCTTTTTCAATATTTATCTTTCTATCAAAACTTATCTTTCGTCTATCCATTTCGGTCAATAGAATAACAAAAATTATGAAAGATAGATGCGCTAGCTGATAGTAAATAATAGAAAACATTTATAGAGAAAACTTCTAATCAAATTTAAAAAATCGTTTCTTTTATCCTCCTTTGCTGAATTCACAATACAAATTTGTTTGAGGCACAAAAAATACGTTTGATAAAAAAAACCATTATCTATAAATTCGGTGCTATATTTCAAGGGATAGGCAATTGTTCTAATGATTAAGTGTTGGATACACTTGGATAGAAATATAGGAATTGTAAAAGATGGACACGTCAGGAGAATGTAATAGAATGAGAACAGGATTCAAATAATCAGAGATAGAAAAGACATGGATAGAAAGATAAGTATTTGATAAGATAGGTGCTGTATTGAATTATAAAAAAGATAGAACTGGATGGAAATAATCAGACAAAAGAAAAACCTGGATATAAATATGGGAATTGAAAATAACAGTTGCTGTAGTATATTGTGAAGGATAGAAATTGGTCCAAATGGTTAGGTGAAGGATAGACTTGTATAGAAGGCAGGAGACCAAAAATGATTGATGAAATAATAGAAAATAATTACATAGGAATTGTCTAACTTCCGAGTGTTGATAAATTTGAATAATGATCCGATGGATCATCCGAACAATTTTATGTATATTTATATTGGTTAGAAGCCAAAAAAATAAAATAATTAAAATGATCAGCTGAAGTATAAACTTGGATAGAAAGATAAGAATTGAAGAAAATAAGCATGGTAGCAGATTGTCAAAAAGAAACGAGTTCAAATAATTTGACCAAAAAAAAGACCTGGATATCTCAAAGAATAAAAGTTGTTCGAAATTATTTTGCGAAGGATAGACATGTATTTAAAACTGGAGATTAAAACTTATGAATTCAGTAATATATGTCAAAACATATAAAATACTTGGGTGAAGGAAATACTTAGATAGTAAGATGGGAAATGGAACAAATTGACATGGCAGTAAATTGTAAGAGTTAGAAAAGGATAGAATTAGTAAGATAGGGAATATACAGATAGAAAGGGATTAAAATTATCAGGTAAAGGTTATATGTGTATAGAAAAATCAAGAGAAAATTGTAAAAGCAGTTGTATAATTTAACAAATAGCAAATTATTGTAATAATTAGGTGAGGGATAGACTTGGATAGAAAAATAAAGATTAAAAATCATGGGTGCATTTTAAAAGATTGGAAATGATAGACTTGGACAGATGGAAATTTGAAAAAATATACATGACAGGATATTGTAAAATAAGTAAAAAATAACAAATAATTGACATTGATGGAGATATAAGTATTAAAAAATATAAGTGTGCTAGTAAATTAGGAAAAAAAGGATTGAAATAGTTAGATGAAAGATAGACTTGGAAATAAAGATGAAAATTGAAACCGATAGGTATATTTAAAAAGATGTAAATTGATTGGAATGATTACACAGATCTGCAAGGTTTTGTTGTTGAAAAGCTATGGGTCGTTTCCGGAGTAATTTTTGACGTAGAATCAGAATCAGCCTATCACGTCAGGATTTTGAGATATTTGAGGTTATGTGCTCGAAAAATGCGGTTTTTCGCTACTTTTGAGGTTATGTACAGGGCGCAAGAAATTTTGTTGGTTTTTTTCTTGAATCTCATCATTTACCACTACTCTTTCCCTTCAAAATGAGCTATTAAACAGTCACGAGCGATTTTTTTTCACAAAGATACGGCCATATCAAGTTTTGACATTTTTTGAATTTGTCATCTTAGAAATGGAAATGTCAATTTTATGACTGTAAATTCTTATTCACAGACTATCAAAACCCGCAAGCACAAATTTTCAAGATAAATTTTCGAATGCAAAATGGTATGCACCAAAGAGTCAATGTGAATGCTCATAAGGTTGTTCGGATAAATGTCAAAACTTGATATGGCCGTATCTTTGTGAAAAAAAATCGCTCGTGACTGTTCAGTAGCTCATTTTGAAGGGAAAGAGTAGTGCTAAATGATGACATTTGAGAAAAAAACCAAAAAAATTTCTTGCGCCCTGTACATAACCTCAAAAGTAGCGAAAATCCCCATTTTTCGAGCACATAACCTCAAATATCTCAAAATCCTGATGCGATAGACTGATTCTGATTTCGGATTCGGATTCTACGTCAAAAATTACCCCGGAAATGATCTTTTGTTTTTCAGCAACAAATACAAACCCATTATTTGCAGACCAGCGTTATAGGTGAAGGAAATTCATTTTTTTGCGTGGCTTCTAAGAAATCTTCGGATTTTCATTTTTATTTCCCAGTAGTGCATCTTACAGATCATGAATTAAAATCTTAAGCATCTTTGTTTCCACGCAATCGTAACTTCCCGGCCTCAATTACGAATCGACCAAACGTCGATTAAATTGATGATAATTATAGATTGCATTTTTCTGCAATTTACTGATCAGTTGGTCTTTAACGGTTCTGAAATTCCATACTCTATTTGGTGTTTTAAATTTTTGCGAATCAGAAAAAGAAAGATTGAAAAGAATGTTTGCGAGGAGAAAGTTTCTAATTACTTACTCACGCACTGTAATAGTTTGCTTAGATCAACTTGGTTTCCTTTAAGGTATAATAGCAGAGATTTAATTAACTTCTATTGAAGGAAAACGTATACTTTTTACAATATTTTAAATGACAATTTAGTTCGAATGAACTGATGGCTAGTTTTATCTAATGATAATAATAATTAACTCAAATGTACAATTTTTAACAGTGCAAAGTGAAAAGAAAGTCTTCAATTGGTTCCATCTGAAAGAAAATTTCGTTTTAAAATCAGCTTTTCAGTGTATAAGCGCGTAAGTTTGTCCTTTTCTGAAAGTCTATTTTTGCTTAGATCTTAAAGTCAGCCGATTTTTATGCTTGAAATAAGATTTTATTTTTAGAGTGTACAGACTTTTCAGGTCTTTGGATTCGAATACTTACTTACATTTCCAAAAATCAATAAAACAGTTACAATTTGGCAAAATTAAATAATTAACATTATCTGAATTCGTGTAAAATTCTTGGCTTAGAAGCATATCATTTTAACTTTAAATTCTTTGATTGAATTGACTAAAAAAATTTTTACCATATAATAAGCAAACTCTTTAGTCAACCCAACTAAATTTCAAAATTGTGTAGAATCTTATTTCCAGGAAAACAAATTCTAATTTTTTAATATCCTATAACTTAAAAAAATTGATATTCAACAATAAGAAAAAAGTTCAGTTGAAAATAAAAATTTCATGATGAATAATTTGCATACATCCAAAATTATTCCATGAGAAATAATCCATTTGTAAAGTAATATCATTCGTAATAATACAGCAATTGGTAATTTATAATTAAAATTTTTTCGCAATGTATCTACTTGAATACAATAAAATAAGAGATTCAGACAATACAAATTTTCAATGAATAATTAAAATTTGAAGAAGCATTTAGTGCACATTTAATATAAATTTAAGTCCGCCACTCGGTCTCAATCGAGCTCCAGATTTGTGCAAAAAAAAGAGCACGTGATGCAAAATCTGTACCAAGGACGGAATGCGGGTGGAGGCGTGACTGCAGCCAATCATGATCTCGGTTGCAAGGAGAGCGATCTTCGATCCATTTATATCGCTTCGTTTTCGTATGTACGATCTTGCAAAGATGCTTCTAGGTCATTATTTTTGGAGTAGTAGTCTTCGGATAATTTCCTGGACCACCTTGTCGATCCTATTAAAGAAATTGAATGAGTAAGAAAGAAAAGAAATAAAAGTGAGTGTAATTGAAAAGAAAGGGAGAAGAAGCCGGAGAGAGACAGAAAGAAACACAGTGGAAAGGTGACGTTGACAAAACAGGTCGGCAAGGCATGAATGTCCAACGAGCAATATACGATAGCCGATTTTTTTATTAGCGCAAAGGTAGAAAGTGCATTCTTGAAGAAATGATAAATGTATGTATCATCATATCTTCCTTGTATGTTATATGGGGTTCTGAAGTTCTCTGCCCATTACCGAGTACAAGTTCAATTAAAATAAAAAAGATTGCATCATAATTGAGTGTACTTTTTACAGATATCGTGTTTATAATAAATTAAACCTTTGCATTTTATGCAATCTTAATTTCACGAAGATGAAGTCTTGAATGTTGTATTCTTGAAAAGTAAAAATATAAGTTATGCTTCCAGTATTTCTAGGTATAATCGTACAGTAAGGAAAATCAGGAATTTAATTTCGAATTTTTTATTTTAGTAAAAATCAATCAACTAATTTTAACACAGAAGAAGCACATCTTTTCGTGGAAAAATCTTATTGAATTTTCAAATCTCAAATTACCAATCATGGTAATTTTCATTTGTTCCCCTTTTTATACCAAATTGTGTTATGTTTGAGGATAATAATTGATACTTTTATATATTTCGGGATTTAAAAACGAACAGAATCATTTACCGATTGCTTTGATAGGGATTTTTACAATAACTATTAGTTTTCTACTAATTAAATTGGCAGAAGTTATATTTGTAATAATTAATATGATAATGAAACGGCAGCCAAATAATTAAGAATGCTTTGAATTAATACCAATTCAATAGTAAAATTTCTAACCATTTTAATTGCTAGTTGCCTACTAATTCAAATTCAGAGAGTGTAAAATTTTACTTATTCAGTTAGTAGTAGTTCAGTTTCTAAAAAATTATTTGATTACTATTTGATTAAAATATGAATTACTAAAAATTAAAATAAAGTATGGAAATACTTCTACTGATTTGTTTAAGTTTTGCAATAAAAACCAAATGAATTATAAACCATAATAAATAAGTTTTAAATCACAGTTAATCAAACGTAGTTGAATCTCAAGTGATTGCCGCCACTTGAATTGACAATTGAATTAGTAGAAATCATCAGGTAAACCAGTTTGCATGACCCAAATTAGTAATTTCCCACTAATTCAGATCATGGATAATTTATTTGAACAATCGAAGCTCTACTAGTTCACCATTTTTCGCAATTTACATTACAAATCCGTATTTTATAAATGTTCAATTAGTGAGTTCACCCTGAATAAGTAAATAATGTACTAATCTCAAGTAACATCAAACTAATTTGAAAACTAATTTAACTAATTTATAATTAAAATTTCTTAATGATTGAAAGTGAACGAATTCTTGCTGATACATTAGTAAATTTTGCCCTGAATTAGTTAATATTGACTAACTCAGTTTTGGAGAGTAGACAATGTTGAATCGGACTTGAAGAAGATGCACCTAAAGTGAAATAGATCTTGACACTGTAATACAAATGTGTAGGTATCTCATAAGAGTGAATGCAGCGGCTACAAGATCGCTCAGGTTGCAGGAGCGAGGACGAGTCGTGATCTGATGTGCAAACGACGGGAGACCTTTTGCTTTCTAATCATCCTCAAGGTTAGCCCATTGAACCTACTAAGTCGAGTACTCGTATGGAGGTTAGGACCTAACTCCTTACCTCCTCCCTTCATGTAAGGGGATGACCTTAGCCCCAGGTAGAGTAAGATGTCTTTCGTGTGTCTCTTTGCTGTCGCGAGCTCCGAAGTACACGTGACTTAACTATACCGTTAAGAGTTAGGAAAGCTTCTCGTCATTGTTTCAGTTTGTTACCCAGAGAGGGAAAGGACTGTTCTTGCGTCTATTAATTACCACTCAGGGTCATCCTGGGTTACCAGATCAGGGTTACTCTTCTACAATCGTTGACAAGCTGTAACCTCAATCACTAATTCAGGACAAAGATTTATTACATTCTAGATATACGTATGTTTTCATGATCGATTATCATATACGTTTTTTTTGGTGCTAGGAAACAATTATTATTAAACAGTTACCTATTGGGGATTAGGATGACATTCTATTAGGAAGAACTTATGCTAAAACAATCCAACTCCTGAGGATTACATTTTCCAGAAGAGACGAAAGACTTTTGCAATATTTTATTTTTTGCTTAAGGCGTAACACGACTCTAGAATTTTTTGAAAAGTCCTTTGCACTTAAAGTAGCTACAAAAGAAGAAGGAGGAAATTTCAACTGTATATTCCTTAATAGTTTCTTCATCAAAGTACGAGGGTAGTCCCAGAAGTACCCGACCTAACGTATAGATGACGGTTGTTGTTAGAAAAAAGTTACTATGGTCGAAAGTACCAACCTTATAAAACATAAGTTAGAAGTTTGAAGACGCTACGTTGTTTAGTATTTCTTTGACAGCTATCAATAGTGAACGCTCTCAGTAAATTTGTAAACATGGAAAAAATTGGTTGTCGTTATGTGATACATTACTTTCACTTAAAAGGTCTTAGTCTAACCACTATCAGAGCCGAGCTAGATTCTACTCTAGGGATGTCTGTTCCTTCGTTCATAACAATAAAGTATTGGGTGCTAGAGTTTAAACGAGGTCGTACGAGCTGCCAATACAAACACCGCAGTGGTCGACCAAATAAGGTGACCACGACAGAAATGGTGAAGAAAATCCACAAAATGCTATTGGATGACCGTCGACTAAAAGTGTGCGAGCTAGCAGACATGGTAGGCATTTCAAAAGGTGCTGGACATTGCATATTTTCTGACAATTTGGATATGAGAAAGCTGTGCGCAAGATGGGTGTCGCCTTTGCTCACAATGTAACAAAAACAGCGTCGTGAGGATCTTTCAATCGAATGTTTGGCGATATTTTTCGCGTCGATCCATAACCATGGATAAAACATGGGTCCACACGGAGAAAAGTAAATCTGAATAGTTACCACCGAAACCGTAATGGTTACTGCGCTGACCGCAATTGTTGCGCAGAAATTTTGTGTCGTAGCGATTCTGCATTTGTTACTGTCTTAGCCCGAACAGTTCCTCCTTAGACCATAACCATTACTCCCCGAAACCAGAAAGTGACCTGGAGAAGCATTACTGCCTTGGCAGCAACAGTTACTCCTCTATACTGAAAGCGTTCCTACCGGCTCAGTCTAGTTGCATATAATATCGGCGGGGGTGCCACTGACTATAACAGCTGAGCGCATTTTGCCGACTTTTTCATATACGCGTGCCGTGTTTGCTATATACCGAAAACCGATATTAAAAAGATATTTGAACAGAAAACTGCGCTGGCGGAAACGTTTGCGGATCGACTGTAGTAATAGTTACTGCCAGGACCGTAATAGTTACTGCGATCCCCGTTCTGATCTCGCACCGTAACAATTACTGCGCCCTCCGGAACCGCTCACGCTTAAACAGCTAACGATACTGCTTTCTCCCGCTGCGCGAGCCGCGTGAAACTGTTGGGGTTTTTGGAGTAATCATTTTTTTTTTTTTTTTTGGTGAGGAGGAAAAGTGGCCAAATCTTTTATAGACGTTGTACAGGACTATCTTAGGACGGGGCTAGGCATACCTGTTAAAACCAAAAAACCCCCTCTCTTGAACCAATACACCGCCCGCGGAACCGCCTTTCGGCTTTAAACTTCGCGGGCAGTTGGTTCCAGCTTAAAGTCGCGTACGATTCTTCCGTCATCCGTTCGTCCGGGACTCCCATCCGTGGACACACGCCCGTTAGGCAGGCCGACTAGCCGCGCCAACCAGGAGAGGTTACGGGTAACCATTAAAGGGGGTTTCTACTTTGTTCGGCCGAAAAAACGTGCTTTTTTTAGAAATTTTTTTTGGCGAACGTATTTAAGATAAACACTTGAAAATTTTTTTCAGTTGTAGGTACAAGTTTATTGTACAACTACAAAAAGTTTTTAGTAGAAATATGCAAAGGGGGGGGGGGGGAGGAGGGCATTGAGCAATGGCGGCGCGCCGAACGAATTTTTCCCACTCGCGGATTATGCGATTTTGAATGAAAAACTCGATTTTTGCCCACTTTTTTCGATACAAATTGTTATGTAAAATGAAAAATTGTTAATATTTACTGAAGATTCTAGTACGAGCCATAGCTAAGCCCTTGATACACGACTGTTAAAAATTTCGTGGCCATTGTTCAACTCGTCTGGCTTAAATCACTTCTGCAAGGCCAAAAGATATAGTTTTGAAAAAAACGCGTTCAAAGTTTTGCTTCAGTATAAAGTGAAAAAAAACTTTTTGTACTTGTATAATAAACTTGTACCTACAACTAAAAAAAAATTTCAAATATTTATCTTAAATACGTTCCCCAAAAAAAATTTCTAAAAAAGGCACGTTTTTTCGGCCGAACAAAGTAGAAACCCCCCTTAAGGTTTACTTTTCTCCGTTCATCACCTCACACCTGAGACGAAGGAACAGTCAAAATAATGGACTGAAAGGGGCGAATCGGCTCCAAAGAAGGCGAAGACACTTCCATCTGCTGGCAAGGTCATGATATCAGTATTTTGGGATGCACGTGGAATAATTTTCATTGATTATATTCAAAAATAAAAACTATCAACGGCGAGAACTATGCGCACTTATTAGCATTTGAGTGATGAAATCAAGAAAAAATGTCCGCATTTGGTGAAAAAGAAAGTGTTGTTTCATCAAGACAATGCACCAGTTCACACATCCATTATCGTAATGGCCGAAATCAATGAGTCCAGTTGAAATTGCTTCCTCACGCACCCTATTCGACAGATTTAGCCACCTCGGATTATTTTCTCTTTCCAAACTTGAAAAAATGGCTCGGTGGTTAAAGATTTGCCAACAATGAAGAGGTGAAGTCTGCGATTAATGCCTATTTCGAGGACATCGACGGTTTTCACTACAAACAGGGTATCGAAGGTATTGAACATTGCTGGGAAAAGTGTATTGGGATAAAAGGAGACTAATTTGAGAAATAAGGGTATTTTTTCCAAATTTTTTGGGCTTTCTTTGTTAGGTTGGGTACTTCTGGGATTACTCTCGTACGTAGAAATCGTTAGACTACGGATAGGTTTGGATAGGAAGATAGAGATTTAAAAAGCTGGGTACGTTGGTATATTTCAAGTGATATAAAAGGACTTTAATAATAAGACACATGAAAGATTTGTATAGAAAGATAGAGATAGAAAAGGATAGTTGCAGTAGTATGTTTCAACAGATAAAAAATTACTGAAATAATTTTATGAAACATAGACATGAATAGAAGCATTTAGATCAAGATAGACAGGTGTGGCAAGCGATTGTAAAAGAGATAGAAAAGCATTGATGTCGAAATTTTAACGGTAGAAAAAGATTGTCGCGGATAACTGGAAAATGGAAATGATTGATATGGATAAACAGAGGACACAAAAAGATAGACGTGTAAAAGTTGAATATAGAGAAAGACAGAAACTTTGGAATTAAAAATCATGAAGTTTTATTATACATAGAATAGATATAAATTGATATAATATATTATAAATAAATTAGATTCCAAAAATCGAATAGATAGACATTATGCATATACATTATACATTTTAGATATAATTCCTACAAAACATCACATTGATCACAATATAAGTTTAGTCTACGAAATTTGTGTTGCTTATAATCGTAAGTATTAAGGACTCTGGGGTACGAGATGATCAGTTGCAGGTAAAAGAATAGATGGTAATCCAACATTAGATTTAGCGCGGTTCAGGGTATAAGTAAATGCTTTAATTTATTCGAAACACCTCGGTTATTAATCGCCAGCATCTGAGATGCGAGGTGAATCCTCTTACGTGGGTACAAATAACGAACATGCCCCGTGTCGAGGGAGACGAGGCACGAGGTGAACCAGAGAAATGTTTTAAGCGAGCCACTCGGAGCACCCACGCTCATCTGTGGCAACAGACGCGCCGACACGCGTGCACACGCCGGGCACCTTATTTCAACCATAAATTAATGTTCTGTCTTCGCTGGATGCATAATTTTGCGACTCGCTCTCTGTCCCGAGCATCAAAGAGATATCCTCCTGGCAATGACACGTAACTAGGGATCTAATGGCTTCGCGAACACGAAACACAGTGGCTACACCTCCCAAACAACACTAAAAATTTAATCAGCTCCCACCTTCCTTGATTATCTCCAAACTTCAAATATTTTCACCCCTAAAAGAATAATGGGTTCTGAAGATGAAATCTGTGAATAAAATATATACATTTCTATTTTAGGATACGTTCCCGTCAGGTGTCCTCGTAGATAATTCCAAACTTTCATATCGCAGTAATGCAAATTGAATTCAAATTTTAAGAATTTAAAATCCTTCTGTCGAAAAAGAGACGCTTTCGACTGTGCCGGGATTCGTGCCCGGGTGGGACGTATCCTATCTGATACTTGGCAAGTGATTCTCCGATGATATAGACTGGCAAAAATTTCGAACTCAAACATCTGATTTGAAATTATTACAGCCGTAAGGCAACGCCATTAGATGATATAAAAAGAGGTCATCGAGGAAGAGATGTTGGACGCATGTATAGCTCAGTTGGTTAGAGCAGTCGACCGGCAATCGAAATACCCGGGCTCGGATCCCGGCAAAGTCAAAAGCGTCTCTTTTTCCACAGCAGCATTTCAAATTTTTTAAATTAGATGTTATATTTACAAAATATGGACGAGCATAAATGCATAAATTTACAAGTCAATATCAGTCAAGCAAACTTATCTTCGATTACACAATAATTTGTTTACTATTAAATTCTTTGCCTCAAATTCAAGCTGATCTTCAGAAATATAAATTTTTCAATTATTTCTTTCCATAACCAGAAAAAAATTTCACTTAAACCATCCAAGCCATTTTGTTAAGTGAACCAAGATCCTTGGTTAAATCAAACAACATTTTGTTGAATAAATGAAAATATTTGTTTGAGGACATGGATCAATCAGACCACGAAGTTGTATGAAACAAAATCTTTGGATAAGTAAACCAAAAATTCAGTTAATCATTAAATAAGCAACTGTTACATGTTGTACCAAAAACAAGATATCATTTCTTAATAATTTTCAGTGACATCTTACAGTGACGGTTTAAGTAGGTTTAAAAAATGTTCCCTGATTGAGGTTGTTAAGATTCTTATATTTGACCGTACCTCATGTCGTAAATTTAATGTATAGTACAACGCTTTGCGCACTTTCCAGATGTGCATATGTGTGTGTATGCACGTGCAAAGGTCACGTTGGTTTATCTGTAAACATGATAACTGAAGAATGGTTGGAGATATATACTTATTAAATTTAGAGGACTCACTTTAATCACTAGTATTCCGAAATACATAAAAGGATTTCTGAAATCAAGGGGGGAAATCCATTTAAAAACTGAAAATTTATATGATTTTCTAGAACTTTTTTTGAATGGGAAAAAAAAGTTGTACATTCTTGAAACTTTATTATTTATTTAGATATATATAAAAGAATAATCAAGATTATTCTCAGTGAATTGCCTTCAAAAATGACGGCGTGATTGGAGTGTGAATACCATAGGTTTGCGCGGGAGAAGAAAAATGATGTGACGCATACCGCCTGTTGCAAGCTTCTAAAACTTGAAATCAAAACTTATTATTAATACCAATAGTTGGCTGACCAGTCTGAATATAATTTAAAAAATTAAAAATTGCAATATTTATATGCGTTTGAAATGAATATTCAATTTTTAGGCTTTTTTTGGCCTTTTTTGCAACAAAAAACTATTTTTTTTTGTGTTAAAAAAAAAATAAGGTTCATGGATAAAGTAATAATGTTATAAAGATGTGGTACAAATTTCAGAATGATCGTTTAAATAGTTTTTGAGCTACACCTTACACCAGTTTTAAAAATCACGTTTCGAGAAAAACGCGTTGAAAATTTTGACTTGGGAAAACTGCATAATTGTTCCAACTCACCCGCTAATTAGTGATTCCAGAGCCATATTATAGTCCTCTGCTTCCTCATAATACGCATTCTGTTCAATAAGTTTATTTTTCCAAGCTTTTCGGGCTTCTTTTGTCGACAAAAAGTTGCATCGCCCCTGACGACGCAGCCGGTGATCGTCGACTTCTTCAGCGTATTTCAAGCTTTGGCTGCCTATCAACAGCTGTAACTTTCAAACTACTTCGAATTTCGATTTAAATTTTTTGGATTGCATTCTATAAATGCTAAGTTAAGATTTTATGAAAAAAATGCATTTTTTATAGCAAATAACAATTTTCAAGTTTCATAAGAGAAATGACTTATTAGTGAAAAAAAACTATATTCTTATCAATGCCAGAATATTGCTTTCTTTATTGGTAGAAAATTCACTGTAATAAAAATCAAATTTCTACTTTGAGAAAGCTCTATACATACGGAATACTGGATGTACGATTTTCTTAGGCTTATAAATTTTTTTGTGATTTCCCCGAAGACTTATTTTTCTGGAAACGTTACACACCAAAAAAATATGTATAATAAAATGGACAATAGTAGAGCAGTAAAAACAAAAGTAGTAGAAAATACAGTTTTATAATCATTATAACTATTTTTGAAAAGTGTATCACACTACTTCTGAATACATATTGAGTATGGTTATATAATAATTACTACTATTTCTACGCTATCTGATTGGGACATAGTTATATAATTAAAAGCCCTGCAGTGATGCAATTCAATTATTGAGCCAAATTTGAAAAGTTGAGGCCTATCACTTTTTCTACTGAGTATGAAATTAAGCTTTTGGTTACACTGAAAAAAAAACCAGGATCAAGATCAACCAGATTCTTAGTTAATTTAATTTTAAAAAAACTAGTAATCCTGCTAGCCAATCAGTCTAGTTGTTGATTTTCCTACTTATTTTCGATGTGCAGCGTAAGTATATTAGCGGGATTACTGCAATAGTTTTTCATGGTTTTTTTTTCGTGGTCAGGGGAGGTAGAGAATGTATTTACACATGTTGTGTCGAACTTGTCCGAAGCAATACCCACTAAAATCAAAACTCCCCTCTTTTCCCACTAGCTCATGGCCCCGGAACCGAGTAAGGTTCAAACTCCAGGATCATGTTCTATAGGTGCTCTACGCCGAGTCTCGGTATTCTGATTTACTGCTTTCTTAAGTTCGCCACCATGTGGCCAAAACCAAGACAACGGTAACACCGATTTACCTCCATCTTTCGGCGGACTCGGCAGGAGACCCACTCGATTTTTATGTGGGTCGCCTAGAATAATTTCGAGTCTCGCGCCTCCTCCAGAAGCACATATGCCTTCCAGTTGTATGGTCTCTTAGATAGGGACACCTTGAGTTCTGACTTTGAACCATGTTCAAAGAAGCCTCTTACAGCATCTTCGACATCCTCGGCTTCAATGATGGGTTCTATGGCAGCGATCTCGACCTCGATCTTGGAAGTGAGGAGATGGACAATTCCACTTGCACCCATAACCTCTTTAAAGGCGGTATCTAGCAGTCCTCTGCCTTCTTCGGAACATTTCAGTTCCACCAGCAGATCCTTAGAGCGCGTCTTCCTGATTCCCCGGACTATGAGGCCTAGTTAAGTTTGACGCGCTCATTGAGGTCTTTTGAAATGGCCAGGTAGCTGACTCTCTTAGCGGGCTTTATTAGCACCGTTTCTGAGCGGGCACGCTTTCGCTACTCCAATTTCTTAGCCTTTGGTTCAGGCTTTTGCTTCCGGAGGTTCTTCCTGGTTGGAGCCTCCACCCATTCCTCTTCCTTTGTGGAGGCTTTAGGCCTCTTCACCTCCGGCTTCTTGGCTGCAGTGTTTGTAATATCACCTTCGTGATATCGTCTCTAATTGGTAGAAACATGCTTTTTTTTATCCTGCAAAATTGATCCATCTTTTTGACCATTTCCTCAATCGTGAAAACATGTTTCATCGCAATCTGAAGCGTCGCGTACAGGCAGTCTTTTTGCCCCCTCGCGTCAGACCTCTCACTGTAATCGGGCTCCACCGTTACTTCCAACTTTCCTCCGAACAATTCCAATATTAGTAATAACTCTTTATGCCCACAAAAATACCAACAAAAAGTTTGTCTTCCCTTTTCAAATAATAGTTTTATAACATTATCAAAAATTTTTAAAAAATATAACATTTCTACGATTCCGTTAATGGAAAAAAGTTTAAATTCAATTAATAAATTAGGAAAGGATTTCACAGCAAAATGGTAACAAACTAACATTGTTTATAGCTACAAGTGTCATAACTGTCCTGCCATATATATAGGTGAAACGAAAAGATCTCTAAAAACTCGTATTAATGAACATAAAAACACCAAAAATAGCGAATCTGTTGTATTTAAACATGGGGCTGAATTTAATCACGAGTTTGATTGGGATCATGTAAAAATTATTGGTTACGAATCTGGTTATAGAAAAAGATTAACATCTGAGATGATTCATATAAAATGCAACAAATTTAGTATCAACAAAAAGGAGGACATATTTACTTTAAATAGAATTTACTTCCCATTATTAAAATTATTAGATTCGTGATTGAATTTAGGTTTGAATTTCTTACGCATTGGTTCTTATTTGTGTTAATTTCTTCGTTGTTAGCTTATACTATAAACTCTCATCGATGTATTCCTTTAGTTTACAAACTCTGTTTGCTCGTTTAACACTTATTATAATGACGGACTCAGCTTTTAATTATTAACGTTATGTGACTTTTATAAATTATTTTAACTTATTTATTATGGTAATTATTGTCTGTTTTCTTATTATTTATTTGTTATTGGTTTCATAAGATGTGCTTTTTTCAAGTGTTTTCTGTGTTTTTCAATAAAGCTTAAGCCTGATGAGGTTAGCGTACTCATGCTAACGAAACGTCGCACTTGACAACGCAACATTCTGTCTTTCTGAGATAATTAATTTGGCATGGGGTCAGACGTTTAAGCATGTTTCTATGTAATAATTATAGAAATTGGTAAAGGCAAACGTGAGTCCAGTATTGTATTAATCCGTAAATGTTATTTTTCGCGTTTTTATGATTAGAAATCGGTTTGCGGTACTGCCTTAAAATAATTAAAGCTAATACGAGCGATTCCAGTATTTTACTAATTCATAAATGTTTTTTTCGCATTCTAGGATTAAAAAATCATCTTGCGGTACTGTCTTAATATAATTAAAGCTAATACGAGCGAGTCCAGTATTTTATTAATCCGTAAATGTTCTTTTTCGCGTTTTTAGGATTATAAATCGGTTTGCAGTACTGTCTTAAAATAATTAAAGCTAATACTAGCGAGTCCAGTATTGTATTAATTCGTAAATGTTATTTTTCGCGGTTTTAGGATTAGAAATCGGTTTACGGTACTGTCTCAATAGAAATACAATATCTCAAATGTACTGGCAACAACGTTTTTTACGAGTATATCATACACGTGAATTTAAAATAATCGTGTTTACAGGATTAGTAACTGTATTACGGGATTGCTTTTACTATAAATACAATACTTTCGAGAAAGTATTAGTAAAGAAACGTTTTTTTACACGTATATCATACATGTTAATTCAAAATAAACAAAAAATTCAATATCATTCTTTTCTATCAAAAAATGTTTTCGCTCGCGATCATCTTAACGCCTGTACTATAATATGTTCAAGGGAGTGTTTCTGTACCGATTTGAGTGACTTTTCTGACGAATTTCTTCGAACATGTGGTATGGGGTTTGCTTTCCTCGAACGCTCGAGCACATAGAAATCTCGAGTGTCCGGGACATTGAAAAGATTTTTGAATGTGCATACTCTTTGGAGTTGTAACCTGACTCTTCATAAAAGTTTTCTCCTATACAGAAAACTCTCAATATTTTCTAAATCAGTTTTCTCTCTGTCTTGAAACGGAGTGGCAGACTACCAAACGGTCTGTCGACTCCGTGCTCAAAAAAGGAAGAAAATTTTTTTTCCCAAATTCAAATTCTACCGGTTTAAACTCACCCTTAACTTCTCGGTTTCGTGCGGGTGTGTGTTGTGCTGTGCGTTCTTCATCGAGGGCTCACAATTGGATTTATATTCTGTGCTTTTTTTTTGCAATTAATTGTGGTTGTGTGCCTTTGAGGTGGTGCGTTCCGCAATTCACATTTTCCCCGAATCTGACAGGAGAGGACTTCTGTGTGAGGACGGTACTGGAAGGTCTATTCGCATGTTCTAATTCTATTTTTTATATAAATTTATTTTAAATAGACAAAAAAAAACAAATCAAAAAAATAACTATTAAGTTGCATGGATTTTGCTTGCTTAGGTTATAATTACTATTTTTAATGCAAATTAGAATTGTAGGCACTGAGGAGGGCCACCATTTGTGGCCGAAACGTTTGCCTTCACCAATTTCTATGATTATTACATAGAAAACTGCTTAAACATCTGACCCCATGCCAAATTAATTATCTCAGAATTATCACTGTGGGTCAATAAAACAATGAACATGTGCGGAAACATGTCACGATATAATTCTGTCTATCGTTTCTTCATTTTATACCCTGACTGATCGACACAAATCTTTCTAAGAATTAACCATGGAGGTTAATATTACTGATTCTAAAATATTTATTTTATGGTTTTGTGTTTTATTAATTAAACAATCATGTGTACTAGTCATAGTTACTATATGAATTTTCTCAGAATATTCTGGAAAAACAGGAAAGTTATTTTTAAATATAAAAAACGCTTGAATGAAAACAGAAATGCACAACATGAATTTCGATTTCTCCAAGTTTTTTTTATCACTAAGTGGGTCAGTCGGGTGGAAAATTAAGTATAAGAGACTGAGAAATGTATGAGACTTTTACGTGGTGAAGTTTCGCAAGTGAAGATGGGTCCAGCTATATGTCGTTCCAGTTTATTCGATTGTAAACATCCCAAGAGCGGTTCGTGTCCCCGTTCGCTTTTGAGATTCAAGTACCGATAAATAGCCAACATGTCACACTGAAAGTTACTCTCGGTGCTATACATCCTTGTAATTATCGTTAATATAGCGCTTCAGTACCTGAAGATTGAATAAATTACTTTTCGTAAGCCAATTCGTCGATGGCCCACCGTGAGAATGTTATTAACTTGCATCATGTATTATATTTACATTTCTGGAATTTTAATTGTCATATAGATGCGTAAAAAGGGTTGAAATTTTCCAATACGTTTCTGTACATTTTTAAATGGAAATTTTAAAAACATTCAGTTGTAGCAAGAATTATTATTTGATTTGAAGTGTTTGAAGTAAACAGTAATTAACACAATACAATTCGCTAAATGAACTATATGATATTATAGTTATATGAATTAATTATTTGTTTTATGTGAACTGCTTTTTATCTTCTCGAATTTATTCCAAATTATTCAAGTATGGCCCCAATCTACCGGAAGCCCATATACCGTTAAATCTTTTAATCCTCTCAATTTGAAATTAATTCGTATCTAAAAAAAATGAATCTCTGAAAGAGGAAAGTAATTTACATTTTATGTAAAGTGATACTTTATATTTCTAAAAAAAATTGATCTTTAAAGACTTCTGGTTTAGAAAAAGGTTTAGCTTTGAAAATAGAGGTTTTCAAACCTAATTTCTGCTGACGGCAAATAATTACAATGATTTATTTCAGGCTTTATTAATGAGGCAGCATTAATTAAGCATCAATCAAGTGATTGGCACGAAAATGTTGCAGAATTGTAAAAGCAATTAATCACTTTGGTCTGTAAACGACTCAATCAAATATACCAAAAAATGCATGACAGTGATGATTAAAACATTTCAGTAATTAATTAGTCGAATAACGTGATTTTTACCAAATGTGACTGTATCCATAGGTCTGATAAGAAAAAACGCAAGCTTCAGTCACGAGCGTTACTGCCACTGCATTTTTTCCATTAGGTTAACCGTTTAATTGCTAAGTTTTTTCTAGTAGTTTCTTTAATTCAATTTATAGCGAATCGAGCTTAGCAGTCACCAAATATTATATATAGCAAAAAAATTGTTAGCCATTTCTATATTGTCAATAATTTTTTACATACATTTCTGATAATTTCTTTTGCAAATAATAATACGTTAATCTTTCCAGAAGCTATGCACTTTTTAAATTGCTCGTAGTGGTCAGTCACAATTGTAATGTAATTTTTATGTAACAGTTCTGCAAAATGTCGTCCCATTAGTGTCACAGTTGCAGAATAATATACGTTTTGTGAATGTTCTATAATTCCTGCATAAGGTTTCTTTTTCAGTAACTGTGACACTTATAGCATATTTATATAAAACTGTAATGTAACAATTTCGTAAAATTTGCCAATAAACACTGGGTTTTGACATATTTATACCACTGACTAATAAAGGATCAACTCTTTCACGGCTAAATCATTTCTGCCAGTTCAAATTTTGATGATGTCTGTAATAAGATTTTTTTTGAGGTCACTGAATACAAAGCTTGAGCCAGGGTTCAAAAATTCCAAATAACGGATCCAATTTGGCAGACATAAAACGTTAAAACTAAGCTAATCGACTTCAAGTCTGATACTTCGAACTTTAAAATGGCGGATCCAATATAGCGGACCTGAAATTTTAAAACTGAGCTAACTGAATTCAAATTTGTTACTTGGGGGGTTTTTTGGGTCTCTACTAGGGTGTTTGATATTGAAGTGATATTTCTATGAGAGGTCGCCACTAATAAGAAACGGCTATCATTGTTAAGAAGTTCCATCCTCCAAACCTCTTCTGTCAAAATTTGAGCCAAATCCATTAATTAGTTTAAATTTACAGTGATTTGAAAGCAACCAACCTTCGAATTTTTTGCAAAGATGGAAAAAAGTGAATTTCGTTTGTTAATTAAACACTACTTTGTGCGCGGAAAAACCTTATCAGAAACCAAGGCCAAGCTCGATAAATATTATTCGAACTCTGCTCCGTCGTATCAAATGTTTTAGAAATAGTTTACCGAATTTTGTTGTGGTCCTACGAGCACAGAAACCATACCAAGTCCAGATCGTCCAAATATGATCACTGCACCAGAAATGATCAATAATATCCATGATATTGTTTTGAATGACCCGAATGTGAAAGTGCGTGAAATAGCTGAGATTGTATCCATCTCAATGGAGCGTGTGGTCAATATTTTGCATACATATTTGTGCATTAGAAAGCTCCTTGCAAGATGGATGCCGCGATTACTCACAATCGACCAAAAGCGTATTTGTGTGACCACTTCGGAGCAAAATTTGTCCTATTTAAGCGCTATACGAAAGAGTGTTTGCCTCGATTTGTAAAGATGGATAAAACATGGATCCGCTACTATACTCCGGAATTACGCGAAGGATCAAAGCAGTGGGTTTAACCTGGTGAAAGTGCGCCAAAGCGTCCAAAAAAGCAACAATCGTCTGGGAAAGTTATGGCTATTGTTTTTGGGATGCATTTACTGGAGCATATTATATTGCATTATTGGATCGATTGATTGACGAAATCATGGAGAAACGGCCACATTTGAAAAAAAAATTCCTTTTCATGATCACAATGCACCATCTCACACATCGAACATTGCACAGGCAAAAAAGCATGAATTGAGTTTCGAAGTCCTTCCGCATCGACCGTATTCTCCAGACCTGGCCCTAGCGACTAATATCCGTTCCCAAATATCAAGAGATGACTGTGTGGTAGGCATTTTCAGCCAAACGAAGAAATTGAATGGGAAACATAAGGGTAATTTGGAGGGTTCGACATATCGAATTATTTGGAAGGTATAGAAAAGTTAAGAAAGTACATTGAGAAATAAAACTGATATTTGCCAAAAAAATTAGTCTTGTTCATTTTATCACGTCAATATACAACACCCTAGTAGTTACAAATTAGCAGAGATCTGCTGCGTTGAGAATAGTTTCAGCATATAGAACTGTCTCGACGAGTGCTGTGTTGGTCCTGGCGAGCGTCCCGCCAATAGATTTATTGGCGGAGGAAAGGCAAGAGACCTTTCAGTTCCGCAAGGAGCTTACCTGTACCGACCTGCAGGAAATCGCTCGCGCGAAAGAGACCATCCGCAAGGATGGAAGGCACAGACTCGTCGAGAAATGGCAGATGAGATGGCATGGTGAGTAGACCGGGAGATGGACCTACCGCCTGATCCCGGAGCTCGCCACCTGGCTGAACAGAAAGCACGGAGAAGTCGGCTTTTATTTGGCGCAAGCGCTCTCAGGCCATGACTCTTTTAACGCGTACCTGAAGCGCTTTAAGAAGAGAGACGAGGAGATGTGTTATTACTGCGATTCCCCGGTGGATAATGCAGAGCACGCACTCTTCCTCTGCGCCAAGTGGGGCGCGGCAAAGGAGGCCCTCAGTCAGGCAGTGGGTGCCGAGCTCACTCCTGACACGATGGTCTCTCTGATGCTCCAGTCTGAGCGGTTTTGGACGCTCATCGAGTCATTCGTCACACTTGTGATGAGGACGAGAGAGCTCGATGGGCGTCGGGAGCGAAACAACGAGGAGGGCCAGTAGAAATCGCAGCGGGACCTGCACCGGCGGTCCTACGTCCTGGGTGGACTTGGCTGTCCGCGTCGTTCGGGGGAGGAATCTCTTTGTGGCTCCCCTGGCTGGCGCTGCTAGTCGGTTTGCCTAACGGGCGGGTGGCCGCGGGTGTAGGTTCCGGGTGAACGGATGACAGAAGAGTCGTACGCGACTTTAAGCTGGAACCAACCACCCGTGAACTTTAATGCCGAAAGGCGGTTCCGGGGGTGGTGTATTGGTTCGAGAGAGGGGGTTTTTGGTTTTAACAGGTATGCCTAGACCCGTCTTAAGAGAGTTCTGTACAACGTCTATAAAAGATTTCGCCATTTTTCCTCCTCACCAAGAAAAAAAAAAAAAAAGAAGTAGTTACAAATTCGAAGACAGAGTCTCAACATTAAAAATGATGGATCCAATATGGAGGACCTGAAATTTTAAAACTGAGATAATTAACTCCAGATTTGGTACTTGGGAGTTCTTGGATTCGCTAATCACGAATCCGAAGACAGAAACTTGAAATACAAAATGGGAGATGCAATACGGTGGATCTGAATCATAAAACGGCGATTCAAATTTCCCAGGTGAACCTTTCGGAAGTGTTTTCTTATTTTGAAAAACGGGACCATTAGGCACTTGCAATGATTGGGGAAGAGACAAGGAACGAGTCCTGAAAACTGTCTGCTTGATTAGGAATCAAAGACTATATCGTGAAGCATATCTGTTATGGTGCACTTACATATGCATCCTTTGCGCACGTTATCTATTCGCAGGTAACGTGTCAGCATCCAAGTTATACGAATACTGCGGTTTCGTTCGCAGGCACCTTGTTATGTCGCGCACCTTTTATCTCGTGTCCTGTGGTGACGAAGCTCACCTGTCAGTCACGTATTACCTGGAGACATAGAATTTGATTTAATCTTTTCAGTTTGCCTACAGTTACTAGCTCGCTGGTACATATGTGTCGCCTCTTGTTGCACCCTGCGTCGCATCTTGACTTTTCAAGCGTGCAAATACCATATGTGTATTTTACGAGCAGCCAGTGACACTGATAACTCGCTAATTCTTAATAAATGCGCTGCCATTCGAGAAGATGGAAAGTGATCCTTTCAATTAATTGGACACTAACAGGTCAGATTTATGTAGTTAGAAGGGAAGAGTTTCGAAAAAACTTGTTTATGCAATTCAGTATTTGCTTGAGAGGTTATTTATTCTTCATTAGGAAATAAGCAAACAGAAAATACATTCAATTGATTATTCAATTTTTTCATGTAGAAACACTATTTTATGAGCTCTGAATATATGTATATCGAAAGACGGATTAATTTTCTATTTTATTCATTTCGTAGGTGTTTAAATCATAGTAATTGAAGTCAGCACATATGGTTTAGTTCTATATAATTAATGAAATATTACCGACATCGTAGTTTTTCCTTAATTAGGTATTTCAGTTAAGTTGTTAGTAAAATATTTATTGATTTGAATAAAATTAATTCAGGCACTGAAAAGTTCACTTGTTACTGTGAAGAATAAATAGAGATATAAATCACGTTGATTTGGTGAAATTTTAATTACTTTATTAGTTAGTATACATTAAAAGCTAATCTCATCTTTAGGTTGAAAATTTTTTCATAAAAGATGAATATTTCCAATTAAGAATAAATTTCAAACTGAAATAGAAAGTTTCATTACGAAATAGTATTCAATATAAAATACCAATCTTCGGAAGTAATAGATCATCCATTTCAACTAGATAAATAATAACAAATTGAGAATGAAATAATCAAAAAGTTAAGGTAGAATAAAACATAACAGAAAGGTGAATGGGCAATTTTAGTGCCATAAAGTTCTGCATTCGGTGTTACTATTGCGATAATATCATTATGATAGTTATAATTAAGTGCGATAGTCCGAACTTTCTATCGTCGTTAATACTCTTGTCTTGAGACTCTTGAGTAAAGGTTAACGCTTCTGGGCGCACGATCTTCGTATCGAGGTGGATCAGCAGGACATTTAATAGGCCAAGCACGTTGGAAATCGCTATCGGGAGACAAACATTGCGGCCATTGATCGTCGAATCAGGGCCATCAATTCCCTGGTGCGTGTGCTTCGCATCAAAGCGACAAATTAGTGTTACATTCCTGTTGATTAATTTATGCCGTCCACTGCTTTTGGCTAGTCGACCTTGCACTTCATTTCGAGGACGCAATGTTTCATAGTGGGTAAAGAAACAATTCCTATAAAACTGAATCTCATTCACCAATGAATTTTAAAGTAAGGCTAGTATGGTACTAAACTGGAAATTTCTCAAAAAGTTTTCATTTGGAATATAGTGAACATTATTAAACTTACATTGACCAAGAACTTTGATTAAATTAAACGAAACTCGATAAGATCAAGCAAAATTTGGTTCAATTAACAATTTTGTCATTGTGAGAGCATGTCTGACTCTTATGTATGAAGTTAATACTGTTTCAATTTACATTAACTGCAATTATAGTAAAATCTATTTTACGTGCTGCTCTATTCTGTATTCGTTCTGTTCTGTGCTGTATTGTTGTTTCACTTTTAAAGAGCAGGGACCGTAGTAAAGACACTTTTCTGTGTTTGAATTATTGTTGTTTTTCTCTCACACAGTAGCGATTGTGGAAAATTGAAGTTATGATTGTTTCCCTAGGAGACAGTAACAATTATAGAAAGATCTTTTTTTTATACACTATACTATTGCTGATCCATTTCTAAACAGTAGAGACGATGGTAAAGACACTTTTCTATGTTTTTTTTTCATTGCTGTTTCTCTACCATACAGTAGCGATTGCGCAAAATCCATCCTTAAGATTAAAGATATTATTTTTCCACTTTGACGCTGCAATAATTAAAGCAGTCTCTTTTTATACACTGTAATATTGCTATTTCAATACAAAACAGTAGGGACTGTTGTAACAAAACTTTTGTGTGTTTGAATTATTGTTATTTTTCTCCCATACAGTAGAGATTGTGGAAAATTACCCCATAAGATTAACGTTATATCTTTCCTACATAGAGATACCATCAATCACGGAAAGATCTTTTTTTGTACACTATACTAATGCTGATCCATTTCTAAATAGTAGAGACAATGGTAAAGATATTTTTTTATGTTTTTTTTCCATTGCTGTTTCTCTACGATACAGTAGCGATTGCGCAAAATCCATCCTTAAGATTAAAGATAATATTTTTCCACTTTAACACAGCAATCAGTACAGCAGTCTTTTTTTATACACTGTAATATTTCCATTTCAATATAAAACAGTAGGGACTGATGTAACAAAACTTTTGTGTGTTTGAATTATTGTTGTTTTTCTCTCATACAGTAGAGATTGTGGAAAATTTACCCATAAGATTAAAGTTATAACTTTCCTACATAGAGACAGCAACAATTACGGAATGATATTTTTTTTATACACTATACTAATGCTGATCCATTTCTAAACAGTAGAGACGATGGTAAAGACACTTAATTTTGTTTGAATTATTGTTGTTTTTCTCTCATACAGTAGCGATTGTGAAAAATTCACCCTTAAGATTAAAGATAATATTTTTCTACTTTGACACAGCAATAAGTACAGCAGTCTTTTTTTATACACTGTAATATTTCTATTTCAATATAAAACAGTAGGGACTGTTGTAAAAAAACTTTTCTGTGTTTGAATTATTGTTATTTTTCTCTCATACAGTAGAGATTGTGGAAAATTCACCCATAAGATTAAAGTTATACCTTTCCTACATAGAGACAGCATCAATTACGGAAAGATCTTTTTTTGTACACTATACTAATGCTGATCAATTTATAAACAGTAAAGACCACGGCAAAGACACTTTTCTAAGTTTTGTTTTTATTGCTGTTGCTCTACCACACAGTAGCGATTGCGCAAAATCCATCCTTAAGATTAAAGATAATATTTTTCCACTTTAACACAGCAATAAGTACAGCAGTCTTTATTTATACACTGTAATATTTCCATTTCAATATAAAACAGTAGGAACTGCTGTAACAAAACTTTGCTGTGTTTGAATTATTGTTACTTTTCTCTCATACTGTAGAGATTGTGGAAAATTCACCCATAAGATTAAAGTTATACCTTTCCTACATAGAGACAGCATCAATTACGGAAAGATCTTTTTTTTATACACTATACTATTGCTGATCCATTTCTAAACAGTAGAGACGATGGTAAAGACACTTTTCTATGTTTTTTTTTCATTGCTGTTTCTCTACCATACAGTAGCGATTGTGAAAAATGCACCCTTAAGATTAAAGTTATGACTGTTCCACTTGGAAATAGCAACAAATATGGAAAAAAAATTTTGTACACTATACTAATGCTGTTCCATTTCTAAACAGTAGGGACCATGGTAAAGACATTTTTCTGTTTTTTGTTTTCATTGATGTTTTTCTTTCATACAGTAGCGATTGCGCAAAATCCATCCTTAAGATTAAGGATAATATTTTTCCACTTTGACACAGCAATAAGTTTAGCAGTCTTTTTTTTACACCGTAATATTGCTATTTCAATATAAAACAGTAGGGACTGTTGTAACAAAACTTTTCTGTGTTTGAATTATTGTTATTTTTCTCTCATACAATAGAGATTGTGGAAAATTCACCCATATGATTAAAGTTATAACTTTCCTACATAGAGACAGCATCAAGTACGGAAAGATCTTTTTTGTACACTATACTAATGCTGTTCCATTTCTAAACAGTAGGGACCATGGTAAAGACATTTTTCTGTTTTTTGTTTTCATTGCTGTTTCTCTACCATACAGTAGCGATTGTGAAAAATGCACCCTTAAGATTAAAGTTATGACTGTTCCACTTGGAAATAGCAACAAATATGGAAAAAAAATTTTGTACACTATACTAATGCTGTTCCATTTCTAAACAGTAGGGACCATGGTAAAGACATTTTTCTGTTTTTTGTTTTCATTGATGTTTTTCTTTCATACAGTAGCGATTGCGCATAATCCACCCGTAAGATTGACAAAAATATTTTTTCTTACTACCTCGGTTGAAAGTACGTGGTTTCGGCACCAATTTTACGGCAGAAAGTCTATCTTTCACGCATTGGTCAAGCTATATGCGCGCTCTCTATAATAGCGGGAGTAAAAACGTCAATAACCTCAAGCGTCGAAATTTGTCCGCTCTCTGCTAATGTTTATTAGTGTAAATTAGTGGATATTATTTAGAAAGTAATAGAAGTGACTGAAGTGTAACAAAAATAAAAATACCGAAATCACATGGCTTGATTGGTCCGGGGCTTTAAACATTGAAATGATCAAACGGTCATTCTTCTCAAACGTTCAAACATGAAACACTCATTTTAAACATAGTTATGATTGGCAAATTTATCGTGTAAGTGCGGTTGCGGCAAGTCCCGTTGATGGAGGGTTCCAGCTACCTTATCTGCATTGCCTGAGGACACTGACCAACGACCAGCCAGAAAAGAAAAGAGGAAGGAAGAGATGAAGAAAGAAGAGATAAACCTCTCATTTCATTGCTTTTCCTACTTCGTCACACGCTTTCGCCTATCTGATTATTTGAAGCTATAGAATGTCTGTAATGAAAGAAGAATACGTCATTGCGTAGTTATTGTTGTCTTCCTCAAGTGGTTTATATAGGTATATATAATTGAAGGACAATGCCCATGCAGTTGGCGCTCAAATAAAAACTTTCAGAATAATTTAGAAGCCGAGATTATTTTAGTTGTGAATAGACGCTGTTTATAATATAATCACAGTAAACGGGAAACGTTAATGCGTAAATAAGATAAAATGATAGTTCACACTTTTTAAAAATGCGGAAAACGTGATGCACGTGACAAGAATGAAAAACACTCTTACTTTCATTGTTCTCATCACCTCATCGTTCATTCTCGTGACGTGCGTCACAAATATAATCATTTTTCTCAGCTTGTTCATTTTTGCATCGTTTTGCAATTAATTTATCGTAAGCTGAAAGACATTGTGAGAAGAGTCCAATGTGTGCTTGCTGTGCGTGATTAATATAGTTGATCTCCGAGATCTTGATTCTCGCGATACAAGCATAAGCGTTGACCTTGAGGGTAGATCGAGGTAGGTAACTCCCCTTAATTTCTCTTAATTTGTAAGAAACACGCCGCGCAATACCGCGCGTTCCGTAATGCTCGTGTCCACGGTCATTAGCCACGGATTATCGGTGCGGTCAGTCGAAATCTCGTGTGCGTTGCGTTTTTTTAACTTGTAATAAATCAAGAGGCGTGTTAATGACGCGAATGGCGTGACCTATAGAAAGGAAGAAGAACGCCGTCCATAGTAATCGGAGGATAGAGAAGATTGCATGAACTACGCCTGTACGCAGGTATTCCTTTTTCGTATATATAGGCTAGTGATGTATAACGAGCAGCAAATAATCCGAGAAACGACTGGTACCAACATCTTGCTCAGTCCATCTCAAACAGAAGCTTCTCTTTTCGGAAATCCAGAAGCTTCTCTTTTCGGAAATCCTTCTGTATGAGATTCATAAGCCGCAATAGAACAGCGACATTAGGATAAAAGCTGATGTTAAATTTTGTATCCGAATTTTCAAACTCTTCTTACACATTTTAAAGTGACATGCTTGATAACATGTCTAGTATTATATTGACCCAAATTCATAGAATTTTTGTTAATTTCTTGTTATTTTGGCCTAGGGTCAGTTTCATCTTTTTTTATTTGATTAAAAATATCACTATTAGATGTGAAAATGCGCAAAAAGAATGAAAGGCAAACGTTTCGGCCACATATGGGGGCCCTCTTCAGTGCCATAAATTCAAAGATTAATTCAAAATTTCTGTAGAACATTAGAATATAGGAAATAATTAAATTAAGAATTATCACGGAATTCAAAAACTTATCTCATAGCTTTCAATTTAAAATGAAGTAGTCCAGTATGCAGCATCATGAATTGAAAAAATATCTAGAGTTCACTGTGAATAAAAAACCGGATAAATGAAAAAACATAACAAATTTTGCACATGAACCGACCGGAATTTTTTAGAAAATTTTATTATTAAGCCAAATTGGTTATCAATGTCAAAACGCGAACATATTTTACATTTTTGAAAACTTTGCGGTGAAGACTTTGTTACCGGAGTCTCTCACAAAATGATTCTTACACATTTCCACATATGTGAACATGCATTCAAATTATTATTGCAACGTCATCTTCTACACCCAGAAAAAAGTTTTATTTTAATTTAAGAAATCGTTGTATTAATTTCATTTCTTCAATTCGAAGTAAAAACATCTTTAAGGCAAATATAAATTTATTTGTTTTCAAGAAATCACGTTTTTAGCCTTTTTTGAATGAAACATTAACATTTTAGCATTATTTATTTGATTTGAGTAAATATTAATTTGATTTAAATACAATACCGGCAAAAACTTAAGAAATAATTTATTCAATTTTACCATCTTGAACGAAGACAATTTTTCATTTAAATTAAAGAAAATATTTCTGTGAGTTACATTACGTATGTACTATATGCGGCAGTGCATACATTCACTTATTTCATTCAAAGAAAAAAAAAATAATCAAGAAATTTCTTTGACCGTATAGCAGTTTTAGGGGAAAAAATCTGCCCGCTTCGCGGGCACATTCTCATTGCGCGCTTCGCGCGCAGCTCGCTTCGCTCGCAAGTTTGAGCGCGCCTAGGGCGCGCGATTCGATCGTCGCGCTTCGCGCTCTGTTCTTTCTGGACCTCGCGCTTCGCGCTCGGTCTTGTGCTCTTCGCACACGTTTAAGTTTATTTCTGAAGCTCAAACCAACTTAATGATATTAAAGATGATGTAAATTAGTTTTTTTCTCAAATTCACTAAGTTTCTTTTTCAGATTAAGTGAAACAGGAAATTCAATTTACTTAAGGCTCTATCGGCCTTAAGGAATACATTCTCATCATGACACTCGCGCTTCGCGCTCGATTTTCTGTATGCATTTTTGTAACTTTTTAATAAATTACATGATTATTGATCAATTTATTTTCTTCCAAATCTTTTAAAAAGGAAAAACAATCGTAGACTTTATTTAAGGAAATGATTTTGCAGAACAACGCTTATTTCGTATCACATATTTTGGCGAAAAAAATCGAATTTATTTAATATTAAAAATCAAAACATAAAATATACATCCTGTCGAGAAATTTATCGATAAGAATGTGTAGACCTTATTTAGCCAAACAATTTTCATCTCAAAGTTTTTTTTGAATCTCACATATTTTGTCTAAAAAATGGAAATTTTGAATTTTAATCGTATTTTTTGGAATTGAAACGAAAAATATATCTTTTATCAGAAACTGTGTCAGACAAAATTTGTAGATATTTTTGAAACGAACAACTTTGTATTCTTACGTTTTTTTGGTATTTCCAATATTATTGTTAAAAAATTGAATTTTGGATTTTCAATAGTTTTTTTTTTTTAATTAAAAAGAAAAATATGCATCTTATGAAAAAATTTTATAATTCAAATTTGTGGGTCTTTATGTATTCAATAATATTGTATCATAACGTTTTTTCGTATCTCGTATAATTTAACTGGAAAATGGAATTTTGATTTAATCAAAAAATGTTATCAGGATAATTTTTAGACATTTATGAGCACTATCTAAAACCAGTATTGAAATTTTTGATTTTTTCAAAAAATTATTTTCAAAAACACAAAAGTGGTGCTCAACCCCTCAATTTTGATTGGATGTGGCTGGTTAACGAACTTGTCCTTACTTTTTCGGCTCCGATAAAGTGTACCAAAGCTCAATTCAATCTGATAATTCTATCGAGAGTTATGCCGCACACGACCTACAGACAGACAGACACTTTCGTAAAAACCATTTTTTCTGACTCAGGGGGTCTCAAAACGTAAAGATTTGATGAAAATTTCGAAAGTCATTTTTCACATAAAACCAATACCTTCTCATCCATGATGAGAATGTAAAAAACTGTTTTTCAACTGTAAAATGGTGCTAGAAGAGGTTAAAGGCTAAATGTTCTCCTTTGGAGGAAACTATGATTAGAAATACATTTTCGGAAATTAATGATTTTATAGAAAAAAAATGATAGCTTATGATAAAGTAGAACTTTATTTTCAGTTTAGCTTCTTCATATGTACACAATTTATGCAGTAATAAATGAGATATTTCAAAAATTAAAATATTCTTTGAAAATAAATAGTTGAAAACCTTAGAAATTAGTCAAAAAGAGGAGTCACAAACCTGGTCGATTTAATCTGCCAAATTTCGCCCGTATGCTATAAATATTCAGATTAAAATCGTCGAAAGAAGAGAAGAATACACTAAAAATCCACATAATTCTGTCTAGTGACGCTTAAGAATTTTTGTTCTTTCGATTTTTCATACTTATGGAATAATTTGATATATAATCGAAATGCCTTTCCCTAATCGCCTTCATCAATTTGCCCCATGAGTGTTAATTCAATCAATGATCACAAATAAATAATCATCAATATCCTTAATGTCTGTTTCAGATACAGCATCAGCTCTCTTATTGATGCCGCTGGGAATAATTTGCAATCGCATTCAAGTCTGCCTCCTTTTACTTTTCTGACTCTGATTGTTTTCCGATGTTATTTGTTTCATCTTTGATTCTTGCACTCTCTTTTCCGCTCGCTCATCGCCGCATTGTTTTCCAACTCGGTTAATCGAGATGTCCTTCGATTGAGGATCAGCGAGATAGGATCGAAATCTCAGGGTCGCATCAGGACTCTCCCACGCCATGAAGGAAAGATGGCATTGGCGAAGTTACAGGTCTGTCTGTTATATACCTACCTGATTGCCTATGATCTGTACCATCGTCCTATCTACTTTTACAAGGGACAAGCCTTTGCTCTGTATCACTTTCCAAGACACGTGGTCTGGTTTTATTCCCTAATAAAACTTCAGCTGAAACACAAATTCATTTATTTTTCATTAATAACAATATTTGTATAATTAAAGATTCGAAAATTTGGTCGTTTTTTGTATTTTGAGAGTTCGGACGATATCGAATTCTTGAAATTTTGAATTATGAAATCGAATATACCCTAATTTTGTTATTTTTGTATTCACCTTGTACTTCATAACAGATCACTGAATAAGTTCGCAGGATGACTTATAGATGGTGTCATTATTGAAAAATCCACATAATTTTTAGGAAGTACCAAACTTCAAACGATACGTGCTAAAATTTTATGACAATCTGACGTTTAGTTTACAAGTTACATTGGTTTTAGTGACGCTACTTTTGTATTATTTTATTATACGAGGGGCACCATTTATATTTTGAGCCTAATGATGAAAAACAGTAATTTGTCATCAAAAATGGCTTTATTGTTTTTAAAAGTATTCTTCTGTATGATCTATACACTTTTGCTTGCGTTCGAATCATGTGTCATAGCATTTTTCCATTCCGCATGAGACATTTCTAAAACATGGTTTTGTCAAATTATGTGGGATCCAACGAGAACAAATCTTTTTCACGGCTAAATGTTCATGCAATATTTTATATATGCTGGTGAGCTAATGCCCAAGGTTGCCTCAATCTCACAGTATGACACATGCCAATTTTGCATTATCAGTTTTTGCACAACAATAATGTTTTCTGCCCCAAAAAATGATGTTGGACGACCTTTACGAAATTCGTCGGTGAGCGAATGGTGGCCACGATTAAACTTGTTATGCCAGCGTTTCATAGTGGCATAGGATAGGGCTTCATTGCCAAAAGTGGAAATAAGTTGATCTATGCATTCTTGTCTTGATAATCTACGTCAAAAGTCGTAATAAATCATGGCACGAAAATTTTCACGAGTTAATTCCACTTTTTTGCTGAGACACAATTTTCAAGTCACTGTAAAGAACACAAAAAAATAAAGCTCTAAGGGTGGTTATGGGCAAAAATATCAAACATTCCAGTGCAAATGTCAGATGGCATCTGAGAACACTCAGTGTTGCCAAGGCTCAAAATATAAATAATGCTCCTCGTATTTTATTTTATAATATCATAATTTCCAAAACAATGTGAAAATCTGAATTTCGTGTGTTGATCAAGTATTGCTTTTTAATGAGAAAAAATACGGTTCAAGAAAAGCAAGGGCTTGACAAGTGTTATCCAGACTCTGATCCATCGAGACAAATAGTAGAGAAGTGGTTTGCTGATTTTTGACGCGGCCATACAAACACCGATGATGCTGAACGCTCTGGTCGTCCAAATTCAGCAGTTGTTCCAGAAAACATAAAAAAGTCCACAAGATGGTGTTGGGCGATCGTAAATTGAAGTTGCGTGAGATAACTAACACCTTAAAGATATCAAAAGGCAGTGTTTTCACCATTTTGCATGAACATTTGAGCATGAGAAAGCTCTGTTCGAAATGAGTACCGCGTTTGCTCACAGTCGATCAAAAACGACAAGGCGTCGACGATTCAGAGCGTTGTTTGGAGCAGTGATCCCAGAACGTGGGAGCTGGCGGCCCCCACCATAGATGCCTCGAGCTCATTGTGTCTTCCTCACTCAACCAACCTATGGCAGTCGAGCAAGGAAGAAGCCATGAGCTGGTGGGGTCTATGGTGGGGGCCGCCAGCTCCCACGTTCTGGGATCACTGGTTTGGAACTGTTTCAGCGCAATAAAAAGGATTTTTTCATGCGGTATGTGACAATGGATGAAACATGGATCCATCACTACACTCCAGAGTCAGATCAGCAATCAGCTGAGTGGACAGCAAACGGTGAAAACCATCCAAAGCAACTAAAAACAAGAATGCTCCAGGAAAAGAGATTTGGCTTCAATGAAGAAGTGATTACCGAAACTGAAGCGTATTTTAAGGCCAGGGATAAATCGTTCTACGAAAAAGTCATCGAAATGTTAGTGAAGCGTTGGAATGAATAAATCACTTTTGAAGGAGACTATATTGATGAATGAAGTCGAATTTTGCCTAAAAGCTGTTTTATTAGTCATCCTACGAACTTATTGAGTGATGTGTTACTAAAGGGTTTTCCAATAGGGACATAACAATTTCGTATCTTTATATGAACGCACCCTTAAACTTTTTTAATGAACTGTCAATGTCATAACGTTAGTTACAGTCAACATTTTCATCATGGTAAAGTTCACGAACCAGCAACGTTTGGAAATTATTCAAAATTACTACAGAAATTCTGAATCAGTGGTCGCAACTTTAAGAGCGCTTACTCCAATTTTCTGCCGTAATAATCGTCCCACCCGACGAGCTGTGCGTGCTATAGTGGATAAATTCGAGACCAAATTTATACTATTGGACGTTCTGGTGCCAAAAAGACGCCGTATTGCTCGAAGCGAAGAAATAATCATAGACGTAAGTGCATCGATTCAAAATGAGTCAAATCCGTCGATTCCACGTCGTTCTCAAGAATTGGGCATCGCTCAAGATTATTTGTGGCCAGAATTGGATGAATTTGATATCAACGATTTGTGGTTTCAATAAGACGGTGCCACTAGCCACACAGCACGCGTCACAATCGATTTATTGAAAGACAAATTCGGTGAACGTGTTATCTCGAGAAATGGTCCGGTCGAATGGCCGCCTCGTTCATGTGATCTAAAGCCATTGGATTTCTTTTTATGGGGCCATATCAAGTCACTGGTCTATGCCAACAAGCCAGCAACTTTAGACGACCTTAAAGACAACATCCAACACGAAATTGCCAACGTTCCGGTCGAAATGTGAGCCAGAGTGGTGGAAAATTGGGTCCAAAGAATCGACCGCTGTAAACGGGCTCGTGGTGGCCATATGACCGATATCGAATTTCATTCATAAAATGTAATGCTTGTGCTACACCCATAATAAATTTGAACTCAATATCTCAAATATTTCTGTGTTTTATTCATAGATTAAATTGTTATGTCCCTATTGGAAAACCCTTTATTAAAATATACAGGGTTTCCAGATTAGGGGTTTTATTTTAAATAACCCGTTATTTTGGCAGTTGCCATAATAAAAGGTGTCATTTTTTGACAGACAACTAAAAACTATGCCATTGACAAAAATGGAACGATACACGCTTAAACGACGCATTGAAATTGTTAAAATTCACTACAAAAAAATCATTATAAGCGATGAGGCTCATTTTCACCTTGGAAGCTACGTTAATAAGCAGAATTGTCGCATTTGTGGCTCGTAAAACCCAAAAATTATTATTGAAAAGCCTCTCTATCCGCAACGTGTAACTGCCTGGTGCGGTTTTTGGTCAGAAGAGATCATTGGGCCTTATTTTTTCGAAAATGAAGCTAGAGCGGCTGTTTCGGTGAATGGATTGCGCTATCGAACCATGATCAATGAATTTTTATGGCCTGAATTGCAAGATATGGATGTGGACGATGTGATTTCTCGAAATGGCGATTGCAATTGGCCACCAAGATCATGCGATTTAACATCTCTAGACTCTTTTCTCTGGGGTTACGTAAAAGATAAGGTTTATGCTGATGCTGCCCAATTCATTCAAGAACTCAAAGAGAAGATTTGTGACGTTATCGACGAAATAGAGCCCCAAATGTGCGAAAATTTAATGGAAAATTAAATCAAAAGATCATGGTTCTGCAAACTTAGCCGTGGAGGCCATATGAATGATATTGTGTTCCGCTATTGAATGAAATAAAAATCAAATGATTTTTCACAAAAAACACGCATTTTTCTTAAAAATCAAAATGAAACCTTTAATTGGAAAAGCCTTTACATAGTACTCCGCTATAAAATGCGTGAACTTGCGCAGAGAATAAAGGTTTGGTGTGTCTTTATATATACTTAGTACAAGATTTAATAGACTCCGCGAGAAATCACAATTTTTTCAATAACTTGAAAAGAAATAACTTTAATCAAACAGAAACAGGTGCAAAATGCTTCATTTCTTCAAGCTCTATTTCTGAACTGAGTTTCACTTCAAAATGTCTATGGTATCTTACAAATTTATGAACTGCGTTCAATAAATTATTGATTTGCAAGAATGTATTTATGTATATTGTAGTATTATTTTCAAAATTTCATTGTTATTTTTTCACAACTGCATTAAAGTTGTTTCAGTAGTGGGTAATACACTGAAAAAAATAGTTGATTCTAGTACTTTGACTTGTAGAATACACCATTGATTCTTTATTAGTTAGTAGAATTAACTTTCTTGTTGACTTTCCTCCCTGAGTTCCTATGAAAGAACAATGCGGATACCAACATAAAAAAAAGTAGTTGTGCCAACCAATAAAGTATCAGTGACATATTTTACAAACCGAAGTAATTGGAGCAACTAACCATTTTTTCAGTCCAGTTAAAGAAACTATATTTATATTTGACCAATGAAAAGGGATATTATTTACTACACTGACAAAAAAATGCTATTGAATCAATAGAATTTCTTTTCAAAAGCATGTATACTATTAATTCATAAAAGTATACTACAAGAACCAATAAATATGTTACAAATTCTATAGCATATTGATTTGAATCCATGATATACATGCTTTTGGAAAGAAATACTTTTGATTCAATAGCATTTTTTCTTAGCTCAATACTGTTGTAAATATCGAAGAAGTGATGATACCAAAATTATAATGTTGTGACTATCCTTATATATCAAGTGGAAGAATTAATATATTTTAATTGGAAGAAATCACGTTTTCTTTAATAACTTGAAATGATATCATTCTAGTTTTTAAGACAAGTTGGACATGTTTTAATTTTCGAATGTTAATTTCTAAAGTTAGTTCCACCTCAAATTTTATATCGTGTATTTTTATTTAATTTTTCCCAATAAATAATTTTACTGCATCACTATTTACCTTTTTCTATGAAATAATGGCCATTTTTATAACACTATGTTCTGTAAAGCTACCATTATAGTTATTATTATTCAAATCTCATTGCTCCTGTTTTACAACTAAATTTTAGTAGTTGCAATAGTGAGTTATAGTTAAAGTGACTTTATTGACACCCGACCAGTGAAAAGTAAAATTATTTACTAATACTCTTGTCATTTTTTTACTATTTGTTCTCCATCACCCATTTGACAAATTAGTCCATTTGGATTAACTATGAGAAATAGTTATCATAAACATAGTTAATGACTATTCGAAAGTAGTGCCATGCAAGAATAGTTTCAATGATTTAAAAATAGTATTTTTAATTACATCATTTAGACTCTACCTCTATGATCGATTTTACTATTTTTTCAAGCAACTCGTCAAAAAAACTCATTATTAATCATAAATGTCTGTTTTCTAAGTAAAGTCTGTTTTAGTTATTGATTTGCGAAGATAATGAAGAAATATAATTTACTAGCTACCCGTCATAATTCTGTAAAAACAAGTACTGAAAATTCTAAAGCAACAATCCTTAAAAACGAGATATACATTTTTTTAAATGAAGTAATAAGAACAAAATAGTAAAATGTTTCCATGAAAGGGATAAATTAACTTTACATAGAATAGTCATTCTAAAACTGAATGATTTCTGCTTTTAAATTATTCATGTGTTTCAAATAAAGCACTCTTCCTTGTCATTTCCAGTCTTGCGTCATTGCAAGCAAATAAATTACAATTCTTACACGAAATCTCTTACTTAATTTGCGCTTCGTTCTTCAAGCTAGAGATCACGACACACAAATCACATGTCTTATGAATTTTCCAATACATATAAGTATCTTATTCACAGGTATATATAATGAAGTGACTGCATGAGTGCAAGTGTCAACTCTGGTACCTCTATACACCACATCATCATTATCCCCTAGCGATGATTACAATTATTATTATTATTCGATCGTCCAATAATCATGTCCCGTACCTCGTAACCATTCTTACGATTGCGATCTCTGATCACGTTCTTCTCCTTTCTGTCTTTAACACCGCTCCGTCAACTCTAGCCTCTAGGAAATCCACCTGCGGTTACAGTTTACTTAATTTCTAATAATTGATCATCGTCAACTTTAGACCGACAAAGTAGTTCCTATCCTCGTTTTTCAGCTGATTCGATGAACAACTTCCCCATGAAAAAATTTGTTTGATACTAATTTTCAGCTGAAGGTTTCCAATTATGATTTTTGTTGTATTGTAATATCACACATGATAAAAGAGTGTCACTAGAAATAAATTGCAACAGGAAATTTTCGAATCATTGTTTCTTAGCATAAATCAAAGATTATCAGATCTTCATGAAAAAATTCGTTTACAGAGCATTATTTGAATTATTATAAAGTACATTTCATAAACACATGTATATAAATCTGATACTATTTTATCATTATTTCATCAATCACAATAATTAAAAGCTTTGAAGTTTATAATCTCTATATTCCTTGACTTTTAATGAACAATTCTTTGATTATCATAAATTCTATAGTTTTTAATTATAGATTTCAAAAATTATTTAATTCACTGTCGACATTTGCATTTGCTTAATTTTTTATTAACTCTGAAGTTAATTAAGGCTAAAATTTATTAAGACCTGAAAAGTTAAATGTTTATTTTTTTACTAAATATATTAATTCATTAAGTCTAAAATTTATTACCGTTTATTTTCTTATACTGAAATTAAAATTTCTTAATGTCAACACAATTTGATTCTTGTATTTATTGTGACTTCGAATTTGCCAAGTGTATTTTTTTAAATATCAACATTAAAAGTCAAATGATTCTATCATTTATAAAATGGAATAACTTAATATTTAGCAAGCGCAATATTTGGCCAATTGAAAATACATTTAGAAAATATCTTGAAGACCTAAACTTTTAAACATTCAAGTTTTAACTTTATGGATTTTTTCAAAACCTTTTGAGATTTGGAGTCAATAATATCAGGTTTAAACGTTAAACAAAAAATTGAAAATTGCATAATTAATGTAGCAAAATATTAATCAATTAAAAATGTCATTAGTTAAATTTTAATTATCGTCAAAATATTTTTAAAGGAATCCACATCAATATTTTCGCAAACTTTCCTGAAAAATTCTAGTACGAAAATATCTAATCGAAAAATAATAAGAAAATTATAATAACATGACACGAATACAAACACAGTATATCATAGTTATGTACATAAGCTTGTAAATTATAAATGCTGCATGCATCTTCCATAGAGTACAGGCACATAAACCAACGTTTTGCATCAAACAAGTTCATACCCCTTTCATTTTTTATGTTCTCTAAACTATCCTCCACCGTTAATCTCGAAGGGGTTAATGGGGTTTCGGGAAAATTGCTTCACGCCTAGCGATGGATAGAAACTACTCAAGAAATAGTTCGTAAGTGCGGAAACGAGACAAGTGCTGCCAAGTAATCTGAGGGTTACATGGACTGTATATATAAGAAGAAAGGAGAAAAAGAAGAGAGACAAGAGAACAGAAGAATAAAAATCTCGGTGTACGTACGTAAGCAGTGTATGTAATTACCTTGTACCGTCGTAAATCCTACTTGCTGCATTGTCGTGCTTTTGAATAATTCATTTCTGTTAATACAAGAAGATGCTATGAAAGCTTCATTATAAATAGAGCGTCTCGATATGCAGATTTCGTCTTCTAGTGTGTGACCTGTGACATTGAAAGGTACCCATTTGAGAAAAACAAAAAATATAGCTGCAGTACAATTTTACAAAGGTACAGAACTACATTTTTTTGCCAACATGTCCCCATCGGTAAAGACCTTTGGGAAAGATCATTATTCCATTGGAAAATTTACTACTGCTCATTACCATTTATTGTCGTATACTTTTCTATAGAGACAAATAGTAATGATTGGTATTTCAGTATTTTGCCAATAGAAAGTACAATTAACATTAAACCTTTTTATGCATATTCACGATCATGAATATTTTTCTACATTACAGTAAGTTGATGTTTTACTTTAGACGCCCAAGAAAAAGGCCATTTTACGAATTTTTGAAGCGATTCCGGTTATACTACTGTGGTTTAAAACTAAGGTGAATTTTGTTATAAAATGGAAAATCTTTATTTATTTATCTAAATCAATTTCATTCCCTTCAAAGTGATCCCCTCCAGATATAATGCACTTTTGCCAACCTTTTTTCCAATCGTCTAAACACTTGTTAAATTCGATTTCCGGAACTGCCTTCAAAGTTCGAGGAATAGCTAGAAGTCACACGGCGCCAAATCAGTCGAATATGGTGGTTGTGGAATGATATGCGTCGAGTTTTTGGCGAAATGGTCACGAAGAACGAGTGCAGTGTGAGACGGCGCATTATCGTGCTGCAAAAACCACGAGTTGTCTCACCAAAATATCTTTTGAAACGCTGTTGAGTGATCCTCTTGAAATGCCAATAGTGTCAGTAAGGTCTCTAATTGTCAATCGACGATTTTTGTGGACTAATTTTTTGATTTGATTGACGTGTTGCACGTCAGTTGATATTGATGGTCGTCCGGGGCGTTCCAAGTCATCAACACGTTCTCTGCCTTCTGCAACATTCTGAACGTTTCCGCAACTGAAATTTCATTTCGCAACCAAAATTTAATGGCACTTCTTTGCTCAACAAATTCAGACATTGTAAAAATCGAAAAAATCACTTTTAGTCGTTTAGAAAACACAAGCGTAACTATGTAACAAATGATGACATTGACATGAACTTCGGCACAGATGTCAGTAACAGTAGAACCAACATAAAAATTGAAGAGTTTACTTGAATCGGTTAGCCTGCGAAGTTTAAATTAAAAATTCACCTTAGTTTTTGCCCACAGTAGTATATTAATGTAATACTTTTTAAACTCTATATAAGTTGTCCCATAATTTTTGCCGTACGATCCTGCTAAAAAGGGAAGACAAATTTCTATTACGCCAGTCAATAGGACGAGTGAGGTTATGTATACACCCTAACCTCTGTTACAAACCTGTCAGTCTAATGTGAGATATCACAAGTGAAACGATCTCTTAAACTTTAATGACGATTTTAAGTCACCATTTCCTTCACTTTAGCGATGTTAACTTCAGTTGAAGACGTTGATGGCCGACCAGAGCGAGGCGAATCTTCCACCACATCTCAACCGCTTTTGAATGCACTGTACCACTCATATGCACGTGTTTATGCTAAAGTCGATTCACCGTAAGCCTTCTGAAACATTTTCAGCGATTCCGCATACGAAATTCCATTTGCAATGCAAAATTTGAAACAAATTCTTTGTTCGATATTCTTATCCCTTGGAAAAATCGCGAAACACACTTAAGATAAACTGACGTCGAGCACTGTGAACAAACTCAATGACAGATCGCGCATCAACTCCACGTCATTACAGAGGACAGTGGCGCCAACTTAGAGTCAAAAAGGTTTTTGACTATTTCTTTAAGCGGGCAGAATGTACAGAATATATTACAACTTTGCACGAGGTTTAAGTAAAGAAGAGTTTCTCAAAGAAATGTCGGAAGTATGTGGTGAGGATTATCCTTCCGTCAGAACTGTAGAACGCTGGTATTTACAATTGCTGCGAGGAAGTTTCGTTCTCGAAGATTAACCATACACAGGACGCCGAACGGACGTTGCTATGCCAGAATCAGTTGATGCTATTCGGAAGCAATAAAATTGAATAGAAGAATCACGTATACACAATTAGAGAAACTTCTGCACATTCCGAAATCCACTTTACAGCGGATTGTTTCGGAGCAGTTATCTGTGAGAAAGCTGTGCACATTGTGGGTACCCGGTGCTCTTTATGTCGAGCAATGAGAGAATCGTGTCAAGTGGTGTAAAAAAGAATACTAAAAAAGTTTAAATCTGGATTTGCTGCGGAGGTGAATTTTATTGTGACGGGTGATGAAACGTGGTTGTACTACTACGATGATGCAGTGATCCCAGAATGTGGAAGCTGGTGGCTCCCACCATTGGTCCCACCAGCTCATGGCTTCTTTCTCGCTCCACTGCCATAAGTTGGTTGAATGAGGAAGATACAATAAGCTCGTGGCATCTATGGTGGGGGCCGCCAGCTCCCACGTTCTGGGATCACTGCTATGATGTTCCTATGAAATCTCAAAACAAAGTTTGGGTTTTTGAAGACGAGAAGGTGCCAGTGCAAGTTCGAAAATCGAAATCTATCGGTAAGCGAATGGTTGCTATATCTTTCACTAAAGGTGGAATTCTGACAACTTTTTCGCTAGAGAAATCCAAAACAGTCACTGCTAAGTGATACACAGAAACCTGCTTGCCTCAACTCTTCGAAAACTGGGTTTCTCGTGCTCCTTTGGATTCTTGGTTCCTCTTCCATGACAATGAACCTGTACCTCGGGCGTTCGCGACGCAGAAGTTTTTCGAGGGAATGGAAGTTCAACTGTTGGGACACCCTTCATGTAGTTCAGACTTAGCACAATGCGACTTTGGTTTGTTCCCCTACGTCAAACTGAAGATGAAAGGTTGGCGTCTTTCGTCCGATGAGGAGTTGATAGTCGCCTTTCAGGAAGAATGATGGCTTGATACCGGAACAAATGTGAGAGGAATGGTTTGATGAGTGATTTCGTCGTATGTAAAAGTTTATTAACTGTGATGGAAAGTACTTCTAAAGACTTTGAAAATTAAGCATGTACGACAAAAATTATGTGGGCAAGCTGTGTACTAATATACTCTGAAATCGTGTAAACAAATTTTATTTATTGATTCTACTTAGTTTTTATATACAAAAAATGAGATAAACATAGTGTCTTGAGACATAGGTGTGGCCACGCTATTGATGACTTTTTCAAAAAGATTTAGACTCAATAAGACAAACATGAATTTTTATACAAATATAACAAAGTGGCGAATGTCTAAAAAATGACAATCGAAAAACAAGGGTTTTTTTAATTTTCAGACAAAAAATTAGTCAAAATGAAATTTTTAAGTTTGCTATAGTTCAGGCGGTAGCTATGCTCTTACTAGATCTAAATCTTTTTGATTTTTGTGTTTCAGGTAATCCTCCACGTAAAAGTCATCAATAGCGTGGCCACACCTATTTCTCAAGACACTATGTTTACCTCATTTTTTGTATATAAAAACTAAGTAATATCAATAAATAAAAATATATTTACACATGTTAAGAGCGTATTAGTAGAGCCTAAAAAGTATTACATTAATATCTATAACCGGAATCGCTTCAAAAATTTACATAAATAGCGTTTTTACTGGGTGTCTTAAGCAAAACATTACCATAATACAATCGAAAAATATTATTTTGACTAAAATTTTAATTCAAGTACAAATTCTTGTTATTTACTGATGATTGACATTTTCAAGTTGGAAATTTTTAAGTCATCATTTCCAGTTACATGAGTTAAATAACATAAAAATTTATAAATTAGAATTTCTGAAAGTTTTAATTAGGATCGATAGTAAGAGCATATTTAGCAATCGAATTTACTAAAAAAAGTAAATTCTAGTTATTTTCCTTGAACTGACTTTGAACCTTCGAGGACTCCCACTATGATCTTTTTTCTCACGATTCAGGGATTTTAACCTGAATATTCTCAGAAGCAAGAAAATTACATATTATAAATAGGATTATTTATAAATCCGAAAATGGAGTCACAAAGCTACCAAGTACAATATTGTAAGAAAATTAATATTTTTCGTCTAATAAATGAGTTAAGTTAGACTTTAGAAATGACACGAGTCCTGAAGGTGTTAATTTCACATAGGATATCAAATGGCTACTTTGTCGAACACATTTTTTCAACGGATAGAAATTTCTATCTTTCATCGAAAGAAAGTCGAATAAAAGAAAAATGTAGAAAGCATGAGCTGAGTAGGAAATTATTTCTTAGCCAATAATCATTAGCTGTCGCCATAAGATTCACGTCGATTAGTTCATTTGCTACGGTGTCAAGTTTGTATAAAAGGATACCATCTTCGTCATGATATTGCGAAAGATTGCGATCGATGGATCGATCTTCTTGCATTTACGCTCGAGGTGGTCTCTCCGTTTGCGGGCACTTAATCGAAAAGCAAATATGCCGTACGTGGCTCGCTGAAAGCGCGAAAACGTGATGAAGACGTTTCTCGGCTCCAGTTGAAGTAAGAAGGAAAGAGTCGTGCGTGTGTTTAATGATGTCGGTGAAAAATACTCCAGAATAGACGAACGGCCAATTACATGCTGATGCATTCAAAGCAGAACGATAAGAAATCAGTATAATGCAAAACAAGTTATTATTACACCAACTTGCGTGTCTTATCCAGTCTTTGCGTATATACTGTGCAATGGACCTTTTGGTGCAAATGCTATGAAGTAGTAATAACGTTTTCGGTCAGACGACGCCACAGCATGGCGCCACCTAGAAGATCGTGCGTTACAGGGATTTACTGTAAACTGTAATTTATGCCAGACTTGATGCTTGGGAACATACATACTTTTAAAACATAGATGAAGTATGTTTTAAGTTACGACCTTGAGCATGGAACTATTATATTAAGGAAATTAAAGGCTGAAATTACAAAATTCTATCTTATGTTACTAACGATGAGTTGAGGAACAAAATTAACAAACAACTTTTGAGGGAAAGTAGAGTGTTGTTAAAAAATTGGTTGTGTCACCTTCCATAGTAAATATGCAAAATTTTTTTAAGCCGGCCCTATTTGCGAACAGTGAAGGTAAAATATAAAGAAGAAAATTGTTCATTATGTCAAAATTGTAGCGACGTTTCGTTGGCTATGGGTGTGCCAACCTCATAAGGCTTTATTAAATTAAAAGAAAACACCAAATAATAAACGTATAAAATTGTCATACAAAAAAGACTTTGTTACAACATGCATAAAAATATTAGGTTCACAACTTTGTTTCCGCCGCTTTACGATAGATGGCTGCAGCGGTAAGTGCTGCTTAAAATAGACAGATCAAAAATATCACACAGTAAGCTTGGACATCTACCAACATAACGACAGCACCACATTAGTGAATTTGTGTTTTCATCATAAATGTATTCTCGATTGAAGTTGTCGGTTTTTGAGCCAAATTCTCATCATTTGCTGGAAGTTTTGATTTTTTGCTTTCATTGGAAGAAAACTGGGGTTGCGGCTCATTGAATGCTCTAGAATACTTATAGCGAGGCTGCTCTTAGTGAAAGAACGTGTCGCGAGTAGTTTCAAGGCTTCAAGAGCGGTGATTTTGATATCCAGGACCGGCATGGCGGTAGAAAAGAGAAAAGTTTCGGATAATCTGAACTGGAGGCATTACTTGCTGAAGACTCGTGACAAATACAGGAAGAGTCCGCAGAATTATTGGGAGTGATTCAACAAGCCATTTCGAAACGCCTCCAAGCCATGGGAATGATTCAGAAGCAAGGAAAGTGGGCTCCATACCTGTTACAACCGAGAGATGTTGAACGGCGTTTCTTTGCATGTGAATAGCTGCTTCCAAGACAGAATCAGAAGGGGTTTTCACATCGCATTGTGACCGGCGACAAAAAATGGGTCCACTACGATAATCCCAAGCGCAGAAATACACGGGGGATGCCCGGACATGCCTCCACATCGACGGCCAGGACGAATATTCACAGTGCCAAGGTTATGCTCTGCATTTAGTGGAACCAGCTCGGTGTGGTGTATTATAAGCTGTTAGGACTGAGTGAAACCATCACAAGGGATCGGTACCGAACGCAATTGATGCGTTTGAACCGAGCATTGAAGGAGAAACGGCTATAGTACCAGGAGAGACACGACAAAGTTATCCTCCAGCATAACAATGCTCGGCCATAAGTCGCAAGACCGGTCAAGACCAGAGACGGATCTAGAAAAAAATTTGAAACGTGACGTTAGAATTGTGTTAGACAAACCCGATAACAGAAAATTACCCAACGCATTCAACTATGTGACTCGAATTTTATTCGACATTATATCATGTGAAAATTTGAAACACTTACTTCCAGATCAGGTAAATGATCATCTTTCTTGTCATGTCGCGATTTTTTTGCTGTTGATAATTCTATGGCCTGTTCAACTGATAGCTCACGTTTAGTATCAGCACTTTTTGGTTTAAAAAAAGACGTAATTTTTACAGATGCCATTTTTATAGGAAATAGCTATGCGAATACTAAATTTCAATCGTTTATGAGGTTTCTTTTGTTTCAGCGTTACCAACGCTCCGACGTTCCTTAATATATATATGCATCAAAAGATTATAGATTTGGCGGGATTTCCAAATAATGTCTCGAAAAAGAAAATACTCTTAAATAAAGTTATCTTATCTTCCGTCGTCAGCGTAATTAACAGTACACACTACAAATAATTCGTGTTTAAAATTACCTGTACAACACACAGTCCCGAAATTAGAATATTTGGGCAGTTTAAGGAGCTTCTCTGATTCTTGACGGTTTACAAATTGTTTACGGACATCCGGAGCAATCCAGAGACCGTCTCTTACGGTTGAAGGACCGTGTGCTGTACGGGTATTGAGATTTGAGGGAGTCTGATATTTCGGGGGGGGGGGGGGGGGGTCCGGACCCCCAGGACCACCCCTCTGGATCCGTCCCTGGTCAAGACATACTTGGAAACGCTGAAATGGGAGGTCTTTTACCCCACCCGCCATAATTTCAAGACGTTGCTCCTTCCAACTATCATTTGTTTTGATCGATGACACACGGCCTGGCTCATCAGCATTTCCGCTCTTATAAAGAAGTCAAAAAATGACTTTATATCACAGAGTCAAATTAGAGTGTTTTTGTTATAGTTAGCAGTCCTGGAACTGGTTTGATGCAGTTCTCCATCCGTTCCTATCCTGAGCAAGTCTTTTCATGTAGTTTTTTTAACATCTTTTTAATAGTCTGTATTTTTCTGTTTAACTAGAATTTGGGTAATGTTTTTTGGTCCAAATTTGGTCGCTTTTTTGAGGATTCGAACGGCTTCGAATTCTTGGAATTTTGAATTAAACTTTTCTTTGGACGTTGAAGGGAATTTGAGTTTGTAGTGATACGGGTTCGAATTCAATTTGAAATAAATATTGTTTTCAATATTTTTAGTATCCAGTGGAATCGAATATAACGGTATAGTCGAAGAAGAAATATTCAAATATACTGTTTTCTTAATCATTATTAGCTATTTTTGAATAAAAAATGGAAATAAGTTTTAATGGTCATTAACTATGGTTATAATGACTACTTTTCATAATTAATCTAATGAGACTGATTGGGAAAATAGGTAAAAAAGTACATATTACTATCAAAAACTGATAACAGTATTAGTAAATAATATTACTTTTAATATATAGTTTATTATAAATTATAATAATATAATTTATAATGGTGGCTTTACACAATATTTACACGTATATTTACACGTATATTTAGCACGGACATGATTCATCGAAGCTTTTGAAATGTTAGTAATATGTCGTTACAGAAACTTTTACTCAAAACCTAATGAATCTCAAACAATTATAAAAAAAAAACTAGATAAAGTACTCTCTGATGCTAAAAAGATTCTCTCTGTCCAAATAATTTTAAAGCTATGACCTTTTCAATATTCTGTTTTAAGTGATTTTCATTATAAAAATCACAGAAATCAAATTGATGTCAGTTATGGCCGCAATTTGACATTTTCTTGTCAATAAATTTAACAAAATTGAAAATTAAATTTTTAAATGAAAAAATTGAAAGAGACTTATAGGCAAACAAGTTTCACTCTAAAGTTATCTGATCATTTTATTACCTTCTCGTTGGCTAATAACTGGACTCTTCATATTGAAAGTCTGTAACAGTATGAAATAATTATTATATTTTTTATTTATACGTTTGTATAAACACATGTAGTATCTGCTTATTTTATGAATTCAGTAGCATTTTTCATAGTCTATTTCATATTGCGTCTACTCTAAAATACAAGAAATAAATAACTCACGGAGGTCACGAGAAATTTATTGAATATATTATCTTCTCCTCGGAACAAGAAGGAAGGATCGTATTACAAATGATTTCTCCTCTTTTGGCGTTTAAAATTTCAAAAGCGGTACGTCTTAGAAGGTGGAAGAGTGGAAGCTGAGATTGAACTACGTGAATCTGGTTTTTCGAAAAAAATAATGGAACGATAAATCTTTGACGATCTATTTTATTCTGTGTCCAAGTGCTACGCATCGAGAGAAAAGCTTAAATGCAAGTCTGAACAGATTTCCGTGAGAGCAGACGTGATAGAAAAGCCAATCCGCTACTCTCACGAACCGGTAAAACGAGCGAGCCATCCGCCTAATGACTCGATCGCTGTATCGATTAACACCGGTTGAGAGCGATCGATTGCGTGTCTTGTCAAATTTGTCAACGGGCGCGAACCAACTGCTGACATAACTGTTTTCATACCATCACATTGAAATTTATTGTATTGGGAAATTATGATTCCTCTTAGGAAATTATTCTTAAGCAGAAATTTTTAATTAAAAATTGATAAAAGAATGTAATCTACAGACTATCATTGTGATGAGAAAATGAAGAAGATAATATTTTATGTTTTCTATTGAAGCATTCTATTAAAATTAATTGAATAAAATTATTGGGTAAATTAACTAGAATTTATTCTCAAGCTAAAGAAAGACTTCCCTGGTGAAAGTTCCGGATTAGATTTTGATCCGAGCGAATCAGAGCTACTTCGAGCTATTCTGAAATCTATTTCCAAATCATTCTGTACCCATACAAAAAACGTTTTGAATACAAATTTGTTAAAAAACAATCCGACTTATTCCGAATTAATCCGACCTCAGATTGTTTTGAACTGAATTTCAAATCCGGATCATTCTGATCTCGAATTTATTCGGATTGAAACCCCAGCTCGGATTCATTCAGATTGAGTCGAATTGATTTTTAACCAATTTACATCGAACAAGATTGAAAAAGTTTATTATATCAATTAAGAATGATTCGAAAACAGATTTTGGAATGTTTTGGATTTGCTTAGTTCGAATTCCTTTTCGAAACTATCGCCAGAGTTATTGGAATTATCCAAAATATTTAAGTAGATCAGCCAAAGCATTTAATATAATCGAAAATTTTAATGAAAAGTTTTTGTTGGTTCAAACAAATATTTTTCTGAACTTTTACCAATATTGCCTAAACATTGCACCAATAGTGAGTCTTGGCGACGTCTAACTTGGATGTTGTGAAAAACTAGTTCTATCTATTCCTTGTCAAGTTGTCAAATTATCACCCACTCCTGCCACTAATTTTCAAAGGAGATCAATAAATCTTTTTTTAAGGTCATCGTGCTGTCATTGATCTTACAAACGTCTGGCCGATAATGACAAAAACGCGACCAAGTAGAAAAAGTTGTTTGAAAGTAATCGATGACTCTGCTTCAGCATCCACGTGAGTAACAGAGCAGTTCTCGATGCAATTTTCCAGACCCGTTAGAAAACAAATTCACCTTCATACCTTATTGACACATTATGTCTCGACTCGTTCCTCATACATTTTCTTATAAAGTTATAATATTGAATATTATTTTTGATATCTTACTTTCTATATTATCTCTACATATTTTTTACGTGAAGATAAACTCCCAAAAAAGTTAATCTGAATTATGGTAAGTTTTTTATCGAGTGCTTTGATAGCAGTACACACAACGAAACATTAAGTGCATCTGTCTAAATACGTTGGCCAGTGCCAAACTAAAATCTATGCAAATTCTGTAGATTAAACCAACTCCCCTTAAACTACTCATCTACTGGAATAGAGACAATGCTTTCTAGACAAAACTTAAAAACAGTAATTTCCAAACATTTTTAATATTCGGAAAATGGCAAGAGATATGCAAAACTAATTCAAAAACGGACCATTCTAACTGCCCTCTAGTACTTTATAATATATATTCTCATATATTAAAATTGAACCAAAAAATGTATATTAAAAATTGCGTGTCGATATCCAAATATTATTAGAAGATAATTAGAGTGAGGATACCAATTCTATGGAAAAGTTTATTACCTTCGCCCGGTAAATAAAAACAAATAAATGCGTAATTTGTCATATTATCTTCATGTCAATGCGTGAATTTCAACACGGAGAAAAAAATCTGTTGCATTTACTGAGCCTGTTTAATTTACAGAATAAGGATGTTGAAATGATAATTTGAATCCAACAAGAATTTCTGTAATACGAGGGTTATTCAATAAGTCCTTAGAAAATCCAAGATATGGCGCTCATAGTATCGAAATTGGTTTGCTTTTAGTAAGCATCATTATTCACTAGACAGCTGTTACCAGGTCTAGAAGTATGAAACCGGAATTCCCCTATAGATGGTGCTTGCCATCAGTTTAGGGACCGTACGACCGCTTCTGCAGCGCCATCTTCTCCCACTAGCAGCTGAGAAAGATTTTCAGTAGACAAGAACCCAAATTCGATATACCAGTGTATTTACTACAAGCATCAACATATCGAGTTTTGTGCCTACGAACTACGATTTGCGGTCAGCACTTGTTTTTTGTTATCACTTAAAGAAAACTGCTGCAGAATCGCATCGAATGCTTGTCGAAGCTTACGGTGAACATGCTCTTGGCAGAAAACAGTGTTTCGAGTGGTTTAAAAAATTCAAAAGTGGTAATTTTGATGTGAGAAACAAAGATCGTGGAAAACCACCGAAAAAGTGCGTTTGGTGGGATCAGAAGGGTGTTATCTATTATGAGCTGCTAAAACCTGGTGAAACTGTCAACACGAATCGCTAAGAATAGCAAATGATCGATTTAAATCGAGCATTATAAGAAAAACGACCGGATTATTGAAGAAGTCAATACAATAGTAGATTGTGTACCAAGGGCGGCATGGTGGCGATTGTGACGAGTGCGAAGTGTACCCGCCCGAGCGTAGCGAGGGCGGTATTCACACGAGTCACATCGCTACCATGTCGCTCGAGGTGCACACGACGTTTTGTGTCCAAATTGGTGGAAAAAGTCGCGTTGCGTGCGAGTGCGTAGTTAGCCGCGAGCAGTCAAGTTGCGGGCGGTATGAACATTTTCGCCCGTTGAAGCGGGCGGTTTGAACATTTTGCCCGATTTTGACACCGAGGCACAATTGACTCCATGCCGCTCTACGCACAAGCATGCAATGCGACTTTTTCCGCCCGTTTGGACACAAAGTCATTTTTCTTCACGATAATGCCGCATCACACACAGCGAAACGGGTCAAGGAAACGATCGAGACGTTCAGTTGGGAAATACTGGCGCATGCCGCTTATTCTCCAGACTTGGCTCCGTCGGATTACCATCTGTTCGCATCACTGGGCCACGCTCTCGCTGAACAACGCTTCACTTCGTACGAAATTGTACGAGAATGGCTGGATAACTGGTTTGATTTAAAAGACGAACGGTTTTATTGGTGTTGCATTCATCACCTTCCGGAGAGGTGGGAAAAATGTGTAAATAGCAATGGAGACTACTTTGAATAAAATATTTTTGATCATTTTCATGCAACAGACGTGTAACTTTTGCAAAAAAATTCCGGTTTCATACTTCTAGACCCGATAAAGTCTCAGTTACATTCATCACATGGTTTCATTTTTATTGTCGATTGAAGCAAAAAACTTTTGTGTATTTAGAAAAATGGAAAAAAGTAAGTTTCGAGCGGTGATTAAACACTTATATTTAAAAGGCTTATCATCGAAAGAGACCAAAGCTGAGTTGGATGAAATTCATGGAACATCTGCTCCTGTGTTTCCGACTGTTTAAAATTGGGTAAATGAGTTTAAACGTGGCCGTACATCCACAAAAGATGAACATCGTTCGGGACGTCCAATGGATTGGAAGTGACTACCCCAAAAACGATTGACAAAATATACGATATGGTTTAGAGTGATTGACGAATTAAAGCGCGCGAAATAGTTGAGGCCACAGGCATATCACAAGGTACAGTGTTTTCAATTTTACACGAAAAATTAGATGTGAAAAAATCTCGGCAAGATGGGCGCCGCGTTTGCTCTCACACAGAGGAAAGTTTGGTGAAACCGCTCGCCCAACGCGTAGAACTGTTGCGCGAAACACACGGAGAGCTGCGCGAACTCTGTCTAGTAGAACGATTCTACCAATTTGGGTGAACCATTACCCCAAACTAGGCGAGCGGTTACGCGAAACGCTTGGGCCAGCCGTTCTCTCGCAAGCTTTATCGAAAGTTTAGGGTAACCAGTGACCCCATCTTGGAGTAAACTTCTCACTAAACCAAAGAATAGCAGTACTCCCACCGCTAAAACAATGGTTCAGCTAAACTTCTCTCCGTGCAGAGGAGAATAAACGCAATCGTGTGCTCGACTCTGAGGCTATTATGGCGCTTTTCCGTCGCAATCCTGACGAATTTCTGCGTCGATACATAACTGCCGACGAAACATGGATACACCACTACACTCCAGAGACAAAGGAACAGTCAAAACAGTGGGTTTTTGAAGGCGAGCGGGCTCCGAAGAAGGCGAAGACGGTGAAATCAGTCGGCAAAGTGATGACCACAGTTTTTTTGGGTTCCCGCGAAATTATCTATACCGATTACTTGGAAAAAGGACAAACGATAACTGGAGCGTACTATGCATCGTTATTGCACCGGTTGAGCGAAGAAATCAAGAAAAAACGTCCTCGTTTGAAAATGAAAAATATCCTCTTTCATCAAGACAATACACGGGTGTACACCTGTGCTGTTTCGATGGCCAAAATTATGGAATTAAAATTCGAATTATTGCAACATCTACCGGATTTGGCCTTCAGTGACTTTTTTTTATTTCCAAACTTGAAAAAATGGCTCGGCGGACAACGGTTCAAGTCGAACGAGGAGGTCATCGTCCAAACAGATGCCTATTTTGAGGACTTTCTGAAATCCTACTTTTTGGACGGCTTAAAAAAGTTGTAGAAACGCTTGGCGAAGTGTATACAGTTAAAAGGAAATTATGTTGAAGAATAAAAAGAAAATCTACACAAAATGATTTGTTTTTCTATCTTTCCTAACGACTTATTGAAAGATCCTCGTATTTAGCTACAAATCTTTTATGTTTGCAAAAAAGCGATGATTTGTACGGAAATATCTGTTAAATTTTCAGAAATTTTATACTGTCACTCTTTTAACTTATGGACTGAGTGAATGCATCATATTTTTATTCTCCTTGAACCGATCTACCCTACATCATACCTAACAGTTGTTTCTTACCTGTAATCTCATAGATGTAATCAAAGAAATAAAATAAATCTACAACTATATTGCATATAATTTAAGATAGATGACGTAAGGTTCCTAATTCTTGGGTTTCTTTGGCATGGATTTACGCACTGGCATTGCAATTAATTATCCAAACTACCGTATTGCGGCTTGTCTGTTCAAATATTTCCAAAGTTGGTAGGATGCCTGCTGGGCAACATTTATCACAGGAGTTTGTAAATTTCAAAATTTTTTGCAAATTAGCCTCAGTGTATTATTTGTAGCTTTGAAGTGGAAGATTGAATCTAGGTCATCAACTTAAAAAACAGCAATATTTCTTCATTTATATTCTTTCTATTTAATAACCTGTTTCCGAATAATGCTTGCTTCTTATATTCAATCTAAAATTCAATCTCTAATGTGCCTAAAAATATTTAACTTTCTAAATCTAATCTCTTGGTTTATCTAATTGATCTAATTATTCAAAAATATGCTGCATAAGTTTCTTTGAGACATTGGAATAAATTATAAGGCAATGATTTATCTCTTTTAATATTTTAAAAACAACTCAATCCAACCCAACTTTTTAATTCGAATCATTCCGAATAAAAATTTCAGATCAACTCGAAATTGAATTACTTCAGATCAATTCGCATTGCAAACTTGGTTCGGATTCATTCGGATTAGCGCCTCGAATTAAGTCAGATTGATTTTCAAACGATTTCATCGAATGAGACTTAAAAGGTTTTCCGATTTGGTTCAGAATCCGAATTAGATCACTCGAATTAGATTCCTTTTCGAAACTTTCGCTATGGACTTGAAGATAGGAGACCGAAAAGATACGGACGTAGTTGAAGTTGAGGTTAACGAGGGGATTGCACGATTTCCACAAGAGAGCGAAACGATCCAATTAGAAGGCACGTAAAAGTGAACTGTGCGCATAATCAGCAATTTGTATTGTTAAGGTTGAAGCTAAGCTCATGCACGCAAAAACATATCGGCCCACTTAGTGAAATAACTTCATAAAAGGAACGAACTCACGAGAATGCGCTGGGGACGTTCGATTAAGCTATGTATTCGCCAATTATCGGTAATTTTATCCAGTTATAACTCAATTCAAAGTAATTGGGCCGCGTCTCCTCGACTCTCTGAGCCCTTGAGCGATGACGCGCCTTAAAAACGTCGTGCAGCGAATCTCATCACATTCAGGATCCTACTTCTACAAATTTTTAGCGATTCTCACTATTTTGTTTCACACGAAACCTGATATTTTTCAGGAAGTTATTCTCAACTAAGACAATTTTATTTAAACCTGATGATAAAATATAACTTGTCATGTTACGGCTCATTGTTTTCTTTTTCAGATCTGACTAAATTATCTGCATTACATATTGACATCTTTCTTTGAATATTCTACCATCAAAATTCTAATAAACCTCATAATTTTTTAATAAACTAGATTTCCGAAAAATCAGAAAAAATTTTAATAACTCTTGAAATTTATAGGTTATACGATCTTATTAATTGCTTTCTGTTATGAATAATAATAATAATAATAATAATAAGTGAATTGCAATAAATAACTTATCTTAAAATTGATCTTCAAGTTTACACGCTTCAGGCTTTCGAATTTTATGAATTTAATATGTCTAGGAATTTAGTAATTTTTTTATTTCGAGAGTTGACAAATAAAATTCAAGTCATTTTTTATCGAGATTTATAAATTTAGTGCAAATTTTTTGAACTATTTTTGAAACTTTAAAAATTCAGATCATTAACGATTTTTGAAAAAAATTTATAATTAAAAACGCATTATTTATTGATTTCATTCCTTTCATGAAATGAGTATCGTTGAAAGATACACACACACGTGCGAGGTCATTTTTTAAAAAGTGTCATTTTTTAAAAAGTGTCATTTTTCAGAAGATATTTTGGCATTTATGATAAAATTCGGGCTAAGCAAGAAAAAAATCAGCTCATTTGTATAATAAACTTGATTGATGATAAATTAAAAATATTCATTGTAGTTAGTAAATCAGAAATCTCTGTATTGAATACATTTATTTCTTCCTTGAATTGATAATAGTGCTGTTAGCTTTTATTTATAACTTTTAATTATAAAAATAATAACTTATGTTCCATAATCAGTTATAATAAGAAGCATTTCATGAAATCATAAAATATATAAATTTGAAGAATTATTGAAAAATTCGTTTGATTTTTTGAAAACCTCTGTTATATAAAAATTATACACTGAGAAAAAAATGCTATTGAATCAAAAGAATTTCTTTCCAAAAGCATGTAAACTATGAATTCATAAAAATATACTACAAGAACCCATAAATATGTTACTAATTCTATAACATATTGATTTGAATCCTTGATATACATGATTTTGGAAAGAAATGCTATTGATTCAATAGCATTTTTTTCTCAGTGTAGGAATTATTAGAATATGCAAAGGAAACTGTCAATTTGTAAATTAAATAAATTACCAAGATCTGAAGAATTCAGCATTTACTTATTAAGTTCAAAGGAAATTGTTTTTGATCTAATTTAAAAAAAAAAAAAATCTAGAAATTCAAATCATGATCTGAAAAAAGCCATAATAGCTCCATGGGAAAAATATGACTTCTTTTCGAAACTTTCCGAAATGAGTTATTAGTATTGTTGCACGAATTATTATCCTTCAGTTGCAATTGTCTTACTCAATTTTGAATCATAAATATTCACAATAGTCTATCTAATAAATTTAATTGAACACAGTATGAAAAAATATACATTTTTGTATAAAATATACATGTTGTATTTTGAATATTTTATTTTAAAATAATAAGTAATACGTTAATAAAAATTAAAATAAATTATGAAAATACAATAGTTTATCATTTTTACGAGTTCTGAAAAGCTGAAAAAAATACCGGTCATTTGCAGTACTGCGCCAGTAACAAATGACAGTATTCTGCATTGAGAACAAAATGCTATTGAATCAATAGCATGTCTATCATGGATTCAAATCAATATCCTATAGAATCAGTAACATATTTATTGGTTCTTGTAGTATATTTTTATGAATTAATAGTATACATGCTTTTGGAAAGAAATGCTATTGATTCAACAGTATTTTTTCTCAGTGTGCCGATAGTGGATTTCAACTAGGGTGATAGCCACTCTCTCCCCCTTATATTTTCTTATTTATCACACTTAATAATCATTTTACCAATTACCAAGGAGTTTTCTTGATACATTGTAAAATCTAATGATTATAAGTGATGATTAAGATAAACTGCGAGTAAAACGCGTCGCCTCCTGCTGCCGTGAGGAAAGCGATATCTCGGGGTGTTATTGAATTAATTGGCCTTTTTGCTGCAGTAATGAAGAGGTCGTTATATCAATCCAAGTTGTTATTGCACTTTAATAAGAGAAGTAAAAAGATAAAAAGTACGCGATACGGGAGACATAGCTGTGTAGGCATGTAACGAGTTCTTATGCGTATCGCGTGGAACGTAAGTAAGTAGCCGATGATCCCCATGGCTATGCAGCATATACATATATCGTATGTCCCCCAGGAGATCTGTTGACATCCCTGCGAGGATTATGCATACTTTTTCTGCCGATCTTCAAGCCCTGGAAAAGATCTTAGCTTCGACGTGATGTTAGGACTATGCCATCCTCGACAACACGAGTAAATCCCTCCAGCTGTGACTCGCGACGCGAATTCGAATATAACATTCGAATTCTGCCTGAGTTTCATGCGCGATTCGTGGCACGAAATCCGATCCACCGAGGGTAACCAAAAATTATGATTCTCATGTATCTATACCATGAAATCGCGTGCTACATCTTCTAAAGAAATCTAAAGAGAGGAGACAAAAAGAGAAGAATATGTTAAGGAATGGAAGTTTTAAAGCTTTTAAACAGTGATGCTGTAGACTCGAACATTTTTTACTGCGCAAGAATTGGAAAGAGCTGGCGAAAAGAAGGAAGGAGAATATATTATTTTGCGGGCTATTAATGTAAAATTGAAATTAAATAAAGTAATTAAAATAAAATGAACGTAAAAAATATCTTATTGTTACCATTTTTATATAATTGTTCTTTTTTAATTCTTTCATACATAATTTTGTATTAAGTAGATACAAAAATAATTTCAAAATATCAAATAATATGAAATTACATTGAAACAATACAATAAATATAAGAAGCAACAGTAAAATTAATTAGGAATAATATTCTAAGAATAATGATGTTAATGTATCAACTACGAACATTGCCTATTCTTAGAATTTTAAATCAGCCCGCCAAAAAATATGATTTTCTTCCTCTATTCCTGTCTCTTTCCAACGCTTGCATAGTAAAGAAAATGTTCAGAAATTTTTTTGTTTCAAATTAATTAGTTGAGTTTGCAATTTTTGTCACTGCCTACATTATCGGAGGATCACTAGTCACGTGTCAGATAGGATACGTTGTCGACAGGTGTCCTCTTTTTTCCACAGAAAGATTTTCAAATTCTTTAAAATATTTTTTTGTTTTCCGGATTAAGGAAAAATTGGACAGTCGGACAAAAGTTGGTCAAAACGACCATTTTCACATTCCTTAATGCGCAAATGTCAGAAATCGCCTGAGAAAAGGAGCAAATTGTATTATTTGACGGGATAGTTCAAAATTCTGAATATGCATAAAATTAATAACTTATCAATTAAAAGTCATAATTCTTTACATAAAAAGTATAGTTACTTGGATTGAAAGTAAACTTTGGTAAAGAATCGTTTTTACTTTATTTATCATTAATTTAAAATATTTTTAGAATTTTGAAGTAACCCGCCAAAGTATATGATTTGTTCCTTACCCCTTTTCTCTGCCTCTTTCTGACGCTTGCGCAGTAAGAAACGGAGTAGGTGTTTAGCATCACTGATCACATTCTTTCGGCGCGATAACTCCTAAACAAGGACTTTATTTGTACACTAGTGTAGACGGGTAGTATTTTTCGACCATATATGAAATCCTCATCTAAAATCACTCTTGGGTAGTAATTCCCTCGAAGTAACTAAGTTATATCTGCATGATTCCTGGGAACTCGTCACAGTCAGGGTTCCGATGATGAGTTCCAGGACTAGAATAACAAGAACGAAGCACGTCGTCAGCGATATTTTACCTATCTCTTCTAATGTGGTCGTGACCCAATCACAGACCGTCCCTAATCTTTATTTAGCCCCATCAAATTACGCAATGATGTCCAACTTCAAGAAGTGAGATTGCAACATTTTTCAAATTAAGCACTTTAATAGCGAGTGTTACGCTTACAGAGTCTATCTCTAATGGTTACAAAGAAAAAGTGACATGCATTGAAATTTCTCTGAAATTTACCGAAAATTAATTTACATCTAAGCTTCGATAAAACGTGATATTTCCTAAATTCTTTGATAACTCTCAAGTCATTTAAACTGGTAGAGAATATTTTCAATTAAGTCAATGAATGTTACTAAAAATCTTTGTTGATTATGTCAAAAATGTGAGAAATTTCTATAAGTATAAAAATCCATGATGTGCATGAGTGCTTGTAGGTTAAGATAACTAATTTTTCAAAAACTTTCATATCATACATGATTCAAAAATAAATTTATATATACAAATCCATTCTAGTTTTAGCTTGGGGTTTTAAAAATTCATGTTGCTAGAATAAAATTGTTACTTTTAAGAACTTTTGTGACCTTATGTAAGATTTCGGTATAATTTTATACAAATGTGTTTCATTTCTTTTTAGTCTTTGTACTAGGGTGCTTGATATTGACGTGATATTTCTATGAGAGGTCGCCACTAATCAGAAACGGTTATCATTGTTAAGAAGTTCCATCCTCCAAATCTCTTCTGTTAAAATTTGAGCCAAATCCATTAATTATTTTACAATTTACAGTGTCTGAAAGCAACTAACCTTCAAATTTTTTGCAAAGATGGCAAAAAGTGAATTTCGTTTGTTGATTAAACACTACTTTTTGCGTAGAAAAACCTTATCAGAAACCAAGACCAAGCTCGATAAATATTTTTCGGACTCTGCTCCGTCTTATCGAATGGTTCAGAAGTGGTTTACCAAATTTCGTTGTGGTCGTACGAGCACAGAAACCACACTAAGTCCAGGTCGTACGAGCACAGAAACCATACTAAGTCCAGGTCGTCCAAATGAGATCACTACACCAGAAATGATCAATAAAATCCATGATATTGTTTTGAATTACCTAAAAGTGAAAGTGCGTGAGATAGCTGAGATCGTATCCATCTCAACTAAGCGTGTGGTCAATATTTTTCTTACACATGTGTGCATGAAAAAACTCTGTGCAAGATGGATGCCGCGATTGCTCACAATCGACCAAAATGTATTCGTGTGACCACTTCAGAGAAAAATTTGGCCTATTTTAACCGCAATCCAAAAGAGTGTTTGCGTCCATTTGTGACGATGGATGAAATATGGATCCATCAACCAAATCACGCAAATCACGCAAAGGATCAAAACAGTGGTTTAAATCTGGTGAAAGTAAACCAAAGCATCCGAAAACCCAACAATTGGCTGGGAAAGTTATGGCTAGTCTTTTTTGGGATTTGCATGAACTAATCTTCATCGACTACCTTAAGAAAGGAAGGACGATTACTGGAGCATATTAGGCTGCATTATTGGATTGGTTGGTTGACGAAATCAGAAAGAAATAGCCACATTTGAAGAAGAAAAAAATCCTTTTTCATAATGACAATGCACCATCTCACAAATCGAACATTGCAGAGGCCATTCCGAATCGCTTCCGCATTTGCCGTATTCTCCAGACTCGTTGTATCGAGCTAAAAGGAGAGTAGATTGAGAAATAAAACCGATTTTGCCAAAAAAATGAATTCTTGTTCATTTTATTAGCTCAGTATCATACACAGATGAGAACTTCGATCAGAGTCGAAACATTTACTGGAAAAAAATGAAACTCTGAGTTAAATTATTTCTGGACCCTAAAGCCAAATTAAAAACCAACCACTATTATTTAAAAAACTATATTTTGCAACGTCCATTGAGTTTTTAATATTTAAATAAGAACCTTATGGAAATAGAAAAACATTAATTATTATCTTTAAAAGTGTAATCCCTTTGATAATTTATTCCGCGCTTCATTCACGAGAAAGAAGAATCTGCATGGAGTCAACCCAGAAGTCAATGTGCACTCGCGCATTGGTACATATATATTATATATATGTAGTAGCATTGCCTAACTCATGCATAGAGTCATGACGGGTTTAAACGATTGCTTATTGCTAGGTGGTGTAACCAGTCGTGGTGGACTGACGCATTGCCTCGAGACTCGCCCGTTTGTTATCCGCCAGGCGTATACATGTTCCTTACCTTACATATTATGCATATAAATATATATACACTTATATATACTATATATTATAGATACATATATCTCACGAACTCGAATTGTGTTAGATTCACCGAGTTTTATGTATAACAGCCTCCCCAATCTATTCCTTGTATCTCAAAACTGACTAAAAAATCACTTCGTGGCAGCTGAGAACTACTTTATAGTTATAATGTGAATGATATCTATATCCGCGTTAGTTCAAATGATCTCGTAAAATCAGGATTCAAACCTTTAGTTGCAGTTCATAAGTTGAATGACAGAATGATAATGCATTATTACTTGCTATCAACTGACACTATCCTCGGACAACAAAGCAAGTTTTTCTTTTCACACTTTGCTGAAAATCAGAATTTAAATCAAAAGTTTTTAAAACCATTTAATGATGATTAGAACATTTTACTAAAAAAGTCTGTTCAATTTCATTACCAAAATTTTTTTTATCCGAGTTATCAAAACTTAAAATTTGTTCCAAAATAGCCCCACGGTCGAGTCATTCTGTAACACACTGAGAAAAAAATGCTATTGAATCAATATGTATATCACGGATTCAAATCAATATGCTATAGAATTAGTAACATATTTATTGGATCTTGTAGTATATTTTTATGAATCCATAGTATACATGCTTTTGGAAAGAAATGCTTTTGATTCAATAGCATTTCTTTCTCAGTGCAGGTTTTTTTTATGAATAAAATAACAATGGAGATTGTTTCAGCGCATTGTTCATGCGAACGTCTTTAAATACTTATTCTAGAGTAAAATTTCTTTAACTTTTCAATTACAGGTAGAGTTCCATTCTCAATTCCTCATTCTTATTTATTGTCAATCTTAATAAATTCTTGAAAATCTCATATTGCTAAATTACATCGCAACAATTAAAATGACCATAGATTGGATCTTCAAGTCGATGAAGTAAATAATTGAACGATATGTGGACTGTAATCGCAAATATTTCAAACTCGCTCTACAATCTCAATTACTTCCATTAATTGGACGCTGGCAAGATTTACACGTAACAATATTATCTTTTCAACTAATACAGCAAACAACTTTACAAACCGTCTTCTCTGGCAAAGCTACTGACTACAATTATACCAATCAGCCGGATAAGACAACCTCATCGCTCTGTTATTCAATCAGCTTTGATTATACTAACGCTTTTGCGAGTAGCAGAAAATATTTTAACAGCTAATTCTACAGACAGAAAGTTTCGGTTCCAAGTCATCAAATAGAGGAAGAAACGTTCGACTTGACAAGGTCAAGCGTTGTGATCCACGTAGGCAAGTATCTGTAACTCGATGATTTTGCAATCCGCGCTTCCTGGTGCAGCAATTGATTAATGGTATCTACTTGCGGTAGCGCGACTGTATTGTATGCACACACATGTATATATATACATATATATATATCTATCATACTTACGTACCAATACTGATAAATTCACATAAACGCGACCATCGCTCAAGGTTTACACGCGTGCATAAAGCGTTCCGAATACCTTGAGGTACGCCCCGATTTCGCAGACAGTATTTCAAGCAGGCAGATGAAATTTATGCTCAATTGTGATTTGTGGAATGCACTGCGACCATGCATGAAATACTTCCTTTACTGAGTTCCCAGAAAACAAGTGTATCAAACTGACTCTACACCATCTCATGGGCTGTCTCATATAAACATTTCAAATTCTAAGAACCTAGAGATGTAACAATGGACTTCAGCGCATAATTATTTATCAATTTTTTAATTAAATAGTAATTCAATAATTGCTTTCATCATCAACTATTATTTTGCATAATTCAGAGCATGTTGCGAGTACAATTCAAAAATTTTGATAGGTCAAAATACAAAACTTATTTTCTGTGAATCTTTTCTTGAAAACATTAAGTTACAGGAATTATATATTTTTGAAGTTAATAATAAGAATTTCTTTTTGTCATTTATCAGAATCAGACGCAAATCTGTAAAAGGGGCAACAGATCCTCCCGAAAAAGCCCAGATTTTATTTTCGAAACAAGGTAACTTAAGGTTCTCACGTAGAATCCCCCTAAAAAATACTCTTCAGAATCAAGATTGAAGTTTTCTTATCATCTATAATAAATTAAAATCAGGAAAGTAGAAAAAATAGGTGAAACAAAATAGCACACAGTATTTAGAATAAACAAAAATATGTATTTTCTTGATGGACGCTTAGGTACTGGCCGCTCATATTAACCACACTTAGATACTAAATATATGTACAAATTGTTAGACAAGTATACTTCAGCTGACCAAGACTTGCAGAGGTATCAAGATCTTTTGAAATATAAATAATGTTTGTTTTTCATTGAGTACGACTTTAAGACTTGGTTCGCCAAAAAAACTCATCCCCGCAAATCGGACGAGAAGGAAGAGTAGCCTGAGTCCCTTATGCAAATAGGGAACCCAATAGACCAAGCGGAAAACAAGAAGCAACTCATCGATCTACAGACGATCCCATTGCATACTATTTACAAAACAATATTAAATTAGCTCAAATGTCATTTTAACATTGAGTATCACTTAGATAAATTATGCGTACTGGCCTCTCGTCTTCAGATCACGAGTCCGTAAAATAAATTTGGAAAAATTCATTAAAAATAAACATTTTTATTTTCCAAATTACTAATTTCATCAGATATTCGATCACGAGCACACGTATAAATAGAAATATATGTAATTATATACATATGTATTTAAAAATATGTAACTACTGGCCGGCGTTACCACGACTCTTTTTCTTTAAAAATACATGAAAGCATGTATGCGTAAATATACATCATTTTATGTACTCTTTACATAAATCAAAAAGTATCAAAAGTGGAAGAAAGTAAGATTAAAAATTGATTTCTTAGCTATCTATGTTCGCAATAAATAAGTCGGTCTTCACGATTTAATTGAACAGGGAGTTATTTACAATTTGAACACATTTTCATAATGGACGTGCACGACTTCGCAGAAGATGAACCACTTGCAGATAAAAACTGAGTCGATAAATGGTCTTTTTACACTCATCGAGCCGAATCTATATTTAATTCGAATATAGAGTTTCCTTCAACTGGGTCCAGCCCGTCAAAGTGACAACGGCAGCCCTGCTGGCCTTTTGATTCCAAGCGTAAGATCCAAAGGTTTGCTCTTAGTTGTTGTTTCTTCTTTAACTTCAGATTCACAACTTTTCAGGTCTTTAGATAAGTTTTCTTGCATCGTTTGACTGGGCCTAGGTGAATTCCTACTAGACCTGACGCTAAGATCTATAGGTTCGTCTTGTTCTATTGCCAAACCACCAGGACTTGGACTCACTAATAATAGATCACCACCTCTAGGAGAATGTTGCGAAGTCGCTGGAGTGATTAGACCCGGTGGTGGATACACTAGACCTAAACCATGATGAGGATGATACCCAGTAGTTAAAGTAACGGTCGCGTTGATCTTCCTTGGTGGAAATTCCTTTTCCGACAAGGTAGGAGATCCGCTAACTTTAAAGAAACTCAAGGCTGAATTACTTCTCGACTCTTCGTGTTCGCCGTCAACAGATGAAGCTCCACTATCGCTAGGAGTGTCAGCAGCTCTCTTATAAACGGGTAAAAACGGTCTGAAGACTTCTGGTGGACTGGGAGGTACCACGCCTTCCTTTTGTGCAAAATTCACAGGAAACATCGGAGAGGTGGACACAGGATGTTTGTAACCAAAAGATGAAGGTGGTGTCGTATCTCGTGGTGGTGTTCCAGGTGGCTGTTGACTGGCTCGCTCCTTCTGCCAAGCTAGATACCTCAGCTGATTCTGGAGGGCTACGTCATCTGGGTGAGGTGATTTGTTTCCTCGTTCCCTCTCTTGCTTCATCATAGCTACATGCAAGAGGTGGGACTGCAAAGCAAGATCTTCTTGGCTTGGGGACGTTCGGTCTTTACTATCTTTACTATAGATCAGACCTTGGTGCGTTTGTGACTGAGAATTAGGAAGGAAACTTGGTAGGAAAGCTGGTCCAAACGGAGAGGCACCTGGCGCTCCCATATTCTGATTTCCGTTGGTCTGCTCCTGGAGCAGGCAATGAATTTTGAACCAGTTCGAACGTCGACCGTAACGTGAGCCAGACTTCGACATTCCCACCATCAGGCACTTTCGCAGACGGCACGCCTTGCATGCCGTGCGATTTTTCTTGTTGATTACGCAAACTCCACCATTCTTACACTCCGAGATGCTGCCTAAATTGTTGTACGTTCGGCCGAAGAAGGACTGTAACAGAAATAGAAAAATGTCGAATTAGATACTTGTTCGATTAAAGCTATGACACATCTTTAGAAGATGTTATGAATTTATATCTAGTAAAGTCTTTCCGGTGATTCCACAGCGTTTTGTGCATAATATTCAGCTAACGCAAGTTGATTAACGCCTGTCTATTCATGCAGGCTTTGAAAGTGGGTATTAAAATCACTTATGGTGATAATACTGCGCGAGGAAATTTTACTTTAGACACTGGGCAAATTGGATGACCAGATCGTAATTTTCTAGGAAGTTTTTCTCCGACCATAAATGTAGTTAATTACCTCATACGTCAGCCTAGGTACAACCAAAACGTGCACTGGAGACGCCTTAGCCCGCACGCCACGCGCGTTTCCATCGGATGAAACGTCAGGGGTTTAATGTTACGCGCGTCATGAGAATTAGTATGCCTAGAAGAAGAGAGTATACGGCGTGGTCGCTCGTAAAGTTAAACGCTTGTCGGTCGACGATAAAACCGCCTCTAAGGTCCAGCCTGGAGCTCGCATGGTCATCGAGCATTAATTTATGATCCTGCTTTTGAGTCTTTTGTAGCTCATGTGCTCACGGATTTCGAGGCGCCGACCTACGTCCCGTACGATCGGAATCACGCTAGATTTCGTACTTCCGTATAAGTTGTAATCTCCGACCGCGTACTGATTCTGAGTTATGAATCAGCAGTCCAAATTCCAGAAGGATCACGTGGGCGAGTGTAACGGACTAAAGAGCTCAAAACTCAAGTCATGCTCTTAAAGACTCTCATATACAGAGAACCAAATCGTTATCCATTGCAAAATGAGACAGACTGCAAAACTAAATTAGTTCTTCAAGAAGGAACCAATTTTTTATTCTCAATTATGCTTACTGATGACTCGCAATTCATTTGTGAACATGTGACTTGTCGTGCTGACTGCGCGATTTGGTCTTGTATTAAATTTGTAAAACGTAGAATGGTACAAAAAAGCCCAGCTTCCTCTCTCGGAATATAGTGTTCCATACATCTCTTGAAGCTACGACTTCGCGACAATCTTTTGGTAGCGATCTCAAATCATTCCTGCGACGTAGGATAAGCGGTTTTAAGTTGTCTGAGCAGCCATGTTTATGAAAGGTTGAAATTTTATGAAAGACACATGTGCTAATGTTTTCCGCCACATATCTCACAGCGATAGTATCGGCTTTCGAAATACTCTCAGGAACAAAATGCATTTTAATACTTTAACCACTTTTGTCATGAAAAAGTCCAAAATCACTTGTGAAAAAGATCAGTATCCAGATATATCCTTTCAATGACAGGAAAGTGATTTTCAATTGACTCTCGATTTTTTTACCAATTCTTTATACGAACTAGTGAAGAATCAAGAGCGGATCGTGATTGAAAGGCTACTCGTTTTTCAAACGACTGACTTGTTCGGTAACCATTTAGGGGTGCATGTAACAAATCTCTCGCTGAGCGCCGCGTTGGGATTATCTTAAATCAGCCGACACGGTCAGAATCTTAAACCGATTTGTAACACCATAAATACGTCCAATAAAAATCTTTGTCCACAACTGCGAAAAACTCGAGACTCTTTTTCTCAAGCATTCACCTCGCGCGCTTAAGATGCCAAGTGTGGGCGATGTGGGTAAAACTTTTTACTCGGATCGCAGACTAAGAAGGAAAGCTGTATCGCTTAGGTTTTTTTTCTATCGTATCATCTGAACTGAACACACCTTTTCACCAATACCTCTACTGCTGAGCCAGAGAATGTCATTGGTATGACGTTCGACTAGTCGATCACTCGCCTCGGTGACAATTTCCTAGGAAAAAACGAACATTTTCCTGCACGTGAGAGGAATTAGATTTGCCGTTTCTAAACCAGAAGTCTATGTAAACAAGGAGCCGACGCTGTTCGAGGCTCGAATAGGAGAGCATGCTTGCTGAATTCGAATCTCTGTCCCATAAGAGGGACCCTGCTGACTTGTCAGCCACTTGCCAACAAGAATTCGATAAGCAATTCGAATTCTTCGCATAAGTAAGCCCATGAAAATCCAAAGATCGATTTCTCTATTTATGTAAAAAGTAGAATACATACATATGCTTTCAGGCTTTTAAAGTAAAAAAGCAACTTTTTTCATTCCGACTCTTTAAATATACAATAATCATTTAAACATTAAGTTGATTTTTAGTTCCGTATTTACGTCCTGAAAGAGAAACTTAACGAAACTGATGAAATAATTTCCGCTACGGTAAAGTAAAGTGAGTCGTCAAGTAAACGATGAAAATCAGCGTTTTAATTAAACTGATGAAAATCTCTACTCTGTGTGAAACATAATACGCTCCCGGAAAAGGCATCTCTCTTTCGGAGACAGTATCTATGTCAGTGTGCGTGTCCAGGGATTTAAAGTTGTTTCGTGATCCGAGTCAATTGATCGCGAAACGCACCTAAACGACAGAGGGAGACTGCCGATGCCGTTTCTCAGTTCAGCACAACACACAGTTAGATGAGATGGTATTAGTGACTACCGTAATTGTAGAAACGAAGCACCCAATCCACCTCTTCTCTCTTTTCTTTCTCCGTCCTACCTGAAGCACCTGTGCTTCACAATAGGTCTTCTTTTGTCACACCCACGCTTCGCGATATAATTCTCTCTTCGTTGCACTAACGTGGTCCATTTCTCCTGTTCCCTCTTCACTGAAAGAATCTATCCCCACCATTAAGACTGAATCTGATCCGTTCTCCTTGTCTCTTCTATAGAGTTCACAGTCTCTGCGCCTCTCTCGCACACATATCAAGAATCTATATTAAGGACGTGGGAATGTGAAATGGCCTGTCCAGTTATGCGGACCAGGGCTTAGGAGTGCTTGTGGTGTGGTCATGTATCCTGTCTTCGGGGGTGAGATGGTCCCGTGTCACACGTCGTTGCTACGACCTCGCGAGCATCTAAATCCCAGTGGGGTTCTCGAATTTCCCATGTGCCTTGCTCTTACGACTCACATTCTTCTCCTTTTTCTCATTCCTTTTGTTCTTTACGATTCCGAACGTACGCATTTCGCATCCCAGATGCCACAATCGATTTGTTCAAGAACTTCTCTTCTGCTTTTCGGTCAAGAGGTTACAACAACATTCAGATATTAATGAGATTGATTATACTCTAGGCCTGATTATGCTTCAACCTGATTATACTTCTGTCTTATAATACTTATACTTATTATTCTTATGCCGATATCATTATGCAGATTTTATTTCCTACATGAATAATGACTCTAGCTGTGACGATGAAATGATTTGCTTAAGTAATCGATTAGTTCTTGTCAATGCGTTAAGATATTAGATATTACGGAAGTATAATTAATCACATATTTTCAGAATGTTTGGTTTTCAGCAGTTGAGCAAGAACTTAAGTATTCGGTTTGAAACTCAAGGTTTTTAATTACAATAATCCATCTTTTAATTTAACTTCGAAGTTGAATTAAAAGTCGGAGTCTGTGAAATAAAATTCTATATAAATTCTTCGAAAATGTGGTCTCGAGTAGAGCAACAAGATGATCTCGTCGTGCCTTTCCGGGAAATCTATTAACACCTTCGCACTGGCGCATTCATTAACACATTAGAAAATGTACTCTCTGCGTCAAATGCTTGACCCTGATTTGCCATATCTCATCGAAGATGTTCTTGGAATCGGCGTCACTTGCTCCTGGTTCCAACTAATTCTCGTTCGTGTTTCCTTCCTCCATGAATTCCTCGGGAGATGACTCGACCTTTCTCTCGAGTAGAGAACCGGATCACGCACACTGATCAAGAGGAAATCCGTGTAGCTTGTGGTATTATTTTTTTATACATTTACTGAATATTTCTCAATTGCAAAGCATATTTGGATCCTCTCTTTGTAGAGCTTAAATATCTAGGTGTTAGAAATATCGTAAGAGGAATCTAGCTACATGCCAAGAACAATTCGTAACTAGAACACATTCTTATGAACATGAACAAGTCATTCTGATGTCATTCGCTTTGAAAACCTTGGTAATATCTTCGTATGCTAGGTGCGTTCGCCCACCTGGCCAAACACTCTCAATTTTATTTCAGAATAATTTCTGGGGATCATCGCACATTTGCTTTTCACTTGAATTCATCAAACAGTTACTTATTCTTTTGTGTTCGAAAGAAAAAGCAGAACTGGGAATTCCAGATAGCGAATCAAAGGTTTGAATGGGAAAGAAAGAGGCGCCATTCTCCTAAGTAGTTGAGGTTTGTTTTCTTGTCTGTCACGGTAAAACATTATAATGGCAAGATCGTACGTCATTGCTTTTTTTCCCGAGACCAATATGGTTGCAGATGATTTGTCTTCTTTGAAGCTATTTGTTTGCATTAGATTCTCGATTGCTCTAGACGGCATCGGGAAATCTTAGCCCTGGTCAAGGGCTTTTGCTGATTGATGGAAGAGGCTGATTTGTGATCTTGCTTTTGAAGAAAACAGCTTTCATGATCTGACGATGATAAATTAACAGTTTATTAGAAATAGACTAGTACGCTTCCGTGTGTTGAAAGAGGCGCATGTATGTTACTTCTTTGGAAAGAGAAAGAAAGACATACAGTCACTGTTTCATTCCATAATAAAAAACCACATGTTTCGAAAAAGAAATTATAATAATTTTGTTAATTGTTATCATTGACCAAGATTTTTCTAAGACGCTTACATAAATTAGATGCGTCTTAATAAAACTCTCTTTGATTTACAATCGAGTAATAAGGCAAATAAAAATGAAAGTAACGGTTACCGTAATAGCGTGGTGTTAGAGCACTTCATGTAAATACTAGTATTGAACAGAGTTCTTAATAAAATTGATCTTTAAACTCATAAAATTTCTCACAACCACTGATATTTTCTGTTGTATTTCAGCCATTTTACACATATTATTTAATTTCCTTATCAAAGATACGTCATACTGAACTTGAGAAATGTCCCTTTTTCTACTAATAAATTTTTCATTTTCGGGCCTCGACTTTCACTCGATTTCAAATACCGACTTAATCGTTGTAATAAAATTTTTATTTGACGACGGTGACTCATTTTTTTCAATATCATCATAATACATTTCTGGAACTTTGTACACCTGAAATTGAACTCAACCCGGGAGGTGTTTACAAGAGAAAGTAAAGTTATTAGAACTCCGATATCGATTCTTGTAGAGAGCAACTTTGCTTCCGTGGAAACGACAACACAAACTGTATGCACCGAGTTGACCTTTCTTCTACTTTCGCAAATTACACTGCTTTAACAATATTATTTTTTCAATAATAATAATTTTAAATAGTAAAGAGCATTACTTTTGAATGCTCATATACTATAGATAAGAACGTATAGTGACAAAAACTGATACTATAATGATGCAGTTGAATTATTTATAAAGCGTAATTTACAAAATTAAATAGCCTATTGGAAACTTTCAAACAAAATTTAGTTTATAAATTGATACTGTAAAAATAAAAAATTTTGCACTTTTCCCAATTGAATTAGTATTATTATTCCTCCCGTTATTAAAGAAAATGCAATTTCTCACATTTAAATTATATCAGTTCTTCTACTTATTATCTGAGTTCACGCCTTCAGTACCAACCAAAATAAAAGTTGGATTTGGGCTAATCATTTATACCAGGTGCCTAAACCATATAATCATTTATAGTAACTATTCAGTTTGTTGTAGTAACTATTTAAGGTTTTTGAAGTTTCTATATAGTTTTTACTTACAACAAGTGAATAGTTACTTCAAATAATTATACACTGAGAAAAAAATGCTATTGAATCAAAAGCATTTCTTTCTAAAAGCATGTATACTAATTCTATAGCATATTGAATTAAATCCATGATATACGTGCTTTTGGAAAGAAATGATATTGATTCAATAGTATTTTTTCTCAGTGTATGGTTAAGGCAGGTAACATAAGTAGCAATTGGCCCATATCCAATCGTTTTATACTTGTCACAACTCTAACAGTTTTTTCCATGTGCCCCAAGTATCCACTAGGTTTTTGAGATAAGTTGAAGCGTATTTCTGAATGTGTTTTATGAATCACAGTTATCATTTCTACTTGGCCTCCCCTCATACTCTATCATCTCTTTTAATTCACTAAAAAAAAATACTTGAAGCAACTGATTTTATCTACAGACGCCGCTTAGAGGTGAGAAAATTTAATTAAAAATACCTAGAAAAGTAGTAAATTTAATGAGAACATCCATTTTTTTCAAATTTATATCGCTCGATTCGGGACGACTGTCTATAGATATTAAGCCCTACAGTTTAAGATAATGGGTTTAAAAATCTAAGACACTTCTAAGATATTAAACGACGCTATCGATTTTTCTTATCAGTGTAAATTGAAGTTTAAGATTGACCAAAGGTAAGACAATTGCGATATATGACTATATAAAACGGGGAGTGCGTTTTGAAACAGAGTTGCGTAATGTCGATTGTTCTGAAAAGATCTCGCACTCGCGAAAGACAAGAGACTGAAGCGAGGTTGTTGTCATTGCGTAGAGTCTCGTTTGCTTGCTGAATGTTAAGTGCTATCTGCAAGGGCAATTCCATTTGTCACGTGGTAACACGACTGGGTAACACGGCGTGAACTGGGGCACCTGCTTGTACGTGCCATGGATTTGCTCAAGTGCTTGAATCGCATCCCTATGCTCTCGGTTTAATGATCGCAGTGAGCTATAACGTCTCAAGATTCTAATCTTTCTAGAAATTAACAACAGAATCCCATATTGCGCGAAGGAAGATACCTGCGTTGTAGGTAACGTACGCGGCATTTAATGCGCCACAACTAAACAATTGCGTTCGAAGATAAAATTCAAAATGACACCACATTTCAACTTTAAACACTCTGATTACGTAATTATACCATCTAGCGATTTCATTTAAGAGGGTCTTATCGTGTAGAGGTTTCAAAAATCAATTTTTTTTCTAAATGGTGTTAGAAATACGCTGTGTAGGAACGTTGTAGCTAAATACATCCTCTTTTAGGAGTAAGAGAGCGTCCAACACATTTTATTACGTTGTAAACTTTTGAATGTGTTTTCCCAAACCTATCAAGTCAAATTTTTTATTTTTATTTTCAGTAAACATTTCGCTGCAGATACACAAGCTTTTTTGGAAATCCTGATCCAATGAATTTTTACAGCCATTATTAGCACACAAAAAAGGAGATAAAATATTATTTTCTTTCAAAAATCTGCAATTTTGAGAAATCTCTGACATCACGTGGATGATTTTAATAAACAACAAAAAAAGTGTGAAAAGTTCAAGAATAAACAAAAGCATTCATAAAAAGTGCATCCAAAACTCATTTGTAGTTTTTTCATATTCAATTTGTGATTAGGCAATTCCTCAGATATACGTATTTTTGAGTTGCAACACATTTTAGATGAAATGGCGGTATCTGCCATCGTTATTTGAAGGTATATCTCAAAGATGAACGTAGCGAGACTGACCAATCACATTCGGATTCGTTCACAGTATACAATCGATAGATCCTGCCATAGATCGCGATTTATGAATCGTAAAACCTGTCGTAAAGCCAGCATCGCCGCGTTTTGGCACACATATGTGGTGGTACTTCCCTGGCTACAAGGAGAAAAGTCTGCAAAGAGAAGAAGGTCGTAAATCGTTAGCTTATGAGTGCAATGTGGTTCGCGGTTTCCTCCCTGCGTCAATTTTTACATCCACTTGGTATCCACCGCAAAGAGGCCATCGGAACGCCCCGCCGCTGAGACATCGGAAACTGGAGACAAGTCGCTTCTTTCATCACCTGATTATTCCCACGGAAGCATTCTTCGGACACGAATGGATAAACTGATAGGTCATTGTCAGGTAACAGATGTCACTTTGCCTTATTCGTGACAAGCCAATTGAATACGAAGTGAACAGAAGAAGTGCAGGAAAGATGTTCGGATCGAAGGACAACGGATGTGCGCCTAATAACGATGGATGCAGGACACATGCATTCAATTACATCAAGATTCCAAATGATAATATAGAATTGATAGTTTGACTTGGTATGATATTTCTTACACTTCCTTTCCGTTTTTTCACATCGAATCACAATAGTGTCCAGGCGGATGTGAATATTATATTTACTGTTAGGGTAGAGATATCGCGGAATCTACTCTCACTTGCTGAGATATTATCTAAATGGCGTGCAATTAAGAAACGTAATAGCTACAATTAAGAATGACGTACGCATTTCTGTGAAGTTGGCAACTTAACCCTTCTACTTTCAGCGTGGCATGATACTTCTCTCAGATTCTTCCTGCGTGTTAAACACGAACCTCCTCTTGCCTTCTAATATGCCATTTTATGAGCATGCTAATTGTGCGGAGAGTACGAGAGAATGAGAGATATCGCCGAGTGATTGGGTCCGTAATCGAGTTTATGGCGCTTTTAGTGCGGAAATATCGCTAAACGACTTCGCCTTTCCAGTGAATTTTACGCACGATATTGATCAGCTCATTCGTCGTGAACTCCACTACGTTCCATTTTTAGAATAGAAATACGGTAAAATTAAAGAAGAAAAATATATTATACGTTTAGTTAGAGAGTGCAATAAAATTTTGCAGGCATCAACTAAGAAGTGATGATTAATTGATCTTAGTCACATTGATCGTTTGGATTTCAGTTTACAAAAGGTTATCGCTTTTTCTACCTGGTGCGCTTCTCTAACCGGAAACGGTAACTTTAGCTCACTAAGTGCCTTTCTTGATTCTTTGGACGGAAGTCGTGTGAATTCTAGGCTGATGACATTACAGAGTCAGACGCTAGAAATGTTAAAAGACGTGCTTTCTGTCCATTTTAGTGACCTTTTTAATGAAACTATGTCGCTGCCATTGTCTTACAGATGAATAAACCAACTTCTGAATCACGGTTTGCTTTCCACCTCCCACCGTTTAAGGTCCCGAGACCTGAAACTTTTTTCGTACTCTGCATAATTTTCGACCATTGAGTCGTGAAAAACAATAGAGTCGAAAATTTACATCATATAAGGTCGCGTTCGTGGCCTAAATCCGTGTTTTGTTAACGAATTGAGCTCCGCCGGAAATGGACCCTTGCAAATTGGTGCAGTGACAAAAACACTCGCTTAAATATTCATTTCAACGACCTGGCCCGTTTTGCAGTCCCTGTTGCGCATCTTTTACTGCGACGTTGGTCCGCAAAGTTGCACCGAAATCATTCTGCAAGGACTCCATACTTTTTTATTGCACTTAATTCTTGTCAACAAAAACTTATCGTACGCATTTAAATTACCGACTTTGATTGAGTTTATGGTAGAAAAAAAACTGTTTTCAGGTTCATGTATACTTTAGTCATTTTTTCATTTGTGAAGAATCATCTCGAATAAATGAATCAGAAGAAAAAGAACTGAATATATATAAAAATGAAGTAAGCAAAATATCGTAAAGACGCATATATGAAATCCATGCAAAGGAATTCGATAATGGGATCAAGTCACGGAATCGCATCGTATTTTCTACAGGTTTTCTCGGACCGGTGAGTTCACTTCAGAAATTCCAAGCAGGGTAGGCGGCAGCATACGAAAAAGAACGAAGCGAAGAAAAGAAAAGAGTAGAAATGGAAGAGGACGGCTACTCTCGTCCGAATGTTACGCGAAGAATCCAATGTGGTCGTTAGTATGCTAATGGAACTTCCTCCGCTCCTACATAATGGTCCCCTTCAGTGTTCGCTAAATTATTCAAAATATTTCCGAATGTCGTTCTAATTGGTTCTAGCATCTAGGAGCCACATGCGCGATCGACAAGGTCGAACTTGCTCCCCACATCATGAATATGTTCTTGATTTGGCTACAGAACTCTGCCGCTACAGTTTTGTTTGCCTCGATAAAAGAACCGGTCAATTTCTTTACTCTTGTTAAAAAGTAAATAAAATAAGTCTTTTTTATCCACCGTACACCGAAAGTTAGCAGAGTCGGTGTCGTTTTGTGCGAGGAAAACTGCATTTCTCGCACTAGTGTGGGAAAATTTTAAGCGTGCGGAAAATTAAAACAAACATAAAATTTTACTGCATTAGTGCGGGAGAATCAAGTTTCTGCACGCAAAACGACACCGACTCGGCTAACTTACAGTATGCAGCGAACAAAAAATATCGTTCGTATCACGTGCGGAACATATTTTAACGCGCGATCGAGTCGCGTCTCGCACTTGCGTTAAAATACGCCTTTTCGCACTTGATACGAAATATACTATTAAGGTAGCGTATTTACCTAAACGCTATTATTTAAATCTCCCTTGAATGAACAGTAGACATGTGTCTACTGAAGGTGAACGTGGACTCAGTTGACTATTGCTTGTTGTAACCCTAATGAGGTCCAATTACTATCGGATGGGTCACTTAGTATGCGGTACCGATATTCCGCAGTGTACCACATTAGTGGGACGACGAGAGTAAGGGTCAACACCCTTGGGCTGGACTGTCGGTTAACGAGACTACTTCTTCCATGTGCTCTCCCCTAATGCTCCTTTATGCTCGCTTCTCGACTTTGTCGAGTCCAGTCTCGGCTACAGCGCATGCCGCCTTCTGGTTTTACGCGTGCTCCTCGTTTGCGCACGTGCACTACGTCCACCTGTCTCGATGTTTGTACGTCCTTGCGTAGGTTTCGTTTCTACCGTTTGCAAGGATAGAAAAGTTCTACATTTTGTGGTCTAGTCCCGCGTCCACCGCCCGACAGGAAACACGCTCAATTTACAAGACTCACTCGTTTTCGGATCAGTGAACTTTTTTAATGAGAATCCCCTTGCGGCAAAATCATCCCTTGCTTCATACTTTAGCAAAATACCGTGTTTACGAAATTTCTTGGAAATTGAAGATTTTAAAAATATACTATTTAGATTTCATCTGGAAAATGTCCCTCGTTAGTGCTGAATTCAATCAATAGAATTTGGTAATTCAAATTTCGCGGCTGTACTTTAAGGGCAGTGATACAGTTGAATTTTTTATTGAGTTCAATTTATGTAATTGAAAAGTATAATGGAAATTTAGATACGAAATTCAGTTTATAAAATGATACTAGAAAAATGCAAAATTTTTCACCTTTTTTTGTTGAATTGGTATTGTTCCTTTTTAAGTTACGGAAGAAAATGTGATTTCTCACAATCGAAGTGTATTGATTCTTCTACTTATTATGTAAGTGTAGTTCATGCCTTCAGATCCAGCGTGTGAATACGTTATAGTAACTATTCATTTTTTTACTTCAACGAATCAAATAGGTACTAGAAATTATGATATGGTTGAGATAACTAATATGCACTTTGAGAAAAGTTAGGTTGATTAGGCATTTTCACTTCCATAAACTGCTAACTTCATTTCGTCAAGCCCTGGAGGTGTTGCTCCCATTGAAAGTTTATGAAAAGGAATCTTATTTTTTGATTTCTGGAATTAAGAAGTATTTATCGAAAAAATATTATTTGGGAAAATTCGTTTTATTATGCAAAAGAAATCAAACTAAACAATAAATTTGACTAATTTTGAATGATTTTTCTATCTCAATCATTAAATTATTTAATTTCTTTTGCATGATAGAACGTATTTTCCTAAATAACCATCTTTCGATTAATTGCAAAAATTGAAAAATAAGATCTCTCCCCATATTTTTTAAAGGGTAGTAATACCTCCAGGTTTTGACGAAGTGAAGTTAGCAGTTTATGGATGTGAAAATTCCTAATTTAATAAAAGTTTGATAGCATCTACTAAATAAATGCATTGATATACAGTCAACTAACGTTTAGGTTGATTAAAATAAATATTTGGTTTCTTCAACCAAAAAAATTTGTGGGTTTGATAATTTGTTATATCCAACCAAACTTTTCCTTCAAATCAAACAACATTTTGTCAAATCAACCGAAATTCTTTTAAATAAACTTAATATTTTTGTTTGTCCTAGAATAAATTTCGTCCGAAACATATTTTTCTTCCAAGTATAACTGGTTAGCCCAAATCCAACTATTTTTGTACAGTTTACAAAAATTCTTCGAAATACAAGATTTCTAAAGAATATTATTCATATTTTATCTTGGAAATGTTCCTCCTAATTGCTGAATTGAATGAATATAATTTGCTAATTTGAATTTCGCGCTAGTACTCTAACGTAAAAAGAATACCGAGCACGTTCAGGGAAATGCACAGTTGTAACGTTGTGAAATCACTCTGGGATTATGTAAATTGCAGTATTCGGAGGAAACTTTAGATGGCTAATGCTCCAATTACACCGACTGCATAATTAACAGCTTAACACCGACATAAACACGTTTGGGATAAGAGAAACCCAACGCGGTATTACGTCTTAATTATCTTAAACATGCCAACTTTATTCCTAAATAACATTTGCTTTGTAATATCGCTCAAGTACATGTGTTGTTATTAATATTAAAATTGATTATTAATTTTAAAAGTATTTACCTTGCAACCTTCACATGTGAATGCTCCGAAATGAAATCCCGCCGCCGGTTCGCCGCAGACCTTACACTGCTGATTCATCTGTAACAAAACATTTCAATTATATTTATTAACTAATACATCTACAATATAATTATATTTTTCAATTAAAATTCGAAAATTTCAGGAAAGACTCTCCCGTCATTCCAGAACTGAAATGTCTAATGAACCTTTTTTTACGAGAAAACGGGAAATTTTTCTCGGTCTGAAGAGGCTATTAAGGCACATTTTTTCTGAACCGAAACTAGTTCTTTGTGACATCTGACCATAAATCGACATTATCTCAAGTTCGGTCTCGTCTGCTATTTGAAAGCAACGGAGGATAAAATAATTCTCGACATCTCTGGACAAAAGCAATTAGCATTTATTCCATCGAGGATCATTAATCTGCATTTAATCAAAGAGTACTCAAGTAAAGCAAGAAAACTCGGAAAAGGGTTTATTCCGATAAGGTTAATTGAAAAATCTCTTTCTGAACAAAACATTTAAAAAGCCAGAGAGTGGTGATTCGTTTGACTCTTAACGCATGTTGCGCCTTCGGGTGGGTTTTTGTCGGAGTGCCCGGGTATTTTAACGAGAATTCAGAGAGGCGGTAATTAGAGCTCCGATACAACACGAAGAGGCTCTCGTTCATTTGTACCTAATTACGTTAAGTATAGAGAAAAGAGCTATCGCCGCTTCGTTAAAGTTTTCAAGTTTTTACCCTCAAGCTGTTGTTCAATGTCCGCATCGCTCTTCTGACCTCAACTTCATGGACAAGCAAACACAATTTGTCGATCTAGCCATTAGGATTTCGAAAGTTTCTGTGAATTTCACTCTACGCCATATGCATACATTATTTTAGATATTTTTTAGATATTTTTATCAGAACAAGATTCTAATTGGGTTAACTAACAGGAACTCAACTTTCAGATGAGCTATGACGAAAGTTAGCCCTTAGTATAAGTGTATCAAATCCGATTGATATAGGTAGCGGTAAGATTAGATGCTTCATGTAATCCTTATGGAAAGTGACATATTCCTTAATCAAAATGGTAATATAGAAAGCCGGTAGCGTCGTGTTTCTTCACCGAATTCCTCACCGAGAAGATAGGAACTTTCGTCCCTTGATATGATCGCATTTGAAAGTCAGGTTAAAACGCATGTGATGTCAACGTGGTAACCTCTTTTTCATTGAGATCGTCTTAAGCGTAATATCTAGAAGGCCAGATTGTATCATCATTTTGCTGCGAAGCAAATTAACCAAATCCGTAGCGCATGCGCACAATTTGTTCATATCCTTTTTTCATGCAAATGGCACCCTAGTTTCCGCCAGAGTCAATATTTGCAGACACTTGCTACTCTATCAAGTCATACCTGCTCCAAATATCAACTTACAAGGTTAGAACAGGGGCAAATGAAAGTTTCCCCACCCCTTTTGCTAACTTTTGCACGGAAATCGGGGTTGCAGGCTTGGAGGGTTCTCTTGGGGTTCGCAAGGCCTATTCTAGTGTTTACGGACCATTAAATTCAACTCTTGTATGACATTTATCCCTTTATATTATTTTTCTTCTCGTGTTTTCTTCTTCGACACCCTTCTCTTTCGGCCCGATTAAAACCCTCATAGATATGTATATCGCAACCCTGATTTGCATTCGCTTCGTCACTAGTTCCTGATCGTTGAGAAGAGCATGAGAAGGACATGTAGAGAGAAAAATGAATCATTAGTGAAGGACGCTCTGTGAATTGTATGAACGCTTCACTACACGAAATTCAAATAGAGCGGCGATAATTACGTAAGAGACGTAATTAGTGAAATTAGGCGCTCAAGGAGACCTATTAAAAGTAATTTTAATCGAATCGGCATCCGTTCACCAATTTAACGATCACTGGTAATGATCACAGGTCAGGCTATCATGGGAAGCTTGCGAGTAATTTACATCTGACCTCGGGCAAGATGAACGAATCGATCCCTTCGACTTCTGTTGAATTTTTGATGAGCCTTGACGATACTTGACAAGTCACTTGGATTAGAGAAGAAAAAAGGCAGAGTGTCGCTGGAAATTAAGCCAAAGATGATAATATGAAATCGGATTATTGGGTGACTAAAGTGCTGAGCTCAGCAAGTTACGAAACTGATAAACAGAACTATAAACTGAGTTCCGTAATATAACTCGGTAGTTTATTTTTAGCTGATAGATATTAGTTTTTTATGTGAGGATCAAATTTTAGCTCTTTCAATTAAATCTGGTGGCATTTGAGTGTTTAATCACGCAAGGCCAAAGAGCGTTTAAACTATTGTTTCAAAACAAAAACAGAATTATGCTTTAGATTTATAGAGTGAGATTTTAAGATTGGAATAGTTCCAGAAAATAATATTTAGTATTATAGTCTTGATAATGGAAGAAAGAAAAGATGTGAAATTGACAAAGTAGTTACGTTTCGGCCTAGTAATCTCTATTGTCGTGTGCCTCTATATGTGAGTCCCGAATAAAGAAGAACCTTTTTGAAAAGGGACACTCTTGTGTTGTTCCATTTTATCGACTCATGATATTTCTGCACTTATCAATCACTTGCCTGCCATGGAAATACTTTTACTTTCAGACACAAATCGTATCAGAACATTTTTAAATGTCAAATTTGAAATATTGTATTTCTAAAGAAAATTAGCGAAAAGTTTACTTTCTATTGTTAAGGAGTCATTCTACTATCTCATCGATTTCTTGCTATTGCATTTTTCGATAGGTTATTTATTCAAAGATATCAAGCAGGAATATTATATAGAGCAGAATCCGCTTCGTCACTTCAGAGCTATGGTCATACTAACAAAGAAAAATTTTGATTTATTTGTTTCAGATGATGCTGACTGGGGATGTCGTGCGCGCCATGGACATGCCTTTGTTTAGACAATTTTCATTGTTAAACATCACTTAAACTAAACTGTAATTTTATATAAAAAAATTTTTTTTGTAAACTTTGAGACTGCATAAATAAACACTGAAAATTTTATTCAATTATGTAAAGAAGTTGTTGAAAATTATCTGAAAGAGTCGCTTCACATCAAATTGATATTATTTTTTCAACAAAAGTAAACTTGAAATATTTACTGATCTGGGACTGATGAAAAACTTCTGTGTCTGCCTTTCTGAAAAATTAATTCTGACGATTTCCTCAAGGCCATTGGCTTCTGAATCAGTTCCAGCAAAAGTTGTTGCGAGTGATCAAGTTTTTCGAAGAAGAGCAGACCGCACAAAAAAATACGAGTCACCCTCTTACCTCCCGAAGAGTCTCTGAAAACTCCCTTTGTACCTAAAAAGGAGAAGCGCCGTGGACAAAGCAGATCTCGATGGGTAGTCAAAGCTTTTTTGAGCCAGAAAATGCGGAAAAAGCGAGGGCAACAATGACGTCAGTGTCTGCATCGCGCTCGCGCAATTTGTATCGGCGGATGCGTTTTTAACGATCCTTGTGATGGATGAGAATGGTTTTGTCGGACTCTCGAGGTGCTCGATCGGGCACTGAGGTCTCTGAAAAATGGTCTTTGGCCCGGGGACAGAAGTTCTCTCTTCAAGACCTCCTTCGGTTAGTGTTTTCGTGATCCACAATGCGCGCCACGGGAGTCGGGAGAAGGAGAGACAATTAATAACTTTCTGTAGGATCATTTATCGCGACAGTTTAAACCGACTCGAGGGTCCTGCTGTCCTCGTCCTTATTCCTACCTACAGGTCGCTTTGCGCATATACCTACATATATATGTAGGTTTGTATTCACTCGACGACATTGTTCGTCTCCTCGAGCCGTGACCGATCCGATTTTTAACAAGCTGAGACGTTACGCTCATATATAAGTCACACGCATGCGTCCTGAATCCTGATCCAGGAATATCCGCCGGCACTCGAGCGGACAACCCTTTCCACTTGTGAGAATCGCGCTTCGCATACACCACCGAGTCTTGCCAATTCGCCATGCTCGCGTATAAATTGAACGAGTCGCAGCTGCAACTTGCTCCTTTGCAGCTGCAGGTACAGATACTCCATCCACGTGGCATTTTAAATTAGCAATGAAATTATTAACAGTCTATGAGATAAGTTTAGCTTTCAATTCAAAATGAAGTAGTCCAGTATCCAGCATCATGAATTGAAAAATTATTTGAAGTTCACTATGACTAAAAAACCGGATAAAATGAAAAAATATAAAAGATTTTACACACGAACCGAACGGAATTTTTTTCAAAAAATGTTTATTATTAAAGAAGGATGCCAAATTAGTTCACAATGGCAAAACGCGAACAAGTTTTACATTTATGAAAACTTCTCGTGAATACTTTATTACCGGCGTCTCTCACAGAATGATCTGAACTGTTTTAAAAACCGACTCGGGACATGTGGCTTTGCTGACCGAAATTTTTTTTTTCCTATAAGCAATCCTGAGAGGTTTTTTTCCTCCTTAAAGAAGACTATTTACCTAGTTAAGAAATTCGAGACGTTTATGATGATTTTCACGAGTGGACGAAGGCGTTTATTTTTCAAGAAAACGATTTTGTATATAAGCTTCACGGACAATCCATTTTACACTGAATTTGCAAGCAAGGCGTTACATAAACATAAAATATTATATCCATATATGTAATTTTACACCATATTTAAAAAAATTGAAAGTTGTTTTTTAAATTATCTTTTATATTGTAATTCTTTACAGAAATTTTGAATTAATCTTTGAATTTATGGCACTGAAGAGGGCCCCCATATGTGGCCGAAGCGTTTGCCTTTCTTTCTTTTTGCGCATTATTAAATCTAATAATAATTTTAATCAAAGAAAATAAGAAGAAACTGACCCTATGCCAAAGAAATGAATAAACATTATATGAATTTGGGTCAATATAATAATAGACATGTCATCAAACATGTCACTTTGAAATTTAAAAATGGCACTTTCACTATAAAGCTAGAATATCAAACAGTTCTGACCATTTTCAGAACTAGTTAAATTTAATAATACTTCAAATGTGATACTTAATATCACGAATATTCAAATTGCATTTTTATTGATTTTTAAAGATAAATTTATAATCATTTTTCCAAAACACCTCAGAATAAATCTGAATGTGAAAATAAACAACTTTCAATTTTTTTAAATATGGTGTAAAATTACATATATGGATATAATATTTTATGTTTGTGTAACGCCTTGCTTGCAAATTCAGTGTAAAATGGATTGTCCATGAAGCTTATATACAAAATCGTTTTCTTGAAAAATAAACGCCTTCGTCCACTCGTGAAAATCATCATAAACGTCTCGAATTTCTTAACTAGGTAAATAGTCTTCTTTAAGGAGGAAAAAAACCTCTCAGGATTGCTTATAGGAAAAAAAAAATTTCGGTCAGCAAAGCCACATGTCCCGAGTCGGTTTTTAAAACAGTTCAGATCATTCTGTGAGAGACGCCGGTAATAAAGTCTTCAGGAGAAGTTTTCATAAATGTATTACTTGTTCGCGTTTTGCAATTGTGAACTAATTTGGCATCCTTCTTTAATAATAAACATTTTTTGAAAAAAATTCCGTTCGGTTCGTGTGTAAAATCTTTTATATTTTTTCATTTTATCCGGTCTTTTATTCATAGTGAACTTCAAATAATTTTTCAATTCGTGATTCTGCATACTGGACTACTTCATTTTTAATTGCACGCTATGAGATAAGTTTTTAATTTCTATGATAATTCCCTTTTTTAAATTATCTTCTATATTGTAATTCTTTACAGAAATTTTAAATTAATCTTTGAATTTATAACACTGAAGAGGGCCCCCATATGTGGCCGAAACGTTTGCCTTTCTTTCTTTTTGCGCATTATTAAATCTAATAATAATTTTAATCAAAGAAAATAAGAGAAACTGACCCTATGCCAAAGAAATGAATAAACATTATATGAATTTGGGTCAATATAATAATAGACGTCATCAAACATGTCACTTAAAAATTTAACTTTGATAAATCTCTGAGTCTGATATTGGTACTGCATTTAGACAAACTTTGACCATATTCCTCGGAGTTTTAAAGTCCAATTTCCCCTAATAATCACAAGTGTAGTAGACAAAAGAGATTTAAAAGATGGTCCATAATGGCCCTAAATTCTCAGACGGGACAGAACTATTGCATTTAGACGAGGAAATGAAAACATTATATCGTCACCCTTCGCTCCCTTGTTGCTATAATATTTGCCTTGCCACCGGCGTCTTAGGACGGTGGTGCCGTAATTCGCATTCATAACAAAAAGGGCACCTGGCAGAAGTCCAAGTTTGGATTGACATACACTCCAGCGGTGTTATACGATTGCTCTGCATGCTTTGGTATGCATAGGTTCTCGCGAGGCTCTGCCATGTCAAAATATATTTATTGCCCTTTTTTTCTACCGGCTGTGGTATGTCGAGCTCCATTGTGACCTTTTCATACGGTTATTACCCCACTTGTACCGGCAAACTTGCGCCTTGTCAAAGTTACAGTATTGTTCTTACGTCGGGGCTCGTGTGGACGGATTTAGTAGCATGTGCGTAGCATGTGTGTGTGTGTCCATGTGCACGTCGGACTCTATTTGCATATTAACCCTTTGCGGAACGCCGTACTCGTAGGGTCGTGATCTGACTTAACGCCTTTTTGCCAACATCCTTTGTCGGGGATTCGGTACCAAGACAGAAGGGAGGGGGAATTATTGTGCCGTACACGTAGAGAAATTTCGTGATTGCGCTATTATGCGATACTCGCACCTCAAATCCATTTTGCACGACTAGAATCACGAACTGACTACAATAAGAGAGCCAATTGCATCTTTCAATCCCTGCTCTTTCACGCGATAAGAAAAGATCCTCAACTTGCTTGAAATGTGAATAGTACTCGCGACTTTCATAATTTTAAGATTCATGATTTTTTGGAGTTTCTAACGTTACTTAAATATAATTCACCGCGGGAGAAATGAATCCCTTGTTTAATTATTCAGAATCTCGTCCAGCGAGTCTGCACCGTTATTCTTTGAGATAAAGGCGGAAAGATCGTAGTTGATGTTTAGGAGAAGATAAGAAAAACCCTGGGACGGAATGTCGATATTTACTATGCATTCTGTTGGGTATACTATTATAGTTTTCTTTTGAAGATAAAGAGCTGGGGCCCATGTATCCAATGTCCCCACCATCTTTTGATTCATTTGGGCAAACTGATGTCATGTTACAACCACACGCATACTTTCTGATGATCTTTCAGATGTAACGGTCCACGCACTCATTCGCACCCCGTTACATTTTATCTGATCTCTGCTCTTATCTCACCAAGCAGCCACGATAAATTGAGGAACATAAAAAGACACTCTCCTTGCTCTTGTCCCTATCCAGTGATCAGGAGGAAATCAATTGTAATACTTTCGAAATAGGGACTAATGGGACCATGTTGACAAATGTTAATCAGAGTGTTCCATCTAAATTGGAGTTTTGATCATATCAATCTTGATCTAATTTATTCAGGATTACAGTCGGCGAAACAATGTCCGTAATTTTTCGCTAATTACACAGGGATGAAATAGAATTCTATTTTGGCATGTGCCTGCCTGCCTACTTTGAATTCATAGTCCACTCAAATTTTGAGATGAGAAGCGTGGACGAGCGTTGCGGGGCCGTTAAAAGCAACGTTCTGCCGGCTTTTACGAGATTATAAATCAAAGGAGGCGCGGTTAATCGCCGAATGAAGAATCATTAAAGTGCGTCGGCTCGCCCTCGAGGCGCAGGTCTGAAATGTGTCTCCCACGTTTCCGGTTTGTCAGGGTGACTGCCCTGAAAGGAAATAAGCACAACTTTGACAAAACCATAATATTTGAAGTGCCAGCTCGTTACACTGATTCGTTTACTCTTTTTGCCGGATTATCATGAGGAAAACTAGCCAGGACTTGTCTAGTTACGTGGTCGAAAGGTTGTCTGTGGCTAGGCTGGTATGAAATTCCATAAGGTTACAAGAATTTTTAGCATTGAGTCTCTTTAATCGGTTGTAAGAGATAATTAAGAAAAAATAGATTTGTAATTCCTCTGATAACTAGTCGAAATTGCAAGTAATTTTCACGATTGTTGAAATACTTGTTTAATGATTAATCCCATCACAAAATGTTGATCATTTATCTTGGATCCAACCAAATCATTTTGTTCCTTGTACTAGAATTTTTAGTTGAATCAACAAAAATATTGTTTGATTCAAGCAAATCCAGCAAAAAACCATCTTTGGTTGAATAAAACAAATTTTTGGGTTAATCCAACTAAATTTTAATTGGATTGAACAAATATTTTCCTGAGTGTAAAAGTAAAAACTCGAACACACCGGAGCAGAGAATCTAAAATATTGATTCCAAATTTACACCTTTCGTAAAGCACGAATCTCATAAAACTACTTTCATCTCATTCTACAAAATAAGGTGAAACAATCTTTCATGAGGTACCGTGTTTCGTGAAAAATGTCATTCATCAATCAAACTCCAAATGCGAAATGTGATAGATAACGTGAACTACAAAATACCAGAGGGAGAGTCATTTCTACAAGGTTTTTTTTTTCTTTCCTCTCCATTGTTTGACGAAAATCGTAGACGTATTACAAAAAATTTCGGTCAGCAAAGCCACATGTCCCGAGTCGGTTTTTAAAACAGTTCAGATCATTCTGTGAGAGACGCCGGTAATAAAGTCTTCACGAGAATTTTTCATAAATGTATAACTTGTTCGCGTTTTGCCATTGTGAACCAATTTGGCATCATTCATTAATAATAAACATTTTTTGAAAAAAATTCCGGTCGGTTCGTGTGCAAAATCTTTTATATTTTTTCATTTTATCCGGTCTTTTATTCATAGTGAACTTCAAATAATTTTTCAATTCGTGATTCTGCATACTGGACTACTTCATTTTTAATTGCACGCTATGAGATAAGTTTTTAATTTCTATGATAATTCCCTTTTTTAAATTATCTTCTATATTGTAATTCTTTACAGAAATTTTAAATTAATCTTTGAATTTATAGCATTGAAGAGGGCCCCCATATGTGGCCGAAACGTTTGCCTTTCTTTCTTTTTGCGCATTATTAAATCTAATAATAATTTTAATCAAAGAAAATAAGAAGAAACTGACCCTATGCCAAAGAAATGAATAAACATTATAGTTAAATTTTTAGTTAGGTCAGAAATAATTTCTGAACGGGTGGGTGAAATTACACAAGAAAAAAACTGTCGAATCGAAGAGGGCTAGAGATTTAAATGCACGACACTAGGGAGACATCAACGCCCGCATAGTATTATCCACTGACGAATATTAGCACTCACCTTGATTAATTGAAATCCCAACGAAGATCTGATGGCGCACTCAAACGTTTTCCTCGGCAAAGGAAATATCAGCGAGATCGGTTTTCATTTATTATTCTACAACATGATAACGATCCAACACTTCTTTCTCAACACTCCTTCACAGCTTCCTCTTCTTGTATTTCCTTCAGTCTCCAAGTCTCTAGATCCACCTTTTGTTGATAATTTGGTACTTGTGGACGCTTCACATTCCTTATTAACCAAATGAAAATAAAAAACCGGTCACGTGAGTTTTAATTAACTTCGGGCGGCACTTTCGATTGCTGATCTGGACACAAGGGAGTTTAGGATGTCCGGTTAGATGATACTAATTGTATCGCGTATCCGAGGTGCGATTTGGGATGCGCCCAGGTGCCGACGGCCTCCAGGCAGGTGGCAACAAGAGACCACAACACTACAGTACGGCCACGTCGATGGACGGGAGAAGACTGGCGCTTAACGATCTGAGACCTGTTCGACTGCGGAAGGTGCCACGGCTCTCTTGCCTGAACCGATTTTCTCCTGGCAGGGGTACCTAACCTGCCCACCTGTGAACGCCTGCTTTTACACCAACCAATGAAAACGCAGGAAAGTTAGGACCCCACCAATAGTTGGGTCCGGCTAAGAAAGACCGGTACCCCTATACCCTCCCATCTACAGATCGTCCCCACGATACCCACTCTACCCTCTTTAATTCTAGAGAACAATATCTCTTCTGTTAAGAGATTCTGTCCAGGTGAATTCTGGCTCATCTTTAACGGGTGATCGGGATCGTTGAGTTTCTTCATCTAGATCCATTAAAATTTTACATTTATAGACAAGGAATGGACCTTGAGTCAAGTTAAGATTTTCAGCCTTTATATTGGAGAGATTTAGTGTATTTCAGAGTATTTTGGACTTTAGGAAATCATTTTGAAGGATTTTAATTATACGTAATAATCAAGAGAGAATTGTATGTTATTTTAAATGAATCATGTAAATTTTAAAAAATTTATTCTGATAGCAATGAAAATTTGAATCTATGCAAACATAAATTTTTTGTTGCATTTTTAAAATTTAATGATAAAATATTTCTAGATATTAAATTATTAGTCGATTTCTTTTAAAAGGTAATTATATAATATTTTTTATTACAGGCGCTACGAAATTGAAAGTTTTCAGTTTACAATCTTCAAAATCGAATACTCTTACATTTTTGAGAATTCAAATTTCATTGTCCTAAGAATTAGTTATTTACAATTCAGTATCACTAAAAATTGTTGCTCAAATTTCATCTTTCTAAATTTTAATTTGTAAATACTAATTCTTAGGATAATGAAATTTGAAATCTCAAAAATGTAAGAGTATTCGATTTTATAGATTGTAAACTGAAAAGTTTCAATTGCATAGCGATTATAATTAGAGATATAATATAATTAATTTTTCAAAAAGAATCGAAACACAAATTAAATTTGTTGACTTTTTGTACATATATAACAACATTTTTCATTAAAGATTTACAAAGTGAATACAAATATGAATTTGCAAACTTTTAAAGTGATCATCTGTGGTATAATTGCGGCATCTCTTTATCAAACTTGCAAATAAAATGAACATTTTAAAATCGTCAATTATTGGGACCGCGCAGATTTTCTAAATCTAAATTTTTTCGAATGAAATTTCACTTTTAAAAGTGAAAACCGAGCCACTATTTATTCAAGTAGCTCGGTTTTCACTTCAAAAGGGAGCGACATTTCACTCAAATTTTCAATCTTATTTATTCTATGAGTGAATTTGCAGTTTAAGGGATACGGAAATGAAAATATATTTTTTGAATTTAAAATCAATTTTAACTTCGTGAGTTACAATTAATTTAAAATTCAATGAGTTCGGTAATTTTTCTTATGAATTCAAATTCACAAATTAAACTCAAGTTCTAAGAGTATATTTTTATTTTAGTTTTTTAAAGATCCTTCTTACTTAAAAAAATAATTTTATCTCAAATAAAAGTTTTCGGAATAAAACCTGATTAATAATTATGCACTCAGAAAAAACTTTTGTTATAATTTAGTTGGATCAACCAAAGAATTTGCTAATTTTACGATTGGCTAAATTTTCTTTGATTAAGTTTTTATACCAACAACTATATGGTAATTTTATACTGATTCTTAGTAACGTTCTACTAACAGTGGTATTTGAGTTTCTACTAATTTTCATGGTATGTAAGTAAATTTGTTTAAATTCAACTATTACTATAACTGAATCAATATATTATTGGAAGAAAAATTTAATAAAGCAATCCATAAACGACAAATTGTAAAACTGACCACCTATTTCTTTAGTAATCATTTTTACAAATAAATAGTAGTTTTCTCCAAAGTAATAGTAAAATTCTACCAATTCACTTAGCAATAGTTTAACTAATTTGCATGGCAATCAAATCCTAATCAAACAAATTGATTAAAATTAAACTATTCCTAATTGAATTAGTAGAATTTCACTATGCGTTAGTAAAAAACTACTAATTATTTGCATTAATCTTTACTAAAGCAGTCAGTAAACTTTTTTGCACTTTTCAATCAGTAGTTTCCCACTAATTCAAATTTCAAGAATAAGAAAATATATTTTTAGTTATTATTATTAGTTAATATTAATGTTTACGAAAAATTAACAAAATAATTGTTATAGATATGAGAAAGAGATTAATATTTGATGTAGTTTGAACATTATATGTTATTAAACTACACTCACTAATTCTACTGCTTATTTGTCTCTCACATATAATAGTGATTTTATCCATGATGAAATCCATTATTGGCAAAACAATACCGTATATATATATCCTGTAGTTGAAATTACTCGGGTTTTAGGATCGAGGCAAGTAAACCCTCATGAATACTTCAATCCCAATATTTATGACACGAAAACCTAGCTTATCCAATATTTTGAATAAAATCGGAAGGCTTAAAATCCGATTAGGATTAGGAAATGGTCATTATCTGATGGCAATTGGTGGCCAAACCCTTTACGTGACCCTTACAACTTTAATTTTCTGTTAGGATAGTGGCCTGAAGTGTCTTATTGACATCTGCTAAAATCGCAAGAGAGCTGCATAAGTCAATTATTTAGGATTAAAGGTAGGTACAAATATAAGGAGGTACTCTAGCTCTAGTAGGCTTCACGTAGTTTTAATAAACAGAAATTCTAACAATGGAAACTTTGGTGTTGGAAAACTTAGTTCCATTTTCAGAATTCAGCCACATGATGAAGAATTTATAATTGGTGCTCTTCCAACATTAAATTCTCTGCTGAATGGCTTAGGTAGAATAATTATTCTTCGAAGCATTAACCTTATTTAAAAGATCATGAAGTCAAATCTAGAGGAGGAGGAGACAAAAGATATAGATAATCTCTATTCTCTTACTCTTCACTTCTTCTTCAGGGCAGATTTTACTTTTATTCTCGAGAGCTTTGTTAATTCTATGGATCATTATAACGAATAATTGTAACTCGTTACAATTTTACGATATTTATTCTTTGCGGTTATGTCATAATGGGTCCATAGTTATGTTAAAGCACGTTTGCCTCAACTGGTACTATTCACACAAAGTGAAGTGGGACAATTTACAATACGGAAATTGTAGCAGTTTTTACTGGAACTCAAAAAAGTTTAAGACCAATATTGAAGAATATATATGTAAATAATATATAATTATATGCAACAATAAAAAATTATTTCAATCTAAATGAGAAAAATTGATACTTTTAATTTTTTATAAACGTGAAAGATATCAGGAAATTTTACTGAAACATCTCTTCAATTTACGGAAATTTCAAACCTACACTATTTTAAAGGGATCCGCCACCTTTGATATTTTTATTTTTTGAATTCAGACCTTCCCTTTCATTTTTTTATGTTTAGTACCTTTATTTAGAAAGGTTTTGGGCATTTTTTGGACATTTTGTTACTTTGAATAACTTTTTTGTTTTTTAACCAATTGTCATGATTTTTTTTTTATTTTGTTCCTTACAGTGTCTAGCAACTTTTCGGGTGTGGAAAATAAGGTAACATGGCTGAAAGAAAAGTTACAAATAAAATAATATAAAAAAATTAATAAAAATATTACAAAATATAAAAAACAATTTTTTGCAGTTATTTTTTTTAGGTAGAGTGCTTTCCATACCTAAAAATATTGATAATATAAGAAAGAATAAGTGGTAAAAGTTCAAAAGGCCTGTGTCTAATACATTAGATTTTATTCAAACGTATCCTGTAACAAACACGGAAAATCACAATTTACGGAAAATGGAGTTTAAAGTAAAGTCTTTTGTAGTGGAAGCCTTAATACTCACTATCAAAACTATCATATATCTATGTATATACATAAATTCAATATATATATTATGTTTTTATAGTGATACCTGTTACATACTATTTTCCATATAATTCAGAAATATTAGTAAATAAATAAACAAATTATTTTGTCTAAAAAGGTAATTTTCGCTAAAAACACACAAACGGAAAAGTATAGAGAATAAAAAAATAGCATTTTTGGAGAATGTCAAAAAAATCAAAAATATACTAATTAAAGGTGACGGATTCCCTTAATTTATAAACTCAAAAAATGTAAAAGAAATTTTCTCTGTATAATTGAAAAATAAATAATTAATGCATGTGATAAAATTATTTTATTTAAGATAAAACATTCCATGCATCATTTATATTCCTCAAAGTTTTTACGTTATATATACTAAAACGATAATAATGATAGGTTTGGTAATTTTTTTGCTTTATATAATTAGTTAATAATGTGAAAAATATAGAAGCCTGATTCATAAAATGATGCATAAAAATATATACAGTAGCTGGAGGCTAAAATAAGTTTGTCTTTGTGATCCAACTATTATACTATACTAGATTTTTATTTGAGAGTGACCTTGCAAAAGTAATGTCGTCAATTAACTCTTACACCCGAAAAGATCTTCCTTTCTTAATGTCGAAACGATTTTTCGTGCTCTCATGGAACAGGAACGCGGTCTAGAAACCACTGGATCTAATAAAATGTTGAAACGCCCCGGGGCTGTGGTCGTCATAAATAAAGGAAGATGTCCACCCGTAGAAATTAAACGATAGAAACAGGTTTCAGTCCTAAAACGATTCTGCTCCGGAACACTTATCTTCCTTCTCTTTCGTCTTCGGTCCTTTTTTCACACACCTACTCGAAGTTTCTAGCTGGATTATACCTATTACTCTTTTTCCACCCTCCAGGTGATCAATTTTATTTTGACAAATATATATAAGGCTGGGAAGAATGAGGTAATACCGTCTCTTCCTGGTTTTCTGTGAATAGTGTTAGGTATTATATTTGGGAAGAGAGATTAGTTTAAATGGTGTCATCGTTATTTTTGCGATAGATGAAGCATAGGAACCTTTTTTTAAATGGACCCAAAAGTTCCATGATAAACAAGTCTTATATGTAACTTAAAATATTCATTCCAAAGTCTTTTATACTCTCTACATTTTTTCGAATTCAATTTCACTCCAAAAGGGAGTGACATTTCACTCAAATTTTCACTCTTATTTATTTTACTCCTATTGAGTGAATTTGTACTCGAATGGAGAAGAATTTTCACTCTAGTGGTAATTTCCACTGTGAAACGTTTTAAAGGATACGAAAATATATTTTTTGAATTTAAAATTAATTTTAATTCCGTGATTTTAAATTCAAGGAGTTCGGTAATTTTTCTTATGAATTCAAATTCACAAATTAAAATCATGTTCTAAGAGTATATTTTTATTTTAGTTTTTTAAAAGTCTTTTATATTTGAAAAAAGTTTTATTTCAAATAAAAGTGTTCGGAATAAAACCTGATTAAAAATTATTCACTCAGAAACATTTTTGGTTAATTCAACCATATTTAGTTGGATCAACCAAAGAATTTGCATATTTTACGATTAGCTAAATTTTGTTTCATTCGTCTGAAAAAAATTTTTAATATGCAACCAAAAATGGTTTGTTTGTAAATGATTTGGTTAAATGAAACAAATGTTTCATTTCATTTACGAAATTTTGGTTGATTCGTCCAAAGAATTTGTTTTAATATGCAACCAAAAATGGTTTGTTTGTAAACGATTTGGTTAAATCAAACAAATGTTTCATTTTATTCACGAAATTTTGGTTGATATAACCAAAACTTTGTTTCTTTGTTTGACTTCACCAAAGGTCTTAGTTTGTGTATACTTATGCTACAACTAAGAACTTGAACTGTCTTTTAATATTTAAGTAGAAAAATCGATACGCCTTTTTTGCGAGAAATTACATTGTCTTTCATAACTTGGAATGGAATGATCCTAATTCAACAGAAAAAAGTGCGAAATGCTTCATTTTTCCAAGGTCAATTTCTAAACCAAATTTAGTTTTAAAATTTCTATAGGGCCTTTTAGTTTTTTGAATCACGCCTCATGAAGCATTCAAGGTGTCATTTTACTATCTCGGCAAAAAAAGGTGTTTTTCAAAAATTTCGTTCTCAACAACTACTCTATATATTTAAATAAAATTTTCATTGTTTATTTATGCACTCTCAAAGTTTACAGAAAAAAATTGTTTACATAAAATTATTGTTTAGTTTAGGTAATGTTTAACAATGAATAGATTGTTTAAAAAAAAAAGGCATGTCCATGGCGCGCACGATATCCCCAGTCAGCATTATCTGAAACAAATCGAAAGTTTTCTTTATTAGTATGACCATAGCTCTGAAGTGTTGGAGCCGTTTTTTTTTTGCTTTGCAAAATAACAAAATGGCGTCAGTTTAAACAAAAAATTTCAAAAATCGACTTTTTTTGCTCTTTTTTTGTTAATTTTACTATGATAAAATTGAAAATTTTAAAAACCGCTTCTTCACTCCATAGATATTTATGTTTAGGATAAACGTGGAAAATTTGAAAGTAATCGGTTGAAAACTTTTTGAGAAATCGTGCGCGCTGAGCGCAGAAACTTTGTTTCGACAAAAACGCGTTTAAAGTTTTCGGAACATAAAAATTGTTAAAAAAGTTACTTACACTTAATCAGCGATCCCTGCTCCACACTCAGAAAAATGATTTGATTGAATCAAAGAAAATGATTTGTTTGAACGACTTTCTTTGATTTAAAGAAATAATTTGTTCAAATGAAATAAAATTTGTTTGATTCAAACAAAATCTCTTTGAATCAAATAAATATTTGTTTGAATCAAATTAATTTTTCTTCAAAACAAAGAAATTAATGCATTGATATATGGTTAAAGATATAATTTGTTTGATTTAAGGCAGAAATTTATTTGATTCGAACAAACATTTGTTTGATCCAAAGATATTTTGTTTGAATCAAATAAATTTTGTTTCATTAAAGCAAAACATTTCTTTACATCAAAGAAAGTGTTTCAAACAAATAATTTTTTTGATTGAATCAAATATTTTTTCTGAGTGCATATAATACTCCATCTGCTTGATATTTTTGAATTTATAATCTATCTAAAAATAAAACAACAAAAAAATCGATTTCTTAAGAGTGAGATAGTAGAATGACTCCTTAATAGCATCACTGCAGTCCTACACTGTAAAAAATATTGGTAAATTTTCCTATCACTCAGAAAAAAGATTTGATTGAATCAAAGAAAATGATTTGTTTGAACGACTTTCTTTGATTTAAATGAAATAAAATTTGTTTGATTCAAACAAAATCTCTTTGAACCAAATAAATATTTGTTTGAATCAAATTAATTTTTCTTCAAAACAAAGAAATTAATGCATTGATATATGGTTAAAGATATAATTTGTTTGATTTAAGGCAGAAATTTATTTGATTCGAACAAACATTTGTTTGATCCAAAGATATTTTGTTTGAATCAAACAAATTTTCTTTTATTTAAACAAAACACTTCTTTACATCAAAGAAAGTGTGTCAAACAAATAATTTTTTTGATTCAATCAAATATTTTTTCTGAGTGTATACTATGTATTAGGAATTTTTTCCTAAATCCTTAGAAAGCATAGATTTCCCTACAGAAAGTGGAAATATTTCATAGATTTGAGGGAAATTGACCGAATTTTCGGACATATTTCCGAAATATTAGGAAATATATCAAAAAGTTGAGAACATTTCACAAATCTTTTAAGTTATAGGAAATTTTTCCCATGTAAAGCAGAAATTATTCCACAAAAAGGGAAATTTGTTCACTTTTTTGGATTTTTTTCCACTTAAATTATGAAATATATCTTTCCTAAAAATTGGGAAATTTTTCCTAATTTTTCTTCAATTTCTTCTATAAATTTTCGGAAATTATTCCACATAAACCGAAAACGGAATAATCTGTGGCATTTACTGAATCACCAAGTTAAAATCGAGACGGGATAAAATTTCTCTAAATTTAACTGATATTCCACTCCACTTAATTGCTTTCTCGTAATCGTAACAGATTTGTCGATAAATATTAGAGTAATGCCTCTTAAATTTACAGAATAAGGCATTTTTTCAAAATGTTACAATTTTAAGTAATAGTCTCAGTAAATGCACCAGATTTTTTGTCTCTCTCATCTCAAAATCTTTCAATTTCTCAAAATTCTATAAAATTTCTTTGAATAAATCTTAAGTTATAAAAGGAAAAGACTTTGATCTTCATTTATGACAATATAGGGTTCGTGATCCGATTTAACTGAAATCCATAGTAAACATGTGGCCGTTATTTATCGAGGGTTATGGTTTATGATAGAAGTTTAAGAAAGAGAGAGGGAAATATAAAAAGAGAAAATCCAATGCAATGTATGACAACATAAGAGGCGCGCCCAGGGCTTCTAGGATTCTTGGTCAATTGGCCGTATGTAATACGACTCTAGAGAGGTGTTGGCTGTCTCTCGTACGTCCGTTTGTTCGGCGGTTGTTTTCTGTCTTGTGTGCTGTTGTATGTGCAACTTCTGTATGTCAGCTCGTTCATGCAGAAGGGCTTTCGAGAAGGCAGATGGGTCTAATATGAACTCAATTCCCGAAGATGAACTCATTCTTTCGTCTGCTCGGTACATATATGTGGCATGGCATGTGCGCACCGACATGGAAAGGAACGAGATTTATCGCTTTACTCGCATAGCGGTACCCCTTGTCGCTAAAATGCAGTTGTAGATAAATGTACTAAAACCGGTGGTGAATCGTGTCAACAAGTAAACACGATTTGTAGAAAAAGATTTTTCCTTACTTCTTGCATACAAACGGAAGCGATTTCCGTCCTTTTTTATCCAGTTCCTTTCCGCGTACACGGAAAAATAATCTATTGCATTTACTGAGTCTGTAAGTTAAAACAGTCAGAGCATAACATTTCTCTTCATTTAATATATATTTTAGTAGAATTTGCTACTTTTTATGTTAACATAAAAGATTTGTCGATTAATATTACAGAGATTTGTGTTATATTCAAATTCTGGAAAAAATTCTTTATTTTGTAAATTTAACAGGCATTTTCATAATATTTATCAATAAATCTGTTATTTTTACAAAAGAGAGATGAATTGAATTAAAATATTTGTTAATTTTACAAAAATTTGTAGTTTCTTCAAATCAAATTATTATTGCATTCCTAAAAGAAATCAAGAAAAACCCTCAATTTTCCCGAGCCCAAACGTATATAACCCCTTAAATTCATCCCGTGGAGAAAAATTTCATGGCAGTCTATTGTCTGATCTGGCCCAGGTCTGGCAATGTCCTGACTGGCTAGTCTGGAAGTTCTGGTCTGGCTCAGATCTGGCGCTGGTCAGCATTCCATAACAAAAACTTTTGTATGTGTCAAACGAAATTTTTTTTGAGAGGTTACGATTTTTAATCGAAATTGATAAATGTTTATTTAAAATGGTTTTTCAACTGAAACTTTATTAACTGACCACCAATTAGTGGCTAACCAGCGGCAAATTAGTGCCTGACTAGCCGCTGGCTTGTGGCTGGCCAGCCGCTGCCTAGCGGCTAGTCGTACAAAAACGTTACAGTTCTGGACAGCCCCAGACCAGGCCTTATAGTCAGCGCCAGGACTGAAAACCAGACAGTCTGTTCTGGCGCTGGCTAGCGCCATGAAATTTTTCCACACGGGATCAAGTAGTTCAAAAGTCAAATTTGAACAAATAGATCTTGTTTAGTAACACAATAGTTCCTTAAAATTTCAAATTAGTCAAATTGATTAATATTCAGAAAAAAGTTATCTATTTATAATTATTTATTTATTGCAAAAAGACATGCGTTAAAAATAACAATTGTTTAGGAAAATGTTTATTTAATTCGCGATTCCACCACCAGAAATAAAAATTTAATTTTTTAATAAAAAAATCCAAAAATGGGAAGAATTGTAAAAATATTAAACAGTATCCAGTGAACAGTAATAAAAGATGGTGATGGGAGAGCAGAAAAAAGGAAAGAGATGTGAAAAGATGCTCTCAATGGGTGCATCGTGAAAGAAAGGAATGCAAGTTGCACAACTTCAAGGTCCGATTTTTGATTTTATGACTCCTAAATCCTCAGCCCAGTTGTCGCTTTACCAAAAGTTTACGGCTATTTTCTTTAGGGCGACCGCGTAAGTCTGTCGGTATAACATGAAACAATAACTCGTCCAAAAAATGGCCCATGTTGCTCCAACTGAAATTAGGCAATGGTCGGGTTCTAACTAGAATAAATGGACCTTTTAAACACTTTTTTAGAGTACGATCTTTCATGTTTTATTTCTTCGCAAGGAGAAATTTGGTAAACAAAATATATAACAAATGTAGGTTTTAAAAAGCAGGAAAAATGAGATAAAAATTAATGGCAATGCATTTTGAAAGACGTTCTTTTCCGTTTGAAATTTCAAGAATTCAAAACCATTCGAACTCTCAACATTTTTTTCTCCCGTTTTTCTATTATATTTTTCAAATTTTCAAAAAGAAATTTTTTAATTTGAAAGTTATCGTGCAGGAATAAATTAATATCAATTTTGGTCACGTAGTCTGTTTTATCCATGACCTTAAATAGTTTTTTTTTTTAATTTGTTAAGTAAACAAATTTTATACAGTTTCTAAAAAAAAGTCCTAAGGTCATGTGGCAGAGTTTGCCCGCTTTATTAAGGGGCCATTCTGACGAAATTAACATTATTTTTGAACACTTTTATTTCGTAGTAAAAACATATTTTGATTCCAAAATTTTTACATGTTAAAGTAAACATCTTAAATTGATAGACATTTTTTTGCCATTTTTTATAGTCAGAATATCGGCATGAAGAATAACCTCTCTTAAAAATTAAATACAGATGACGTGAAATAAAAAAGTAAACACATTTTTAATTTGTATAGTTTTGTCTATGGCCCGTACTAGAATCAGACATTTTTATCCAAAAAATCAAAATGGCAGCTGTTTGAAATATTTTCATGATTTTTGCCACTTTAATTGTTCATAACTTTGTTAAGTAATCGTTAAGTATCAGTCTGATTCTAGTTGGGGCCATAGTGACAATTTTTGTCCTATTGCTTGTGACATTTAAAAAGCGTTGTTAAGTTTGAGGTAATGTCAATGGGTCCATCTTTCTGAAAATTTATCTAAAATTTCTGCCCCGGAATATTACCAGGTCAAAAGACGAACTAAATATGATATTCAAAGAATGTGGCTCATGATTACGAAATGAAAAAGCTTCACTGTTTAAATTTCAAATAATTCTCGAAAACTTTACTGTAAATTTATGCTTAGGATACATTAAACGCCTTCAGTGTACGGTCCCGATACGAGTGGCCCTCCTACGTTGGTAGTCTGGATTTATGTCTTTGCCTGCCGAATGAAAGTATAGCATTCTTTCTGTTAATGTACTTTTTATATCAGCAACGATCTTTATCTTTATATTCTAGCTCGTGACCGATGACTCTCGAGTGTCAGATATACATGACTTTCAAACTACCGAAGTCAGTATGAAGATGGTCTTTTCAGTAAACGTGCTTAAAATTTTAGATAAAATTCTTCGTTGTCACAGAAAATTTATATTTCTTGAGTTTTATACTCTTTGAAGATAGTTCTAATTCTATTTTATAGCTCATATATGTTAAAGAAATTTTAAAGAAGATTAACGATTCACTCGTTCAGATTAATTTTAAAAATATATGATGTACATCTACTTAAAAAAGATTTATTGCAGAAAACTGATATTATACTTTTTATTGAAGTATTTTTCTCTACACTTTTTAAAATTCGAAACAACACTTTCCCTTAAAAATATGTTTACTGCAAATAAACATGTATACAAACCAACTTAAATGCTAATCCCATCCAAATCCGAATACTTTCAATCCTTCTATTCCAAACCAGGACACATTTATCCGATATTTGTATCTGGAAATTCTGAAACTTGCATCAGAAAATTTTTTACGTTCCAGGTGAGTAAAGCTTCACATGTGAAGGAATGTGAAGGTAAATTCCGTTACAGTTATGTAATTTTAAGAAAAGATTTCAAAAAATTTCTAATATGTTTGTAAAAATATTTGGATGATCCAGCCAAAATTTAGTTGAATCAATAACAAAATTTGCTTATTATATGGTTTACCAACTATTTTTATCCAACCACAGGAATTAATCGTTGAAACCAAAGATCTATTGTTTGGATACGATCTGTTTAGAGCAAACAAATATTTATGTTGATTCTATCAAATTTTGTTGGGTTTTGCCGTATTTTATTTGACCTGACCAAATATCTTGGATGATTAGCAAAATGGTTTAGCTAGACCAAGTAAATTTTTTCGCAGTGTATCATACATCCAGAAAAATATTTGACTAATCCAACCAAAATTTAGTTAGATCAGCCAAAGTATTTGCTTATTGTATTGTTAGCAAAATTTTCGGTTGATTGAACTAAAGAATTCAATTTAAATAATCAAAAGTAGTATAGTTAATGTGCAACTCAATAAAGTTTGTTTGGATATAATTCGGTTAAATCAAACAAATATTAAAGTTAATTCAAGCAAATTTCTTTGGACTTCACCGAATTTTATTTGACCTAAACAAATATTTTGGATAATTTAGCTAAATGGTACGGTATGGTAGTTAGACCAAGTAAATTTTTTCTCAGTGAATCATACACCCAAAAAAATATTTGATCAGTCCAACAAAAATTTAGCTGGATCAATCAAACAATTTGCTTATAGTATTGTTGGAAAAATTTTCGCTTGATTTAACGAAATAATTCAATTTAATATGCAACCAAATAAAGTTTGTTTGAATATAATTCGGTTGAATCAAACAAATATTTATGTTGATTCAACCAAACTTTGTTGGACTTCACCGAATTTTATTTGACCTAACCAAGTATCTTGAATAATTTAACAAAATGTTTGAATTAGACAAAGTTAATTTTTTCTTAGAATATCATACACTCAAAAAAATATTTTATTCATCCAACCAAAATTTGCTTAGATCAACCAAAGGATTTTCTTATTGTATTGTTAGCAAAATTTTCGGTTGATTAAACTAAAGGATTCTATTTAAACAATGAAAAGTATTATAGTTAATATGCAACCCAATAAAGTTTGTTTCGATATAATTCGGTTAAATTAAACAAAATTTTATGTTAATTCAAGCAAACTTTGTTGGACTTCACCGAATTTGACCTAACCAAATATCTTGGTGGATTTAGCAAAATGGTTTAGTTATACCAAGTTAATTTTTTCGCGGTGTATCATACATCCAGAAAAATATTTGATTCATCCAACCAAAATTTAGTTAGATCAACCAAAGAATTTGCTTATTGTATTGTTAGCAAAATTTTCGGTTGCTTAAACCAAAGAATTCAATTTAAATAATTAAAAGTAGTATAGTTAATATACAACCCAATAAAGTGTGTTTGGATATGATTCGGTTGAATCAAACAAATATTTATGTTGATTCAACCAAACTTTGCTGGACTTCACCGAATTTTATTTGACCTATCCAAATACCTTGGATAATTTAACAAAATGGTTGAGTTACACCAAGTTAATTTTTTCTTAGAATATCATATACTCAGAAAAATATTTGATTCGTCCAACCAAAATTTGGTTAGATCAACCAAAGAATTTGTTTATTGTATGGTTGGCCAAATTTTCGGTTGATTAAACTAAAGAATTCATTCTAATATGCAACCCAATAATGTTTGGATATAATTAGGTTAAATCAAACAAATATTTATATTGATTCCACCAAATTTTGTTGGCCTTTAGCCAATTTTATTTGACCTATCCAAAGATCTTGGAAATAAAATTATTTGATTAATAAAAATATTTGGTTAATCCAACTAAAATTTAGTTGGATCAACCAAAGAATTTTCTTATTGTATGATGTACCAAATGCTTATTTGATCCAACCAAAGAATTCATTCCATACAACCAATGATCTATTGTCTGGATACGATTTGGTTAAAAAAAACAATATTTAAGTAAGTCCAATTAAATTTTTTTTTACGCAACCAAATGTTTTGGACAGTTCAATAAAATTATTTGAACAAATCAAAAAAATGTATTGTGGAAAATTAATGCTATTATACTTTGTATATAAGTAGTTATTTTTCTATACACTTTTAGAAATTCCAAAGAACCCTTTCCCTCAAAAATATGTTTACCGCAAATAAACATGTATACAAACCAACTTAAATGCTAATTCCTTCAAAATCCAGATGCCCCCAATCCTTTTAACTCTAAACCAGAACAACTTTTTCCATTTGAATGATCCAAAATCGCGCCTCTTGTTGATGAAAAGGCCACACTTTGCGCGGCGAAAGAAGCTAAAAGACTTGTATGGAATGCGTTTTTATGAATATTAGAAACGAGTAAAGCCAAAGTATCCTTTACGTGAGTGGATGATCTTTAAACTCTGAGAAGATTCAGTAGCCAGGTTGTAGGTCAGCGACTCGGAGTACCGGTAAAGCAAAGTTAAGAAGGACGCTTCAACGAGTCGTCCTGAATAGGATTTCCTCGGCTTTTTGGAACCAATCGAAATGCGGTCAAAACGTTGTTAGCTTCCTCTACCCGCTGCCTGATCCATGCCACAGGGACTCTAGGGTTTAAGGGTCCAAACTGACAGACGCATGCCGTCGAAAAGTCCTACAGAGAGTGACCAAAGGACTTTAGTTTAGGCCAACGCGACGTATCCTGAATAGCTACTCGAGCAGGGTGACCGAATCGAAAGGATGTTTGTCCACAAAACGGTCACTACAAGCCATGGTAGGTAAAATCACAGCGCCATGAAATAGCAGCTTCTTCCTGGATAGAACCTGCTTCTAAATTTCAAATCAGGCGTATGCAGGGGATAGACCAGGCAGTTGTTGACAAGCCCAATGCCACTGACAGGTTAAGCTTATGTTGATGGATGAAACCAAATTAGGAAATAGGGAATGACAAAAAATGTTGTATTTTATTTGTCACGGTACATAACACATTTTCTTAAATGAACACTGCTCTTCTTTTAAAAAAGATGCTATCATTATTTGGAGCGTGAATGCAGAAAGATGTATATGCAACTATATTAATATTTATAATGGTAAAAATCAACAGAAGAGATATATCTAAAACACAATGTTCACAATCTGTGGTGGTTCAAACACCGATTTTTTTTGTTGAAGTAAAGAATATAGAAAACGCGTGTGCAGGAGCGTTTTTCTCAATGACGAATACTTTTTATATTTTACGGCCATTAATCAAGCAAAGCACGGTTTTTCTTCAAATTATTATTTTCAGAATGGTGGGCATGATAACAAAACAAATACTGGTTCGATTGCGCTGATATTTTTTGAGCTTACTCAATAAACGTATAGTTATCGCATGAACCACACTGAGAAAAAATGCTATTGAATCAATAGCATTTCTTTCCAAAATCATGTATATCACGGATTCAAATCAATATGCTATAGAATTAGTAATATATTTATTGGTTCTTGTACAATAGTATATTTTTATAAATTCATAGTATACATGCTTTTGGAAAGAAATGCTTTTGATTCAATAGCATTTTTTGCTCAGTGCACAGTTTCGCTACAAAATTTGTGTTTGAATATTTTTTTAATGCAAAAAACACACAAAAACAGGCGCAAAAGCGTCATTCGGCTTGAGTAGAATACCTCTTTAAATTTTAATTAATATAATAGGCTTTCCAAACCTCACAGAAAAAAAAGGTAGAATTATTGGTACAAGTGCATACGAAAAAAAATCAGTTAACAATCTTGCACCATTTCATTCTGAAGGTCTCTATTAATTCATATTTCGAGAAATTTTTTCCTAACAGAAAAATATCCCCTTAGTTATGTTTTTCGACATAAAGTAACAATGATATACTTTTGGATTTACAGAATAAGGAAGATTTAAAAACGATGTTTTTAAGCAAAACTTATTTTGCAGAACAATTTTTGCAGGATATATATAAACATATAAAGCATAATTTAAAATTTATATTGTATTCATTAGGATCAGGGCCGAATTTAGCATGGGACCAGCGGGGCTATGGCCCCGGGGCTTCCAACAGTGCAATGTAACTTTCCAATTAAAACGAAAAATCGTGTAAAACTCCTATAGTTTAGAACTTCAAAGCGTTTAGAAGTAAGTAAAATTATAAATAACGTTCAAAAATTATTATGGAGTTTTATTTTCCCCGAGATTAAAATTTTTGTAGAAATTTTGAGGGCCCCCACAAAATATTGACCCCAGGGCCTCAATATTCTTAACAAACGGTGGACATTGTAGCTGCCACAATTTTTATCTAACTGCAATAAAAAAATACAGTGATCTATTAAACATCAATGACTATCAGGTGACGTAGCGATTTTTTGAAATTTTGATCTGCTGCAAAATAGTAATTGTTTTTTTTTTAAATGCGTTTTTTCCCTATGTTTTAAATCATTTATTAATTTATGTATAAAAATATATTTGTTATTGTTGAAAACCGTCTCAATACCTGATAATGAATATAGTAATTAATATCCCATAAAAGTTTCAGAACAAGCGGATGAAAATTGTAAGAGTTACTATATACAGTTTTCAAAAACGTTATTTCTAGAAAAACGCATATTTTCTATATTTATGACGGCACTCATTTCAAAAGTCGAAAAATGTTTTACACTTTTGAGACTACGATAAATATTTTTTTTTCATACTTTTGGAACTATTAGGAAGCATTTAAGTTGAACATTTTTTTAGATTTTTTGAAAATTTAGGGGTGGCGTAACCCCTCAATATTTTTATATATCTAGAAAATGAGTTTGTTTGTATGAAACAAAATTCTTTTCCGGGTGTATTCCTTGATACAATATTATCCTGCAAAAGCTGACAAACTATAAAAAAAAATGATGTCTATTCCCTTAAGCACAACCCTATGGAAAAATAAGCGGCACAGATAAATACATATTTCAAATATTCCTCCCATTTGTCTTATTTTTCTGTAAAGAACAGGGATATCTGAGATGTTTGCAGATTTGTACAACATTGTTCGGTACAAATTTGCTGTTCTTTTTGCGATTTTACCCTATATCGGGAATCGTAGAATATTCACGAATCGAAAAGACACATGCATCGATGAGACCTCGTGCCCTGTCGAAAGCGAAGCTTTTCGAAGAAGGGCGTGGGCGAATCTTCGATCTGCAAGACGAGTTGGAAGTCACCCCGAGGACGACCCCACGGGAACTGGAAGCGGAGGCCGGTATATCTCGCATCTGCTTTATGTCTTTCCAGGGTCGAAAGGTACAGGTACACGCTGCTCAAGATAGGTTTCAATGATCTACGGTCAACCTGACCGACAGATCGCGATTCCTTCGGATCCCCCCCAGGATGCCACTTGAATCCTCGCGAATCTACCAGATCACGAGTCTCTAGGATTCCACAAAGAATCTTAAAAGACAAATTTTAGCCTCGTCATAACAATGTTTAGTAACATGTTCAGTATCGTATTGAACACACAAATGCATATAGTATATTTTACTATTGTATTGAGTGTCTTTTCTTTAAGGGGTTTTATCACCTTTGAGCCTCCAAAAATAGTGTCATTTTTATGATTTATTTTCAGGTAGATAACAAAACACAAAGCGTTTTAAATTTATAGAGTTTATTAACCAATATATTAACTTTATAAAAAAAAATTTTTCTTAAGAAATACAAAATGACGGCTGAGTATTGCCGTGTCCAAAAAAATATTTTTTTCGGAGGTCGTCCACGGCGAGAAATTCCATAAATTGAAATTTGCACCCGGATTCAAAACAAATTTTTTCCTGATAAAATAGTTTCTTTGATATACGGTCAAAAAAAAATTTCTTTGAATTAAAGAAAGTTTTGTTAATTCAAAAAACTGTTCTTTGATGTAAATAAATAGATTTGTTTAGATTAAAGAAACCAACAAAACTTTCTTTAATTCAGAGAAATTAATTTTTAATCAAAAAGACTGCTTTCTGGATGTGGTTGACCAAATCTTTGATTGATTGAATTAAAGAATCTGTTTTACGTAATTTAGCATGGTTTGTTTGTAAATAATTTGGTTGAATCAAACAGATATTCAAATTGATTCAAACAAATTATGGTTGATCTATCCAAATCTTGTTTGACACAACCAAAGATCTTGTTTAACTGGATAAAATGGTTTGGTTATTAGATCAAGTAATTTTTTTCCGAGTGCAGGTTCGAACCCAAATTTTATTAGACTACTAAATTGTCTCAAATTTTTTATTGAATCTTGATCTATACCCAGAAAAGTATTTGGTTAATCGAACCAAAATTCAGTTAGCTTAACTAAAGAATTTGCTTATGCCTACAACCAAATTTTTTCTTTATCCAAACTAAGAATTTGTTTCATGAAACCAAAAATGCTCTTTGGATACGATTTGATTGCACTTTTTGTTAATAAATCAAAATATTGATCGACTTAACTTCACTTTTATATATATTTCTACAATATCTAAAAGTCAATTTGTCAAAATCGAGATAAATTTGGATAACTTCATTTACTTTTTGGTGAATTTGAAAGAAAATTTTTTAATTTTCAATTACAAGCTATACTGAAAAAATATTTTCTTTGAATCAAAGAAACATTTCTTTGATATACGGTCAAAGAAAGCATTTCTTTGAATTAAAGAAAGTTTTGTTAATTCAAAAAAATGTTCTTTGATCCAAATAAATAGATTTGTTTAGATTAAAGAAATTTTTTTGAACCAAGAAAACTTTCTTCAATTCAAAGAAATTTATTCTTTGGCCGTATATTAAAAAGACTGCTTTCTGGATGTGGTTGACCAAATCTTTGGTTGATTGAATTAAAGAATCTGTTTTACGTAATTTAGCATGGTTTGTTTGTAAATAATTTGGTTGAATCAAACAGATATTCAAGTTGATTCAAACAAATTATGGTTGATCTATCCAAATCTTGTTTGACACAACCAAAGATCTTGTTTAACTGGATAAAATGGTTTGGTTATTAGATCAAGTAATTTTTTTCCGAGTGCAGGTTCGAACCCAAATTTTATTAGACTACTAAATTGTCTCAAATTTTTTATTGAATCTTGATCTATACCCAGAATAGTACTTACTTTGTCACTCATTTTTTAAGCAGGAAACAAATATAAAAGATCATTAATACTAAAATGACAATTCTAAATGTATCAAAAAAAGAATTCTGCCTGAAAATCACCCAATATTTTTGAACTATTTCTGTATCTGTTTCCAAATACAAAACATTTTTTTCTTAGTTTTACAATACATGAAAGTCTTGATAAAAAATGAATTCTTTTCAAGACTATTATTATAGTTACAAAACAAATTTATGTATTACACTACCGGTCAAAAGTTTAAGTTCACCTGTTGTTTAAGCCATTGTCGAAGTGTTTTAATTTTAATAAAAACAACTTAAACATTCTTTTTCGATAATGGCATGAGTGTAAATACAATTTTCCATCTAATGATTCCAAGCTGAAGGCAAAATGTTAATTTTACAAAAATATATTACATTAGTAACTCTAGTACTAGTACTCTAGTAACTCTCTAAAAATAAACTAACATTTTTAAAAGATTTTGATCTTGTTTTAAAGTCAAGTCTTCATCGTAATTTGCTAACCAATGAAGATATTCTTAGAATTTTTTCCTGGATTCTACTATGGGGTCAAACATGGTACGAAAACGTCATAAAATTTAAAATAAAGACTGTACTCTATACATTATATAAATTATTACAAATTATTTGCATAAATATTCCTAAATTCTATTCAAATGTGATGTACATTTAATCATAAAAAATTACTATGAAAACTTACCTTTAAAACGAGACCAAAGACTTTTTAAAATTTTAATTATTTTCATAATTATTAAAATTTTCCAAAAAAATCGAAATTTAACGATTTCTGAAATATATTTTTGTATAATTAACATTTTGCCTTCAACTTGGGATTTATAGATGGAAAATTGTATTTACACTTATGCCATTAACGAAAAAGAATGTTTAACTTGTTTTTATTAAAATTAAGACACTTCGACAATGGCTTGAACAACAGGTGAACTTAAACTTTTGACCGGTAGTGTATATAAATTATTGTTTTTGTTACATATTTTATTGATTCGATATCATGACCCTATGTAAATTCTAATTCAAACTGAGAGAGTAATTATAAAAGTAATTACGAATTTACATAACAAGATCGTGGAAGTATACCTCATTAGGTTTGACTGATACAAGCTAAAGAACCAGAACTGATGCATAAAAGTGTCATATCATTACTTTTCCAGTGAACAAGATTGAAAAATCGAGGATTGATGACGACGTGGTTAAGTGATTTACATCCATTGGTAGTACTAATGTTCGATACTTAGCAAAGTACGACACTCATAACGAGACAACGACATCTGCTCGATTTGTCACGAGCCGGTTTTCCAGTCGATATTCCAAACACTTTTGGGACTCGCTTCAAAGTCAGACCCTGTGAATAATTGTTGAATGACACTAATGAGAGTATAGTATAGATTCCTGCGACGAAAGTGAATTCTCCAGTGTGGCAAATCGATTTATCTTTTCGGCTTGATTCATTTGTTGGAAAAAACTGTTAGATCAAGAGCGTCACGTCAGTCAAGATGAACTAATTTGATTTATTCATATAGAAAATATTTAGTATATTCTTCCAACAAATAAAATATTTTCCTTCATTGGCAAGATTTTTATCTTACCTGTGCTAAATTTAAAGAAGAATTGCTCATTAATTATTATACCTAAAAACCTATCTGTTCGCATATTGCGAATTCAGTATATGAGATGCTACGAGAGAAGAGTTTGCATGAAAATCAATGTTCTTTGCACACCTGAAACGTGATACGACCTTACCACTGCAGCCTTTATCTGCAATTTAATATCGCTACGATGCTATTTTCGCAATGCATCTTGCCCTTCGACTTCTACCCACTCGCAATACCAGAAAATATTCAATTCCAGTAAATTATTGTATTTCTAATCAGTGAAATGATTTTAGTTTTATAAGAGACAATTCTAGTAATTCAAAAACGTTTTCAAATTCATGAATATAAGCTATTATAGGTGCGTGTTATAAATGTTTTTCATTAAGGCCCTGTGATAAAGTCTGTCATCAACAATTATATACGAAAAATTTATTAATGAAATAATAATCTTCAATAAATTCCCCAAAGAAGAGAGCAATGCGGAAAAATGTAACACATTACTCGATTTCGTGTCGAACACTATTTTTTTCTACTTCTCCCAGAAAACAGTTTCTTTGATATACGGTCAAAGAAAAAATTTCTTTGAGTTGAAGAAAGTTTTGTTGATTCCAAAAATTTTCTTTAATGCAAACAAATCTATTTCTTTGGATCAAAGAACATTTTTTTGAATTAACAAAACTTTCTTTAATTCAATGAAATTTTTTCTTTGACCGTGTATCAAAGAAATGTAAAATTTAAAGCCACTTTATGACCCGCTAGTAGAAAAAAATATTATTTTAATTATAAAGAAGTCCTATATAATTTGGTGAAGTCAGAGCCTACCATACGGTCTTAGATCAACCTGATCACGTGATTCAACCATAGTTTGCATTCGACCGCTTTATTAATAAAATAATAATTTTCAATAAATTCCTCAAAGAAGAGAGCAATGCGGAAAGATGTAACGCATTACTGATTTTCGTGTCGTACACGATATTTTTTCTACTACACCCAGAAAACAGTTTCTATGACTCAAAGAAAAATTTCTTTGATATACGGTCAAAGAAAAAAATTTTTTGACCGTATATGAAAGAAATGTTTCTTTCATTCTGAGAAACTGTTTTCTCAATGTAAAGGATTGGAATACAGAAGATAATTAAAAAAAGAATTATCATAGAAATCAAAAACTTATCTCATAGCTTGCAATTCAAAATGAAGTAGTCCAGTATGCAGCATCACGAATTGAAAGAAAAAAAAAAAAAATTTTTTTTTTTTTAATTTTAGCTACGTTTCGTCGCCTATGGATTTGCCAACCTTATCAGGCTTTGTTAAGTTGAATAACACCAAATAATAAACGTATACAATTGGCATACAAAAAACTTTTTGTTAAAACATGCATAAAAATATCAAAATTTACCTTTATAAAAGTAAATTAAGTCATAGTGATAAATGTCAAATAATATTCTTTGGAGAGTGACACAACCACTTTTTCAAAAAATACAAAAATGTTCTTGATACTCAAAACACAGCATACGCAAAAAATAATAATTATTCAGGAAACAAGCATGAATATTGTATATTTTTCTACTTGCAGGTCATAAAGTGGATTTTATTGCCCCGTGCGGGACAAACAAATCCATTTTTGATCCTCTAGTATAGAAAAAAATCGTGTGCAACTAGGGAAAAAAAATTTATTTTGCGAGGTCAACAATCACACTCGCAAAATAAATATTTTCTGCGTGAAAATCACCCAATATTTTTGAACTATTTCTGTATCTGTTTCCAAATACGATTTTTTTCTATATATGGTCAAAAAATAGATTTGTTGTAAAAATGTTATCAGCTCTTCAATTTAGTGGAATTTGCTTTAGAATTTCATAAAATACGTATTATTGTGCTAAAGAATAGAATAATAGAAATAATAGAATAATAGAAACCTATTGTCAATGTTGAAAACAAACTTCTTCATGATTTAAATATTTTCCAAATCTTAATTAGATTCGACAAACTGAATTGATTTCAATAGAGTTTCTGAGCCCAGTCAATCGATCTTGATCGGATTCCACCATTTATTTTAATCAGAGTAATTAATGCTGTTAATTTTATTGTTCTGACTTTTAGTGACTAGTTTCCACAAAAAATTATTTCCTCTTGGGTGGTTGAGCAATACCAATAAATAAGTATTACACCAGTCCATGTCTCCTTAAAATTTCTAATTTTTGTAAATTTTCTGAAATTCAAAGATGCTCGTCTCTTTACTAAAGTTTATTTCATGTTCTTATTCAGCCGATCTCGTTGAAATTCGTACTTTTAGCATCTTAAGGCGATTTCAACCTGGTCAAAATGACTCCTTTTTATTAACTCTTCAACCCTATATCGTAAAAGACTTTAAACTTGTCGCATGATTTTTTATCGTCCGGTCGTATGGATAAACACACTCTGTGTCGATCATGCGGAAACGCGCTATTAAAAAACTCTATACGAGGAGGACCAACAGTTTCGCCATAGGTCGTAAAGAAACCAGATCGGTCGCTGGGTAATAATAATTTACAGGGCGAAATCGTGCCGCGATACCGTAATGGATTCCATTGGAAAATGTCACGCTGAGAATACCAAAGCCGATCTTCAATTGGCGAAGAGGAAATAAATCCTGAGCCCGGCATCTTAATTTTGAGAAGCAAAAGCAGTGGACCATTTTTTGACAGGTGTCAAAAAAAACTTAATTTCTTATTTTCGTCTTTGAATAATCTGACAAATTAAATTCGTCAGCGGGAATGTTTAGATATAAAAAAATGATAAAGTAATATAGTAATAACAATAATAATAATCAATGAAGAAATAAACTAAATATCAAAAGTCACATCTTAAAGTTCTGCTCTAATTGAATCAGATTTGAATTCTTTTCATCACCCCGAGTCAAAATTTATGCAAAATAAACCGGCTTTATTCCAGCACCTGAGTCGCTTTTTCGAATCATGAAAACTAGAAAGTCTGGAATGGCTTTAATTTGGCACTGGCTAATTTACCTGGCCCGATTTTATTTGATTTTTTCTTGCAAATACTGCTATCAATGCATTATGCAGAAGATCTTGCAGTAATTTATAAAAGAAATCTGTTTTGAAAGCAGGTCCCTTACTAAAAAATATAAAAACTAACCAAAAACCAAAGAAAAAATTTCCTCTACGAATTGGATAGTCACTAAGTAGAAAAACTTGCTAAATTCCAGATAAGAAATAGGTTTTAGGAACTGAACCTTTGCTGAAAATAAAAATTGAGCAAATCCCAGATAATAATTACAATTCAGATTTCAAATCCAGAAGTTTGATTCTTTCTATCTAGTAACTGCCTAAACACTTACTAGCTCCTAGACTTTGACCAAAAATTTCTTGAGTGCCTACCTATCATAATTTATACAAACAGGGCGTTTAATTTTCTTCTAGGCACTTTTCAGATTTGTATGAATGGCACTGGTCAGTATCTATCTAGGTAAACTTGTAAGCACCTTTCCAAACCCAGATTTCAATTTCTACCTGAGATAAGAATAGTTTCCACGATCCATATTCCCAAAATAAGTTTGAATGACCATAAATCAAAATATTCGTAAAAAAAAAATGCTTCCATTCGAAAATTTTGTGATGCATCTGGATTTTATAAATTACTAGATTTGTAATAAAAATAAGTGCAAAATGTATTAATTTTTTTTCAAAGCAGTGAATTGTATGCAATGCTCTCGAGAACGAAGTTTTTTCTCACGTTTCTAAGGAGCGATCTTTAGCCATGTCGAACGACTCGCGACTTGAAAAGACGTTTAATCGGATGTCATATGGATGCTGTAAAAAGGCAACGTTTAGAGGCGGCACTCCCCCAATATTTTGACTACCGTGTCAACGACACAACGTTGCATTCAACATGCTCGCCGGCCCGGAACGCCATTCATTTCTTCCCAACGTAAATGGCACGCAGATTTATCGAACGATGTGTCGCCAGTTCAACGCCGTGCATCCATGCGGTTAGATTTGTGGCTTTTAAGGTTTTGTTCATACTCCATAAAGACCAAATGGAACTCACCGTATGTGAGTCGAAAAGGTTCAACCATCGAACGTCAAGATTTCGCGACGAACAACATTCAATGATGAACCCCGATGCCCGCAGATGCTCGTATATCGATGTCAATTTCGAAAGCGTCACTTCAAATCATTTCAATGAATTAATATAATAGTATCAAAAATAATACAATAGCATAATATAATATAATGGTACTGAAAAGAAAACACTTATTTCACGTAAGCCATTTTCATGGACTTTTGTTACTTTGATTTTTAAGACAGATCATCAAAATGGCACTTTAAAAAAAAAAATATTCACCGCAACTTTTTTAAAATTTGAGTTGCGTCCGTCATGACATGCAAAATTTAAGCAAATCTGGCGCTAATTTTTTTATAAATTTCAATACAATAAACAGAAATATTTTTTATTAACCTCTTTAATTTATTACTTATTATTAAATGTATGATTGTAATAATATTATTAATTATGTACAAATTTAAAGAATTTGAAATCTTTCTGTGGAAAAAAAGACGCTTTAGCTGCGCTGGGATTCGAGCGCAGGTCTTTCGATTGCCGATCGACTGCTCTAACCACTGAGCTACACAGGCTTGCGATATAAGAGTTTGAAATTGTCTACTATTGCCATTTTAAATTACCAGTTTTTGCTCTAAAAGGGAAAATAGCAAGCAATACATTTTATTTTTGCAAGTATTGCCACTTGAATTTCACTATTTACCATTTTGTTTAATTTTTCGATTTTTTTGCGTCATTGAATTTTCACTAGACTGGTAGAAATGTTAGTCAATTGGAATAAAAAGAAAATTCAGTTACCTTTTGGTAAATTTAAGAGACAATATTTTTTGATTTCCAGGTATAAGTTACTAAATATTCAAATACTTATATCTTAATATTATTTGTTCCTTCTAATATTGTTCATTGGAACATTTTCTGCAATTCTACCCGTTGAATTATTTTTTTTATAATTTTTTTAGAAACTACAGACTATTCAAAATTCGTTCATTCAATAAATCATAAAAAAATTATTGGAATTAATTTAACGAGTAAAATTGTAGTGAATGTTGCAATGAAAAAAAATAGCTTTTGTTAAAATAAAATAAAAATTGAGATTAGTTATAGGGAGATTAAGAAAAAATATGAAATGTCCAATAACTATTAATAAAAAAAATTATGCTTTCTGAATATTTAAATAATAAAATATATAAAACAACATTGCGCTTGGGTAAAAAATAAATATTGATGCGAAATGTTTTTTTCCATAGGAAATCTCTAAATCCCAATATTTCTCATGTGAGTAGAAATTTGAAATTATTATATTAAAATTCGAATTTGTTGTCTTTGGCAAAAGTAATAAAATCTTTACTTTGCAACTATGCCTCGTGCTTTAGAACTTTAGAATAATCTACAAAGGTAAAAGAGAGTAAAAATGAGTATATTTAATATTTCAAATCTAAAAAGGAGATATCAAATGTTCTGTTGTGGCGAAATTGCAATTTAAGAAAACGACTTTACTTCTCAAAGTCAGCTGATGTTGATGAACTGAAATAAGATTTACAAGCGATTCTAAGTAGATTTTGGGGCGTTCTCAGACGTGGTGACCACAAAGACAATTACGTTATGGTATATCATAAATTAAGGAAATGACCTAGCTCAATAGGAGGCCTGACGATCACGCACGTTCTGATTGTTAAAGGATTAACTAGTAAATTTTGTAGGAAGTAAACCTCTCTAGGTGGTTCAAAATTTCTGAATGGGAACACTAGAGTGGGCGTCACTGCTCTGTGATATAAAGCATAAAACCACTAGTACAGCTATTTTCTGCGAAGATTCACTTTAAAGTTACTCAACCCTGTGGTCACTATTTTTCAAAAAGTTACTCTAAAAATAATTCCGGGACATAATATCTCTTTTGCAAAAAGACTAAAGACATATCGTTTTTAAAATAAATTTCCTCCTGCATTCTCTATTTCACAGTAAAGTGAATGTCCCATTTAGTGACCATGTCCCAATTAGTGACCAAAATTTTTATTCGCCGGAATGACTAATTGATATGTTTGTACTAAATATTAATAACGTCATTGAAAAATCTCAAATTTCTTAAATTTCATTATAAAATCACTTATACATGATTTTACGAACAACATTAAATCATAATGGAGTTTAAAGTTGCGCGCCTCAACTTTAGTAATGTTTCAAACGCAAGATAGTTGCTGCCAATAACAATCTCGGCGAGCCCGATTACGTCAAAAGTAATTATTGAGATTAATATTGCAGTTTGTCACTTGCATAAAGTGTTGAAAATTTCTATGTTATTGAAGTAATCCAGTATCTTTTGCCAGTAACAGACAAAAAAAACATTTTTATATTCAAATTTTATTTTTGCCTTCTTTTAAATATTGCAGGCTTTTTCCGCACTTGGATTCGGAAAATAACTATTTCCTATATCATCAACTAGAAATAATAAATAATACTACATACATGGAAGGATTTTTGTCTCTGTCTGATTTGAGGTGGAAAAATATAGAGAAACGTCATACAGTGCTATTGGCTAGAGGAATAATAAACAAATATTTCTGAAAATTTCGAGAAAACTTCCTCTCTAACGGTAAGAAACAACTTTGTCGCTGGAGGTTTTCCGAAATCGAGAATTTATTACAGACTTTCTACCGAGACAACCACAAAAATATGGTTTTTTATTCACATTAAAATATTGTTAAAAGAAAAATATTTCGACATGTTCCATTTAATTTATTGGCTCCGCTAAAGTATTCCAGGTCTAATGAAATGAAAAAAATAAAAAATTGTTGATAATGGCACGGTAACGCTCGCCATTGACCCTAACGGCGGCTCCTTGCACATTTTCGAAGAAAAATGGCCCAATGATGCCACAGTGCCAAAATCCGCTCCAAACTTTTCTTAACAGAAAGGTTCAATCTTTCTAATAAAACCATACTTTTGAAAAAATATCCATAATTTTTTTTTATAGCCGATTAAAATTCCAAATGTTAGATGGCCCACCCTGTACAACAGGCCGGAAAAATAAACAATCACAAGAAAAACCAAACTTCATCAATATCAGCCTATTTTTAATGCATTCTCCATTCCTCACATGGTCACCAATTGGCACATTCACCTTACTTTTGTTAAGATCGAATTTCGTGCAGAACAAATTTAATGGGAAAAATTGAATTTTCGCAATTTACGATAATTGTAAGAAGAAATAAGTTCCCTTGATGCTCATGTGGCATTAAAAAGCCGGTTTCCCGACATGAGATTGAGCTATCTGGAGTAACACGATTCTCTACTTGGCTGATCTTCTTTTCAACACAATTACGATCCTGTTCACTCATTCCAGTTTTACTTGTCGAGTCAGAATGTCGTGTCGAAGGAAGCGATTTAAACGACAGTGTTCCTTTCACGCATCGTCCTCGCAAATTGTTTTCTCTCTCCAAACTCTAGCGATAGCTTTATCAAAATAATGACACTGACTTAAAACGAGAATTGAAACCGATCCATACTTTGTGTCCTGCAAAAAGCAAGTATTACTTCTTAAAGTAGCCAATCTGGAAGAAAAGCTATTAGTTTATCAGACCATCTGTAAAAGAAAGGCTGGATCCAACATGAGCTATTTTGGTTCTGATAATAATATGCGAATGGAAAAAATATTCTGGTATTGAAATAATAATCTTGAATGGATCGATGAGCCATATACATATACCTTATCGAATAGAGGAATTAACGACTCCACATTTCTGAATTTTTAGCTCATTTTAACGAAATTTTCCGCAGTTTTACTCAAAATGTAAATAAGGCTGGTGTAATAATAAAACCGTAAAAATAGTTATTCAGGGCTCTCCATAATATTAAAATTAATTTCTAATTTATTGTGGGCCAAACAAAAATTTTGTTTCCATGTAATTGAATAAAAAAATCTCAAATTTAAAAAATAATTTATATAGTAGCGTAAATGTGCCAATTACTGCGGGTCGAGAATCAAGACGGCTTTCAAAGATAAGAAAGGTTTTTAGATAAAAAAATCTTCGCGAATTAATTTGTAAAGCAGTCTTCGGTATTAATCAAGTAAGATGCAGTCTTTAAACCCTGAAAAGAAACCAAATTTGTATAAAAAATACGAATTTAAAAAAAAAGTTCCTTGTAGGTATTACTGCGGGTTTGCATGAATTACTACGCGCCAATTCCCAGGTGCGAATTTCGGTCGGCTGCCAAAGTTGGACCATCGGGCCATGGTTGGCCCTACTCTGGCGACCAAGGTTTGGTTACCATAGTTGGGCCAACTGTGGTAGTTTCGGTTTTACCAACTTTGGCAGCCAAGACCGGCAACCAATGATGTGCCTGACCGTCGGCTCAACTATGGCCCAGACTCGAACCTACTGTCGGACCAACTTTGGCGAATTGCTTTAGAAGACCCTGACAGTTTAGTCAGCCCACCTCTGGGCCACGGTAGAACCAATCGTCGGCATATTAATGACTAGATTCCGTTGCCATTGCACGACCAAGTTCCGGTCCAACTATGGCCCAGACTCGAACCGACTGTCGGGCCAACCTTGACGATCTACCTCAGATGACCGTGATAGTTTGGTCGGCCCACTTCTGGGCCATGGTTGAACCAATTACCGGCATATTAATAACTAGATTCCATTGCCATTGCACGACCAACTGTCGGCCCAACTATGGCCCAGACTCGAACCGACTGTCGGGCCAACCTTGACGATCTACCTTGGATGACCGTGATAGTTTGGTCGGCCCACGTCTGGGCCATGATTGAACCAATTACCGGCATATTAATAACTAGATTCCGTTGCTATTGCACGACCAACTGTCGGCCCAACTATGGCCCAGACTCGAACCGACTGTCGGGCCAACCTTGGCGAATTACCTCAGATGACCGTGATAGTTTGGTCGGCCCACCTCTGGGCCATGGTTGAACCAATTGTCAGCATATTATTAACTAAATTAACTAAATTTTCTTCGGAATATGGTAAGCGAGAATAGCCCAGAGGCTTTAGGCGTTAGAAATGCGTTTAGTTATGTAGATAATGTAGGTAGGTTAGTAGGTTATAAATAATGCACCTTATCAGGGCCTACTAGGGCCCTGATTTCAATTTCTACACGGGTACAAGCATATTTCGCCTATACGGCCCATCTTCGGCACCCGGCGTCGGGCCAACTGTTCATGTCAATGGACGGATAGCGTTATCATTTCACTAGTTGGCCCGACCTCTGGCCAACAAGGTTGGACCAACTTTAACAAGGTTGGCCCAACCGTGGGTCGACGGTCAATTCGCAACTGGGTTACTGCCGAAACCCCAATTACTGCGTGGGTAATGCTGTGACATTATTTCGAGCGAAGTTTTATTTAATTTAACTTCAACTTATATCACTTAACCCTTTAACGCCCAGATGTGCAGAATTTTCACGTTGACTACAATGTCGTACAATTTATAGAAAAAAGATGAAAAAGGATCGGAAACTCCATATCCTACCGTTTTTGGGGTCGCCCTATGGAATGGCACAGTCAGAATTCTCAAAAAATGACGCTAAACCCTTTATTTTCCCAAAAATACCCCAAAAGACGCTATTTTTGGGGTTCGATTTTTTTTAAATTTAAATTTCACTATGTTCCCGACACTTAGGCAACTTCCAACTTATCAGAAACGTGTTCTCGAGACTTGTACTTTTAAAATATGCATTGAAATATTTTGTTTCTCTTTGTTCTCTAATTCAAAATGGCGTCTGGACGTTTGAAATTTTTTGAAATTGAGAATATTGATCCTATTTTGGATTTTCCAGGTTAATTCGTAGTGTGATCATACAAATAAGTTATTACGAGTTTTGTCTCACCGATTGTGATTGGCGGAAGCAATATTAGCCCATAAAATTAAAATTCAAGATGGCGGCTGCCTTGAAGCTAGTAGAAATACGTATATTTCGAATTTTATTACAAACCAGGATGGTGTAAAATTTGCCAATTAGCAATCTCATAGGTTTTAGTCATCACTAAATTCGAATCTTATGTGAGTATTTCGAAATTTAAAATGGCTGATCCAATATGGCGGACCCGTTATGTAAAATTTGATATTCCTGAAATATAAAAATACTGCCGCATTCTACGCAAAATTTAAAATCAAAATTATTCTTGATGTTTTTTTTTATTACAAGAGTTGTTTTCGAGAAAAAAATTCCAAAATTATGAGGCTTCCCGAAATTATTAGAAATTTCAGTATGTATGGCAAATCGACATTTATGGATTTTTATGGAAAGATAGAGTATCAGCAAATATAAAATGCAGGCGAATTTACTAATTCCCCAACATTTATTAGTGTCTCTTTCACACCCTACCATTTATCTATAAATGTTCATCTACTTCTAAAGCATAATTAGTAAGTTACACCAGCATCAGAATGACATATTATTATAAGTAAGTTTCATGTATGATTCATATAAACATTATTTTATGAAATATTAGCAAAGTCTGAGACAAAAAAAATAGATATATGTAAATTTTGAATAATTTCGGGAAGCCTCATAATTTTGGAATTTTTTTCTCGAAAACAACTCTTGTAATAAAAAAAACATCAAGAATAATTATTTTGTCAAATTCATCATGATTATTTTCAATCGAAAATAATGATTTTAATTATGCAATTTTGTTGAATTTGGTAATTGGATAAGTTATTCATAAAAATAGTTCCATTAAAAATTCATATAATTTTTTTAAACTTTTTTGATTTGTACTAAAATTCTAGTTAATTTTAATCAATTACAATAACTAATTAATCAATTTTAATCAATTTAAAAAACTAATTATATACCCTCAATTAATTAAAATAGCTAATTAATTAATTTGAATTACTTAAAATAAATTTTTTGTTAATTTCAATCGATTTTAAATCACGTAAATTTGCATTTTTATATCAATAAATATAAATTTTTATAAGATTTTATAATTTTTTCGAAAATAATAAATTTTTGTACTTTGAACTTGAAAGTAGTGTCTTATTCTTTTTTGAACGTAGAGGCTGTTTATATATCGGAGCGGTGAAAAAATGAATGATATAAATAGTAATATAGAACAAAATCGGAAAAGATCACGCGAGTACACCATTAAGCATCGTATCTTAAAAACACGTTTAGTGAGAGACAAAATAATTGAAAGTGAGTGTGCATTGAAAAGACAAAAGACTCAAGAATTAAATAGTTGTTTTGAAAGTGAAATTTACAGTTCCAATAATAATATAAGTGAGAATAACTCGAATTTTCATAGTGCAATGATATTAACGAAACGCAGACGCAATATGAGTAAGGAGCGATGAAGCGAAATTGAAAATGGAAAAATTAGTTCGTTTTTATATTTATTAGTATTAATTATAAGCTTCGAAATTCGATTTAAATGAATATTATGAAAAATAAATTATTGTTTATATTTACTCTCTAAATCTTAATCAGTCAAAATCTACTGATTTTCAGTGAAATTTGACTGATTCAAATAGCTAAAAAGAGGTTACTGTAAATCAGTCAAATTTCACTGATTATTTCAGTGAAAATTGACTGATTTGACAGTGAAAAATATTTTTTTTCACTGATTCATCAGTCAAAATTAGCTGATTTAACAGTGAAAAATATGTTTTCACTGATGAATCAGTGAAAAGGCAAATCACTGATTCAATCAGTGAAAATTTCACTGATTCAGATTTAGAGAGTATTGTATTTAAAATTCCGATACCAAATAAGTGTCGTCCTTTGATAATGGAACGATATTGAAATCCAGTATCGGAATGATGTTGGAATCCAGTATTGGAACGATGTTGGAATCCAGTATCGGAACGATGTTGGAATCCAGTATCAGAACGATGTTTGGAATCCAGTATCGGAACGATGTTTGGAATCCAGTATCGGAACGATGTTGGAATCCAGTATCGGAACGATGTTGGGGTCCTATGTCGGAACGATGTTGGAATCCAGCAGAAACGGATCCAGGGGGGTGGTCCTGGGGGTCCGGACCCCCCCCCCCCCCCGAAATATCAGACTCCCTCAAATCTCACTAGTGAAAAAATTCGAGTTTGTCTAACACAATTCTAACGTTACGTTTTGTGAAAGCCGAAATATCTTTTATTTTTTAATTTTTCGATCGGACCCCCCCCCCCCAATTTTTTTTTTCTAGAACCGTCCCTGGAATCCAGTACCGAATCGGTCTTACAATTCGACATTCATCCAACACCGATCCAATGTCGGAAACTGATGTCGTTCCATTCCGTTTGCCGACATCGGAACGACATTGTTCCAATACTGGAACCCCACTTGGGAAGAATAATTTGAGAGTCTTTTCGAGTATCTGACAAGTGATCTCACGGTCTATCGTCAACTAAATTATTATATTGCAGGTCTTCTTCTGGTTCAAAAGATGCGCGAAAATGTCTTCTTTTGGAACTCCACCTTCAGTGTCTCTCGCCTGCGATGTTGATGATTTCACGGTGAGCTTTAGAGGACTTAACTGAAGGATTTGCAGATAATCCACAAGACAAGTGCACACCGGCCACCCTTGAAAAAGGCCGCAAGGTCTCTTGGTCTTTGTTGCGATCCATTTCAATTGGGATTAGGACTAACTGCCACTACTGATACACTGATATGCATCATACTCGCAGGTTACTTCGTTTGCCAATTTACGATATTGCTCGAAGATTAACCTCCAGAGACCATCAGATTAGTTAGGATCCATCAAATGAAGGATCACCTGTGGAGTGGAGCGTTGGTGCTAACCAGATTGCTGGTCGAAGTCCGAAAGATAAGATTTACCTTCTTGCAAAAAGATCTGCCTAAAGAAACTCGAAAAAGAAAAATGGACTACACGACTGTCTTTGTGTCAGTTTTGAGAGATTTTCGACGTTTCATGCCTGAACGCTTCGGTTGTGAATGAAGAAGGAACTTGACGTGGAATTTTGAAGAAAACTACGCCCACGAGTTAAGATACAAATTTGTTTTTGTTAGATGTCAACTTCCTTAACTAGAAATTAGTGAATATTGGTGAATTGAATAGATAATTGTAGCCTTGGTCCTAAAAATATTCATCTGTGACTTGCTAAACTATTAATTCAAAACTACTCTTTGTAATCTAGAGAGTAAATCTTATATTGGATTTTTATTAATTTTCTGTAGTTTTGGCATAGGGTCAGTTTCTTCTTATTTCCTTCATTCAAAAATTATCAATGGTAGATATAAAAAATGTAAAAAAGGAAGGCAAACGATATTGATTCAAAACAGAATTCGAATTCATATCACTACAAACTCAAAACCATATTAACGTCCAAGCAAAACTATAATTCAAAACTTCAAAAAGGTCGAAACAATTCGAATTCGCAAATTTCCAAAATGGCCAAATTTGTGCCAAAACAATCAAGCAAATTTTCTTATTATTAATAATCTTCTTCTATTTTTTGCCACCTTTTTTTGTCAGGTTCTTATGATTTTAGATTGAGAGAAAGCTTGCATGATTATTTTGGTCCAAATTTGGTCGTTTGGGGCCATACACATACAACGTGGACAGTTTGAGGGGGAGGGGGGGGATTCCATGTTTGTCCACGAGGTGGACCGGACTAGAATTCACGTGGACACACGTTCCCGTAAATCTGCGAAAAATTTACTGAAATATACTAAATTTGAAATCTTGATTCCAGCGTTTTTTTAGGACATGAAAAACTAAGAATATTTTCACGACATTTTTTTGGACTTCGAACCTTGTTTAAGCTCACGTTCTCCAGTAAATCCAAATTTTCAGCCAATTCATCGCTCCTTTTGGCCTCCTTGCTTTTGAAGACCAATAATATCTATATTTTCACAAAATATGTCGACGTGATCGGGGGTGGGGGGGTCAAAAAATGGTAAAAAATTGTCCACGTAGTATATGGATGGCCTCGTTTGGAAATTTGAAAATTAGAACTATTTTGAATTGAATAGTGATTCTTATATTGAATTTTCAACCACAGTAATTGAATTTTCAATCATAGTAAATGATATTTTAGAAAAGCCAGATGTACGACAAGAGCAAACTGAGATAATTGGCGAAAACTGTTTAAATCCTTATTCATGTAGACCGCTTTATTAAATAACTTTTCAAACAGTTTTTTCATTGTTCTTTGGTAATTTACCAATAATCTTCTCATTTATGCAAAAAAATATAAATTGTTATAAAAAAAATAAAATAAAATGTTATAAAAAATGCAGATCCGGTAAAAAATTTTGAGGAAAATCATGCAAGGTAGCAGGATCTGAAGAACCGTATTGAAAAAAATTATTTTTTTAAACTAACTGCAATAATTATTATTACATGTAATGAAATTATGTGTTTCGTATTCGGACCTCGTTCATACAATCAGTGTAAACTACAATTTTCTGCAGATCCGGCTTCCTTGCCTAACACGACTCACTAAAAATTGTTGACTCGTCTTTTTGACAATAATCATTCAAAAATATCTTGAACAATATTAACAATTCAAAAAAATTATTTTCATAAATGAATTTATCTTCTTCCTACGATTTCAATATAAAAAAAAATCATTTTTCGACTTTTTGTAGATCCGGCTTTCTTAAATATCACGGCACAATAGCTGGTTTAATTTAAATAAATTTATAACAGTGCAAAAAAGTTTAATTAATTGAAATTTTTTGTTCAGGTTTTAATTTTATAGCCACCTAGAAAGTTGCACGATATTTTAAGATTGTGGTTTCATAATTCATAATTCCAAACTTAAGTGCATCTGCCACCTTTAATATATATTTTTTTGGGGATTTTTTGGGCATTTTTTGACATTGAATAACTTTTTTCTTTTTTAACCAATTGTCATGGTTCTTTTTTATTTTGTTCCTTACAATGTGTAGTAAATTTTCGAGGGTAGAAAATAAGGTAGCATGACTGAAAAAAAGTTACAAATAAAATAAAAAAATGAATAAAAATATTATAAATATAAATAATATATTTTATATAAATATAGAATTTCGTGCCATTTCTGAACTACTTTTAAAATGGATAATTCCCAAGAAATATTTTTACTTTTCTCTAAATTATATAACCTGCCTTTTAATTTGGATTTTATGTTATTTAAGATCATTAGATAATTCCTGACTAATATTTTGACCAATTCAAGATTATTTAATTTTCTATTTGTCAATTTAATTATTTCTTTCAAGACCCTTGAATAACTACCGTGACGTTATTGGTCCCTGCCTCAATTTGAGAAATTCTTCATCTGTAAATTTTAAATTTTAGTTATGATTCAATAAATTTCTCTGAATTTTGTTGTTACTCTTCCCTTTAAGTAATTGTATTAAATAAATTATGATTAATTTCTTAATGAATCCAGGCCCAATTTTTGCAAAAGCAAAAATACAAAAGAGCCTAACTTTGTTTTGGTTAGTATCATTCATGTTTTTAATTATTTTTATATTTAATGACGTTCTTCAACCTTATTAATATATAAAAATAGGAAATATATTCCTTTGATGCCTCTTTTGATTTTTTAATTTTGATTTGAGTAGTGATTAAAGTTAATGTAATGCCTGAGTAATAAGATTAATTATTAAATTTTTTTTAAAAGCGACTCTTACTCAGGTCTTGGAAAATTGGTTACGTTACATCTTCTTGTGTGACAGTTTCAAAAAATTGAGAGATAATATCTATGTTTCAATATTACACAACTCTTCTGGCACTTGTTGGTGCAACTACACGCAGAGAAAAGATCAGTAAAATTTACAGGAAGTTCGGTACTTATTTGGACAACATGACTTTTCAGTAAATTTTACCAGAAGTTGAGTTCAATTAACAGATTTTCTGTACGTTTCACTCAGCGTCCAGTAAAATCTACTGAATACGAAAAAATCCGAGTTAAGTTGATTGTGCTGTACGCTAAGTGAATTGTACAGAAAATCTGTTGATTGAACTCAACTTCTTGTAAAATTTACTAAAAAGTCATGTTGTCCAAATAAGTACCGAACTTCCTGTAAATTTTACTGATCTTTTTTCTGCGTGTACTATGGAATTTTTTAATTGTAAATTTATTAAATTTTGAAGAACATTTTATTTATCTGATCCTCACCAATCACCTAACAGAAATTTCTTTTTATTACGAAACACTGATGTATCAGTGATCGCTGAAATATAATTGAAATTTCTCCACAGCAACTAATAATTTACAAATTTTTGTTACTAATTTCACAAAAGCTTTTTTTTTTTTATAGAAAGCTCTGATCCATTTCAAATTTTAATCATTAATGGAAAAACATTATTTTCAAGTGACATTCAGTAGCTTATATTATATATATATATACCCTCAATAACAATATTTGCAATGTTGGCTGATTGGCTTCAGGGTTCATGAATGGAACAAACAGTAGTTTTAATCAAACGTTTCGACTCTGATTGGAGTCTTCATCAGTAATCTTTATTTTTGAAATATGAAAAAAGGTACTGTTAAATATTGCACATATGAGTATATTTTCCGTACGTGCTACGAAGGATATTTTTTGTTCTCTGTATACCAAAAGTTAGCCGAGTCGGTGTCGTTTCGCGTGCGAAAAGTTGATTTTCCGCACACTTAAAATTTTACCGCACTAATGCGGGAAAATAAATTTTTCGCACGCAAAAAAATGTATTTGATTCAATCAAATATTTATTTGGCCCAAATATATTTTGTTTAGATTATCAAATGTTATTTAATTCAAATAAATCATTTTTTTAAATCAAAAAAAGTCTTTTAAACGAATAATTTTCTTTAATTCAATCAAATATTTTTTCAGAGTGTGTTACATTAGAATATAACGATCTTAGGATTAACACTCTTCTTTTCATCATACGAAAAATTACCCTCTAAATGCGTTTTTATACGTGTGTGTCAGTTTTTGTCCCGTTTGAGGGCCATTCGTCATAGATAATTTTAGTTTTAATTTTTTTATAAGTAGTTCTCAATGTGTTACACCGGAATATAACATCTTTAGGTACAACACTTTTTTCCTTTTATGCGAAAATTGACCGTCTAGTAACGATTTGGCTATTGAAAAATTAAAAATAAAAAAAATGTCTAATTTATAAAAGTTGGTACGTTTGCATTGGCTTTAGGGTCCATGAATGAAGAAGTCTATTTAAGAAGACGTTTCGGCTCTGATCGGAGCCCTCATCAGTGATATTTATTAAAATCTAGAAAATACAAAAAGATGCTGTCTCTAATTTCACATATTTTTTCGGAATAACTAAAGTACTTAATATATGATACAAAAAGGAGTACATGATATTTTAATTTTAAATGGAAAGTTTGGATATACGATCAGGAAAAGAGTTGTTAACTTTTATCTTCCCTATTATTAAACACTCTACAAAGATGTTTTTCATTTCTTAAAAACGTTTGCAGGGATTTCTTGATAGACCATAAAATTATATAATTAAGTTTAAACCCAAATAAATTCTTTGGTGCGAAGCTGAATGTGAATAGCTTAATCTAGACCACTGAGGCTATATTTTGGACTTTTTTTTCTAAAACTATCTTAAAACTATCTCTAAACTATTTATAAAAAATTTTCACATTTTGAAATGTCTTATCCATACACTGAAAAAAATGGTTAGTAAAACCAACTACTTCGGTTTGTAAAATATGCCTCAGCTATTTTATTAGTTAGCACAACAATTTTTTTTGTTGGTGTTACTATCTCAATTGTTATCATAAGAACTTGGGTAGTAACACCAACTAAAAAAGTTGTTGTGCTAACTAATAAAATAGCTGAGGCATATTTTACAAACCGAAGTAGTTGGTTTTACTAACCATTTTTTTCAGTGTACCGGTCTATTAGACAAAATAGTACAAAAATATAGCCTTAATGGTGTAAATCAAGATATTCCCATTCAGCTCCACATCAAAGGATTTACTATAGATATGGTTATGGATAGGACATACCAAAATATTAATACATATTCCAACATAGTTTTTAAATAGTTTAGGTAAAATAGTTCAAAAAAAGCTCTAATAGCATCAACTAATTCAGCTTCGCAACATAGAACTTATTGTGGATACATTAATGCATAAGATATTCATAAATTTAAACAATTTTTACGAATAGTTTAAAAATAGTTGTTCAGTCAAAATAGTACAAAATAACATTAATGTTCTACATCAAACTCTTTCCATTCAACCTGTAACCGAAGAATTTATTTATAGATACTGGTATGGATAAGACATTTAAAAATGTGAAAATTTTGTATAAATAGTTTAAAAATAGTTTTAAAATAGTTTTCAGACAAATGGTTTAAAAATAGCCTTAATGATTCAAATCAAGCCATTCCCATTCAGCTTCACACCAAAGAATTCACTGTAGATATGTTTATGGATAGGACATACCAAAATATTGATACATATTTGAACATAGTTTTAAAATGGTTTAGGTAAAATAGTTCAAACAAAGCCTTAATAGCCTCAACCAACTCATCTTCGCACCAAAGAACTTATTGTGAATACAGTAATGGATAAAATGTTCATAAATATAAATAATTCTTTAGAAATAGTTTTAAAATAGTTTTCAGAAAAAAAGTTCAAAAATAGCCTTAATGGTATAAATCAAGCTATTCCCATTCAGCTCCACACGAAAGAATTTATTGTAGATACGGGTATGGATAGGACCTACCAAAATATATACACATATTTCAACATAGTTTTAAAATAGTTCAGGTAAAGTAGTTCAAACTAAACCTTAATGGCCTCAACCAACTCAATTTCGTACCAAAGAACTTATTGTAAATACAGTAATGGGTAAGATATTCATAAATATAAATAATTCTTTAGAAATAGTTTGCAAATGGGTCGATCAGTCAAAATAGTTCAAAATAGCATTTATACTCAACATCAAGCTCTTTCCATTTAACCTGTCACCCAAGAATTTAATTGTAGACACCAGTATGGATAAGACATTCCAAAATGTGAATATTTTCTATAAACAGTTTAGAGATAGTTTTAAAATAGTTTCAGAAAAAATAGTCCAAAAAATGGCCTCAATGGTCTAGATCAAGCTACACACATTCAGCTTCGCACCAAAGAATTTATTTGGGTAAAATATGCCTCAGCTACTTTATTAATTAGCACAACAATTTTTTTTGTTGGTGTTACTGCCCAAGTTCTTGTGATAACAATTGAGATAGTTACACTAACAAAAAAAATTGTTGTGCTAACTAATAAAATAGCTGAGGCATATTTTACAAATCGAAGTAGTTGGTTTTACTAACCATTTTTTTCAGTGTAGGGAAGATCAAAGTTAACAAACTCCCCAAGTGCAAAATTAGATACGGCCCAACACTGGCCCAGCATCGCCAAACATTTGCCGAAGATCGGCTGCCAATATCGTGCCGTTGCTGGAATGATAACTCCGGTATGCATTTGGCGGCCAATGCTGGCCCAAACTCTGGCCGCCAGCACTTGTTTTCGGCACAGCAACGGGCCAATGCTGTGCCGAACTCTGGTTTTCTCACTTCCAGAATGTTTTGCCGTGGTAAAAGTGACACATGGCCCAGTAATGTGCCGTCCATGAGCCCGACTCTGGCTCTTCTACTTTCAGAACTGGATGCCATAGTAAAAATGACAATCGGCTTGGTATAGGGCCGATACTGGGCCAAGTTTCGGCTGAAGGTCGGTAAATTTAAACAGTCGAAAAAGGCCGCCGTCGTCGGCCCAGCACTTGACCGATGCAAACAGTGACACTGGCCCAATAACAATGGCCGACTCTTGGCTGCCTAGATTGGGCCAATATTGTGCCCTATTATCACCTTCGGCAATTCGCACTTGGGTCTTTTCCTGATCGTATATCCAAACTTTCCATTTTAAATTAAAATATCATGTACTCCTTTTTGTATCATATATTAAGTACTTTAGTTATTCCGAAAAAATATGTGAATTTAGAGACAGCATCTTTTTGTATTTTCTAGATTTTAATAAATATCACTCATGAGGGCTCTGATTAGACCCGAAACGTCTTATTAAATAGACTTCTTCATTCATCGACCCTAAATCCAATGCAAACGTTCCAAGTTTCATAAATTAAATCAAGGCTCAATACAATCTACCATTTTAATTATTCAAAATGTCTAATCTTGAAATTTTTATTGTTTACAGTCTTGACAACTATTAGTTTTGTCCTTCCTAACGCTTTTTAATTGTTTCTAGTGAAAAGAAAATTTCATAAATCGTCTGAAACATCATCTTAATCTATCTACAAACAATTATCTATAAAATTAGAAAATGATCTTGACTCTTGGGAATTTTCCCTGTTATCCATGTCAAAATATTCTATTCCAGAATCTTAAGAAATTTTCTACGTGAATGCTGCAATAACGAGAACGCCATAAATACTTGTAAATAACCATCACGGAAGTTATTAAAGGAAAATAGTAGATCTGTACTTCAGGTGACTTGAAGATTCCTATTCAACGAATCGCATATAGACAATAAATTTAAATGACGCTGGAGGCGACCTATTCTTTCATCACCTTTCCAGTCTGCCTATTCATCGCTCATCTCCCTTCCAGAGCAGATCTTCAACGGTACGACCTGGTCGATTGGCTTTGCAACCAAGAATATTGTCGTTATAACAATGCATCACCGAAACGCGCCCTAAGTACGTCCCACAGGGTTGGTTGCCGGCTGGACCTGTTTTCCTCGGTGAAAAAGAGGGCGTGTCACACCCGGTAAAGAAGGCACATTTTCAAAATGGGATTATCCTAATACTGGTAAATATGCCGAAAAATGGTCGTACCCAGCCTTCCGTGGAACAATAACCCGTTCGAACATTCACTTTGTCGCTGCAGGATTATATTGTATGCGATTATATTGTAAATTGTTGAGAACTAAATGCAACGGTTACTAACTGTACTACACAGTACCGCTTCAAAAGCAAAACGTAATCACAATTCACGATACGGGAAAACTTTCCAAAAACGACAGATAGTATTGGGATGGAGTTTCAAACGTATAGTGAAATGAATTTGAAAATATGCTTTATTCACTAAAAACATTTGATAATGCAAACAGAATATCTTTAAGCGAAATAAATATTTGTTTAAAAGACTATTTTTTATTTTAAAAAAATGATTTTTTAAAATTAAATAACATTTGATAATCCAAGCAAAGTATCTTTTGGGCGAAATAAACATTTGTTTGAATCAAATACATTTTCTTTAAAAACAAATATTATTATATTCGTATTTGCTCAACGATATAAATGTTTAAAAGACTTTTTTTGATTTAAAAAATTATTTATTTAAATTAGTTAACTTTTGATAATCCAAACAAAATATCTTTAGGCGAAATAAATATTTGTTTGAATCGAATATTTTTTTTTTAAAACAAAAAAATTATTGTATTCGTATATATTCTCAAAGATATAATTTGTTTGAACGACTTTTTTTTATTTAAAAAAATGATTTATTTAAATTATACAACATTTGATAATCCAAACAAAATATCTTTGGGCGAAATAAATATTTGTTTGAATCAAATACATTTTTTTTAAAACAAACAAATTATTGTATTCGTATATATTCTCAAAGATATAATTTGTTTAAACGACTTTTTTTGATTTAAAAAAATGATTTATTTAAATTAGTTAACTTTTGATAATCCAAACAAAATATCTTTCGGCGATATAAATATTTGTTTGAATCAAATACATTTTCTTTAAAAACAAACAAATTATTGTATTCGTACATGCTCAACGATATAAATGTTTAAAAGTCTTTTTTTTATTTAAAAAAATGATTTATTTAAATTAGTTAACTTTTGATAATCCAAACAAAATATCTTTGGGCGAAATAAATATTTGTTTGAATCAAATACATTTTTTTGTAACAAACAAATTATTGTATTCGTATATTCTCAAAGATATAATTGTTTAAAAGACTTTTTTTGATTTAAAAAAAAATGATTTTTTTGAATTAAATAACATTAGATAATCCAAACAAAATATCTTTGGGCGAAATAAATATTTGTTTGAATCAAATACATTTTTTAAAACAAACAAATTATTGTATTCGTATATATTCTCAAAGATATAATTTGTTTGAACGACTTTTTTTGATTTAAAAAAATGATTTATTTAAATTATACAACATTTGATAATCCAAACAAAATATCTTTGGGCGATATAAACATTTGTTTGAATCAAATACATTTTCTTTAAAAACAAATATTATTATATTCGTATTTGCTCAACGATATAAATGTTTAAAAGACTTTTTTTGATTTAAAAAATTATTTATTTAAATTAGTTAACTTTTGATAATCCAAACAAAATATCTTTAGGCGAAATAAATATTTGTTTGAATCAAATACATTTTTTTGTAACAAACAAATTATTGTATTCGTATATTCTCAAAGATATAAATTGTTTAAAAGACTTTTTTTGATTTAAAAAAAAATGATTTTTTTGAATTAAATAACATTTGATAATCCAAACAAAATATCTTTGGGCGAAATAAACATTTGTTTGAATCAAATACATTTTTTTTAAAACAAACAAATTATTGTATTCGTATATTCTCAAAGATATAAATGTTTAAAAGACTTTTTTTGATTTAAAAAATTATTTATTTAAATTATATAACATTTGATAATCCAAACAAAATATCTTTGGGCGAAATAAATATTTGTTTGAATCAAATACATTTTTTTTAAAACAAACAAATTATTGTATTCGTATATATTCTCAAAGATATAATTTGTTTGAACGACTTTTTTTGATTTAAAAAAATGATTTTTTTTAATTAAATAACATTAGATAATCCAAGCAAAATATCTTTGGGCGATATAAATATTTGTTTGAATCAAATACATTTTTTTAAACAAACAAATTATTGTATTCGTATATATTCTCAAAGATATAATTTGTTTGAATGACTTTTTTTGATTTAAAAAAATGATTTATTTAAATTATATAACATTTGATAATCCAAACAAAATATCTTTGGGCGATATAAACATTTGTTTGAATCAAATACATTTTCTTTAAAAACAAATATTATTATATTCGTATTTGCTCAACGATATAAATGTTTAAAAGACTTTTTTTGATTTAAAAAATTATTTATTTAAATTAGTTAACTTTTGATAATCCAAACAAAATATCTTTGGGCGAAATAAATATTTGTTTGAATCAAATACATTTTTTTTAAAACAAACAAATTATTGTATTCGTATATATTCTCAAAGATATAATTTGTTTAAACGACTTTTTTTGATTTAAAAAAATGATTTATTTAAATTATATAACATTTGATAATCCAAACAAAATATCTTTGGGCGAAATAAATATTTGTTTGAATCAAATACATTTTTTTTAAAACAAACAAATTATTGTATTCGTATATATTCTCAAAGATATAATTTGTTTAAAAGACGTTTTTTGATTTAAAAAAAAATGATTTATTTAAATTAGTTAACTTTTGATAATCCAAACAAAATATCTTTGGGCGAAATAAATATTTGTTTGAATCAAATACATTTTTTTAAAACAAACAAATTATTATATTCGTATTTGCTCAACGATATAAATGTTTAAAAGACTTTTTTTGATTTAAAAAATTATTTATTTAAATTAGTTAACTTTTGATAATCCAAACAAAATATCTTTAGGCGAAATAAATATTTGTTTGAATCGAATATTTTTTTTTTAAAACAAAAAAATTATTGTATTCGTATATATTCTCAAATATATAAATTGTTTAAAAGACTTTGTTTGATTTAAAAAAAAATGATTTATTTAAATTAGTTAACTTTTGATAATCCAAACAAAATATCTTTGGGCGAAATAAATAGTTGTTTGAATCAAATACATTTTTTTTAAAACAAACAAATTATTGTATTCGTATATTCTCAAAGATATAAATTGTTTAAAAGACTTTTTTTGATTTAAAAAAAAATGATTTTTTTGAATTAAATAACATTAGATAATCCAAACAAAAATATCTTTGGGCGAAATAAATATTTGTTTGAATCAAATACATTTTTTTTAAAACAAACAAATTATTGTATTCGTATATATTCTCAAAGATATAATTTGTTTAAACGACTTTTTTTGATTTAAAAAAATGATTTATTTAAATTATACAACATTTGATAATCCAAACAAAATATCTTTGGGCGAAATAAATATTTGTTTGAATCAAATACATTTTTTTTAAAACAAACAAATTATTGTATTCGTATATATTCTCAAAGATATAATTTGTTTAAACGACTTTTTTTGATTTAAAAAAAAATGATTTATTTAAATTAGTTAACTTTTGATAATCCAAACAAAATATCTTTGGGCGAAATAAATATTTGTTTGAATCAAATACATTTTTTAAAACAAACAAATTATTGTATTCGTATATTCTCAAAGATATAAATGTTTAAAAGACTTTTTTTTTATTTAAAAAAATGATTTATTTAAATTAGTTAACTTTTGATAATCCAAACAAAATATCTTTGGGCGAAATAAATATTTGTTTGAATCAAATACATTTTTTTTAAAACAAACCAATTATTGTATTCGTATATTCTCAAAGATATAAATTGTTTAAAAGACTTTGTTTGATTTAAAAAAAAATGATTTATTTAAATTAGTTAACTTTTGATAATCCAAACAAAATATCTTTGGGCGAAATAAATAGTTGTTTGAATCAAATACATTTTTTTTAAAACAAACAAATTATTGTATTCGTATATTCTCAAAGATATAAATTGTTTAAAAGACTTTTTTTGATTTAAAAAAAAATGATTTTTTTGAATTAAATAACATTAGATAATCCAAACAAAATATCTTTGGGCGATATAAATATTTGTTTGAATCAAATACATTTTTTTAAACAAACAAATTATTGTATTCGTATATATTCTCAAAGATATAATTTGTTTGAATGACTTTTTTGATTTAAAAAAATGATTTATTTAAATTATATAACATTTGATAATCCAAACAAAATATCTTTGGGCGATATAAATATTTGTTTGAATCAAATACATTTTCTTTAAAAACAAACAAATTATTGTATTCGTACATGCTCAACGATATAAATGTTTAAAAGACTTTTTTATTTAAAAAAATGATTTATTTAAATTAGTTAACTTTTGATAATCCAAACAAAATATCTTTGGGCGAAATAAACATTTATTTGAATCAAATACATTTTTTTTAAAACAAACAAATTATTGTATTCGTATATTCTCAAAGATATAAATTGTTTAAAAGACTTTTTTTGATTTAAAAAAAAATGATTTATTTAAATTATATAACATTTGATAATCCAAACAAAATATCTTTGGGCGAAATAAATATTTGTTTGAATCAAATACATTTTTTTTAAAACAAACAAATTATTGTATTCGTATATATTCTCAAAGATATAATTTGTTTGAACGACTTTTTTTTATTTAAAAAAATGATTTTTTTTAATTAAATAACATTAGATAATCCAAGCAAAATATCTTTTGGGCGAAATAAACATTTGTTTGAATCAAATACATTTTTTTTAAAACAAACAAATTATTGTATTCGTATATTCTCAAAGATATAAATTTTTTAAAAGACTTTTTTTGATTTAAAAAAAAGTGATTTATTTGAATTAAATAACATTAGATAATCGAAACAAAATATCTTTGGGCGATATAAATATTTGTTTGAATCAAATACATTTTTTTTAAAACAAACAAATTATTGTATTCGTATATATTCTCAAAGATATAATTTGTTTGAATGACTTTTTTTGATTTAAAAAAATGATTTATTTAAATTATATAACATTTGATAATCCAAACAAAATATCTTTGGGCGATATAAATATTTGTTTGAATCAAATACATTTTCTTTAAAAACAAACAAATTATTGTATTCGTACATGCTCAACGATATAAATGTTTAAAAGACTTTTTTTTATTTAAAAAAATGATTTATTTAAATTAGTTAACTTTTGATAATCCAAACAAAATATCTTTGGGCGAAATAAACATTTATTTGAATCAAATACATTTTTTTTAAAACAAACAAATTATTGTATTCGTATATTCTCAAAGATATAAATTGTTTAAAAGACTTTTTTTGATTTAAAAAAAAATGATTTATTTAAATTAGTTAACTTTTGATAATCCAAACAAAATATCTTTGGGCGAAATAAATATTTGTTTGAATCAAATACATTTTTTTTAAAACAAACAAATTATTGTATTCGTATATATTCTCAAAGATATAATTTGTTTGAACGACTTTTTTTTATTTAAAAAAATGATTTTTTTTAATTAAATAACATTAGATAATCCAAGCAAAATATCTTTTGGGCGAAATAAACATTTGTTTGAATCAAATACATTTTTTTTAAAACAAACAAATTATTGTATTCGTATATTCTCAAAGATATAAATTTTTTAAAAGACTTTTTTTGATTTAAAAAAAAGTGATTTATTTGAATTAAATAACATTAGATAATCGAAACAAAATATCTTTGGGCGATATAAATATTTGTTTGAATCAAATACATTTTTTTTAAAACAAACAAATTATTGTATTCGTATAAAAACAAAGTTATAATTTGTTTGATATAAGGAAAAAATTTATTGTTTTTGAAGAAACATTTATTTGATTCAAAAATACTTTCTTTAAATTAAACAATTTTTATTTATTTCAAATAAATCATTTTTTTAAATGAAAAAAAGTCTTTTAAACGAATAATTTTTTTCGATTCAATCAAATATTTGTTCAGTTCGTTACATTAGAATATAACAATCTTAGGACTCACACTGTTTTTTTTTCATACGAAAAATGACCGTCTAAGTCGCTTTTTATACGCGTCTGGGCAGTTTTTGCCCCGTTTGAGGGCCATCCCTCTTAGATAATTTTAGTTGTAATTTTTTTCTTAGTAGCTCTGAATTTCTTAAATCGGAATATAACATTCTTAGGTATAAAACAATTTTATTTCTGTTGAAAAATTAAAATTATTTTTATTGTCCACAGAGTCTTGCAAACTATTAGTTTTGTGTTTTCTGACGTTTTTTAATTGTTTCTAGTGAAAAAAAAAATGTTAGCCCACTACAAATAGTGATTGGTAGAAAAAGAGAGGGACATTGTGCAATTATATTGGCGCATGAATGGTCAAATTTTTTTTCGATTTGAGAGCCTCGTTTTTCATTTCCTGGGCGCCCCTTTTGTAAATCCGGCCTATAACGAAAGGGGTAAAAGAGACTAACTTTCGTGGTTAGGTTCTGCTAATCTCTGCCACGATTTTATATTTACGACTTCCTAACCACAGTTGGAGCTCCCACAATTCAGAACTGCCTACAATATTCGCCTTCTTCCATTGCAGCTTTCCACAAAATCATAAAAGTGTAATAAGCCCTTTCTCACCGCCCCCTGGACGTCAAAGTACCCTAGAATAATTTGAGTCAGAACAAGGCTTTTCAATTGAAAGGAATTAGTGTTAACACCATAAATTACTCTAACAGCATTATTGCTCAATTATTATTTTACAATAATAATACTTAGTACTAACCACAAAGGTTATTGAATACCAGATTTATCCTTGGGCAGTTTTTCTTTTGTCTTTGTGTTTGTAAAATACGCTAAGTTGGGAAAAAATATAGTAAAGTTAGGAATATACTTTTTTCTAGCAGAAATATGTACTTTTTATGGTATTTTAAATTGTTTTTTATGTAAGATTAATCGCTTTGCTTCTTTATCAATGGAAAAGGTTTGGTTTTATTTGGGATTTTATTTCTTTTGAAATATCTACAGTGTAAAAAAAATCGTAACTTTTCAATACATAGGTGATGAAATTTTTCAGTAATAAATTGAAGAAATAATCTTCTATTGAATTATTTCAATAATTTTCAAGAAATATTCGAATCCCTATTGGATTTTTTTTCAGTATTGTAATTTTTCAAGTGTAGTCTTAGAATTTTTCAAAGTCAGACACGCAATATTCAGCACGTCTTCGAATATTTCCTACATGATTTATATTAAAATTTCAAAATTTATGTAAAAATTTCAAAACATATATTATTTATACTTCTAATACTTTATTGAAAGTTTCAAAAAAAATTTTTAGAGTGTAGTTTTTGAGATGTTTTGAAAAACAAAAATTTATTTCCAGGCTGGCATCTCTCTTAGTCTTTTGTTTTTCTGCTTGAATCTTTAAGTTTAAACATTCAATTTTATTTGAAAAAAAAAAAAATTTGTACTTTTTCTGGCATTTTTAATTGTTTGTTATATAAGATTGATGGCTTTGCTTCTTTGTCAATGGAAAAGGATTGGTTTTAATTAGGATTTTTTAAAATAATTTTTATCAAATATCTAGTTTTTGAGATTTGAGAAACACAAATTGATTTCCAGGCTTGCATCTCTCTTTTTCTATTGTTTTTCTTGCTTGAATCTTTAATTTCAAACGTTCAATTTTATTTGAAAAAGAGAAAAAAATGTTCTTAGTGAAATATGTACTCTTTTTAGCATTTCTAATTGTTTGTTATGTAAGATTGATAGCTTTTCTTCTTTATCAATCGAAAAGGATTGGTCTTATTTGGAATTTTATTTTTTAGATTTTTATCAAATATCTAGTTTTTGAGATTTGAGAAACACAAATTGATTTCCAGGCTTGCATCTCTCTTTTTCTATTGTTTTTCTTGCTTGAATCTTTAATTTCAAACGTTCAATTTTATTTGAAAAAGAGAAAAATTTGTACTTTTTCTGGCATTTTTAATTGTTGGTTATATAAGTTTGATGACTTTGCTTCTTTATCAATGGAAAAGGATTGGTTTTAATTAGGATTTTTTAAAATAATTTTTATCAAATATCTAGTTTTTGTGATTTGAGAAACACAATTTGATTTCCAGGCTTGCATCTCTCTTTATCTATTGTTTTTCTGCTTGAATCTTTAATTTCAAACGTTCAATTTTATTTGAAAAAGTGAAAAATTTTCTTAGTAAAATTTGTACTTTTTCTGGCATTTCTAATTGTTTGTTATATAAGATTGATAGCTTTGCTTCTTTGTCAATGGAAAAGGATTGGTTTTAATTAGGATTTTTTTTTTAAATTTTTATCAAATATCTATTTTTTGAGATTTGAGAAACAAAAATTGATATCCATACCCAAAAATTTGCTACACATTGTAAGGAACAAAATAGAAAAAGAATCATCACAATTGGTTAAAAAAAAAGTTGTTCAAAGTGAAAAAATGTGAAAAAAATGCCCAAAAAACTCAAAAATTTTAGTTTAAAAATACATAAAGGTGTTGAGATTTCTAAAAACCCTACAACCTTTCTAAATAAATGTACTAAACACAAAAAAATTATTCGAAGATCTAAACTCAAAAAATAAAAATGTTAAAATTGGCGAATCCCCTTAACAAGAATAATCGACTTCTTATAAATTTTTGAACCTATTAGATAAAAAAAAGAATCATATTACGTCCAAATGTCAACAGTGATCCATCAATATAACGTATTAATATTACATCTTATATAGAAATTACTGTAAAATGGAGATTTATTGTGAAGAAAAATCACGTCTCGAATTGACGTTTCTGAGCCGTTTTGCATGTTTTATTTTGTCAGAAATATATACGTATAATACCTACTACGACAGTCAAATTGGGCATGATGCCTGAGGGGCATTTCAACAGTCAAATTATCACAGTGGAATTATCAGAGTGTTTACTCTTCGTCTGGATAAAAGTTGAAGATGGATGGTGGCTGATCGACGATCGATTAAGATCGAGAGCCTCGTTTTAGAGAACACCTTTTTGTTTGCTTGTTGACTTGTTTCTATGGCGATCAAATTTTATTATATTTTTAAAAGCTTTTTTCCGTTATGTTTGACTTGAACAATCAAGATTTCCTTTACATGGAATGGAAATGGAACTGGTACAAATTTTGACAAATAGGGATATTGGGACAGATTATGCAATCGATAATTTAATAATAAAAATAGAAATGCCAATAGTCGATGAAATTTGTATACCTTCAATCTTAGGTATAAAATTAGATATCTTATAGATGTTTCGGGATATTATGTCCAATTGTGGAAGTTTATAAGTTTTGGAACTCAGGAACACGAAATTGTGAAGGCTAAAAATTTTAAGAGATCTAAATTACTGTTCTGAATCGTTTTTATTGAATGATTTTTTACTGTTAAAAATTTTATTAATTTTAATAGACTTTAATATACAAGTGGTAAATTAAAATTAATAGATTTGTATATTATAAAAAATTAATATACATTCATATTAAATTTAATAACTTTCTAATCAAAATATATTAAAATTAACAAACATTATTAAAATATATATACACTCTCTAAATCAGTCGAATTTTCACTGATTGAATCAATGATTTGTCTTTTCACTGATTCATCAGCGAAAAATATTTTCCAATGTCAAATCAGTTAATTTTCACTGTTTCACCAGCGGAAAAAAATATTTTAATGTCAAATCAGTTAATTTTCACGGAAGTAATCAGTGAAAAATGTCTGATTTACAGCAAACTCTTTTTAGCTATTCGAATTAGTTAAATTTCACTGATAATCGTTAGATTTTGACTGATTCAGATTTAGAGAGGACATGTGTATTAAAATTAAAATGAAAGTTTTTATTTTTTATGATGAAAGTATTTTAAATTTAATATACGTTAATGCAATTTGAATTCATATTTAAAGAATTTTAAAACTGGAAAAAAATCCCATTACATTTAATGGAAGTTTGATACAGAAATTTCTAACTGTGTTATGAAATTGTTAAATATTAAAATTTCGAATGCTAAAATTGTATCTTAAGTAGTGCAGCATTTATAATGTATAAATCATTTAGACGACATGAAAAACTTGCAATGTTCTATAGAAGCGAAGAACATTTGAGAATTTGAAAGAAACTTTAAAATTGAATTATAATCGAGAAATATATAGAATAATCAGGTATGTTTTATGGAAATTATATTGCGCTTTTACGTACTTTACAGTTATTTAAATATATATTCAGATATTCTGCAATATTCAAGAATATGTTCTAAAAACTTCTTCAGTGTTTTGTAATTTTTCGAAATGTTAAATATTCTCTCTAAATCTGAATCAGTCAAATTTTCACTGATTGAATCAGTGGTTAGCCTTTTCAATGATTCATCAGTGAAAAATATTTTTCACTGTTAAATCAGTTGATATTCACTGATTCATCAGTGGAAAAAATATTTTTCACTGTAAAATCAATTAATTTTCACTGGAGTAATCAGTGATATTTGACAGATTCAAATTTAAAGAGTTCGTTTTTTCCCTAGATCTAAAATAACTTAAAAAATGTAGGATTTTATTGATTTTTCTAGAATATTTTAAGATATGATTAATAACTACTTACAGTTGTAAATTATTTTGTTGGAAAGCGAGAGGAAAATTGCTTTTCTTACAAACATCGTAGTTACTGATTATTGCAATAATTTCTGTTAATACAATTCATTATTATACATATATATTTGTATATTTCCAGGAGTTGATCAAAATTTACTATAACATTTATATACCAAATTTTAATACATAATTATTGATCGGAAATTTATTGTAATTACAATTATTGACCTTTTGAGAAAATTGTAGACATAGCTATTGTTTATTTATATTACATAGATTATACCTAGAAAGGAGACCAAACAGGTTTCGAAATGTCGAATATTTTTAAAAAAGTATGGTCTGGATGACATCGATCTTGATGCCTTTTAATTAAAAAAAAAAACAACCCGGACGTTAAATGCCTTAATCAAAAATATTAAATCAAATTGCAGTGCAGGTTTTTTTTGCAGTATCAGATTTGTTTGAAATTGAAAACCATCTTTCCAAATAAAAACTTCGCATTCTCAGTCCTTGACTCCAAAAAACGATTTTTTCCCGACTCCATCTTTCTTTCTCCCCCAGACATATCTTTACAAAGATATAAATGGAATATATGTTCGACTGTTATAAAACCTACGAGAATTTGAAATTCACTGTACACTCGAGTTTCCCTTATACGAGCGCGTCACCGTTCCCTACAATGAGTAGCTGATTGACCTCTCTTCCCCCACTACTATGGGATAAAGCGCGTTCGAATTTGAAACAGTAACGTGCATAACAACAAGTGGGGTGTAGAGCTGTGGAGGGGTTCCCTCTCCCGCTCATCGTAGAGAACATTCCGAAGCTTGAGCTTCTCGTTGGAGGGAATCTCGAGTGTATTAAAATTTTCTCTCGTACAAAACAAATGAAAGAAAGAGGGGGTTTGGTGCTGAGAAGAGGGGATAGGTTTCAGTGGAAACATGGACACAAATATTATTATAATAATACCTTATTTATCTGCAGATATTTAAGTTACACAATGATACATTATTTGCAATCTTATGCTTGAATGAAAAATTTAATAATCGCTGTTGGATTCGAACCCTCTATCCTACCCACATCTACATAATTAAACGCATTCCTAACGTCTAAAGCCTCTCGGCTATTTTCGCTTGCCATATTCTGAAAGAAATCTCGCCTATAAACTGCTACTGAGTTGGACAGACTTGGATCGAGTCTACGAAGCAAATCGAAAAACGACAGAAGCACTCAAACGACATTCTGAAACGAATTATATGAAACACCGAGAATGAATGTTTCGATTTCTTGCTACACGTCACAATATACAAAAAATGTCCACTTAAAACAACCGGAATTCCAGTTAAGCCATATTTAACATTATTTCCTGGTTATTTGAACCAGAATTCTGGTTATTTTGAACAGATTTTCTAGTAATTCCAAAAAAATACTAGTAAAAATAACCGAAATTTCTAGTTGTTTATCCATAAAGTAATGTTTTAACCGGAATTCCGGTTGTTTTAGGAGGGAGGGGGGAGGTTCGCTATAAAAAAGCATATTTACGATAATTTTTTTTGGTGACACAGTTAATATATATTTATTTATGTAATTAGTGTATAATAAAATGACATTTGAAGAATATTCTGTACAATTGTCATTAGTAATTATGCAGAAATGAGCCACTGACATCAAATCTTCACCGACTCCTAAAAAAATGTTACCTTGCGGTGAACCGCATGACTCATCACTGGATCATCTGAAATCAAAAAAACAAAAAGGTTTCATTAGTTGATAAGTTCCTTAAGGTTGGGTTTTTTCTTATTGATTTTTAAATTTTTGGCAAGACTTAGAAGTCAAAATACCGATTTTTATTTTAAAAAATCAGGAATCTTGTTATTGTAAAATAAATAATAATCATAAAAAAGAATTTCGATGTCATTATATGAATAAGTATAATAAAACCTCGACTTTTCCCATTTTAAAACAATATAATACTAAATTTTCATTCAATGTTATCATTTTCTTTAACGATAAGTCTCTCTGTAATCTTTATCAAAGTCCATAAAAAGAATGAGTTCGCGAGTCAGAAATATTTGCCATAAAATGAAAAATCACTTTAAAAACCTTTGAAAAATTCAGAACCTGAAAAGCAAATTATTTTGGCGAATGATATCTCTTCCGGGACTCGAAAGAGAAGCGCAAGATGCATAAATCAGCAAATGTCTATTTTTCATTGCGACTTGTTAATGCATCGGTATAAGATTCTCGGCGAAGGTTTAAATCTCCCTGCACGTGTTAACACTCGATACCTCATAGGAAATCTGTAGCCGTCACATCAATATCTTTTGAGTGTGTTGCCGTAATCGGATCCGAGAGTTGTGCTCGCGGGCGCGTTCTATGCACCAATCCCATCTGTTCGCACCTCAACCAGTCTCTAGGGCCTAAGCTATCGTCTCTGGATCTAAACGTTTTCCAAGTTGCTCCTACGGACGTTTGGTTTACTGCCGTCACGTAGCCGGAGTGCGGAGCACGAGTTGAACAACGTCTTGAACGAGCTCAGTACAACCGGGAGCCGGGAGCCAGGAGCTGAGAGTCGGGAGCCAGCTACCAGGCACGAGGCTAGTTAAGATAGCGATCCGCAGGATGGGCGAACAATGCCGTAAAGAAGCGCCGCTGGCTGTGAATCAGGCCTTATGGCGAAAACGTGAACGATTAGCGCCGATCTGTGTTTACATGCTTTCAGGAGACATGAGACCTTAGTGATCAGAGACCAAAGAGGTTACGCCAATGGAGGTCTATACCTACTCCGGATCTCAACCTTGAGTCTTAGGGTCTTATCCGGTTGGTGTAATTACGAAATCACAGCAGATTGAGTTCACAGTCCGATAAATCCGATCTAACGTGTGTGGTCGATACTTTTTTAAGGCTCACGGTTAACCGAATGGGAGAATCTCGGGAAAGGAATGATCGTGTACTAAGGATCGTCGTTGTTCAGGTCCTTTATTGGCCATCTTAGCTGACCTGTGATTAACCCTCCTTCGAACAAGTCGATTGATAAGTTGATCGTTTATTGTCCTGTTGGGGAAATTAAGCTTCTGGTGACTGGTGCTCAGGTACTTTTAGTCTCAGGAAATAATAGCTATAAAAAAATACAATAAACCACGTTTGGGAGATGAATCATGAAGTACAGGATTTTCCAATTAGAGGTTTCATTTTGAATAGCCTGCGGTTTTGGCAGCTGTTATAATAAGAGCACTGAGAAAAATAGATACTAAAAATGAGATACTAGAATGTTGGATCTAGATCTAGAATCATCTAGATTATACTACATAATATCTAATATATTCTCTTAAATATACAACATATTAATGGCCAATAACAGTTTATATTCAAAATTTAAAATATTAGATATTAAACTTTAATATCTAAGATGTTATAAACAGTAGCGTGCACGTGCCTGAGGAAATGTCACGTGAACAGAGTCTTTGAATTTCGTATAAAATTTGTCTATCGCGCTCGCCCATAGCTTTTCTGATCGCGTGGTTTTTGGTTTCGACACTGAATTAATAATGTTGTGTCTATATGAAGTTTTTAAGTGTCATTTTTGAAAAAATTTCATATTACCAGTACTGAAATCAGTAAGTATCTATCTATATAAGTATGTCATTTTTATACCTTCAATCTTTGAAATGAATTTTCTAACCTCTCAATGACACGTTCTCTCTATGTAACCGTTTTTAAATTCAACGTCGAATCGGAAGTTGTTTACTGGGATTCGTAATAGATTCCAAATGTTTACAATTATTGAAGATATATGTTGATGTTGGTAATTGGCTTTAGGGTCCAAGGTTGATAAAAACTCAGAGTTTTACATAATCAGACGTTTCGGCTCTGATCGGAGCCCTCATCAGTGATTTATTCAAATCTAAAAATACAGAAAAAAGTTTTTGCTAACATAGGATATTTTGTATAAAAAAATTTTTTGTAAAAATTTAACAAGTAATTATAATTATGTTTTTACATGTAGGTAAATAAATTTTGATATTACTTTGAGGTAAATATTTCATTCACATAACCTAACAAACTAGATACCAGAAAGCATTTTTTGAAAGGTTGGAATTAAGTGTCTAAATATAAAAAATATTTTTAATTGACATTCGTGCATGGAATTGTAGATTGAAATTTTTGTGGTGTAGTTTTTAATACAATATATATACATACATACATAGACAACCACATACACATACACATACACATACACATACACATACACATACATATACATATATATATACACATACACACATACATACATACATACATATACACATACACACATACATGCACACACATACACATATACATACATACATACACATACACACATGCATGCATATACATACATACACATACATACACATATACACATACATACACATACATATACATACATACACACATATACATCACGCATGCAATACATACACATATATATGTACAATATACAATGTACATATACTATATAATATGCATACGTACATACACACATACATACATACATATGACATGCACATAACATTATATATACCACACATATAAAATATTTTCAAATTCTTTAAATATTATTTCTGTTGGTATGAAGTGCAATCTGTAAATTTTATTTAATTTAACATTTTTTTCTTTGGCATATTTTCCTTGGAAATTTGTCCGCTGTGATACTTTTTTAGCAAGAAGAACTGAAAAAATTGATAGTTTTTTTGCAATGACTTAGAACATAAAGAGTCCGTAGAGTTATACAAAAGGCTTTTTCCCAATCGTGGGTATAGACAATGAGGCTGCTTATTCGGAATGTACACAAAAAGGCCATACATTTTCATATAATATTGCACATAAAGTTTTCTTTGGTTTGAGTCTAGATCTAAAATTACCTATGTAAATATTTCTTAGGTGTAAAGCAATGAGAATAGACCTGTGTAAAATCCAGTTTTTTGGAAGTAAATTGCCGATTTTTTGGTTTGACAAGTAGATGTAAGAAAAAATATTGTATAAAATTATAAGTTGTAGAAAGAAATTTAGATGCGATTGTACATAGAAAGAAAAAAATTTTTTTACATAAATAAAGGTATGAAAAGACGTAGAGAGCCGCGAAAAAAAAATTCTAGGAGTAATTTTATTGAAATCTAATAGTAATGTCTTAGTGTTTAATGTGTAGTACTTTCAAATGTGTAGGTATGGTATTTTTTATTATTAAATTTGTGTTGAACGTTTTTATAATCTCCATTTATCAACAGGTTGACTTGACTTTGAGAATAATCAACCAAATATGGACTTGCGAAAACTCTTAGATCGAGGAATTCAAGAAAAAAGGAGATTATAAGAATATTTTGAATTCCTTAATCAATCATTATTTATATCATGTTATATTTTCTTAATTTCATTTTTTTCTTTCAATTTTTCAATCAGCATTTTTACATAATTATTAGACAATTGCATTCAATGACATAAATATTGACTTTAATTATCTAAGATATTACAGTTTAATATCTCAAATACTATGACCTGATATCTAATGTATTTCAGTTTAGCATCTGAGATATTTCAAATTAACATATTTGGTTCTTTAGTTTAATATCTTAGATATTGCGAAAAAACATCTTTTTTTTAATATCTACAGACACTGTTTCAATATCTAGATGGCTGCCCCATAGTTAAATCGCAAATATATTATCTGCTAATATCAAGATATTGCGGTTCACTATCTATTTTTCTCCGTGAGGTGTCATTTTTTGACAGATGACAACCAAAAACTATGCCATTAATAAAAATGGAACGAGAGACGCTTCAAGAACGCATTAAAATTGTTAAAATTAAGGCCATGGATCAACCAGATCACGTGACCAAATTCCTGTAAAAGTTCGTGTAAGATAACTTTTTTCTTTTACAAAATATCTTCCTGAAAATTTGGAAAATACTACAGAACACGATAGAGAACGTCTGTCAACTTTGTATGAGTGAAAATTTTGCAAAAAATTTTACAGTCAACTGTAATTGTCGATAAGTTTTCGAATTTTTTCAAAATTTTTACTATAAAGAAGTTAACAGACGTGCTTTATTATCTTTTGTTGCGTTTCCCAAATTATCAGAAAGATACATTGTAAATTAAAAAAGTTATCTTACATGAACGAATAAATGTATAATTTAGTCACGTGGTCCAATTGATCCATGGGCTTAACTACACAAATGCATGAAAATGAACCTAAATTTCACCGAAAAATCGTTATGAGCGATGAGGCTCATTTTCTCCTCGGAGGCTACGTTAATAAGCGGAATTGCCGCATTTTGGGCTCGGAAGACTCAAAAATGATTATTTAAAAGCCTCTCTATCCGCAACGTGTAACTATTTGGTGCGGTTTTTAGGCAGGAGCGATGGAGAAAAATGGATATAGACCCATAATATCTATAGATATTGAGGCACAATGTCAGTAGCATTCAACTATGTGAGAAACATTTAGATATTCTACTTCAATGCCTGCCTATATTGAAAATAAGATATTAACTACCAGTATCTCAGATATTGAGCTTGATTATCTCAGATATTAAAAATAAATATTCAAGATACTAAACTTCTCAATATCCTCGTTAGTAAACTTGAATGTCTGAGGTACTAGAGTTGAATATCTCAGATATTTAACATCAATATCAGGTATACTGGAAACGTAAGTTATAGATGTTACATCAGCTCAATATCTCAGATACTCAAAAAATTATTTTAAAGGTTATAAAATAACTACATATTCAGTTTTTAGAAGAAAGTCAAATTATATTTTATTATGCTCTTTTCTGTAGAAGTAATGTAGATGTTTGAACCAAATTTTCATTATCTGGCATGTCTAAAATTAATTTAATGTTCTTGTTAGAAACTTAAACTTAACACTAAGGTTAGATTTCATTTTCGGCTATAAACCACATATAGAGAAAATATATAACTTATATGTTTTACTTACCACATCTCAAGTTAATGACCCGATCACTTTTATTCCATTAGAAACACTTATTAGAATTTAAGTAAACTTTAATAAACTTTTAAAATTTATCTTTCCGAAACGCTGCAAGCATGTCAATATTAGATTCACTTAGATTTCGATGAGAGCGAAAAAGTGATCACATAACCTTTAATACGCGCGCACTTCATGCTTCAATATCTAAACTATTGAATCTGAATATCAAATGTTACTTCTCGGCAAAATCTTATATATTAAAAAAAAAAATTTTAATATTGCGTGTCAATATCTAGATATTATGGATGAATGTCTCCTGTTTGAATATCTACTTTTCAATATCCATTTTTCTCCGTGAGGGATCATTGGGCCTTATTTTTTTGAAAATAGAGCTGGAGCGGCTGTTTCGGTGAATGGATTGCGCTATCGAAACATGATTAATGAATTTTTATGACCAGAATTGGAAGATATGGATGTGGATGATGTTTATTTCTAACAAGGCGGCGCTACGTGCCATACCCGTGTGGAAATTGCCAAATTTTTGCCCTATTACAAGTTTGGCCCCAACTTGGAAAATTATTATTTGGCTACAACATGGCGAATGTCTTGGATGTGGCATGGAGCCAACCTGGATACTTGTTTAATAGTTGTTGCGGTTACAGCGCCACCTACTTTGGCTGTGCTTGTGTTTTTAGATCGCCTCCAATTTTAAACCCGGGTTCTTTAAATTATGCCAAAGATATTAATGATTATGTTCGATAGTGTATGTGTTTAATTTCTGTGCGTGCTAATTAAAATGCCCAAAATAAAGAGCACTGGATGAGTCCGGAGGCATCGCGCGATAATTAAAGCAAGAAGAGTAAGCAATGAAAACGATAGTAACTAAATCAAATTTGTAGATTAGACTTTGAATCTGTCATTTTAGAGGTTGGAATAAAGTGTTAAATTTTTTCATTTATTTCAACTGCGTGTTTGACACTTTTATTTTTAATAAATGAATGGGCTGTCGTGAACTCCATTGAAAGGTTCTTAAAAAGTTCATACTTGGTTTCACAGTGTACACGGAGAAAAATGGATATTGAAAAGTAGATATTCAAATAGGAAATATATAAAGGTTATGTGATCACTTTTTCGCTCTCATTGAAATCTAAGTGAATCTAAGATTGACATGCTTGCAGCGTTCCGGAAAGATAAATTTTAAAAGTTTATTAAAGTTTACTTAAATTATAATAAGTGTTTCTAATGGAATAAAAGTGATCGGGTCATTAACTTGAGATGCAGTAAGTAAAACATATAAGCTATATATTTTCTCTATATGTGGTTTATAGCCGAAAATGAAATCTAACCTTAGTGTTAAGTTTAAGTTTCTAACAAGAACATCAAATTAATTTTAGACATGCCAGATAATGAAAATTTGGTTCAAACATCTACATTACTTTTACAGAAAAGAGCATAATAAAATATAATTTGACTTTTTTCGAAAAACTGAATATGTAGTTATTTTATAACCTTTAAAATAATTTTTTGAGTATCTTAGATATTGAGCTGATGTAACATCTATAACTTACATTTCCAGTATACCTGATATTGATGTTAAATATCTGAGATAGTCAACTCTAGTACCTCAGGCATTCAAGTTTACTAACGAGGATATTCAGAAGTTTAGTATGTCAAATATTCATTCTTAATATCTGAGATAATCAAGTTCAATATCTGAGATACTGGTGGTTAATATCCTTTTTCCAATATCTGCAGGCATTGAAGTAGAATATCTAAATGTTTGTCACATAGTTGAATGCTACTGACATTGTGCCTCAATATCTAGATATTATGGGTCAATATCCATTTTTCTCCGTGTCAAAATCAAATTCAATTCAAAATGTTTGTTAATAATATTAAAATATATGACTTGGACTACATTTTAAATCTCGAAAATTATTCTAGAAGGATTAGATGAAAACATTAAAAAAAAATTTATGTGGCTGAGGCACTGATTCAATTTGACTGAGACTCACAAAATGAACGGTGCTAAGTTGGGACCAAACTGGGCCATGAGGTAGGCTTTGGTCGGGTTAGGCGTTTCATTTGCGGTTTGGTCCTGCCTCGATACCCAAGTTGGGGCCCGGTTTTTCCTGGTTGGGGCCTGGCTCGCGCCAGGACAAAATTTCCACACGGGTACATGTGGCGAAACCATCGGTCTTTTGCCTGAAAAGTTTCCAGGCCGAGTGATTTCTCAAAACGGCGATAATTACAATTGGCCGCCGAGATCTTGCGATTTAACACCTCTAGACTTTTTTCTTTGGAGTTACGTGAAAGATAAGGTCTATGCTGATGCTTCTCAGTTAATTCAAGAACTTAAAGAGAAGATTCGTTCCGTTATCGACGAAATAGAGCCCCAAATATGCGAAAATGTAATGGAAAATTTCATTAAAAGGGCATGGTCCTGCAAATGTAGCCCTGGAGGCCATATGAATGACATTATATTTTTCATTTTTCATGGCAAACCTTCCGCTATTGAATGAAATAAAAATCAAAAGCGTTTTTCTTATAAATCGAAATGAAACCTATATAATTGGAAAACCCTATATAATCGTGATCGATTTCGTGGCATGTTTGGGATCTTTACCAACGCCAGTGATACACTGATTGAAAGAAATGGCCCTTACAACCATATTTATGATTAATTTAATCATACTCTATTGCTGGCATAGATACAGCAATATGGGATGTGTATTTTGACCATCCGATTACAACTGAATAAATATGAAAGAATCAACCATATTATTGGTTGCTATAACAATACACGGAGAAAAATGGATATTCAACTATTGGACAGCCATCTTATGTGTTCAATTGTATTATCTAGATGTTCAACTGTAATGTCCAAGATATTAATCTCTGCATATTTTAAAATCTTAGATATTATTCCTGAATATCTAGATATTACAACTAAACATATAAGATGGCTGTCCCATGGTTAAACATCTAGATGTTAATTCTAAACATCCATTTTTCTCTGTGTATTTATTGTTAGCCTTCCCATATTATATTTCTGATTTGACCAGTTTGACTTATTGCTGTCTTCATGATGCTGCATTGTTCAGAGAGTCATTATATTATAAATACAATCAGGGGCGTAGCAAAACTTTTAAATAGGCGGGGGGAGTGATTTCGTTAAAAATTCTGACTCGTATGAAAAATTTGCCTATTATATTGTATAATTTTGTTCAGTACATCACAATATTTATTTTTTCGGAGGTCGGATTTACGATGAAAGAATTTCTCCAAAACCGATTTCTGACACATCAATAAACTTTTGAACCTTTCGATGCATACTTTCATGGCTAAGGCTTGAACCTTTTGAGAATGACGATTAATTGCTTAAAGTAGATTAAATTCAAAAACAAATATGTAAAGCTTATTCAGCAATCCAAAAAACTTAAAAGTGCAAAGTTTTATTAAAAGCACACGGAGAAAAAAAAACTGTTGAATCAACAGATTTCATCTGCTGGAATAGGGATAGCAGATTTTTTTGGTAATATTTACAGATTTTTCTGTTGGATTCACGGATTGTTTGTAAACTCAACAGATGAACCTGTAAAATCTACAGACATGTCTGTTAGAATTACGGATATTTCTTTTTTCTTGAAATCCGCAATTCTAACAGACATGTCTCTAGATTTTACAGGTTCATCGGTTGAGTTTACAAACAATCTGTGAATCCAACAGAAAAATCTGTATATATTACCAAAAAAATCTGCTGTCCCTATTCCAGCAGATGAAATTTGTTGATTCAACAGTTTTTTTTTCTCCGTGCAAAACAATATAAATTTTATTATTTTTACACTGCGCATATAGCCGTGATTGGCATTTCTGGTGACTTTTTGTCTTGTCGGCTATGTGCGTCACTGATATTCAAGTGGATAATTGACAATTCGTTCATTGGATTCATACATCAAGAAAAAACTTGAAACATAAGAGAAATCAATAAAATAAATTCGCTGCACGGAGAAAAATAGAGTTCGTAAGAATATGAACGATTACTAAAGAACCGGAATGATTATATATGAAAAAAAGAAAGTATTGAACAGTAGAGGACTCATTCCCAAACTGCGTGATTATCTCTTCTGCAGTCTAGTAATTATTTCTATTTTCCAGTCACTCGGCCAAAAAAGGTGACTTTCAAGGATTTTTTTCTCAACAATTACTTTATATAATTGAATAAAACTCTCAGTGTTTATTTATGCAGTCACAAAGTTTACAAAATAATTTTTTGTACATAAATTCATTGTTTATTTTTCATTATTAATGGCAAACCTTCCGCTATTGAATGAAATAAAAATCAAATAATTTTTCACAAAAAACACGCGTTTTTCTTATAAATCGAAATGAAACCTATATAATTGGAAAACCCTATATAATCGTGATCGTGATTATTACTATATTCGTGACAAATTCACTAAATTAACGATCTTCTTATCAATCGTAAAATTGGGACATTACTTATATATATACTTATATAGGTTTAGTTTTTCATTCGTGGATAGAATAAAAGGTAAATTGCTTTAGCTGCAAAAGTTCAGCGCAAAATTAAAAATTATATTATTTTTATCATTCTCACGAACAAAGATTTAAGTTTAAAATTGTACAATTTTGAGGTATAATAATAAATTATTTTAAAAATTTAGAAATAGTTCATCGCAGAGCCGATTTTTATAATTTCAGCAGTATTTACGAAAGTCATATATAATAATAATTATATAGCTTTTTTGATTTTCTGTATTACTAAATTATGCTAATGATTCTTTTGTTAGGCTTTTTCTTCATGTTACTTACTAATTCCATTATTAAGTATGTACATTTTCTGATTTACGCACTTCAACCCTGACATACTCGTCCACATATTGTATTGAGTCTATTAATTATATATTCTTAGACACGCTTCTGTTTTCGACGTGTGATAACGATATTTCCAGCTGATCGCTCAGAGATCTACAAATCCCAATGTCGTTTCAGAACATGTTATCAAAAAATGATTACATTTTAGAATTTTAACTCTAAAATATTTCGAATAAGTTTTGAACGCATAAAAAAAATAATTCTTGAGCGTTTGAACTCGATTCTTCATTTTAATAGACATTTGTTTACATAAAATAAAAACTGGATGCTTTTGAAAATTTACAATAAATTGGAAAATTTTGTACAAAATTTTAACCCATATAAATTTTTCTTTTATCATTTAATAAAAAATATTATCAAAAGTATTATTTGTCGTGAGTTAAAAAATTTTTTCATGTTTTTTTTAATTCATAAAGTCAAAATTCGACAATTTTATTCTTCACGACCAAAGATATTTGTGAATTCTGAACAATAATCTATAGGGAGGATAATTTTCTTACAAAAGAAATCAATTATAGACAATAAGAATTGTCAAATTCAACACGTAACAATGATTATCTACTTTTTTGAAAAACTCCACGTCACTAATTTTTTGCCCAAATTTTTTTTGCTCTCCAACTGCCTAAAGAAGTTCAATGCGAAGTTCAGAAACTCTCATTCTTTATGGAGATAATCAAAAATGCAGTTGAAAAAATGAGAAGGGATAAAGTCAAAGGCACTCGAGTAGGCTTTGATCGTCAAGAGGACAATCGCTCGTCAACCAGCCGTCAAAACATCCCCCAAGGATCCGTAGCAAATCAGATTCTCCCAAGGCAACGAGACCAAGAAGAGAATTCGAGTTCAGCAAGTTGCCCTACCACGACAGTGTGTGACCGCAAACAAACGAGTGGCAGCGATAGGGGGCGCCAGAACGTATTCAAGATCGGACAGAATATCATTTGTCACGTCTTTTACGTTCTCTAATGACACGCACTGCTTTTGGACGCCTTCTTCTTATGCCAAACGGGCACCTGGCACCGACTTTTTATTATTCCCTTCCATATTCTACGTCTCACATCATCTTCCTTGTCTCCTCCTATCTTGCGTCGAATTTGAACAACGACGGTTGAATTCCATTTGTTAGGATTAATAAAAAGGGTCTTGATTGCAAGATACTTTCGAACTAGAAATTCTCCGTAGCGAAATCGATTAAAAGAGTCTACAATTGATATTTCAGTTAATTTTATTGGTTTATCTCTCTCAAGAAATAAGATTTAAAAAATCAGTATTTAAATAAAAAGAAGGCAATAATAGTATATTGTGCAACTGGGGGGAAGAAAGTATATTATGCGCCTAGGGAGAAAAAAGTTTATTTTGCGAGTGTGAAGTTTGATGCTCGAGCAAAGGGAAAGCAACCAGGGAAAATAAATATTTTTTCCGTGTTACACATGATTTTTTTCTGCTAGTGGGTCATAAAGGGGATTTTATCGCTCCGTGTGGGGCAAACAAATACATTTTCTGACCACCTAGTGGACAAAAAATCGTGTGCGACACAGAAAAAATATTCATTTTAATCGCGTCGTTTAACCCTCGATTTGCTCAGGCATCAAACTTTATACTCGCAAAATACATTTTTTTTGCCTAGTGACACAATATACTATTGCGATTGTGAAATTTGATGCAGGAGCAAAGCGAGGGCAACAGTCACACGAGTAAAATAATATATTATGCAAATAGGAGAAATAAGTACTTTTTCCATGTTACACACGATTTTTTTCTACCAGTGGGTTATAAAGGGGATTTTATTGCTCCGTGTGGGGCAAACAAATACATTTTCTGACCACCTAGTGGAAAAAAAATCCTGTGCGACACAGGACAAACATTCATTTTAATCGTGTTGTTTTACCCTCGATTTGCTCGGGCATCAAACTTTATACTCGCAAAATACATTTTTTTTTGCTTAGTGACACAATATACTATTGCGATTGTGAAGTTTGATATAGGAGCGAAGCGAAGGCTACAATCACACGAGTAAAATCATAATATATTATTCTAATAGGAGAAATAAGTATTTTTTCCGTGTTACACACGATTTTTTTCTGCTATCGGGTCTTAAAGCGGATTTTATTGCCCCGTGCGGGGAAAACTAATCCATTTTCTGACCACCTAGTGGAAAAAAAATCGTGTACGACACGGGAAAACATTCATTTCACTCGTGTGATTGTTGCCCTCTTTTTGCTCCTCTATCAAACTTCACAATCACAAATAGTATATTGTGCAACTAGGAAAAAAAGAAATTTATTTTGCGTTTGTGACGTTTGATGCCCAAACAAATCGAGGGTACCAACACGAGTAAATGGAATGTTTTCCTGTGTCGCATACGATTTCTTTTCTACTAGGGGGTCAGAAAATGGATTTGATTGCTCCACACAAATCAATAAAATCCCCTTTATTGTCCACTGGTCGAAAAAAATTATTTTGCGAGTGTGAAGTTTGATGCTCGAGCAAAGCGAGGGCAACAGTCAAACGAGTAAAATAATAGTATATGATGCAAACAGAAGAAATAAATATTTTTTCCATGTTACACATGATTTTTATCTACTAGTGGGTCACAAAGGGGATTTTATTGCTCCATGGGGGGCAAACAAATACATTTTCTGACCACATAGTGGAAAAAAATCGTGTGCGACACAGAAAAAAACATCAATTTTAATCGTGTTGTTTTACCTTCGATTTGCTCGGTCATCAACCTTTATACTCGCAAAATACATTTTTTTTGCCTAGTGACACAATATACTATTGCGATTGTGAAATTTGATGCAGGATTTTTTTTCACTAGCGAATGAAGTTTTGATGTTATTTCCTCGTGCTGGACGAACCAATCTATTTTCTGACCCCCTAATGAAAAAAAATGGTACACGACACGAAAAAACATTCATTTCACTCTCTCTTTGCTCCTCCATCAAAATTCACGATCACATATAGTATATTGTGCAACTAGGGAAAAAGAAAATTTATTTTGCGTTCGTGAAGTTTGATGCACGGAGAAACTTTTTATAAAAACTTTTTTATAATAATGATATGAAACTTCAGCATGGTTCATAGCAAATTTTACTATAGTTTATACTAAAGTTTCATATCATTATTATAAGATTTAGTATTTTTACTAACAAAGATTCTCAAAGTGATACGCTTTTCCCCAAATTGAAAAATATTATAATAAAAATTGATATAAAAAGTTTCTCCGTGTGCCCGAACAAATCGAGGGTAACAACAAGAGAAAAATGAATGTTTTCCCGTATCGCATACGGTTTTTTTTCTACTATGGGGTCAAAAAATGGATTTTTGTGCCCAGCAAGGGGCAATAAAATGCACTTTATGACCCAATAGTAGAAATAAATAATTTTTTTCTGTTCATCAATATTTGTTTCCATTTTTTTCATATAAGGTGCAGAGATAGACATATTAATAATAAATACACCAATATTTATTATTTTTTGCTTTATTTATACCGTATTCAAAATGTCACAAAGTTTCAAAAATGGGATTTTCTCTAGCGTCTCCACCTCGTGGCCGAGTTTTAACGATAACCGTTACTATTATATAGACAGAGGATCAACCCCTAATCGTGGATAAATATGCAATAAAGTGGAACATAACGTTAATATGCAAGTTCATGATATTTTGCAAAGATAATGAAGTAAAAAACGTAAAATTTCCTATATTTTTTCATGTTGGAAATAATATTTGGAAAAGTACTACTTTATACTAAAAATGAGGTTTTATTAATGACTGGATCTCTTGCAAGGGTAATTGAAACTGGTCCCTCGAGCTAAAAATATGTTCATCTTTATTCTTACGAGACTTAATTGCGCCATGAACGATATAATATAACTTGAGATTGAAGGAGTTAAACTGACCTTTATGGCCATTTCGGACAGGCTTTGGTCAAGCACCGAGCTTACTCCCACGCAGCGTTCACTATGAGAAGTATTTTTAGCTACTCCTATTATTTAGCCTTTGGTATAAAGGCTGCGAAATATACTCTTCTAAGAGCATACCTCTGAGCGAGCATGATTTAAACTTATTGGGTGCCATATTCGTGCTCTTAAGACTGGCACGCACACATCCGCAGACAGATGCATGCGCACGCGAGTTATCTTACATGATTACCTGTCTTTGGTCGTTGCAGTTAGCCATAAGAGCACGTCTTTGCAACTGGTAGCAAGCCCTTAAAACTTACTTTTTATCTGCCTACAATACCCAATGCTACAATGTCCTTGGTACCAAAATTAAGAATGAAAAGGTAACCAAAAGAGACGTGAAGAATTTAATGAATGACGCCGAGTTCATAGCCTTTAACAGAATGAGAGAAGAGAATATAAATTTGAGTGCATATGCATTCATATAGAATCTTGATTTCTGCGCTTTTCATTTTTTTATGCTTATTTCTGACAATTATATGTCGTTTTGACAACCCATTGTATCACTTTACTGCGTGAAAAAAGATGTTTAAATTTTATAGAACTAATCCTGAAATCTTTTTGATACGCCATTACTGAATAAGGTTTCGTATATTTTTTCGAATTGTTAGTATTTAATCAGAAACTTATGAAACTTAATAAAAATGTTGTAATTTCCATAAAATAATTTTTAAAAAAATGCAAATATAGTTCGACTTCATTAGAAAAAGTTCTACAAATTCCACGAATCAAGTTTAGGAACTGTGAAAAATTAGATTTGGACAGTTGAGACTTGATTGTTGTTGACTTAAGGTTTCCATGTTAACATCTGTGAGGAATGTGATGTTTTTCTCATAGTGCTTATGCGGAAAAGTTACTTTCTCTCACTGATTTGGTATTGTCGTTTTCGCTACGCTTTACACATACGGAATAGAGCACATTTCATGCATGTGTTACAAAAAAATATTTTTTGTCTGCCGTGCACCGAAAGTTAGCCTTGTCGGTGTCGTTTTTCGTGCGAAAAGTTGATTTTCCCATACTAGTGCGGTAAAACACAGAATATGATTATTCTTTCCGATCAAACTTTTTTTACTATATGTAAGAAGTGAACAATTTAGGGATTGGTCACCATTATTTTTTTGAATCAAAAATTTGATTTTCAATTATGATTCGAAACGACTTTCCAGAATCTCATAAATTCCATCCTCCAGATTAAAGCTTAATTTTCTCGAAACTGAAGAACTTTTTTACATCAAACTTGTGATCAAAATTTTTTGGTACCGATTCAGAAACACTCCAGCTTCAGAGTGCAGTTTTTTGAATACACAAATTTGATTTTTTTCGCCCTCTTGTAAAATTGACATCTTGTCTCTACCCTCGTTTTGCTTTACCGCCCTTCGTTTTAGATCATTTAGGTTATGAGAATACACTGAAATATTCAAGAAAGTTTACTTAATGATGATAATTTTGATCAAATAGTGCATCAAATCTTGTAAGAACGGTTTTGTAGGTTTTTAGAAACTGTCACAAACTGTCCAAGATTCTAACAAGATTCTTTGGGAAAAAGTATGTTTACCCTAAAATTTGGAATTTTGCTAAAACTATATTTGATTCACTTATTCTCTTGATTTTCAGGGAATATACCTTGCTTTTTCTGGAATTTATCCATTTTTTTGGTAAAAAACTCCCAATTCCTTGGGGAAAAGAATGTTTACCTGAAATTTGGAATTTTCCACAAGATATATGTAATTCACTGATTCTCTACATTTTTGGGGAATATTCCCTGCTTTTTTGGACTTTATCCATTTTTTTGGGGAAGAGTATATTTACCCTGAAATTTGGAATTTTCCCCATTAATGTATGGGGAAATTCTCTAAAATATATGTAATCCACTCATTCTCTAAATTTTTAGGTAATATTACTTGCTTTTTTTGGAATTTATCTATCTTTACAGGGAAAAATATATTTACCCTAAAATGAGGAATTTTCCGCAATAATGGATGGTGAAAATTCCCCAATAATGGGTGGGGTAAATTCGACAAAAAATATGTAATCAACTTATTCTCTTGATTTTCAGGGAATATTCCTTGCTTTTTATGGAATTTATCCATTTTTTTGGTAAAAAACTCCCAATTCCTTGGGGAAAAGAATGTTTACCTGAAATTTGGAATTTTCCACAAGATATATGTAATTCACTGATTCTCTACAGTTTTGGGGAATATTCTCTGCTTTTTTGGACTTTATCCATTTTTTTGGGGAAGAGTATATTTACCCTGAAATTTGGAATTTTCCCCAATAATGTATGGGGAAATTCTCTAAAATATATGTAAGCCACTAATTCTCTTGATTTTTAGGGAATATTCCTTGCTTTTTATGGAATTTATCTATCTTTACGGGGAAAAATATATTTACCCTAAAATGAGGAATTTTCCGCAATAATGGATGGTGAAAATTCCCCCAAAAATATGTAATCAACTTATTCTTTTGATTATTAGGGAATATTCCTTGCCTTTTCTGTAATTTATCCATTTTTTTGGAGAAAATCTCCCAATTCCTTGGGGAAATGAATGTTTACCTGAAATTTGGAATTTCCCACAAGATATATGTAATTCACTGATTCTCTAAATTTTTGGGGAATATTCTTTGCTTTTTGTGGAATTTATCTATCTTTACGGGAAAAAATATATTTACCCTAAAATGAGGAATTTTCCGCAATAATGGATGGTGAAAATTCCCCAAAAAATATGTAATCAACTGATTCTCTAAATTTTTTAGGGATATTCCCTGCTTTTTCTGGAATTTATCTAATTTTTTTGTAGAAAATCTCCATGTTCCTTGGGGAAAAGTATGTTTACCTAAAATTTGGAATTTTCCACAAGATATATGTAATTCACTGATTCTCTACATTTTTGGGGAATATTCCCTGCTTTTTTGGACTTTACCCATTTTTTTGGGGAAGAGTATATTTACCCTGAAATTTGGAATTTTCCCCAATAATGTATGGGGAAATTCTCTAAAATATATGTAATCCACTCATTCTCTAAATTTTTAGGTAATATTCCTTGCTTTTTCTGGAATTTATCTATCTTTAAAGGGAAAAATATATTTACCCTAAAATGAGGAATTTTCCGCAATAATGGATGGTGAAAATTCCCCAAAAAATATGTAATCAACTTATTCTCTAAATTTTTGATGGATATTCCCTGCTTTTTCTGGAATTTATCCAATTTTTTTGGAGAAAAATATGTTTACCCTACTCTCTAAATCTGAATCAGTTAAATGTTGACTGATTGAATCAGTGATTCGCCTTTTCACTGATTCATTAGTGAAAAAAATACTTTTCTCAGTCAAATCAGTCCAATTTTCACTGAAATAATCAGTGAAATTTCACTGATTTACAGTAACCTCTTTTTAGCTATTTGAATCAATCAAATGTCTCTGATAATCAGTAGATTTTGACTGATTCAAATTTAGAGAGTAAAATATGGAAATTATTCACAGTGTATGTAACTCTAACAAGATTTCTCTAATTTTTCTATTATAAATTTTATCTTTATAGTTGATGAGAAATTTAAGAGAAAACCCTACTTTGCTTTTAAATTGGTATTCGAAATACAATAAATAATGGTCCAACTAAAGATTTTTGCTATTATAAAGGTAGAACGAACAAACAAGTTGTTCGCTACACTTTGCTCGCCGACGACGCACGGTTCAGCTCGTGGCCCGCACTGCACCGTTTGGGCCATAAAAGCAGAAGTTATGGTTATTTAAAAACTTATTGGCCCGCCCGTGCGCTGCGGTTTGCACAGAGGGCGAAACTCCGTGACCTACCTGAGATAAATCAAAGGATATTAAGACCGCTCGCGGGAGTTCTTAGCTGAATGCATTACTGGAAGGCAGAGGGCCCCCATAAAACTATCCTTGCTTTGCCGTATTGAGCTTGGAATCTCCAGCATTGCTACTTCCCAGCCTAATTTTCCAATCCCGATATCAGTTCCCACCATTGGTGGTAAAGGCCACAGTAACTCATGGTACAATGAAAACCATGCATGGCTGGACCCATGAAAACGATGATTTACTTTGAACTGATGATCCCCAATATCTTAATACTCGTAGTCGTAATATGCTTTGCGGTTTCTACAATTCTTGTATAGTCACGAATAAGATTTACTGTTCAGTTAGATCTGATTAGAAACTGATAGGTAGATTATTATCAGATCGGAGATTCAAACTAAATTTAAGGGCCATAGATCAACCGAACGACGTCTCTAATTTATTGACAATCTTCATGTATGGCAACTTTTTTGTGCGGACAAAATATTGTTCATGAAAATTCATAAAATATAATAGAATACAATAAGAACCATCTTTGTGATAGATTTTAGTAACAATTTTGCAAAAGTTTTTACAATTAACTTGAATTCAAAACTAGAAAAAAGTTTTATTTAAATTTAAGGGAATCCGCCACTCTTAATATTTTCATTTTTTGAGTTTAGATCTTCGATATAATTTTTTTGTGTTCAGTACATTTTTTTAGAAAGGTTTTGGGGTTTTTTTAAAATTCTAACACTTTTATGTATTTTTAAACTGAAAATCTAGAGTTTTTTGGGCATTTTTTTGACATTTTTTGACTTTGAATAACTTTTTTCTTTCCCAACCAATTGTCATGATTCTTTTTTTATTTTGTTCCTTACAATGTGTAGCAATTTGTTGGGCATGGAAAATAAAGTAACGTGACTGAAAAAAAAGTTAAAAGTAAAATTAAAAAATTAATAAAAATGTCCCAAAATAAAAAAAAAATAATTTTAGGTTATTTTTTTAGTTAGAGTGCTTTTCATATCTAAAACAGTTGCTATACATTGTAAGAAACAAAATAAAAAAATAATTATGACAATTGGTTAAAAAGCAAAACAGTTATTCAAAATCAAAAAATGCCGAAAAAACCCAAAAGCCTTTATAAAAGACCTACTTTATTTATTTTCTCCTTACTATGTTTAGCAACTTTTTTAGTATGGAAAGCACTCTAACTAAAAAATAACTATAAATTATTTTTTTTATATTTTGGGATATTTTAATTTATTTATTTAATTTTATTTATCACTTTTTTGTCAGTCATGTTACCTTATTTTCCATACCCAAAAAGTTCTGCAGATTGTAAGGAACAAAATAAAGAAAGAATCATGACAATTGTTTAAATAACAAAGCAGTTATTCATAATCAAAAAATTCCCAAAAAAACCAAAAACCTTTTTGAAAGACGTTCTTTATTATCTTTTCATCAATTTTAATCACATATTCTAGTAAATCTGGTTTTGAGAGCATGTATTGAATGAGTCAAGTAATAAAAATAATTATTTTTATTTTAAATAATTTATAAATACTAATTTATGTTCTACGCGGAACTCAAAAATAAAAAATGTGAGCTGAAAGAAGATTTTTAAAATTAGATTTAAAAAAAAGTGAATGTAAATATGTGTTTTTGTATCAGAGCACAATTGAAAAAACTGAAGTTTTTGACTGATTGATAAACTTGCAATATTTTATTGATAAATAATTGAACAGGTCAATATCACATGTAAAATCATTAATTTCAAAAGACACCTCTTATTGATCGCAAAATAACCCGTTTTCGGCATTTTTTGTTTTATACATGCACCAATCATCACCAATTTTTTTCCCAATTATATATAGCGTAATAGTCACAGACATAAATTTTAATAATATTCTTGTTATATTGGTTTAAAACGAAGACCTAACAAGTTTTGATGGCGCCATCAAGGACTCATATTTTTTGAACGGTGAAAAAATAAAATAAAAAATTTTCATATGCTATAAACGGTATATCAATAAAACGATAACAATTTTTTACTACATATACTACAGTCTTTTTTTTTTAGTGAAAGCGAGAAAAATTACCTATTACATTTTTGGTGATACTGCTTAATAACCTTCATAAATTAGTCAAATGAAATTGTTTAATTCTAACAACAACAAAAAAGTTACAGTATTTTGAATACTTAAAAAAAATTAATAATCAAATTCAATTTACCAGTTAAGGGTACGGTGGAAGTATAGTTTTTCGCACGCAAAATTACTAATTTCGTTTCTCGTCTTTTTCTGAACTATTGGTATTTTTTCATCTGAATTTTTACCTTGGGTACAGTAAACTGTGTTTTTCAAACAAGGATGGATTTTCTTTAAGTGTAAATAGAAATTGTTGGTTCACTTTGAAAAAAAGTTCAGAAGAAAACCAGAAACGAAATATGTGGTTTTGCGTGCGGAAAACAATACTTTCACGCTACCCTTAAACAATTCCAGATACAAAAAAACCTCAATATGCAAAATTGTTTGCCTTAAAAAGGTTTACAAATTTCCATCTCTATACTATTTGAGAAGATGTATATTTTTTGTTTTAATTTCTAAAAACACGATTGAAAATCAAAAATCCTATTTTTAGCCAAATTATGCAATTTTTTTGTTGCCCACTGATTCGGGCCTGAAAAGTGTTTTATACTTAGCCTGCTATCAAAAATACTTTATTTGTAAAATTATATGTAAATATCGACACACTTCATGTACACTTACAGCATCCAACTTAATTGTTTCCAAAATCTACAATTTGTACAATCTTCAACATGAGGCTACGCAATTTTCAAGGTTTTCAACTCAGCTTGTTTGCAAAAATTACTATATATCCCAAAGAAATGTTAATTTTTTTTAAACTCTACTTTATACCAAAGAAACTTCGACTTATAATTTTGTGCACAAAGTTTTTTAAAAAATTTTTGCACCTGCATATTTAAACCAGATTATCAGTTTGTTCCAAAAAAATTTCAATTTCAAAGTATTTTATCCGGAATAATCAAACTCATTGTCGATATCCACAATTGGGAAAATCTTTAGATTTATAAATAAATAAAATAAATAAAAATCTTTACAAAAAAAAGACGTAAATAATAAAATTCCGAATTAGCGAAATTGTTTTATGTATTTTTCAAATCCAAAATAAATCACTGATGAGGGCTCCGATCAGAGCCGAAACGTTTGATTATGTAAAACTTTGAGCTTTTATTAACCTTTGACCCTAAAGCCAGCACATATCTTCAATTTCGAAAAAAACCTGGAAAATATTTGAAAATTTTATCAAGACATTTTTCAATAAGATTTCTGTCTTTCATTAAAATTTTACAAAATTGCATTGAAAATTAAAAATTTGATTTTCTTGTGCAATTTGACCAGAGGGTTCCCTTCAGGGTTAAGGGTTCACGTATTTAGTATATAAGAGTGATCGATGATATGCCCGAGGTTTCCGTTCTTTGTAAGATTTTCTTGAAGATCTGTTGCTCGTTATGTAGGTTCGTTACATCACAAGCCAAGCTCGAGACTCTAATATAGATCTCAGGTGTAATTTGTACTTAACCAACAAGGCAAGCCCGAATGTGGATCGCATAAAGGTCACACGAAGAGCGCTTCGAGAGGAGAAGACGATGAGGAGGATTAATGAGTGCATCTCAATCCGGCCATTTTTCCACGTCGGGCGAGTAATGCACAAACCGCGGGGGGCGACCAGGCTATATTACCTGATCAATCAAAATGAGCCCTGCTTGGCAACTGCTGTCTCGCATGCATTTCTATCCGAAAATCTTTCCCACCTTTAAAAGCCGACGATGCATCTGCAAAATCCCCTAAGTCGGTTCTTCCGGGTGCTCTGCTTGACTATTTCGACCCCGTGACAATTTTCATACGAAGCATAGAATATAATCATCAAGATACTTGTTACCTAAGCGTCAATATTTTTCCATCCATCCTGCTTTGAAGGGTTAAGGATTAATCGTAAAGGGTTCGAAAGTTCGCGCCAAGTACATAAGCTGAAGTTTGAACTTTGAAGAGTGTTACACCCTGAAGCATGACCCTAAGGTATCTATAACGTATTGTATCGTTATTTATTAGTTATTATGGCCTTGAAACATAAAAAAAATTATTTATTTTCAAAGGAAGTTAACGCTATTTTTAAAACATATGTTTCATCTTGCAATTATGGAGCGCTTTACAAAATTCCTGCAAGATAAATGTTTTGGGAACAAAATATCTTTTTTAAAAATTGCCAAATATGATCAAATACATTAAGGAACGTTTGTCTTGTTTGTTTTTGTAAAAATTTCGCAAAAAAATTCGATTACAAAAAATAAAACTCGAAAAATGATGGGCAAGCATTGTAAACTGTGGTTATTTTTCTGCAAAAATGTCACTAAAACATACTGGAAAGACGATTCTAATTGTATAATGCAGTCAGAAAAATATTTGGATAATCAAATCAAAGTTTAGTTGCTTCAATTAAAGTTTTTTTGTAATATGGCATACTAAAATTTCGGTCGATTCAGTCAAAGAATTTGTTTTGCGTCAGATACAAAACATTTTTTTCTGGACGTATATTTAAAATTTTGAAAAAAATATTCCGTCTGCGAAAAAAGTTATCTTACATGACCAAAAATTATAATTTTAAAAGAACAATCCAATACTTTTATTAGTATGGAACAAAACTACACTCTGAAAAGTATTTGATTTAATCAACCAAAATTTATTTGAATCAGCCAAAGAATTTGCTTATTGTACAATTGACCAAATCTTCGGTTGATTCAGTCAATGAATTTGTTTCATGCAACCGAATCTGGTTTGTTTGGATACGAATTAATCAATTTAACTGATTTATCTTTGACTTTCATGAAGATCCTGGTTAATTTAACAAAATCTTTGCGTTAGATCAAATACATTTTGTTCTGAATGTATATTCAAAATTTTCAGAAAGATATTTCGTCTACGAAAAATGTTATCTTACATGACCAAAAATTATAATTTTAAAAGAACAATCCAATACTTTTATTAGTATGGAACAAAACTAAACTCTGAAAAATATTTTATTTAATTAAACGAAATTTATTTGAATTAGCCAAAAAATCAGTCAAATAATTTGCTTATTGTATAGTTGATCAAATCTTTGGTTGATTCAGTCAAATAATTTGTTTTGTACAACCGAAGATGGTTTGTTTGGATACGAATCAATTAATTTAACTGATTTATTCTTGACTTTCATGAAGATTCTTGTTAATTTAACAAAACGTTTGCATCCGATCAAATACATTTCGTTCTGAATGTATATTCAAAATTTTCAGAAAGATATTTCGTCTACGAAAAAAAGTTATCTTACATGAACATAAATTATAATTTTAAGCGAACAATCCAATACTTTTAGTATGGAACAAAACTACGCTCTGAAAAATATTTGGTTTAATCAACCAAAATTTATTTGAATCAGACAAAGAATTTGCTTATTGTACGATTGACCAAATCTTTGGTTGATTCAGTCAATGAATTTGTTTCATGAAACCGAATCTGGTTTGTTTGAATACGAATTAATTAATTTAACTGATTTATTTTTGACTTTCATGAAGATTCTTGTTAATTGAACAAAACGTTTGCGTCCGATCAAATACATTTTGTTCTGAATGTATATTCAAAATTTTCAGAAAGATATTTCGTCTACGAAAAATGTTATCTTACATGACCAAAAATTATAATTTTAAAAGAACAATCCAATACTTTTATTAGTATGGAACAAAACTACACTCTGAAAAATATTTGATTTAATCAACCAAAATTTATTTGAATCAGCCAAAGAATTTGCTTATTGTACAATTGACCAAATCTTCGGTTGATTCAGTCAATGAATTTGTTTCATGCAACCGAATCTGGTTTGTTTGGATACGAATTAATCAATTTAACTGATTTATCTTTGACTTTCATGAAGATTCTTGTTAATTGAACAAAACGTTTGCGTCCGATCAAATACATTTTGTTCTGAATGTATATTCAAAGTGTTCAGAAAGATATTTCGTCTACGAAAAATGTTATCTTACATGACCAAAAACTATAATTTTAAAAGAACAATCCAATACTTTTATTAGTATGGAACAAAACTAAACTCTGAAAAATATTTTATTTAATTAAACGAAATTTATTTGAATTAGCCAAAAAATCAGTCAAATAATTTGCTTATTGTATAGTTGATCAAATCTTTGGTTGATTCAGTCAAATAATTTGTTTTGTACAACCGAAGATGGTTTGTTTGGATACGAATCAATTAATTTAACTGATTTATTCTTGACTTTCATGAAGATTCTTGTTAATTTAACAAAACGTTTGCATCCGATCAAATACATTTCGTTCTGAATGTATATTCAAAATTTTCAGAAAGATATTTCGTCTACGAAAAAAAGTTATCTTACATGAACATAAATTATAATTTTAAGCGAACAATCCAATACTTTTAGTATGGAACAAAACTACGCTCTGAAAAATATTTGGTTTAATCAACCAAAATTTATTTGAATCAGACAAAGAATTTGCTTATTGTACGATTGACCAAATCTTTGGTTGATTCAGTCAATGAATTTGTTTCATGAAACCGAATCTGGTTTGTTTGAATACGAATTAATTAATTTAACTGATTTATTTTTGACTTTCATGAAGATTCTTGTTAATTGAACAAAACGTTTGCGTCCGATCAAATACATTTTGTTCTGAATGTATATTCAAAATTTTCAGAAAGATATTTCGTCTACGAAAAATGTTATCTTACATGACCAAAAATTATAATTTTAAAAGAACAATCCAATACTTTTATTAGTATGGAACAAAACTACACTCTGAAAAATATTTGATTTAATCAACCAAAATTTATTTGAATCAGCCAAAGAATTTGCTTATTGTACAATTGACCAAATCTTCGGTTGATTCAGTCAATGAATTTGTTTCATGCAACCGAATCTGGTTTGTTTGGATACGAATTAATCAATTTAACTGATTTATCTTTGACTTTCATGAAGATTCTTGTTAATTGAACAAAACGTTTGCGTCCGATCAAATACATTTTGTTCTGAATGTATATTCAAAGTGTTCAGAAAGATATTTCGTCTACGAAAAATGTTATCTTACATGACCAAAAACTATAATTTTAAAAGAACAATCCAATACTTTTATTAGTATGGAACAAAACTAAACTCTGAAAAATATTTTATTTAATTAAACGAAATTTATTTGAATTAGCCAAAAAATCAGTCAAATAATTTGCTTATTGTATAGTTGATCAAATCTTTGGTTGATTCAGTCAAATAATTTGTTTTGTACAACCGAAGATGGTTTGTTTGGATACGAATCAATTAATTTAACTGATTTATTCTTGACTTTCATGAAGATTCTTGTTAATTTAACAAAACGTTTGCATCCGATCAAATACATTTCGTTCTGAATGTATATTCAAAATTTTCAGAAAGATATTTCGTCTACGAAAAAAAGTTATCTTACATGAACATAAATTATAATTTTAAGCGAACAATCCAATACTTTTAGTATGGAACAAAACTACGCTCTGAAAAATATTTGGTTTAATCAACCAAAATTTATTTGAATCAGACAAAGAATTTGCTTATTGTACGATTGACCAAATCTTCGGTTGATTCAGTCAATGAATTTGTTTCATGCAACCGAATCTGGTTTGTTTGGATACGAATTAATCAATTTAACTGATTTATCTTTGACTTTCATGAAGATTCTTGTTAATTGAACAAAACGTTTGCGTCCGATCAAATACATTTTGTTCTGAATGTATATTCAAAGTGTTCAGAAAGATATTTCGTCTACGTAAAAATTTATCTAACATGAACATAAATTATAATTTTAAAAGAACAATTTAATACTTTTATTAGTATGAACAAAACTAAGCTCTGAAAAATATTTTATTTAATCAAACAAAATTTAATTGAATTAGCCAAAAAATCAGCCAAAGAATTTGCTTATTGTACAATTGATCAAATCTTTGGTTGATTTAGTCAAAGAATTTGTTTCGTACAACCGGAATTGGTTTTTTTTATTCGAAGTGGTTAATTTAAACGAATTATCTTTAACTTATCTGAAGATCTTGGATAATTTAACAAAATATTTGCGTCAGATCAAATACATTGTTTTCTGGATGTATCTTCAAAATTTTCAGAAAGATATTTCGTCTATGAAAAAAGTTATCTTACATGAACATAAATTATAATTTTAAGCGAACAATCCAATATTTTTAGTATGGAATAAAACTACGCTCTGAAAAATATTTGGTTTCATCAACCAAAATTTATTTGAATCAGCCAAAAAATCAGCCAGAGAATTTGCTTATTGTACGGTTGACCAAATCTTCGGTTGATTCAGTCAATGAATTTGTTTCATACAACCGAATCTGGTTTGTTTGGATACGAATTAATCAATTTAACTGATTTATCTTTGACTTTCATGAAGATCCTGGTTAATTTAACAAAATCTTTGCTTTAGATCAAATACATTTTGTTCTGAATGTATACTCAAAATTTTCAGAAAGAAATTTCGTCAACGAAAAAAGTTATCTTACATGAACATAAATTATAATTTTAGGCGAACAATCCAATACTTTTAGTATGGAACAAAAATACGCTCTGAAAAATATTTGGTTTAATCAACCAAAATTTATTTGAATCAGCCAAAGAGTTTGCTTATTGTACGGTTGAACAAATCTTCGTTTAATTCTACCAAAGAATTTGTTTCATGCAACCAAAGATAGATTTTCTACTATGATATCGTTGAATCAAACAAATATGTTACTTCATTCAACCAATTTTTGTTTGATTCAACCATTTGACTTAACCAAACATCTTGGTTCACTCAACAAAATGGATTGGTTAGAGCAACTAAATTATTATCTGGGTCAAGTCGAAAAAAGTCGGTAATTTTATCTTTGTTCCTGAACCTAAAAATCATTATAAATATATAAATTTGAATTGAAAAATAAAAAATGACGAAATTTGATTTATTTTCATTCAATATGATTAAGCATTTCTATATCCAAAACAGATACATATATGTTGCATCTAGATCATTAGTCAAATACTAGTATTGAAAGTGAACTTGGCAGACGTGAGAAGGAAATGATGTACCTGCGTCTAAGGATCGCGACCACGCCCACAAGGACGACAAAAGGGCCGCGTGTGAAAGTCTTGGTGAAATGGGTCTTTTGTGCTTGAGTCAAAACGTTTGTCGTTTTTAGGATTGGAATAGGATCTTCTCATTCTTTTATTTTCTTTCCGAAACCGTCTCGACTTGATTTTCTTTCGAATCGTCGCTACCTGGTATCAGGCAGATTTCAAATCTGGAAATGAACGTAAAAAAATACTGAATCCTTTTTCCAATAGCAGAACTTGCCGAGGAAGTCACGTACAGACTGGCAGACAAGGCCGAGGTGAGCGCCTTGACCATCCACGTGGCTTTGGTAATTGCGGGTTCTGCTCCTTTTTTTATTTCTGCTTCCGTCGGGAGATTCATAGAGCCTAGACTTTTAGCTCAATCTTAATTTTTAATCTTACTAGAACTACTTTATATTGAAACAAAAAATTAATAATTTACATAATAGTTTTTTGTATTAATTATATGCTCTTATTGTTTTGTATATTATTCATGAGTTATTCAGTTACAAAATATATGAACATTTCCACATCTCGACCTTCATCAGAAATAAGCTCCCAAGTGCCAATTGTCGAAGCTGATAATACGGCACAATATTGGCCCAAACTCGGCAGTCAACTGTCGGCTATAGTTATTGGTCCAGTGTCGCCGTTTGCATCGATGCTGGGCCGACGACGGCGACCTTTGTCTACTGTTTAAATTTACCGACCTTCAGACGAAACTTGGCCCAGTATTGGCCCTGTACCAAGCCGATTGTCACTTTTACTATGGCATCCGGTTCCGAAAGTAGAAGAGCCAGAGTCCGGCTCATGGACGGCACATTACTGGGTCAACATTTTTGCCGATGCTGGGCCAGTGTTGGGCCGTATCTAACTCTGCACTTGGGTTGTGTTAAATCTTTGGGGTTTTGTGAATATTGACCTATTTGATTGATTTGATGACCTATTTCGTGTTTTTCATGTTTTGCCCAATTTCCGTCTTTACTGGAAAATTGGATTAAAATTGATTGAAAAACTCAATTTGATACAAATACTATGAAAATCATCACATTATTTTTCTATTTAAGATACTTAAAAAAACATTTACCTAATCTAACCAATTTTTCTAAATAAATCAAAATCTTTGGTTTAATCAAACACAATTTGCTTAGATCAACCAAACTCTATAAAAAAAACCACATTTGATTGAATCAACCAAAAATTTGCCCAACCGAATACTGAGCAAATTTTTTGGTTCTGAGATAACATTAAAGGAATATTTTTTTACTTCAAGTGGATTCGCGAAGAAGTTTTGTGAATATTATGAATTAAAATTTGAAAGATGCCACTGTTTTGAATATTAAAAAGATATTTATATTAATAGAATGCTATGTTGTTGGAAAATTGGCTTTAGGGTCCATAAAATGATTAAGTCAAAAATCAAACGTTTCGGCTTAGATCGGAACCCTCATCAGTGATCTTTATTGAAAGGAAAGCAATGCATATCCGATTGTTTAGAAGGAAAGGTCATTTCTCATTTTGTGTTAAAACACACACCTGTGTTTCATTTACCGGAACAGAATATATTTTTGTTCAAGGGTTAATTGGCCAAAATTTATTTCCTTGGTAGAATTACCCGCACGCATGAAATTATTTGATTCGAGTAATCAGTGGCTCATGTCACGGGAAGATGAGCAGAAGCATGAACAGCTGCTTGAAATTATCAAAGTGTCAATGACAAGCTGCATAATGATATTCAACTGCCTCGCTATTATTATATTTTGGGACGCAATTAAAAATGGAATTATACCGAACAAGCGACGATACAAAATGTTGAAATTAGTTGCATCTTGAACAATATTTTGACATAATGTCAACTAATTCATATGTATAAGCGCATAAATTATTCACTCTGGAAAATATTTGATTGAGGATAAAATGTTTAGTTGATTCAAAAAAAGAAACTTTGCGATTCCAACAAAACAATTTTGTTCACTGAACAACATTTTTTTCTGTGTTTTTCGAATAAGTATTAGAATAAGTATTTTAGTTAATTAAGCCAAGTTTTGGTTAACCAAAGATCTTGGTTCATTTAACAAAATGGTTTGGTTAAAATAAATTTTTTTTGTGTCTGAATAAATTTTCTCTTCAGTGAAAATCAAATTGTTAATAATGAGGAGAAAATTGAAGAGGAAATTATTATTTGTTGCAAGCAAAAACTTTGATTAAAGTTTTGGAAAAGATCTCATTTTTTGAATATATATCACTGGATGTAAATCAGCTTAAAATCAATCCCATACAATCCAAAAGATTTTATCCGAATAAACCTGATCAAGTTTCTTATCCGTATAAATCCGAGACTTCCAAACCGAATGAAACTAAACCAACTTTTCATTGCGAGTCAGTCAGAAATCTTTAAACCAAATGATTCCGACCTTGGATCGGAACAGAATAGGATGGAAAATGTAGCTTGGAATAATTTCCGATTCCAAGCTCTTAAAAGTGAAAATAAATATATCAGAATTTCAGAATAAATAACTCGCATTATCGCTAAGGCATCAAGAAAAAAAATGTCATTTGAATTCTATTTGTTTTAACCAGATGGATTTGTGAATCAATTAAAATAAAATTCAAAGAATTAATTTTGATTAAAAATGAATGTTTAGTTGGAAATAAATTATTCATGATTAACACTTTCGAAATTAACAAACTATGTGATTTTATTTGTTCCTGCAATTGACAATCAGAGTAAGGCAATAAGAGATTCAAATGAATCAATTCTGCCATTCGATTTGCGGTCACGAGGACCCTAGCATCGCAGGATGATCTGAACCGACTCGAAGATAATGATTCGGACTCATTACAAAATAAGTTTCCTCTGATTGATCTGATTAGTCCAGTCGGAGCAACCCGACCAGCAAATAATTTAAGTGATCTCAATCAGCTTCTGAAAAAAATAAAATGTTCTCCTTGCTTGCAATCAGTGCCTCCCAGGTCGAAACAAATTCCTGGAGCAAAGAAAAAATCATTCTGTTGCCTAATATCCTGTTATGCAATTCTAGAACAAGAATCAGTTTTGTCGTTGATGATTTTTAACATGGATTTAACATGGCAAATAAAACACAAGTTCTGTATTGATTTTTCACTTGATTTCTATATATCTATATCTATTGATTTCATGAGTACTTATATATATGTTTGATTCAAACAAAGTATCTTTGAATCAAATAAAAATTTATTCAACTCAAATTTCTGCCTTAAATCATACAAATTATATCTTTGACCATATAAGAATGCAATAATTTGTTTGAAGAAAAATTTATTTGATTCAAACAAATATTTATTTGGCCCAAAGATATTAATAAAAATAATTGTTATTAATAATAACTAATTAATTAGTTGAGTTTGAAATTTTTGTCACTGCCTACATTATCGGAGGATCACTAGTCGCGTGTCAGATAGGATACGTTGTCGACAGGTGTCCTCGTAGACAATTTCAAACTCTTATATCGCAAATAATGCAAATAAATTTAATATTTTAAAGAATTTGAAAATCTTTCTGTGGAAAAAATGACGCTTTCAACTGCGCTGGGATTCGAGCCCAGGTCTTTCGATTGCCGGTCGACTGCTCTGACCACTGAGCTACACAGGCGTCCGACATCCCTTTCTCCACAGGAAGATCTCCTTATATCGCCTAGTGGCTCAGCCTTGCGGCTGTAAATGATTTCAAATTAATTAGTTGAGTTTGAAATTTTTGTCACGAAAGATTTTCAAATTCTTTAAAATATTAAATTTATTTGCATTATTTGCGATATAAGAGTTTGAAATTGTCTACGAGGACACCTGTCGACAACGTATCCTATCTGACACGCGACTAGTGATCCTCCGATAATGTAGGCAGTGACAAAAATTTCAAACTCAACTAATTAATTTGAAATCATTTACAGCCGCAAGGCTGAGCCACTAGGCGATATAAGGAGATCTTCCTGTGGAGAAAGGGATGTCGGACGCCTGTGTAGCTCAGTGGTCAGAGCAGTCGACCGGCAATCGAAAGACCTGGGTTCGAATCCCAGCGCAGTCGAAAGCGTCATTTTTTCCACAGAAACATTTTCAAATTCTTTAAAATATTAATAATAACAACAACTAATGTTATTTATATCAAATAAATCTTTTGTTGCATTCAAAAAAAGCCTTTTAAACAAATTATGTTCTTTCCTTCAATCAAATATTTTTTCTGGTTGTGCAAACTTTTTATGTATTTTGATATGAAACTTGAGGTAAAATCCAGATTCTATATACACTGAGAAAAATATATGGTTAATCGAACCGAAATTTCGTTACATTAGTCAAAGATTTCCTTTATTGCACGGTTGACTAGATTTTTGGTTAATTCAATCAAAGAATGTGTTAGCTACCAAAGATAAGTTGTTTGAATCGAACAAACACCTTAGCTGATTCAACCAAATTTTAGTTAATTTAACCGAATTGTATTTGAATTAACGAAAGATCTTGGGTTGTTACCTAATTTAACCAAGTCATTTTGTTATATGAACCAAGATCTTTGGTGAATTCGACAAAATTTGTACACTGAGAAAAAAATGCTATTGAATCAAAAGCATGTATACTATTAGTTCATAAAAATATACTACAAAAACCAATAAATATATTGCTAATTCTATAGCAAATTGATTTGAATCCATGATATACATGCTTTTGGAAAGAAATGCTTTTGATTCAATAGCATTTTTTTCTCAGTGTATCAATCTACGAAAATATTTATTTGATTTAAACAAATCATATCTAAATAAACTATCTTGGATGCATGAAACAAATATTTTTGTGGAATCAAGCGATAATTCAGTAAACTGTATAACAAGAAAATTCTTTAGTCAATCCAACTAATTTTTTGTTGGATCAACCAAGTATTTTTCAGAGTGTGGATTATCGTGTGGAAATATTTCATGCCACCTTCAAATCCATATATTAATGTTAGTATTTTTTTAATTCTATTTAACGTAAGAAGCTATTTGCATATAAAATATATGGACTGAGATATAAAAACTCATAAAAATTAATGCATTCTAAAGTATCTATGAAACAAAATATCTGCAGATTTTTTTGATAACTCTCACATCATTAAAATTTAAAACAACATGATATATAAATTTAATGATCAAGAATACTTGGCTTGACTATTAACTTAACTTTGATATAATAGCGTGAAAATACTCTGAACATTAGTAAAATAAACGATTTTACATTTATATTGTGAACACCTATAAATTAGTCTATTTATTTATCTATTTAACAAATGTGATTTAGTAAAGGAAAGATGTTCACTGGTTTACTTCTGTTACAAATTATTAAGTACGGTGCATGTAATTAGACTCAATTCAACGGGAAACACCCAAATTCATTCTTTAAATCTGAAAAATTCAGTCAAACTCTACTGATTATCAGTTAAATATGACTGATTCAAATAGCTAAAAAGAAATTACTGTGAATCAATCAAATTTCACTGTTTACTTCAGTGAAAATTAACTGATTTAATAGTGAAAAATATTTTTCACTGGCGAATCCGTGAAAAGGCAAATGATTGGTTCAATCAGTGAAAATTTGACTGATTATGATTTATAGAGCAATTATCATTCTATCTTGCAGAATATTACATTTTAGGAAAAATTTGAGGAATGAAATTGAAAACTTTATCATATCAGTATTTTCCTTAATTAATAAATTATTTATGATCTTCGATCACCAGTTCGCTCTCACTTTTACAAATTTTCAATTTTAATGCATGATAAAGAGTGAGAGAATTATTTTCCGCAATGTTCTGTGTGTTTTTTTCATTTACACTAATTCCAATTTTTTTTAAATCGATTTTTCTTTGGAATTTTCTTAAAGTTTAAATTTTATGAATATCTTGAGCTAGAATGGATATCGAAATTCTCCAAATTAGCTAAATTAGAGAGATTCTACGGAGTGGGTCTTGCAGCAGAAGGTCGTCTATTTAAAAGAACTGCACCGCCCTATTCAGTTCTGATTTCTGAGAAAAAAATGCATAGGAAATTTTCAACAATTTTAGACGGACTTCAAACTAAGCAGATTTGAAAGAAATAGTTGGAAAATTATACTAAAACTAGAACATGAAAAATCTCTCGAATTTTACTAGATTTTATTCTCTAAAGAGCGCTGAATTTTAATGTTTGATATATTAATGAATACAAACAGCAAGTGGTAATAATAATAAGAATTATTGGAAAAATGGACTTTTCCTTTCGTGTTTCTTAGTTCAAATTTCAAATTATCTGAGGAAATTAAACATTTCCTGAATAAATCTTTCTTTTAACCCCTTGACTGCCGAATAAAAATTCTACTTTCTGGAACAAAAGTGCGTTTAGCAAAATGTTGTTGGTTTTTTATGAAACTTGGTGTCTTAAAGTTTTTCGAGCCGCTGAATTCAAATATGACATCAGAATTTTAAAATTTATGTGTAAAGAGTGTGATAATGTTTTCTTGTCTCCCGTATTTTGCTTCAAAAATTTTCACGATGAACCAAAAGATTAAAAAATTCTTTTTTTCCATTTAGGGATATTTTTTCAACTAAAGAAGAAAAACGTTCGAAGAGAGAATTCCTTTTTTGAGGGTTATTTATCTCAAAATTAAAAAATTTCAAAAGGTTAATCTAACCATATTTCCATAGCAACAACGAAATTTGAAAATAATTTTTATAAAAAAATATAAATGAGATAAAATTTCAAATTCTTTAAAAATTAAAAAATTTTAAATATTATAAAAAATGAAATGATATATAAAAAACTGTCTTGGTTTTTAAATTTTGATCAAGCATATTGGATCCACCATTTCCAATTTTTGAAATCTAATATTATACTCGGATTTAGCGACTGAAAAACCTTGCGATACCAAGTTTTAAAAAAATGAGATATTTTTAACAATTTTATTACGCAATATTGAATCCGCTTTTCGAATTGTGAAATTCTGATGTTATTTTGGGATTCAACAACCTAAAGAACCCAGAGGTAAAAATTTTTATCAAAATCAAAATAATATAAATCCTTTTTTTTTACGATTCGCATATAACCGTCAATGGCATTTTTGGTCGCCTTTTTTTTACCACCAGCGAAGTCAGTACAGTTTTCCATAAATCTGCAATTTGTATTAAAAAAAATAGACATGTTTTTTAATTTAAAGTCCATTTAAAAGTTGCGATAAACGATTTAATCTTTTACAGATGTTTCACATTTTTTGTTAAAAAAAAAAATACTTTTGCTTGAGTTCTAAATTAAAATATACAAGACGTGCAAATATCTACTTTTTCATGCAATTGTAAATTTCTAAAAAAATATGATTCTACCAAGAAAATCAAGTGACAATTTCACTGTTCAAACAAATTTTTTATAATGACCTAACATTAGTTGACATAAAAATGTCATTCTTGAAATTTGTAGATTTCTCTTCTTAAGCAAAAATCTTATACCCAGAAAAAAGTTTCTTTGATTTAAAGAAATTTCTAGATTTTTTTTTCTTTGAAACAAAGAAATGAATGTATACGCAATCGTATAGTAGATACGTAACGTGATTCACAGAAAGATTTTCTTTACTTCAAAGAAAATATTTTCTTCGTTCAAAGATAAAAAAATTAAATAAGTTAAAATTAAAATATCTATATTAAACGATCTCCAACTTCTCAAGAGTTATGAATTACGTATCAATTACACCCAGAAATATGTTTCTTTGATTCAGGCAACATTTTTTTGAATCAAACAAATTTGTGCAAGAAATTTCTTTATTATTTTTTTTCTTGGAATTAAAGAAATTAATGTATACGCAATCGTATAGTACATAAGTAATGTGACTCAGAGAAATATTTTCTTTAATTTAAAGAAAATATTTTCTTCGTTCAAAGATAAAAAAATTAAATAAGTTAAAATTGAAATAATTATAGATAGGACTTGTATCGACCCTTTGATGAATATTCGATATATGTGTAAATTGGCTTTAGGGTCCAGAAATGATGAAAACTCAGTTATTACATTCTTTCAAACGTTTCGACTCAGGTTGGAGTCCTCATCAGTGAGAATTTATTTCTATAAAAAATACAAAGGAGGAATCTTAAGAATTGAACGTGTGACGGATAAACATTGTAGTAAAAAAGTGATATAAGAATCGCAGGTGTGAAAATAAAATTGGGATAAGTAACTAAATTTGCAATACAGAAAAACTGTAACAAAACTGTACAAAAAAATTTTTTTCGTAAAATTGCTAAAAAGAACCTTAGAGACATTGTAATACAATGATATAAATGAATTATGCATGTGAACCTATAAAATTGGTCTAAAACTGAATTGTAATGAACTGTACAGAAAAAATATTTCTATAAGAATACAAATGAAGAAACTTGAACAATTTGAAACTGTGACCGATGACAAATATGTTAAGAATAATGTAAAAGGATTGCAAGTTTGAAATTAAAAAATTGGTCTAAATAACTAAATTTACTAAAAAAGTAAAGGCGTAAAGCCTTAATTTGAAAGAAATACTAACAAGAGAGACTTAAAAGTAACACGTGTGACAGATAACAATTTTGGTTAACCGATATGAATGAAATTGTACAAGTGAAACTATAAATGGTATAAACTAAATGTTAAAAATGTAAAATGTAAGAATAATGTAAAAATGTAAAAAACTTGTACAGAAAAATTTCTTGTAAAAAGACAGAGGAAGAAACTTAAAATCTTGAATGTGTGACCGATGAACATACTGTTAAAAAATGATGTAAAAAAGAATTACAAGTTTGACACTATAAAATTGGACTAAATAACTAAATTTTGGATACAGTAAAACTGTAACAAAAAACTGTACAAAAAAAATTTATTTTTTACTGTGAAATTATTAAAGAGAACCTAAAAGAATAGCACGTGTGGCGGATAACATTGTAATAAAATTATATGAGTGAATTTATACATGTGAACTATAAAATGGGTCTAAATTAAATGTAAATGAACTGTACAGAACAATTTTCTCTATAAAGGTACAAAAGAAGAACTTGAAACAATTTTAAACGTGTGACCGATGAGCATTCTGTTAAAATGATGTAAAAGAATTGCAAGTTTGAAATTATAAAATTGGTATAAATAACTAAAATAGCTAAAAAGTAGAACTGTGAACCTTAATTTGAAAAAATTACTAACAAGAGAGACTTAAAAGTAGCACGTGTAACAGATGACAATTTTTGGTAAAACCGATGTAAATGAATTGTAAAGTGAAAACTATAAAAATGGTCCAAAAAATTCGATTTGCATGAAAATATAAGGTACACAAAAATTTAATTCTGTAAAATTACTAAGGGGAGAAAAATTTAAAATTTTGAAAATATAACATGTGACGGATAAACATTGCGGGATAAAAAGTCAAAAAATGAGAGCTTATCACCAACAAAACACTGTAAACGAAACTGACCTGTTATTTTATTAAGAAGACATACAGCGATGATAAAAAAGATTAATCCAAATGAACATAAAATTCCTTTTTTCTTCCTTTTCTTTCGTCCCAAACAAAATAGATACATAATTTTGAAACAAATAACTCCTGACACTACGGGTTTTATTTGAAAACTGAGTTGCACTTGGAAACTGACTTGGAAAAGGCTTTGTAAAATGGAGTGGAGGGTTAGGTTTTTTTTTCCTTTGGAAAGTCTCGGTTCAATGAAAAGGAGAAAAAAATTATGGAAATATGTCCACAAGATGTCCAGAGAATGTGACAAAGGAGGGCTATGAAATTTGAGACGAGTCATAAGAGTCTGTGTATAACTGTTAGAAATTTTCACCAACAATCTCCCGAGACATGTGACCGGGGGGTTTTTTTAAAATTTTTTAAAAATTTTTTTGTTTGACAGTCTCAGTGTCGCAAGATTAAGGTGGAAAAAAAAATTGAGTTTTTAATGTACATACAAAGTGATGGATATTATGTTGCCCGTATGTGGAATTATAAGACTCTTAAACAGAAATTAAATAATTTTTAAATATCTAACTTGTCAAGAGTTATGAATTACGTATCAATTACACCCAGAAATATGTTTCTTTGATTCAGGCAACATTTCTTTGAATCAAACAAATTTGTGCAAGAAATTTCTTTATTATTTTTTTCTTGGAATTAAAGAAATTAATGTATACGCAATCGTATATTACATAAGTAATGTGACTCAGAAAAATATTTTCTCCGTTAAAGTTAATAAAATTTAATAAATAATTTCTTAAGTTTTTTCCAGTACAGTATTTGAATAAAAAAATATATTTTTTTAAATTAAATAAATAATGTTAAAAAAATATTATCTTCTATTTATAAAAGGCTAAAAACGTGATTTATTAAAATCAAACAAATTTCTATTTATTCTAAAATTGTTTTTACTTTGAAATGAAGTTAAAAAACGATTTCTTAAATTTAAATAAAACATTTTTCTGTGTGTAGATTTTCCTCGCTTAGTTTTCTACTCTGCAAATCTTTCTGAAAACACACAGAACGGGGAACACTTTGCCTTGTTTGCAAGCGGTTTCTCACGAAGCGTTTAATTACTAAGAGTTTTGCTTCTTTCTGTCGGACCGTAGATCAGGCGCTAACAACCTCGGTGCGTGTTTACATGAATGTCCCTGCGTTTTCTGAGCTGTGTAATCATTTACTTATTTTTGTTTACAATTTACCTGTAATTCGTCGTTGTTCTAACGCCACGCATTTTTAATCCAACAATCGTTGATGAGACTGAAAAATACAAATTTCACATGTTTTGACATTTAGCTTTATTTAATTAAAATATTGGTGAAGTTTTCCTGAGACCTCATTATTACAAAAAATAATGAATGCAAATTTTAATAAAACGAAAAATTTATAATTATAATATTCAAAAAAAGTATTTCTCATTACTCATTTATTCCTTATTTATTTTCTATTATTCCTTACAAACAAATGTTGAACATTCATTAATTACTTGTTTCAAATTTTTTATAGAATTTTTTTCCTTCTTACAATAAATACCTGCGATTTTCCAAAAATGATAATATTAAATATTGTTGATGTTCTTAGTTGGCACAATATTTAATATTAATATTAAGGGTCGATATCTTCACAACATCAGCGCATAAAATTTTTAAAAATAAATAAATTAATGTCAAATATTGCTATTTATTTGATGAATTATTGTTTCACATTTTTTTAATGATTTTAAGCGTTAGAAAATTTATTTTCGAAAATGGGATATGGCTATAAGTTGTCAGAAATCTTGTTTTCGGGAAAATAATTTTCATATGTTTAAAATTTTTCAATAAAATATAACTTTTTCTCTTTCATACAATATCATTAATAATAATAATATTGCAATTCTTGAATGTAATATTTAATTCTTATTTCCGAGACCTGTTTTCCGCGAGGTAACTACACTTACAAATTTTTAAAGACGTTTACAAAATTGATTAGGACGCAATAAACACATCAATTTTGATCATTTATTCAAAACGAGCTTTAGTGGATTTCTAGTTAAAACAACCGGAATTCTGGTGAGGCCATATGAGAAATTATTTCCTGGATAAAATAACTAGAATCCTGGCACGAAATAGGGAATTCTACTTAAAAAAGTGTCCAAAACTAAATTCGAATACGTATCACCACAAACTCAAATTCACCTCAACGTCAAAACAAAAGAATCATTCAAATTTAAATAATTTCAAATCTCTCTGTGGTTCGAACATTTTCGAATTCTTGAAATTTGAATTATATAAAAGTTTTGCAGAAATTGCGGATATTTTTGATAGTGTGCCTCAAATATTTCTAGTTGTTTTACTCTCTAAATATGAATTAGTCAAAATCTACTGATTATCAGTGAAATTTGACTGATTCAAAAAGCTAAAAAGGGGTTGCTGTAAATCAGACAAATTCCACTGATTGCTTCAGTGAAAATTAACTGATTTAACAGTGAAAATATTATTTCCACTGTTTCAATCAGTGATAATCAACTGATTAAACAGTGGAATATATTTTTTCACTGGTGAATCAGTGAAAAGGCAAATCACTGATTCAATCTGTGAAAATTTGACTGATTCAGATTTAGAGAGTAGCTAGACTTTTTTGAGTCTACAATTATGTATCAATGTTTGCTGGGTACTTCTTAAATAACAGATTCCGCATAACGAGGGAGTTTTAAAAACATATTCTTTTTTACTAGCGGTCTCATCAACTGATGAGAGACTCGTGATTTGCTGTCAAAACTTTCTCTGGGAGTTTAAGACACTCGTTATATCGTTAGCCACGGCTGATTATTCGAACGTGCTTACGCATAGTTTGCTCTCGAGGCTATTGTTCCTTTCTGCATAGGTTGTCCCAGTTTTTACGCTCTTTTCCTATTTCAAGTGCTCTTATAATCAGAAAGATTATTGTGTTCAAGGAACGGAAGTGTTTGCTTCAAAAGAGGACAATTGATTTACTAGTCGTATACTTGTTATAAAGAAGTTGCACTTATATGCTTGGAAAATAACTTAGGCAGCTTTTAAAAATTGTGTAAGCGTTAAGAATTAGATGCAGTTTATGGAAATGTTGATAATAAAAGTAAGTCACTGCAAGAAAAAAGACTTAATTTTATGACTAACTTACACTCAGAAAAAAAATTTAATTGAATCAAAGAAAATTATTTGTTTAAAAGACTTTGTTTGATTTGAAAAAATGATTTATTTGAATTAAATAAAATTTGTTTAATTCGAACAAACTTTCTTTGAACCAAATAAAAATTTGTTTAAATCAAATAGATTTCAGCCTTGAATCGAACTAGTTATATTTTTGATCATATACAAATACAACAATTTGTTTGTTTTTGATGAATATTTATTTGATGTAAAGAAATATATATTTTTGCCAAGGATATTTTGTCTCAATTAAATAAATTTTATTCAATTTGAATAAACCTTTTGTTTGAATCAGAAAAATCCTTCCAAACAATTTTTTTTCTTTCATTCAATAAATTTTTTTTTTTTTAGTGCACTTTTATTTCAAATTAATTAGTTGAGTTTGAAATTGTTGTCACTTTAAGTACACTGAGAAAAAAGTGCTATTGAATCAATAGCATTTATGTCAAAATCATCTATATCATAGATTTAAAACAATATTCTATGCTCAGAAAAAAGATTTTTATTTAATCAAAGAAAGTCTTCCAAATAAATATTTTTCTTTGATTCAAACACAACATTTATTTGACTTAAATATCATCTGATTAATTTAAACAAAATATTTTCAGATCAAATAAATAAATCGAATAAATTTTTCTTCCATACAAACAAATTATGGCATTCGTATATGATCAAAGATATAATTCGTTTGATTTAAAGCAGAAATTTATTTGATTTGAAAAAAATTTTATTTGGTTGAAAAATACTTTGTTTGAATCCAACAAATTTTATTTGGTTCAAATAAATCATTTTTTTGAATCAAAGAAAGTCTTTCAAGCAAATAATTTTCTTTAATTCAATCAAATCTTTTTTCTGAGTGTATAGAATTGGTAACATATTTATTGGTTCTTGTAGTATATTTTTATGAATTTATAGTAAACATGTTTTTGGCAGAAATGTTATAGATTCAATAGCATTTTATTCAGTGTATAAATATTAAATTTAGATATTCAAATAAGTCGTTGTATTTACATAAATTATTTTAAAAATTTTCTACATAAATATCATTGATTATCATAAGCGGTAAACATTTATAAAAAAAAGGAATTGCGTAATAGTGATTCTTTTGAATATGCGACTGATCTATTGAATTCCTGATCTTGATAATACGCATTTAATATTTTCTCACACTGAAGTTTGTAGTGGGAACCTTCTAATTTTCAGAGAATACACTTTTGTAAATATTTACTGCTTTATTTGCCTCAGAATCCTAATCGCTAAAGGGCCAGGCGGAGAGGATACTGATTCATGATCCTTTGCCAGGATTTAGCAGACTTCCGTGTCCCAGGTGAATATCGTCTTGATAATTAATCTTCCTGAGGTTCTGACACGCACAAGTGTCAGGTAAACGAAAGGAAAACAGGCTCTGTGAAAACTAAGGTACAAAACTACAAAACAGATTTCATATTTTTCGAAGCAGGATTACCAATTTTGATTACGCTTTATATTTTCTTAGTAAATGTCAAAATCGAATTGGAACAGAAGTTCCCAGTCAAAATATTTATTAACTTTAATATTTTTACGTTTTTCTACTGAACTATATTTTTTAAAGAATGTATTTAAAATGCTATAATTTAAAAGTATATTCAAATAAAATAACAAAAATAAAATATTGTGCCGTTTACTATATATATTGCAGAAGGTACAATAGAGATGGTGATCCCCATAATATTTGTGTACGGGTCACTATTTGTAATACACTATACACTGAGAAAAAATGCTATTGAATCAAAAGCATGTATACTATGAATTCATAAAAATATACTACAAGAACCAATAAATATGTTACTAATTCTATAGCATATTGATTTGAATCCGTGATATACATGCTTTTGGAACGAAATGCTATTGATTCAATAGCATTTGTTTCTCAGTATAGGTATAATAATATAGATGGTAACCTATACAATACTTTATTTTACAAGTAGGGAAAAGCATCTTTTGATAGTAGACCTAGAAAAAAAATTTACTCGATCTAATCAAACCATTTTGTTGAATAAACCAAGATATTTGGTTGTCAAATGAAATTTGGTTGAATCTAATAAAATATTTGTTTGATTCAACCAAATCGTATCAAAGCAAACCATCTTTGGTCACGTAAGACAAATTTATTGGTTGAATAAACCAAAAATTTGGTCAGCGGTATAATAACAAAATTCTTTGGTTGGCCCAACTTAATTTTACTTGGATTAACTAAATATTTTTCTGAGTGTAAATTATTAGACGCTTTTCTCTTTGTCTGGTATTTTAAACATTTTGGCAGATTTTTTAACCTCGTAAACTAAAGAATATTTTTATGTCTGTAAGTTATAATAAATTCTGTATGATCTGCATCTACAAAATTACCAGACTTTATTTAACTTGGTTACCGTATTCCAAAACTCTGGAAATCTTTTCGACTTCAGAGAGAGTCGTTTTGCCGTGTGACAGGTAGAAAGTGTCTGCTGCTGGCACAAGGCAATAAGTGTTCGTCAGGGTGGTCTGTATCTTGTGTCTGTCCTGTCAGCCCTTCTCCAGGTGTTTTTCAAATTGAACTTAGAAACATTCTCGCGTCATAATATTTTCAATTACTTATAGAATATTCATAAAATAGGAGTTGTATCGACCCTCAAATAATAAATTTTATACGATATTCTTCTTAATAATTAGCTTTAAGGTCCAGAAATAATAACTCAGAAGGTTACATATTTCCAAACATTCCGACTCTGCTCGGAACCCTCATCAGTGATTTTTATTTCCAAAATATCAAAAACAATAAATAAAATATTGCACATATGAGCCCTATTTTGGAGTAAACTTTGGTAATGTGAAAAAAATTTGAAAAATCGTGAGAAAATTTACATAAAATTGTACAGAAAAACATCAACAAAACACCTAAAATTTCCTGAGGAATAACAATAAAATTCTAGCACATAACTTTGAGATATAACTTCATGTCATCTTTGAATTTATATAAATCAAACAAAATTTTGTTGAATCGACTGGAATATTTATTTGATTCAACCAAATCATATCCAAATAAACCATCTTTAGCACTAAGTGAAAATTCGTTCAACCCTATAGTAAGCAAATTCTTTCGTTGATCCAATTAAATTTTGGTTTGATTTAACCAAATATTTAGCCTCGTGTTCTTGACATTTTTATAAAAAACAAGGTATATCTTTGCTTCATAATCAAACCAAAATTGATTTCGATCAACGAAAGAATTCTCTTACTATGCGTTTGAACAAATTTTCAGTTCATGCAACTAAAGATCGTTTATTTGGATATGATTCGGTTTAATCATATCCAATCAAATCATCTTTGGTTTCATCAAATCAAAATATTTTTCTCACTCTTGTATTAATGACTACTAGGCAAATCAAATTTAGTATTATTATACAATGCTATTTCCATGATAGATCAATAAACTTAGTATTTGTTGAATCGAGTAATTCATCGTCATTAAAAGATGCAACCCTGCTCCCGCGATACTCCTTACATATTATCTTCATGATACATATATACATAAATCCAAGTAGAAAATCAGTATGTACAGACAACTAAAGTGTATGGCTCCTCTTCTTTCTTGCTTTACTGTTGGCAATCGCTCATTTGAGATCATGGTATATCACGCTTCATATAGAATAGCCACAGCGGGTTAAATTATTGACCCTTCGATGCTCAAAGTCGAGTATCATTGCTGACCGGAAGATAGACAATTCCATCGCCGTTGCCAGCAATGATGAATCCAATCATAATTTAGTTACATCTTATTAGACTCCTGCCGCGCTGGCTCACCGTGAGACCGCCTGGTAACATCCTTAATCCACGAAATGCATATCTCGGAGAACTGCTACCCCTTTACTCCCTTATACCCCCCCCCCCCCCCCCAAGTACCCCACCCTCAACCACTTCCTTTCCTCTTGAATCAAGATCTCGCTCTTACCTTTCGAGAAAATCAATCCTTCATTTCTAGTTCTTCTTGGAATGATGAAACATTACAAATTTCAAGTTATAGGACTGAAATAGACTTGAAAATCAAGTCGAAAAAAGCATCTTTGAATTGATTCGTACAACACTGAGAAAGTAGTTTCTTTGAGTCAAAGAAACATTTTTCAGATATACGGCCAAAGAAAAAATTTCTTTGAGCCAAAGAAATAGATTTGTTTACATTAAAGAAAATGTTTTTGAATCAACCAAATTTTCTTTAATTCAACAAAATTTCTGGGTGAATTCATTTTAATTCTATTTCAATTTCAATTCATTTATTTCATAGAAATATTTGGTCTATGATTATAAAGTTGAAGGAAAAGAACATCCAGAAAAAAATGTATTTCATCTATGTAAACGATTTTGTTAAATGAACCAAGATCATTGGTTGAACGAAATAAAAATTGGTTGAGTAAAAAAAAATTAGTTGAATCAACTAATATTCGTATAGAAGGCAAATTCTTTGGTTGATCGAAATAAATTTTCATTAAATTAGCCAAATATTTTTCCTAATGATCGCTTACTGCTATGTTCTTAATATTCCAGAATTAATAACTTCATTCTACTAATTTAGATATTAACTTATAAGTATAATTACTAGAGAAAGTATTTTCCATGCTTGATGATTAAAGGAAACGAATTACTAAAATTTTACTCATTTATATAGAGTATAAACAGTTCACTGCACAGTAGTTTCAATATGCGAGGAATTCTGTCTGGTTGGACCAAATTCAGGTATAGAAGTTTTTTTCTTCTTTTATTCTCAGAGACTGTAGCCTCGTTTGAAGAAAAAACTGTGTGACTCAGCAATTTAGTAAAACGCGCATAAACGTTCGTTTTGTTGGCCGAATTAGCCCAGTCGACGGGTCGTGACTTTTGGGAAGTTCTCTTCTTGGGCTTTATTCTTTTCTAGGCCTAAATCACATCCAGTCATTCCCTGCGGAGGGCCTTTGCTTACGAGCCCTCGTCTAGGGTTGAGAGGGTGATTTTTGCATGTCACGTGTACAAACGGGCGGGTTCTCAATACACGTCGTTAGTCTCTCGTTGTACGGGGATGAATCGAACTCACGTAACGATACGCCCAAGATCTTGCTCTTGATCCAGGCCACCTTGATATTCCAGGGATACAAATACCAGTCGCAGTTCAAATTCACCCCTAATTTAGGATGACTCGAATAGACCTAGAAACTAGGAATCTGAGAACACCAAAGTCGCTGACAACCTATTTATCTTCGACTTACTGATCCACGGTTAATCCTTCTAGAAGAAAAAAAGATTTTGATACCATCTTTCAACGCCTTGAAACATATAGTAAACTCGAAAAAATATTTGGTTGATTCGAAGAAAATTTAGTTGAATCAACCAAAGAATTTTCTTGTTATGAGGTTGGCCAAAATTTTGATTGATTTAACTAAAATTGAGCAAAATGATTTTATTAGATCAAGTAAACTTTTCTTTTGATATGGTGTTCTATTGGCTAGTAGGTCAATAATATGGCTCTAGAATCAGAAAAACATTTGGTTTATTTAACCAAAATTTAGTTAGATCAACCAAGGAATTTACTCAGAGGAAAGTTGGGTTGATTTAACAAAAATTTCGTTGCATCACCTGGATAAATAAATTTATATGCAGGCAACAAATTTTTGGTTGATCCAACCAAAATTTAGTTAGATGAATCAAGGAATTAACTCACAGTAATGTTTGATTGATCCAACAAAATTTTTGGTCGATTTAAACTGAATTTTTGGTTGATTCAATCATAGAATTTGTTTCACGTTACTAAGTATAACTTGTTTTAGTATAATACGATTTCGTTATATCAAACAAATAATAAAGTTGATTCAACCAAATTTTAATGGACTGAACGGAAGGTCTCGATTTATTTAACAAATTGGTTTTGTTAAATTCAGTAAATTATTTTCTGGGTCTGGTTCTTTATTGTTTAGTGGGTCGTTAATATGACTGCATTCAAAAAAAAATTTGGTTTATCCAAGCAAAATTTAGTTAGATCAACCAAGGAATTCACTCAAAGAAAAGTTGGGTTGATTCAACAAAAATTTCGTTGCATCACCTGGATAAATACATTTATATAAAGTCAACCAACGATTTGGTTAATTAAACTAAATTTTTGGTTAATCCAACCAAAATTTAGTTAGATGAACCAAGGAATTCACTCACAGTAATTTTTGATTGATTCAACAAAATTTTCGTAGCATAGCCTTAATAAATGCAGTAATATACAGTCAATCAACATTTTGGCCGATTGAAACTGAATTTTTGGTTAATTCATCCAAAGAATTTGTTTTACGTTGCCAAATATGATTTGCTTTTTTTTCTTTCTAATAATTGAAATTCTAATAATTGAAATTCAGAAAGAAATCGAATCTTGTTCTGATTTTTGAACTCGCCTGTACCCCATAATAAATAACATTCTCGTTTTTCACGCCTATTTCTGACAATCCTGGACAAAAATAAGGACAACAGGTAGTAAGGATCACGGGGGGTGGCACCCTTTCTGCTTTTTAACATTTTTACAACTTGACCCATATTTTTTACCGTTGGGGGAACAAGGGTAATCTGGAGAAAACTTTCCTCCTGCCCCCATAAAAATGCATGAACCGTACGATTTTCATTTTCAAGGGAAAGGTTCATGACAAGTTTACTGAAAGAAATGAAAGAAAAAGAGAGAAAATGAGAGAAAAAGGTACTCTGCTCTTTATAAAGGTATATCGTTGCTAAAAATATAAAGCACCGTTAGACCTTAAAAGATCTCGAGAAATTTTTATGCCCCTCCACTAATAAGACCGATGGGTCTTACTTTGCCCGAAATTTTTCCTTTTATGACCCCCTATACCGTACAATCAATTCGCAAACCAATCTTGTCCGCAAATATAATCCACATTTTTACTAATCGTAAAGAAGAAATTCTTACGCGTGCAAAAAATCCAAAGCCATTTTCGGTTTATTATAATTGCCACCATGATATTTTCAATGTCGTTTGACTATATGAGGCTTTCTCTTGAAAAAAAAAGTAACATCACCAAAAAAAAATTTGAACTCGTAATTTTTTTTACGTGATATTAAAAGTATTTCTAACAAAATAGCGTTTGAAGTGTTTTTTATTTTAATTTTTTGATTATTTTCCAACTGAAAATCTTCCTCATTATTGGCGGTATCGTTAAGTTATACATTAAATACATTGTATAAATACATAGTTTTCATAAAAAAATGTAATGAAACACAAAATTCGCAGATGATTTATTTTGAAATTCGTGAACAGGTGAAAACGTGATGGACACTACTGTCATTTTGGCGCACCTTAAAATGAACGTCTTCGATTTCAAAAGATAAAATTAACATTTTTCCAGAACCAAATAAAGAAATAAACATCACTTAACTGTTTTGATATTCAAATTAAATAGCTTCAACACTTTTTACATCTTCTTGATATATGTTTGAAAATGTGAAATTAGAATAATGGAATCAAATTTTTTTTTTTAGTAAAAAAAATTAACCTATTTGAAATTTTAGCATATTTATTTTCATTTGCATTAGGATTAATTATCTATTTGGGAAATTTGAAGAGGAGCCTAGCCAAGAAAATGGGAAAAGAGTGTTGCTACCTCCGGAAATGTAAAATATACTTGTATTGACAACCTTTGCAAACGATAAAACGTCCAAAAAAATAATTTTATTTTTCTCCCTTCTGGAGTGCATTCACGTGAATGTGCCCTCTGTCAATAAATATTACAGAAATACCAGTCGAATTAAAATTTCAGAGAATTTTTTATTCTGTAAATTATTATTATTTTTTCATCGAGAAATCTATTATGTTTACAAATAAGCGTCAAATTTTTTCTCCTTAAAATATAAATACTGCACTTCGAAAAAATTGCTTGTTCATTGAACAAAATCGTTTTGTTGAATTCACAGAATATTTAATCGACTTTACAACATTTTTGGTTAAATCTAATAAATACTTAAAATTTTTTAAAAATAAGTATAGATTATTTGGTTGGATCAATCAATTTTTCTGGTTCAATAAACCAAACTTTGTTAGTTCAATGAAATAATTTTGTTGAATCGAAAAATTGTTTTTCTGATTGTATGAATTAAAAATTTCACACGTTTTGCAGTTAAGTAAAACCAGGAAGCCTTGTTAACAAGAGTATTTACTTGAAGCCTCTCGAATCTACCATATCTTCAATCATCTTTATAAATAGCTATCTTTTACTAATCATTAAAGGATTTTCTATTTATACACGGAGAAACTCAAGTTTACAATTTTTGCTACACTATGTTTCAATTTAAGGAAAAAGGTATCATAGTGAGAATTTTTCACAGTGAAATACTGAATTTTAGATGAACTATATTATAATTTACTATAGATTGTATCGAACTTTACTATAACCTATACTAAAGTTTCATATATTTTTTTGAATCTTTAGTATTTTGACTGCAAAAAATTTCCAGTTAGTTAGGGATAATTACCATTGCACTTCGATTTTCCCTAGATTCCTAATACTTTTCAGAATTTCCATGATAAAAAAAAAATATTGTTATACGAAGTTCCTTCGTGTATAATTAATTGAACAGAGACACTTGTTTTTGACAACAAATTATTTAAAATTTTTTCCCAGCACGTCTAGTGAAAATTGTACTTTCACTATCTGTTTTGAGACGGGAAAATGGCAATTTTCCCCACGAGTGGGAAAAATAGCGGCAATTATGAAATCAGCCTTTTTCCCACCTCAAAACAGTCGGTGAAAGTACAATTTTCACAAGACGTGTTGGAAAATAGCTATTTTTTCTCCATGAGTGAAACACGTTACTTTTCCCAGCACGTCTAGTGACAATTGTACTTTCACTATCTGTTTTGAGACGGGAAAATGGCAATTTTCCCCACGAGTGGGAAAAATAGCGAAAATTATGAAATCAGCCATTTTCCCACCTCAAAACAGACGGTGAAAGTACAATTTTCACAAGACGTGTTGGAAAATAGCTATTTTTTCTCCATGAGTGAAACATGATACTTTTCCCAACACGTCTAGTGAAAATTGTGCTTTCACCATCTGCTTTGAGAGGGAAAAATGTATATTTTCCCCACGTGTGTGGAAAATAGCAACTGTTGTGAAATCAGCCATTTTCCCACCTCAAAACAGCCGGTGAAAGTACAATTTTCTCTAGGCGTGTTGGAAAAATGATTTTTTTTTCAATATACGCCCTTTATAATTTCTTTAAATAAAAAAAAGAAACTGATCCTATGCTTAAACAACAGGAATTCAAAAAAAATCCTAATAGTAACAACATTAAATAATTTTAATGAAACTACCATTCAATGTGAAAAAGCTTTAAAAAATGGGGTTTTTATTTTCCTTCCAATAATTCTATAATAAATTCGAAAGAATGTAAGATCTCTGAATCTAGATTATAAATAGAATATAGCATAGCATAACTTTATGACCATCTTTCGTTTCATTCGGTTCAGGTAGAAAAAGGCACAGTAAAGTAAAAAACTAGTTCTCTTTTTTATTTTCAAAAATACTGAAGGATACAAAATAATAAAACTATTAAAAAAACTTAAGCAAACACTACCCTCTACTTTTTATTACACTTTTTACTCTCCTCCAGACTTTTCGTTTTATTGTTCGTTTATGATTATTGCTTTTTCCTTCTTCCTTTATTATCACTTGAAGGCTGGAGCTGAAATCACTGACCAGTCATAAAATTATTACCAATACTGTTGATTTGTAGACAGTGGTGAACAATGGCTTATGAACAGGTCGTAATCGATTTGATTGTTGCAAGGGACCAGCCTTGATGTCCTACCGATGAACGTTACCTGAAACCACGTCACAAGTTTTTTATTATTATTAAGGTTATTGCACATAACAAGTGCCCAAGTAGTCTAAGAATTTGCACAAACTCATTCTATGATCCCAAAACGGAGGCAGGATCATTAACAAATATAGTTAAACCATATAAATATATTTTTTGCTTTACGCTCCAGGTTATTTATAATATGACATCCCTAAACCACTATGTCCCTTCTGTAATTCACTTGAAAGTCTTTTTTTGAAGGCCACATAAAAAAAAAAATAATAGAACGAAGGAATAAAATCTTGTTTTAGTTGGGAGGGAAATAAAGTAAAAATTAAATAATCTTAACCTTCCTTGGTCCCCAATAAAAGTTTTTTAATATCGATACAAAAAGCAGCGCATAAAATTATTACACTCTCTAAATCTGAATCAGTCAAATTTTCACTGATTGAATTAGTGATTTGCCTTTTCACTGATTCATCATTAAAAAATACTTTTCACTGTTAAATCAGTTAATTTTCACTGAAATAATCAGTGAAATTTGACTGATTTACAGTAATCTCTTTTTAGCTATTTGAATCAGTCAAATTTCACTGATAATCAGTAGATTTTGACTGATCAAAATTTAAAGAGCACGGAAAAAAATCTGTTACATTCACTAAATCCATGATTTAAAATAGTGAGAGCATAAAATGTCTGTAAATTTAGCAGATGTTTTAGTACAATTCACCGCTTTTTTTGTAGTGAATTTTGCTAGAATACCTTTAAAATTTAGAGAAATTTTATGCTATCACTATTTTAAGTTATAAATGTGTCAGATATTTTTTTCTGTCTTTTTTAAATATCTTTGGCGGTTTAGAACCCAAAAAATATCCACTTGATCTAACCAAACCATTTTTAAAAACGAACCTACATTTTTGGTTGAGTTGAACAAAGTTTCGTTAAATCAACCAAAAGGTGATCGGATCAATTGAAGTATTTATTCGATTTAACCAAATCGTATCCAAGGAAACGATTTTTGAATGCACGGAACAATTTCTTTGGTTGATCCAACTAAAATTCTTTACAACTCGACCGCATCTAGTTTTTACGAATAACTTTTTTAATAACTTAGGTCATAAAAAGTTTTATTTTTGAATAACAGTTTTTAAAAAGAAACTATAACCAGCAGTAATTTTATTATATTCAAAACCGGGATACCATAAAGTTGTAGAAAATCTTTCTTCCGACAAAATATAATTTCATTCATTAAAATCTAGTCAATTTTCAAAAATAGGTGTTTATCGCTATTAATAAAAGTTCAGTCAAGAATGAAATGTTTTAAATAAACAATCTCTGTGTGTTGAAATTTGCATATGAAAAGTTATCTTTATTCAAACAATATCATTAATTAAAAGTAATGTAAGTTGTATTGACCCTCAGTTTTAATAAAATGGTACGTTGTTGGAAAAATTGGCTTTTGGGTCCAAAAATGATTAAGTCGATTTAATCAGACATTTTGGCTCAGATTAAAGCCCTCATCAGTGATATTTATTAAAATCTAAAAGATACAAGAATTGGTGGCACTAATTTCATATTTTTAGGAATAACAATAGCACTTAAAAATATAATACAAAAAGCGAGTACTTGACATGTTAAATTAAATTTATAAGTGAAATGACAGATTTGGATATTCGACTAGAACAAAAGGTGTACTTATATTGATCTTTTTGGTGTGAAGCTGTATTAAAAAACTTTGATCTGACCCATTAAGACGCTTTAAATAATTTTGCTACATTTCTCAAAGTAGTTTACAAGGAATCCTTGAAAAATCATAAATTATATACTTCAGTTTAAACCCGAATCTACTGATAAATTCTTTGCTGCGTAACTAAATGGAAAGAGCTTGATTTAGACCATAAAGGCTATTTTTGAACTATTTTCTCTACAAAATTATTTTAAAACTATTTTGAAATTTGTATAAATATTTTTGTATGTCCTATCTGTATCTGTATCTACAAATAAATTTTTTTGCGCTAAGCTAAATTGGTAGAGCTTGATTTAGACCATTAAGGCTATTTTTGAACTATATTGTTAAAAAAACTATTCTAAAACTATTTTGAAACATGTATTTATATATTTTTAAATTTCCCATCCGTATTTGTATCTACAAATAAATTCTTTGGTGCGTAACTGAATTGAAAGAGCTTGATTTAGACCATAAGGGCTATTTTTGAACTATTTTACCTAGAAACTATTTTAAAACTATTTTGAAACATGTATATATATTTTTGTATATCCTATCCGTATTTGTATCTACAAATAAATTCTTTGGTGCGTCACTGAATTGAAAGAGCTTGATTGAGGCCATTAGAACCTTTTTTAACTATTATCCTTTTAAACTATTTTAAAACTATTCTTAAGTATTTACATATATTTTTGTATGTCCCATCCGTATTTGTATCTACAAATAAATTCTTTGGTGCGTAACTGAATTGAAACAGCTTGATTTAGACAATAAGGGCTATTTTTGAACTATTTTACCTAGAAACTATTTTAAAACTATTTTGAAACATGTATATATATTTTTGTATATCCTATCCGTATTTGTATCTACAAATAAATTCTTTGGTGCGTCACTGAATTGAAAAAGCTTGATTGAGGCCATTAGACCCTTTTTTAACTATTGTCCTTTTAAACTATTTTAAAACTATTCTTAAGTATGTACATATATTTTTGTATATCCTATCTGTACCTATATCTACAAATAAATTTTCTTGCTCGAAGCTAACTTGGTAGAGCTTGATTTAGACCATAAAGGCTATTTTTGAACTATTTTACCTAGAAACTATTTTAAAACTATTTTGAAACATGTATATATATTTTTGTATATCCTATCCGTATTTGTATCTACAAATATATTCTTTGGTGCGTCACTGAATTAAAAGACCTTGATTGATGCCATTAGACCTTTTTTGAACTATTTTCCTTTAAAACTATTCTAAAACTATTTTTAAGTATGTACATATATTTTTGTGTATCCTATCTGTACCTGTATCTACAAATAAATTTTTTGGTACACCGAAATTTAGCCTTGACGGTGTCGTTTTGCGTGTGGAAAGATGATTTTCCTGCACTAGTGCGCTAACACTTGGAGTGTGCGGAAAGTAAACTTTCCGCACGCAAAACAACACCGACTTGGCTAACTTTCGGTATACAGTGAACAAAAAATATCGTTCGTATCACGTGCGGAACGTTTTTTTAAGTGCGAGCGATTCCCGACTCGCTCTTGCGTTAAAATACGCCTTTCTGCACTTGATACGAAATTACATTAACTAAGAAATCAGTTAGAACCAACTAATTTATAGTTAGGATTCAATCAATGAATAAAGGTAGTTAAAAAACGACTAATTCAAATAATCTAAGAATATATAGCAGTAGGATGAAAAATTAATCTTTCTAGCTCAAGAAGGGATGATCCTTGGTTAAAAATGCGGTATGTGAGAGATCCGTCTTGTGTCCTTATATGGCACTAACAATTCATTTTCAAAATGAAGTTCCATTTTGTGCGATTAATCAGACGTATTTATCAATCGAAATGGCGAAGAGGTCATCTCGAATGTATCGACAAATTTGAGCCCCGTCAACGAAAAGAAAAAAAGGATGCGTTGAATTCTTAGAGCAATCAGACCTGCAGGATGTATCGCGTGTCTTGGGTACCAAGATCGGGTCGTTAGGGTCGGGTATCGGTATCTGAAATCGACAAACGACGTTTCTCGTCTTGCTCATCAAGAAGCGACAGGATATTCTTACTGTTGCTGCGTCATGCGAGTACAGACACCGGGCGTATGCTCAGGATGTAACCTATCCTTTTATTGTTTCCAGCTTTTTAAATTATTTCTAACTTTATAGTATGAAGTGACAAAAGAAATTTACTCAAAATTAAAATATTAAGGCCATGGACCAGCCTGGTCAGGTGACTAGATTCCTACTTTACCGGCATTTCAGTTTACGTAACCCCATTTCTATAAATGTTAAGACAGGTGACTGAAAATTTTTAGAATTAAATAAAATACATTATCATAAGTCTGTCTGGCCATAAATGTTACTAATTATGAGGAAAAATTTATTATACATTTTTTTTTATCATTATAAACATTAATGACCAGAGAGACTTGACTTGGTGCATTTCATTTACTCTTATAAATTTTCAACTTGTTATTTCATTTTTTACAGAAATGGGGTTATATAAAATGAAAAAAGCTGGTAAGGTAGGAATCTTGTCACGTGATCTGGTTGGACCATGGCCTTAAGGGGGTCTCCTTATCCAGAACTTTCGAAAAATCAGTTAATTTTCACTGACCGAATTAGTGAAAGATATTTTTCACTGGTGAATCAGTTAATTTTCGTTGAAGTAATCAGTGAAATTTGACTGATTCACTGTAACCTCATTTTAGCTGTTTGAATCAGTCTAATTTGACTGATAATCAGTAGATTTTTACTAATTTAGAATTAGAGAGTAGGCGGGAGTAAAAAGTTCAAATTTTTGAATCAATTGAGATTGTAATGAGCAAATGAAATTTCATTAAAAAATAAACAAGCCGAATAATTAATGTAGATAAATTAACGTATGTAATAAAAATTAAATTAAAGAAATATTTAAGGAACAAATTTCGTGCTTGCTTGAAAATTGGGGTAAAGGTAGGTTATAAAAATTTACACTCAATACATCTTTTTAAAAAATAAAATTTTTAAACATTCAAGATGTTGTATATCATTTCTTAAGTTCATTCCTGAAGCAGCATGCATACAAATTTTCTTATTTTTTTAATCAAGATTATTTCCAAGGTTTTTTCAAGTTATTCTTAGTGCGAAGTTTAAACCTAGGTAAACATTCTTTAATTTATTGTTGGTCAGGTTTCTGAATATAAGATGCAAACTGGTCAGAATGTAATGAAGTCACCTGATAAGTAACATAATATAATCTAATAATTCTAGTTACAAATTAAAGTACCTACAAATTTCAAACACTCAAATCTCCTTTACTTACAAATATGTCAAAAAGATATCCTCCCTGATTACTGATACTTGGTTCAATTAATGAGTTTCATCACTTTTGCATTTTCAAAAAATAATTTTTTTTTTATGGCATAAAAAGGTCCTTTAGGGTCTTAAGAACGATGCTTACCATTTTTGCAAAAATGAATATTTTTTCATGATCTTGGGTACTTCACTGGGCAATCTTATAAACATTAGGAAAAAATTTGTTTATGTTCCAGGTGCAAATCTCAATTTTTTGAATTTCTTGCCGCGGACGACCTCCGAAAAAAATTTTTTTTTGGACACGGCAATTCTCAGCCGCCATTTTATATTTCTTAACAAACAAATTTTGTTATAAAGTTAATATATTAGTTAGTAAACTCTATAAATTTTAATTTCTTTAGGATTTGTTATCTGCCTGAAAATAAGTCATAAAAATGACACTATTTTTGGAGGTTCAAAGGTGATGAAACTCCTTAAGCTCTCGAAAAGATGAACAATTTTGTTATTATTAGATGGAGAAAAATGGATATTCAGGATCAATATCTAGATATTTAACTATATGACAAGCATTTCAGATATTCAATTGACATATCTAGATTTTCAGCTACAATATCGGAGATATTTATATTAACCTATTTCAATATTTCAGATAGTAAAGCTGGATATTCAGATATTAGAGTTCAATATCTAGATATTAGAACAGAATATATAAGGTTCTTATTACATAGTTGAAAATCCATTTTTCTCCGTCTATACTTTCAAAACAGCAGACTTAGATCGATGCTAAAACTAATCTTCCAGCTACGTTGATTGGGCATTTCAATTACCCTGAAATCATTTCAGGGGAGAGGTCCACTTTTTCCCATCAGCTAATGCTAATTAAATGGGACTTTCGCATATCGTTTAGTACCATTATTTCATAAATAGATTTGTAATTAAAATAGGATTTTAAATATTGGGTCTTATTTGCCCATACAGTCCGCGCTCTCTTTAGGGCCACTCTCAATAGGACCTCTACCTCTAATCTGTACTCGACGCTTCCCCCACCATATGTACTGCTGAATTTAATTTCCGCCATTCTCAACAGGGCCGCGCGATTAATACACTAAGAGAATAATATATCAAATATACATAAAGTTGATTATGGCAAAATAAATGTAAATTAGAATGAAATTGTAATCATATTAACTATTAATAAATTTTTGAAAGTAAAAAATTATTCGTTTATTGAACAAGATCCTTTATTATTTAATAGTGCCAAAGTTTGGTCACTTAAATATTACATTTACGTAGATACACAAAACAATTTCGATTACAAATTATTAATGAGGTTCGGTTCGTCTCGCAGCAACGTTTCGAGCGGCCCTATTGAGGAAGGTAAAAAGTGATTCGAACGCGTTCGCTATGGTGAGTGGAGGGGGAAGGCGTTTTCTAAGAAAACACTTCCCCTAACGGCCCGAAGCGGCCCTAGAGAGAGCGTGGACTGTATAAAAAATAAACATTTGGCTGATTTCGAAGAAAAAAAATATAATTACTTATATAATTTAATTTTTATTTCAAAGAATTTTCATGCCTCTTTTATCGAAGTTTTTATTGAATTTTTTTATCGAGGTTCTTTTGTTTGTTTCTAAGTTAGTTTTTGAGTTTATATTTATGTACTTATACATTCAAGTCTTTTACCTTAGGTATTTCAAATACGATGTGCCACAATTCAGTTTTTATTCGAAAGAATTTTCATTTGTTTTTATCAAGTTTTTTTTCTATTGAAGGTTCAAAAAGTGTATTTTTTCATATTTTCATCATATTTTAAAAATAAAGATCACTGGCGAGGACTCCAATCAGAGTCAAAACGTTTGATTAAAACTACTGTTTTTTTATTTATAAGCCCCAAAATCAATCAGCCAACTGTGCAAATATTTTTATTGAGTTTCAATACTCTCTAAATTTGAATCAGTCAAAATGTACTCATTATGAGTGAAATTTGACTGATTCAAATAGCTAAAAAGCGGTTATTGTAAATCAGTCAAATTTCACTGATTATTTCAGTGAGAATTGACTGATTTAACAGTGAAAAATATTTTTACACTGATGAATCAGTGAAAAGGAAAATCACTGATTTAATCAGTGAAAATTTGACTGATTCAGATTTAGAGAGTATAATTCCACTTTTTAAAATATTTTGAATTCTTTAAAATATTAAATTCATTTGCATTATTTGCGATATAAGAGTTTGAAATTGTCTACGAGGACACTTGTCGACAACGTATCCTATCTGACACGCGACTAGTGATCCTCCGATAATGTAGGCAGTGACAAAAATTTCAAACTCAACTAATTAATTTGAAATGATTTTACAGCCGCAAGGCTGAGTCACTAGGCGATATAAGGAGATCTTCCTGTGGAGAAGGAGATGTCGGACGCCTGTGTAGCTCAGTGGTCAGAGCAGTCGACCGGCAATCGAAAGACCTGGGCTCGAATCCCAGCGCAGTCGAAAGCGTCATTTTTTCCACAGAAAGATTTTCAAATTCTTTAAAATATTATTTTATAAGTCCAAATTTAAATAATTTGAAATCTTTCTGTAGAAAAAAAGACGCTTTCAACTGCGCTGGGATTCGATCCCAGGTCTTTCGATTGCCCAAATTTCAAATTCAACTAATTAATTGGAAATGATTTTATAAGGATCTAGAAATATCCAGCTTTTATATGTTTTGAGAAAATGGCACCTAATCATATGCGAAACTGACATTTAATTAGCATTATTCGGAAAAAAGTGGACCTCTCCCCTTAAAAATCGCGTCGATAAACCAATGAACATTCCATATCCACGATTTTACCAGGTGAAAAATTCCCCCCCACCTTTTTTCTCTACTTAGCCGCAATCTTAACATATCCATCCTATTTTAGTGCCATAAGCGCATTTTCTCACGATTTTGACTTCAACTTCTCGATACGCAAAGGTAACTAAAGTTAAGTCACGGAAAAAATAATAAAAACATAAAAAAGTAAACACCAAGAAAAAGCCTTAGGAAGGATTAAGTCACTAAGCCATACATTCCGAAGAAAGGAATCAGTCCGGAATTCCGTCGCAAAATATGTTCTGAGCAAGCAGTCACCCTAGGATGATCTGCTTTCGTTTTTAATAGTCCTCATGATCCGTCAATCCAAGGGAAAAAAGGACGAAATCCTCAAAAGCGAACGACTTTTTCCCGCGTGGGTGCACCATCCTCATGATAGTGTTAGTTATATATATACACACACACATAAGTTTTTGGTACCTGCCACTGAAGTAACCCACCTGCTGAGAAAAGTGCTTCAAGCGACTCTTCGACGGTTGCATCAGAACCATAGCACAGTTATTTGCATCATCCATCAGCCAAAAAAAGGAATCAAGTCCAAGTACATGTGGCGGAAGATGAAGAAAAAGAAGAGGAAAGTCGGCCAAGGTGCCCCGATTCCCCGGGGATTTGCTCGTATTGTTGGGAATCTCGGTGATATTTTATTGAGTTTATGATGTCATTAATCTGATCGCCGACCCGCCCACAATCTTAATCGTGACGCATCTGATCCTCGGATGTGCCTTTGCTCAGGTGACCTACCTGCCCTGTCATCTGGGAATTCAGTCAGACCACGCAGATTTCTAAGATTATTCCGGTGCGTAAACCACGGAGTTTATGATCACTACGCGCTCGAGTTAGTGTCAAATTTCAAAAGGAGCATCATCAAGATCCCCTTGCATCCAGAACACGACTCTACTTCCCAGCTTCCCTGGTGATCCCTGTGTCAAATTATTCTTATTAATGGAATTCGACATCGAATATTTTTCAGATTATGAGTAGGCGAAGTAGGAAATTCTTTTGTCGGTTCTACCTCGACTACTTTAGATAAAAGAGTCAATGATATGAGGAAAGGGAGTTTATGAGACAGTTTTTGGGAAATTTGAAAGTTGGATCTGGTTTTAGGTTGTTGGCTTCTCTCAAGGAAGATTGACCCGTTGACATTACATCAAACAAAAGAACGGTTTTTAAAATTAGAGAAAATAGACTAAAAATTGATTTCAATCAGGTTTGGAAAATAAATCATTTTTTTGAAAACATTAGTTTGGGGCAAAATTATTTTTTAATTATTATATTATATATATATAATAGATGCTTTTCATCTCAATTCAAGCTGTCCATTCGGGACACGATTTTATCTTTCAACGAAACTCAAATATGTTGCCCTTTGGTCGAAATAATGAGAAACTTATTCTTTTCTTGACCCGAATTTTTTTTTCTTAGTTCTTAAATAAAAGCAGTCCGCGTTTTTATGAAGGGAACAATTTTTTTCTTCAAGAAATCATAACTCAAAAAGAAAATTTTTAGTTGCTAGGCATTTAGTCGAATTAAAAAAGTTTAAGAGAAAACAAAAAATAGACTTTTTTATGATATTGAATTTCAAATTTTTTTCAATTTTTGTTTATTGCTGTATAAAAAATTAATAACAATCGACGAGCAATTTTTTATAACTGTATTTGGTAGTACAAATTATTAAAAACACTTTAAAGTGTAAATTGTTAAGATCCGTCAATTTTTATCGAAGTTATAGACAATTCAAAAAAAAGGTCTCGCAAATAACTGAAAAAATCAATTTCACTCGGAAAACAAAATTATCGATAAATCTTAGAAAATTCTTTTTTCGGAGCAAAAAAAAAAATAAGTGTTCTGATTAAAGAGAAGCATATTTGAGTTTCGTTCAAAAATAAAATTGTGTCCCGAATAGAAAGCATCAATATAATAATTTAAAAAAATAAAAGTCTTTTCTTTCCGCGACACTTTTGAAATATTGAGTTTTTGTATATCAGGAGTCAAACGTACATCCAAATGTAAAAAATAGTAAGATCACATTTCCAAATTTTACCAGTATTAAAAATAACGTTTAGTCTACTTTTTTCAATAAAAAAAGAAAAAAAATCATTTCTAAGTTTGAAAAAATTCTATTTGTTTATAAATTTTCGATTTTTATCATTAAATAAATAATTAGATTGGGTTTGACTATAATTCACTTAAAAGTTGAGGAAAAGGCGTATATTTCATGTTTTGTATAAATTTTTATATTTTTGTTAGATATTGCAGTATAAGCGATTGAAAAAGGTACTTTTTTACGAACCTGGAATTTTAGGACAAATTTTCTAGAAAATTCCGCGTATCATATTAAAATAAAAAAATATGTATCGAATATTTTCGACTGCTAAATCGTAAAAAAAATGTTTATGAAGAATACGGTGACAAATATGGTGTGGAATGCCTCATTATACACTGCAACGTTTCAAAAATATTTGGATAGTGTTTTCCTTGATACTATTCAAGTTAAAACTTAGAAAAACAAAGTTGTAAAAATACAAAGGATTCTCATACTCAAAAAATGGATTTGAAAAATAATAAAAATTGATGATATGAAAAAAATACAAAAAATCATTAAAAAATACAATAAAATTATTTTCAAATTTTCTTTCGTAATTAATTTCCCAAATTTGAAGTTTTCTAACTTTTTTACTCAATTTCCCCTTTTTAGGCCATTTTTACAAAGTGAAAAACAATTTTCATAATAAACTGGGTCTTTTACTTCATTCATGTGTATTTTTCAGCAATTAAAACAAGTGACTTTTCACTAAAAACCAATGGAAAGTCACTGATTGACTAGTCAGTAGTGGGTCACTGATTTAACTGATTCACTGATCACTGATTCTCACTAAAGTTAAATTAGTGACCCACTTCTGTCTGTTCAATCAGTGACTTTTCACCAAAAACCAATGAAAAGTTACTAGTTGACTAGTTAGTAGTGGGTCACTGATTTAACATCAGTGAGAATCTCACTGATTCAGATGTAGAGAGCAATTTATCATGCGAATAATTACTTTCGTCCATAAAGCGTTTCCGTCAAAAAAATATTTTAGTCATTCGGATTGAATAAAAAATTATACTACTTATATTTGTTCAATTCAATCAAATCGTTTTTTATCAAGCCTACATTGGTTGCATAAAACAAATTCTATAGTTAAATTAATAAAAACTTTTGTCAACCGTATAAATTGAAAATTTATTGGTTGACCCAAATATTTCATGTTTCAATTAACCAAATATTATTTTTAATTTAAAATAATATAAAATATCAAATAACTATTGATAAACAAATGATTTTCTCTCCAAGTTATTTTTTTCCAAGAAATATATTGATGCTTATTCCAAAATGTGTTACTATCAATTTTGATCCCATTTTTCTTGCTTCCATAAACTGCAATTTATCATGAGATTATGTAAATCTATTTACAAAGTATTATATTGACTCAACAAATTTGTCTATTGAAAATTGTAAGTAACTAAAATATTTGGTTTAATTAACCAAATTTTACTAACCAAGAATGTTTTTGTGTCAATACAATAATTTTGTTAGACCAACCAAACATTTTATTGTATCCATATCAACAAAATACTGCGATTGAACTAACATAACTGTTATTGATTTAACCAAATCTTATGAGTCTACTCTCTAAATCTGAATCAGTCAAATTTTTACTAATTGAATCAGCGATTTGCCTTTTCACTGATTCATCAATGGGAATAATATTTTTACTGTTAAATCAGTTAATTCTCACTGATCAATTAGTGAAAACAATATTTTCCACTGTTAAATCAGTTACTCTTCACTGAAGTAAACAGTGAAATTCGACTGATTCACACACTGAGAAAACTGTTTCTTTGAATCAAAGAAACATTTCTTTGATATACGGTCAAAGAAAAAATTTCTTTGAATAAAAGAAAGTTTTGTTAATTCAAAAAAAATTTCTTTGATCCAAAGAAATGGATTTGTTCACGTTTAATAAAAATATTTTGAAACAACAAAACTTTCTTCAATTCAAAGAAATTTTTTCTTTGAACGTATATCAAAGAAATGTTTCTTTGATTTAAAGAAACTGTTTTCTGGGTGCAGTAACTTCTTTTTAGCTATTCAAAAAGGTCAAATTTCACTGATAATTAGTAGATTTTGACTGATTCAGAATTAGAGAGTAGTTCTAGATTCTTTACTATAATTTCAAGATAGTAAAAATATTTAAGAAATGTCCATTACATAAATAGGGATGACCGCTATGGAAAAAATCTTTCTCTCTTCATGATGGAATTTGATGCTGCGTGCTTTTTAGAACCCAAATAAGAACTATATCTTCCAGTTTTCCGTCAAATATTTTCTTTCCACATTCTCGGTTACGCATACATTTACTTAACACTTAACGACAATTTTGTTGACACACGGACAATCAAAATATTTGTAGCGCGGGATTACGAAAAATGGAAATAGACCAAGTGCATTTTAGGAATTCTGATTTGTTCAATTCTTAGTTGATTATAATTTTTAATAATGAACAGGATTTATATCGACCCTTGGTATTAATATTAAATATTGTTGGTGTTCTTATGTTGGTTTTCGGGTCCAGAAAAAATGTAACTATAGGTTTCATTTTTTCAAACGTTTCGACTCAGATTGGAGTCCTCATTAGTGATAATTTATTTCTATAAAAATACAAAAGGAAGAAACTTAAGAATGTAGTCTCGTGTTCGGGCTTCGAAAAATCGATTTTTTTCACATTTTTCACAGGTAAAAACGATGCGAAAGTTATCCTTGGCGGTGTCGTTTTGCGTGCGGAAAGTTGATTTTTCCGCGCTAATGTGGGAAAACTTTAAGTTAGCGGAAAATCAACTTTCCGCACGCAAAACGACACCGACTCGGCTAAATTTCGGTATAGAGCGAAAAAAAAATATCGTTCGTATCACGTGTGGAAGGTATTTTAACGCGCGGGCGAGTTGCGACTTGTTCTTGTGTTAAAATACGCCTTTCCGTACTTTATACGAAATATACTATTTTCTACTAGCTAGTCATAAAGTGGATTTGAAATCGTGTGAGACCCAAGAAAAACATTAATTGTACTCGTGTTGTTGTTACCCTCGCTTTACTCAAGCATTAAACTTCACACTCGCAAAATAAATTTTTTTTTCTCTAGTGCAAAAAATACTAAATTATAATAATAATTTTTTTTTCACGTTTTTCAATGACAAAAATCATGATTTTTTAACTGTTTTTTTATAAGTCCGCCATTTTGTTATTTATTAATAAAAATGTTTATATATAGTACGGGACGGAGCCACAAGCATTTAGAACAATAATCAATTTAATTTTTTTGTTACAGATGACTTCAAGTGCCGTAATCACCGGTGACACCCGCCTTTTTCCATTGAAAGGTGTTTACTTTAGCTTAAAGAAACGATTATAACATTGTGTAAAATCCAGCAAAAAAAGTATGTTTCGTATGTAGTGCGGAAAGTTTATTTTCCGTTCACTTAAAATTTTACCGTAGTAGTGTGGGAAAAATCGACTTTCCACACGCAAAACGACACCGACAAGGCTAACTTTCAGTGTTCTGCCGACAAAAACATTTTTTCATAGTTTTCGATGACAGTAAAACGTGTAAAAAATTGAAATGATTGTATTTTATTTTGTTATAAAAAAAATCCTGGAATAAGCTTCCGAAACGTGATACGAACGATATTTTTTTTTTCGCTCTATACCGATAGTTTGTTGAGTCGGTGTCGCTTTGCGTTCAGAAAGTTGATTTACCGCTCACTTGAAATTTTACCGCACTAGTGCGGGAAAATCAACTTCCCTCACGCAAAACGGCACCGACAAGGCTAAATTTCGGTGTACGGCGGACAAAAAATTTTTTCATAGTTTTCGATGTCAATAAAACATGTAAAAAAATTGAGATGATTCTATTTTATTTTGTTGTAAAAAAAATGCCTGGAGTAATCTTCCGAAACGTGATATGAACGATATTTTTTGTTCGCTCCATACCGAAAGTTAGCCTTGTCGGTGTCGTTTTGCGTTCGGAAAGTTGATTTACAGCTCACTTAAAATTTTACCGCACCAGTATGGGAAAATCAACTTTCCACACGCAAAACGACACTGACAAGGCTAACTTTCGGTGTACGGCGGACAAAAACATTTTTTCGCAGTTTTCGATGTCAATAAAACATGTAAAAAAATTGAGATGATTCTATTTTATTTTGTTATGAAAAAAAATCCTGGAATAAGCTTCCGAAACGTGATACGAACGATATTTTTTGTTCGCTCCATACCGAAAGTTAGCCTTGTCAGTGTCGTTTTGCGTTCGGAAAGTTGATTTACCGCTCACTTAAAATTTTACCGCACTAGTGCGAGAAAATCAACTTTCTACACGCATAACGACACCGACAAGGCTAACTTTCGGTGTACTGCGGACAAAAACATTTTTTCATAGGTTACGATGTCAATAAAACATGTGAAAAAATTGAAACGATTGTATTTTATTTTGTTATAAAAAAAATCCTGAAATATTTTCAAATATTTATAATAAGTCAAGCGAAAATAAATTTTTTTAAATTGAACAAGATTGATGCCTCTGTTCATGCTTAAGGCATTGATGTGAAATAACATTCGTCGATATAGAAATGAAACTACGTTGCACAAATGTGGCAGCTGCAATATAAGAAGAGTACACACGTTTACAAGCTACAAGGATGTAAAGGTGTATTTAAAAGGATCTGCTGATTCAGCCTGGCGATGCACAAGGCAATCTTAGTCCTCGACACTTTTTAAATCGATCCATCGATCGATCATAGTTCGTTCTGGGTGCAAATAGCTATTGCAAGGCGAGAACTTTTTTTTGCGTAAATACTTTGATTCAAAAAATAAACTAACGACACTTCCTCCTTTTTTATTTTCTTTCTTCAATACCATGCGAGCTTGATTTCAGGATTTGATACTCGTTTACAATATACTTCCTGCTGATATATTTATAAAGTTTTTCCTCGCTAACTATACAGATCAGATAGAATCTTCACGCGACGATTTTTTCCCAAGGATGATTTATTCTGTGTTTATTTATTTCGACAGTTCTGTGGACAAGGAATAATGATCGTATATCGATATCGCGAGTGTCGATCGCTATCTTAATTTCTGTATTGTGATGTTTAAATGGGTGGCGAACTTGTCTGCGTTTGCTAAGACTTACAATTCAGAAGGACAAAGAAAGTATGGACAACAGTGAATTTTCGCAAAAAGCGTTTCTGTTTCTGATGGCAAATATAGATTACTTTCTTTCCAGGGAATTTGAGGAGACGAACACTAACTGATCTTTTCTTCTCTGGTCACGAGTTCATTCTTTGGGAGGCCATTATTCAAAATGCGGTTGCAAATCTGACTAACGAGGTGTGACACTTTTGTCAATGGACACCTTTTTCAAAAGGATCCAATTACAGGATGCAACGAGTTACGCATGAATTTTCAATTCTCTTATACATATTATTTTTTCCATTATACAGTTTTTTATAGAAAACTTCACATTGGAGTAGAAAATTGAAAGCTGCATTTCTAAAAAAACTTCTTTTCAAAATTTCATTTACACTGAGAAAAAAGATTTGATTGAATTAAAGAAAATAATTTGTTTGAACGACTTTCTTTGATTTAAGGAAATGATTTGTTTCAATGAAATAAAATTTGTTTGATTTAAACAAAATATCTTTGAACCAAATAAATATTTGTTTGAATCAAATTAATTTTCCTTCAAAACAAAGAAATTAATGCATTGATATATGGTCAAAGATATAATTTGTTTGATTTAAGGCAGAAATTTATTTGATTCAAACAAATATTTATTTGGTCCAACGATATTTTGTTTGAATCAAACAAATTCTGTTTCATTTAAACAAATCATTTCTTTAAATCAAAAAAAGTCGTTCAAACAAATTATTTTCTTTGATTCATTCAAATCTTTTTTCTCAGTGTAATGTTTTTTTACATTCTCATCATGGATGAGAAGGTATTGGTTTTATGTGAAAAATGACTTTCGAAATTGTCATCAAATATTTACGTTTTGAGACCCCCTGAGTCAGAAAAAATGGTTTTTACGAAAGTGTCTGTCTGTCTGTAGGTCGTGTGCGGCATAACTCTCGATAGAATTATCAGATTGAATTGAGCTTTGGTACACTTTATCGGAGCCGAAAAAGTAAGGACAAGTTCGTTAACCAGCCACATCCAATCAAAATTGAGGGATGGAGCACTACTTTTGTGTTTTTGAAAATATTCGATATATGTGTAATATTCATCAAAGGGTCGATACAAGTCCTATCTATAATTAGTTTTTGAAAATAATTTTTTGAAAAAATCAAAAATTTCAATACTGGTTTTAGATAGTGCTCATAAATCTCTAAAAATTATCCTGATAACATTTTTTGATTAAATCAAAATTAGAAATGTTACAGCATATTCAAATTCGAAAAAAGTCAATATCAAAATTCCATTTTCCAGTTAAATTATACGAGATACGAAAAAACGTTAAGATACAATATTATTTTCTACATAAAGACCTACAAATTTGAATTGTAACATTTTTTCATAAGATGCATATTTCTCTTATTAATTTAAAAAAAAAACTATTGAAAATCCAAAATTCAATTTTTTGACAATAATATGTAAAATAAGAAAAAGACGTAAGAATACAAAGTTGTTCGTTTCAAAAAGATCTACAAATTTTGTCTGACACAGTTTCTGATAAAAGATATATTTTTCGTTTCAGTTCCAAAAAATACGATAAAAATGAAAAAATTCCATTTTTTAGACAAAATATGTGAGATACAAAAAAAACATTTAGATGGAAAATTGTTTGCCTAAATGAGGTCTACAAATTCCCATTAAGACATTTCGGGACAGGATGTATATTTCATTTTTTGATTATGAATATTAAAATATCCGATTTTTTCCACCAAAATATGTGAGATACGAAATAAGCGTTGTTCTGCAAAATCGTTTCCTTAAATAAAGTCTACGATTGTTTTTCCTTTTTAGATATGTGGAAGAAAGTAAATTCTTTTAATCATGTAATTTATTAAAAATTTATACTGAAATGTATACAGAAAATCGAGCGCGAAGCGCGAGTGTCATGATGAGAATGTGTTCCTTAAGGCCAATAGAGCCTTAAGTAAATTGAATTTCCTGTTTCACTTAAACTGAAAAAGAAACTTAATGAATTTTTTTTTATTTCGATTAAGGAATAAAATATACACAGAAAAAAATAGTTCATGAAAATTTACTCAACTTTTGAGCAAAATTGGGACATATGGACAAGTTGGAGATCATTTAATATAATTTAATAATTTAATATAATTAAAATAATTTAATATTAAATATAGAGTTTGCCGAACTGTCATGCATTCTTTAACATTTGGTATATGTCACAAATGATTACAATAATATTAAATAATCTCCAACTTGTTCATGTGTCCCAACTTTGCTAAAAGTTGAGTAAAGTTTCTGGAATTATTTTTCTCCAGTTATTAACGTACTATTGGTTTTTTATTTTTAAATTAAATAATAAATGTTTCACTATTGTATTGATAAAATTAATGGATATCTATTATTTTAGTATTGAATTTTTTCTGAATTTTTGTTGTTAAATTGAATATTTGTTTTCTAAATTTGAATCAGCCAAAATTCGACTGGGTCAAAACAAAAAATCAATTTTGGCTATGGAATTAGTCAATTTCGACTCAAAATCAGTGAACAGTAACTGATTCAGATTTAATAAACGTCTTTTTAAAAAAAATTCTACTCGCCTGTGAAAACAAACTTACTGCATGAATCTACTTTTCCAATTCACGTAAACTCTCTAATTACTTTAATTTTAACTAATTTAATTATTACAAAGAAGTTTAACTGTAAGATTAGTTACTTCACGAGTTTTGAATATGAAAATAGTCAGCAACAACCGGTTAACTAAAACTTATTGTATTGAAAACAATAACTTACTAATTTTTCAGATAGTTTTTTACTGCTCATCGACCAGTTATTTATTGACTGTAATAAACAATGAAATTTAGTAAGAGATATATATTTTATATATTTTAGAGTTTTTGGATTTAAACTGTGGAATGGCTCATGCTTGAGAAAAGTAGCAAGTTCGTGTGAAAAATTTAGTCCAGTTTCTACATGTTTGTGTCCAAAATAAATAGAATTTTGTTTCCAAAATTTGAGAAATGGTAGAGAAAATAAAAATGAAGGTGGATAGACTAATTTTGATTTTGATAATGAACAAAAATTTCCGATACATTTTGGTAAAACTGAACTTTTTTCAATTCCAAAACCAAAAGTAGGGCATCTGCGTCCGTTTTTATCTTTTCTAACACTTCCGAAATTTGGGAAACAAATAACGTGACATATTTGGAAAAATGTCTGCTATTATCTATCATTGATAATTTTTAAATGAAGAAAATAAAAAGAAACTGATCCTATGCCAAAACAACCAAAAATGAATATAAATTCTTTGAAAACAAAATTTTATGTACTTTCAACACAAACACGTAGAAACCTAAAATCATTAAAATTTGCTAATTACCTAAGTATCACATGTCCTTAATATCTATAATTGTTATTTTGATTATTCTATTTAAAAAAACTTTATTATCCTTAAAGATTTTTGATTTATTATTTATCAAGAGAAGCGAATGAGAAATACTCTAGATTGCATGCTAAATTATCGAAAGTGAATAACTATTAACAAAACCTAATTAACAACTAAAAAGAGAAATAAAAATTAAATAGATACTTGTCAGAAGAGATCAAAAGTGAATCTAAAGCAGGACTTCAAAACGAACGGTGAAATCCGACAAGACCAACTCCATAAAAAGGATCCCTGGCGAAAATATCGGATTGAAATTCATTCCGAATCAATAAAAACTATTCCGATTCATTCCGATATCTGTATCCAAGCCAATCCAAAAAACGTTTTGTATCTCTTTTGATCGAAAATGGTCAAAAATCAATCCGACTTAATTCGACTAATTTCGAGGCGTCAATCCGAATGAATCGGACCCAATCCGAAACCAAGCTTTCAATCCAGATCAAACCGAATCAATTCGATCTCGGATTGATCCAAATCGAATTTTCAATCAGAATCAATCCGAATGAATCCAAGGTCAGAATGATTCGGATTGATTCTGATTGAAAATTCGATTTGGATCAATCCGAGATCGAATTGATTCGGTTTGATCTGGATTGAAAGCTTGGTTTCGGATTGGGTCCGATTCATTCGGATTGACGTCTCGAAATTAATCGAATTAAGTCGGATTGATTTTTGACCATTTTCGATCAAAAGAGATACAAAACGCTTTTCGGATTGGCTCGGATCCAGATATCGGAATGAATCGGAATAGTTTTGATTAAAAATAGAAACTGATTGTCACTAACAAACATTGAAAATTGACCTTCTAGAGATTTTCAAGGGTTCCAGTCGATCTCAATTTAAATTATTTATTTATTTTGATGATACACATAGCATTGAAGCAGAAAATTAAACTTTGAGACTGGTATTAAAAAATTAGCTGGACTTCGAAGGTAGCAAATATCCAGCGTCATCGTATGAAGCATATATTACATCTAAACTGGAGAATGATGTTATAAAAATAGAAAAAAGAGTAATTTTTATCGATTTTTGTAACGGTTATTTCTAAGATAATGATGGAAGCGGTTAGATTGTTCAGAGCTTTCATAAAAAGTACCATTAAATCACTATTAAATTCGAAAATCTATTAGTCGATTTACCTTCAACCTACACTGAGTCTGATTATTCATGTCTCTAATATATATGATTTGTAAGAGTTTTAATTTATTTTATGAAACCAGTATAACAGACATAAATGTTCAATCAATTTCACAATGTTCTATAAACTTGGAAGAGAAAAAATGTATGTTAAGGCCATGGATCAATCGGACCACGTGACTCAATTATACATCAATTCGTTCATGTAAAATAACTTTTTCAATTTAGAAAGTATCTCTGAAAATTTGGGAAACGTATGAAAAGATATTAAAGCACTTCTATTAACTTTTTTTGAGTAAAATTTTTGGAAAGAATTCGAAAAATTATCGACAATTAGAGTTAACTGTAAAATTTTTTGAAAATTTTTCACTCAAACGAAGTTGACAGCCGTTCTTCATCGCTTTCTGTTGTATTTTCCAAATTTCCAGAAAGAGATTTTGTAAAATATAAAATTTATCTTACACGGAATTTTACAGGAATTTGATCACGTTATCTGGTTGATCCATGGCCTTAAGAATGATAAATTGTTAAGTTTATTTTGTTTCATCTTTCTACTTTTTTATTTCTAATAACTAGTAAGAATTAAAAAAACCCGATTACAGATAATTTCAAATAATTCTTTAAAATTATAGATAATTACCTGAAATAAGAATTTTATAAATTTTCATTAATTTTTCATATTACACCCAGAAAAAAGATTTATTTAGATTGAAGAGATTGTTTTTGTAAATTCATTTCTTCAATTCGAAGTAAAAACACCTTTAGAACAAATATAAATTTATTTGATTTTAAGAAATAAAGTTTTTAGCCTTTTTCAAATGAAAGGAATTATTTTTGTAACATTATTTATTTGATGGAAAACAAAATTTTTTCGGTTCAAATATACTACTGACAAAAACTTATTTAATTTTATTTAATTAATTTTATTATCTTTGAACGAAGACAATTTTTCCTTTAATTTAGAAAAAATATTTCCCTCAGTCACATTACTTATATACTATGCGACTGCGCAGACATTTATTTCTTTAATTCAAAGAAAAAAAAACAATAAAGTTTCTTGCACAGATTTGTTTGATTCAAAGAAATTTTGCTTGAATCAAAGAAACTTTTTTCTGGGTGTAACTGAAACGTAATTCATAACTATTGACAAATTGGAGATCATTCAATATAGATATTTTAATTTGAACTTATTTAATTATTTCATTTTTTTATCTGTGAAAGAAGACAATTTGTTCTTTAAATTCAAACAAAAATTTCTCTGAGTCACATTACGTATATAATATCCGACTGCGCAGACATTTATTTCTTTAATTCAAAGAAAAAACACAATAAAGTTTCTTGCACAGATTTGTTTGATTCAAAGCAATTTTGCTTGAATCAAAGAAACTTTTTTCTGAGTATGACTGAAACGTAATTCATAACTATTGACAAATTGGAGATCATTCAATATAGATATTTTAATTTGAACTTATTTAATTATTTCATTTTTTTATCTGTGAAAGAAGACAATTTGTTCTTTAAATTCAAACAAAAATTTCTCTGAGTCACATTACGTATATAATATCCGACTGCGCAGACATTTATTTCTTTAATTCAAAGAAAAAAAACAATAAAGTTTCTTGCACAGATTTGCTTGATTCAAAGAAATTTTGCTTGAATCAAAGAAACTTTTTTCTGGGTGTAACTGAAACATAATTCATAACTATTGACAAATTGGAGATCTTTCAATATAATTTTTACAATTTGTGATGAATACTTTGATATTTTACTCTACATTTTCAAAGTTTACCGAACTGTCGTGTATTCTTTAACATTTGGTATACGTCACAAATTATTACGATAATATTAAATAATCTCCAACTTGTTCATGTATCCCAACTTTGCTAAAAGTTGAATAAACTTTCTGGAACTATTTTTTTCCGTGTATTAGCGTACTACTATTTTCTTCATTTTTAGATTAAATAATAGAATCTATCACTATTGTATCGACAAAATTAATGTGTATCTATTATTTTAGTATTGCATTTTTTCTGGATTTTTGTTGTTATATTGAATATTTGTTTTCTAAATTTGAATCAGCCAAAATTCGACTGGGTCGAAAGAGCAAAGCAATTTTGCCTATAGAATCAGTCAATTTCGACTTAAAATCAGTGAATAATAACTGATGCAGATTTAACAATCGTCTTTAAAAAAAAATCTACTCGCCTGTGAAAACAAACTTACTGCACAAAGACAATTTTTTCTTTAAATTCAAAAAAATATTTCTCTGAGTCACATTACGTATATACTATCCGACTGCGCAGACATTTATTTCTTTAATTCAAAGAAAAAAAAAAAACAATCAAGAAATTTCTTGCACAAATTTTTTTGATTCAAAGAAACTTTTTTCTGGGTGTAACTGACACGTAATGGATAACTATTGAAGAAAATATCTTTTAATTTGGATAAGCCAGGTGTTCAATTTTCTACCGGATGCCTGAAGCTATTCTCTACCTGAGAATTACTCGCTACTTGCAATAAATGCAGCAAATGCAAATTCTCGTGACACAAACAGCGCGATACAATGTTAAGGTCGAGTACATCTATGCTTCGGTAACGAATGTGCAACCGCGGCAAGTTCTAAGAAAAAAGCTTTTTCAGTTTTAATGTCATGTCCCTTACATAAATACAGTGAACAGATTATTGTAAATTCATGCAGGCAGCACTTCTCACGGATTCGAAGTGGTATAAAGTCGCCCTCGCAGTATATATCTATACGACCCCGGAACGGTATGATTCGTATATATACCGAGCGCCAGATCGTGGAACAAACGATCTCTACACGATCTCCCGCTGCTAGTGGGATCAGCTATCTGCTGTACAGCGATCTATTGATCGCGAACAACGCGCCACATATGAGTACACACATGGTAAATACTCACATCTGCTGCCATACAACACCGACAAAAATTACAAATCACTATTCTCATAATTAAAGTAGCTACTTACGGCAATCTTGCACATAAAAATCTGCTCGGCCCCCTTTGGAGGCACAGATACATTCCTATCGCGCGTTACGCACGTTTCGGTTGTCGCACTTTCTGGACATTCAAGTTTAAGGGGGTTTTCTACTGTGACGGCCATTTTTCAAAGCATTTTTTCTATGGAAAACCATCTAAAAAATTCTTAAAATCTTAAAATTCGCTAAAGCTATACTCTAAAAACAGATTATTTACTGTCAAACGATTCCGTTCACTATTAATGGATTTTCTATTCAAATTTGTCGTTTTAAGTGCTATCATTTTACTGCCAAAGTATTTCCTTTAGTCTGGAAATGAAATCCTTTGGCGTACGAAGGAAGTATAATTTCGATGTTAAAAGAAAACAAATTCTATGATATAACCTATAAGAAATGTACACAAGCCCAACTTTGACAAATGCCAATATTAAATCGATCATTTTAATAATATAATAACGAACCATCTTAGATTTCAGCTTGAAGAAATTTAGAAGACATAACTTTGCTTGCATTACAAATTTTCCAATACGTGTAAAATTAAAAGTCCATAGTCTATCAAATATAATGTTGAAAAAGTGTTACAAAATTATTTTTAAACTTTGTTGCATTTTAAATTTTACAATAAATTCTATAGTAAACATTTCACTAATAATTTCGAATCCAGATATTTTTTTACAAATGAAAAACAACTGTATATGTCATAAAATGAATAATTGTATAAAAAATTATACATACGAAACTGTTACACGGAAAAAAATATGTAGCTGTCACAAGGATTTTTTAGGTTATAACAGCCACATTTATGGTTAGGATAGTTAATAATATAGTTGGCGCAGCGATATGTTTCTTTGTAACAGCTACCTGTAATGCATTCAATCGTTTAAATAATCTTTTGAAAATAATCTAGACACAGAAAGTCTGCTTTTCACAACCCGTTATCACGATTTCAGTTTCTACAATGCTTTCATTGACATTATTGGGAATATCTTTGAATTTGATTTATGGACTATTTTACTCATTTTCCAAATATTTTAGTCGTATTTGATAATTAGAATCTCATTACAATTACGTTTTCAAAATCGAAACGTCGTATACAAAATTATTTTAATATATATATTGCGCAACACAAAAATTACACGCACATATTGCACTCTTAGGCACTAGACGATGTACACTCACTAATGCGCAGGCGCACTTCGTCTGCTAGTCTAGAAATGCAAGCCTTTAATAATTAGAGGATTTCTTTTCAGAGTAAAAAATAATCGTTCATCGGTAGAATTATTTTCTTTTTGCATCTCACAGATGAGTTTTGTAACAGGGAAACGATTCTGCTGAGAAAAAAAAGAAATCTGCTTAATTTCAATGGATGCATTCTGAAAGGAACGTAATTTCACTATCGATAGACTTTTTTTTATAGTGTAGTGAAATTCCAACCGATTCTAAGACATGTTCCATAAGTTTTGAGACAAATTTGAACGTACGTTATTTAAGGGGGTCTCCCGGTGTGAAGCTCGAAAAAAGGTAATTTTTCGGGATGTTTTTTTTACGAAAAGAAAATTGTATAATCAGTTTATTTTAAAAGCATATTTGAGGTAACTTTTGAACAATATTTAAAAAAAAAATTCTTGAAAAAGTTAGAAAATGTCGGAGAATCTAAAGAGAACTGGCGTATCGCTGATGAATTGGTCCGAATATGTACAAGATAGCGTCTGTAATTCTCAACTGGAACAGAAATAATTTTTATTTTGTTTATTTATATACTTTTTCACTCTATATGAATCTCAATTACCCAGTGGAAACCGAAAATAAATAAATTTTTTCACGTTTTGAAACCAAAAATTAAATTTTATTATTTTTGTTTTGTTTTAATTATGAAAATCAATTAAACTTGCAAAAAGAAAATGATTTGGAAAAAGGTTTTTTTTGATATTTAGATTTATTCATAAAATATTGAAAAGCACATTCAAATTACACTGAATGGTCCGTGGTCTTTAATTTTTCGAAGCAAGTAAGGAACCTTCAAAATCATCCTCTGGCAGAGTAATGGGTCAATTTCTTTCAAATTTTTTATTGGTTTCAGCCATTAAAAAATTTATGTTCAAAAATTGGATACGATAAAGTTGTAGAGAATCTTTTTCCAGAAAGAAGGATTCATGATTTATTATTATTGATAAAATTATTTTAATATTTTTCAAGTTTTTTTCTTTATATATATATGGAAATCGGCATTGAATACTGAAATTTATGTAAAAAACATTTTAGGTTTGATTTTTTACAACTGATTCTCTAATAAACAAAAGAGAATGCAATGTCGCTTGGCAATAATTACAGGAATTAAGTCATCATTGTCAATTTTATAACATTGCTGATGTGAATTTACTTTTTTAAAGTTACTTCTACTTCGAGAAACACATTCCCATCACGACACTTGTGCTTCGGGCTCGATATTCACAACCGAAAATACGGAACTGCGCCCAGAAAAAAGTTTTATTTAAATTTAAGAAATCGTTTTTAACTCAATTTTTTCAATTCGAAGAAAAAACATCTTCAGAACAAGTACAAATTTATTTAATTTTAAGAAATCACGTTTTTAGCCTTTTTTAAATGAAAGAAATTATTTCTTTAAGTTTATTTATTTGATATAAATAAATATTTTTTCGATTTAAATACAGTACTGGCAAAAACTCAAGAAATAATTTATTTATATTTTATTATCTTTGAACGAAGGCAATTTTTCCTTTAAATTAAAAAAAATATTTCTGCGAGTCACATTACGTATGCACTATCCGACTGCGCAGACATTTATTTCTTTAATTCAAAGAAAAAACACAATCAAGAAATTTCTTTGAATCAAAGAAATTTTTCTTTGCACAAATGCACAATGCACAAATTTGTTTGATTCAAAGAAATTTTTTTTGAATCAAAGAACCTTTTTTTTTCGTGTGAGACCTGCATAGAATTTTTAATTTTTAATGGTATTTTTAAAATTAAAATGAAAAATATACATCTGATTCAAAAATGGACGCATGATAATTTATCGACCTCTTTTAAGCAAACAATATTGTATCCTAAAATTCTTTACTCATCTCATATATAATTTAGCTGAAAAATAGGTTTTTTTATTTTTAATATTATTTTTTTTAATCAAAACGAAAAATATACATCTTATTGAAAAATGCGTAAATAAAAACTTATTATTAAACAAAATGGCGTCTTAGTAGCAAAGTACAAATGATTACTGAAAGATATTAATTTTTGATTAAATAATGGAATTTTGAAAGAAAATTCATTTTTACCCCAAAAATTAAACTTCTTCTGGACATAAAAAAATTGATCAATCATAATAATCATGTGTACTTCACTAGAAAATCGTATTAAGAAGCTACACTTGAAATATCAAATAAATTTGATAAAAATTGCTCGAGTTTAACTTCTTGTCGATTTGAAAAACGTATATTTGGAAAAAACATTGTAAAAAATACACATCATCATATTTCTTCTCTTAGATTATAATCTACAATAATTGACACGAATTTTTATAATTGAGATAAAAATGCCTATCTTTGTACATATTTTTTACCACCTTGAAGATATTTATATGTGCCAAAAAAGGTCTTGATTTTCACCAGCTTCCTAAAAAGGTATGGGGTGCTAAAACCCGGGCGAATTGAGAAATAAAACGAAGGAAACGAGCGGATCTCGGGCACGTCTTACACTAATAAACCTGTTGACTTAGGCTGCAGCGGACAATAAAAAATTCTTTACTCTGAGAAAGAAAAGGTGACGGCGGGAGTGGCAGAGCCACAGATTTGGGGTGAAATTATCTTCTGAAAAGTGGCTTACAAAAATCCTACCTCCCTGTTTACTCTCTGTAAATAGAGGGTGCGACCTAGAAAATTTTTATGCTCGGAAGGATATCTTTTGTGTATCTCCCTTCTAGAATTTCAAATTTCAACACATTTCCCACAAATTTGATTAAAGAGCATAAAAAACTTTAGGCACAAATATATGTAATTATCAAGAAATCAAAGAAAATATGGGACTAAATTACAAATAGCCATTAGAATCTAAATTCTTGGAGGTGCAATTTATTATTTTTGTAGAAGTAATTGTCTTGTTTCAGTCATGCATGTTTAGCTCCAGCTTCTAAGACCCTCACCGCCCACGTGAAACTTTTTCTTAAACATCCAACCACATAGTCGTATATTGAAAACGAAGTATCTGCGACACAGTGCGGAAGAAGATTGGTAAGCCTAAGGTTAATGGGTTCGCAATACCTATACATATAGTTGTTCTGACCTTTCCCAGACCTAGCATATAAGATAATACATTCATAATACATATGTCCTAACCTAACTACAGTACTACTCGAAATACTTGGAGAAAATTTTAACGGGAGTTTTTCCAAGAAAAAAAATGGGTGCAGTTTCGAAAATCTCTTAAAATTTGTGATAGTTAATTTGGCATGGGTTCAGTACTGTTCCTAATGTTTTATGTGATAAAACACATAAAAATTAGAACATGCTTTTTATGTGTTTTATCACATAAAAAATTAGGAACAGAACTGGACCCATGCCAAATTAACTATCACAAATTAAATAATAATAATAATAGATATAACAATAAAACTCACAATCACAATCAGTTTAATTTATTATGTTTTAGGAAACTATGAACAGGGTTTACGACGAATAAACAGGGAATTTTCTGATGCTGTAATTCAACCCAGCAATATTGATGAGAACGATAGTTCAGAAGAGGAGCCGGACCCTCTACAACTAAGTGGAAATAAACTAGAAAAATCTTTGCAAAACGTTCCTTCTCTTAATCTTCTCAAGTTAAATTATATAACTGTAGATGAAAAAAATATAGATGGTAATTTTCTTCAATGATGCGTTAATTTAATACATGTTTTCAAATCAGTATCTTTATAAATATTACTCAATTATGTCCAAAATAGGTGACGATGACAGTTTGGAGTCCGAAATTTTTAGTGAAAAGGAAAAATCCATGGATGATGAAAAAGTCAAAACAAAGGTTTGGAAAATCTAAAAAAAGTTATAAAGTTTGACAAAAGCAGTACGGTTACACAACATCATGTTTAACGTGTGCATTACATTAAACTTCACTATTCATCTGTAAAAACTCTCCAGGCCTTTTAATTTGATTTTTAAAATTAATTTAATGTAATCTTTTCATAAATTATGATTTTGGATGGCATTAGAAAGATCGATAAAGACTGTGAACCATCCTGTTCATCATCCCAGCTGCTTAAAAGACAAAAAGGCAGTTATCAAATGACAGTCTTCAAAGAGTAGATTCTATTTCCTTTTCGTCGGAGGAGGTAACACACTGAGAGAAAGTATTAGTCGTGGTTACCTATTTTTTTTTGTAAAAAAGGGTCACAAGTATTTTTTTCTTACTCTGTATCATCTAAGCACCTTAGTTCTTACAGCAATATTAACTGAGTAGCAATGATTAACATTTTTAGTAAAACTTACAAAATCCGATTAGTCGGTCCGTTTTGTAGCCGCGACTATTTTCATGCATTCCTACATTGTATGGAGCTTATAATAGATATTACCAATACGTTTTTGTAAAACTTACTAATTGCGTTAGTTGCTTTTACTATTTGTCCAGTGTAGCTATTACGAAAATATATATTTTTTCGACATAACGGAGAAAAGTTGTATCAAAAACTATTCCAGCATCTTAATTAGAAACTGATTAATTTTTTTCATCCTTACATGATTAAAATAGTAATTTCAACATTGAAAAAAATGTTAAATTTACCATTCTATCTATTTTATTTTTGTTAATGTCGATGGGAACTTTCTTAGGTTAGAATTGCTTAGGAGAAAAACTTTTTTAATTATTGTTTTTCAAAATGTAACAAAGGATGATAATTGTTAAGAGGTTTTTCATCAAAAACTGCACAACAGTTTACAATTATACTTTAAAATTACCATGATTTAATTATTCTCATTTTGATGAAGAACAAAAGCAAAATGTTAAGAAATCAATATATGTAACGATTTCAAAACGATTCAAAACAGTTGATAAGCAGGTAAAATCTCATTCGTCTGTACAATTATTTCTTGAAGTTTACTATTACCAAAGAATTGCAAGTCATGTTTACATACGAAATATTGTATATGGAAATAAAATATTTACATTTCTCAAAATAAATGAATTTGATCAATTTTACAAAAAAAATTAGTAGCATTTACAATATTTATGGTACTGCTTACTAAAAATATATAGTTGCGACCTTTTAGTCAGCACAACTAATAGGATTTCTCTCAGTGCAGAATTGTCAAAAAGCTGCAAAGCCCAAGCTTGTAAAGGAAAAAAAAAAAAAAACCTTGTCCAACATGCAGACACAGTGCAGTTGAAGCCAATGAAGTTCCAGTAACAAAAAGTTTTCTAGAGTCCATGAGACGAAGCATAGAATACTGTATTCGGGAAGAAACACAGAAAACTAGAGCAGTTGTGGCTGCGAATAGTAACTCTGCACAAATTGGAGATATATTACAAGAATGTAGTATCAAAAATTTACCGAAAACTGATTTACAAAGCTTCGTAACGTTCGAAGATGAATTGACAAAAGATGTGGAATTAGCGAAAAAACTTGTAAGAATTGCTTCACAATCTGTATGATTATTTTCATTTCATTTGTATTGTATTTAGTTATTCACTACTTCGTCTTTTTTCAAAAATGCTTTATGGTGCTTAACATAAAAAGCACAGTAAAATTAGCTGATAATTTGACTGCCGTTGTTCCTACAATCATAACCAAAAATGTCCAAATGATCTACACAGCTTACGGAAGAGAAACAAACAGAGTTAAGAAACTAGATTTCTCTAAAACGCAAACATACAAATACTTACGAGGTAAAATAATAATAAAATCTATTGAGAGTAGCGGAATCTGAAGAATAAGTAAATGAACTCTGATATACTTCGAATATTCATTTATTTTAGTATTAGATTTTTGGCAGATTCTATAAATAAATTTCAAAGTGACATGTTTGATAACATGTCTATTATTGTATTGACCCAAATTCATATAATGTTTGTTCATTTCTTTGGCATAGGGTCAGTTTCTTCTTATTTTCTTTGATTAAAATTATTATTAGAAAATAAGAAGAAACTGACCCTATGCCAAAGAAATGATCAAACATTCTATAAATAAAGTTACGGAAATTTATTCACTTTTTAAAATTATTTAATTATAATTTCTTAAGTTACAATAATTTTTTGTGCATTCTGATGCAAAGAATCCATATCATTCCGTAAAGTTGCCAATTTCATAGTTCAGTGTTTGATTACACTGTAATTTACTTGAATTATTGAAAATTCTCTTCAATTCAACAGACCTTAATTTATATAAAGTATATTAAAGAAAAATCAGAAGAATTTGACCTATTTCATTGAAATCAATATGTACTTGGACTTGGATACGAAATGAATAATTGAATTTCGTGGAATTCACTTGCAAGTTCTGAAATTCGTTTCAATTAAACGCATGTAAAAAACTCCGACTATTTTAACTACAATTCTAATCACTAACATGAACTGTTTTGGTGCATTGAATTTAAGTGAATTTTATAGAATTGGATTATTTATTCCAATTCCAAGTATATTCATTTCAGTTAATAAAGCAGAGTTAATTTAAAGTTTCTTGAATTAACTTAAAATTATGTGAATTCGATTGAATTGACAAAAATTGTATATAATTCAAGTATATTCTACTGGATTCAAACCGTAAACCATCAATGCGGAAAATGTAAAGTCCCCCACATCAGTACTAAATGCCAGTACCAACAACCAGTACGGGACAAGCACTGGTTTGCCAGTGCAGAACATTGTTATAATCCCAGAAATATGCCAGTACTGCGCCGGTACTAAATGCCAGCACCGAAAACCAATATGGGATCAGCACTGGTCTGCCAGTGCTAAAAATCGTTATCCCCGAAATATGCCAGTACCACACCAGTACCAAATGCCAGCACCGACAACCAGTACGGGACCAGCACTGGCAGACCAGTGCAGAACATCGTTATCATCCATGACATATGCCAGTGCAGGAACCAGTACTGTCTGCCAGCTCTGAGCCCCTACTTGCCCGTACTGGCGCAGTACCGCGCCCGTTGTAAATTTCTCATTGGGACTCAGTCAAGAAAGCAAAAAAATCTCAAATTTGTTATAAAAAACGTAATGAATATGTTGATTATCACGAAAAAGTTGAATATGTATAAAATAAGTCTGGAAAATTTCAAACGGATCGTTGCATTAGTTTTTGAGAAATCGTGCCCAACGACTTCGAAAATGTGGTTTTGAGATAAACGCGTTTGAAGTTTTCAATAAGAATAAAACCTTAATAAATTTTTTTTTTCAAAACGCTCTAGCTCTTTCAATTTTGCACCAATCGTCTTGAAATTTTAAGACAAAATTTATAAAATGTTCTACTTTAATATATAAAATGATTGAAAAAATTCTTTTTTGAAAATTTCTGACTGCGTATGCCCCCTTAATATGGAATTTTTGTCCTGCCATATTTATGTCAGATCTGAAGCAAATATTATTGTGTATTTTACAAACGCTCTTGAGAAAAAAGTGTCTATCTCGTGGACATCATATCTCGAGACAGGATCATCTGAAAAGGATTTTTAAAAAAATTGAACTTTGAATTTTCGGAGAACTTTTCAAGTGAAAATCAGAATTTTTGTTCCAAAAAATCGACCATTTTATTTTTCTAAACAAGTTATAATTATTTTTTTTTAAATCCTTCGTTCACGGAAAAGTTGAATATGTATGAAATAAGTGGAAAATTTCAAACGGATCGATGCATTAGTTTTTGAGAAATCGTGCCCACCGACTTGGAAAATGTGGTTTTGAGATAAACACGTTTGAAGTTTTCAATAAGAATAAAACCTTAATAAATTTTTGTTTTCAAAACGCTCTAGCTCTTTGAATTTTGCTCCAATCGTCTTGAAATTTTAAGAGAAAATTCACAAGATGTTCTGCTTTAATATATAAAATGATTGAAAAAATTCTTTTTTCAAAATTTCTGACTGCGTATGCCCCCTTAATATGGAATTTTTGTCCAGCCATATTTATGTCAGATCTGAAGCAATTAATAGTATAATTAAAAACCAAAATAAATTTTAGGCTATATAATCAAATAAAGGAAGAAATTAACAGAGACACTATTAAAGGCTAAGTTATTTTTACGTCTGGTTTAGAGTTGTAGAGATATTGTCCTAAATTTGAGATTTATCTGGAAACACACCCTATGTATCTACGCACACGATTTCTCAGATGCAACCCCATTGGCTGTGGCGATCTTCAGCACGAATTACCTGCGAGAAGGGGGCAAAGAGCAAACTGTTGTCCGGCAAGATGGCGCCTGTTCTAAATTCATAACAAGGCGCTACTTAGCATATACACATCCCAGACTCAGTTCCCGCGGCACGCTATGACATTCGCAATTCAAATGGTACATTTCTATTACCATTTTAATTCAAGGGCAGTCAGAAATGCACTGGTCTGTTATGTAATACGGGCTTTGTGGAGTAACGATTTCCAGGGTTTATGTCTATATTCCAGTGAAAAGGAATCATCTTACAGAAAACTGTTCCTCGTTCTAGAGCTTTATTGAATCGGGCAATTTGAATAGTTCCTTTCAATGTTTAATTGGATATGGGTCCATAGCCTTAAGTTATAAAAACACAAACCTATATAAAAAACTGTATATTTAAATATAAAAATATATGAAATTTTACATGAAATATTGTTTTAAGGCCATGGATCAACCAGATTACATGACCAAATTCCTGTAAAATTTCGTGTAAGATAAATTTTATATTTTACAAAAGCTCTTTTTGGAAATTTGGAAAATACAACAGAAAACGATGAAGAATGGCTGTCAACTTCATTTGAGTGAAAATTTTTCAAAAAATTTTACAGTTGACTCTAATTGTCGATAAGTTTTCGACTTTTTTCAAAATTTTTACTAAAAATAAATTATAAGAGGTGCTTTATTATTTTTTGTTATGTTTCCCAAATTTTCAGAAAGATATTTTTTAAATTAGAAAAGTTATCTTACATGAACGAATAATGTATAACTTAGTCACATGGTCCGATTGATCCTTGGCCTTAAGAAAATAATGAAAATAAACAAATCACGAAAATATTCTTCGACGGTCAGAAAAAATTTAATCATTTTCAAATTACAAATGATTTTATAAAGAAGGAAATGTGCTTAACAATTAAATTTGATAAAACCATCGAAAATATATAACTTAAGGCCATGGATTAACCAGATCACGTGACCAAATTCCTGTAAAAGTTTGTGTAAGATAACTTTTTCATTTAAAAAAATGTTTTCCTGGTAATTTGGAAAATACAACAGAAAACGATAGATTAAAAAAATTTTAGTATTACCGGTATTTCTATTTTGGAAAGTATAAGAACACGCTAGATCAGTTAAAAATAAAGAAAACAAAACTGCACTTGCAAAACATGCTATTACATATAAATATTCTTTCGATTTTAAAAATACTAAAATTTTGGATTTTGTAAATAACCTAAAAAAAAGATTAATTTTAGAGATGATTCATATTCAAAAAGAAAATTCCAGTATTAATTACAAAACAGATATAAAAAATCTTAGTGCTCTCTACTATAACATTATCAAATGTATAAAAAAATGATTTTTATATTTTTCTTTTATTTTAACTTTTGTTAATTATAATAAAAAAAGTTTTTAAAAAGAAAAATAATTTTTCTCTTCTAACTTTCAAAAATTTTTTATAAAATATTCTCATTTAACTTTTAAAATTTACCGCGTCTCTACACTATACAGGTCATGACTGCTATGAATACACCTTTATAATTGCGACATTATCAAAACTAAAGATGTAACGTATTACTTAAAAAGGTATTGCTTTTAAAAACATATTAGAAAATGTAAATTATTCATCGAAGGAATTGCCTGTGAGTAATAATTTTCATACATTTGTTCTTTATTCATTTAAACATATACTTCTTATATTATTTTTATATTACAGGTTGCAATTTTATCATTTTAACCTCAATTCTTTGTTGACAAGCAATTTGTATGTTTTCTTAATTTCAATGAATTTTTAATTTAAAAAAATCCTATGCTACAAAAATTGTATCAACAAAGCAGGATTTTCATACCTATTTATAATTTAACATGGATTTTTATAAAAAACTTTTTAACACATTATACTATAAAATTGACTTTTATCATTTCACTGTGTTGAAGAAAAAAGATGATTGGAAATTTATCTTTCGGTATGTATTTCTCTTTTTCTTTTAATTTTAATTTATGTTTGTAACTTTTCTTCATTTTTCTGATAAATAATAATGTTAAATATTCCTTTGTAGTCTTGATAAGGACCAAAAGTTTGGTCGAAACGAAACACCGGAAAGGCCACTTATACCTTCCAAAATAGTAAACGATAAAGAATGTCTGTCAACTTCGTTTGAATGAAAATTTTACAGTTAACTCTAATTCTACATAAGTTTTCGAATTCTTTTCAAAATTTGTACTAAAAAGAAGTAAAGAGAAGTGCTCTATTGTCTTTTGTTACGTTTTCATTTCATTTTATTCGACTACAAGCTATTAGGGCATTTTCCTCAAACATTTTTTATGAGAAAAAAAACTATAGCTTATTTGCTTATAATTTCTCAATGTAACTTTATTTATAGAAGTCCCATAAAAAGGGTTGGTAAATAAAGATGACAGGAAGTGGAAATTATTTTAATAGAAAGAGTCGCTCGGGTTCTAATTCTGATTTAGCTAAAGCGAAAGAAAACGACACATTGGACTCATTATATTTAAAGGGCAATGAAGGAAATTAGGGGTGAAGGTACAACTCCTAGTCTAAGCTCCGTGACTAATTTCCGAGACTTACTCATAAAAAACGTGTGTTTTAATCCGGTGTATACGTTAGTAACATGATTTTTTACATCACCAAGATTACAGTCAATTTCAACTCACCCCTATTTGGCAGGCGGTTGAAGATTCGTCCTTACGTTTTTTGGTGTTAACGATTCATGACGAAATAAAGTAAACGAAATATAACTGAACTTTAAAAAACGAATGACATGAGAAGCAAAAATCAAAATTATAGTGATGTTTATAATTGAATAACATATTACTCTACACTCTAAAAACGGAATATTGACTGTCGAACAATTCCGTTCACTATGAATGGATTTTCTACTCAAAATTGGCATAAGAGGAAATCCTCTAACAGTTGAAGTATTTTCGTTTCAAGTGCTATCATTTTACTGCCAAAGTTTTTCCTTTGGTCTGGAAATAAAATCCTTTGTCGTGTGAAGGAAGTATAATTTCGATGTTAAAAAGAAAACAAATTCTGTGATATAATCTATAAGAAATATACACAAGCCAAACTTTGACAAATCCCAATATTCAATCGATCATTTTCAATAATTTAATTTTCAGCTTAAAGAAATTTTAAGATATAACTTTGCTTACATTACAAATTTTCCAATACGTGTAAAAATGAAAGTCCATAATCTATTAAATATATAATGTTGAAAAAGTGTTACAAAATTATTTTTAAACTTTGTTGCATTTTAAATTTCACAATAAATTCTATAGTAAACATTTTACTAATAATTTCGAATCAAAATATTTTTCTACAAATAAAAAACAACTGTATATTTCATAAAATGAATGAATTGTATAAAAAATTATACATATACGAAACTGTTTTACGGAAAAAAATGTGTAGCTGTCACAAGGATATTTTAGGTTATAGTAGCCACATTTATGGTTAGGATAGTTAATAATATAGCTTGAACAGCAATATGTTTCTTTGTACCAGCTACACATTTTTTTGCGTGTAATGTTAAATAAGTGTTTTCAAAATTCATTTAAGAAATATTTTTATTCAATTTTATCTATGATATTAGAATGGATTTCCATATAAACTTTAAATGTCGACATTTTTTTCCAAAACAAAACTATTATTCGTTTTATAAAGTATATATTCCATGATCTTTATTTTTACAGTTTGAAAATTTCTTGAATGTATACATTTTTTCTTGCAATTAAATAGATATTTATCCAAACTTTGTTTGAGGATCTGGAATACTATTTATTCTTAGAAAAAGAATTATGGATAGAATTGAATGTTTTCATTTACTTATGTCTTTTTTTCTAACCTTTAATATTATTTCATCAGAATATTTCGGAAGGAATAGAATATAAAATACCCTGAAAGATGAAACAAAAACTTTATTCATCAAATATCGTCTATTCAACAATTCTACAATTGTTTTCTTAACGATAAAATATAATTGAACTTATTTCTACCTAACCTATAATTAACAAATAAACTCAATACACTGAGAAAAAAATGCTATTGAATCTATAGAATTTCTGCCAAAAGCATGTATATAATTGATTTTAAAAACTATTCTATAAAAAGCAATAAACATGCTATAAAAATTGTATAGCATATTGATTTAAATCAATGATAAACATGCTTTTAGCAGAAATACTATAGATTTGATAATTTTTTTTTCTCAGTGTAGAATCAGAATAAACGTTAAAGGTACGTTTTACATAATTAGTGACCGTCAAAATATTTGGTATGCCCGGATCTTCGTTTATTTTTTTCGAATCAACGATATATTTCTCCAAAATTATTTTCGCCCCAATGCTAATCTTGATATCATGCTTTTGGAAATCCTCTTTGTCCATGATACGCAATACATCTTGAATTATGTAATGGCCTGTAATGCATTCGATCGTTTAAATAATCTTTTGAAAATAATCTAAACACCGAAAGTCTGAGACAAAAAAACGAGGACACTTCCCCCTTTTCACACCCCGTTATCACGATTTCAGTTCCTACAATGCTTTTATTGACATTCTTGGGAATATCTTTGAATTGTCATCAGAAGCAATGAAAAATAAGGTTATGCCGATCAAAATTGTTTGTTTTGGTATACGTACCTTTCAAAATTTCTACGTCGCACTCTGGGATTCCTAATAATTTGTAGAAATCCATTATTTGATTTCGTTAATTGATTTTGATCATAAATAAATATATTCTTCGTAGTTGTCACCGTACTGACAAAATATCTGTGAATAGATTAGCACCAGACGATGTATACTTACTAATGCGCAGGCGCACTTCGTCTCCTAGTCTAGAAATACAATCCTTACATAATTAGAGGATTTCTTTTCAGAGTCAAAAAAAATTGTTCATTGCTAAAAATATTTTCTTTTTGCATCTCACAGATGAGTTTTGTAACAGAAAAAAGATTCTGTTGGTAGACAAAAGGAATATGCTTAATTTCAATGGATGCATTCTGAAAAGAACGTAATTTTACTATGGATAGACTTTTTTTTAGAGTGTAGGCTAAAAAAGAGACTATGTTTCAAATATAAATTATCGATAGTATTCTTGTGAGATTACTTTTTTCATGCACAAAATATAATTAACCATAATTTTTCTAGTTCTTTTTTTCATAAAAAGGGTTTTTTGAAAATTTTTACTCAAACGAAGAAGGCGGACGTTCTTCATGGTACTTTGTCATATTTTCCAAATCTTCAGAGAGATATTTTGTGTAGAAATGTAAAAAAAATTTTTTTAATTATCAAATAACGTTTTAAAATAATATAAAAAATGTTTGTAAATTTTTAAGGAAGTAAGAGTAAAATTCATAGAACTTATTTTTTCCATTTTATATGTTTAGATAGTAAAATTGTTACCTAACTCTAAATAATTGGAAGTAATGAATCAAATATTGAACAAAAACAAAAATTGAAAAAATTCCACGTTTTAAAAAAAAACTTATTTTCGGACAAAGAAATTGTATAGAAATTATGTATTGTTCTTGATTTTAAAAGAGCTATACTCTCTGAATCTGAATCAGTCACGTTTTCATTGATTCATCAGTGGTTCGCGATTTTCATCAATGAAAAAAATAACTGTTAAATACGTTAATTTTCACTGCTTCATCAGTGAACAAATATTTTTCACACTTAAAACAGTTAATTTTCACTGAAGTAATCAGTCAAATTTCACTGATTCACAGTAACCTCTTTTCGGCTAATTGAATCAGTCCAATTTTACTGATAATCAGTACATTTCGACTGATTCAGATGTCGAGAGTAACTCTTATTCATTTTTTGTTATTTAAAAAAATCCATCTAGAATATCAGTAAGTTGTGGCAATGTATTTTCAAAATATATTAATTCAGATTTTTTAAGAATTTTTATTTGCAGTTTAAGTTGGTCTTAATTTATTTATTTTCATTTAGTTACTCCACAGAATTTATATTGAGAAAGAGAACTATTTAAACGTGAACTATCTTCACTATCCCACTTTTTGTATTTTTAATAACAAAAGATCGCTAATGAGGACTCGGAATAGAGTCAAAACGTCTGATAAAATACAATTTCGAGTTTCATTTTTTTTGGAACCTGAAGTCAAGTTATAAAATCAGCAAAAATCTTGAGGGGATCCGCCACCTTTAATAGTTTTATTTTTTGAGTTTAAACTTTTCATATAATTTTTTTTATGTATATTACCTTTATTTAGAAAGGTTTCAAGTTTTTTTAAATTGCAGCACCTTTATGTATTTTTAAACTAAAAATTTTGAGTTTTTTGGACATTTTATTGACTTTGAATAACTTTTTTGATTTTTAACCAATTGTCATGATTCTTTTTTTATTTTGTCCTTTACAATGTGTAGCAACATTTTGGATATGGGAAGCACTCCAGCCAAAAATTAACTACAAAATTTTTTTTCAATATTTTGCGATATTTTTATTTATTTATTTTATTTTATTTGTAACTTTTTTCCAGTCATGTTACCTTTTTGTCCGTACCCAAAAAGTTGCTACACATTGTAAGGGACAAAATGAAAAAAATCATGATAATTGGTTAAAAAACAAAAAAGTTATTCAATGTCAAAAAAATGTCCAAAAACTCAAAAATTTTAGTTTAAAAACACATAAAGATGCTCGAATAAAAAAAACCCAAGTCTTTTCTAAATAAAGGTATTAAACACAAAAAAAATTATATGAAAGGTTTAAACTCAAAAAATAAAAATATTGAAGGTGACGGATCCCCTTGATTTAAAAATTGAATCCTAATACAGGCTCTACTTTTAATTATTCCATTAATCCATTAAAACCTAGGCGAAACCTACCCCTAAATAATATAAATCTATTATTACACATCCCAGGTCGGAACCAATCGAAGAACAGCTGGAAGAATCCATTTGGATCTGGCAGGGATTAATTTGGGCCAAAAACTGACTCGTTCCCGCGAATTTATGTGACCCGTCAGATTAAAAAGCCCTTTTTTTATAGGCGCCTTCCCTTTTGTGTAACTTCCGTGTATTCGGTTACACATAACGAGATCCTCAGGATTTCACGCATTTCATCGAGTCAGTGCTGTTTCAAATTAATGACTTTGTAGTCGCGTTCCTAAACACACTATTAAAAGAATCTGCGACAGATCCCTGCAACCTTTCTCCAACATTACTATATCAGACCTTTTGTCAAAGGCCTCCGGCTAGAAATGAATTTTCGTAACAATCTCTGATGGAAATCCTTTTCAAATAAGAAAACTGCGATGTACATATTGAGTTTTATAAATCAAGAATGAGTGATTTACCCACGCAAAGTATAATTAGCAACGATCTAAACTTCGGAAAAGTTCTTATTTCTAAACGTTTCTTAGTAGCCTTGCAATTATCTCTGTAATTCAAAAGTAATTTCTGCTATAACTATGAACATGCAGGTAAGAAAGGAGTGTCTATGATCACACTTGCAATGTGTCTTTATCCGAGAATTATAATTTTCACGGTTACATCTACTTCTAAAAATCACATTTAATTAAGGATTACTTAATCCCGATAAATATGACGTATGAGAATCTGACTCACTTAATCTGAATCAGTCAAAATCTATTGATTGGCAGTGAAATTTGACCGATTCAAATCGGTAAAAAGATGTAACTGTGAATCAGTCAAATTTCACTGATTAATTCAGTGTAACAAACTGATTTAACGGTGGAAAATATTGTTTTCACTGATTTACCAGTGAAAATTAACTGATTTAAAGGTGGAAAATATTATTTCCAATAACAAATCAGTGAAAAGGCAAATCAACGATTCAATCAGTGAAAATTTGACTGATTCAGATTTAGAGAGGATATCTGATTTTCTTTATATTTTTCTATCAATCTTTTTTAGCAAGGATTCTTCTTGATGAGGGAATTTAAACCGCTTGGAAATGTTTTATAATTATTTCAATCAGTAGTTTTTTTCTAATTTGAATCATTAACTTATTTCTAGCTATGGAAACAATTGTTTTGAACCACATGATCGCATAAAATCTCCTAATTTTGACAATAAGATATTAAAATTTTTACCTGAAAATGACATATAAGATGTCAAAATTATGCATAAAACGACCTCAAGATAATGTATTTTATTCCTTTTTTAAGGAAGATATTGTGGAAAAAATCAAAATTTCAAAACTTTTCTTGAATTATGAATATTATCCGAAATAATTGATGTTTTTAAAATGTTTTTCGACTCATTTTGAAGGTAAATTCACGTAGAATGTAAAAGCGTGGCAAAAAAGTTATATTATTTTTCCCCTAGATTCGTAAAAAGTCTAAACTTAAAACAAGGAAGGCGTAATGATTCCAAAAATTCTAATACACAAAAACAGGATTTTAAAAATACATAAAAGTGATAAAAGTTTATACTTTTTACGAATCTAGAAGAAAATTAGTCTTTTATTTTATTTTTAGGGGAAAATTTCAATATGTCACGTGGTTCGTCTCATCCATAACCTTAAGGAAGTTGAAACATCGAAAAAATATTTAATTATAGAAAATCTTAGGAATTATTTCTTTAAAAACTTTTGTTTTCGATTAAACTTTTACTAATATCGATAAACACCAATGTTTTTTTTAATTGAAGGGATTTTAATGAATAAGAATTTATTTTCTCAGCAATAAGATTCTTCATAATTTGAACACCTCATTTTTTTTAATACAATTAAATCAATCTCAAATACAATTATTTACTAAATTTTTTATCTTAACCAATTTATTTTCCATGATTTTAGGCATTAAAAGATTTATTTTCAAAATAATTTCTGTATCTTCAACATTTTTCGATTAAAAATAAGTGTGAACTTCAGTTGACTTAAAACAATTTAAAAAATCCTATTGTCCCTGAAATAGGATTTAATTTTTATAATTGTTCAAAAGCCTTAGGGAGGTCCAGCACCTTTAATAATTTTATTTTTTGAGTTTAGACAGCCATATTATTTTTTCTCATGTTTAGTACATCTATTTAGAAAGGTTTTGGTTTTTTTTTTTCAAAATACCAGCACATTTATGTATTTTTAAACTAAAAATTCTGAGTTTCTTGGGCATTTTTATGACATTTTTTGATTTTGAATAAATTTTTTGTTTTTTAACTAATTGTCAAAATTTTTGTTTTTCACATTTTTTTATTTTATTTGTAACTTTTTTTCAGTCATGTTACCTTATTGTCCATACCCAAAAAGTTGCTACACATTGTAAGGGACAAAATAAAAAAAGAATCATGACAATTGATTAAAAAACAAAAAAGTTATCCACAGTCAAAAAAATATTCAAAAAATGTCCAAAAAAACTCAAAAATTTTAGTTTAAGAATACATAAAGGTGCTGGAATTTTTCAAAAAACCAAAACCTTTTCTAATAAAGGTACTAAACATAAAAAAATTATATCGAATGTCTAAACTCAAAAAATAAAAATATTAAAGGTGGAGGATCCCCTTAAGTTAAATTTCTCGAATTCAGAATCATTTTTTTCCGGTCTAAATATAAAATATGCTCAACCCTAAAATTTAAAAATGTAAAAAGTTATATTTTACAATTTATCATAAAAGTTTTTTGCCGAATTCGGCAAAAGCTTTTGTTGATTGCTTTCATTCAAGCTGAGCAGAAAGGTAGAAATTCTCTTCCAACCTGATCGTCGCAATTAATCAAATTTGCAAGCACAATAGTTCGTAATCTGTATCTGGCACTATATGCATAAGATGGACCAGCGCAGCTTCCTTTTTAAACGGATTGGCCTCCTAATTCATTCAGGATATTCAGGTTGGTACGGTAGTTTACTGGCGCCAATTCATAATAAGGTATTAACGAGGTCGTGATGAATGGGACATTAGACAACGCGAAGCAGCGGCATTCATTTCTGCTCTCACGATTCCGAGAATCTGCTGCGCCTACGTAACCGTAAACGTGACTGTGAAAGCGATATTTCAGTGGATTTTAAAAAATAGTCGCTAAATATTGACACAAGACGTCACACATATATATTTTATTGATATAAGAAACGCAAAAGGTCGCTCATGTGGTTAAAGTGATGCATGCGATGTTCCTTTGCTCATTTGCTCATTAAATCAACATTTTCAATTTCAATCAAATATTTTCATTTGTGTATTTCATTATACAAGTATTTTATGAGTATCGTGAAGCTGTGAATTTTATGAGAAGCAGATTGGTATATTATTATGAATTATGAATCTTGAGAGAATTTTTCTTTAAGTATCAAGAGCGATTTCACCCTAATTTGCGTACGAGGTTTTAAAAATATTTGCTGTCTGACGTACACCGAAAGTTAGCCTTATTGGTGTCGTTTTGCGTGCGGAAAGTTGATTTTCCCGTGCTAGTGCGGAAAAATTTTAAGTGCGTGGAAAATTAAAACAAACTTAACGTTTTACCGCACTTGTACGGGAAAACCAACTTTCTGCATGCAAAACGGTACCGACTCGGTTAACTTTTGGTATAGAGCGAACAAAAAATATCGTTTTTATCACGTGCGAAACGTATTTTAACGCGCGACTCGCTCTTGCGTTAAAATACGCCTTTCCGCACTTGATACGATTTTGACATTCGAAATTAACAATTTTAAAAAAAAAGCAGAACATGAAAACGAAAGTTCCCATTTTTGAACAAATGAATCAAAATGCAATAAAAGACAAAGTATCAAAGTTTTCGTTTCATAATATTTTATAAAAATGATCTATAAAAAAATAATTTTTGTGCCTCTTGTTAATTCCAAATAAAATTGAATTTATCATTCCTAAACTTAATAATCCAATATTAATCGTACTACGAAATCAAAAAGATATTTTCTTAATGTAAAAAATATTTTTTTGGACGAATTTAAAACTCAAATAGATATTTATAACTGAACTGGTATATCTGTTATCTTCGAAAAAAAGATATTGATCTATACTGGTTTAAAAAATATTTTAGCAGCCTAAAGAAATGTGAGGTTGGATCAATAAATTTAATTGAATGAAAAAATAATAGTCTTAAAAAAAGGAGTAGATTATATATAATTGCGATAAAAACATAAAGTTTTTAAATGAAAGCAAAAAGATCGTTAAAATGATTTGCTTTGTTGAAATTTTTTTTTGTTATACAGAGAAAGATGATAGAATCACACTGACTTACCGTATTCAAAACAAATAAATATTAAGGCCACGGATCAACCAGACCATATGATTAAATTATCTCCCTAAAAATTTGAAAAATACAATAGAAAACGATACAGAACATCTGTCAACTTCGTTTGAGTGAAAACATTGCAAAAAATTTTACAGTCAACTGTAAGTGTACATAGGTTTTCCAATTTTGTTTTTGAATTTTTACTAAAAAGAAGACAACACACGTGCTTTATCGCCTTTTGTTATGTTTCCCAAATTTGCAGAAAGATACTTTGTAAATTTAAAAAGTTATCTTACATGAACGAATAATTTTTGTAAAATACAACAGAAAACGATAAGGAACGTCTGTCAACTTCGTTTGAATCAAAACATTGCAAAAAATTTTACAATCAACTGTAAGTGTACATAGGTTTTCCAATTTTGTTTTTGAATTTTTACTAAAAAGAAGACAACACACGTGCTTTATCGCCTTTTGTTATGTTTCCCAAATTTCCAGAAAGATACTTTGTAAATTAAAAAAGTTATTTTACATGAACGAATAATTTTTGGAAAATACAATAGAAAACGATAAAGAACGTTCGTCAACTTCGTTTGAGTCAAAATTTTGCAAAAATTTTTACAATCAACTGTAATTGTACATAAGTTTTCGACTTTTTTTCAAAATTTTTAATAAAAAAAAGCCAAAATTATTACACTGGTGATGTCGCAACAGTACTAGGATTTGCCCGCACGGCAAGCGCGAAAAAAAAAACCATTTTCCAAAACGAAATTTTTATAAACAAATTGCTGAATTTCATAATAATTTATTCATTTTCAAAAATTGGAAATGGTTAAGTTGTAGGGAATCTTTTTCTTGAAAATATGATTTGTAATTTATTAAAATCGCATAATTTTTTAAAATTTGGTAAGAAGCGATAATAAAAAACGTTGTGGCAAAAATAAAATTTATTAATAATAGTATATTAGGTGCCTAGGCGCACAATGACGATTATTGCGCAACGAGCGACAATGCTCGCAGGAGATCGAAGCCAAGGCATAGCCGAGACAAAGCCGAGACGAAGCCGAGGCGAGATCAGTCCTGCGAGCATTGTCGCTCGTCACGCAATAACCTTCATTGTGCGCCTAGGCACGTAATATACTATTATGTGGCTTTGGTGCGTATACGAGTTTTTATGCGTACACTCGAATCTAATCTAGTATTGTAGTTGTTTGCGGCGCTAGTCATTACACTTGATATTTCGCGACTAGTCCCGGCCATTTTGATTTTATCGATCTTGTGTAGTAGTAGCGGATTTTAATAGACGCATGCTCAGTTCAAATATAGAAGGCTTTGTCAGTAGGGTGCTAACGCTGTACGAAGAAGAAGAAGATTAAGAAGAAGATTGTGCTCCGCTGTATGGCTATAGGTGCATGCGCAGTTCAATTTTTACATTTCATTCCCCTGTAGCGCAATACACAACATTGCGCTACTCTTAACTGTAGCGAAAAAAACGAGTTTACGCGCCGGAGGCATATAAAATTATTTTTCTGTATTTCAAATTTTTTTCATGGAAATTAATCTTTTCTCTTCCAAAATAGCCCTTCAATAATAATATTGCTATTCTTGAAAGCAAAATTATCTATTTTTGCCTGGGGTCTAACTTTCGTGGATCAACTGCCTTAAGGAGGTTCTATCGTAAAACGAGTTAAAGGTCAGGAAAAGATGAAACTTGAAACATAGTTATTTAAATGCATAAAAATGAATCAGTCAAATTTTCAAGACTCCAGGGTACCTGTGAGCTAAGATATTTTAATAAATATTATCCGTTATTTAACATGTGCTCTTATGGACAACTACCTTTTCATTGTTTTCAATTACCCACCACACATTTATTAACGGTTGAATATCGATGAAATCTTTCATAATAGTGAGAAAAATATCGAAAAAACATTTTTAGCTTACAATATTGTTAGAAAGGTACTTGTAAATCAATGAAAATGGAAATAAATGTTTCAAAAATTATGATATTGAGTGATAGTGTAGTAGATTCGGCAACACCGCAGCCGAGTATACGTTGGTAGGTTATGGCGTGTTATTCAAAAAGAAACGATGAACCTACATACACGTTTGCCCTGTCATAGTACTATATTCACATCTAGTTAAAAAAAATGCCTCTTATGATGCCAATTTTAGAAGGGACACTAAAATAAGCGAGGCGGTATTGCCACATCAACTACCTCGTGAGTCAACTGCACGAAATGTTTTGTTCTGACTAGCTACACTACCGTCGGAAATTGTGCGCACGGTGCTTGTAAGCGTTATTAAAAAATCACTGCTGACTTTGAACCATGATATCTCGGTGAAAAAGAAGAGATTGGGCATTTTTAAAAATACAGTTGGAAAGCTTATGAAATTTCACGTCTAGCGATGCTCAACAAATATTTTTTTAACCTTCTGAAAATATTACAGCACTTGAAGAGTTAAAAAAAAATTCAAGATTTTCTCAAATTCTCTACCTCAACTTCAACTTTTAGCATGACCTATGGAAAATTTTTTCAAAATCTGAAAATTATACTGCCTCCTTCGTTGAGGCAGGACCGGAATGGCCACACACAAAGGTGGCTCTTAAGTGGAGCTCTCTTATATGTTCTTTGATCCAAGAACGTGTTTCCTTTATTTCCTTTCCTTTCATTCTTAGTTGATGTTTACAATGACTATTAAAATTTTTATTAATGTTCTAGTTTATAAGAATTTTAAGAAATAAAAAATGTTTACATATCATTGTTCTATTTGTTAATATGGGGATGATATTGGATTTAAATAATTTTTAATAATCACAAATAACAATAAATATTTTTTAAAATCTAGAATAATTAGAAATAAAAATTGCTAACGAACAGAATCAAAAATACATATAAGAGGGCTCCACTTAAGCGCCACCTTTGTGCGTGGCCATTTCGGTCCTGCCTCAACGAAGGAGGCGAGCAACAAATCGGCCGAGAACCGTGATCGTCGATTAAAATTTAACTCAGATACGATTGAACATTTTTAATCGTATCTCGGGTACGCATGAATATTTTTCAAGTTTTCTTGGCTTAAATTAAAGATAAGATTTTAGACTCTATGTCGTATAATTTTCAGATTTTGGAAAAATTTTCCCTAAGTCATGCAAAAAGTTGAAGTTGAGGTAGAGAATTTGAGAAAATCTTGAATTCTTTTTTAACTCTTCACGTGCTGTACTATTTTCAGAAGGTCAAAAAAATATTTGTTGAGCATCTCTAGACGTGAAATTTCATAAGCTTTCCAACTGTTTTTTTTAAAAATGCCTTAAAGTCAGCAGTGATTTTTAATAGCGCTCACAAGCACCGTGCGCACAATTTCCGACGGTAGTGTATGTACCGATAGAACCTCCTTAAGGTAGTTGTCGTGCCAAAAATCAGTCCCTGGAAAAAGAAGTTTTTCTATGATTTCAAGACTGGAAATTATATCATCATCCGTGTCATGTGTTTCAATAATGTTTTTTGTAATAGGATTTTTCCTTACTATCGCTCTTTACCAATTTTTTGAAAATGATTGAAGTTTCTTAAATCATAGCTTATTTTTTCGGGGAAAATATTCTCTACAACTTAACCGTTTCCAATTTTCGAAAATGAATCAATTATTATCAAATTCAGCAATTTGTTTATAAAAATTTTGTTTTTGAAAATTGATTTTTAATGATTTCAGCCATTAAAGAATTTATTTTCAAAAATTGGAAACGGTTAAGTTGTAGAGAATATTTTCTCCGAAAAAATAAGCTATGATTTAAGAAACTTCAATCATTTTCAAAAAATTGGTAAAGAGCGATAGTAAGGAAAAATCCTATTACAAAAAACATTATTGAAAAATTATTTTTTGTAATTTTAAAATTTTTTTATTAAAAAGAGTGTCTTTCCTTACATATGACACGGCTGATGATATAATTTCCAGTCTTGAAATCATAGAAAAACTTCTTTTTCCAGAGACTGATTTTTGGCACGACAACTACCTTAATTTAGAGATAGATTAATTTATCTTCAGATTAAAGCGACACAAATATTTATTCTTCCCAGGTAGCCAAATTTTCTCAATTCGGCCCTGATACTTTGTAAATAAAAAAAGTGATCTTGCATCGACGAATAAATGTATAATTTAATCACATGGTTCGATTAATCGATGGCCTGATAATAATAATAATAAGAATGAAGTATAATAAGATAAAAATAAATGCATTGCATTAATCAAAAAAGCTTTTTTTGTCACAAATGAATGATTATGCAACACATGTTTATATTTCTGAAAGAATATCTGTTTAGATCCTTTCGGTAATTACCTCAAGCATCGACGTAATAGTCACATCCATAAAAGGATGAATTGAAGACATTTATCTTGATAACGCAATATTGTAGCACCAACATTCAGGAATAATCGTTGAAATTTTAAAATTATAGAATACATCAGTATATCGAGTTGAAACGATTGCAATCTTATGCGAAGTAGAATGCCATGTGTCCAGGCAGAGATGATCTTTAGAGTGAGAGGATCTCGTCCTTGATGTGTGCTTTGTAGATGCTTGGAGCAACATGCACAAGAGCAGTTTCTCAAGATCATGCTTTTATGCATATGACCACAAAAATGTGTGATTCCAATTAACATTATCCCAGATATGAGACGAGCAACGAGGTATTTCCATATTCCACATTATAAGGTTAACGCGAAAGGTGTGATCACTATTCGCCAAGATGGTTGATAGTTCGACAAGATCCATCCGTCACCTTGAGTTCACATCACGCACTTCTCAGCTAAGATTTTTCTCTTCGGGTCTTCGACGAGATTCCACGGAAACACATTGGAAATGAATGATGAGCAAATTTATAATTAGCGCATTGAGATGCTGGCGCTGATGGTTATCGGGATTATTTGCAATAACCGATTATTGGTTTGCGTATGTGTGTTTATTATCTTTTTTTAATCATGTCTGGGGCAATTAATGGATTGTCAGAATATTTTATTCATTTCAGGATTTTTATCAGTTCATCAGGTTTTCTTAGGTTCTATAAAGTTTTCTTAGGTCACACGGATGAAGAATCGAATTTTCAAGGCTTTGGAGATGAGATTAGAATAATGCATTCAAGATCAGTTAACACTTATTATCCTTTCTGTAAAGTGTTATATGATTAAAACGATTAGAAACTATATTTTAAGTGAGAAATAACAATTTGTTGTTGGAGCGTAGATCATTTGCGAAGGTCGATGAAGATGTCGATTTTGAATTTATCGCAAACGCTGTGGTATCTAAGAAGACGTGGACCACACGCGGTGAACAGAACAGGTTGGAAGTAGCCTTTATTTTCAAAGAAAACATTATCGTAACACCCGCTCCGTCCATAGCGATGAATGCTGACTGGTTTGCTCGTGCGTGCATTGAAATAATATTTAACTATTTGCATGCAAGCATGCGATAGTATTCAAGAAACGTGAACCGTCGGATCACGCGTCGCTCATTGAAATTGAACGCTTCCGTGTGGTCGGAACCGTCACAAATACAATTATTCTTTTATCAATTATGTATTTTCACAAAGGTGGAAAAACTTATACTGTTAGAAATTTTTGCAAATTTAACAAATTTTTATCTTACTAGGGTAATGTACAATTCTAGGATGTTTATGATGCTTCTCAGTGAAAATATCTTGAAATTACGAAAATTATACTGAATTTTATGATATTTTGTTCAAGATTACGAAAATTAACTGAATTTTCATTAAATTTATCTTAAGGTTACACTGTTAGAAATTTCGGTATTAAACTTCGATTTTATGTAATGGACATTTTTTAAAGAAAAGTATATTAAATAAAAGTAGTATAGGTTGTGTTGACCCTCAATTTAAATAAAATGGTGCGTTGGAAAAAGTTGGCTTTAGGGTCCAAAAATAATTAAGTCGATTTGATCAGACGTTTAATACAAAAAAGGAGTACTTGATATGTAAAGTAAAATTTATAAGTGAAAATAAAAGGTTTGGATATTCGAGAAGGACAAAGGGTGTACTTGAATTGATTTCTTCTGTGTGAAACTGTATTGAACAACTTTGAGTAAATTACAGGGATTCCTTGGAAAAACATAAATTATATAGTTAAGTTTAAACCCGAATCTATTAATGAATTTTTTGGTGCTTAGCTGAATTGAACGAGATTGATTGAGGTCATTAGGCCTTTTTTGAACTATTTTACCTAAAAACTATTTTAAAACTATTTCGAAACTATTTTGAAACTATTTTAAAACTATTTTGAAATATGTATATATATTTTTGAATGTCCTATCCGTACCCGTATCTACAAAAAAATTCTTTTGTGCAAAGCTCAATTGAAAGAGCTTGATTTAGACCATTAAAGCTATTTTCAGACTATTTTACTTGAAAAACTATTTTAAAACTATTTTGAAGTATGTATATATATTTTGGTATGTCCTATCTGTATTTGTATCTACAAATAAATTCTTTGGTGCGTAGCTGAATTGTAAAAATCTTGATTTAGACCATTAAGGCTAATTTTGAACTACTTTGCTTAAAAAACTATTTTGAAATATGCATATATATTTTTGTATGTTCTATTCGTACTCATATCTACAAAAAAATTCTTTTGTGCAAGGCTCAATTGAAAGAGCTTGATTTATGCCATTAAAGCTATTTTTAAACTATTTTACTTGAAAAACTATTTTAAAACTATTTTGAAATATGTATATATATTTTGGTATGTCCTATCTGTATTGGTATCTACAAATAAATTCTTTGGTGCGTAGCTGAATTGAAAAAATCTTGATTTAGACCATTAAGGCTAATTTTGAACTACTGCTTAAAAAACTATTTTAAAACTATTTTGAAATATGTATATATATTTTTGTATGTCCTATCTGTACCCGTATCTACAAAAAAATTCTTTTGTGTAAAGCTCAATTAAAGAGCTTGATTTATGCCATTAAAGCTATTTTCAAACTATTTTACTTGAAAAACTATTTTAAAACTATTTTGAAATATGTATATATATTTTGGTATGTTCTATCTGTATTTGTATCTACAGATAAATTCTTTGGTGCGTAGCTGAATTGAAAAAAGCTTGATTTAGATCATTAAGGCTAATTTTGAACTACTTGGCTTAAAAAACTATTTTAAAACTATTTTGAAATATGTGAATATATTTTTTGTGTGTCCTATCCAAAGCCGCATATAAGAATATGCATTAACCTATAATCCATAAAGACAATACGCAAACCAAAGAATATTAACAAAAAATGCATATAAACTGTATTGAACAGCTTTGACCTGCCCTATCAAAAAAATTCAAATAGATGTACTACGTTTTTTGGGGTAGTTTACAAGGATTCGTGGAAAAAACATCAATTAGACACTTAAAATTAAACCCGAATATACTAATGAATACTTTGGTGCATAGCTGAATTGAACGAGCTTGATATGAGATTATTAGGCCTTTTTAAAAGTATTTTACCTAAAAACTATTTTAAAACTATTTTAAAACAATTTTGAAATTTACAATACTTTCGTCTTAAAAAATACAAACTTTTATTTGAATTTTAATACACATGGGTATATATTTTAATAATGTTTGTTAATTTTAATATATTTTTATTGAAATTTTATTAAATTTAATATTAATGTATACTATTTTTTCATAATATCCAAATCAATATTAAAACAAAATTTCAAAAATTCCACTTAATTTTGCATGCTCTCGAAATCTGAATCGAAAAAAAGTCGTTTACTAATTGAGCTGATAAAAATTCTAGCAACCGTCATTTTCTAGTCATTCTTTCAGTAATTATAAACTATAATATAAATTATAAAATAAATTAGTAAAAAAAAATGATAAGTGAATTTTTGCTTTTCGTCAATTCAGATTTAGATCATGTTTCATCTCATATAATATTACATTAATTTTGTAAAAAAAATTTTATAAAATCCGAAATATTTTCGATTGTTTGAATTAGTGATAATTAAATTGGAATCTGTTTAGTTCTTGTCCCGATTTTAACGTAATTAAAAGCTTAAAAATAAGTAAAGGCAAACGTTTCAGCCATAGGTACTTTAAAATGTTTAAATGTCAAGAATATCTTGAAACCAAATAATTCATGTTTTCTCAAGGAATCCCTGTAATTCCTAAAAAAAATGTGAAATTAGCGCCACATTTTTGTATTTTATGGATTTTAATAAATATCACTGATGAGAGCTCCGACCTGGACCGAAACGTCTGATTAAATCGATTTAATCATTTTTGGACCCTAAAGCCAATTTTTGCCAACAACGTACCATTTTATTAGAACCTAGAATTCCTGAAAATTTTCAATTAACTCATTAACTTGAAACTAAAATTAAAAATTTTTTTCCTTTCTTTTTTTTATAAAACAAAAATCTTAAAATCATTCATAAAAAATTTGGAAGAAAACTAATTGACCAAATCCTCTACAAATGAAAGGTCCGATTTTTTGCCAAAAATCAAGGTCGAAAATTCACATATAGTCCTGGGAAGAATAGAAATAGCAAATATTTCCAACTTATTAAAATCGCTACCATCTGAACTATTGTGCCGATCTGAAAACTTTATGGGAGAAAGTTGTAGAGGATTCAGTTACCTTCAATTTGAGTGCTTGTTTAAGAAAATTGGTCAATTAGAACTCGATATATACTCAAAAACGTCAAAACAACTATGAAAATTGTAAACGAATTGATACATTGATACAGTCCGCGCTCTCTATAGGGCCGCCTCAGGCGGTTAGGGGAAGCGTCTCTTTAATTGTAAAAATTTTGGCACTATTAAATAATAAAGGATCTTGTTCAATAAACGAATAATTTTCGCTCTGAGTGACCATTTCCTTTTTAATCAACAAAGATAACGGAGCATTTACTTTAAAAATTTTATTAATACTTAATATGATTACAATTTCATTCTAATTTACATTTATTTCGCCATAATCAACTTTATGTATATTCGATATATTCTTCTCTTAGTGTATTGATCGCGCAGCCCTATTCAGAACGGTGGAAATTAAATTCAGCAGTGAACATGGTGGGGGAAGCGTCGAGTACAGATTAAGGATAGAGGTCCTATTGAGAGTGGCCCTAAAGAGAGCGCGGACTGTATAGGCAAATAAGACCCAATCTTTAAAATCCCAGTTTAGTAAAAAATCTATTTATAAAATAATGGTACTAAACGATATGCGAAAATGCCATTTAATTAGCATTAGCCGGGAAAATTTTGGCACTATTGAATAATAAAGAATCTTGTTCAATAAACGAATAATTTTCGCTCTGAGTGACCATTTCCTTTTTAATCAACAAAGATAACGGAGCATTTACTTTAAAAATTTTATTAATACTTAATATGATTACAATTTCATTCTAATTTACATTTATTTCGCCATAATCAACTTTATGTATATTCGATATATTCTTCTCTTAGTGTATTGATCGCGCAGCCCTATTCAGAACGGTGGAAATTAAATTCAGCAGTGAACATGGTGGGGGAAGCGTCGAGTACAGATTAAGGATAGAGGTCCTATTGAGAGTGGCCCTAAAGAGAGCGCGGACTGTATAGGCAAATAAGACCCAATCTTTAAAATCCCAGTTTAGTAAAAAATCTATTTATAAAATAATGGTACTAAACGATATGCGAAAATGCCATTTAATTAGCATTAGCCGGGAAAATTTTGGCACTATTGAATAATAAAGAATCTTGTTCAATAAACGAATAATTTTCACTCTGAGTGACCATTTCCTTTTTAATCAACAAAGATAACGGAGCATTTACTTTCAAAAATTTATTAATGCTCAATATGATTACAATTTCATTCTAATTTACATTTATTTCGCCATAATCAACTTTATGTATATTCGATATATTCTTCTCTTAGTGTATTGATCGCGCGGCCCTATTGAGAACGATGGAAATTAAATTCAGTAGTGAACATGGTGGGGGAAGCGTCGAGTACAGATTAAGGATAGAGGTCCTATTGAGAGTGGCCCTAAAGAGAGCACGGACTGTATAGGCAAATAAGACCCAATCTTTAAAATCCCAGTTTAGTAACAAATCTATTTATATAATAATGGTACTAAACGATATGCGAAAATGCCATTTAATTAGCATTAGCCGGGAAAATTTTGGCACTATTGAATAATAAAGGATATTGTTCAATAAACGAATAATTTTCACTCTGAGTGACCATTTCCTTTTTAATCAACAAAGATAACGGAGCATTTACTTTAAAAATTTTATTAATACTTAATATGATTACAATTTCATTCTAATTTACATTTATTTCGCCATAATCAACTTTATGTATATTCGATATATTCTTCTCTTAGTGTATTGATCGCGCAGCCCTATTCAGAACGGTGGAAATTAAATTCAGCAGTGAACATGGTGGGGGAAGCGTCGAGTACAGATTAAGGATAGAGGTCCTATTGAGAGTGGCCCTAAAGAGAGCGCGGACTGTATAGGCAAATAAGACCCAATCTTTAAAATCCCAGTTTAGTAAAAAATCTATTTATAAAATAATGGTACTAAACGATATGCGAAAATGCCATTTAATTAGCATTAGCCGGGAAAATTTTGGCACTATTGAATAATAAAGAATCTTGTTCAATAAACGAATAATTTTCACTCTGAGTGACCATTTCCTTTTTAATCAACAAAGATAACGGAGCATTTACTTTCAAAAATTTATTAATGCTCAATATGATTACAATTTCATTCTAATTTACATTTATTTCGCCATAATCAACTTTATGTATATTCGATATATTCTTCTCTTAGTGTATTGATCGCGCGGCCCTATTGAGAACGATGGAAATTAAATTCAGTAGTGAACATGGTGGGGGAAGCGTCGAGTACAGATTAAGGATAGAGGTCCTATTGAGAGTGGCCCTAAAGAGAGCACGGACTGTATAGGCAAATAAGACCCAATCTTTAAAATCCCAGTTTAGTAACAAATCTATTTATATAATAATGGTACTAAACGATATGCGAAAATGCCATTTAATTAGCATTAGCCGGGAAAATTTTGGCACTATTGAATAATAAAGGATCTTGTTCAATAAACGAATAATTTTCACTCTGAGTGACCATTTCCTTTTTAATCAACAAAGATAACGGAGCATTTACTTTCAAAAATTTATTAATGCTCAATATGATTACAATTTCATTCTAATTTACATTTATTTCGCCATAATCAACTTTATGTATATTCGATATATTCTTCTCTTAGTGTATTGATCGCGCGGCCCTATTGAGAACGATGGAAATTAAATTCAGTAGTGAACATGGTGGGGGAAGCGTCGAGTACAGATTAAGGATAGAGGTCCTATTGAGAGTGGCCCTAAAGAGAGCACGGACTGTATAGGCAAATAAGACCCAATCTTTAAAATCCCAGTTTAGTAACAAATCTATTTATATAATAATGGTACTAAACGATATGCGAAAATGCCATTTAATTAGCATTAGCCGGGAAAATTTTGGCACTATTGAATAATAAAGGATCTTGTTCAATAAACGAATAATTTTCACTCTGAGTGACCATTTCCTTTTTAATCAACAAAGATAACGGAGCATTTACTTTCAAAAATTTATTAATGCTCAATATGATTACAATTTCATTCTAATTTACATTTATTTCGCCATAATCAACTTTATGTATATTCGATATATTCTTCTCTTAGTGTATTGATCGCGCGGCCCTATTCAGAACGGTGGAAATTAAATTCAGCAGTGAACATGGTGGGGGAAGCGTCGAGTACAGATTAGGGGTAGAGGCCCTATTGAGAGCGTTCCTATAGAGAGCGCGGACTGTATCTAGAAAATGCTTCCATAAAAAAATTTTTGAGCTTGACTTTCATATTCAGTGGGCCAAAATACATCAAAAAGTCATATTAAGATGTGGTCGAGAGAGAAAATCTTGAATTTTGTAAACAAGTCTTATCACTAATTTATTACTGTGTCTAAATAAGAAAATCTTATTTGAGAACCACTGATACCCTCTAATAAAAGTATTTCAATACATATGATCATTTTGAGTGAAATTTGAAAATGATTGTATTTTTTTATGACTCCTGTTGAATAAACTTGAGATTGTAAATTTAAAAGATGAATAAAGAATGACGACAAGATATTTTATATTGTTAAATAGTCGCTGTTGTAAAAGCGTGTATCGGTTTCTTTGGAGACGTGTCAGTGATCTAAAAGACAGCCGGGGGTCCATTCGTTTGCAATTGCGATAAATAAACGTCTCTCCTAGAACCTAGAGAGCCGTCCAGCAGGACAATTACAAGTATAAAGGAACTCGACTATTGTGAGTCTTCCTTAAGCGAGAACCCGCGACCCAGTCTCTTCAAATAATGCGAAATTTATCTGAGATCTGGACCAGGGTCAGTGGGTATTGTGAAGCCGATCAACGGGGTCGTTATTGTCCATGCCGAATGAGAATAGATGTTTTGGTTTTCCTGAATGCCTTGTGACACCTTCCAGTGGCTTAGTTCTGCCCCTATTTTTCGTTCTCACCCTCATTTTTCTCTCTTTTTCTCTCTTTTTCTCGACCCCTCCCTCCAGTTCTCTTCTCTTGATCTTCTTCTTGTTGAGTAGCTATAGAGAGTTAAGATCGCCGATTCTTTCGGAAATGAAACGGGCGAGGCACTTCAGGCAAACCAATAAATTATCCACCCTCTTGGCTGTGCCGCACGATTCCTAAATTCTATAGAAAATTGAGGAACGCGACCGAATTCTCTGGATCAGTGACATTTTTACACGCGTCGAAAATCTGTTTTGCGGTATTCGAGAACTTAAGATTTTGTCGACGCTTTCTGTTGATCAATCAAAATAAAAAAGATAGATCTTCCCAGATCGGGGAATTGTGATTCATAAAATATTGATTCTGGATCTGCCCCTAAGGTAATCCTTAGAAAAGGAATATTTAACATTTGATAATTTTGACTTGACAGTAAAATATCTTCTGATCATTTATGTTTCATTGTGTTTACTGTTATTATGAATACAATTTGTATTCTTAGTAGATAGCTTCTCTGAAAATATCAAAAAGTTTAAGTCTTATTAGTTTTGAATCGAAAAAAACGACCTTTTTCTTTTAATTTTAAAAGTTTTGAGAAAATTGCGCTTAAAGTTTGTTGATTAACTTGGCAGTTCAGTGTGACCATCGGTAAAAAAACAGTTGCCATTTTCTCCATTTTTTTATATTTAATGAAAACACTTTTTAAACATAGAGAAGTTATATATTTAGCAAAATCGACTTTTTGAAAATTACAAGTATAAAGAGAGTTTAAACTAATTAAAGAAATGAATTCCTGTTTTACTGCTATTAAATTTTTAATTGTTCAAAAGCAATTAAAGTCTACAACCCTGCTTTAATATAATATTTATCACGTTTCAAAATTTCAACTGAAAATATTCATTAAAATGAGTTTTAGTTTGTATTGATCCTGTATTTTAATTAAATGGTACGTTGTTGGAAAAAATTGGCTTTAGAGTCCAAAAATGATTAAGTCGCTTTAAGCGCTAATATCACATTTTTAGGATTAACTATAGTACTTAAAATTATAATACACAAAACGAATACTTAATATGATGAATTAAGTTTATAAGTGAAATGGAAGGTTTGAATATTCGACCAACACAAAAAACTTTTTTTTAAGGGTCCAAAAAGAAAGAACGAGTTCGTTAATTAGCTATTTTTGACCAATAATTCTAACTTTATCCTTCAAAAACGATTTTGTCAAAATCAAGAGTTCAATTTTCCCGCCAAAATATACAAGATGGAGAAAAATTATTTCTAAAGAAAATTATTAATTTCAAAGAGCTATACAAATTTGCTAATGATCATTTTTTTCATAAGAGATATATCTTTTGTTTATTCATGAAAAATAAACATTTTTCGTTTCCAATAAAATTATTCAAGATACGAAAAAAAGGTTGGAGACAATATTGTCCACCTCAAAAAAATATACAAATTTATCGCAGATTATTTTTTAATCGAACACGTAGTTTTTCTTTTAATCGTAAAAAACGCTATCATAAATGAAAAATTCCATTTGGCGACAAATCTATGTAGGATATAAAAACGTTTTTATAAAAAACACAAATTCATTTTCCCCGCCAAAATCTACGAGATACGGTAAAAATGATAGAGAACGAAATTGTTTATTTCAAAAGGATCTATAACTTTGGTGTTGACCATTTTTTTCATAGGAGTTATATCTTTTTTTTATTCATGAAAAATGTAATTAAAAATAAATATTTTTGGTTTCCAAAAGAAATATACGAGAGACGAAGAAAATGTTTGGGACAAAATTGTTCACCTCTAAAAGATATACAAATTAACCACAGATTATTTTTTAGTCGAAGGCATGGTTTTCGTTTCAATCGTAAAAAACGTAATCAAAAATGAAAAATTCCATTTCGCATCAAATCTATGCGTAATATAAAAACCTTTTTAAAAAAATCCCAAATTTATTTTCCCCGCCAAAATATATAAGATACGGAAAAAATGTTAGAATACAAAATTGTTTATTTCAAAGAACTCTAATACCAATTTTCTAATGACCATTTTTTCATAAGGCTTATATTTTTTGTTCATTCATGAAAAATGTTATCAAAAATAAATATTTTTCGTTTCCAATAAAACTATTCAAATTACGAAAAAAAAGTTGTGGACAATATTGTCTACTTTGAAAAAGTATAAAAATTAACTATAGATTATTTATTCATCGAAGACATGGTTTTCCTCTTAATAGTAAAAAACGTTATCAAAAATGAAAAATTTCATTTGGCGACAAATCGATGCGTAATATAAAAACCTTTTTACAAAAATCCCAAATTTATTTTCCCCGCCAAAATATATAAGATACGAAAAAAATGTTAGAATACAAAATTATTTATTTCAAGGAGCTCTAATACGAATTTTCTAATGACCATTTTTTCATAAGAGTTATATTTTTTGTTTATTCATGAAAAATTTTATCAAAAATAAATATTTTTCTTTTCCAATAAAACTATTCGAGTTACGAAAAAAAATTTGGTGACAATATTGTCCACCTCAAAAAAATATACAAATTAACTACAGATTATTTATTCATCGAAGACATGGTTTTCCTCTTAATCGTAAAAAGCGTTATAAAAAATGAAAAATTCCATTTTGAACCAAATCTATGTGTAATATAAAAACCCTTTTACAAAAATCCCAAATTTACTTTCCCCGCCAAAATATATGAGATACGGAAAAAATGTTAGAATACAAAATTATTTATTTCAAGGAGCTCTAATACGAATTTTCTAATGACCATTTTTTCATAAGAGTTATATTTTTTGTTTATTCATGAAAAATTTTATCAAAAATAAATATTTTTCTTTTCCAATAAAACTATTCGAGTTACGAAAAAAAATTTGGTGACAATATTGTCCACCTCAAAAAAATATACAAATTAACTATAGATTGTTTATTCATCGAAGACATGGTTTTCCTCTTAATCGTAAAAAACGTTATAAAAAATGAAAAATTCCATTTTGAACCAAATCTATGCATAATATAAAAACCTTTTCGCAAAAATTCCAAATTTATTTTCCCCGCCAAAATATATGAGATACGGAAAAAATGTTAGAATACAAAATTGTTTATTTCAAAAGGATTTAGAACTTTGGTGCAGACAATTTTTTCACAAGAGTGATATATTTTGTTAATTAATGAAAAATGTTATTGAAAATACTTCATAGCGCTAAGCGCAACGATCTCATCGCTTGCCTCAGTCGCGCTCAAACTTGCGATCGAAGCCGTCAGATTTGTTTTCATCACACTAAGATCTTTGACAGAAGGCTTTGAATCTGAAAGCCATTATTTTGCATCGCCATCGCAGAATCCGGGTCCAACGTGATAAACTCATTCTAATAATTTATAGTCGTGGTAACCGTAATGGGCACGACCGTGCTATCCATCGACTGGAAATGACAAGTACCAACGTCACTTATTTTTTCCTTCCCTCTTGGTACGACGTTCCACAATTCGCAGGCGGGAGTATGCATAGAGTGCTGCATCAGCAACAGTAGACGCACACAAGATGCAGCATCCAGCGTGTAAGTAGATAAACGCAGGAGACGGACGTGCTCCTCGCAAGAGCGATTACCAATGACTTACGTATGCAGACAATCTCGTGGCGTTTGCGCAATTATTAGAACACCTTGCTCTCCGTAATAAATGGAGGAATATGCCCTGAAAGGTGTTAGTTCAAGATCAGGCGATACAAGACTCTAGCCTCTTCTGCTATTTTTTATTTTTCTTACTATTTATTCTCTTTCTTCTTCATCATCATCTTCTTTATGTCTATCGGGATTTCATCATTCATGAAGTGGTTCTTGCACATAAGCCTAACAACTAGACACATGAGTGTTCGTGTAATTCTTATATATGTATTTGTAATTATGCGTTAAGCTTTATGTAACTACTGAGTTAGAACTTTAAGAGAATACACCTGTATTCATATCGAATGTGCAAAAAGTTGAGATAAGACGCATTTACTCTCTTCTAACATTCAGGTGTTAAGTTACGTTTTACTCTTTTCAGATAGAGCTGCGTGCTTGTTATACGCCAGATAATATTTATGGAGAAGGAACGTTTCGAAAAGTCAGTATATTGATGTTGTAAAATACACATTAATGTACAGATTACATTATAGATGCGAGATTTTTAGATTACTTGATGCATGTCTATTCTAAATTAACGTTCGTGTGGCAATTTCAACTATACTATATTCAAATGTCTCGTGTACAAATTTCAAAAGGATCCCTTTTTCTCACAAGGAACGACTTTTATACGATTTGCATCGAATGGGATTCAAAACGTTTCTTAGATTTGCGAAGAATGATCGGGGAACAGATTTTGAAATGGCACGGATTCGATCGGATTAAATCCCTTTTCAAAACTTTCATCAGGGATGCTGGCGTAATTTTTTTTATTACTAGACCAAATTTTGTATTACATTCCCTAGCAGACCTGGTTTAATGAATGGTCAGCGAATAGAGTGACCATTCACTGACCATGCAATATTATGAATAAGAACAGAAAAAAAAACATTTGTCATTGAAATTATGATTCTGCGATCACATTTGAATTAAAAGGTGTAGGAATGAATTCATATATTTTATTTTCATCCATAAAAACTAATTAAGAACCTATACCTTTCATTGAAGGCGGTGCAGTGGTTTACCATTTGCGGAACTTCTCCACAGTCTGAGTTGACCATTAGTTGGAGTGAGATACAACTACCTTTTATCTCACTTCTACCAATGGCCAATCCTGGTAGTGGAGACCATTTTTTTGCCTTTCTTATTCGTAATATTCCATCGTCAGTGAATGGTCAGTCTATTCGCTGACCATTCATTAAACCAGGTCCGCTAGGGAATGTAATAAAAAAAATTACGCCAGCAACCCTGGTGAAAGTTTTGGAAAGGGATTTAATCCGAGCGAATCTGAGCCATTTCAGAATCTGTTCCCGGATCATTTGGAGCAAATTCAAAAATCATTTTAAATTCACTGATCGCTCACTGACCATTTACAGACCTTGCAATATTATGAATAAGAACAGTAAATAAAACATTTAAGTCATTGAAATTATGATTCTGTGGTACATTTTGAGTTTAAAGGTATCGAAGTTGCTACAATAATTTATTTTTAGCGTTGAAAAACTAAAAAACATGATACCTGTCATTGTAGGCAGTGCAGTGGCCCACAATTTGCGGAACGTCTCCACAGTCTGAGTTGACCATTAGTTGGAGTGAGATACAACTATCATTTATCTCACTTCTACCAATGGCCAATCCTAACTGTGGAGACCATTTTTATGCCGTTCTTATTCGTAATAGTGCATCGTCAGTAAATGGTCTGTCTATTCGCTGACCATTCATTAAACCACGTTCGCTGAGGAATGTAATACAACATTTGGTGTAATAATACAAAAAATTACACCAGCAACCCTGGTGAAAGTTTTGGAAAGGGATTTAATCCGAGCGAATCTAAGCCATATCAGTATCTATTCCCGGATCATTCGGAGCAAATCCAAAAATCGTTTTAAATTCACTGACCGTTCACTGACCATTCACATTATATCGCAAAATCATAATTTCAATGACTTAAATGTTTTCTTACCGCTCTTATTTGTAATATTGCAAGGTTTGTAAATGGTCAGTGAATGGTCAGTGTATTCGCTGATCGTTCATTATGCCGGGTCCGCAAGGGATAACTAAGTTTTTCTTAGACCAAAAATTCTGCCCCTACAACTACATGAGGTAAAAAATTTCTTGTTGGTTTTTTCCAGACTAGAATGAATTAAGAAATTTGTACACGGGATTATCTCGAATAATAATAACGAAGTAATTACTTTGTATAGATTGCAATTGTTTTGCTGTGAGAAACTAATTTGAATTTATAATAGAAGGAGTGCTCCAGTATAATTCTTTATTTGAATGAAACGAAAGAAACTGAAATTTTGCGCAGAAGCCAGGAGGAGCGTGCGAATCTGTGGGGAAATATAATTCAATGAGGTTGACTCTTGAATGGGGGCCGGACTCTTGTGAAGTTGCGAGCGGAACCCTGGTCGACCCCCGGCCTGGATGAATGGGCGGTACTATGTTCGTACGTGGATAAAAAATCGAATTTATCGGTTAGAATTCCGCGCAATATAAACCATTGCTTGGTGCACTTATAAAGGTCTGAGCAATTCCTGAACGGACGCTGAACAATTGACCATTTGATTAAAAATTCGGACTTCCTAATAGGCATCAACGGTCGGATGATAATTACTCCATCTCGTAGGGTCTCATACCCAAGGGTTGCTAAAGATTTTTACATTCATTTTCAACTACGGTAAATAAAAAGCAATCAAATTCTAACAAATTTCTAATAGTGAAGAAATTTACGAAATTATTGCTTTATGAGAAGATTTGGAGAGATAATGTCTATTATTTTATTGACCCAAAAATTACAATTTTCTTTTAAATCTTGTTATTTTAGAATAAGATCAGTTTCTCCTTTCTTTTATTTTAAAAATGATCAAGGGTGTGTATTAAAGGAAAAGGCAAAAAAGGCTAACGTTTCGGCCGCGTATCCGTTGATAATTTTTAAAATAAATGAAAGAAGAAATTGACCCTATGCCAAAACATCTATAATTAAAAAAAAAATATATAATATTTTTCCAAATAGAAACAATTTATAACGGGAGTTGAATAACGGGTCAAACCTATTAAAATTAAAACTAGATTTTATTTCTTAAACAGATGTTAACTTTGGTTACTGTCACTCTCAGAGAAAGAGAGAACAGCATGATTTTTTTCGTGACCACAGCCAGAGGTTGATATACGTGTAAATGGAGCAACAGTTGGTCGAAATTATCATCAATTTAACACGACTAGGAAGTGAGGGAAACCGTGAGAAATATATATTTCTTGGAAGGTGTGAACGGAATCCTCCACCTCAGAAATAGAAACAGAAAAAATAAACTAAACTAATGTCAATCTTATTCTTTTGCAAGATAATAATTTGTTCATTAGAAAAAGGAGAATGACCAACCTCAGACAACATGGATGTTTTCTCAAATTTATTTATTCTTACAATGACGTTTCGATGACATTATGTCATCCTCTCCAGATCAACAAAACATTTCTTTTCAGTGTTTGGCTCAATAATAATTATAAAAATATGGTGAAATTCCTGAGATAATAGAAGAAAACTATCCATAATAACACATCACTTAATAAATCTCCGGTCTAACTAAGAAAAACACAATTTTTACGAGAAATTCGACTTAATTTATCAACATAGTTTCCTTCAAACATAATACAGTCATTCCAACACTTCTTTAACTTTTCGATGCCTTTTTTGTAGAATGATTCGTCTTTGCTCTCGAAATAGACCTCAGTTTCGGCAATCACTTCTTCATTGGAGTCAAATCTCTTTCCCTGGAGCATTTTTTCAGGTCAGCAAAGAGTCAATAGTCATTGGGGGTCAGATCTGGAGAATGTGGTGGATGAGGAAGCAATTCGAAGCTTAATTCATTCAATTTGACCATCGTTTTCATGGACTTATGGCATGGTGCATTCCCAAATGCGAAGTTAGATACGGCGCAACACTGGCCCAGCATCGCCAAAAATTTGCCGACGATCGGCTGCCAATATCGTGCCGTTGCTGGTATGATAACTCCGGTATGCACTTGGCGCCCAATTCTGGCCCAAACTTTGGCCACCAGCACTTGTTTTCGGCCCAGCAACGGGCCAATGCTGTACCGAACTCTGGTTTTCTCACTTCCAGAATGGTTTGCCGTGCTAAAAGTGATACATGGCCCAGTGATGTGCCGTCCATGAACCCGAATCTGGCTCTTCTACTTTCAGAACTGGATGCCATAGTAACAATGACAATCGGCTTAGTATAGGACCGATGATTTTTGGCTGAAGGTCGGTAAATTTAAACAGTCGAAAAAAGCCGCCGTCGTCGGCCCAGCACTTGACCGATGCAAACAGTGACACTGTCCCAATAACAATAGCCGACTCTTGGCTGCCGAGATTGGGCCATTATTGTGCCGTATTATTACCTTCGGCAATTCGCACTTGGGTTGTCTTGGTGGAACAGCACTTTTTTCTTTTGAATGTGAGGCCGTTCTTTCTTGATTTCTGCGCTCAATCGATCCATTAATGCCATTTAATAGTCGCTGTTAATGGTTTTACCTTTCTCAAGATAATCGATAAACAATATACCATGCCCGTCCTAAAATACAGATGCCATAACTATAACCCATAACCATGCTATAACCCACTTCGAAATTCATTTACGCATCCCAAATATTCGTGCAAAATTGTAAACACACTACCTTCTGATATCTTTAAGTTGTCAACTATCTCACGCAACTTTAATTTATGCTCGACCAAAACTATTTTGTGGACTTCTGTTGTGTTTCCCAGAACAACTGCTGATTTTGGGCGACCAGAGCGTTCAGCGTCATTGGTGTTTGTACGAGCGCGTTTAAATTTGGCATACCAGTCGATGATTGTTGATTTCCCTGGTGCAGAGTCCCCATAACGCTTATCAAGCCACTGCTTTGCTTCAACAGTATTTTTTCCCATTAAGAAGCAATGTTTAATTTACACTTGAAACTCTTTTTTATCCATTGTTTTGCAAATGACAAAAATTGCTTCAGCATAACCTCTGTAACTTCTGAACTAAAATTCAGATTGTCATGAAATTTTGACCCTTAATGTTTGAAGGTTGGTGATATCCAGAAATCATATGGATTTGACAACAGCGGTGCCATCTATATGGCAGACCGGTAACTTATTGCACGGAGAGAACTGTTAGAGTATATGCTACTATTCCCGTTTAGTAAGCTAATTTATAGTAATAACAACTACTCTTTGGTTCAGAAATACTAAACAACGTTCTGTTATTCTACTAAACAGAATATTACAATCGCTGACTATTTGTTTAGTAAAATCAACTGTATAGCCCTCTGAACTAACACTTCTGACTTTAAGAATAACCTCTATGATCCGCTGATCGGCAGCCGGCTCGAATTCGTGATAATCGTAATAAACGTATGAGTGAGGCTGGTCCCACAATGTGTTCTAAGATTCGTACATATCGTCGATGCTTGTACGTTCTGACGTCATCAACGCGTTGTTACCAACTGTCGCATGTTTCGTTGAATAACGTGCTTAAGGAGTTATATACCTTTTTCTGGCTCAAAAAATCAAAAAAATTTGTATTGCTTATTTTTAAAGTACATACTTTCAACAATGTTTCTACAAAATTTCATCGAGATCAGGGCACTAGAACCTAAGATACGACCGTTCATAGCGCGCAGTTTCTGGAATTACTTAATGTCCACCTAAAACTTTAAACGCGATTATCTCGGAATCGTATTTTTTTAAAAATGCCATCGCGGTGAGCACGATATCTCGCTAACCACTACATCGATCAATTTGAAATTTGGAGGGGTTGTTTGTACTTACAATAGCTAGTTCGTGAACGAAGAAATTTTTTTTCAGACAAATCCTTCTGTTTTTTTGGCGGAAAACTCAATTTTTCGACCTTAAAAAATCGACTTTTTTGGAAAAAATATCACTGTAACTGTAAAAAATTTTTTTTGTAAAATCCTTCGTTCACGAACAAGGTGACACTATCTAGCATAGTTTTTTGTTTTTTTTTTCAGCTGAGCCGTAACCGTTATTTCATGCTCACAGTAAGCCATTACAAACAAAAGGAGTTCTGCGGTAAGGAGTGTACCTTCCCTAATTTTCCGAATTTTCACTCGAAATTTTATACAAAAACACAATAAGAGATGTACTTTTTGAAACTTTTTATCGCATTTGAATAAAACTATGGTAACATGATTGAAAAAAATAAATAAAAACCCTGTATTTCCCTAGAGAAAAAGGTATATAACCCCTTAAGAATTAAGACATTTTAATTATTAAGTAAGCGTATATATATATATTTATATATCAAAATACCTTTTGTTATAGTATCCATTATTACACAAGCATCACAAAAATATATCATAGATTGTTGTCGAAACTTTGATCAATATAAAATTCAAAACTTGTCAAATTAGTACTAAGCATCGTAACTGGAAATTCCTAGATTTATTGTCAAAGATATTAGTTAATATTAATTCCCATATGCTGTCAAATTACAGTCAAAAAATAATTACGGATTGCAATGAAACCGTTTAAACTTTTTTACCTTTTTAATTCTGATTTTTGTGAAGAATTGTATATTATTCTTATACAGTCAAGTCTCGTTTATTTCAAGTTTCACGCTCTCCTTCGCATCCCACTATTTCACTGTCACGTGAAGCTCTGAGGAGCGCTCGGAAGAAGTGTCAAGAGAGGGGGGGGGGAGCATTCAGTCGATATGGCAACTGAGGAAGAGGTGGGAACCCCTCGTGACTTGAAATAAACAAGACTCTCTCGTTTCGGGATACTTTAAATAAACGAGACTCGACTGTATCACGTATGTGGTTTGAATGAACCTAGTACAGGACTACTGAAAAGTTAATCGACAAGAAACGGTGTTTTGTATGTGGACAAATTTGACAGTGCCGTAGTAATGGGAACACATATTATAATTGATAGGAATACAATTTTATTATTTTAGAATATCGAATCAATTATATTTTTGTTTATTACTTTCGTTAAAAAAAAATATTTCGTTTATATGATTAGATTTAAAATTATATCATAAGAAGGGTTGTAATATTTTATGTCAGTAATCACATTAATACTATTTTTTCCTTCCTTTTTGTATCGAAAATATTTCTGCAATTATTTGAAATTTCCAATTTTTCTAATGGATCTTTTCCTAATTTTATGTATTTACCTAATTTTGATATCTTTCTGAAAACTATAGTTATGCTATATTCTTTTAACTGTTTTTTAATTTTATTAGACAAATTTCCATAATAAAGAATAGAAACTACACGTCTGTAATCTATTTCTCTCTCTTTATTCTTTGGTATGAAATATAAATTTGTATCTTTATTCTTAAGTTGTGAAATTCTATTATTTATATGTTTGTTTATAAAATTTTTAGGATAATTATTAAGCCTCAGTAGATTTTTAATTATTTCTAAATTTTTTGTGAAAATTTTCATGTGACAGTAATATTGCGGTGGCTATTAAATTTTTAAAAATTGCAATTTTTTGTTGAAAAGGATGTTTAGAGAAATAGTTTAAATATCTACCAGAATACGTGTTTTTTCTATACCAATTTGCTTCAATGGTATCAGCTTGATTTTTTATTATCAAGAGATTTAGAAACTCATATGTAAATTGATATGTAAAATTTAATCGTGAATGAATAGAATTAAAGTTTTCTATAGTCTCTTTAATCATGTTCTTTGGAATTATTAAAAATGTCTGATCAATATATCTGTAATAAGACTGTATTTTGAAACTTAATTTTGTTAAAACTCCTTCCTCAAGATCTTATAAAACTAAATCTGCTAACATTGGGGAAATAGGAGACCCCATTGGAGTACCAAAAAATAGATGATAATATTTATTTAAAGAATTTGAAAATCTTTCTGTGGAAAGAAAGACGCTTTCGACTGCGCTGGGATTCGAGCCCCGGTCTTTCGATTGCCGGTCGACTGCTCATCAAATTGAAAAAAAGTATTTTTTATGAGAAAATCTTAAAAAATATATATCTTGTTCGTTACGTATAGAAGAAATTTGAAGAAATTTTCAATCATCTAATTTTTTCAAGTTTGCTTTTTCAAAGATGTGATCACATGGTAGTGAATAAATATTTTGGATGTTCGGTAGTCAAACTCGTTTCTTCTTTGGAAGAAATCGCGCCTCTTGTAACGTTCTATATCCTTTTGCGACTCGTCGACCGATTGGGGGCAGGATGTGGACCATAAAATTCACGAGCTGAAACTTTTATTGTTCAGCGACATTCTCAGGTTGTTGCCGTTACGCTGACATGGTCGTGTGGGCGATATATTACGATAGAAAGCCGAGCACCAGCTGTTTTCGGTGAAAACGACCCTTTTAAGACTCTTTTCTTCTCCCTTTTACCCATCATTGAAACAATATCTTTATCCTTATCTATCCTTGGAGTTGATTTACTTTTTTCTTGTGTAAAAGCTTCTTCTGCTTTTATATTATAATACTTTCGAATTGCTGAGAATTTGAATTCTAGTCAAAGTACCAAAATCTTTCCCATTAGGTATCTTGATAAATGATCGAAATCATGGAAAGCAAGATTTATCAATAAAAAAACAATAAAAGCTATAAATTTGTATTTTTAGACCAATATTTTTTGTTTACTTAAACTTTATTATGCAGTTGCTTTGATTTCTGAACTCTGACGCCATATAGCCTCGTATTGGAAATAAAAACCTTTATAAATATTTAAAGATGATATCATAATTTTATTTTTATTCTGTTGCTTTCATTAAATTGAATAGTAAACGCAAATTTTTTACAAGGCTTGAAAAAATTATGGTTGAGTTTTAATAAGTGATCAAACGTGTATAATTTTTAATGTCATGATTATAAAATTCATTTTATGGAACTGAAACTATAAAATAGAATTTAAAATACATGTTACTGATGAATTTAATAAACTTTCTTTTTTCTCATAATCTGTATATATATATATATATATGTGTATTCAGTAATCCTGTACTTTGCTAAGAAATACTTTACATGTAACGAATATTTATCACTGAATGAGAATGATTGAATCTCAATGAAACAAATGTCTTTTTTTACATCAAACAATTCATGAAGAGTGACATTAATGAGACGTCAAATGTCAATTATGTCAAAATCGTCAAGAGTTCTTAGTCTTATGCTTCCAATTGTATGTCCTTGCCAATAGACGATTTATCACTTTTTAACGAAGAGAAAGAACGCTATGAAGAAAAAGAATGATGCCAAATTCAGAAATAAATTGGCTCAACTACATTTCCGGAACGTTCAGGACTCAGACATCTTCAGACTAGAATTATATGGACACAATAGTCACTTTATACGGATATGTATACAAATGCCATATGTAGGTCTTAAATCCGTTTTATCTGACTTCTGTCTATTTTAAATCATAATATCAAGAATCATAGTCTGCACTTTGTTTTTTCTTTTTCTTTCGCTTTTAAGATGATCCGCTACCTTCAATATTTTTATTTTTTGAATTTAAACCTTCCATATCATTTTTTTTATGTTTAATACCTTTCCTTAGAAAGGTTTTGGGTTTTGTTTTAAATTCCGGCACCTTTATGTATTTCGAAACTAAAAATTTCGAGTTTTTTGGGCATTTTTTGGACATTTTTTGCCATTGAATAACTTTTTTGTTTCTTAACCAATTGTCATAATTCTTTTTTTTATTTTGTTCCTTACAATGTGTAGCAATTTTTTGGGTATGGAAAAAAGGTAAAGTGACTGAAAAAAAAGTCACAAATAAAATTAAATAATTAATAAAAATATCCAAAAATATGAAAAAAAAATTTTGTAGTTATTTTTTTAGCTGGTGTGCCTTCCATATCCAAAAATTTGCTATACATTGTAAGGAACGAAATAAAAAATAGAATCATGACAATTAGTTAGAAAAAAAAAGTTATTCATAATTAAAAAATGTAAATAAAAATGCCCTAAAAATCAAAATTTTTAGTTTAAAAATAGATAAAGGTGCTGGAAATTAAAAAAACCCAAAACCTTTCTAAATAAACATACTAAACATAAAAAATATTGAATGGAAGGTCCAAACTCAAAAAATAAAAATATTAAAGGTGGCGGTTCCCCTTAATTACACGGAGAAAAATGGATATTGACCCATAATATCTATATGTTGAGGCACAATGTCAGTAGCATTCAACTAAGTGACAAACATTTAAATATTCTACTTCAATGCCTGCAAATATTGAAAAAAAGATATTAACCACCAGTATCTCAGATATTGAGCTTGATTATCTCAGATATTAAAAATGAATATTCAAGATACTAAACTTCTGAATATCCTCGTTAGTAAACTTGAATGTCTGAGGTACTAGAGTTGAATATCTCAGATATTTAACATCAATATCAGGTATACTGAAAAGGTAAGTTATAGATGTTACAGCACAATGTCTAAGATACTCAAACAATTATTTTGAAGGTTATAAAATAACTACATATTCGGTTTTTAGAAAAAAGTCAAATTATATTTTATTATGTTCTTTTCTGTAAAAGTAATATAGATGTTTGAAAAAAATTTTCATTATCTGGCATGTCTAAAATTAATTCAATGTTCTTGTTAGAAACTTAACCTTAACACTTAGGTTAGATTTCATTCTCGGCTATAAACCATATACAGAGAAAATATATAACTTATATGTTTCACTTACTGCATCTCAAGTTAAAGACCCGATCACTTTTATTCCATTAGAAACACTTATTAGAATTTAAGGAAACTTTAATAAACTTTCAAAATTTATCTTTCCGGAACGCTGCAAGCATATCAATCTTAGATTTACTTAGATTTCGATGAGAGCGAAAAAGTGATCACATGACCTTTATATATATGCGCGCGCACTTCATGCTTCAATATCTAAACTACTGAATTTGAATATCAAATGTTACTTCTCGGCAAAATCTTATATATTGAAAAAAAAATTTTTTAATATTGCTTGTCAATATCTAGATATTATGGATGAATATCTCCTGTTTGAATATCTACTTTTCAATATCCATTTTTCTCCGTGTACGTTCCTTAATATTCACATAAAAAATCTAGAATTACATCTCAAGAAATTTTTTGAACATGTGTTATTTTTTACAAGAAGAAAATGCCTAAGTTAAGGAATTAAATTTGAATTTACTATCTTTAAAAGTGAAATTTGATCCAAATGTTGTTAAGCTTTGAGGATTTCGAAGTTAAAAGTTAAAAAGTAAAACCTTTAAAATTCTTATTTTTTAATTCGAAAACCGTTAATTTTAATTTTTTATATCTAAAATAGAGAAAAGTGAGCTACTAGCTCACTTTGGACAGTTTCTACCGATTAATATTAATTGTTTACCACTAATTACTTTCAAAAAAGTTTGTAAATACTAATAAAATAATTACTAAATGACTAATAAATAATTAGTATTTATAAAATGTTATTTAAGTAAATTGAAGGCTCAAATTTCACATTTAATCAAAATTTAGAGAGCTGAACATGATAAATAATTGAGAGATTACATTTAAATACTATGAAATATTTTATGGATTTGGAATTTGGGACTGAAAACATTTAAGTTTAAATAATGTAAAAGTTCCTACGTAAAAATGCTTTTTAAATTTGAAAAATTATATAATATTGAAAGATGCTTCCCAATCCATTAATGTTTAATGGCGATAAAAGTTGAAAGTATTTAATGTTTAAGGCATGAATATTTGAAGCCATATAAAATGTATAAACCTAAAAATTCAAGATGTTACTTGAAGGAATTAAAACTCAGATAAATTTGGAGTAATCATTTTTAAGACTCTTGTTTTTTAATAATATAAATTTCAAGCATAAGCGAATTCAAGATTTAAATTTCAGAAAAAAGGACTTGGGAATTTCAAAGTTTATTGCAAAAATAGAAACAGGAAAACTTTAAATTTTATAGGCTTCGATAAATAAATCAGCCATACACTCAAAAAAGACAAATACAAAAAAACCACATTTGTTTAATTTTAATTCTTCAAAATTTTTCAAATATTTATTTCAAGTAAACTTATTTCTGGGAAGTACAAAAATATTAAGTTAATTCAAATATACTTATAGTAGTTCAAGAAAATCTTGATTGATTCAAAGGCATTTCTATTGAACATACTAAATTCATCCTCATACAAAAATTGATTAAAACAGAGAAATATTCAGTAGTATAAATCAAAATAAATCAAAATAAATAATTTATTACCAAATTTAGCAATTTTTTTATTACATTATAGATGATTTCACTTATTGAAAGGCTAATTTGAAAGTGAAAAAATTATTTTCCATGAGAAAATTTGGAAATGCAGAACAATAATGTAATTAACAAATTTTTATTTTTGCTGAACTTTTTTTCTCAACGCTTCATATCAAATTTAAAAAAATGATGCGATTCTAATAAATCACGAATCATTTTTTCAGAAAAAAGAATCTTCACAACTTCTCAGTTCCCAATTTTTGAAAATAAATTTTTTAATAGCTAAAACTATTAAAAATCAGTTTTCCAAAACAAAATTCTTATAAACAAATTGCTGAATTTGGTAATAATTTATTGATTTTAGAAAATTGTAAATAATTAAGTTGTAGAGAATCTTTTTCCTGAAAAAACGATCTGTGATTCATTAGAATCACATCATTTGTTTAAATTTGGTATGAAGCAATAAGAAAAAAAGTTCAGAAAAAATAAAAATTCCTTAAATACATTATTTTTCTGCATTTCAAATTTTTTTATGGAAAATAATCTTTTCACTTTCAAATTAGCCCTTCCATTATAATATTGCAATTCTTGAAAGCAAAATTATCTATTTTTGCCTGAGGTCTAATTTTCGTGGATGAACTACCTTAACAGATATTTCAGTAGAATTCACCTCATTTTTGTTAACAAAACAGATTTCACGATAAATATTACAGAAATGTCGGTTGAATCAATATTTCAAAAATAATTCATCATTCTCTAAATGTTTCCTATTCATGCAGCTGTTTTTCTTGCTCTTATATTTCATTTATCAACATGAAGCATAGAAAACAAAAAAAAATAAAGAATTTTGTTTCTCAGTTTCTTTGTATCAAAATGATGGGAGTCAAAGATGTAAACACCCCATCCTGTGATCGTAGAAAGCATCACGACAGATGGTGTTCGGATAGCGTTCATCACAGTGATATAGAAATAATTTTATCTGGAAAATCGAGCTCACAAAACTTTGGTCCTCTGTATATTTCTTACTCGAGTACTTAATCGTCTAAAATGTGTGTGTATCCAGTTGCGGTTTGCACAATGGTGAGTATCCCATAGAAAATCAGCCGGTCGATTCTATTGAACAATGCGCCTCCATTTGCTGCGTCGAAACCGCGATTTTATCTCAATCGATGAGTTCTCGCGCACCTCTTCGACGCTGCGAAAGGTGCGGAATTTTTCCAGCGACCTTCCCAACGGACACAGCCTCGTATCGATACCAAGACTCGCGTGAAATTTCCTGGAAAAAAAGGCGGATCATTAGAATCAGAGATCGAATCTATCGGCGGAATATCGATACACCCATTAAGCCTATAACTATGTTCGAATACGGTTCTTGATTGTTGAATCAAGATACCAGATTTCGTATTTTTCACTCACACTCTCTAAGTAATTTGTGCCTAATAGCAAACAGAATTTTAAGGATGAATTAAATTGTGTAGTAACCCATATTGGAAAGCAGATTTCTAAAGATTCTTCGCTTTAGGAATTCCATTTAACTCTTATTGAGTCACGCTCGATAAAATACTTTTATTTAATTCAAAGATATTGGATTAAATACACCTGGAATGCGGATTTTATTGAGGTTATTTCAAGTCCAGTCAAGCAAACAATTAGAGTTTGTAAAGTTCTTACAATTATTTTAATTAATAATAAACAGGACTTCTATCGACCTTTAGTATTAAAATCTGGATATTTTTTGGTGTACTTAGTTGGCTTTAGGGTCCAGAAAAAATGTAAACTCAAAGTTTCATATTTTCATACGTTTCGACTCAGGTTGGAGTCCTCATCAGTGAGAATTTATTTCTATAAAAAATACAAAGGAGGAAAACTTAATAATTGCCTGTGTGACGGATAAACATTGTGGTAAAAAATGATATAAAATAATTGCAAGTGTGAAAATATAAATATGGACTAAATAACTAAATTTGCGATAAAGTAAAACGTACGGTTTTTACATTTAGTTTAGACCAATTTTATACACTGAGAGACTTTTCGTTAGAATAAATCGTAAAAGTGAATCATATTTTAGTATAATATCGTTTCAAAGTGAGGCAAACAGGGTTTACGTATCAGAAATTAATATAGTGGTTTTCAAGCGGCGAAATTAATATTTTCGTTTGAATAAATGGATTATATGTTTTACTAACTGCTATAAAACCTACGAGAATTTGAAATTTACTATATCAAAGTTTCGAAGCGAAACAAAGAATATGTGAATCTGAAAACCACTATTTGAAAAATCACTCACTCCACCAAAAAGTTTGACCTTCAGAAGGGACGTTTCCGGGTTATGGATTGTGGTGTCTTTTTCTAACGCGTGCGAAGCAAGAGGAAGACAGAGGGGAGAGCGCTTTGGGCACTCAGAAGAGGGGAGGTTTCAGTGGAAACACATACACAAATATTATTATCATACCTTAGTCACATGTTCATATATTTAAGTACACAATACTACACTATTTATATTCACATACGCTTGAAATTAAATTTCAGAATCGCCTTTGGGTTCGAACCCCCTAACTCTACCTATATTTACATTAACTAAACGCATTTCTAACGCCTAAAGCCTCTTGGCTATTCTCGCTTGCCATATTCCGAAATAAATGTCGCTTATAAGCCACTACTGAGTTGGGGGTTGGGCAGACTTGGATTCGAGTCTACGAAGCTATTCGGATAACGTCGGAAGTACTCGGACGACATTCTGAAACAAATTATATGAAAATCCGAGAATGAATGTTTTGATTTTTGCTGCGCGTCGTGAGGTTTCTGGCAAGTTCATATTCATAATATGAATTTCTCAAACATGCTTTCCAAAATCTGATATTTATTATTCATCTTATTCAAATTATTTTTAGACAACTTAGTAATCATAATATCATTTTCTCGTACTTTCAATTTCTCGAATAGAGATTCATAATATTTAGTATTTAAAATACTACTTTATCTTCTTCATATATTAAAGACCGTTATGACTATATCAAACTTCGATGTCATAATATGAATAAGTATAATAAAGCCTCGGCTTTCCCCATTTTGAAACGATATTATACTAAATTTTGATTCATCTTTATCATTTACTCTAACGAAAAGTCTCTCAATGTACGTTCACATGTACAATTCATTTATTCATTTATATCGCATTATTCATTTCGTATCCAAGTCCAAGTATATATTCATAATTGAACTTACCGTGTACAACGAAGAGTATTCAATTTATCCTGGGAAAAACGAAGCTCAGCGAACCAAACTTGTAAAAAGCAATTACGCCGCGATACCAAGTATTTTGCAACAGCAAAACATAAAGGAGACCAGTGTGCACAGATTGGATACTGACGCAGTAACAACTACAGAAGCACCTCCTGTCCGTGTGAAGCGAGTAGGGAGAGGTGGCGGCGCGCGCTGTCTTTGTTTCTTTCTCGTCGCTCTTGCATGCGAGAACGACTCATCCCACTTCCCCTTATTATTACTAAGAAACAACACTTTTTTTCCGATATTTTGGAGAAAATCTGCCTAAAATAAACATCTAAAAGATCGTGTGAAATTTTATAAGCATATGAACACTTCAAAACTAAACTTTCATTTAAATTTGATGTCAATAAATGTTCAAAATTTGAATCAATATACTTTTTCCTATTCAAATTTCCATACTTCTTATCAATTTTGTACATTTAAAAAATTTACAGGCAGAGAGATGCTTTCTATTAAGAAGATATAAACATAACATTCCTACATCAATTTCTTATTTTTCACCCTGGAAAAGGAAAATACTGAAATGATTTTTCATAAATCCGTTTAAAAACGTCGTTATCATCTTGCATGGTGCCCGTATGGTGCCAGTATTGAGCCGACGTTTGGCATGACTGAACGAAGTACGGGTTAGCCGTCGTTATTATTTTGCATAAGGCCCGTATGGTGCCCGTATTGAGCCGACGCTTGGCATAACTACGGAAAGTACGGACAAGCCATCATTTAGTTTATGTGCATTGGGCCTGAGTTATGCCTGAGTTAAGCCAACGCTGCCATGCCGCAGTGATCCCAGATCGTGGGAGCTGGCGGCCCCCACCACGCTCCCATGTGGGAGCACACACAATCAAGCGCGCCGTGTCGGTGTGTCCCCCACTTCCTCGCTTCGATTTCACGCTTTCGTCTGTTGAGCCAAGATCGAAAATTATGTTTCTGTCGACTTCGTGTCAAAGTGGCGCGAAGCAGACGACAAATTTAAAATCTACAAATATATCATTTAAGATATTACCTTTCTTTCTTTGATATTTTTGAAAACATTCACTCAAAATGAATATCTAAACATTTTATTTTGAATTTAAGGATAATTTAAAGACTTAAAAAATGATTTTCTATTGAAATTTAAACTCAATAAATTTTCAAAGTTTCAAAACGAAATATCAATTTCTATATGTGTTAGCTATGCAAATCAAATAATTCAATTACAAAATTATGTCGAGAATATTATATATTGAGGAATGATAAAATATGATATTGGAGTTTGAAAAATAAAATATTGATATAATTAAGTAATACATAAATTATATCTAATTATACAATCGAAATTATAAAATAGAGTTTGTTCTCGGGCATAAGGCAACATTGAAAAAAATTTCATTCAAATAAAATACTCAGAAAACTAATACGTAATATTATTCGCATATGAATTTCATTATAAAACTGTGAATAAAAGGTTTCAGTATTCAAAAAAACCAAAATTACATCTAAATTTGTATACGAAATTACATTTTACGATTTCTCTTATATAAAATACAAATATAAAATATTTATTTCGAATAAAATAGTTTTAAAAAAATTTTATAGTACGTGAATCAACTATATCAATTAAAAAATTAGGTCGAAAATATTTTGTATAAAAAAAATAAGAAATAAGAAATTAAGGTTGAAAATCTACATTCATAATTACATGGTGATAATAGATAAAAATTCTATACGATGTTGTTAATAATTGGCTTTAGGGTCCAGAAATGATAAGTCAGGAAGTCACATACTTTCAAACATTTCGACTCTAATCTGAGTTCTCATCAGAGATCTTTATTTCTAAAATTTTAAAACAGTGGATAAAATATTGCACAAATGAGCTCTATTTTGAAATAAACTTTGGTAATGTAAAAAATGTAAAAAAATGTAAAATATAGTGAGAAAATTTACATATAATTTTACAGAAAGCATCGGTAAATTATCTAAAAACTTCCTTAGGAATAACAATAGAATTCTAACACATAACTCTAACGTAAATGAACTAAAAAATTTAGGCAGAATTTCAGGAAATTCTGTTACTTTTTAGTAAATTTATGAAAAAAATTTTTTTTTTAAATTTCAGTTCCAAAGTGTTGAATATTCTGTATATCTTTCCCTGGAAATACTGATACTTGTAATAGAAATAATTTTACGTTTTGGTAACTGAATTTCAATGCACTTACATGCAACTGAAAATTCATCCACATGCAACTGAAACTCAGTTACAGTGACGCAATTTTATGATAATTTTACAGTTTTGTTCTGTTACAGTTTGGTAGTTTTTAAGATACATTTTTTGAAAATTCAGTTGAGATCCATATAATATTAAGAGAACTTTTTTTTTATCTATATATATATATAAATTCAGTACATTTCCAAGAATTTCACATAATCTCAAAAATGTTTATATTAGGCGAATGTTTTTCAGATATCAATAAAATTCCATAGTCAATAAATGTTTAGAATTTCAAGTTAAGTTAGGTATTGATGGGAAATTTAGTAGCTTTGTTAGTTGACTATTTTAATCATAAAATTCTTCATTTTCGTAGATTTTTCAATTTTTTAATTAAAAATCTATGCATAGGCCACAAAAACGTGAGGTGAAAATTTTAAATCATCAGCTACAATAAAACAGAAATTTTAATTCTATTGTGGTAGGGCCCTAGTTGTTTTGCCCTGTCAGTAATTAGGTGCTGATCCACTTTTTCAAAAATTTGCAATAAGACGAAAGCGAAAAAATAGAAGAAGATATATTTGGGATGCTTAATTAACGTGAGTCCCCTTGCCTCTCACATAACTCAAGGCACATAAAAAGAAATACACCTTTGGTCACTTGTAAATGGATGCTAATAGATGTCTTTTACCAAGAAATTACACATGATAGATAAGATCAATTAAACAATTTTTTGGATGTGCAGGGGTTTGAACTCGCATATGCTGCGTATCAGCCAATTACCTTCACCATTCTAATAAGATCGTTAATGAATACTATTAATTTACGGACATTATATAATTAGGACGACATGTTTGCCCAAATTTCTGAAAAATGATTATTTATACATTGCATTCAGAGAAATATGTTTCAGAATTGGCTACAATCTTGCATACAATTTTAAAGTGACATGTTTGATAACATGTTTGCTATTATATTGACCCAAATTCATAGAATTATTTTCATTTCTCATTATTTTGGCATAGGGTCAGATTCTTTTTATTTTCTTTGAATAAAATTTTCACTATTAGGTACAAAAATACTCAAAAATTAAGCAAGGCAAACGTTTCGGCCACATATGGGGGCCCTCTTCAGTGCCATAAATTCAAAGATTAATTCAAAATTTCTGTAAAACGCAGATAATTAAAATAAGCATTATCATAGAATTAAAAAACTTATCTCATAGCTTGCAATTCAAAATGAAGTAGTCCAGTACACGGAGAAACTTTTTATATCAATTTTTACTATAGTATTTTTCAATTTAGGGAAAATTGTATCACTTTGAGAATTTTTGTTAGTAAAAATACTAAACATTATAATAATTATATGAAACTTTAGTATGAACTATAGTAAAATTTGCTATGAACTATGCTGAAATTTCATATCATTATTATAAAGTTTAGTATTTTTACTAACAAAAATTCTCAAAGTGATACGTTTTTCCCTAAATTGAAAAATACTATGGTAAAAATTGATATAAAAAGTTTCTCCGTGTATGCAGCATCACGATCATTCTGTGAGAGATTCCGGTAACAAAGTCTCCACGTAAAGTTTTTAAAAATGTAAACCTAGTTCGCGTTTTGCCATTGATTACCAATTTGGCATCGTTCTTTAATAAAAAAAATTTTTCAAATTGCGGTCGGTTCGTGTGAAATTTTTTTATGTTTTCCGCGGTTTATTTGTTATACGGTTTTTTATTCACAGTGAACTCTAAATATTTTTTCAATTCGTGATGCTGCATACTGGACTACTTCATTTTGAATTGCAAGCTATGAGATAAGTTTTTTAATTCTATGATAATGCTTATTTTAATTATCTGCGTTTTACAGAAATTTTGAATTAATCTTTGAATTTATGGCACTGAAGAGGGCTCCTATATGTGGCCGAAACGTTTGCCTTGTTTAATTTTTGAGTATTTTTGTGCCTAATAGTGAAAATTTTATTCAAAGAAAATAAAAAGAATTTGACCCTATGCCAAAATAATGAGAAATGAAAATAATTCTTGCATACAATGTTATACATTATATAATGAGAATTATTATTTTTCGCTTTCGTCTTATTGCAAATTTTTGAAAAAGTGGATCAGCACCTAATTACTGACAGGGAAAAACAGCTAGGGCCCTACCACAATAGAATTAAAATGTCTGTTTTATTGTAGCTGATGATTCAAAATTTTCATCTCGCGTTTTTGTGGCCTATGCATAGATTTTTAATTAAAAAATTGAAAAATCTACAAAAATGAAGAATTTTATGATTAAAATAGTCAACTAACAAAGCTACTAAATTTCCAATCAATACCTAAGTTAACTTGAAATTTTAAACATTTATTGACTATGGAATTTTATTGATATCTGAAAAACATTCGCCTAAGATAAACATTTTTGAGATTACGTGAAATTCTTGGAAAATTCTCAGTAAAATTTGAAGTCAATAAATATTTGAAGATTTGGATCAATATATTAATTAAAACATGTTTCGGTTTTATAACTTTGATCAACTGCATCAATTAGAAAATGTTGCCTATGTGTAAGGCATTGCTTTTTTTCATTGAAAAGTCTATGCATATAAGCCACTAAAACGTAAAATGAGAACATTTTTATCTATTATCACCATGTAATTATGAATCTAGATTTTCAATCTTAATTTCTTATTTCTTATTTTTTTTAAATAAAATATTTTCCACTTAATTTTTTAATTGATATAGTTGATTCACGTACTATAAAAAAATTTTAAAACTATTTTATTCGACATAAATATTTAATATTTGTATTTTATATAAGAGAAATCGTAAAATGTAATTTCGTATACAAATTTAGATGTAATTTTGGTTTTTTTGAATACTGAAACCTTTTATTCACAGTTTTATAATGAAATTCATATGCGAATAATATTACGTATTAGTTTTCTGAGTATTTTATTTGAATGAAATTTTTTTTCAATGTTGCCTTATGCCCGAGAACAAACTCTATTTTATAATTTCGATTGTATAATTAGATATAATTTATGTATTACTTAATTATATCAATATTTTATTTTTCAAACTCCAATATCATATTTTATCATTCCTCAATATATAATATTCTCGACATAATTTTGTAATTGAATTATTTGATTTGCATAGCTAACACATATAGAAATTGATATTTCGTTTTGAAACTTTGAAAATTTATTGAGTTTAAATTTCAATAGAAAATCATTTTTTAAGTCTTTAAATTATCCTTAAATTCAAAATAAAATGTTTAGATATTCATTTTGAGTGAATGTTTTCAAAAATATCAAAGAAAGAAAGGTAATATCTTAAATGATATATTTGTAGATTTTAAATTTGTCGTCTGCTTCGCGCCACTTTGACACGAAGTCGACAGAAACATAATTTTCGATCTTGGCTCAACAGACGAAAGCGTGAAATCGAAGCGAGGAAGTGGGGGACACACCGACACGGCGCGCTTGATTGTGTGTGCTCCCACTTGGGAGCGTGGTGGGGGCCGCCAGCTCCCACGATCTGGGATCACTGCCATGCCGCTGCTGGTCTTCCGTACTGGCGTAGTGCTATGCCTGTATTATAGCCCGTACTATGCTTGCACTGGTCAGCCAGCACTGGCTTGCTATTACAGGCGCAGTATTGCGCCCGTTGTATATACAGACGTAAGTACGAAATTTCCGATTGGGATAGATATAGCATTTCGCCACTTTTCTGGTAATTTATGGATTCCGTTACGAAGAAACTCTTCATCTTTTGAGACTATACACGAATCGACCCATTTTTTGATGTCCTCAAAAGACTGGAAACGCTTCTTGGTCAGGGCATGAGACATAAACCGAAATAAATAGTACCATCTTATCAAATTTCACCCGGACTGGTCCAGTTAAACCGCGCGCGTAAACCGAAACGGGAAAAGTTTTTTTTCTAGGTTGGTAACACCTTCTTTGACAGTCATGTGAAGTTTGAGCGGGAGACGTCCATTAGTGTGTGTTTGGCAGCGATTGGTTTACGACGCGAAAAATTTCTCTGGCGATTTTTATTATGGAAAAAAAAAATTGAACAACGAGTTTGTTTGAAATGTTGTGTTTCCAATGGAATTACGGTAACGGAATCATTGAAAATGTTGCAGAAGTGTTTTTTATTTTTGTATCTATTGAATAGGTGACAATGAACGTATAACACATCACTCAATGAGTTTGTAGGATGACTAATAAAACAAAAACTTTCAGGCAAAATTCGACTTTATTCTTCAACATAGTCACCTTCAAGAGTGATACATTCATTCCAACGCTTCTCTAACATTTCAGTACCTTTTTTGTAGAATGATTTATCTTTAACCTCAAAATACGGCTCAGTTTCGGCAATCACTTCTCATTGGAGCCATATCTCTTTTTCTGGAGCATTCGTTTTAGGTCTGCAAACAGCAATTTCTTCCTTCGAACGCACCAATGGCGCGATATAATATTCACTATTGATGGTTCTTCCTTTCTCAAGGTAACGGATAAATAAAATATCGGGCGCATCCCAAAATTGTTGCGTTGAAACAGCTCCAAAGAGCGCTTTGAATCGTCGACGCGTTGTTGTTTTTGATCGACTATGGGCAAACGCGATACCCATTTCGAACAGAACTTTCTCATGTTCAAATGTTCATACAAAACTGCCTTCTGATATCTTTAAGGTATCAGCTATCTCACGTAACTTTATTTTACGATCGGCCAAAACCATTTTGTGGACTTTTTTTATGTTTTCTGGAACAACTGCCGAGTTTAGGCGACCAGAGCGTTCAGCATCATCGGTGTTTGTACAGCCGAGTTTAAAATCAGAAAACCACTTCTCTACTATTTGTCTCGATGGACCAGAGTCCGTATAACACTTGCAAAGCCCTTGCTTTGGTTGAACGGTATTTTTTCCCATTAAAAAGCAATACTTTATCAACATACAAAATTCAGATTTTTCTATTGTTTTGAAAATTACAAAAGTAACGTCACTAAAACCACTATAACTTGTGAACTAAACGTCAGATTGTCATGAAATTTTGGCATGTATCGTTTGAAGGCTGTTACTTCTTATGAATGATATGGATTTGTCAATAGTGGCGCTATATACAGTCAAGACTCGTTTATTGCAAGGCTCGAGACTTGTCTATTTCAAGGCCCAAGCTTTCCCCTAACCCCCACCTTTCCCGTATATGCAACACTGTAATTGGGGCGACAACCAATCCACTTTTTGCTCTGACAACTAACCTTACCGATAGTTGCGGTGGCGGGAGCCCCTCTTGTCTTGCAATAAACGAGTCTTGACTGCATATGTCATCCTACGAACTTATTATCTGATGTGTTAATAATAAAAACTGACAACAGTGTTAGTGAATGATTCTATTTTTCAATATAAATTTGTTGACTTTGAATATTACTAGCTATTTAAACCACTAAAATAAGTTGTGAAAAGAGTTACAATGACATTTGGATAATAATAACTATTTACAACAGTTGCGTTACAGAACAAAGTATGTTAATAACTATCATGATCTCTTGGTTGCATTTCAATACTCAGAAGTACTGCTCTTATGCAGTTAAATAATTTATTAAGGGTAATTGAAAAATTAAAAAATCTTATAGAAGTTTTGAGGTGAAACTCAGTTTTGAAATTGACCTTCGAAAAATGAAGTATTTCCCTGTTGGAAGTAAAAAGATTGAGCAGGATAGAAATTGGGAGATTGGAAAAGATAGAACATTTCTATCTCTATCAACCAATCACTTTGCATCCTTATATCTGATAATATCTATCTTTTCCTATCCCTCTGTCTATCCGCCGACTGAAGTAGCATCTATCTTTTTGTATCCCTTAGCCTATCTTCCTACTACGAATTTCAATCTCTTTCTCTATCTTTCGTGACCGAGGACTCTTATATTTTTCTATTCCTTATTCTATCTCTTTAATATTTTGAATCTTTTTTTATCTCTTTTTCTATCTTCAAGGACTGAGTACTCTTCTTTTTTTCTATCCCTTAGTCTATCTTCCTACTACTAATTCCAATATCTGTGTAATCCTGCACACCAGTTTGGGGCCTCTTGTGAAAATATAGTTACTTTGCCGCCATTAAAGTCCGCCATTTTGTATCAAATGCCAAATTTGACTGTGATTTTTAGATGTATAAAGTATAGATAATATATCGTGAAAATTTGAAAAAGATCTGTCAAATATATTTTATTTTATAGACTTAAATAAATAGTATTCATTTTGGGTCATTTACATGAGCCTCCCCCCTTAAGTTTAAGGCCATAGATAAGCTGGACCACATGATCAATATTTATATGGAATTATTACTCTAAGATAATTTTTTGTATTCACAAAATAATTTTTTGATAATTTGAGAATCGCAATAACAGAAAACAATAATCATTTCTTAACATCTTCTCAGTAAAATATCTAGAAAACGGTTTTCTTGGAAATATAAAACTGAAAGAGTTACCGATAATCACATTTAGTTGTAAATTTTTTTACAAAATTTTCATTAAAACTAGAGTAATGTTACTCCTTAGGTGTATTTTTAAATGCGTTGCAGAGAATTAAGATCAATCATTGTATTAAAATCTCATAAATTTTTAAATGTACTGAAAAAATATTTGTACTCGCTACTTTTTTCAATTACTCACTGAGTACATATTTCAACTATAATTTAGTTGCGAAAAATTTATTAAGAGATTTTTTCGGTATGACGCCAGATTCATTTAAAATCAGATAAGAAGAAACTGAAGCAAAGTATCGTAAAATACTACATCCTCCCCTGTGAGTAAAAAGACTACAATGATCAGAAAGTAAGAAAGAGACGAGAAAAGAGAAATAATTCAGATCTGAGTGGAAATCGGTGGTTGAAGAAGCCTGTTAATTTGTATGGTCGTAGAACCACTTTTTGTGAATTGCGGGGGCAGCCACGAACTCGAGTTTTGACACATTTTGACACGAGGACCACACAGAGAGCTGCGATCAGGGACCGCGCCAGAAAACATTTGCGAACGAGTGCCTGTTTTCTGTCATCATCCTTTCTACTACCACCAATCCCATCAGATTTATCCTTGGTCGCCTTACTACCACTGGCTCCTTAGACACGCAAGAAGCAGACGACGTCCTGTCCCTGTCCCAGGTCCTGGATAAGTTATTAGCAGCCTGTCGAGGGAACACGCGAATATCAATAAGAGCGCCCTCAAATGGGACGTATTTATTACACCGATCAAGTTTTTCAAGAGAAGACGAACTTGGCAATAAATAGGTCCCAACAGTCCGCGCGAATCGCGTTTGTTGCAACCGTATAGAGATCGAAAGATGATTTCTTTACTGGACTAACCAATGGAGTCTCCTTTTTGTATCTTTGATCACCTTCACGAGAAGTCCTTGGATTAATACCAATTATTATTTGAAAGCAAGATAACTAAAAGACATGGATAGAGCTTGTTCAATCAATTTTTTATAAATTCAGGACAAATAATGAAGATTGAGGTCTCCGAGATCAAAATTGACTAGATGAATATGATTTTTTAGTAACTAACGATGAATATTAAATTATACTATCGTTTGGAAGATATATTATTTAGAGATAGAAGAAAAAAAACTAAGAGCATGTGTAAATCGGCTATAGTATCTTTTTGGCACGCCAGGTACTTTTGCGTAAACTTTTAAGCCGCTAGTTACTTTTTCTCATAATTTTTAATACTGCAGTTACTTTCTCACACGTTTCGATAAAAATTGCAGGCAGTCATATATTTTAAAAGTCCATCTTAAATTAAGAAAAAACTAATAAAAAATATCAATTCGATTTAATTGTTTTAGACAATAAAAACAGAGCGCTCTTCTCACCCTATTTGGAAATTACAAAAAACTATGTATAATTAAACCTAGCCTCTGATTTTTTTGAATAGAGATATTTTGAAATTCATAAAAGATACTAATAAAATCAAGGAGTGAAAGTTTGATTTAAAAAAAAACATTGCTGAAATCGAAAAAGTGTTTATCAACAAAGTTGTTTGTTGCATAAATATCTATAAAAAATTCTGTTTGATTTCTTTGGTATTTTTTATGAATTTTCAAATATCCGTGTTCGAAAAAATCAGAGGCTAGCTTTAATTATACATAGTTTTTTGTAATTTCCAAATAGGGTGAGAACAACACTCTATTTTTATTGTCTGAAACAATTGAAACGAATTGAAATCTTTTATTAGTTTTTCTTAATTTAGAATGGACTTTTGAAATATATGACTGCCTGCAATTTTTATCGAAACGTGTGAGAAAGTAACTGCAGTATTAAAAATTATGAGAAAAATTAACTAGCGGCTTAATATAAAGGTTCAAATATCGTTTCGCTCGGCAGCAAACTTCACACTCGTTGAATCCGTTGTGTTTTGTTTCGAGTAATGCATATAATTATTCATACACAGAGAAAAAAATCGTGTAAATTGAACACGGTGGCCATTTCGAGGTTCGCACGAAACGGGCTCCGTGTTGTGTGTCGAACGTTTTGAATTAGCATGGCACCGTGTTGCTGTAACACGGAGCTGTTGATTTCGATTGTTTCCCAAAACTCATTTCGTATCCGTGAAACTCCTGAAGTGACAACTACTGTACTTCTCATAGAGGGAAATCCCGGACATTTGCAAGTGTAAACAAGTTCGTCATTTTTCGCTGAATCACAGCAGTGACTCTCATCGATAATTTTTCTGTTTCCGAAGGCCCCAAATTTTTGGTTCACCTCCGTTAGAAATCTACTCGGAGCCGCGTAGATTCAATGCAGCTCCGTGTTACAACACGGCGGGCCGGTTAGAATCAAAATCTTCCGCCGTCTTCATTCAAGGAACTAGATTACTGAATGGAAACGATATCGTGTTGATTCAATGTAAATTCTATTCAAAGAGTTCGCCGTGTTGATTTTACACGATTTTTTCTCCGTGTAGCAACTCTTTTGAAAATTTGATTTGATGTAAGTGCAGAGAGGGTTAAAACTGCGATTTTTAACCCTACTTTTAAAGTTTCAAGTCTAGAGTTGGAAATTGCAGTTTCCACCCGCTCTACACTTACATCAAATTATATTCTCAAAAGAGTTCCTACACGGCGCAAAAAATAGTGTAAATTCAATACAGTGAATTCTTTGAATAGAATTTGCATTGAATCAAGTTCCTTGAATGAAGACAGCGGAAGATTTTGATTCTAACCGGCCCGCCGTGTTGTCGTAACACGGAGCCACGTAGAATCAATGCAGCTCCGTGTTACGACAACACGGCGGGCCGGTTAGAATCAAAATCTTCCGCCATCTTCATTCAAGGAACTTCCCAGGCGGAAATTTACAACCGGCGCAGCACCGCGCCAGCACTGCCAGCGGACTTCCAGCGCTGGCATAGTGCTGGCAGTAGATCCTCATGAAGTCTGTCGCGGTGCTGGCAAAGCTTCGAAAGGTAACACCGGCATAGTGCTGACCAGCAGTGCTGCGTTAGCGCTGACCTTCAGTGCTGGCGTGGTGCTGGCGGAACTCCGATAGTTAACAACGGCATAGTGCTGACCAGCGGTACTGCGCTAGCGCTGGCCTTCAGTGCTGGTGCGGTGCTGGCACTAGTACAAAATGTCACTCGGCTGGGAGTTGTCTTTTAGTACTGGGGCGGTACTGGAAAATGTACCGAAAATCTGTAATGTACTTAGATAAAAAGTACAGGGAAAGTTCGAGTTAAGACTCTAATATTTACCGTTTTTAACGGCAACGGAAGGATATTCGCTTGGAAGGTTAAGTTTACTGTTTTCACAGTAAAAATTCTGTTTTCAAGCTAGAAAATTTTTTCTGAGTAAATTGACAATACTTTTTCGTTACACGTACACAGAAAAAAAATTTCAGTAGGTTTGACTACTTTTTAACTTACTTTCCGTAGTTTGTAAAGGCCCCAGTGTCATTTTTGAAGTTAAGTGAACTGCAGGAACATAGGCACATCAAATAAGAGCAGTAATTGAATCGATGAATATTCTTAGTACATTTCAAAACTTTATTTACTTTCAAGCAGACTCTAACTTACTATTTTTATATACAAACTTACCTACAAACACACATTCCCCTCTACACTACACAAACGCTCGTATAGGTAGTATTAAAAATTATTCTTAACGCTGCGGGTTCGAACCCTCTCTACTTACAATTAACGCATTACTAACCTAACGACTAAGCCTCTCGGCTGCGCATGCTTGGAATACAAGAAAGAAAATAGCGCTTATAACCTTCAACTACTGCAGGGCCGTGTAAGAAGTGTATAGGCCCCGTGTAATCGGGAATTTTTAGATTTTATCCCAATTTATGATTCTGATTAAAATTTTTAAGATTTTTAATTATTAAATCGATTTTATATAAAATAAAATATTTTTGAAAGAAAGCGATTAAATTTTTGAATTAAAGAACATTACATAATAAAAAGATTTATATACATTTTAGAATTATTAACTTTTATTATTGTATATTAGTGATACTTTATACAGGTTATGCTTCCTTTAATTTCTGTTTTCAAGAGTAAAATCAACGTATGTTCAGAATCTAAAAATTTTGAGTTTTTTCAATTTCAAAAATATGATGAAACTTTGGAATCAAGAAAATTATCTCATAACGAAATTATGCATTCAAGTTCGCAATAAGTTATTCCAACTTATGAAGTACTATTAAAACAAATCTGCCCGCTTCGCGGGCACATTCTCATCGCGCGAATTAAACGCGAAGTAAACCGCAGCATACTTTGATACAATCATAAAACTAATCGATGGAAAGTTTAACTAATTCAAGCAATAAACTTTGGTTTACTTCAATAAAAATGTTTTTCGATCAGCGAAATTTTACTTACCATCACACCAATGCGGGCACACAAACGAATGTGTAGAATGTAATTGATTTCTTTTAGAGTACTGCTCATAGCATTACTAATATGTTTGTCGGCAATGAAAGGCGATAGAAAGGCTTGGCATTACTCAAAAGTTGGTTGTTTGCCAACACTGAACGTTGGTACTGCGCCGGTGCTGATTCAGCGCTGCACCGATGCTTGGCAATACACAAATGTTGGTTGTTTGCCAGCACTGAAAAGCAGTACTGCGCCGGTGTTTAGCCAGTGCCGCCCCAGCGGTGTGCCAACGCTTGGCACAGTGCTGATCGGCAGAACTGGCATTACTCACGGGTTACAATCGGAACGGTACCGCACCGGTTGTAAGGATTGGCAGTACACCGATTTTTCCGCCTGGGTTGATTCAATGCAATTAATTCAATGTGTAAATTCAATATAGCGAATTCTTTGAATAGAATTGGCATTAAATGAAAACGATATCGTTTCCATTCAATAATCTAGTTCCTTAAATGAAGACCGACTAAAAATTTTGATTCTAACCGGCCCGCCGTGTTGTCGTAACACGGAGCCACGTAGAATCAATGCAGCTCCGTGTTACGACAACACGGCAGGCCGGTCAGAACCAAAATTTTCATTCAAGGAACTAGATTACTGAATGGAAACGATATCGTGTTCATTGAATGCAAATTCAAATTCAATTCAATTTCAAATTTAATGCTTTTGAGAATTTGATTTGATGTATGTGCAGAGAGGCAGTGCTTCCAGATCTTGGATGGAATTTCCCCCTCCACTCTACCAGTTTATTGCAAAAAAACAATTTTTCAAATATAATTTGGGGAAATTTTTGAAGTATATTACTTTTTCAAGTTGTTCTTTAATTATATTTGAAAGTTTGCCCAAATTATACTTGAAAAATGGCTTTTTTTCAATTAAATGTCAAAATAGAGGGGGTAAATTCCATCCACGATCTGGGTAGTCTTTCAAATAAATATTACTCTTTATAGTTGTAGAAATGGGAAACTATCATAATCGTATTCTACATAACTAAAAACGTGAAGCTCCGTTTAAATAAAAAATCGATTAAATTGATATTAAAACTAAAATTACATGAAAAATAGAATTATTTATTGAAATTTTCGTCTTTTAAATTTCAAAACTTCTAAAGCGGCGTAAATAAAATTTGTTATATGAATATTCAATTGTCGGCGAATATATATAAATGCTATAAAATCACCGAAGTTCAGTTTTATTCCTAAATTCCTTCTAAAAATAATGTTCTCACTAGAAATACTTAATTGAGAAATATGCGGACAGAATTGGGAAGCCTTCATTAATACGTGATTCTAATAATTTCCAATTTAAATATTGTTATCTTTTGTAATTTATAATGAGAAAAGAAATGTCTCAACGTTTTTTTCGTGTCTCACATATTGTCTTTAAATAATGGAATTTTTTAATTTTAATCGTATTTTTTAAAATTAAAATGAAAAATATGTTTTATTTGAAAATATCTCAGACAAAATTTTTAGATCTTATTGTAACGAAACAATTTTGCACACTTACGTTTTTTTGTATTTCACATATTTTGGTTAAAAAATTGAATTTTGGATTTTCAATAGTATTTTTATAAATTAAAAAGAAAAATATACAGCTTATGAAGAAATGTTGCGGTTTTAACTTGTAGATCTTTATGAAGTTAATAATTTTCTATCGTAACGTGTTTTCGTATCTCGTATAATTTAACTAGAAAATGAGTAGAGATTTATGAGCAATATCAAAAACCACTATTTGAATTTTTTCAAAAAGTTTTTTTTCGAAAACACAAAAAATGCTCCTATTTTAACAATTTTTCTCGGATATAGCTGGTCAATGAACCTGTCTTTAATTTTTCAACTCCGATAAAGTATGCCAAAGCTCAATTCAATCTGATAATTCTATCGAAAGTTATCGAGTATACGACCTACAGACAGAGACAGAAACTTTCGTAAAAAACGTTTTTTCTGACTCAGGGGGCCACAAAACGTAAGGATTTGATGAAAATTTCGAATGTCATTTTTCACATAAAACTAATACATTCTCATATGATGCACCCAGGAAACAGTTTATTTGAATCAAAGAAACATTTCTTTGATATACGCTCAAAGAAAAAGTTTCTTTGAATTGAAGAAAGTTTTGTTGATTCAAAAAAATGCTCTTTAATATAAACAAATCTATTTCTTTGGATCAAAGAAAATTTTTTTGAATCAACAGAACTTTCTTCAATTCAAAGAAACTGTTTTCTCAGTGTGAGAATGTAACAAAACTGATCATTTCTGCTGGTTTTAATACCCAGCGGAGTCAAAGCCTTTCTTCTTTCACAGAAAATATAAGTAAAATAAAAAAATTTCTCCAAGAGCCAAAAACAATACATATTTAGTGGAACGAGTAATGGCCTTTCTGGTATTTTTTGAGATGTATTATAGGAAATCATGAATCCATATCAAAATCCTTTGAAATAAAATTTATTAATTTCCTCTTAAGTCAACGTTTCGACTGAAGCTTCAGTCCTTATCAAGACTAAAAAATAATAACATGAATATGGATTACACACAAAGAAATGATAAACAAACAGTCCAAAGTTTCGATACAAAATACTGTAATGTTGTTACCTTTGAAATATCGTTGTGCAGGAATAAAATTTTTAAATTGAGACGTCGATTGGCGTATAATTGTAGTCTTAAAATTCGTTGTAATAAACCATTTTATTTTTATTTTTTGTGGTAAAAATTATTAATATTGCACAATTTTTGTTTTTTTTTTAAATTGTAGAAATTTCGTAGATTGCCAAAAGATATAAACATCTTATGGTTAGATATTCAGTATTTTAATTTTGATGTTAAGAATTTTAGAATTTGTCAAACAAATTTTATCAAACAAAATTGGGATTATATATTCATTAACTGACAGAGCTATACTTTTATCACATGAAAAATACCACAATGAAAATTTAAATTTAGTTAAAGAAACTTTAATCAAAAATGGATATCCATTAAGTTTATTAAATGAAAAAATTGCCAATAGATACAGATATCGTATGAATAAGAAATAGCATGATAAAAACACAGACGAAACCAATGAATCTAAAGAATTAAAAAATATTATCACTTTACCATACATAAATAATTTTCAAGAACAATTTTACAGAATCTTTAAAAATTCTAATTTGCAAATTATTTTCACTTATGACAATAATATTCAGCAAAAAATTTTAACGACTGTTAAAACAGCAACACCAAAAGAATTTAAATATATTTTAGTTCATGAAATTAAATGCATACAATGCAATAGTATACATATTGGACAAACTTGTAGATTTTTATATACTAGAATGTTAGAACGCATGCAAGATCGATTAAAAATTATAATGCTAATACTACTGCTCTTGTACAACATGCACATAAATTTAAACACAGTTTTGACTTCAAAGAAGTAAAAATTTTAGAATACGAACAAAATTAAAAAAAAAGACTTTGCCTAGAAATGATTCATATACAAAAAAATAATAACTCTATTAATTTCAGAATAGATATTGAAAATTTAAGTGACATTTATTTTAATATTATTAAACTTTCTAAATAATCAATTTACCTATCTATCAATTTATAAATTTAAATTCAAAAAATTTTCCCGCCTTACACTTTTATAATCGATCTTAACCTAACATCTTATTTATATTACTTATCTGTCATCATGGATACTCCATGATGCTCGTTGTTAAAATTTTAATTCATCCGTTACAAAATTAAAATATGTAAATTAAAAAATTCTCTATTAAGGCTAATTTTTATTTAAAATACACAGTTTTAATATATCAATTATAACTATATTTTTTAGCTGAATAATATTATTTATATTCAGAATTATAATGATTTTATAAATTACATAACCTACATTATGACATTCTGACAAATTCTAAAATTCTTAACATCAGAATTAAAATACTGAATATTTTACCATAAGATGTCTATATCTTTTGGCAATCTACGAAATTTCTACAATTTAAAAACAAAAACAAAAAATGTGCAATATTAATAATTTTTACCACAAAAATAAAAATAAAATGGTTTTTTACAACGAAATTTAACACTACAATTATACGTCAATCGATGTCTCAATTTTAAAATTTTATTCCTGCGCAACGATTTTTCAAAAGTAACAACATTTCAGCATTTTGTATCGAAACTTTGGACTGTTTGTTTATCATTTCTTTGTGTGTAATCCATATTTATGTTATTATTTTTTAGTCTCGATAAGAACTGAAGCTTCAGTCGAAACGTTGACTTAAGAGGAAATTAATAAATTTTATTTCAAAGGATTTTGATATGGATTCATGATTTCCTATAATACATCTTAAAAAATACCAGAAAGGCCATTACTCGCTCCACTAATTACATATACTGGTAACAACTAAAATACATATTTCTTAATATAATACATATTTTTCTATCGGAAAAAACTTTTTATGTAAAAATTCCAAAAAAATAGTTTTTAGTCACTCTAATATAAATGCTCGCATTATAGAGTCATTCGTTGTCCCCTGATTCAATAGATCTGGCGGTAAGCGGAACGAGGCGGTCGAGTTAATACAGGAGTTACAAGTCCACCGGTAGTCCTCGTGGTCCTCGCATTCATATCCGACGGTAAATCCGAACGGATGTCTCTTGACCTTAAGAAGATACCGGGAGCTTGCGCAAGCTCGCCCACGTCGCTTAGCAGCAAGGTGGTCTCTGTTCTTGAGATCTTCGGGTCTCTTCTTGCCCTTTCTTGCCTGCCTCCTCAAACTACCTCCTTTACTCTTTCTCTCTCTCTCTCTCTATCTGTTTTTCCCTCTCTTGCAGTTCCGGACACTTTTATGCTCCTGGCGAGCGACGACACCATGCACCTTCCACATCGGCGTGGGCGAACGATGAGCCTGTACTGCAAGATGTCGTTGATGGCTGCTCTTGAACGTATTCTATATATATGTACGTATAAGCAGAGTGCAGATATGGGATAATAATGTATATACACGAGGCGATAGGTTCCCAATCATTCCATGGGAAGCGACGATGTCCGGGAAACGTTACCACTACTTTGAAGCTAATCCTGAAGCTCTGAACGCGTGAACACGCTCTGGGACGTATACGCCGAGCATAATTCGCTCTGAGGCCGCCTCGAGTCTCCACGACGCTTTTTACTGACCGTATATCACCGAGACCTAGGGTGGTCTAGGCCTGGATGAGCAGCCGTTGAACTTGCGTACTACGTCCTCCGTGTAAATGTATTTTCCAATTTGTTCCCGAGAGAGATTAGTACTTTCGCATGACGAGCTACATTGTGCTCAAGACACTACCACTCGACAATCCTTCTATGCGGAAGATATGATTTAAAAATAATCCTCTCTTTTAGGATTTAATTGATGATTAGATGTTTTTAATCAAATTCTTGATGATTGTGAGAAGTTGCTAATTGTGAAACGATAGAAATAGTGAAGAGATATCAATGAGAGATAAAAAAAAAGAGCATGTGTAAATCGGCTATAGTAGCTTTTTGGCACGCCAAGTATTTTTGCGTAAACCTGATGGGGGGGGGGGGGGGGTAATTCGGTGAAAAAAGGTATGTTTTTAAGAATTTTTTTTGATGATACAGATAGTGTTAGTTTATCCAGTCAATTTCCATATAATAATGCTATATTTAAACAATATTTTCCTGAATTTTCATCGCAAAATATTGAAAATTGAGCGAGTGACAATGAATCTTCGGAGGCACCTCGAAAAAAAGTTGTTTTGCGGTGTACATCATAACTCGCAACAAAATCATCTGAAGCAAAAACATCAAATTCATTTGTTAAAGGAGATATTTCTCGAGGTAACCCTGGGAGGACTTTTTATTCGATTTTTCAATTTTTCGTAGCACTTGGAAGCCAGAAAACCGATTTTCGCTTAAGAAATCGGCTAATTTTTTATTGTACAATTAATTATTATTAAAAAAACAAAAAAGCTCCCACACGGAGAAAAATGGATATTGACCCATAATATCTAGATATTGAGGCACAATGTCAGTAGCATTCAACTATATGACAAACATTTAAATATTCTACTTCAATGCCTGCAGATATTGAAAAAAAGATATTAACCACCAGTATCTCAGATATTGAGCTTGATTATCTCAGATATTAAACATGAATATTCAAGATACTAAACTTCTGAATATCCTCGTTAGTAAACTTGAATGTCTGAGGTACTAAAGTTGAATATCTCAGATATTTAACATCAATATCAGGTATACTGAAAAGGTAAGTTATAGATGTTACAGCTCAATGTCTAAGATACTCAAACAATTATTTTGAAGGTTATAAAATAACTACTTATTCAGTTTTTAGAAAAAAGTCAAATTATATTTTATTATGTTCTTTTCTGTAAAAGTAATATAGATGTTTGAACAAAATTTTCATTATCTGGCATGCCTAAAATTAATTTAAAGTTCTTGTTAGAAACTTAACCTTAACACTAAGGTTAGATTTCATTCTCGGCTATAAACCACATATAGAGAAAATATATAACTTATATGCTTTACTTACTGCATCTCAAGTTAAAGACCCGATCACTTTTATTCCATTAGAAACACTTATTAGAATTTAAGGAAACTTTAATAAACTTACGAAATTTATCTTTCCGGAACGCTGCAAGCATGTCAATCTTAGATTCACTTAGATTTCGATGAGAGCGAAAAGTGATCACATGACCTTTATATATATGCGCGCGCACTTCATGCTTCAATATCTAAACTATTGAATCTGAATGTCAAATGTTACTTCTCGGAAAAATCTTATTAATTGAAAAAAATATTTTAATATTGCGTGTCATATCTAGATATTATGGATGAATATCTCCTATTTGAATATCTACTTTTCAATATCCATTTCTCTCCATGCAGGGATACCTGGTGAATTATGTGAAAAGTACTGTGCAAAATTTCAAAATGATTGGTCCAGTAGATTTTGAGTATGGCGTACACGGACTTCAAAAAGAACAAGTTTCAGAAAAACGCTTTAAAGTTTTGCACACTGAAAAATTCAAAATAAAACTCGATAATTCTTTTATACTCACACAGTCGTCGATGCCAGGTCCATAGAGCAAAAAGCTTTCATCAAGATGATCTAGAGCATCTTTTTATCAAAAAATGGATTTGTTCGCCTCGCAGGGGGTGATAACATGTATTTTATGACCCTCTAGTAGAAAAAAGAATATTAGTTTCTTACAAAATTTTTCCACATCAACGAATATGGCTTAAACTTTTGCACATGTTGAAGAACATCTTAAGGGAGGGTTCTTGACCCTTTCCTGTTCTAAATAATTGATTCTAATGTCGGTAAAACAGGGATTCATTTTTTAGTTGTTCAAAACCAAACAAAGTTCACGATCCTCCGCTAATGTTTTTTATCATGTCTGAAAGTTTCAACAAAAAATTTTAAAATATTCGGTATTGTAGACAATTTCTATGGGGAATTAAGATATTAAGATTGATGTTCCTTCGAAAAGATATAGACAGTAACAGATTTCAAACTCAACCATCTAATTTTTAAATTCTTTTTCTTAATCACATGATCACGTGTTGAAATAGAAACGCATTGTGTCTATTGTTCATAATCCTCAACAGATTTTATTTCGCAACTGATTTTGATGCTTTTTAGAAATTCTCAGCGTCAAGTCGACAAGAACGTGCATAAAATAACTTTTTAATTTTTTTGTTTGCGATCATTTACATGAATCAATAAACAACAATAAAATAAAAAAATAGATGATAAATAAACTGGTTTTATAGTTTCAAAATGCACTGGTTTTTCATGTATACTTATCTAACTTTACAAAAAAGAAATGAAAGACTTTTAGTTTAGTCTCTGCCGCTAGGTGGTTATCATTCTCACAAGTATGATGATTGTTCCATCTTATAACTGCAAGGGACTTAAAACAAAAGATTGTTTGCACGTGGGTTGGCTTCGAGGATTCTCCGCTCTAGTATAATTCAGGTTTGTGTTATTCTATTGTTATTTTGTTTTTCTTCATTGTGATAATACTGTTTTATTGTTATTTGCTACTTTTGGAGTTGTTATCCCTCCACGGAGCAAACGAATTATATATGTTTGTTACAAAAAATTTTATAAACAAAGCTTATATGCTTTTTATTTTCACACTAAGAAAGCAATTATTTTACTACGGCTAGCCAACATTTTTTTCTTCATTAAGTTCTAGTATAATCATAATTATTAATGAGAAGAAATATATTATACATAATAATATTTACGATTTTTATAAACTATTATATAAGTTAATGATCCAAAATAAAATATTTGTACTTTTATTGTCTTCTTTCTATGTGAAAATGATATACATAGGAACTTTTTTCGAAAATGTTTATAAAAATCAAATAAATTGTTTTTTAATTAATTTCGTTGATTAAATATCACAAAAAATGTCATTCGAACAATAATTGAAAATAACACAAATTTTTTCTAAGAGTAAATAACCGATTGGGTTATTTGTTTATGGAAATTGTTATTAACAATCTATATTATTTATGTTTGATTAAGATTCAAATTTTAAAATGCCTTTGAAGGCAATTATGAATCACTTCTGGCGCGTAAATCAATCCACCTGTGATAAAAATTCATGATATGAAAATTCGTTTATCAAAATGTTTATAACAATAGTAATTCTTAAATTAAGTGAATTTTTCAGTGCCAATTATATCTTTTATGAAAAATCTAAGCAATTAAAGTCAAACAAAGAATTTTTCCAACGAGCAATACACGCAAGTAAGAATTTGTTTATAAAAGTTAACTTAAATATTAATATAATTATTTCTCTTCTATGAGAGCAGACAATTCTCTTAAGAATTTAATGCTGAGTATTTCTAAAAAAAATTCAAAATCGGTTAAGAAATACGATCTGTAGCCGATTACAAACAGTAAATTCCTATTTCGGACCATTCTTCGTTTAGATAACCATCCCGATAGCATTTACATTCGTGTCAACTATATTTTTATAAAAAGTTGTGTTTCAGTGTCTTCAACCTGATTTCCTCGAAAAAAAGAAACAAAGGATTTCAAAGTTGGTATAAAAGTTAAAATTCTCTTAATTTGACTACCATCCATTGTGCTTTAAAGCATGCCAGTAAAACGTTACTCTCCCGACCCCATAAACGTATCTTATTTAGCGAATGTGCACTTTGCTCTGCACTTTGCTTCGCGAATCCCACGAGTCTTGAGGATAACGATCGGCTGCGGTCGTAGGCGTTGGTGGAAGTTGTCCTTCCGGTCCGATGACGACGCTAAGAGCACATTCGCCGCGTGAGGGTTTCGTCGCCGTCCACTCTTCAACGTGATTCCTTTCTCGTAAGTAATTTATCGTTACTATTAAAATATAGCCACGTCGTCATCGCGGTGGGTACAACGTTATGGTTGAATATAACCGTTTCTATGGGTGCACGAGGCGTCCACCATGATTTACTGTACTATGGAGTTATGACGGCGTGCCTGCACTCGCGCTCCCATACACCGCACCGGCTATGGCTTCCCATACAGCTTCTTGTACGCGAATCACAATTATACTCGCACGGAACAACCATCACAATGGAACGCAAAACTCTCTCGAGCATCTTTGCAAAAAAGATTAATCGATGGACAAAAGAAAGTCGTTTTCCCCTTGTGACTCTTTGCTTGCTTGAATTCCTCATTTCGCATTTACGCAGTTCTTGTAAACATTTATACGCTTTGAACCTCGCCTTCTCTATCGGGACTCCTGGTAATTGGTAATAAGCGTTATTTTATTTGCTTGTCGCTATTGGATAGTGATGAATAGACTAATAATGTGAAAGATGTACTTTCGATTTTCAATTTATAGGCGAGTATGTACAGGATTTATTATTGTTATCGGCAACGAGAAAGTATACTTGTACTGAGTTACTGAGTTGGTGCATTGGACGCTGCTGTAAATGGTAGCCATGTAAGACAATTTTTAGAAGGTTGTTAAAATCTTACGAAAATTCCTTTCATAATGTTTGAGCCCCTCCTGGACGATTTTCATTCACTTCTCTTTTATCTTATGAAGTATTATTTAAACTTTCATTTTTTAAGACCATAAATTTACAGGATCATGTGTCTATATTGGAAATTCTTTTACATATCGTACGAATTTTAAAAAAAAATTGTTAACATCTTTAATAGTCTTACATTTTTTTCTGTGGTATCTTTTTATTAATTTAATTGACACGTATATAGGGATTTTCGTAAAAAAAATTTTTTTCGAGAAATATATCAACTTAAACTTTTGATAAAATTGGATAAAATGGTAAATTCTCTTGTACTTAAAATTCATTATCTCCGATTGAAATAATAATAATAATAATAATAATCTACCTATGATAGGGTGGTTTTAGATGGTGGAAACCATAAAATTTCAATAGGCAAATGTTTCGGCCACAGATGTGGGCCCTCTTCGGTGCCAGATTTTTTTAAACCATTAAAGGTGTCTGAAATAATACTATTCAGCAAATAATTTTAATGTCTGTTAAAACACCAACACCAAAAAAATTAAAATATAACGTAGTTTATGAAATTAAATGTGTACAATGCAATAGTATTTACATTGGACAAACATGTAGATTTTTACATACTAGGATGTTAGAACACGCAAGATCGATTAAAAATTATAATGCTAATAGTACTGCTTTAGCGCAGCATGCACATACATTTAAACACACTTTTGATTCTAAAGAAGTACAAATTTTAAAAGATGAAAAAATTTTTTAAAAAAGACTCTGCCTAGAAATGATTCATATAAAAAAAAAAACAATAACTCAATTAACTTCAGAACAGATATTGAAAATTTAAATGATATTTATTCTAATATAATAAAACTAGCTAATTAATCCATTCAAGTATTTATCAATTTATAAAAAAATTTTTGAATTCATAAATTTTACCCGCCTTACAATTTCGTAATCGACCTTAACCTAACATGTTATTTACATTTCTAATTAGTCATCATGGATGCTCCATGATGCTAACCGTTCATAATTTTTAATTTATCCGTTACAAAAGTAAAACATGTAAGTTAAATACTACATAATTAATACTAATTAAATACATTTTCCAAATATAAACATTGATACTATATTCCAAAGCTGAACAGTATTATAATATTTTTTTCAGAATTTAAACGTTCTGTCAATTATATAACCTACAAGATGAAAGTTTTTTGGCATTTGACATACAATGTGACAGATTCTCTACAAAATTTTTAAAAGAAAAAGGAGAAAAAACATAAGAAATGTAAAATTTTTTGTTACGAAAAATTAATGTTCAACTATGTCTGTTATTTATACGCCATTTTATGTCTGAATTTTTGAACAAATTTTAATCCTACGCAACGATTTCTTAAAGGTAAAAACATTTTGATATTTTTTACTATAAGTTTGGACTTTATGTTTGTTATCTCTCTTTCTGTATAATCCATGTTTGTGTTATATTTTTTAGTCTTGATAAGGACTGAAGTATCAGTCGAAACGTTGACTTTTAAATAGGAAAGAAATATATTTCAATTTTAAAGGACTTTAAAATGAAGTATTAATTTCCTGCAAAACATCTTTTTAAAAAATACCAGAAAGGCTATCATCCTACACATTATTTACTAAGAATATAAAACCTTAACAATAAATAATTAAAAATAATAATAATCTAATTGAGTCTCCACTTTTATTAAATATGCGCTAGTTATATTGAAACATAGCGCAGATGATATTTTTTTTCCAAACTTTTTAACTGAGGGGCAAACATGCGAAAATTGCTTAAACAACTAAACTGCTAATATCTGTAGTTAATTAACAAAATAAAACTTGTAAAAATATTCACCTGAAAACCTAATGTAATAAACTAAAAAATGAAACAAACCCGAAGTCGATTTGATTATTTCAACCGGAGATAATGAATTTTAAGTACAAGAGAATTTAGAATTTTATCCAATTTTATCAAAAGTTTGAGTTCATATATTTCTCGAAAATTTTCTTTTACGAAAATCCCTATACACATGTCGATTAAATTAATAAACAGAATCTATAAAAAAATTTTTATGCAAATCTAAATTCTGAAATCAAAAGGGGTGTATGCTTTGTAAAAGAATGTCCCATATATGTTAATTCATTCCTGTAATATAAATTTTTTTATATACAGAATATCTCCTCGAAAATTTAGGAAATACAATTAAATACTATAAAAACATTGCTCAGCATCGTTCCGGTAAACATTTTCCAATAAATTTCACAGCCAGCTGCAATTATCGATGTCAAGGACTTTTCAAGTTTCATTTGCGCTAAGTAATTTTTTGAAAATTTTTACTGAAGCATAGTTAATAGACCAAAATAGTTTTCTTACAAAAATGAGTTGAATTTTAATTTAGTTACATGATATTGAATATTTTTCATTTTAAATTAGAATGTCATAATTTGAACCAACAGCATATTTGTAAAAAAAAGTATTATTTTTCCAATTCATTTTGAGTTGATGGAAATAATTGATTTAGAATTAAGAAATGAAAAACTCAATGTTGCATGAGATTAATCAAATACTTAAGGTTCTATTATCTCATATGATCATCAAAAATAATAGTGGAATAGCCAATTTCAATAATTTTTCATGAAGCAGATTTTGACTTATACGCATATTGCGAATCTATCAATTATTCATAATTCGACATACAATATGTTACATGTGTGATATTCTGACCGGAATCAAATTAATATACTTGCTCATTCATAAATTACAAGTATAAAAATTTCTCGAACAGAAAATCATGTTGAACAAAAGCGTTGTTTCGTTTCTTATGGAGTGCTCTCAACTCTCTTTAACTTGAGTGATCTTCTCTCACATTTTCCTTCTTGATATCATTAGCTTTGATTTTGAGCACTCAACGTCCAGCAGTTGTGGTTTCGCTTGTACTGAGACTGAGAACTGAAGATCTGAAGTGGACGAGGTCAAAAGCAAGAACCTTTGAGAAGCGTATAGGACAGGAGATATTCGTAACCGTATAGAATGGAAGCCAAGAGTACTCGGGACGATGCGTGCAAGTCACTCGTAACCGTATCGTGAGAAACACAAACATTTTGGGATATCAAAACCCTACAGCCTACAATGTCAATCATCTTGGACAGAATTTATTGTCTTTTTCACCAAACAGAAACTAAAAGTGACTCTTATCCTGATTTCATTTGAATTCATAATTTCTCGTTTTCATGAAACTTTCAAAAAAAGAGTTACAAATAGGTATGGACGATACCGATGCAATACTTTAGGCATCGAATACAAAATACTTGATACTTTGATTTTCGATGCCGATACTTAGAAGCATGATGTATTGGTGTTGTTGTTATAGTCAGCAGTCCTGAAACAAGCTTCTCTTTTTCTTCACTAAGTTTAAAACTTCCTCATTTGTTACCTTATTTACCCAACTTATTTTTAATAGTTTCCTATAACACTACATTTCGAAAGCCTCTATTCTTCTTCTTTCTCCTTTACCTATAACATAAAGTGCTACAACCATAAAGTGCTACGCTCCATACACAATGTGTCCCAAAAATAACCGAACTTTATATTTACATCATACAACATGCAGCGCCATCTGTTGAAAATTTGCAGAATTAAAAAGATACATTCATCCTCTTTCAAACGCACCTTAATTCATGTCAATCGGATGACAGATGTGAAAGTTATAGCCATTTCAATAAAAGAAATAGTGTGCTAATGTAACAAAACAAAAATGGAACAAAGAGCAAATATAAAATTTTGTGTTAAACTTGAAAAAAAATTCGCTGAGACATACGAATTGATGAAAAAAATTTATGGTGATGATTTTATGAGTCGTACTCAAGTTTATACGTGGTTTACACGATTTAAAAATGGTCGTGAGGATTTAAATGACGACCTAAGGCCAGGTCGTCCAGAAGTTAGTAATCGTGCTGAATTGGTGGAAAAAGTCCGTGAAATCATTGGTATCGATGCAAATTTTACTACGAGAATGTTGGCTGAGAAATTAAATACGAGTAAAAACACTATTTGGAGAATTTTAACTGAAGATTTGGGTAAAAGAAAGGTCTGTGCGCGTTTCGTTCCACGTGAATTAAATGAAGACCAAAAAATCGCCCGTGTGGAGCATTGTAAAGACATTGTTGAAACTGCTGAAAACGATACAGAGTTTCTTGATTCGATTATAATTGGTGATGAGTCATGGTGCTTTAAATATGACCCTGAAACTAAGCGTGAATCTGCTGAATGGAAGTCCAAAGGCGAGCCAAAACCAAAAAAATTGCATTTTCAGAAGTCTCGAAACAAGACAATGTTGATTACTTTTTATGATTCGAAGGGTATTGTCCACAAGCAATTTTTTCCAGAAGGTCGAACTGTTAATTGAGAATACTATTTAGGCGTTTTAGATCGTTTGTAGAAAAGAATTGATCGTGTTGGACCTGAATATCCAGCAGGAAAACAGCTGTTTTTATTGCAGGATAATGCACCAGCTCACAAGACCAAAAAAGTGAACGAATTTGGGATGAAAAAACGGATTTCTCTCATCAACCACCCTCCGTATTCGCCTGATCTATCACCATGTGACTATTTTCTATTTCCAAAACTGAAAACCAAGATGAAAGGAGCATTTTATGATGATATCCCAGCCATTCAAGCAGCCGCAACCGAGGTGCTGAAGAACATTCCTATAAATGACATAAAAAAAATCTATGCATGCGCTGGTTGATCGTTCTAAACGTTGTATTGAGTCTAATGGAACCTATTTTGATTAAATAATAACTTTCAAAGATAATATAATGTGTATCTTATTCTATATCCAAAAAATTCGGTTATTTTTGAGACACACTGTGTACATATATTTTGAATAGTTTCTTTCTGATTTCTAGATCTAAAGGGTGTCCCAAGATAAGTGTACACATGTGAATGGGCCTTAACTCTTATTTATCACCAACTTCAGGTCCATATTTTGACAGACTATGACAGTTTGGTCTTTTACAATTCTAACCATGGCGTCATACACATCATCCAAACGTTTAATTATCGTAAAAACACTTTGTAAAAATAATGATTCTCCAGTGCAAGCATTTCGCGCTTTACGTGAAATTTTTGGAAACGTCCGGTGCGTACACCAGAGAAAATCCAAGCCGTAAGGCGTCATGTTAAGCAAAATCCAAAAATTTCCCTTCGTCGTTGATCTCAGCAGTTAAATGTGTCGAGAACAAGTTTGCAACGAATTTTAAGTGTTGATTTGAAACTTCATCCGTATAAAATTAAATTAACCCAACGTCTGAAGCCAGTGGACCACGAAATGAGACGTTGTTTTGTTAATTGGAGCCTCCGAAAGTTGGATGAAAATCCTGAATTTTCGAAGTTTGTAATCTTCAGCGATGAGGCCCATTTTCAAATGGATGGGTATGTGAATAAACAAAACTGTCGTTATTGGAGTGATAAAAATCCACAAGAACTTCAAGAAGCAACTCAATATCCCGAAAAAGTCACTGCTTGGTGTGGATTTTGGTGGGGAGGAGTCATTGGTCCATATTTCTTTAAAAACGATGAGGGAAATGCGGTCACCGTTAATTCTGAGCGCTACCGAAGCATGACGGAAAACTTCTTTTGGCCAGAATTGGCTGAAATGAATTTGCGAAACATGTGGTTTCAACAAGACGGCGCTATATGCCATACATCACACCAAACAATCAATTTATTGAAGAAAAAGTTTGGAAATCGAATAATTTCGCGAAATGGACCCATAAATTGGCCTGCAAGATCGTGTGATTTGACACCTTGCAACTTTTTTCTTTGGGGTTTTTTGAAGGACCGGTTTTATGCGGATGCTCCCCAGACTACTGAAGCATTACAAAAATATATTCCAGACAATATACGCCTAATAACACCAGAAGTGTGCCAAAATGTCATCAAAAATTACAATCATCGTTTGATCGTTTGTAGAGCAGGTATGGGTGCACATATGCCCGAGATAATCTTTCATGTATAATTGTAAAGGACCAAACTTTCATACTAAATAAACAATACGACACAAATCGAAGGAAATATGTGTTATTTTTTCATTTCAAATGTGTACACTTGTCTTGGGACACCCTTTATATTTGAAACCAATAATTGTGGCATTTTCGCAAAGGTTATCTTAGCTTGCCCTATTGTAGAACGAATATCTGCCTTACAACGGCCATTCCATGTTATTTTATTCCCTAAGTAACAAAATTTGCTAAAGTTACCTATCTTTTCATTGTCTAATTTTAATGTTCATGCGCTTCATTCCTGATTTTGTTCTACACGCGATAGCTTTAGTATTTCCTATGTTTATTTTCATACTACTGTGGGCAAAAACTAAGGTGAATTTTGTTATAAAATGAAAAATCTTTATTTATCCAAATCAATTTCATCCCCTTCAAAGTAATCCCTTCCCGATATAATGCAAGCCTTCTTCGATTCGGCTTGTATCTCTTGAATCGTGTCAAAACGGTGTCTTCGGAGTGGTCTTTTGAGTTCGAGGAATAGCCAGAAGTCACAGGAACCATATCAGGCGAATATGGTGGTTGTGGAACGATATGCGTTGAGTTTTTGGCGAAACGGTCACGAAGAACGAGTGCAGTGTGTGATGCACAAACCACGAGTTGTCTGCCCAAAGTATCTTTTGAAACGGTGTTGAGTGATCCTCCTAAAATGCCAATAGTGTCAGCAAGGTCTCTAATTGTCAATCGACGATTTTTGTGCACTAATTCTTTGATTTGATTGACGTGTTGCTCGTCAGTTGATGTTGATGGTCGTCCACGGTGTTCCAAGTCATCAACACGTTCTCTGCCTTTTTTGAAGTCTTTGTACCACTTATAAACATTTTTCTGCGACATGGTCAAATCACCGAAGGTCTTCTGCAACATTCTGAACGTTTCCGAAACTGAAATTTCATTCCGCAAACAAAATTTAATGGCACTTCTTTGCTCAACAAATTCAGACATTGTAAAAATCGGAAAAATCACTTTTAGTCGTTTAGAAAACACGAGGGTAACTATGTGACAAATGATGACATTGACATGAAATTTGGCACGGATGTCAGTAACAGTAGGCCCAACATAAAAATAAAAGAGTTTGCCCGAATCGGTTAGCCTGCGAAGTTTAAATTAAAAATTCACCTTAGTTTTTGCCCACAGTAGTATAAATTTTGATACGAGGGGATTTTCACTCGCGAATACTTCTAAATAAGGGACGAATAGCGTTATGAAATACGAGCGAGTCGGAGCAAGTCGAAGCGAGTCGAAGCGAGTTGACTACAGGACTGCAGTTTTAACGTAATTTAGCGTTATTTTTCCTTATTAAGAGAAGGAATGCTAGAAATACACGGTTTGATTCGGAATCGACTCATAAGTGAAAACCCCTACGCATTGAAAGTTGTCTCCGTTATATCAACGCCTCCTCTAGTTCTCTTAGTTTCTTCTTTAATTTCATGATTCGCTTCCTCTGACTATAATTTAAATAGAAGTGGTGACAAGGAGCAGCCTTGTCCCACCCTTTTCCTAATACTTGCAAGCAAGTTCCCCGCTCCCCCTGAATTGATACTTTTTATATTGGTATAGATAACATCGATTCCTTGTGTCTTGCTTGCGTGAGGAATCAAATTTCAATATATTTGTTCTTTTATTCATAAAGATGCACCTGGTTTTTTTATTTTATTCCTTTGTCTTTTAAAAATTGTTCCATCCTCCTTCAAAACAGTATTCACTGTTTAAATTTATTTTAAATTTTTGCAAGCTCTTACAAGCTTTATAACTAATTTAACTTAATTTGATAAATGTGTAATATTTAATTAAAGTACAAATTTCTTGCTCTGTAACCAAGGATGCGCGAATGTAATTAATCAGTCTCATTATTAACATAAAATTACTGCGATGTTCTTCATGAAATTAATTATATTATGTGTAAGTTTTTATTATGTACAAAAGCAAGTTTGCAAAGCAAAAATTACCAGAAATCATATTTTTATTTTATTTGCTGTATTTTAGAAAAAAACTGGTAATTTCAAAATTGAAAGCCAATTTTCGAAATTTAAAAATGTACATCGAAACTATTAAAACTCCAATAGACTTCGTTTCTTGACTCAACATTTTACACGTTCCAAAGTAATTTTCTAAACCAAAAATAACTAAAGAGTTTTCCAATTAGAGGTTTCATTATGATTTATAAGAAAAACGCGTGTTTTTTGTGAAAAATCATTTGAATTTTATTTTATTCAATAGCGGAGGGCTTGCCATTAATAATGAAAAACAACATTATTCATATGGACTCCACGGCTACGTTTGCAGGACTATGCTCTTTTCATGAAATTTTCCATTACATTTTTGCACATTTGGGGTTCTATTTCGTCGATAACAGACAGAGAAAAAAATGTATACAAAAAACAAAGTATTGACTTTGTTTTTTGTCCTAACAAAACATTTTGTTTAAGTAACCAAAATTTAATTGATACAGCAAAATGTTTTCTTGGCACAACAAAAGAATTTTGTTGCATAAATACCAACAAAATATTTTTGTTGATTTAAAAAAACTTTTTTCTCAGTGCGGCACGAATCTTCTCTTTGAGTTCTTGAATTGACCACTTGTGTGGCAGGTAGCGTCGTGTTGTTGGAAATAAACATCGTCCACCTCCATATCTTCCAATTCTGGCCATAAAATCCGGTGTAAAGTCGTTTGCGAAATGTCTAATTCCAAAGAACGGCGTGGAATGAACAAACCTCGGGTTTCCTTCACACTGTGAGCTACGGAAGCAATATTCGCTGGTGTTCTTGCACGACAGGCATGAGTTTGATTCTTCACATCACTAACTTGTTCCAACAGCTCGAATTTTTGCACTAATTTCACAATAGCTGGTCGAGAATTTGCTTCACGACGTCCGAGAAAACTTTTAACTTTATACAAACTGCACTGAGAAAAAAATGCTATTGAATCAAAAGCATTTCTTTCCAAAAGCATATATATCATGGATTCAAATCAATATGCTATAGAATTAGTAATATATTTATTGGTTCTTTTAGTATATTTTTATGAATTAATAGTATACATGCTTTTGGAAACAAATGCTTTTGATTCAATAGCATTTTTTTCTCAGTGTGTTTCAGCAAAAATTTTACCATTTTTGTAGTGAATTTTAACAATTTCAATGCGTTGTTGAAGCCTTTATCATTCCATTTTTATCAAAGGCATAGTTTTTAGTTGTCATCGGTCAAAAAATGACACCTCTTATTATGACAGCTGCCAAAATAGCGGGCTATTCAAAATGAAACGTCTAATTGGAAAACCCTGCAATGAGAAAAAAATTCTATTGAATCAAAAGCATTTCTTTCCAATAGCATGTATACTATTAATTCATAAAAATAAATTATGAGTACTTTGGAATCGACATTTTTTTGCCGGTATCACCTAACCCTAATTTCAAATACAACCCAAGTGCAAAGTTCAAAGAAAAAAAACATCTTGAAAATTATAATATGAAATGGTGCGGGAACTCATTGACGTTAGTCAGTTTTTCAAATGGAGATGAATAGATGGAGTTGGGTAATGGTAGGGGAAAGGAGACGAAACAGATTGAGGAGAGAGAATGAAATAAAGAAGCATAGAGTGTGATGATCATAAGCCTGGCTTGGGGATATTAACATAATAAATCGTCCTCGCTGGCGACACGCCCGGGGCGGGGCCGATCGTATCAATCGGTACCTACCTTCAAGTCCTATATCGATAACGTGATTGGCAGGATTCGTAACACTCTGTTGAAGCTGGGGGCATTTTCCGTGTAGTTGGACTCATCAGTGGCGCATTTACTTTTTATTCATTTTTCATAACGATCTTTAACACATATGTACAAGTTAATATTTAATAATTAATAATCATATTAAAACTAATCTGCCGTATTTGAAACTCCCTAATCGAAGCATTAAAAATAAAATATTAATAGTATATTGTGCAACTAGGGTAAATAAATGTTTTTCTTGTGTTGCAAAAGTGCACTTTATGATTCTCTAGTAGAAAAATAGATTTGTTTTCCCTACAGGTGGCAATGAAATGCACTTTATGACCTACTAGTAGGGAGAAATATTTATTTTCACTAGTTGCATAATATACTATTGTCGACTCATAGTATAGAATCGTTACGATAACGATTTTTGTATACTCTCTAAATATGAATCAGTCAAAATCTACTGATTATCAGTGAAATTTGACTGATTCAAATAGTTAAAAAAAGGTTACTGTAAATCAGTCAAATTCCACTGATTGCTTCAGTGAAAATTAACTGATTCAAAAGTGAAAATATTTTTTCCACTGATTCAGTTAGTGATAATCAACTGATTTAACAGTGAATATATTTTAACTGATGAATCAGTGAAAAGGCAAATCACTGATTCAATCAGTAAAAACTTGACTGATTCAGATTTAGAGAGTATAGGTTTGTCCTAAACTAACTGCTTTGCCGTTCAAGGTTTCACTATCATTAATTCTGAAAAGAAAATAGTATTAAATTTAAATACATCATGTGCTAAGCACCTAAATATGAGCGTAATAAGTCACATAATGCTATCACACGTGATATCAGTCGAATCAGTTCAAGGTACAAAATTTAATGATTATATACCTTTGTAACATTATTTAGCAACCATTTTAGAATTTTCGAGTTTATAATTGCATATTTTGTACAAGAAGGAAATTACAGCTCCTGCTTGCCAAATTTAGATATAGACGAAATATAATAATAAGAAAATGATTGAATCGAAAATGTGTTTAATGTGTGAAGCAAATGAGAGACTTTGCATCTGGCATCATCGCGGGAGAAGCGCGTCAATAATGTTGACTTTTACTACCGAAATGTCATTGACGTCGCGTGGAATTATTCTCCTTTCTCGTTCCCGAAAGCAGTTTTACGGTCAAGCTTCGAGTCTGAGTACTCGCAAAATGCGTTCTGAACAGTTACAGCGCGCTCTAAAAACTCTAAATAACTGCAGAGTGGACTCTTGATCGGCCATTGCTCGTGCGAACAATACTCATCTAGAGTGTCTCAAAGTACCTTTTGACGGCGCCGTATATCACCTGAGCGTCTCTAACTCCGAACTTAATGATGCTCAATCGGCATGAGAAGCAACTTCTGAACCAAGAAAGTGACTCTCCTTTAAAATAACTAAGAACTTTTAAAAATTCTAAATCGAAAATCTTTTATTTTTACAAGTTGGCTGATAAATACTATTTAATATAATATAAATTTAATACATGTCCGATCGTTTCCCGATAATTACACAAATTAGGAATCGTGAATTTTCAAGAAACGGGACTGCATTGAAAATTTTGTATTTTAAACTGTCCCAAACTTCTTTCCCAAGTCTGGTATACGAGAAAAATTCATTAAGAATTCAAACGTACTTAAATAGGAATTTGACGAACGATTTTGAGAATAATTTAGAAAAAATTTCGCAACTATGTAGTAATATTCTTAAAAAAAATGAACTGAGGATTTCCTGAACTCAGTTAAAATTGTCACTGAAGATATTATGAACAGTTTCTTCGAGATCAGAAAATAATTAAAAAAGTATGTTAATCTTTTTACGTCCGAGAATATTAAAAATTCAAGTGTAGTACACATGTAATGTGTTTGAAATTAAAAAACGACACTTCTGAAATTCTGAAAAACGACGATTCTGGAATTCCTTTTATAAAAATTTTATAAAAATAGAAAAAATTCCGATTATTTTTATATTTTCTTCCCTTACTTATATGTTGGTTTCCATTTCTTACTTAATTTATAAATGAATGTCATCTTATCTTATGTTGTTTCCTAAATTTTATTTATTTATAAACAAATTTGACTTCTTATTGACTCCGTAATTTTAAACTTCGACGATACGCTCCTGTAATATTATAATAATAAGTAAGTGACAATTTTAAAATTCAGTTAAGTCGGGAGCAGAGCCGTGTGCTCTTGCTTCCTAACAAAAATTTCCATATTTGTTTAACCCTACAATGTTTGTAAAATTAATATGGTTTATATGTTTATTCTTACAATTTTAAGGTATTTACTTTTTTATAATAATATTTTTATAATATTTTATCTGTTACAATCGATATAAAATAATTCATTATTACAGATTTAACAAATTTAATACTAATGTGGTAATAAGAGCTTTTATTCCCTGATGAGGAGATACATTGTGTTCTCGAAACGTTGGAACTGTTTTTTAAAATAAAATGACTTGGTCCGAAAGTGTCGTTTTTTAATTTCAAACACATTACATGTGTACTACACTTGAATAATTAAAAAAGTTTTTGTAAGGTATAACAGTAATATCTCAATGGGAGAGAGCTGAGAAATCAAGGAGTTTCGAAAAAATTCAAGGCTAAGACATAAAAAAACTAAATCTATAATTTTATAAATAATCACACTTAGGAATCAGATCCGGAACTTTTACAGACCAAGAAACTGAATTTTCTTCAATGAGAGACTTCTATTTAGAGTAAATGATAAAAATGAATGAAAATTTAGTATAATATTGTTTTAAAATGGAGAAAGCCGAGGTTTTATCACACTTATTTATATTATGACTTCGAAATTTAATATAGTAATAACACTCTTCAAAACTTATAGAAGACAAATTAGTATTTTAAATACCAAATATTATAAATCACCATTCGAAAAATTAAGAGTACGAAAAAATGATATTATGATTACTAAGTTGTCTAAACATACTTCTAATAAGTCGAACAATAAATATTATAACCTGAAATGCATAATTGAGAAATTCATATTGTGGATATGAAACTGCTAGAAACCTGGTGATGTGCAGCAAAAATTGAATCATTCATTCTCGGTTTTTCATATAATTCGTTTCAGAATGTCGTTCGAGTGCTTTCGTCGTTTTCCGATTGGCTTCGTAGACTCGATGCAAGTCTGTCCAACTCAGTAGTAGCTTATGAGCGAGAATCCTTCCGGAATATTGCAAGCGAGAATAGCCGTGAGGCTTTAGACGTTAGGAATGCGTTTAGTTATATAGATATACGAGATGTGTTCAGAAAATAACGGGAATTTTTTAATTTCGCGGGTTCGGAGAGTCCTATTGTCAAATTTTTTTTTTATTTTGTTGGTATACATGCCCCTGAAGTATAATAAAATCTTCAGCTCTATTTATTGTTTACTTTGTCTGTGGAAGCCGTTAAGGTTAGATGTGTTTTTATGAGCTCGGCGATTTTCGTTTGTTAAAAGAAATGGATCAAAGAATTTGTATCAAATTTTGCGTAAAAAATGAAATAGTGTAACAAAGTGTGTGAAATGTTAACAAAGGCCTATGGTGAGTCTGCACCACTGATGAAAACGTGGAAAAAGTGAAAGAAATGGTTATGAACGATCACCGAATCACAATCAGAGAAGAATATCGATTGGCTCGTGCCATGAAATTTTTTCGAATGTTTTGGGTATGAAACGCGTGGCAGCACAATTTGTTCCAAAATTGTTGAATTTTGAACAAAAACAGCGGCGAATGGAAGTTGCTCAGGAGTCACTAAATTAAATCAACGACGATGTAGAATTATTGAAACGTATTATAACAGGTGACGAAACATGGGTTTACGGATATGACCTCGAAACTAATTTGGTACAAATTCTTTGATCCATTTCTTTTAACAAACGAAAATCGCAGAGCTCATAAAAGCACGTCTAACCTTATCGGCTTCCACAGACAAAGTAAACAGTGAATACCGGTGAAGATTTTATTATATTTCAGGGGCATGTATACCAACATAATAAAAAAATTTGACAATAGGACTCTCCAGACCCGCGAAATTAAAAAACTTCCGTTATTTTCTGAACACACCTTGTAAGTAGGTTAGAGGATTCGAATCCAAAAGCGTTTAAAAAATTTTTAATTCAAGCATGCGATTTTACATAATGTATCATTGCGTAACTTAAATATCTGAACATAAATAAGGTATTATAATAATAATATTTGTGTCCATGTTTCCAATGAAACGTCCTCCCCTCTTCTTGGCACCGAACCCCTTCATTCTTTCATTTGTTTTGCACGCGTAGAAAACTTCAATATATAAATTTAAAATTCTTTTAGGTTTTATAACAGTTAGTAGAACATATATTCCATTTATTCAGACGAAAATATTAACTTTGCTCGTTGAAAACCACTATATTAATTTTTGATACGTAAACCGTGTTCGCCTTATTTTAAAACGATATTATATTAATATTATAATATTAAAATATAATCCATTTTTATGACTTACTCAGATCAAAAGTCTCTGAGTGTACTTTTGGGAGAAATATAGCATTTAAAACAACAAATCTGATTTTTTAGCCAAAATTTTTGAAGATGTTACATACTATACTTAATAAACTTCTTAATTGATTCCTAATACATTCGAGATTCTCTTCAATGAGCGTTCCCTTATACGAACGCGTCACTGTTCTCTACGACGAGCAGCTGAACGGCCTAGGGATAGGGAAAGTTGGGTAAGTAAAATACTCTAGGTAATTTACGTAGTTTTTTACCGTAAATTACTAGGTATTTTACCCCACTAGTTCTCTACATGAAGTAAATTACGTGGTTCTAAAATGGTGGATGATCCTCCATTTTCCAAAAAATTAGATAATTTTCAATGTTAAGAACAGTGTAAGATGCGAATCAGCAAGTATGGTTTACTTTCAATAAAGAATATTTTTAAAAAAAGAAAAGAATAAGAAACTACAAATCGATACCAAATATTCTTAAATAATTTGAAGGACTTACTGGAGAATTTCCATTTTTTAGTTCAGATGTAGAAACATCATTCTCCGCAATTATGATGTCCTCACTAATTGGTGTATTATTAAATAAAATGTCTAAAATAATTCACATAAATTTATTTATGTGAAATAAATGTTTTTTTATGTGAAATTTATATTTATTTATGCGAAAATAAAAAATAACAAAATAAATTTTATTTATCAATATCCATATTGAAAAAATCCTCGAGGAAATCCTCGTGTTATTTTTGGACGAGGAAAACACGAGGAAATCCGCGAGGATTTTCAAATTCCTCGTCCGAAAATAACACGAGGATTTTTTCAATAGGGTATACATCATTAAGCAGAAAACTTCTCCAAAATATGAATGAAAAAACATATGAACAGCTTTCAGTTTCGTATATTAAACAACATTTTATAATAATAATAAAGTATGATCGTGAAAAATATTTTTTAACCACAGATAAAACGGAGACACACTAAATGCAAAGAAAATCTCGAAAATCTATAAAAATTTACGAATTTGAGGTTAGAATATTAACCGGTATACTAAAAAAAATTGTTTCAATACATAATCGCACAAATATTTGAATAAATAAAAATAACAATATTCTACAATTACTTACTTGTACAACTGCATACCTGTGTCCCAAAAGGCGATTATATCCAACATTTTTTAACACTTTACTACAAAATAAACATTTTGCAACATTTTTATTTTTTCCTTGCAGGCGCAAAAAGTTCAATTTATTCCATGGAATATATGGAAGCCTGAAGTGGGATTTTATTTTCCCCCGTTTATTTTTAGTCGACATTGATGATATTGTTTAATTAACAATGTTCACGTTTAAAACAAACTTTTCGGGAACGGAACTTTGAAAAAGTGAGGTTATATACAGTTCTATAAGGCTGCCATCTTGGCACGTAATTTATTAGGTATATCTACGTAAAATACCTCACTTAGGTAATTTACGTAAAAAAAACCTCGAGTGACGCGTCACTGCACAACCCTGGGGATAGACGATTCTGCTAAAAAGAATCGATACCTCAGAATCGATACTTTTGAATAATCGGTACCAAGGAATCGATTATTTTTTAAAAGAATCGAATAATCGATACTTAAAGGTACAAAGAAATAGATTTTAGCGCATTTTGATCCCTAAAAAGGTTAAAATTGTACATTAGAATTAAAATTCACGTGTAAAATATAAAATATCGTTCTAAACATACAGACAAAATTCAAAAAATCGAAGTTTCCAATTCTATATTAAACTTGCTTTCAAATTAAAGAATCTAAAATAGGAAGGACATTTATTCAAAACAAGGATATATTTAATATATATATTTATTTATTCAAATAAATGCATGTATATTTTATACAAATCCTTTAAATGGCCGTACACTCTGTACATATATCCACGCAAATGTATTTAGGATACTTGATTTGCATTTTTTTGTTGATTCATGGAATCTGGAAAATAAATAAAATATTAGAAATATTCTTAATAACATGTGTATACAATTATTCAAAAACACAAACATAACGCACACATTAAACAAATTGACTATCCAAATCCACTTGCACTTTAAATTATCAAATTGAAAATTTGTTTAAAGTTTAAAGTAATTATTATTTATTATCACATAAACTCTTTACTTACACTTATTTACTTGACATTTTGGAACAGAATATAACACAATGCTGAACAATGTTAAGAAGTTAGTCAATTCTGGTTGATCGATTTTTTGTTGAAACAGAATCGATACTCCAAGAATTCCCATACTACATTAGATTGATACTCGCAAATTACACATTTATACACTTTTTCACTATTTAATCGGGTAAATTTTCCAGAACAATTATTCACGTGGAATCACTGACTGCACGCATCATATAACGCGCATAACAACAAGTAGGGTATAAAGGGGTTCCCTCTTGCGGTCGTTGCAGATAACACTCCGATGCTCGAGCTTCTCGTAAGAGGGAATCTTAAGTGTAGTTAAGAAAAACATTTTTATGTATTTTAATACAAATCTTTATTATCGTCTTCAAAATAGGCTTCGTTTTAGCCAATACAAGTATGCTAACGGTTAATCCAATTTTTCATACACTTCTTATAAGCCTCGGCCGGTATGGCCTTTAGTTCCTTCAGTGAATTTCTTTTTATGGCCTCAATCGACTTTGACGTGGTTTTTTCGGTTTTGGCTCATTTTGGCGCGCCATTTGCTAGATTGTTGGGCAGTTTCGACGTCATATTTATAAACCCACGTCTCATCACAACCAATAATAAGTTTGATGAATGTAGGGTCATCATCTACGTTGGTAAGCATCTTTTTTGCGTCCTCTACTCGACGTTCTTTTTGCAAAAAATTCAGTTCTTTTGGTACAAGTCTGGCGACAACGCGCTTTATACCCAAAACATGAACCACAATGTGTTGAGTCGATCCATAAGAGATGTTGAGAGCCTCTGCTACCTCTTTAATGCCAACGTGACGATTTTCGAGCACAATTTTCTTCACTTTTTCTATGTTATCGTCGTTAACGATGTCACAACCCTCACTGAAAGCTTTATGCCACTCAAATACTTGCGTTCTCGATTGAGTAGACTCCCCAAAACACATCTGCAACATTTTCAATGATTCCGTAGCCGTAATTCCATTGGAAACACAAAATTTCAAGCATTTAAAACAACAAATGTGATTTTTCAGTGAAAATCTTTTAAGATGTTACGAACTATACCCAATAAACTTCTTAATTGATTCCTAATAATTCCCCAAAAAAATTAGTCAGTAATTTTAGAACTTTCACTTTCAATTCCGGAATTCATATTGAAAGTTCGAAACATAAACGACTTACTAACTGTACCTCTCATCCCAAACTTAGGTATAAATTCTGGAATTTTTCATAAACAAAATTTGTAACTGAAATGTGATTATTGTAAATAATTCAAACGTAATTAAAAAGTGATGAGCATGTAGTGAATTTCTTGAAATGCAATCAGAAGTTCCCGAGCTTATAATGATTTAAAGCTTGTGTAATTTTCTCTAATACAATCAACTGAGAAGAGTTTAAATGTTTAGTCTTTGGGATGAAGAATCATAAAATTCTGTCGGGTGTTAAGTCTGAAGGCTTTGCCATTAACGTCAGTGCTCTAGCTCTGATTCAATAAATTAAAAGCTTGATTTTTTACGATGCCAGAAAGGACGATTCGTTCGAGGAAGTTTAGAGAGGAAGGAGGGAGGATGCTCTAAAAGACAACGGGGGGCTTAAATGGCTACCGACTGGACTTACTGGTATTTCCCGAATAAAATACGGTCGCGAGTGTCATAAATCACTTGCTTGTACACGCATTATCGTCCGTAAAACAGTAGAGATTTGTGTTATATATCCACTCACAGCTTTAACTCGTGCCGGAATATAATCGAAGCAGTTAAATCGTGTGCGGTGATTCATAACCTACGCAACCATCCTCTTTTCCGTGAGGATCTTCGTTTTGTGATCCTTTTTTTCCAACTAATTCTTTCTATATTCGCTCTGCTTTAGCTATAACTTTTAACTACGCGTGCACCATTGGCTTCAGAATCCGTGCAGACTGTCTACCAGATGGTACAATTTAAAAATATTCACATTGTGGTCGCTGAAGGGGAAATACAATTCACAACCTGCCAAAACTGCGCTTCTATAAACATCAATAAACTTTCTCAAAAGGGTATTCGCGCCTGAAAGGCCATTTCTTACATTTTATTACCATTGTTTTTTTTTTTTTTTTTTTAAATACGAGATTTTCAACTGCGAAATTTATTGACATTTTATTGAATTAGGATTGTTGAGTTCACGAGTTCCGGCTGTTATACTGATCAGAAAAAAATTTAAAATTAACATAATGGAGGCGATTTGAAGTCAGTTTTATTATTTATATGTTGTTTTTTTTTACCTCCAAACTATCGTAATTATATAAAAAATTAATAATCTAATTTAATCGCAGTACCGGATAGATTCATAAATTTCTTGAATGTGCACAAAAAAATTGGACCAGTGTGGTCGAATAAAAATGTAGTTGTGAAAAAAATGCATTCAATGTTTTTTATTTAGATATTTTATATATGCATATTTATCAATATGTTTTCTATTTGTAGAAGGATGCTATTCAACTCGTTTAAAGTCTGGGATATGGAATGAATTAAGTTTTGAATTTTAGCCTTCTTCTAGACAATAATTGAACGAAAAAAGATCAGCCTCAGACCAATTCAAACCGGGAGCTTTACTTTAGATGAGTGGTTTGCTAACTGATTATACATTTTTCAATAGCGTTTTATTATTTTCTTAATGATTATATTTTTGTTCTATCCATCAAGAATGAAAGAATTGAAAATCTGAATTTGGCTCATTTGGTAAATATGTAATTTTTACTAAGTTGGCTGCTCTAAATGTCGTGAGTTGCAACCAACTTCAGAGTCCGGTCGCTGAATTTTCCTTTAATAATACCAAGTTTTTACATTATATATTAAATAATTTTCACGGAAGGACTTATATCCACCCTTATTATTAACATTAGATGTTGTTGGTGGTCTTAGTTGGCTTTAAGGGGATTTCAGTTAAAGGGAAAGAAAAAAAAATGTGGAAGGATGTTAAAGGAAAATCCATAGTGACAAGAGTGCATTTGTAAATTATGTGTTCCTTTAGTTTGCAGCGAAAGAAGAGGAAAACAAATTTGTTAATGTGTCACTTGGATTAATTTTTTACCCACGTATCTTTCCGGCTATTTAACAAAATAACAGGTCAGATTTGTTTGATAATATTTTATTGTGATGAGATCGCCGATTTTTAGACATTTTTATTCTGGAATAATTACTCTCAATTTCTTCTTAACTTCTAGAATCGTATATATAATCTTTCTTAGGGTAGATATATTTTTTTCTATATTGTTTGTTACCGCGATGTTTATTCGTCACACGTGCGATTTTGTAAGTTTCTTCCGTTTGTATTTTTATAGAAATAAATTCTCACTGATGAGGACTCCAATCAGAGTTGAAACGCTTGAAAATATTAAAACCTTGAGTTACATTTGTTCTGGACATTAGAGCCAGCTAAGAGCACCAACAATATCTAATAAAAATATTAATTCTGGACCAAGTTATCAGCTCAATTGTTGGCCCCTCTCTCACAAATAGTGCCTCGCGGTCACCATCAGTACTTCTTGCTTGTTCATCTAAAATTAATGAAACAAAAAAATTATTATTTTAATAGTTTATCTAGTTTTTGAGGGAGAAGAGCGCTTGTTTATTGTCTATAAAAAAAAAGTTTTGGTTAAAAAAAACCCTGATTACTTGTAACCCCATTCTCTTACTTTTATATTTTTCCTCTCCCATAAAACTCACGTCAAGGATATTATCATTTGGATTTGCATGTGTGCCAAAACTTTGCCACAAAGCATTGCATTGAGGTTTGTGGGGTCGTGGTTCTCACAAAATATACCTAAAAATGAGAACATGGCATCTCGTATGCAAAAAGTGAGGAACATACATATATGTCTGGGAGGGTAGAGAAATAATATACGTATAACCTCACAACAAAGGAATATAAATCATAAAATGGGAGCACTGCAGTGAAAGTTGTTCGAAATATTAAAGAGCTCGTGCATACGAGGGAGTAGCATAAGAGGACGAAGAAGATGAAGAAGAAGGAAGGCCATTCGCGGTTATCGCAATAGGCCGACTAGTGGGAGCATCCGCCTGCCTCGTTGCGTCGGTGGTTGATTTATGTCACGGTGGTGCAGCAACGCCCCAGTTCACCCTAAAAATTATTTATTTGATCGAATGTTCCTTCAGAGAAGGCTATTCCCGAGCGAGATTTCTCTTTAACTTCTTCTAATGTAAGACATAATCACTTTCGCACTGGCGGTCTTCTCTTATATATATACAGGGTGCTCTGGAACTAGTGGAACGTAGTTTAAGGGTAGAGTATTATAAAACATAAACTCCAATGGAATTATAGCTTCAAAGCTGCAACTATCAAAATTCGGAAAAAAGAGTTTTTCCTCAGTGTCTTTCTTTTAATTTTGTAGGTTTGGGGTCATTCTAGTTCAGACGCTTGAAAAAAGGCTCTTCTTATGAATTTTTTTAGAGGTTGCTATTATAATTATTGATATAAAAATTGTTCGTCTTAATGAATACACTCATAAATTACATACAAAAATTAAACAAAAATTTTTTCATACACTTTTTCTATATAAAAACAGCATGTAAACGTGGCTCCTCAAAAGCAGGCATGTCTGCGATGTTGATGAAATCTTGGAAACGGATCATCTAAAACAAAAAATTCAAATAATCTTAGATTCAGTATGACACTGGCTAGGGCGCAAACCGCAGTTTTGAATACATATGCATGAATAAAAAAATGAGTTTTTTCTCATTGTTTGTGGCCAACAAAAGAAATTAAAAATTTTAACATTTCGATAAAAACGCGTTTAAAGTTTTTTCAAAATGAAAAATCGTAAAAAAATCTTACCTAAGCTTAATCAGCGATGTCTGCACCATACAAAGTACCTTCACACAATATTTTTAAATATACACTCGAGTCGGGATACTGCGAACTTCGATACTGCGAACACCTGATATTGAGTACATTTTTCCCCCGATATTGAGAACGACGTCATAACCCCTCTTCCGCCTCTACTTATTTCCACATTTCGAATGTAAAAAAATAGAGAGTGTAACCCAGCGGGCATTCTTTTCTTAAACTGTGTAATTTTTCATATGCAAATATTCACGGAAATACATGTTGTGATGTGACATGTAAATTGATTCAATAGGATTTATAGGTTAGAATCGATACTTACTGTGAAAGATTTCGTATTGGTCATATTTTTTAAAGTTTCCCTCCCGATATTCATTTTCATTGTTTCTACAATTGTTTTCACGAATTGTGTCCACGCTAAAGTAGATTTTTCATTTGCAAAATTTTCACAGTTGGGTTGTAAACAATTTGACACGTGCTGACACGGATACACATGCATTGTTCACATAGATTTGAATATAGTAAATAATCAGAGAAGTGGGAGCCCCTTGAATGTTTTCACTATCGAGGGCAGGCTTGCTTAAAAAGTTCGTAGTATCGCAATTCGAGTATATATACACTTGAGATTCTCTCCAACAAGAAGCTCGAGCTTCGGAGTGTTCTTTGCAACGAGCGAGAGAGGGAACCCCTCCATAGCCTACTTGTTGTTATGCGCGTTACTCTTTCAAATTTGAACGCGCTTTGCCCCATAGTAGTCGGGGAAGAGGGGTCGATCAGTTGCTCGTTGTAGGGAATGGTGGCGGATTCACATAAGGAAACGTTCGTTAGAGGGAATCTCGAATGTACTCTAAAAAAATGCAAAAAAGAAATCGATTTTTTGAAGTTAGTAAACTAGAATGACCCCTTAAAATAATATCGTATTGTACATGGACATGAGTTTGCAGAGACAAAAATGCTGGAAAAGTAGGAATCTGGTCACGTGGTATGGTTGTTCCTTAACCTTAAAAAATTTCTGTTTTTCATAAAAAGTTATAGGGAGAAATTATTCTCTTTTAGCGTTTCAAAAATATAAGGAAAGAATAGTCTTTCTTGAAGTAATAATCATTCTATAAATTTTTTCTCATTAGTTTTGTGAATATTCAATAATTTAAATCTTATAAAAATAAAATTTACAATGCAAATGGCTACATCTATAAATTTTGGATATATGTCATGAGTTGTTATCAACACTCAATAATAATTCCAAAGAGGATAAATAGCTTTAAACACTTACACTAATAGACTGTTGATTGCAGTTATACCACAAAAATGATGATACCCCTTTCTGAAAAAGTAATTAATTCAAAAAGACAAGATGTGTTTGAATACCAGATTGCGAGCTTGTCTGAGATAAAATAAGAGCCAGCAGTAGTAATGGGAGAATATATGAATACGACAGTTAAATGGGTATGTCAGGTGGTTTGTAGTGGGCATATACTCGACATCGAGCCTCATGCAAATCATTCATTCAGCTTCAATTACTAGCATACGCAGTACAGCATCTGCCCTCTGAATCGTATTTAACAATTGCGAAAAAGTCCAAACTACGACCTATAACTTTCTCTCTCCCATTAGCTTCCCACACTTGTCTTGTATACGCAGAGAGGGAACAATGTTGGGTATTGTCTTGCAGTGACCGTAATTCGTAATTAGTCTCCTGATTAATTATTGATTTATCGACTAATTATAATAATTATCTTCGCTCGTCCCAACCGGTTCCATGCCTGGAACTCGTGCAGAAGAATATTCTGGCTTATCGGATAAACTTAACGGTCTTCGCCTAATAGGTTAATAGGCACTGTACTAACTACCATCAGACGTGACCATTCAGACGCATCAGATATGGCTTATGACGCAAAAATTTTATGTAAAGCCAGGATTGCAGATGATTGACGAACTTTTTAACCGACCTTCTGGAGAAGCGAGGATCATTTCATGGTAGGATAAAATTTATGGCAATTAAAGGGATTTCGCGACGCGGAATTTTACGATGCATTTATATGGCACAAGACTTTTTATGAAAATTGATTCTTGATACTTTCAATGTGATTTCATGACTTGAAATCGTTTTTTTATCAGTGTTAGGAAGCTGTGATAAATCAAAAGCAAAATGTCTTGGCGCCAGGCGCATGTTACACACTAAGAAGAGATGGCATCTTTTTCTGAGGATTCGCGCTCAGAGTACACAAGGAGACCGAGAACAGTTAAAAGCGAGCTGCGAGCTCAATAGGGGGAGTGGTCGATGCCAGATACGAGGGCTGACCTAACTTTATTTTATTTAATTAATTACTCCGTTCGATCCCCTATCCTGCAATTTGTCCCTCCTCGTGAGCGTCTCTACCATTTTTTTTCATCCATCATCACCTCCACTTGCGATACTCTGACCTCTACTTTTTTCTAGACACTCGATTCAATTTACGCAAATTACTCACTTCAATGATTCAATTATTTTCAAAACGTATTTTTCTGGTTCTGAATCGAAAAATAAAAAAGTTTTGCAATGCGTGTCGAACCAAGCTTTACAAAGGGTCGATAGGCGACCAAATGTGTTTTCCATGTTCATTACCAATGCTTTGGAGAGAACCGCAAAACCACGTTAATGATTGTTACTTTTGCTTGTCGATCCTAGTCGGTATGAGTTCCAAAAACTGAAATGGGTGTTCGAATGTCATTGAAAACCCATTTTCTTTATTCCCATCTGGATTTCTTCCCTGCCAACTTAAGTGATATCAGGGACGAGCAAGGCGAAGGGCTACACCAAGATTTACAAGGAATCGAGAAAAAACTATAAAGATTATTGTAATTAGGGTATGCTTGGCTTGTGTAATGGCAGATGTGGCGCCCTCGGCGGTCAATTATCGGTACTTCGTACCGAGAAACTTTTTCGCCAGTACACTCAACATTCCCTCCAACGAGAAGCTCGAGGTTCGGAGTGTTCTTTGCAACGAGCACGAGAAGGATCCCCTCCATACCCTATTTGTTGTTATGCGCCTTACTGTTTTAAATTCGAACGCACTTTATCCCATAGTAGTGGGGGGAGAGGGTCGATCTGCTCCTCGTTGTAGGGAACGCTCGTTAAAGGGAATATCGAGTGCAATTTTAGTTTTTAATTTTTTAATAATCTTACGAACTATCACTTACCAACGCACGTACTCTAGTTCGTCGAAATAGTTCTTGATTCATAAAATTTAATTTAAATCTGATTAAATATGAAGAAAATTATGATGCAAAAGTTTGCATTCATCTAAATGATATTTAATTTGAAGCAAAAAACATCTCATCGAAAAGTATTGGGTCCCATTTACGAGATGGTGTCATGACATCTACTTGGCGACAATCTCGATTTCAAAATGCAATACTTCAATTCTTTTTAATCAGATATTTTTTACTGGGTACTTACAATTGTGACTTTGATTTAAATGAATGCTGTTGAGATGAGTATTCAGTAAAGTCGCTCATCGAATCCATTGGCTATTGAAAGCTAAGCAGAGTGCTGCCATAGTGACCACCCCGGTGAATGATTTATGACGATGAGTCTCCATCGTTTTGCATAAAACACGTATAGGGGCGCTCGCATTCCCGCGCCTACCACATTCCAGCATTCCGAGAAACGAAGTCGTGCAACGGTTATCCCCGTGTACAAGATTCTCTGGAAGGAAGGAGTCTTCTCTCTGGTCCTGGAACTATGGATTTCGCTATGTCATCCTCAGTATGAGGAACGCAAGAACTCGCATTATCCACGACGTCGCTGGTCTCGACGATCCTCCGCAAAGGATTCCCTTTACCTATTCTCGCCAGAACACGATCCGATTCTCTTTGGAATCGACCTTTCGACTTAGACGCCTCACAGGAATTTCGAGATAGTTTCATTATGCCTTTTTCCAATTACTGCTCCCCTCAGACTGTATTCCTTTCCATTATTTCACTGTCTCAAATTTTCATCAAAACTTGATTTACTTTATTGTATTTTATGTAACCTTCTGCCTGTTCAAGATCATCTTCATTTATACGCTATAGCATGTGTTTACTGCGTTTGTATCAGGTGGCAAATTTGACGATTTTTGACGATAACCGTCACTAGCACAGGCAGAGCGTTGAAGGGTTAAAAAATCGATGTGTTTTTGACTTGTTTGGGACTTTTTAGAATTCGCGAAATTGACGAAGTTTTAGGCAATCACATGGAGAAAAGAAAAGAATAACGCCAACCGTTTGGCACAGTTGCTATCACTGTGATTGAACGAAATAATCTGTCACAGGCGTAGTAACTGTTTTCATCGGAGAGACAACTGTTGTCACCGTTGTCTCAATTGCAAAAACAGTTGCTACCATTGTGACTGAACGAAATATTCTGTCACACGCGCAGTAACTGTGGCAAACGATTGGCGTAACTGTTTCCTTTCTCCTTATAGGCAGTTTGCGACCCAAGCTGCGAATGTAACGTTCATCATAAACAATCAAAGATACATGCAGATGATGAAAGAAAATTTTTTTTTTACGCTTCACTCACCTTGGTACCTCTTTTCGATTTCAGCAATGTCTTGATGAAATCTTTCACTGTGTACGCACGTCTATAATTTAATTATTGTTAAGGTAAGAAAGTAAAATTCAGTTAATGGATTCGTTGAAATGAATGTATAATATATAAGGATATCATATGACATAGAGTACGTATTTCTTCCATAAAGTCACCGATAAGTGGTTCCTTGGGAATATGTTTAATCTTTTTTTGCGACTTTAAGAGGCACAACTAGTTTGAAAAATTTTGATTTTTTTTTTAAATCTGCCATTTTGTTGCATTTTAATTTTATTTTACAATCGAGGGTCATTGTATAGGAAATATATTCTAGTTTAATAAAATTTATGGTTTTTTTGATTTCAGTCACTGTGAAGGCTACAGTCACTGCAGCAGTGGGAGAAATTGTTTTTTTTTAAACTCAGGAGATGGTGGATAACTTGCTGAAAATCGAATATTTTCATTTGAAAACATTACTTTGCATTCATTATTTATGCACAAATATAACTGCAAAATTTTAAAACATTCGATGCAATACTTTTTTTTTTAAATTCATTAAAATCACCTTTTTTCAAGCGATCAAACTAGTTGTGCCCCTTAAGGGGTATCACCACTGTACAATTTTTCAAAAATCATTTTTTCTTTTATTGGCTTAAAAGATGCTTTTAACCTTATAAAATATGAGAAAAAAAGTCCAATCACTGGAAAAAAATTTGTTCTATGTTTTTTAAGAGTAGAATATTTTCATTTGTTCATGTCTATAACACATTTCAAAACTTCAAACGCGTTTTTCTCGAAATATGATTTTTCAAAACGGCACGCGCTATAACTCTAACAATTTTCAATCTTTTTATTTGAAAATGTAACCTCAACTTTGAAATAACATTTCAAAGTGAACCACTTAGGGGATTTTCGATTAGTTAATTTAAAAAATATTAGTTAACAAGTGACTGTCTTTTTTTTTGGTGAAAATTGAACGACTTTATTCAAACAATCGCCAATTACATAAAAATCAATGTTTCTAAAATCCCCTACGTGGTTCACTAGCTACACTCATGTAGATCATATAGATTTTTTTTTCTTTTTTCCAGCTTTAAATTCGCACCAGTTATAGTGCGTGCCGCAGATCGCCTCAAATTCAACATGCCTCGGGAGAATTGCTGCAGTGTCGACATTTTGTAATATTTTCTTGCAAAATTTTTTTTTAATATACTTAAATATATGCTCAATAACTACCTCAAGTATTATTTTTCTATCACTTTTTCTTCCACCCAAAAAAAATGGTCAAAAAAACACTTTTTGTTTAGGCCCTTACAGTGGTGTTTCCCCTTAAGGGCTGTTAGCGTATGCGGCTGAAACCACGATCAGTTCTGCTTCGACAACCGATTAAGTAAGGTCAATAAAATATCAACCATATCGAGTAAACTCTATTCATTTATTCATTTACCACTGCAGATAGCTGAAGATTGCGTAAAAATGATCAATGATGAAAAATCACTGATAAGACGTACCGCCCACGGTACACCCTGTGTTCATCACTAACTGCTCCCAAATTTTCTGGGAAGAAGTCCAAGTGAGAATGAAGAATGTGAATCTTTAGTGGCATGTTTATTTTCATTTCATGGAAGTTCTGCAGCTCTGTATCACGTGTGCAGCGACGTCGCGGCGCCTGTGTATTTAAAACCTGCTCGAAAGTCGGGCGCCATGGTTGGAGCTGTGAATACTGTGAACACTGTGAATATTGTAGACTTTAATGCAATGAATTACAAGAAACAATACAATGATTCGCCTCAAGTACTTTTAAGCCGTCAAACTGGCAACTCTATAGAAAAAGACAACTTCTCTGCTATGTATTTTTCGAACAGGTACAGCTGGAACTATAAACTTTTTTCAAATTGAAAACCATTTTTTTCGTGTATTTTTTTTTTTTAATTATCCGAGGAGTTGTACGAGATATCGAAAAAACAAAATAATCAACGGATTCTGCGTTGAGAAAGGCATCGAAATCATGTATTGCTTTCCATTTAAACATTTTCACACCCTTTTATCATACAATATGTGATTTTTGGAAAAAAAATTCAATTAAAAAAATCTCAAAAACCTGACGTGTTGGGAAAAACAGAGGCCAGATTTGTATTCAGCACAGAAAACTACTCTGGAAATGATATATCTCATTCCATGAACACATAGGTCATATTTTGTTCACCAGTGTTATTACAACAAGATTGATTCCAATCTAATTTTAAGTAATGATATTCTAACTGCAACATCATCAGAAGGCATTTTTGTGCAGTTGAAACTATTTTTGCAACTATAATACAAACAAACGGAATACAATTCTTAAATGTGAAGAAGCTAACTACAGACTGATGAAGTACCATTTGCTAATTTATCATTTGTCTTGACGTTCAAAGTCATCGTAGATATATAACGAGCTCCGGTTTCAAGATTTATCCGCTTTGCGCGTTCATATTTATCATTAGTGGGGTAATTAACTACGAGTACACTACTATGTGCTTTCTGGTTAACAGCATAATTTCCATCTTCTATTACTTGATCAATTGCATTTACAAGAGCTCCTTCTTCTGATGATAAAGAAGTCAAAATGTGCGAGTTTCCATTAATTAAATATCCTGTTGAGTCATTTCATTGATGGATTTATTAATGAGAGGAATAGAATTTCCGTTATTTCAACGCATATTTTTATCAAAATAATGTATTTTTAATTTAATTTTCAGAGAATAGAACTTACTTAAAATTCAAATGGATTTAATGAGACTGAAAGGAAATTTTAAAAAGTAAGGTCAGCCATCTTGATGTTAAACTTTGAAAATTAAGTAATAATCATTAGCACATTGGATACGAATACCCTATTGTTCTAAGGAAATAATATTTAAAATATTTAAAATTTAAACGGGTTTACGTCCGAACGAAATTCTTCATTAGAAAGAGGAGACATGACCAACCTCGGACTGTGTAAAATTGTAATCCTTATTTATTGATCTTGATAACGTTTCGATGACTAAATGTCATCCTCTTCAGATCATCGTACATTAATTGAATTGGAATTACTTTTAATCTATATACAATAAAAACAAATTTGTAAAATCGTTAACAATTAATGAATATAAGAAGCCAATCAAAAAAATTTTTTTTTTTAAATTACCTGTCATTACAAACGCAACATTTACAGCTACATCACTAAAATTTCGAAGATGTCAATAAATCGCAGTCAGAAACTTTCCATAATGTTTTAAATTTTGGAATAAAAAACATCATTGGAAATTGTGTCACTATTAATACTATTAAAAACAATTGTAGTCAAATTTTGTAAAAATTCAATTGACATGTTGTAGCTTTAGTTTCATTTAACTTATTATTCTTAAATAATTTTTTTCCACTATTTTACAAAAAACTTTGAAATTATATTAAATTTATCGGATTAAGTGGCATCATTATGCCAACGATCAGATACTACTAAGGATTTAAACGCAAGCTAACGGAATAATAGAGGAAAAATTTGATTACAGTACCGTAGCAATAGAAATCATGGAAATACAAATTTAGTAGAATATAGAATCAATATTTGTGTTAAATACTTTTATTTAAATAATTGTTTTATGTTATATAAGTTGATCTAAAATTATATCATATGAAGAATTGTAATCTTTTAAATCAGAAACAACATTTAAACTATTTTTACCTTCCTTTTTTATGAAAAACATTTCTGCAATAATTCTTTTAAAGTAGTTTGGTTCTTTATGTAAAATTTTGATATTATCCCAATCAAAATCATGTTGAGATCCTGCATCACTTTTATTATTTATTCTGTGTTTCGTAACCACATTATGGTATTTTTCATTTAGATTAATATTTTTCTTATGTTCTTCACATCTGACAAATAGCATTCTTCCAGTTTGTCCAACATAAGTTTTTGAACAATCTAAGCATGGAATCTTATAAATAACATTTGAATTTTCTAATTTTTCTAATGGGTCTTTCCCTAATTTTATGTATTTATCAAGTTTTGATGTGTTTCTAAAAACTGTGGTTAAATTATAATCATTTAAGAGTCTTTTAATTTTATACGATAAATTTCCAAAATAAGGAATAGAAACTACACGTTTGTAATCTATTTCTCTCTGTTTATTATTCGGATTGAACTCTAATATTGTATTTTTATTCTTAATTTGAAAAATTCTAATATTCATGTGTTTGTTAATCAATTTTATCGGATAATTATTAAGCACCAGTAAATTCTTAATTATTTCCAAATTTTCTTCATGAAACTTTTCATGTGACAGTAATATTGCCGTATCAACTAAATTTTTTATGATCGCAATTTTTTGTTTAATAGGATGATTTGAAAGAAAGTTTAAATATCTAACAGAAAACGTCTTTTTTCTAAACCAATTTGTTACAAGAGTACCATCTTGTTTTTTTATGATCAATAAATTTAAAAAAGGAAGTGCATTATTTATTTATATAAGTCTGTCGATATTGGTAAACTAAAAATATACTTACAAAATCTAAATTTATATTCCAGAAATTTTTCACATTTCCTTTTTTCTGCAGGAAATTATTAACATTAATTATTTAATCATTATTAATATTAAATAAATAAAATAAATACAATATTATTTAAATTATTAACATAAATTAACATTTTTTTATCAAAAAAAGGTGTTATATCAATAATATTTAATATATATATATAAACAGATGCCTATTATAAAGTGCGAGACATATGCCTCCCACGTACTTGCCTGCCACAAAATGCGACGCATATGTACCACACTGTGCACGCACCGTGTTCCTCGCATGCTGTGCGGGTAACGTGCATCGCACGATTGTTATCAGGGTAAGATTAAAGATACTATAGAAAATTTCAATTCCTATCATTCACGTTTAAAATTTACATTTGAGCTAGAGATAATCACTACCAAATAAAAGTTTGATTGATTATCTCTTAAGCAATTAACGTTCGCGATTTGAGTTTGAGAAATTGATTTGTAACAAATGGTGGGTAATTAGAAAAAACTAAAGGTTCTATTTTGTTGCAGCTCTAAGAAAAAGTGATTCCGTTCAAAGTCTTCATACTGAAAATGGTTCTTCCAGAGGGATGTGTTGTGTCTCCTTGACTCTTCGCATGCGTAACTTTTGCACAAGAGTGAGGTAAGCCAGCGAAGTGACAAATAACCTAAAAATTAAATTTATCCAAAAGTCCTCAAAGCGTTTTAAATTACAACGAATCTCCATCTTTAGAATTTTTATACTAAGGGAGCGTTCAAGTATTACGTAACGCTTAAGGGGGGGGGGGGGCTATCTGTTACCACAAATTACGAGGGGTGTAGAGGGAGGGGGTCAAGCGCTGTGTTACGCAACGCAGAAATTTGAAATGCAGAGGTATTCCCTCGCTTTTTTTGCTCCCAATACTTTTTCGCATCTCCTATAGATCGCGCCGCAACCGATATGTTCCCAGCTGTTCGACCATCTGTGATGGATATATTTATGCCTTGTTCACTCTTCTTTACGTCGGTCAAAATTTACATGTACCGTTCAATTTTGTGCTTGATTAAAGTAAAAAATGTACAAGAAAGGTGATTTACATCATCAACCTTTTTTTTACCAACACAGAAATATCATTAAAATTTCAGTTGATCATAAAAAGCACAGAGTGTTCTGCAAAATTGCTCTAGTATTCTCAAACATTAGTAAATCATTCTTGGAATACCTGGAAATCTAATCAAACTTCGTCAACTCAACGAAATTTTCATGGATTCCGATTAAGGTTGGGGGGGGGGGGGGGGTAATTCGGTGAAAAAAGGCATGTTTTTGAGAATTTTTTTTGGCGATACAGGTAGTGTTAGTTTATTCAGTCAATTTCCATTTAATAATGCAACATTTGAGGAATATTTTTCTAAATTTGCATTGCAAAATATTAAAAATTGAGCGAGTGACAGTGAATCTCCAGAGGTGCCTCGAAAAAAAGTTGTTTTGCGGTGTACATCATAACTCGCAATAGAATCATCTGAAATAAAAAAATCAAAATGAATTTGTTAAAGGAGATGTTTCTCGAAGTGACCCTGGGAGGATTTTTATTTCCGATTTTTCAATTTTTCGTAGCACTTGGAATTATGTGAATAAGTACCGTGCAGAATTTCAAAACAATTGGTCCAATAGATTTTGAGTTATGGCGCACACGGACTTCAAAAATAACAAGTTTCAGAAAAAATGAAAATAAAACTCGATAATTCTTTTATATTTACATAGAGCAAAAAGCTTTCATTAAAATGATTTAGAGTATCTTTTTGTATTTGTCTACGCAAAAACAATTTTTGCGTAACATAACGCACCTGGGGGGCGGGGAAGGGGGGGGGGGCAAAAATTCCGAAAAACTGCGTTACGTAATACGTTAACGTTCCCTAAAGTAACATTGCTGTTGACACTTGCATCATGACATTTAAGGGATATTATTAACCGGGAATATCTTCAACATGAGAAAGCATGTAAATTGTCTTGTTGAAAATTGGTTTTATTCCAGAAATGTTATCAATGGAAGTAGTTATTTCGACAGAAAGAATTTTTCCTGCTTCCATTTTGCTATCTTACGAATTATACTGATTAATAAACCAAACTTGAGCGAGGACATCTACTATAAATCCATTATGAAGAAATATAATTGGATGTCTGCACGTGAACTTGATTTTTGAAAAGTGATTATTATATAAAATTAACTACTTAAAAGCTATGAAAAAACTGAAGAGTATAGGCAAGAAAGCTTATCTTATGAAATGGGCAATAAAGTTAGCTTGTCGACGATTTGAGAAAAGGTATAAATCCGTCTTTTAAGTATAGAAGAACTGACCTTCCTCAAAGAGTTTAGCCTTACTTCAAAAGCTGATTATTTAGCTACGATGATCCAGACTATAAGGGTTGAATTTTGCATAGATATTAAAGTTTAATGCAATATTATGATGCGCATTATGTGGAGTATTTATTGAAGTGTTAGGAACTATCACTGCTCACCTTGCTTGACCAAGAGGTCAAAGGTTCAGACTCTATACGGCGCCGAGGAAGGACATGCGACGCTCTTAAAAGCATTGAACGGCGCCATATGGTGGAGCCTGTTTTCCCATGACCGTGAGACAGTATTATACAATATTGGATAACGACTTGATACCTGATACTAAAATCGATAAATTATTCTGCTTTATAAAACGGGGTGTAGTTTCAAAGGTATTTCTTTGATGTCATTTTATTTATTAATCGAGAAACCCTTCTTTGGTGAGTTGATTTTAAAATTGAAAATCCTGATTGGCAATTTCAATGGAGCGCGGTCATTGACTTATTCATTCTCTGATGATCAAGAAATGGGAACTATTTTTTAAAATCTACTCGGCGGATTTAAATGAAATTTATACAGCATATTCTAGGCATTAAAAATTAGCGCTTTTTTCCATAAAAATTCATAAGTAAAGTTCCAGAGGTCGCTATTTTGCTTAATTTGAAAAAATGCTTCGATTAATGGGGTGTTCTGATGGATTAGCCGTATTTCGAAGCGTTTTTTGGAATTTTACTGTGAGAAAACTATAATTGATTTTTTAATGCGGTTTCTTTTAAAATTTTCATCAACCCTTAGACTACAAAATTCAGAAAACTTGTATGAAAAAATTTGCACGGTTTGGCCACTGCACCCTTGCGAACATAGGCCTTCCAAAAAAAGTTGGTTGATGGTCCCCACCAAATCTCAAAAATGGCTGGTTTGAAACACAAGAGTAAATGTTTTTCTTAATCTATGGTAGTGTAATTATCGTCTGATGGAGGCTTTTTTTTGTCATAATAATTTTTAAAATGGCGGGCTATAGAAAAAAAACATTTACAAAAAAATTTTATCAAAATCCGTCTACTAGTTTCTTAGAAATCGTGGGAACCAGTTTGGAAAATGTAGTTTTGAGAAAAACGCGTTTAATGTTTCCAATGAAAAAAAGCGACAAATTGAGTTTTACTTTCTTGACGTAATTGCCATAGTAAAACTAGTCGTACATCTTTGAATCGTTCTTAGATCCCTAATCTTTGAAAAAATAAAAAAAATAAAATCTATTTTCTGAAACCGTTCGATGAGAACACTCCCTTAAGGACCACATAAACTATTGAGATAATAATTTTTTTTTTCATTGATCTTATATAAACCAGTAAGAAGTACTGACGGTCACCACAAGGTACTATTTGTAAGAGAGGGGCCAACAATTGAGCTAATAACTTGGTCCAGAATTAATATTTTTATTGTGAAGTATGTATTTTTGTTGTTAACTTAATAATTTTTAAATTCAAATAATTTTCCCGCCTTTTTGATATACAATCGATCTTAACCCCACACTTATGTTACATTTCTTATTAGTCATCATGGACTCTCCATGAAAGTTGTTGTGAAAAATTGAACTTACAGATTACTTTCTTATGATGAGTAAGTTTAAAACTTCTTTTTCAATATTAATTTACATTTATAATATAATTTTCATATTTATTCTAACTGAGTATTGCTTGGCTGAATATTATTGTTCTGTTTATAGAATCTTAAACTACTTGGATATAAACTTAACCTCTTGGAGGTTAAGTCTACCAATTTAAACATAACGATGAGTTTTAAATAATAATCACAACGTACTTATAAATGGATTTTTGTAGTCTTATGGCAATTTTTAAATCGTTTTAAACAAACTTCCAAAATACTGAATATGGAATAAAAGTATGAAAAACTATTTGTATATTTTATTGATCGATATTTTCAACGAAGCATAATACAACCATGTGATGTCTCTTTTAAAAATTTTATAAATTTTTTAAAAAAATTTCTTAATTCCTCGCAACGAACTGTTTAAGGTAACATCTCATAATATTTTCTACTATAACCTCGAACTATTTATGTTACTCGTTTCATCTTTATATAACCTATGTTATTATTATTCTTTTAGTCTTGATAAGGAATGAAGCTTCATTTGAAATGTTGACTTACTGAGGAAATTAATAAAACTTCTTTTTCAAAGGAATTTTGAAACTGGACTTATAATTTCCTTTTTTACATCTTAATAAATACCAGACAGGCCATCCTTCACTCGATTAATATTTTTATTGGAAATTTTCGTGAAAAGTACTTAAAATATAATGTAAAAACTTGGTATTGAATATTAAATAAAGAACATTTTACAACAGTAACGCGTTACTTTTAAAGGTGTTATTTTAAAAACTAAATTTAAAAGGTAATACACCTGCGTAAAGTAAAGCCGAGTTAGACGCTGTTTATAAGGACTCTGCTTCGTCATTTTCCACAGTGAAAAGATGGGTGGCTGAGTTTAAACGCGGTCGTAACAGCTTAACTGACGATAAGCATTCGGGACGACTAAGAACTGCGACGAGCACCAATAAAACTAATAACCAAAATAATATTTTGCTACCAGAGAAATCTTTTTCGTTTTTTATTTACATCTGTCTGGTGCAGAAAATCCATTTTGATTACTAGTTTCATAAAAACTTTACACACCTAAATTGCAATACCTGACGTCACGTGACTCACTAGCTTCATGACCTTACTTTCGGGGTCAAAAAGAAATGATAATCAAAGTGAGGCTATTTTTCAATAACAGTGATAGAATATTGGAGCGAATGAATAATTTCGAAAAGATAATTGCCTTGGATACCGCGAAAATTGTGGGTAGGAGAGAAAAATTGTGAGAGAGAAAGGAATGGATCGGAAGAGGGATAGGAGGAAGATGAAACCCGGTCGTAGTTCAGCCTCTGGCCCATCAGATAGCACTTTAGGTTATAGAGGGTGAGGAGTGGAGTCTCATGGAAAGAGGAGCGATAAGTGGGACATGATCGGAGGGCAGAGAGACGAAGTGGGAAGAGGCCAGAGGGAATGAAAGAGAGAGGGTTGTGGTGGTGGTTGAAAGAGGCGCATTGTTTGCCGAGCGCAGCCGATAATTCAGTAATGAACGTAACCGACGCACGCCCGCGTCCAAGGCTATAATTACTGATACCACGTCGGATAGCGGATCCCTTAACTTCAGTCCCGAAGCAGCTAACAGCGAAGCAAGGCAATGTTACCACGCCACATCTTAGAATGGGCAGCTCTAAATTAATAAATCAATAGGTCCCGGCTTATCCGATCAGTGAGTGGGTGGAGTTTGTTTGTTTAAGAGCAGGATTTATTAATTTTTCGCTGGGTGGTATACCCTTATTCAGCCACCATACGCCTTCTCAACCCCTTCCACCCTTCTGGTTTAATCTTTTTTCACCCTTTTCTCATTTCGCCCCCACAACCTTTTATCATCAGAATTCGAAAGATCAGATTTTTCGAGAAAATGTATTTTTCTTACTTTAATTGAATGATATTAAAAACGTCCAGGAATAGAATTGAAGGGAGGAAAAATAATGTTTTCCCGTGTTGAACACGATTTTGTTTTACTAGAGGGTAAAAAATGGATTTTTTTGCCCTGCATGGGGCAATAAAATCCACTTTACGACCCGCTAGAAAAAAAATATATTTTTCGGACCCCCTCTTCCTAGTAGGAAAATATCGTGTTGTTCTACTATTTTAAAAAAAATCGAATTGCGCAAATATGTGTAGAAAAGCAACGCAGAAAAAAGGTATGTTTAAATTATTCAAATAAAAATCAGCTCATCCTTTAAAAAAAAAAAATTCATGCTTGAAAACCAATCCACTTAAATTGTTTTTGGTGAAGTACCTTATTTGTATGAATTTATTTTCAGATAGACAGAGGAAAAATAAAGTTTTGTAAAATTAATAAATAATTTTTATCGTTAAACATTTTAAAATTTGAATTAGGGAAAAAAAATTTGTTACCGCAAAACTATAATAGATGGTTGCTACAATTTTTATATTTACACACAACTTTTTTTTTAAAGTATAAAATTTATAAAAGTTTAACATCTTTAGTTAAGGAAGAATTTACTATTTTCTTAATAATAAAAAAAATATCCCTGAAAAAGAGATTTTTTTACAGTGTAAGAATATGCTCCTCGAAAAAATGGTGATTTTTCGGTTTACCCTGATGTACAATATGGACACGAATCTAATCCCTCTGGTGCCATCTATTCTCAAAGCTCTGAACCATGTTACACCCCCGATAATTCAAGACACGAGATTTTAAAAGTATTTTAGATATATTTTGGATAGAAACTTTTTTTAAATCACTTTATCTTTACTACAAAATTATTTTCCACAATTAAGTGCTATTCAAAAATTATATAAAGTTCTATTCAGAATTTTCCATCCCTTTCCTACATTAATGAAATTCTTCTCTTATTACTTCCTAAGAAGTTTTCTTTATGGAAATATCTCGACAATCATATCGAACTTTTTTTAAATAATTAAAACTTAATCTTCCAAAACTATTTAACCTTTTGAAGAAATTTCACAACTATTTAATATTTTTCATTTATTTATATATATATTTTGTAGAGTAGAGAAACTGCTTGATTAATTTTATCATTAAATTTATAAGCCTTGAATTTGTAAAGTTTGCTAGAATTGAATTTATGCAAAATATCAGATTTCCTTAGTTTTTGGTTTAAAAAAAATATAAATGCTTATTGTGGAGAGATATCTTTGGGATGGAAATTGTATCTAATAGAAACTACGAAACTTAGATTCTGTATCTGACTAAATAACAAATTTTTTGAATTCGATAGAAGTCATAAAAAGTACGATTTCATGAAAACAGAGATAAATGCAGAACTGTACCCCTAAACATTTTTTTAAACTATTACCAAAATTGAAGGACCTTTTCCTACAATATTGGCAATGACTATAAAAAAGACCAAATTCAAAACTTATCTACAAAAATTGTTCGAGAGTAAGAAAAAATTAAGAGAATATCTTTCTACCCAAAAAGTTAGTCAAAGTGACTATTTTCTCGGTTTTTTTTTCATTCAGAATATTTTTATCTAGTTTTTTAGTGAAAGTGTAGGAAATTTCACCTCGAATGAAATGAGCCATAAAAAGTTTTAATCGGATAAAAATTATATATTTTTTCCACTAGCGGGTCATAAAGTGCATTTTATTGACCCCTGAGGGGTAAACAAATCCATTAATCTATAATTTTCATATGATTCAAATTTTAATGACTGATTATATTTAAAACAAAATGGTCCACACTTTTACTGAAAAAACTCGGTAGAGGAAAATCATGAATGAAAAAAATTAAGGGAATAGCAACTATTATAAAGTGAGTCAGGGTCACGAATGACAGGAAAAAACTGTCATATTTACACTTCATTAAAAACGACCCTTAAGGTCATAAACCACCCTTTAATTTGAAAATGAAAATGGAGATTTTTTTAACGAAATATTCGCACTCAAAATCACTTTTAAAAACCTACAAGGGTCACTCGCATCCAGGGCTAGACTTCAAATTAATGTTAAGGGTTGTATTTCCATTCCTTAGTATATGAAACTCAGAAATCTTGTATACTTATCCGGAAAAATTTTTGAGGATGTTTTCACCTAACTATTGAGACTTGAAATTACTTGGGGTTATCCACAAAAGTCACCCCTATCCAGGGCGAGTCTTTGAATTTATTTATTCCTAATTTTTCTTCAGTTAGGTCAAAAATAGAATTATAAGATATTGCGAAAAAAAATGACCATTGACGACCACTGACGCAAGGAGTGTCTTGCACTCATCAGGGTAGGTAATAAGGTCTCTAACGAAACACAAATTTCTTATAACTCATCGCCTCATGTATCAATGAATATTTTCTTCTACAGAATTCAATAATTCTTTTAAGTTATAATTAATAAATTTTGATAAATGTTGATGACTCTAGCAGACCTGGTTGAGAGAACGGTCAGAGTGTTCTGACCTTTCTCTGACCATTCTCTGACCATTCTCTGACTTTGCATTATTATGGCTAAGAACTGCAATAAAAACATATAAAGCATTGCATTTATAATTCTGCGATAAAATTTGAATTAGCAGGCGTAGAAATAAATACAATAATTTTATTTTTCATCGATAAAAACTAGAAAAACATCGTATACCTGTCATTGAAGGCAGTGCAGTAGTTCACGATTGGCGGAACGTCTCCACGGTCAGGATTGGCCATTGGTAGAATTGAGGTAAAAGTATTTGTGTCTCACTCCAATCAATAGTCAACCTTGACGGTGGAGACGTTCCACCAATTTTGAACCACTGCACTGCCTTCAATGAGAGGTATATAATGTTTTTCTAGTTTTATCACTGAAAAATGAAATTATTGTATATATTCCTACACCTTCTAATTCAAATTTTACCCCCGGTCCTGCACTGGTTTCCTTGGAAACCGATCAGGGGGCCCTAGAACAGGCCACCGCACGCGTCCGCAAATTGCGGATAGAGGGGCCCTGTACTGAGGGTTACTGCTGAATACGGATACAAAACTAAATAAGCAGTCACGGACAATGTTCCAGGGATGGTCCCGAAGGAATAACCCCCAAGCCAAGGTGTTAACTACCGGGCCGTGGGCTACATGGCACCAGGTGTCTCTAGGAAACCAGGCCACCTCCTAGAGTATCGAGGCCTTACCCCTGCATGCGGGGCTTTGCAGGGACCGACCGAATACTTCCCTAGGTACTCGTGGGATTAGGATGGAGATTTCAAATATAAACAAAAGTATGTGTGAAGAGATTTTCGGAGGGGAGCTGGGCGTGACGGAGAAGGCGCCCGAACCTTTTGAGAGCAATAAGTCACAGGTAAGGCAGTACCGGGACTAACTGACTCTAAGTCCGGATGCATCTGCGGCGAAAAAACCAGCAGAGAAGAGGCTTAAAGCCTCAAATAAAGAAGAGGAGTGGGTGGAGGTTTCGTCCAGGAAAAACATCCAAAAAAAAGAAGAAGAAACCGTCCAGAAAGCCGGAAAACCTCGTCGTGCGCACCCAGAAGCGGTGCTTATTAAACCGGCAGAGGGAGGCTGGACAGGAGGCCTTTAAAGAGGAGGCAAGGGCGCTGAAGCTGCTCAAGGGGGCCCACATCAAGATCAGGTGGGTTTCCTGTAGGGTGCGCAGGAAAAAGAAGGTAAATCGGTGCTTCCGCGGCCTTGGCTTTGGCCACATAGCGGTAGACTGCCGAGGGCCGGATCGCAGCAGGTGCTGCTGGAGATGCGGTGAGGAGGGGCATGTTGCGGGTTCCTGAAGCGGGAAGCCGAGGTGCTACGTCTGTGCCGCAAGAGAGGAAAAGCCCCGGAATGACTATATCCCGGGGGGCTATGCGTTGCGCGGCTTTTCGGGAGGCAGCCCCTAATAGGAAGCTTTAGGAAGGTCGTCATGGAGAGGAGAACTGTAGGAGCAAGGCCAGAAATAAAGACGAAAAAGCCAGCAGGAGAGGCCAACATCGCTTTAAGATGGCCCTCACCCTGAAGTAATGCCTGACGGCGGATAAAGCATTTCTCCCTTCCTCAAAAAAAAAAAATTCAAATTTTACCACAGAATCATAATTGCAATGCTTTAAATGTTTTTTATACCATTCTTAGCCACAATAATGCGAGGTCAGAGAATGGTCAGAGAACAGTCAAAGAACAGTCAGAGAATGGTTAGAGTATTCTCTGACCTTTCTCTCAACTGGGTTCTCTAGGGAAGTGTTCATACTTTCTGTAAACTAGAAGAACACAGGTTGTCTATGATAAAAAGAAAACTAAGACATCTCAATTTTTGGCGGAGTTATGAATTTTTGAATGCGTTTCTGGGACATACATGTCCCAGTAGGCCTGAAAGGTTTAAATCAGAATTTCAAAACTACTTGAGGATAAAGTGCGATTTCTCAAGAAAATAATTCTGTTCTTGAGGTTTTTCTAGAAAAATTGATAAAGGAAGTTGTTATCTGCTAACTAGTATCATAAAACGTGGAATTATCATCTTCTAATAGAAATAGTTTATTCAGAAGTTATCCAATGACTAACGAATGAATAAATCGTGCAGAGAATTAGAATGCATGTCTCTCTTTCAAAGTGGCATAATTTGAATGCAATCGATTCGCGGTTCAATCGATCCATTGGTATCGACCAATAGCCACTTATAAACTTATATCAGTAGAGATACACGCTTCTGGTAAAGCAGCATTTCTCGCAGGACGACTTAAACATATTTCCCTCGTAATTCCCATCGTTCCGTTCGAATTCTCGCGATTCTCCTACCTCACTCCCGAGATAACCGATCCTTGTTGTCGGAAATACATTCACATATCTCGGTCCAGAATACCAAGACTGGTTCAACGCGGAAATGTGGACTACTACAGTTATTGACAACGTTGTTTATTTATTCTCTCACCCTTAATAGCCAATTGTGTCACAGCACAGCACTACGTAAAGAAGCTACACTCCTCCAGTTTTACTTTTTTAAGTTCCTTCTAAGCACTAGAGTAAAATTATCTTTTTCTGTAATCTTTAAAGAATTCAAACTGATTTCCCAGGTGATTAATTAAAACTTCTTGCAATGTTTCATATACAAAAAACTCTTTGCGTAACTACGACTTAAGAAGGCGCATGGGTAAAAAGCATAGCCCGTTTGATAAATTTGAGGAAGATAGTATTTTCTGCAATGGATATCTAGCAAATTTTCTCCATGTGCGCGCGCAGTTCCAATGGGTCACTGCTTACGTGATGTGATCAAAAAGGAACGAGAATTTTAATTTTATCTGGAAGTATGTATTTATTCTTTGAGGTTTATTTCGTCTTCTTTGAATTAGTTCCCCTGTGGTATTATGCACTTATTCCAACGTATTGAGTTGTCAACAAATTCATTTCGTTTTTTTTCATGATTTTCAAAGCAAGTTTATTAATATAAATAACAAACATCAATCAATTATGTAGTGGCCATTTTGTTCGATGACCTTTTGCTATCTTTCAGTCAGCTTTATAGTCCCGCTTTCCTAGAAAGTTTGGTTTTTAGAGACAAAAAGCTGAAAAAACTCATTTTTGACAGCCTCATTTGAATCGAATGTTTTTCCAATAAAATGGTTTTGAAGTGAACGGAATAAATGATATTCGGATGGTGCAAGGTCAGGAATATACGGTGGATGAGGCATCACTTCCCAGCCTAACTCCAATAATTTTTTGGGAGTGACTAAAGATGTATGTGGTCTGGTGCTATCTTGATGGAAGATGACGCCTTTACGAGTTGCAAGTTCTGGCCGCTTTTCAGTAGACAGTAGACACTCAAATCGATAGTTTAGTTCCTTGCGAGCAGCTCAAAACAATCAATACCTTTGAAATCCCACCAAACACTCAGCATAACCTTTTTTTGATGAATATCGGCTTTTAATGTCGATTGTAAAGGCTCATCTCGCTTGCTCCATGATCTTTTTCGCACGACGTTATCGTAAACAACCCATTTTTCATCGCTCATTCTGATTGGCTTTGAAAATGGATCGGTTTCGTTACGTTTTAGCAGTGAATCGCAAATGGAAATTCGTTTGGTGAGTTGAATTTCGTTCATTTTGTGAATAACCCAAATATCGAGCTTATTAACGTGACCAAGTTGTTTAAAATGTCTCTCAACGCATGTATGTGATATGTTAAGCTTCTCTGCGATCTCTAGTGTCGTGCTCCGCCGGTTATTTTCTATCGTTGCTTTTATTTTGTACTCGTCCACTTCAGTTGGGCGTCCAGAGCGTGGTGGATCTTTGAAGTCAAAATCTCCGGAACGAAAACTATCAAACCAATTCTGACACTGGCGTTCTGTTAGTGATATTTCACCATAAACATCATATAACTTTTTCCGAGCTTGCATTGCGTTTTTACGTTTTCGGAAGTAATAAAGTAAAATGTGACGCCTAAAGCCATCTAGCGGAAAAAAGCAAAATGACTTTGTTGCCAACCCAATAGCTTTCAGTCTGAGAAAAATTGGTGGAACGCCTCTTTAGGTATCGTCTTGAGCTCAGCCAACAATTTAGCTTTTATCTCATTTATAGTTGAAAAACGTTGCCCTTTCAGTGTCGGTTTAAGTTCGGGAAATAGCAAAAATTCACAGGGGGTTAGTTCTGGAGAATAGGATGGTTGCGGCATTACAACGGTTTTGTGTTTCGCCAAGAACTGTTGGATGAGGAACGTGGTGTGTGTCGGTGAGTTGTAATGGTGTAAAATCCACGAGTTGTCTCCAAATTTCAGGTCGTAAAGATTAGTAAAAATTGCTTCGCATGAGTACATTAAGTTCACGAAAAACAAGCAGTTTCTTCTCGTTCATAATACATTGAAATCCTAGATCTTCCCGAATGCGGCGCTTGTGTTCCAAAGGCAGAAAATATCCGCCGTCATGGATAGCGTAAGTCTGTACAACGGAGGTCATTTCCTGCCACTGCAGCACTAGCACCATACTCGGGAATTTTTGTAACTATTAGCTTACGAGTAAAATTCGCTCATTTTCGGTTACACTACACTACTTCCCCTCGGGATCTTGCGTAGATTTTCATATAAGAACCTATTTAGTAACATATCTGGAATCTAATTGATTTCGTATCCAAATTTGTGTCTCAAATTCACATAGGCGTTAAGCGGGGTCTCCATGTAGATTACGATATAGGTTTTCACATGGGAACCCATATAGGTTTCCAACTGTGTTCCTATAGAAGGACATTGAGCCCCCTCATAGAAAAAACCAAATATTATATATTATAATTGACCAAAACTAAAAATAAATAAATTTTTCGTTTTCTATTTATGTTCCTTAAAATAATTTCTGAAAATTGTTTTTATTTACTAGATGAAGAATTGTTTGCAGCTAAATTTTATACTTTCAATAGCCATATACGGTAACGCAAGAGATATTGCTCATTTAATCAAGGAAACGTTATAAGAAAAATGAATGATTTTTCATTCTTGTAAAGCAATAAAGTTTTATTCTAATCGCGATTCATTTGTCTAGATACCCCTAGTGTTGTATCTAACTGCAGGTGCTCTTTGCAGGCTGTCGTTGCGCCATTATATACAGCGTCGTTAGTCGTATGGCGTAAAGTAAATCGGAGAAAGCACCATCCGGCAGCAACGAGCGGATTGCTCTGCCGTAGGCAGAAATTAGACTCGAATCGTCTCTTTGCTCCCGTGTTTTCTGGAGTGCTGGTTGATGATAATGATGGTAGCAGGTGCTCAAGAGACCAGCCACCTTCGCACCTTATACATACTCAGGATGATAACCACCGTGTTCGTTCGACCGCCAAGCCTCTTCGTCATTCTTCTTCCCGGTGTTGTCGTCATCGTCAGGTCATTCGATAATTCGCTGCTTCAGGCTACCAATTCACACAGTCTCAAACATTAATAAAGATGCGCATTGGAAAGATTGAACGCATGATGCTTGATTATATTGAGTTCTTAACTACTCTATTAGTAGTGAATTAAAAAAAAAACTTCATTACTTGCATATAGTATTACGTGTTCAATGATTATGGTAGATTTTTTCTTAAAATTACATTCGTGAAGAAATTCCACTTTCCTCTATTTTGAGTTAGAGATATTTTGTTGATGAAATAGCTAAAAATGGGTTGATCCTATTAAAAGTATGCAAATGTATTGAACTTTGAGTTTGAGATTGTTACAAACCAAATTGTAAACCATAGTGTGAATGAGACTCCATATTTCCCAATAGGATATTTTAAATTTATCATTGAATGACATTTAAATGAGTGCAATCTTTCAAATAAAACCGAATTAACTATCATTAAAAATAATTTAAACTGCGTACAGCTGATCGTGCCAGTAACCTGTTCATTCCCTATGCGAAAATCAAAGAGGAAGCTTTTGTCGGACCAGATATTAGAGAATTGATTGACGACAACAACTTTACCAAATGTTTATCGGCTACAGAAAAGTACCGGGAATTGATCACTCAAAAAGCCCGCTTAAAGAGATTGTCAAAAACCTTTTTAACGCTAAGTTGGCACCACTGTCCTCTATACTGACGTGGAGTTCGAACGCGATTTGTCATTTAGTTTTTCACAGTGCTCGATGTTGTCAGTTTATCTAAAGTGTGTTTCGCTATTTTTCCAATGAATAAGAATATCGAACAAAGAATTTGTCTCAAATTTTGCATTGCAAATGGAATTTCGTGTGCGAAATCGCTAAAAATGTTACAGAAGGTTTAAGGTGAATCGACTTTATCAAAAACACGTGCATTCAAAAGCGGTTGAGATGTGGTGGAAAATTTGCCTCGCTCTGGTCGGCCATCAACGTCTTCAACTAAAGTTAACATTGCTAATGCAAAAGAAATGGTGACTAAAAATCGTTATTTCAGTTTAAGAGAGATAGCCGCTGAACTATCTGTGTCTCACGAATCAATTCCTACCATTTGAAACGATTGTTTGGACAGAAAACGCGTTGCTGCTAGACTAGTTCCGAAAGACCATCTCACAAGGCTATTATTGTGAACGAATTTCTGGCCAAAAACTCAACGAATATCATCGAACGACCACCGTATTCACCTGATATGGCTCCAGCCAACTTTTTTCTCTTTCCAAAACTCAAATTACCACTTCGGGGCACCCGTTTTTAGTCGAAAGAAGACATAAATGAGAATTCGTGGTGAGAACTGTAGTCGATTCCGGAAAATGTGTTTAAAAAATGTTTTGATAATTCGATTATTCGTTGGCATAAGTGTATTATTTTGGGAGAGGCCTACTTTGAAGGGGATAAAATAAATTTGGATGAATAATAAATAGTTTGTGAATTTTAGGTATGTTTTGAAATAAAATAACATTCCATTGTCAAAAATGGCTAAAAATAGCTTAATCATTTATCTCGAAAACCCGACCTGATCGGGAAAAATGGTCTGCTGATTCGTGATCAGCAACTGAAATTACTTTAAATACGTCTTTTACCTGCTTGGGTCCAAAACCTTTTAAAGCTGTGTAATCTTTAGAAAGCATTTACTTATAAAACAGCAGAAGACATTTTTCTCCATCGTACAGTAGTTACCAAAAGCGAGAGATACATCTAATACAATCTAAAGAAAACTTAACCAACATCAGAATTACAGGCTATCATAAATTAATCATATTAATTAATTAATCATAAATTCCAAGTTACTTATCTAAATATGTTAAGTGACACCGACACAGCTTTTACATAACAGTTATCTGCCAGTGTTTGCTGGGATGTGCTTTTTCATAAAGTATGATTGCATTTCTGATTGTGAGGTTGGTTCTGCTAAGTTACATTCCTAAGATGATAATTTAATTAGATTATTAATGGTGATTTTAGAAATAATTTAGCTATCATGGGAGAAACTTCCCATTATAGATCTCGCAGTGTGATTCCTTTGATGGAGAAGTGTATCGTGTCCTTTCATCAAGGTTGATCGTTCTTCATTACTTAATGCTCCTCGCGCCGTTCTAATTTTCGTCCAGCAATGCACTCAGGATCTCACACGCTCTCGTTTACGTACACATTCACTTGAGTACATACTCGAGGCACGCTTAATATCGCGAACCAATCTTGGACCATATTCAGTGAGTTAGTGCAGTAAGTGCCTGTATAAGCAAGGCAATGGCCACTCGTGGCAGCTACTATGGCCAGTAAGACAGGTATTCATTCCATTTGCAGTTATGACGAGTTCGAGTTCAGAGGCCGTGAGAGTTTGCAACCATATACGCGGTGGTGGCTGCCAGCATCCTTCATCTTTTCCTCGAATACACTTTCCGACACGATCTGCGATCGTCGATTCTTTCTCTTAGATCTTTTTCTTTCTCTTTCTCTGTTTGCAGAAATTGAGGAAAGCCTACCAGGAAAGAGAAAGAGAATGTTGAGACTTTTTCACCCTCATTATGACCTAGGATTCGAACGAATCCGTTAGGTCGGTTACACGCATCGTTTCACCATGGCCTTTATTATATATCATCAGCATCATCATCATCAACCTCCTCTACTCTTTCTTTCTGTCTTCTTTCTTTCTTTCTCTGGTCCCTGTTCTTCTACAAATATCCTCTTCGCTTTTCAAAACGATTGCTAGGTCTGCAAACCGTCGTTCTAGTCGGTAGTCGCAATTATGGAGTATGACTGCACATATTTGTTTGATAATTTGTTATTATTGAATCAACACATTGTGGAGGTGGAGGCTGAATGATGAAGAGAAACAGGAGCGCCAGTAAGGTATTCTCCGGATTACTAGACTTGAGGTTGATAACTTGATCAAACGTCAATCATCTTTCAATAGCCAGTTCTCAGAAAGATAGAAAAGTAGTTGATGCTTAATTCAGCAAACTATAACGAAACGAAAATTCGTTATGTAGATGTTTACGAAAGTACTGTTATGTTGACACATATAATTGAATCTTATATTAATATACTTGAAATAACTACTATTTTACAAATATTGCGTGGAAAATATTTTCTATTGCAACTAAGGAGTACAGTTGTAATCAAAATTCTTTTCATTTGTAATTTTCCTTTATTTAGTTTTTTTAGGGAAAATGCTGAAAATTTAATTGAAAATAAAATGAGTCATTGAATGATTGAGTCAGATAAAAATGATGGATTTGTTATTGATGCAGTCATATCGCCGAAAAACAACTAAAACTTGTCTGTCAATTTTGATTTAAAAAAAATATACAATTTATATCCGATTGAAACTTTTTATGGCTTATTTTATTCAAAATCAAATTTTTCACGCTTTTACTAAAAAAACACGATGAACAAATATTTTAAATGAATAAAAATGAGGAATTATTCACTTAGACTAACTCTTTTACAATTATCTGTCTAATTCTTCATTAAATGATTGATAAAAATTCCGAAAATCAAAAGATTTCATAGAAAGTTTGAGGTTAAACTCACTTTGAAAATTAACCTTGGAAAAATGAAGCATTTTGCACTTTTTTCTGTTGAATAAGTATTATTTATCTTCGAGTTATTAAAGATATTGTAATTTCTGACAATTAAGGCACCTCAAACTACTGCGCTTGCGTTAGCACAGCATGTTTATTAGCTGTTGTTGGCGCGCTTTTTAAAATGAGTTAAAATAAATTTTTAAAATAAAAATACATTTTTTTCATATAAAATTGTAGAAATTACATTATTCAATGGTTGGGATGTCAAAGAAAAGTTGATGTGCGAGGGTCGTTCAATAAGTCCTTAGAAAATCCAAGAGATGGCGCTCATAGTATCGAAAATGGTTTGGCTTTAGAAAGCATTATTACTCACTAAACATCTGTAAAAGTCTCAGTAATATCCATCACATGGTTTCATTTTTATTGTCGATTGAAGCAGAAAACTTTATAGAAAACTTTTGTTAAGCATCTTGAACGTTTTTTTTACCCCGAAAAACCAAGACAATTTAGAAAAAGGGCATCTGGTCGTTTCTCAGTTATTTGACCTTAATTTTTTACCTTTCCAGGGTCACAAAAACCATTTTTCCACAGGTCATGTTTGACGTGACATTTCCTGCTCTTTTCAAATCCGCAGTCAAAAATAGGGGTTTTCATTAAAGAAAAGGGTCTTACCTCAATTTGACCTTTAAAATCGACCTTAAGGTCAAAATTGATGGTACAGTCAAATGTCCCCCTCGGTCCTGGTCAACCTTTGTCCGAACCATTTTTTTGTAGATAAAGTATTTTAGAAGATGTTTGGGATTATAGATTAAAATGGGTCACCGTGTATATAAAAATCAGTCACTAATTCATACTAGTAAAAAATTTACTGATTAAAATTAAGAGAGTATATATAAACAATTGTAACAATCTCAAAGTCTAGAAGTTCTATTAAATGTAATTCTACAGGTTCGAGAGCATATGACAGACTTGACGCCTCTTCTTGTGATTTCTTCGCCACCGTTGAGATCTCTTCCACCTCGTTCTCTCATTCTTCACAGTCATTGTCAGTATCTTTTTCTTTGTTTCACCTACTAACCGACGCTCTCATTCGCCGCAGGCCGTGATGTTTCAAAATTGCCAGCGTACTGCTATGAAAATGATAATTTACTGCGACAGGCCTCCCAGGAAAGTATCTGGTTCACGTTGGATAATGGATAGTATGAAGACTCGCTCGCTCTTGTCTCTCTTCGAAGAATGACCATAATATTATATTCCCTTCGTTTCACATTCCCCATTTCTTTCTGTTTTAACATCCTTAATAAAAAATATAACTTATAATATTACTCAGAAATTGACTTCACTGTTAAAATATTTACTCTATAAAATATTATTTAATTTAGAAAAATGGTGTAGCATTCTTAGTAGATATGCATTTTAAAATTCAAGCAAAAGTTATAAGTGATCTACAACTCCTACTTTTGAGAACACTTAGCTGTAAAGAAAGTAAAGGTGATTTATAGCATTTTTACAGTTGGGCCTTTTAATGGTTTGGCAGTGATTAGAAGTAACAGTTACATTAGTGTTTTATAACAACAGTCTTACCGTCATGAGTTTGTAATCTGAACACAATTTTATATCATTAATAATTACAAATTGTTCTATTTATAACCTATCACTGTTTCATATTTGTTGCATAAGTTACAAAATTGTTATTGGAAACAACACAATTTTTGTCACACAGATATTTTATAAAATAGATTTAAAAGCAGTTTAGAATTACAGCAGAATCACTAGAACATTGTTCTAAAACTGTTACAGAGTTGTTTCTGACTTTTGGCATATCTTTTGTGTAAATTATTAGTAACATGTCCTGAGTATATTTTATTGGCTCTACAGCACATTCTGTACATAACAGCTCTGCACATGATCAACTATGCACAAAAAATTTATACACTGAATTATTATACACGCTGAACTTTACACAGTAAAGTATCGCCTCAAACTTTATGTACGGTAAGGCTTTCAACTCAAACTCTTCACATCAAGCTCTACAGATATGAGTCATTGAACTCTAAACGATAATCTAAACACGTTAAACTCTACATGTTGAACCTTATACCTTATGATGCTATTGTAAAATCTACTTATAAAACTATGTATGTAAATTCATCATGCAGATTATTATTAGTTTAAAATTTTTTTTAACAATAACATGATCTTAAATATGTCATGAAATAATTAAGTTTGATGGTCAAGTTTTTACAGTTTTTATATTTACTTAGGTGAAGAAATTAAGATTTCGTAATTTTGGCTTCTGAATTCATTTTGAAAGTTTAATTAAATATTTGAAAAATTTTGAAAATTATAACTAAATAAACAACTGTTTTCAATTTGAAAACATTATATATTTTTAACATGTAATAAACAAGGAGACAGGTTATTATTAAAATTAAAAATTTGTGTACTTTTTCCGTAATTTTTCGTTTTTTCTGTATTTCTGTTTGCAATGCTATGGAAAGTAAAAGCATTCAATCATCGTCCGTAAATCGCTATTTCAATTAGAATATTATTAAATGAGTATGTAGCGCTATCTATTTTTGGACATAGTGGCCGGCATCAGGTCGTTCATTCAAGATCATGATTCGGCTTTTGAATTTGAAAAAAATACATCTTTACTTGTTCTAGAACATTATGTCTTGATAAAAATGTACTTCTTCCAACCAGAAAATTTTATTCAATGAACCAAGATCTTTGGTTGAGTCAAACAAAATTTAGTTAAATCAACTAAAATTTGTTTGAATCAAGAGAAATATTTGTTTGATTCAATCAAATCCTATGAAAACAAACCATCTTTGGTTACATGAAAAAAATTCTTGGATGTGAGATACAGAATGTGCAACTTGGTGTCGAAAGTGATTTTAATAAATTTTCACTTTTTTCTAACTTTTAAGCAATTGGAATTTTTACCATTTTTTAATATAAATTTGCATATTTTCAAAGAGTTATACATGATACACAAAAAGTGATATATACTAACTAGCAGAAGTTACACCGTCTTTAGGAAGCTCAACTTTTTTCAATAACTCGAGACAGAATAATTATTAATCATTAAAAAAAGTGTAAAACGTTTACCTCCATCAAGAAAAATTTTCGAAATAACTTCTAAATAAACATGTAATACATCACTCAATAAGTTTTCGGTCTGACATATAGAAGGTACCACTGTTGCCAAATCCATGTGATTTCTGGATAGTACCAACCTTCAAACGTTAAGTGTTAAAATTTCATGGCAATCTGGCGTTTCGTTTAGAAGTTATAGAGGTTTTGGTGAAATAACTTTTGTCGTTTACAAAACAATGGATAAAAAAGAGTTACGAGTGTTACTCAAACATTGCTTTTTAATGAGAAAAATACTGTTGAAGCAAAGCAGTGGCCTGATAAGCGTTATGGGGACTCTGCACCAGAGAAATGAACAATCATCGACTGGTATAACGAATTTAAACGCAGCCGTACAAACACCGATCACGTTGAACGCTCTGGTAGTCCAAAATCAGCAGTTGTTTCAGAAAACACAACAATTGTCTACAAAATAATTTTGAGCGACCGTAAATTAAAGTTGCGTGAGATAGCTGACACCTTAAAGATATCAGAAGGTAGTGTGTTCGCAATTTTGCACGAATCTTTGGGGATGCGTAAGTTGTTTTCGAAGTGGGTTCCGCGTTTGTCCACACCCGACCAAAATAACAACGCGTCGAGGATTCAGAGTGTTATTTGGTACTGTTCAAGCGAGGTAAAAAGGATTTTTTCCGTTCTACCATTACACACCTGAAACAAAAAGATCGTCAGCTGAGTAGACAGCAGCTGGTGAAAGGCGTCCAAAGCGACCAAAAACTCATCAGTGGGCTGGCGAGGTTATGGCATCCGCATTTTCGGACGCGCATGGTATTTTGTTTATCGACCATCTTGAGAAGGGTAATATTACAGGGTGGGCCATCTAAAATTTGGAATTTGAATCGTCTACAAGAAAAAAACTTATGGATATTTTTTTTAAAGTATGGTTTAATTAGAAAGATTGAACCTTTCCATTTAAGAATGGAACACAACGTCATTCAAATGACTGCCACGGCTGGCCTTACAGTACCCCATTCGATCAACTCAATTTTTCAGAAAATTTTTGATTGTTTGGGCATAAGGTGAATAAGATCAATAAGAAAAATTGTCGCATTTGAGGCTCAGAAAATCAAAACGTCACCATTGAGAAACCAATGCACCTACGACGAGTGACTGTTTGGTGCGGATTTTGGTACGGTGGCATCATTGGGCCATTTTTCTTCGAAAATGAACACTGAGCCGTCATTGCGGTCAATGGCGAGCGTTACCATGCCATGCTCAACGATTTTTTGTTTCTAAAAATTGAAATGGATGAAATGGACGACATTCTGTTTCAACTGGACGGAGCCACACAGCCAACGCCACAATCGATCTTTTGCGCACCGTTTTCGAAAATCGAATAATCAGCTAAAATTCTGATGTCAATTGGCCGCTTCGGAGCTATTATTTGACCCCGTTGGACTATTTTTCATGGGGAGCCGTTAAGGATATGTGTTACGCTAACCATCCAGAGACGATTGAGGCCTTGAAACACAAAATCGAAGTTACCATTCATGGGATTGAAGCCCAAAAAATCGAAAATCTACATTATGTAAAGCTTGGCAAAGCTTGGCTCTAAGTTGCATACGATACTTTTTGCAAGGGAAGGACATTTTCGCGTCATTCCGGGAGTGCTTGGTAATATTAGCAAATCGGGAAATATTTGGGATGGGAATTTTTACACTCCCGGAATGACGCAAAAAACGTGCTTCCGTTGCATAAAACCATTAACAGCGACTGTTACATGGCATTACTGGATCGATTGAGCGCAGAAATTAAGAAAAAACGGCCTCACATGCAAAAGAAAAAAGTGCTGTGAAAACGATGGTCAAATTGAATGAATTGAGCTTCGAATTGCTACCTCACTTACCATATTCTCCAGATATGGCCCCCAGCGACTACTGGCTATTTGCTGACCTCAAAACATACTCCAGGGAAAGAGATTTAGCTCCAATGAAGAAGTGATTGCCGAAACTGAGGCTTATTTTGAGAGCAACGACGAATCATTCTACAAAAAAGGCATCGAACAGTTAGAGAAGCGTTGGAATAAATGTATTAGGCTTAAGGGAAACTATGTTGATGAATAAAGTCAAACTCGAAAAAACTGTGTTTTTCTTAGTTAGACCGGAAACTTATTGACGTGTATTGTTAATGTGTGTATTTCACATCTATACTATATTATATGTTTATGGAGTTGATTCGTACCTCCCTTTAATTTCGCTTAACGATTCCAGTGAAATACTAATTCGTCAATTATTATTTATTTTCATTTCATTAAATCAAAATGTACAAGTGAGAATTGCATAACCAAACTTCTCTGTAAATCCCTTCACAAATCTACATCTCCAATACAAATCGGACTCATCGAATAAAGTCATAGTTTCTTTCATCAGACCCGCTCAATTGCGTTTACATGCGAATCAAACGATTTTCAGTCCACATAAAGCTATTTATCATCTTTTTTATGAATCACTATCTTTAAATCCAGCATCTAAATAGTGAAGGTGCGAAATATGGTCTGTCAACCTGCACGATTATTCTCCTCATATTAAATCGAACTGTAACAAAAAATAATCGCTATTCGATTCGCAAGCGGATTTATTTATGAGGCGTTCTATTCTAGAAGTTGTTTGAGATGAAGGAGAGAAAATGAAGCGGATTTTTTGCGACCTTGGCAAAATCGTTAATGGGCAGCGTAGTAACGATCCGTGGAGAATCGATGAAGGTGGTTTTGTCTTGGCGTAGATAAGAAGTAGGATGAAAAGGTTATAAGAGGTGAAGGGGAGAAGAGGGTGGGACAGTTTTGCAAGATCCCCTCTTCCCTTGCACGCTACGATTACTCTGCACCTTGGCGCGAATCGTTCTATGCGCCAATTAGGCTCTATTGAGAGAAGCTGCAAGGTGGCCTTTCTAGCAGAAACCGACTGGCCGTTAAATCCAGATTAGGAGCAGACTACATGACACGATGAATTCGCGCTACGTCGATCCGTAAACATTTAATTTAGATGTTACCGCCTCTTCTTACCAGAAGAGGATCTCTCTATTCAAGAAACCGTGAGCTGGTAAAGTTTTGTCTGTCACTCAAGAATCTACGGTCTACCAAATGCTCTTCTGAACATACAAATGCGGAAGTTAAGCTTATTTCCTGAGAATAAATTCTTTCATTTATTCGATAATCTTACAATCTTATCACATATGAAAAGGGATTAGATTTGCGTCAAATTTGACATATACTTTTTTAAAACAAACTTCAACGTTTTTTGAGCTTCTGAATAAAAAAAAAATGGGTTTCTCAATCGTTATTCGTCGTCGTATGACGAACAAACGTCAAAATGCAAAATCGTTTGCTTAAAAAAAGTATACGAACACATTTCAATTGGAAATATCGAGCGCAAAGCGCGAGTGTCTTGATGAGAATGTATATATTCCTCAATGTCGAAGTAACTTTGAAAGAAGTGAAGTCACATCAACAATATTATAGAATTTGCTTGAATTATAGTAATAAATCATAAAGGATAAACTTGAGTGCCCGTGAAAACACAAAACCGAGCGTGACAATCGAATCGTGCTCGAACTTGCGAGTTATGAGAATGTAAGATTTTTTTTTACTAAGCTCATTCAGTAAATTATCTCTAGCTATTTAATTAGTTAATTTTGACTGCTCCATCTGTTAATACGAGTCAATAAAGCAATTGAATAAAGAGAAATGAGCGACTGAAGTAAATTTGTATAATGAAGTACTGATTGGAATTAAGAAAGTGGCTCCAGCATCGTATTGAAAAATATTTGACTTCTTATTTCCGGAACTTTCCTTTTACGTAATGATATTATGTCCGAAGTAAATCGCGAGGTATTAAATGTCCTCATGTTAAACTCTATATTTTCGATTTTTAATTTATTGTGCAATTTGCTATACATTCTGTTTTGTGATTTCATGTAATTGTACACCCAAAAAATCTATAGTCAACACAACTATTTTCCTTATTAGTAGAAGGGGCCAAGTAAAAAATCATGATTATATTGATTAGGAATCCTGAATGAATTTATAAAAATTCAAACCAATAAAACCAGAATTACTAAGTTGACGCCTTTCCAAACATAGAAAATAGTTAGATCGCCCATAGATTTTTTTCAGTGTACTTAAAATCTTTCTTTGATGTGTATAAAAACTGAATTTAAATGTCTATATAAATTTTATATTTTATCAGAAAATCATAATAATTTAAAATTTGACTAAATTGAAATCAATGGATTGTCTTTGGCTGCACACAAAAAACAGTCTAATTCAAAAAACCGGAATTCCGGATAGGCCATATTTAAGATTATTTTCTGGTTATTTCAACCAGAATTCTGGTTATTTCAAACATATTTTGTAGCAATTCCTCAAAAAACTGGTGAAAATAACCTGAATTTATAGTTATTTTAATCTTTTTCTTTGAATTCAAGGAAATCTCTTTCACTCAAATATAAAGAAAACTAGTGTTTTTGAACTTCTAATGTAGAATATAGACCTGAGGGTCACAAAGAAATGCATACAAGCAGAAGCAGTGATTGTACTCTTTCCTTGTACAGGAGGAGGAAGTGTAAAGGAAGAATGGGGGAGGGAGATCGAGCAGTGCATTACCCGTTAGACATGGCCTCTGATATATTGACTCGGGTAAAAAAGCGACTGTTCTTCTGCTCCCTGGCACCGCGGCTGCATTTGCCGCCGCAAAGTCGACGTTGTCGTCTTGGTCGTCGTCTCGGTTTAGCAGTAACCACCAGTATACAGACAACGCGGAAAACAATTGTTTTCTTTAAAAAATTAAGTTTATTGTGACTTTGGCATCACTGATTTCTAGTACTTTAGTGATGAATTTCCCGGTAAGTTACAGGCTTAGCAATGATGAACTATGAAATGACAGATTTCAATAGTAAAAGCCTCAATATTGGTTGATTTATTAAAGAGTTTATTGATTAAAATTTAGAGAGTAAATCTTCTAAAAATAAGAAAATAATTCAATAAACTGTGCAGCTAGCATGATGAGCAGAAACTGAAGTGAATGATGATTAAATTAACTGAGATGAAAAATTATGCTGTAGAAAATCATACCACCGATTACAAATTATACACATGACGTGAATCCAATCTGAAAATAATATATGCTATACTTATAATGATGATGATTAACTTCCTGATTGAATCTCTATTATTACTCTTCTTCTTGCGCCTGAATTACAATAACTTAAAATTAACGATTTTTCTTCTTCATACTTTTAATATTTAGCTCAGAGATTTTTTTCTTTCACTATTCTTCATCTTTTTTTATACCGCCTCTGATTTTTTTGAGATTCAATCAGGGAATCTCATTTGTTCTTTAAGGAAAGATTGACCGACCAGTCGGAAAAAAATAAGACGAACCGACTATTTCCTTAGGTTTTTAAATTAAAAATTTTCTCTTATTGAGGTCTTTTTTAGTGGAAGTATTGGAAATTTCATCTCGAATAAAACGAGTCATTAAAAGCTTCAATTAGATTAAAATTATAGATTTATTATAAGTGGAATCATATTATGGTATATGATAAACACGTTCCTTGGATATGCCTACAGCCTCTGCTATTTCTCTCAATTTGATTCGACGATGATCAAGTACCATTTGACGGATTTTTTCAATGTTATCGGTAGTCCCGTCCCTGCTTTGATTTCTTTTGAAATCAAGCAGGGGGCCTTAGAACAAGCTACCAGGCTCGTCCTCAAGTTGCGGATAGAGGGTCCCTTTACCGAGGGTACTGGTGATTACGGATACAAAACTAAATAAGCAGTGCGTACAGTGTTTCGGGCATGGTCCCGAAGGAATAATCCCCAAGCCAAGGTTTGTAACGGAGAAGCTTCAAGACAGTGGAAAGTAAGAAATAAGCATGCACAAAGAGAGCGTGCGTAGTGCATTTCAAAAAATATTGGACAGTATCACGGGGGTGAAAAAAACTGTGAAAGGCATAAGAGCATTCTACAGGATGAAGAAAAACATGTTCCTGCCAATTAGGAACGGCATCGATGAACTGCAGTCCCGGTTGGGATACTCCTCTGGGATACGGAGTAGGCGGATGGTTGGTCCACTTCGTTCGAGCACCCGTTGGTGGTGGTGGCTGGTACGTGAGCGTAGCAGGCAATCACAAGAAGCCGGGGCGACGTTAGGTATGAGGGCTGCCAGACACACCAACAACCCGGGGTACAGTCTACTTTGGACTTACGAAAACAGCTTAGAGAGACGACAATGAGTCCGCAGGAGACTTCAACGAAGAAGCCAGAGGAGAAAGGGTCGAGAGCCGCCATGAAAGAGGAGAAATGGGTAGAGGTTCTGATCAGGAAGAACCTCCGGAAATTAAGACCTAAATCGGAGGCTTTGAAACCGGAGTAGCCAAGTCGTACCCGCTCATAAGTGGTGCTAATAAATCTCGCTGAGGGGGTGAGTTATACAGCCATATTGAAGGACCTGAAGAAGTGGGTCAAACCTGAGGAACTGGGCGTCACTGACCAAGGGATTGGGGTGATGCGCTCTAAGAATCTTTTGGTAGAGCTTAAAAGTTCCAAGGAGGACAGAGGACGGCTAGACACCGCCCTCAACAAGGTTATCGATGCGAGCGGATATATCGGTCACCTCATCTCTGGATTGAGGCGGAGATTTTGGACATTGACCTCAGTATTGATGTCAAAGATGTTGAAGAGGCCGTGAGTGGCTTCTTCAGTCATGGTTCTCCGATGGACCTGAAGGTGTCTCTAACGAAGAGACCCTTCCGAAGCACCAGAAGGATGGATGTCCCGCTAGAGAAAGTCCAGCACTTTCTCTTCAGCTTCAGCCCTGAAGCTGATTAAGGTGACTCACATTAAGATCAGGTGGGTATCTAGCAGCGTCCACAGGAAGACCGTGGCGAACCGGTACGGTGTTACCACTGCCCTGTCTTTGGCCCTGCCATCTTTGGCAGGGGACTTGATAGAAGCAGGAATTGCTGGATGTACACAAAGCTGAGGCCTGCTTAAGGAAACCACAGTGCTCTTCTCGCGTCGCGAGAAAAGATAAGTCCTGGGATGACCATGTTCTGGAGATGCGCGAATTTTCGGATGATGACTCCGGAGAGGGAACCCTAAAATACTGCGCATAAAGCCATCAAGCACCCCTAAAAAGACGCCGACACTCAGCGTAGTGCGCCTGGACAACATAGCCCTGAAGTAATGCTAACGCGCGGCGAAAAACAGGCGAGTTTTGAATTTAGTGGGTATTGCTTCGGCTTAGCCGTATACAACGTGCGTAAATGCATTCTCTATCTCCCTGACCAAAAAAAAATAAAAAATATGTTATCGGTGGTCGTCGCAGATGTTGGTCGTACCGAACGCTCATCATCTGCCAAACTGGTACGACCGCGTTTAAACTGAGTCGCCCATCTTCTCACGGTGGCAAATGACGGAGCAGAATCCTTCTTGAACAGCTTCCAACTCAGCTTTAATGTGTGCAGGCGTATTGTCTTCCAAATGCAAGTAATTACGGAAAGATATTCGATATTATATTCGACAAATCTTGCAGAAAAAATTTCTTTTTATTTTATTCAATAATGTTTAGCAATAAAAATTCGTATTTGTTTGGGGCACTACTCGCTTGAAGATTCTTCACTGCGTACACAAAGCTGAGGCCTGCTTAAGGAAACCACAGTGCTCTTCTCGCGTCGCGAGAAAAGATAAGTCCTGGGATGACCATGTTCTGGAGATGCGCGAATTTTCGGATGATGACTCCGGAGAGGGAACCCTAAAATACTGCGCATAAAGCCATCAAGCACCCCTAAAAAGACGCCGACACTCAGCGTAGTGCGCCTGGACAACATAGCCCTGAAGTAATGCTAACGCGCGGCGAAAAACAGGCGAGTTTTGAATTTAGTGGGTATTGCTTCGGCTTAGCCGTATACAACGTGCGTAAATGCATTCTCTATCTCCCTGACCAAAAAAATAAAAAATATGTTACCGAACGCTCATCATCTGCCAAACTGGTACGACCGCGTTTAAACTGAGTCGCCCATCTTCTCACGGTGGCAAATGACGGAGCAGAATCCTTCTTGAACAGCTTCCAACTCAGCTTTAATGTGTGCAGGCGTATTGTCTTCCAAATGCAAGTAATTACGGAAAGATATTCGATATTATATTCGACAAATCTTGCAGAAAAAATTTCTTTTTATTTTATTCAATAATGTTTAGCAATAAAAATTCGTATTTGTTTGGGGCACTACTCGCTTGAAGATTCTTCACTGCGTACACAAAGCTGAGGCCTGCTTAAGGAAACCACAGTGCTCTTCTCGCGTCGCGAGAAAAGATAAGCCCTGGGATGACCATGTTCTGGAGATGCGCGAATTTTCGGATGATGACTCCGGAGAGGGAACCCTAAAATACTGCGCATAAAGCCATCAAGCACTCCCTAAAAAGACGCCGACACTCAGCGTAGTGCGCCTGGACAACATAGCCCTGAAGTAATGCTAACGCGCGGCGAAAAACAGGCGAGTTTTGAATTTAGTGGGTATTGCTTCGGCTTAGCCGTATACAACGTGCGTAAATGCATTCTCTATCTCCCTGACCAAAAAAAAATAAAAAATATGTTATCGGTGGTCGTCGCAGATGTTGGTCGTACCGAACGCTCATCATCTGCCAAACTGGTACGACCGCGTTTAAACTGAGTCGCCCATCTTCTCACGGTGGCAAATGACGGAGCAGAATCCTTCTTGAACAGCTTCCAACTCAGCTTTAATGTGTGCAGGCGTATTGTCTTCCAAATGCAAGTAATTACGGAAAGATATTCGATATTATATTCGACAAATCTTGCAGAAAAAATTTCTTTTTATTTTATTCAATAATGTTTAGCAATAAAAATTCGTATTTGTTTGGGGCACTACTCGCTTGAAGATTCTTCACTGCGTACATGATAGCGATCGTCCTTTTTATCTGAAACATGAAAACCAAAATTTTTTTTGCACTTTAGAAGTTTATCTTCTATTTAAACCTAAGAAATTTATTGAAATGTTAAAAATTGCAAATTTTATGAGTGTTTAATAAAAAAATTCGCGTTTTACTGACGAAATTTTGAGATAATTAACAAAAAATAGTTATTAAAAAATATTTTTATGTGGTTTTTTAGGTTCTCATAGAAGCTTACACTTTCAGCTCTAAAAAGAGCTATCACTTATAAAAATGCGGCAATTACAACATTCTTAATCGTGTACGCAGTGCAGGAAAACACTGTTTCGAGAAAATCGCGTTCAAAGTTTTTTCCAAAAGTTATCTGTCTCCTGAGCGCACGGTCTCTCAGAGGCCATATCTTTGAAACGATTTGGAATTCGACTCTGAAATTTTGGAGACATATTTCTGAATATATTTCTAATCGAATGAGATAACTTTCAAAAAATTGATTTTTTTACCCTCTAAACCAGGTTCCCCCCTTGAGCGACAAATTGTTTCCGTATATAAGATACTGATAATCAATATCTAGTATTTCTGAACAAAAGAAATAAAAATATTAAAAATTCAGAAATACAAATACTGAAGATCAAAGTAATGAAGATAATTTTTAAAATACGGATGATCATCATGAATATCGGTACAAAAATACAGATCGCCAGTATTCTCTTTTTTCTTTGTTTTAATGTGGCGTGCCAAAAGTAATATTTGACAGGTCGCAAATAGGAGCAAAGGGTGTAAAAGGAGAGTAGATGAGTTTTCCGGAGTGTGGAGGAGGCAAAAATCGTTGGGACGAAGAAGCGGTGGCAATAGACAGCAGAAACAACGGTACACACACAAGAAAATAATCGCAGTGAATGTGGCAGTGGTAGACCACTGGCATAAGGACGAAGAACCTATTATAGCAGGAGCGAGAGTAGAAGAGTCTGGACAGGTGAGATAATCAACCTGCAGCCATAGCTCCAAGCACCTTGTAGTAATCACTATTCGCGCTTGGTGTCTTTTATGCTCTCGCGAACTTTAAGCCGACCATTCTCAGATGAATCGCTGTCAAGAGGCGATTCTTGAACGGCCTTCGACTTCTGGTCTTCCTGGTCTTTTCGTCGACGATCATCAATCTGAGCGCTTCTGTTCTCTTCTTCTTTTTCGCATCAAAGATAGGCTTTTCTTTTGTTAGAAAAAATTCAACCACGCTGAACAAGTGTTAGCCTTCGAGGCAAAGTATGGCATCAAAAACTGCTTAGTCAGGAATTATTCCTAATGAGATGATTTTAAATAATCATAAGATGGTACAGAACTGTCACTCTTACCTTTAACCAATAATTATTTTATCAAACATGATTTGTAACTCCGCTGCAGCAAAACGGTAACATTGTTTCGTATGATTTTAAATATAACATCTCCGGAAAAAGCGTTTCCTTTTTCCTTCTCACTGGGAGAAAATTTTCTTTGAATCAGAGCAAGATCCCATAAATATTGGGTAAAAAAAATTTCTATAAATCAATAAGTTCATTTTATCTGGAGAAATTTTCTTTGGTGTAAATAAAAAAATAGCTTGACATGGAAAGACATTTTTCAGGATAATGAGTCCATAATTTGTTGATTCTTTTATAAATATTCAATAATAAACAAAAGCTAAAATTATATGTATAAAAGAAACAAAAAGGAAATAATTTATTTTCTTACCCTGCTAGCAACAATACCTTGCTCATTCGTCGGTCATTGTGCGTTGCGGAGGTCTGCTCGATACTGATTTACTGCTCGTCTAATTTGTAGGCGGTCGCCATTAAACAATCCATAAACGCGCATGCGTAAAACACTCCCGACTTACATGACTGGCCCGCATGAACTGATAGATGGACGGACGAACGAACGATTTATTCATATTCAAATTCGCGCCTTTACGAGCGCACTTGCGCGCATGCGCGTCGCTTTCGGGGTTATGTTACGCCGGTTTAAATGCAGCTGTACATGTCGTTAGGTTGCTGTTTCATCCGGTTCTGCGACTCTCCCTTTTTAATTTTTTATTGTTTTTTTAGTTGGTGCCGTTCATGCAACCAAGACCTGCAGCCAAGGACCTTTTGTGTATGAATTATAGCTCCTTCTTCTGAGAGCGAGAACTCAAATTAGAGGCAAACGCTCTTTAGACCTCATACACTCATTGATAGTGCTTCAAAAAATAATGCCATCTTCAGAAATTGATCAAATCTGAAAGAATTTGTATGCAGAAAGTAAAGAAAATTCTATAAAGTTGGAAAAAACGGCTAAAAATGTTGGAAATAATGACTAAAGTGTATTTCTTCTGATAACTATCAATAAAAATAATGTAATTTTTTACGACTTTTCCATAGTTGGCTTTATTTTAAATTTGCGATCAGTTTCCAAATTTTGCAAGTTTGCAAATAACAATTATTTAATTTAGGAGTCGTTTTAAGTATTTGTGCCTCTGTTACACCTTTCTTCATCTTATGTTTAGTATTAAAGTTTCGTCTGTGGAACTAAAAGGTTAATAGGACTAACAAAGTGTTGGTTGTACATTCAAATTCATATCCATATGTCTTAATATGTTTCGTAACTGTTAGCTTCGCAATCTTTCCCATTTGTCTGAAATAGGAGGGAATGATAAACTACAATATAAGGAAGATCGAGTGAGACTAGCAAATCGCTATAGAGAAACATAATTTATTACAACTTCAAAAAATGTTAGACTATTGATTAATATATATTCTATGAAAAAAAAAAGTGTTTACTTAGCCAGAAATAAATTGAAAAGATAAATAATATCTTTTTTTAATAACATTTACTGGAGGGCAAATTTATCGCCCCTAAAAGTGATCGGATTTTAAATTACGTTACTTGAATTTTTTATACATTGTTCAAAATTAAATTATAAATAATAGCTTCGAAAATTATGATTGTAACACGTTAATGAATTTTTTGTTAAATTTTTCTTAGTACTTTATATTCAAGGAACACAATTATGTTTCCGGAATTTTTAGGAAGATATTTTGTAGATTAAAAAAGTTATCTTACTTGAACGAATAATGTATAATTTAGTCACACGGTCCGATTGATCCATGGCCTTAAAAAGAAACCCCCGTTCGAATCAATAGAATGGAAACTAAGCCACTTAATTTTCACACCTTCCAATTTCTCACCCAATAAACGTTTCCGCGCTTCCAATTTTTAACTACTTTTTCCTGTTTAATTACGCAACGAGCGAAACAATTACCAAGCGCACTAAATTTGGATTAAAATTATCGATCTAAAAATTTGAAACAACGGCATTGAAAAATTTAGAATCAAATAAACTCTAGACAAGTATATAAAATATGGGGATGACACTTGTACGTGTCAAAGGCATACACTGTCGTATAAAAAATCGGTATCCAAACTGGTGTTAGACTTTCTCGGGGGTTTGAACTTCCGACCCCAACGAAGACAATACCCATGCTGGAGTCTCCAAGTTTTCTGTTCCTTTGCCTCTGTCTCATCCTCACGAGGTGTTTCAATACGTAGTCTCGGTCGTAAACGCGTATTCCATTTATCGCAGAATTCCTGCCGATCTCGCGATGCTTTACCGGAGTATAGCTTCGAACTACTCCTGCAGAGAGGAGTCGCCCATAAACACCATTAAGGGCCACAGGGCAACTTACAACACACTTTACCAAACTTATGATGTGGTATCTCTTGAATTAGGTACTCGTTACTGGAATTACATTTCAACCTCCTTGGATTGTTTTCTATGGGATTTAAGTCCTAGTATTTAGCACAACAAATGCTAAATGTCGACTGATTTAAAATATTTTCACTTCGATCATATCCCTGGCGAAAGTTTCGGAAAGGAATTCAATCCAGACGAATCCGAGCCATACCGAAATCTTTTTCGATGCAAAACAATTGAAAATCAATGTAACTCAATCCGGTTCAATTCAAGACTGCAATCTGAATGAATATGAGCCAAGTTTTCAATCTGAATCAATAAAAGCTCAAATTGATTAAGACACGTTAGTAATGTAATATTATCAGGTGTACAAATAAGTTTCCGCCATTCGACAAAAGTTGGCGTCACCAGTAAGATTTGGTTGGAATTGACAGATGTAAATCGTCACTGTCGTGAGGTTGGACATCTGTCAATAACATTACCTTGAAAAATTAGTGAATTTTTATCAGTATAATACATTATTTTGTTTGCGAAAATGTCAAGTTTTGAGCCGAATAAGCGTCATTTGCGGGAACTTTTTATTTACTTCTTCAATTTGAAGAAATCTGCAGCTGAGGCACATCGATTGCTTGTAGAAGCATATGGTGAGGCTGCCTTAAGTGAGAGAAGTTGTCGTGAGTGGTTTAAAAAGTTTAAGAACGGTGAAATTAACATCGAAGAGAAAGAACGTAGCGGAAGACCGAAAGTGTACAAAGACGTGGAATTGGAAGTATTATTGGATCAAGATTCGTGCCAAACGCAAGAAGAACAACACGATGGGCAATACTTCGAATAAAACATAAGGTTCCGTTCTTTCACAATAAATGCTCAATTTTTGATAAAAAACGGCGGATAATTATTTGTACACCTGATATTGCCCTGAAACAGCTCCAAATAGCGTTCCGAATCGTCGATGCGTTGTTGTTTTTTTGTGGAATTTTTTAATGTTTTCTGAAACAATTGCCCAATTTGGGCAACCAGAGTGTTCAGCATCATCGGTGTTTATACGGCCGCGTTTAAAATCAGCAAACCACTTCTCTACCATTTGTCTCAATGGATCAGAATCCGGATAACACTTATCAAGCCATTGATTTGCTTGAACAATATTTTTCCCATTAAGGGGTTAGGCCATCTTCGAACTTTCGAAAAACCTTTTTTTTTCTTAAAATATTCCCAATAGTTTTAGGATGACGAAAAGTATAAATCTAACACGTGGATCAATAAGTCCCGGGACTAACTAGGAAGAACAAATTTTTTGGACAAAACTCGACTTTATTCATCGACATAGTCTGCTTCAAAAGCAACACAATCAGTCCAGCGCTTCTTTAACATTTCAATACCTTTCTTGTAGAACGATTTATCTTTGGCTTCAAAATAAGCGTTCGTTTCGGTGATGATTTCCTCGTTGGAGTAGAATCTCTTTCCTTGGAGCATTTTATTGAGGTCTGCAAAGAGGTAGTAGTCGCTGGAGGCCAGATCCGGTGAATATGGTGGGTGCGGAAGCAATTCGAAGCTCAATTCATTCAATTTCGCCATGGTAGCGAGCGACTTGTGACACGGCGCATTGTCTTGGTGAAAGAGCACTTTTTTCTTCTTCATTTGGACCCGTTTCTCACCGATTTCGTTCTTCAAACGCATTAATTGGCCAATGTAACGTTCGCTATTGACCGTCTTACCTTTTTCAAGGTAGTCGATGAACAAAACTCCATGAGCATCCCAAAATACTGAGGCCATAACCTTACCGACCCACATTTGCGTTTATGGCCGCCTTGGACGATTCTCACCGACTGCAGTCCACTCGGCTGACGACCGCTTTGACTCCGGAGTGTACTGATGGATCCAAGTTTCGTCCATTGTGACATACCAACGCAAAACGTTCGGTTTATTTCGGCGAAAAAACTCCAAACAGCGCTCGGAATCAACGACACGTTGTCGTTTTTGATCCACCGTGAGCAAACGCGGCACCCACTTTGACAACAGCTTCCTCATAGACAAATGTTCATGCAAAATAGCGTACACACTGCCGTATGATATCTTTAATGTGTCAGCTATCTCACGCAATTTTAATTTACGGTTTTCGAAAACGATTTGGTGGACTTTTCTGATGGTTTCCGGTGTAACTACCTCATTTGGCCGGCCGGAGCGTTCAGCATCTTCAGTGTCGGTACGACCACGTTTAAACTCAGCATACTACCGACAAATGGTTGTTTTTGATGAAGCAGAGTCCCCGTAGCACTTTTCAAGCCATTGCTGAGCTTGCACTGTGTTTTTTTTTCATCAAAAAGCAATGGTAAATCAACACACGAAATTGTTTCGAATCCATTGTTTTGAGAATATCAAGACTAGCGTCACTTAAATCACTGTAACTCGTGGACCAAACATCAGAATGTCATGAAATTTTGACAGGTATCTTTTGAAGGTTGGTACTCATGAAAAATCATACAGAACTTTTGTTGGCAACGCCATCTATGTGTCAGTCCCGGGACTTATTGATCCACGTGTTACGAGGTGTATCCGAAAAGTATCCGACCTGCGTTTATATCTTCGCGCCAGAGCGCTCGATTAGCCACTGCAGGGTATGAGCGTAACCAGTAGTCCCTCATGAACTCCCTGAATGCCATAGTTACCAGCCAGACGCCTTGGGTCGCGCGCAGCGTGTGTTTATGTCCAACGTGCTTTTTCCGTTCGTCGCATTTGTTTACAGTTGAAAACGACAGAAAGAACAGGTCAACGAATTTGCATCAAGTTTTACTTCAATCTCGGCAAGAGTTGTACGGAGACGATTGAAATTATACAGAAGGTATTTGTGGACGAAAATATGGGCATAACACAGATAAAGGAGTGGTACAGGAGGTTAACAAGCACGTCAAAGTCGGAGCCATGTCAAGTCAATGCTGATTATTTATTTCGGTTGTGAGGGTATTGTGCACTACGAATTTGCTCCAAGAGGTCAGACGGTGAACAAAGAATATTACGTTGAATTTTTTTAAAGATTGCGTGATGCCGTGAGAAGATAACGACCACTTTTCTGGTCAAGCGGTGACTGGCTTCTTCACCACGACAACGCGCCAGCGCATACATCGAACCTTGTGCAGCAATTTTTGGCAAAACACAAGATTGTACACCTTCGCAAGCCTCCGTACAGTTCCGACATAGCTCCCTGCGACTTTTGGATGTTCCCAAAATTGAAAATGGCGCTCAAAGGAAAGCGGTTCGACGGCATCGAGACGATTCAGAGTAATGAGACACGCCAGTTGAAGGCCATTCCAAAAACTACGTACGAGGACTGCTTTAAGATGTGGAAGCACCGCTGGGAGCGTGTGGTTCAATCAAATGGGGATTACTTCGAAGGATGCCACAGTCCGGATGACGAAGAATAGCACCAACGCGGAGATATGAACGCAGGTCGGATACTTTTCAAACACACCTCTTATAAATAAGTTTGATAATTTAGAGATTAATGATATGAATCAATAATGTGACTCCTAGCATCCGTAAACGTATGTAGAAACTTTAAACTCGTTTTTTTCGAAACACGGTTTTTAAAAACTGCACAGGATGTATCTCCTACAACTTTCAACCAAATGCTGGCAATATGATCCTCTTCAATCCATCGTAGGATTTTTACGATGTAACACATACTTTTTTTATAACATTATAACATTATGCACCTAATTTGGATAATAGGGGGATTAGGTTTAGGAGTTTCCTAGAATTATTTTAGTGATGGTGCGGTGCGAGGGGTTGAAACAATGGCGATGTTAAGAACTTGAAGTCGTAGAGTGCCGTATTAAGGTTATACGATACGAAATGAGTGAACAAAAGAATAGAAAACGCTTATCATTTAGATAAAAGTATGCAATTTTCAAAGAAATTAAAAAAGGTGCGCCAAAAGAATATATTGTATGGAAATATAGCCTGAAACCCCTGTACTGAAATAGTTCTTACAGTTATGAATTTTTTGATCTGAGGATTACCTGAGTTTAAGGAGGCAACACCCGAAATTGCCCCTATTATGCGACTTGAGTGTATTTGCGATCCATGCGTACAATGATGGATTCATGTTAGGTTATGCTAGGCTAGATATGTGTTTAATGTTTCATATTACAAGTTTGTGAAAATTTCACAAACGCAGATTCATAATAAAGAGCGTCTAAAAGTTTATGCGCTTTCGTCATTTTTGAAAATCAACTCTTTTATTAAAACTACTTCCAAAAATTGCGAACAAAAAAGTCACTGCACCAATTATCGCCTTCCTCAATGTCCCGCAATTGGTACAATTATCGGAAAAGTAATGCGAAAGTCTTCCCAGAATTGTGAATGAATATTAAATTAGGAAATTTACCAGTTCCCACGGTAGTTTGCAAAGTTGCTTATCACTGAACATCAATAGCAAGGAAGCTAGAGGAAAATATACTTGATCAACCAAGATTTGTGATGAATGGTCTCCATCTCTTTATAGAATACAATACGACCATAACATAAAACCGATAATTAAAAATTAGATTTTATTTTCCCACTCAACCACCAACTTTTTCTCTATTTATTTACTAGAGAGGCGATTGACCAAAGACTATAGTCGGAAATTCTAATAAAAATAAGAGCTGGCTTTCCCCTTACGAAGTTTATCGAAAATACCTCGTAAATTATTTGCACGAGGAGTCTTTACTGGTTTAACGAGACTGAACCTCACGAGTTGGCTATTGGGTCTTGTGGCTCGTAGAGCGTGTAACTTATGAGGCACGCACGGACACTCTTCATCAAACCAGCTTGGCTGATGATCTTAATACCTTTTCCAATTAATTACTACCAACCAACCCAGACGGCGACGTCGACCTCTGGTAAGATCGAACAGAGGACACCAAAAAAATAGAACGATACACCATTCCGGTCATAGGTTAATGGTCTTTCGACAGAGCAAACACAGTCACTCGCTCTACCAACCGGAGTGCAGCTAATCAAGATATCCACAATTGAGATTATGTCTTTGTCTGTGGCTCCCCAAGCAGAAGAAATAACTTATCTTGAGATCATAAGTGTAATGGATTATAGAACATCACGATTTCATTTTAAATTAAGGGGTAACACCACTGTAGAATTTTCAAAAAATCATTTTTTCTTTTATTGGTTCAAAAGATGCTTTGAACCTTCTAAAATATGACAACTTTATGATCCTGGGGTAGCAGATTAATGGTAAGAGTTTTCTAAGAGTAGAATTTTTTCATTCAAGTTCATGTCTATAACACATTTCAAAACTCCAAACGCGTTTTTCTCAAAATATAATTTTTTAAAACGGCACGCAGCATAACTCTAACAATTTTCAATCTTTTTATTTAAAAATTTAACCTCAACTTTGAAATAACATTTCAAAGTGAACCACGTAGGGGATTTTCGATTAGTTAATTTAAACAATATTTATTAACAAGTGAATGTCTTTTTTTTTGGTGAAAATTGAACGACTTTATTCAAACACTCGCCAATTACACAAAAATCAATATTTCTAAAATCCCCTACGTGGTTCATTAGCTACACTCATGTAGATTACATAGATTTTTTTCTCTTTTCCAGCTTCAAATTCGCACCAGTTATAGTGCGTGCCGCAGATCACCTCAAATTCAACATGCCTCGGGAGAATTGCTGCAGTGTCGCCATTTTGTAATATTTCCCTGCAAAATTTTTTCGTAATATACTTAAATATATGCTCAATAACTACCCCAAGTATTATTTCTTTATCACATTTCCTTTCGCCCAAAAAAAATGGTCAAAAAACGGTTCTTTTAGGCCCTTACAGTGGTGTTAGCCCTCAAATTAACCTAAGTTTTTCAATAAACGAAATCTTATCATTATTTATTCAAAAACAGATTATCACATAATTGTTATATCACTCTTTCAAGATATAAAAAAGTTTCAAAAATTCTATGCATCTTTCAAAAAATTGTTGCTAAAGTTCAATAAAACTTGTGTAACACACTCAGAAAAATGTTTGGGTAATCCAAACAAAAAATTTCTTTATTATACGGTTGATAACATTTTTGGATAATTCAACTGGAGAATTTTTTTTGTGCCACCAAAGATGGTCTGTATGGCTACAATTTGGTTGAATAAAATATTTTGGTTAATTGAACTAAAATTTAGTTCGATTTAACCAAACTATAATTGAGTATGTTCCATCTTTTAGCGCTTTTACTTTCCAGCACTTTGACTCTCACCCGCACCGAGAAAGCAAGAAACCAGTAGAGATGAAGTTCTCAGTACCAAGAAGTTGTGGTGACCAGTTGCCGGTGCGAGAATCGGCACAAGAAATGCGTGAAAATGGCCTCTAGTAATTTCACACGTTAGTGCTGGCGAAATTGTTCTCGGCTAGCACACACGACGTCGCAGGTGACCGGAGTTCTTCGCCATGGACCATTGCCTCTTATGACTCCATGATTGGACCAGTACCGTTCTTTCGTCCAGCACATCACTTTCACCAAGTCATTCCCCTAATAATACAATAATTACGATAATACGATCATTTTAAATCAATCTGTCTATACTATTTTTAAAAACTTGGTTAAAATAAGTATAGCTTAAAATTAATTCTAGAGTGCTCTACATAAAATGCCATCGTTTTAAGGCCATGGGTGAAATGGACCAAGTGTTGTCGGTAATTGCAATTACAGTAGATAGGGTTATTTGAAAAAAAAATAATTAAAATGGATTTTCGGTACCAGGCGGATGTGAACAAAAGAACTAAGAAGATTTACCTGGTACCGAAAATTTATTTAGTTTTGTATTTTTTGAATAACTTTACGTACTGTTTTCGTTAACATAACAGATTTCTTGATAAATGATATAGCAGTGCCTGTTGAACTGACATTTTGAAGTAAATCCCTTATTTTGTAAATTTAGTAGGCATTCCCGTGTGGAAAAATTTCATGGCGCTGGCCAGCGCCAGGCCAAACTGTCTGATTTCCAGTTATGCCGCAGACTATAAGGCCTGGTCTGGGGCTGGCCAGAACTGTAACTTTTTTGGTACGATCAGCCGATGGTCAGCGGCTGGCTAGCCACAAGTTATAGGTTGCTTAGCCTCAAGCCAGATCTGAGCCACACCAGAACTTCCAGACGAGCCGGTCTGGACATTGCCAGACGTGGTCCATATCAGACAATAGACTGCCATGAAATTTTTCCACACGGCATACAAGCTTTTTTGTCATGGAATGCTGGCCAGCGCCAGATCGGACCCAGACCAGAACTTCCAGACTAGCCGGTCTGGACATTGCCAGATCTACGCCAGATCAGACAATAGACTGCCATGAAATTTTTCCACATGGGCTTCTGTAATATTTACAGACGACCGATTTTATTAGTATTTTTAAAATAATTCAGTTTGCAGTAAAGCGCGCTTTAAACAAAAGATTGTAAGCAATAAGCAAAGTTTTCGTTTCCCTCAGCAAATTACGTCACACAAGAAAAAAAGGCATGGGCATTAAAGTTTTTTATCGCAAAATGTTCTGGAATAATTATTCTTAGATACTTTTTGCTATCTATTTTTGTTTTCGAATAAACTTTAATTTTGAATTCTGATATTTAATACTTATCTTGAATAGTTGTACTGGGAAATGGAATTTGATTATTGACTTTTATTTTCAAATTACTGTTCAGGACTTGTTGCCAAAAAATTGTAAAATTTAAGTCCTAGAAGTTTTACGCATTTCTATCATTAAGTTTATATTTTCTACTAATACTAAAATGAAGTACTCATATCAAAACAATTTTTTAAAAAAATTTCCAAATTTTAGATCCTTTTGTTCAAAAATAGGAAATTAAAATCATGCCAAAATTTCCATTTAGTAACCTGTCCCTAAATGCTAATTCAGAGACTGAACTGACTGACTATTGATTCTTAGTACAAAAATGATTATTGACTTCTTGAATTGTTATATAAGTTATGTTCTAGATCACAAATAATAGAATAACATTAATTTCATTCTTAAATTATTATTTTTTTTTTAAATTTGAAGTCTGAATTTTCAAACTTTTTTGCAACAATTCATAACTTTTTTGATTTTAGTTTGATTGAAAATGCTGATTATCATATTTTGTAGAGCGTTTTGATCTCTACTAGAAATTGATATAAAATTTTTTGATTTTTCCAAGAATGACAGACGGACAAATAGGATTGAAAAAAAAACCTTTTTCTTAATGTAAAAGTTTTGACACAGAAAGTTGCACTAGAAATTATAAAATTCGGCCTTTGCAGTTTATCCTTGTCTATTTGGTATAAAAATGAGTAAATCTAGATTACACTGAGAAAACAGTTTCTTTGATATACGATCAATGAAAAAATTTCTCTGAATTAAAGAAAGTTTTGTTAATCTAAAAAAAGTTTCTTTGATCCAAAGAAATAGATTTGTTTACATCAAAGAAAATTTTTTTGAATCAATAAAACTTTCTTCAATTCAACAAAATTTTTTCTTTGACCGTACATCAAAGAAATGTTTTTTTGATTCAAAGAAACTGTTTTCTGGATGTAAACAATAATTTTCATATCCAAAGGGAAATTTCCCAACTTCATTTAACGGTCACTCAGAAAAAAGTTTCTTTGATTAAAAAAAAATGTCTTTGAATCAAACATATTTTTGCATTGCTATACGTTCAAAGAAAAGTTTCTTTGAATTTATGAAATGAATGTCTGCGCAGTCGCATAAGTACGTTTGTAATGTGATTAACAGAAATATTTTCTTTAATTTAAAGAAAAAATTGTCTTCGTTCAAGATAATAGGATTAAATTAATTATTCCTTAAGTTTTGGCTGGTATTGTATTTAAATCAAATAAATATGTTTCTAAATCAAATAAATGATCTTAATAAAATAATCTCTTCAATTTTAGAAAGGCTAAAAGGTGAATTCTTAAAATCAAATAAAGTTATATTTCTTCTGGTGTTTTTACTTCGAATTGAAGAAATGAAGTTAAAAAAACGATTCCTTAAATTTGAATAAAACTTTTTTCTGTGTGGTCTCTTAAAATGACACATTTTTAACAAGTCCAACTGATTTCATTTTATTTAATTTACTCTTTAGATCTTGATTAAAAATCTTTTTAAATTTGCATTTGAATAATTATTTCGCAGAAATGTCCCCATGAACACTGTCCCTCATCTAAGTTGAGCGATAAACTAGTGAAACTTTAGAGCCATGAGTCTGTCTCTCTCTTCCACACACTCGCAATTAAAATCACGTCTATGAGGATTTTAAGCCGCTTTGAACATTTCTCTATGTGTAAATTTTGTCATGAACACTTATACGCAACTGGACGAGGTGACTTTAAGGTCTTATGGCTTAAGAGCGTTTTAAACGTAAACCGTAGACAAGGAATGGTTCTTACCATACGCGACGCGTAACACGACGTGGCTTATTGCCAATGCATTTTAAGTAGTCTACAGGTCTCGCATTATGCACCTGTGAATGGGTCTTGCATTTTGCCATTTGACCGTCTTACCCTCTTACGCCCATATGTAGCAGTACTTAAGTCGTTTTTGCAAACCACCAAGGATTGGAATTTCATATTGTCTTGTATAGTCTTAACATTTTTCAAACTCCAATAAACATTCAATAATCGTTTTATTTTATTATCATGCATAATAGATTTTTTTTTTTTGAAAAAAATTTTCGAGGTCAAAGGTTAATCACCTTTGACGATTTCGAGTTTACAAAAAAATAGGACAATATGTTCCGAATTCATTAGGTAAAATTGATTGCTGTTTACTAATTTATATGAACAATGAATACATAATTTGTTTGTAGAAAATTAAAATCTTATTGCCCTGATGATTTTTCTATAAAATCGATAACAACAAGGATATCTATAATTTGACCTTTGGCCTAAATCAAAGAGGGGAAGATTTTATCCGATTAGATTGAATTTTTTTCGAAAAATTAAGACGAACTTTTGAAATCTAATTGCACTTTTAAAACTATGTGGTTTTTTAATCGTCCTATCATTAAAATATCTATAATAACATAAGATTTTTATATTTTTAACATATTTTTTATTATAATTAAAATTGAAAAAATATATCATCTTTCCAGTAAAAGAAAACTATATTTTTTAGAAGTTACAAGTAAAGTCTTATTCATTAAATATAATTGAAAATTCTGTTACAGTTTCGTAACTTGAAGAAAAATTTCGGAAACTTTAGTCAATCTTTCCTTAAAAGTATGGTAAATTTAATATAATTTTCCATTACACTTGTAAGACGAATTTTTTTCTTAAAAACATGTCCATCCTGATTTAAGTGAAGAAGGAACCCATTTTACTTGGGGTTTTTTTTCAAGGTTTGGTGAAATATAATAATTAGTTCCAGTTTAGCGAGGTAATGAGTATCGGGACCCGTTATAGGGACCTCATAATTGTAATCAAACCGCTATTAAAATCAACCTTATAAATGCCGACCCGTATCGCTGAACTATCTTTCTCAAATCTCATATCCTCGCGTTGCTTGCGGATAATACCCTGTAATTTCCGACATTCTATACCGACATGTTATCCAGCCGATCTGCCTGGATCTCCGCTCTGATCCTTCCGTTTTGTTCAATTCAGAGATTTTATTTTGTTATCCAAGCACTTGCTTGGATAAATTTAAGAAGCATAGAAAAAACCAGGACCATCTCCAAAATAGTTTCATTTTGCTAACCAAATATTTCATTATCTGAAAAATTGCATTAAATTTTTTTCTTCAGGAGGATTAACCTATTGACATAAACTCGAATCGAATCGCAGGATAAATGAAATTAAAATTATTTGAAATGCTTGGGGAAGTAGTAACAATACATTTCTTAGGAAAAATAAATTTGGATCAAAATTATTTCTCTTTTAATAGTTATTTGGCATTTAGTTTTTGTTCATAATATTTTTGTCACTAATCTTAATTAGTACTCAATTTAAATAATCAAAAGCTCATTTTTTCGATTGGAAAATTCTCTGCAATTCTTTCTTTGAATTTTATTTAAAATAATTTGTTTAGATACTACATACTGTAGATAATTCGCTTAATTAACAAATTATCAAAAAATTGTTTTTTATTAAATTTGTTTTGTAGAATTGTAGAGAATGTTCTAATAAACAAAAGCAATTCTCATTTATTTTGATTCTGCTCCTTTTTTTTAGAAATTCATTTTGGTCCAAATTTAGTCCTTTTTGTTCTTTAGGGTTTGAATCTTTTCGACTTTTTGGGAGAGTTTCGAATCTTTCGAAATTATTAATTATAATGTAGATTGCACGTTAAAATCAATTTGATTTTGTAGTGATATAATTATAACATTATAATCATAATTAAAGTAATTTGTTCAGATACTACACACTGCAGATAATTCGTTTAATTAATAAATCATCAAAAATTTATTTTTTATCAAATTTAATTTGCAGAATTGTAGAGAATGTTGCAATAAACAAAAGGAGTTCCTATTTATTTTGATTGGATAAAAATCTAAATTAGAGAAAGGTTAAAAAAAAAATAAAATTTATTGTTTCTCTTACTTTTGCTCCTTTTTTATTTAGCAATTGATTTTGGTCCAAATTTAGTCTTTGTTATTATTGAGGGTTTGAATCTTTTCGACTTTTTGGGAGAGTTTCGAATCTTTCGAAATTATTAATTATAATGTAGATTGCACGTTAAAATCAATTTGATTTTGTAGTGATATAATTATAACATTATAATCATAATTAAAATAATTTGTTCAGATACTACACACTGTAGATAATTCGGTTAATTATTAAATCATCAAAAATTTATTTTTTATCAAATTTAATTTGCAGAATTGTAGAGAATGTTGCAATAAACAAAAGGAGTTCCTATTTATTTTGATTGGATAAAAATCTAAATTAGAGAAAGGTTAAAAAAAAAATAAAATTTATTGTTTCTCTTACTTTTGCTCCTTTTTTATTTAGCAATTGATTTTGGTCCAAATTTAGTCTTTGTTATTATTGAGGGTTTGAATCTTTTCGACTTTTTGGGAGAGTTTCGAATCTTTCGAAATTATTAATTATAATGTAGATTGCACGTTAAAATCAATTTGATTTTGTAGTGATATAATTATAACATTATAATCATAATTAAAATAATTTGTTCAGATACTACACACTGTAGATAATTCGGTTAATTATTAAATCATCAAAAAATTATTTTTTATCAAATTTAATTTGTAGAATTCTAGAGAATATTCCAATAAACAAAAGAAGTCCCTATTTATTTCGATTGAATAAAAATTTAAATTAGAGAAAGGTTAAATAAAAGCAAACTTATTTTTTCTCTTACTTTTGCTCCTTTTTTCTTTAGTAATTAATTTTGGTCCAAATTTAGTCTTTGTTGTTATTGAGGGTTTGAATCTTTTCGATTTTTTGGGAGAGTTTCGAATCGTTTGAAGTTATTAATTATAGTGTATTATTAATTATAAAATATATTTTTAATTTAGAAATATTTCTATCTTCTTATTTCTCTTATATGGGATTTTAAAAATGACTATTTTTTCGAAATATTTGAAACGGAATTTTTTGCAATTACCAGTAATTCTGCAAGTTTCGATTGGACAATAGGTTCTCACTTGGTGAGACATGCAATTCGCCGCCAATAGGCGACGAAGAGGTCGAGGGTCATATCTGATCCTTCGATAAGGGCTGTGATTTTACCGAGAGCGGCGACTTGAAAGCATCATCTGGCTTCATCTTGACCGCGAAAGACGAGCACGAGCGAATTTTCGATCCGGATTACATTAAGATAAACCCTTTGGGGCGTAACTTGAGGCATCTCAAGCGATCTCGTTACAATTTCGGAAAGCGCAAAAGTCTGCGTACCATGGATTCGACCTCTACTGATTGTGATCTTAAAACGTCCGAGAATGCTTTTATCCTTCCTGTGGTTCACATCGCTTCAAACATATGTTCTCTTCATGTAGTTGTAGCTAAACTTTCAATGTTTATTACTTAATGCATTCACCGTAACAACAATAACCACTTTAGATCCTTAAGTAGATCTTCCCTCATTAACTTTCATTTATAATTCTGCCAATGGAGAGGCAGGAGTACTTATCTCCACCTGCTCTCTAAGTTTGAATCAGTCAAATTAGACTGATTATCAGTGAAATTTGACTGATTCAAATAGATAAAAAGAGGTTACTGTAAATCAGTCAAATTTCACTGATTATTTCAGTCAGTGAAAAGGTAAATCACTGATTCAATAGCATAAAATTTGACTGATTGTGATTTAGAGAGTGCCATGATTCCCAGATATGTCAGCTTTAAAATTATCTTTATTTTGTCAAATCAGACAAATAGATAACATCTTTTGCATTAAAAATGCATCCATATTTTTAAATTCGAATAACTCTCTTAAACAATATGTGATGAATTTCAAGAAAATGTTGAACTTAATAAATAAGATGTTAATTAGATCGGAAATCACTGAAACTTTATAAATATTATCAAAAGTACCACATATTTATTTATATATAAATATGATTTCAGAAAAGAATTTTCATTCCAGCAATAAAGCAAAAAATCATCATTGGTTTTAATTTTTCTAAACTAGGGTAGTAAACAGTAAGTCCGATGCGAAAAAATGAGTTTCTGCTCCGAAGATTAGAAAAATTATTCTACAATATGAAAATCTGATAAAAATAATACACCAGAAAACACTCAGTAAAAGCTTCTATTCAAATTTGGAAAATCATTTGTTCTTTTCTCAATTCAAAATAAAAGTTTGTTTATCTTAAAAACAGATATTTTTTATTTGAAAACAGAACGAATTTGAATAGAAGAAATTCTTTGGTTTCAAAATATATTATTCCAATTTAACTGAAGTGATTTTTTCAACAAAAATGGTTTTTTGAAATGAAAATATCATTTTTAAAATTTAAAGATCTTTTTTCAAACTAAAAAAATTCATTTTATTAAAAACCTTTTTTTAAAGCGAAATTAAGTATAAAAGACAATAATTCTACATTCAGTTGCTATCGTCCCTTTTGTTCCTTAATTTGCAAACAAGCTTCAATATTTGACTTGACTTTATTCATGACTAATCGATAGGTTGAGCTAAATAGTATTCTTTATCTCTAGTGCCAACTTCTCTGAATATCGGATCTTTCAAAACAATCAGGCTGGTACAAAACTATACAAGTACAACTTTAAAGTCTAGAGAATTCTTAACAAAAGAATTGTTTAACAGACCCTCGGTAGAACAGCACAAAGAATATTTATATAAATGCTTTTGAGAAATATTATTCTTACTCGTGAACTACCTCAGTGTGCTTTTCGACGCGAGGATTTGAACCTTTTTACTTTGAAGGATCTTTAAATATAAGAAAAGAAAGAGTATTGTTGTGTTTTAGGAGTTTTAGTGAAGAATATGGAAACGACCTACCGCAAGTGAAAGCACCGCGCTAGTCAAGCTTCTTATAGTTACATGTAAGAATAACAAGTTTGAATAGAAAAGTAAAAAATATATTTTAAAAGGCAGCCTTTATTTCACTCGGCTGAAAGACCAAAGATAAAATGTTAATTTGCAAAATATCACACACAAATATTTCAGCAAACGATGGAAGAACATTTTTCAATATTTTTAAGTGTTTCAGAATCTTTTGTGATGCTCGGAAATATTTCGGGGCGTTATTCTATAACATTCTGGCAAAAATTACAACACTTAACTGAAAAAAATACCAACAATATCCCTCAACAAGTACAAATGAAAGACATAAGAACGATACTTACTACATTTAACGCTGAAAAATATCTTTTTTACGTCACCAAATTAGAAGAAAAAAGAAATATTTTTATTACTATGCAAAAACAATTATGTTAATGTTATTCTAAATCATTTTCAAAAACCTAGAAAAATTATAGAAAATGATGACTTCATTAATACAAGAGTTTTTTTTGGATAATCGACTGTTTCATTCGCTTTATAGATTAAGCTTAGGTAGATTTTAGAATTGGGATGGATTGAAATATTGCTTTGGATATATTTTGGTTTAATTCAGTTTAAACCGTCAGTAATCATAGATTTTGGGAGTTTGAAAGTTGGTCCGAATGATTTTAGGATACATTACACTGAGAAAAAAATGCTATTGAATCAAAAGAATTTCTTTCCAAAAGCATGTATACTATTGATTCATAAAAATATGCTACAAGAACCAATAAATATGTTACCAACTCTATAGCATATTGATATGAATCCATGATATACATGCTTTTAAAAAGAAATGCTTTTGATTCAATAGAATTTTTTTCTCAGTGTAGAATTTTTTCGGCGTACTGGCTTCCTACTTAATTCTATTTTAAATAATGTAATTGAAACTCCGATTTTTTATAGCGAATTCGTAATTTAGGCTAAGAAAAAATAAAGTTAGAACCGTGACTATTTTTCAATATAAAATGTTTGAGAATTTTCCAATGATTAAAATGAATAATTGTTTATTAATATTGGATAAAAATTACGATCATATCAAAAGATTAAAGAAAAAATACTGAATTTCAAATAACTGTCATAAAGCAAAGAATTTTGACTCGAACTACTTTATTCATAACTACACTGAGAAAAAAATGCTATTAAATCAAAAGAATTTCTTTCCAAAAGCATGTATACTATGAATTCATAAAAATATACTACAAGAACCAGTAAATATGTTACTAATTCTATAGTATATTGATATAAATCCATGATATACATGCTTTCAAAAAGAAACGCTTTTGATTCAATAGCATTTTTTTCTCAGTGTAGAATTTTTTCGACGTACTGGCTTCCTACTTAATTCTATTTTAAATAATGTAATTGAAACTCCGATTTTTCATAGCGAATTCGTAATTTAGGCTAAGAAAAAATAATGTTAGATTCGTGACTATTTTTCAATATAAAATGTTTGAGAATTTTCCAATGATTAAAATGAATAATTGTTTATTAATATTGGATTAAAATTACGATCATATCAAAAGATTAAAGAAAAAATACTGAATTTCAAATAACTGTCATAAAGCAAAGAATTTTGACTCGAACTACTTTATTCATAAAAATTTCTTGCTATACTGAGAAAAAAATGCTATTGAATCAAAAGAATTTCTTTCCAAAAGCATGTATACTATGAATTCATAAAAATATACTACAAGAACCAATAAATATGTTACTAATTCTATAGCATATTGATATAAATCCATGATTTACATGCTTTTGGAAAGAAATGCTTTTGATTCCATAGCATTTTTTTCTCAGTGTAAAATTTTTTTGGCGTACTGGCTTCCTACTTAATTCTATTTTAAATAGCGTAATTGAAACTCCGATGTATTATAGCGAATTCGTGAATTAGGCTACGAAAAAATAAAGTTAGATTCGTAATTATTTGTCAATAAAAAATGTTTCAGAATTTTCCAATGATTAAAATGAATGATTGTTTATTAATATTGGATAAAAATGACGATCATATCAAGAGATTAAAGAAAAAATACTGAATTTCAAATAACTGTCATAAAGCAAAGAATTTTGACTCGAACTACTTTATTCATAACTACACTGAGAAAAAAATGCTATTAAATCAAAAGAATTTCTTTCCAAAAGCATGTATACTATGAATTCATAAAAATATACTACAAGAACCTATAAATATGTTACCAAGTCTATAGCATATTGATTTGAATCCATGATATACATGCTTTTAAAAAGAAATGCTTTTGATTCAATAGAATTTTTTTCTCAGTGTAGAATTTTTTCGGCGTACTGGCTTCCTACTTAATTCTATTTTAAATAATGTAATTGAAACTCCGATTTTTTATAGCGAATTCGTAATTTAGGCTAAGAAAAAATAACGATCATATCAAAAGATTAAAGAAAAAATACTGAATTTCAAATAACTATCATAAGACCAAGAATTTTGACTCGAACTACTTTATTCATAAAAATTTCTTGCTACACTGAGAAAAAAATGCTATTGAATCAAAAGCATTTCTTTCAAAAATCATGTATACTATGAATTCATAAAAATATACTACAAGAACCAATGAATATGTTACTAATTTTATAGTATATTGATATAAATCCATGATATACATGCTTTTAAAAAGAAACGCTTTTGATTCAATAGCATTTTTTTCTCAGAGTACCTCTTCAAAAATGCATAAAACTAATTTTGATTACATTTCCACTCGTTCTAAAAATATTCTCTAAAATAGCTCGAAATGTTGATTTTATGCTATCATATTGAAGAAGGAGCTGTCACTCTAAAAATCTAATTAAATTTTGGGTAACGGGCATGTATTGATCTCAAAATGGTCTCGTATAACAGTTTCAAGTACTTTTAACATTGGATTGCTCTGAGTGATTGTGAAACATCCAACAATTAACTTTTGCAAGACTAAGAATAGAGATACTAAAACATTTTATAATCGACTTACTATCACTTCTTTTATTCAAAATTAAGAACACTTTAAAAAGCTATAGATGTGTAATTTGAAGTAAAACGACACAATCATAGACCATTAATCATTTTACCAAAAGGAGTTTCATATAGGATTAGAGAGTCTTATATATAAACCTTGGCACTTAATGATTTTTAGAATAGTTGAATTCAAATAATTCACTATTCTTTATTTTTGTATTCTGGTAATTTTGGTAATGATATCATTATATGAATGATATAGTTTCTTAAAATTTTAGTATTTTGACCACGAAAAATATCTGGTCCACCAAAAATAAATATCATTGCACATCGATTTTCTTTAAATTCCATATATTCTTTGTAATTACTGTTACGAAAGAAAAACATATTATGTATGTATATGCACACATTTAAAGTTATATTTATAATAATAAAATTTACAGTTAAAAATGAAAATACATGTAAACTACCAATAAAAGTTTATTTAAATTATTGTCATCAGATAATAGAAACTTGTTTTTGATCTGTAAACATCATCTTTCACTCTTTTTTACCCTATAGAGTAAATTAGTTGCTAGCAATAGAAAAATTTCTGTAATCATGTTTCCAAAGAAGTATCAAAGTGAAAGTCACTGCCACAGAAACTTCTTTCCTGTAGGTTCTTCATAGTGAATATTTTGCCTACTTTTTATTTGTTGTGATTAAAGTAGAAGATATAGCTCATTAAAAGTGGCATGATCATCGTCAGAGAAATCCTTTTTTATATTTTAATTTTTCAATAATTTCTTAGACTCAACTACAAATAAAAAATTCCAAACAATGTGAGCAATTAAGAAAATTTAATGACTCTTGTATTTGGCTTTACAAAAAACACCAAACAAACTCATTTAATTTTAACTTTACAATAAAAATCCACCAAGAAAACGATTCATTATATTTCAATAAACCCAAACATCATTGCGAGACTTGTGAATAAGAAGAGTTCTAATATCTTGCGACTTAGTGATTCATGATGACTATTGAACACAATACCAAAATTTTCACATTCCGTTATTTTATGCATCAAATAGTTGCCCTGAATTGGATTGTATTTGCTGGTAAATTACGACCATGTGTGTGAAATATACGGATAGAAAGGGTATATGTTCGGTGGAGGCTGTTAGATCAGTAGGGGGCCTCAAAGGGAGAGAAAAGATGAAGATGAGAAGGAAGACGAAGGATCGTCGTGAGAACAAGGTCGCTCACGGTAATGAGGTATAGCTCTATTAGAGCTGAGGACTGGCCTCGAAGCTGCTCGGTGTTATATTCCTCTGCCCCCTCGAGGTACGAGTTATCGAGCTGTGATCCTTTGCTGACAAGTTGATCTTCCATGGGTGATGTTTTCACCCTGCGATAGCAGTTCTAAATAAAGTTTTCCGAACTTCATACACATAACAGAGGAATGGGATGAATACACCAATCATAAGACAGCAAACAGATGTACCCGTGGAATTGTTACACTGAGAAAAAAATGCTATTGAATCAAAAGCATTTCTTTCCAATAGCACTTATACTATGAATTCATAAAAATATACTACAAGAACCAATACATATGTTACTAATTCTATAGCATATTGATTTGAATCCTTGATGTACATGCTTTTGGAAAGAAATGCTATTGATTCAATAGCATTTTTTTCTCAGTGTACCGACCAAAATAGTAATACCACAAAGTTGTCAGCTTTTGTTTCCGTGTAAAATTTCACATTAGATATTATAGATACTCCATAGCGAGATAAGCACTCGGCAATTTTTCTGTTGCACTCATTTACGGATATTGTACCTGTTTATTTTATATTATCGCCAATTTGATTTAGAGGAAAATAGACATTGACGAGGGGCGACTTGTGGGCGACGCATCGAATTCCCGAAACTATAAGGACCGCCGCTACTAGGTTCAAATTGAGCTAAAATCTACTGCTATTGGGTTGTCTCAGAAATAATTGCCGATTTTTTTTCATACAAAATTAAACACATTTTTTTTAAATAGAAGGAATGAACATTAGTTAATGATATATCTTCCATTTTGTTCAATGACCTTTTGCCATCTTTCTGGTAACTTCATGATTCCACGCTCATAGAACTTCTGGTCTTTATCTGCAAAAAACTGAACCAAGTGCGATTTCACAGCTTCATCATCATTGAAAGTTTTACCATTCAAGGATTTCTGAAAAGATCGAAATAGATAGTAATCTGATGGTGCAAGGTCAGGACTATATAGTGGATGTAACATCATTTCCTAACCAAGCCTTAATCATTTTCGGCGAGTGGCTAAAGATGTCTGTGGTGTAGCATTGTCATGGTGAAAAATTACACCTTTACGATTCACCAATTCTGTCCGTTTTTCTTTGACCACTGCGTTCAATTTGTTCACCTGACGACAGTAGATTATGGCTTTGATTTGATCATGAGTTTCATTTGGCCAATCTGATAATTGCTCATCTTTGAGTAAAAAATCCCCAGAACGGAATTCATCAAACCAATTTCTACACTTTCTATCTTTTAAGGCTTCCTCACCATGCACATTACATAACTTTTTGGTTTGTAAAACAAGGTAACCGTGACAGCGAACAAATACCAGACGGAAAAAATTATGACATTGAAAGAAGCCATTCAAAAAGATGGTCAAAGACATCTATATGTGAAATCGACAATTACTTATGGTACAACCCAATAAAATCTACTGCCAGAAAATCGAGGAATTGCACTCATCGGCATCATTTGGAAAGTCGGACAATAGAGGGCTACGACTCTTTGGTCGGCTACGTAGCTCTCCCACAAGTGGCTTAACATTTTACCCCTAACGATAATTACAACACTTTATTTCTGCTCCTTCAGACGCATGAGGCATGGTCTGTCTACACATCCTTACTGATAATTCCATTGGCGGACCCGATAGAAAACGGCGGCACCCGGTCATTAGGAAATTCGATCTAGCTCTATTCGATTTTTACAAAAGAACTAGTATTTTAATTTGAAGTTTCAATATAGGAAAATAATTGATACCTAAGAAAACAGCATTAAAATTTATGGATTTAATATAATTTTAATGCACACTTTTGTATAAAATAATTAGTAATTAATCTAATTCAAATAAAGTGGTTTCATAACAGTGAAATCATCTTATCATTAGTTGATTACATATCTTTTTCTCTAATCGATAATCCAGCATTCGTGGAGCAGCGTTAATCGGTGAGTTCATTAATAATCAGTAATTACGCAAATCAATCGAGAAAAATGATGACTGTTGCTTGCACCCAATGAACATCTAGAAAGACAGCAGGATTTTCATCTACAATTCATCGAATTATCGATCGTCTGCCGTACATCACTCTTTAACTACTATCGTTCAATGAGCACTTTAAACGTTTTCGCACTCAATTGAAAAACGATGACGTTAATGGGGATCAGAAATCCCTTCTACATCACAGGAATGAATCTTAGATGATTAATTGCCACACTATGATTGTTGGTCTTCAGTGATCCAATCTACGACTCGACCCCATAATTATAAATCTAAGATTGAGAGATAACAGTAGACTTGTCAATAGTAATCAATAGTAACTTCAGTAGGTGTTACTTTTACATTCTTTGATGTTGCATCTAAATAAGGAGATATTCCGAGAATATTATATGTATAAATTAATATAATTCAAATTATTCATAAAAAAATAAAGTATGGATTATTAATTTCCTGAAAATAATATATACACGCGTTCTTTCTAATTTTCCTCTGCATGAAAAAATATTTTATTTGTAACCTCGAAACATTATTAAAACTTTTGAAAACGTAAATAATTATCCATGCCTTAACTAGGGCAATATAAATTTGCTATCTACAATCAGACTGTTAAAATCTACAATAATTGAAGTAACTCTTCATGAGAAGACGTGTTTGACACATTAGTCAATCGAAAAATTGTCAATTTCAATGGAAAATAGTGTTTAAATCTAAACAAGATAAATACCTACAGCTCTAAATATATTTCGGGAAAATGTTTGCAGGAAACGTAAAGTAACTTAAAAATTTTGTAACAGAAGTAAGGAATCTATAACAAATATCGCATTCAGCCAGATACAAGATTGATCTCGATACTTTTAGCTTTGATTCAAGTACCTGCCTGAACTCCTGAAACCTACCAAGGTAGTCTTACAGCAGCTCAAAGTCGCAAAAGTATGAGAGGAGGGGGCATGGCAATTCCACTATTGACGGTACAAACCAATTTGTGAGAGATCTATAACAGATATCGCATTCAGCCAGATCCCAGATTGATCTCGAGACTTTTAGCTTTGATTCAAGTACCTGCCTGAACTCCTCAAGCATACCAAGATAGTTTTACAAAAGCTCAAAGACAAGAAAGTATTAGAGAAGGGGGGGGGGGGGACTATTCCACCAATGACTGCCTAGACCTATTTTTTTTTTGTTTGTTAGTGAGGAGGAAAAATGGCGAAATCTTTTATAGACGTTGTACAGGACTCTCCTAGGACGGGACTAGGCATACCTGTTAAAACCAAAAAAACCCCTCACTAGAACCAATACACCGCCCGCGGAACCACCTTTCGGCTTTAAACTTCACGGGTGGTTGGTTAAACCTTAAAGTCGCGTACGACTCTTCCGTCATCCATTCGCCCGGGACTCCCATCCGCGGTCACACGCCCGTTAGACAGACCGACTAGCCGCGTCAGTCAAGTGCCTTCCTGAACTCCTCAAGCCTACCAATGTAGTTTTACAAAAGCTCAAAGACAAGAAAGTATTAGAGAAGGGGGGGGGGGGGGACTATTCCACCAATGACTGCCTAGACTTATTTTTTTTTTGTTTGTTAGTGAGGAGGAAAAATGGCGAAATCTTTTATAGACGTTGTACAGGACTCTCCTAGGACGGGACTAGGCATACCTGTTAAAACCAAAAAAACCCCTCACTAGAACCAATACACCGCCCGCGGAACCACCTTTCGGCTTTAAACTTCACGGGTGGTTGGTTAAACCTTAAAGTCGCGTACGACTCTTCCGTCATCCATTCGCCCGGGACTCCCATCCGCGGTCACACGCCCGTTAGACAGACCGACTAGCCGCGTCAGTCAAGTGCCTTCCTGAACTCCTCAAGCCTACCAATGTAGTTTTACAAAAGCTCAAAGACAAGAAAGTATTAGAGAAGGGGGGGGGGGGGACTATTCCACCAATGACTGCCTAGACTTATTTTTTTTTTGTTTGTTAGTGAGGAGGAAAAATGGCGAAATCTTTTATAGACGTTGTACAGGACTCTCCTAGGACGGGACTAGGCATACCTGTTAAAACCAAAAAAACCCCTCACTAGAACCAATACACCGCCCGCGGAACCACCTTTCGGCTTTAAACTTCACGGGTGGTTGGTTAAACCTTAAAGTCGCGTACGACTCTTCCGTCATCCATTCGCCCGGGACTCTCATCCGCGGTCACACGCCCGTTAGACAGACCGACTAGCCGCGTCAGTCAAGTACCTTCCTGAACTCCTCAAGCCTATCAATGTAGTTTTACAGCAGCTTAATGTCGCAAAAGTATGAGAGGAGGGGGGATGGCTATTCCCCAATGACCGTCTAGACCTATTTGTGAGAGATCTATAACAGATAGCGAATTCAGTCAGGCACAAACAAGAAGAAGAAGAAGAATTCAGTCAGGTTCCAGATTGATCTCAAGACTTTCAGCTTTGATTCAAGTACCTTCCTGAACTCCTCAAGCCTACCAATGTAGTTTTACAGCAGCTTAATGTCGCAAAAGTATGAGAGTCTAGACCAATGACCGTCTAGACCTATTTGTGAGAGATCTATAACAGATATCGATTTCAGCTAGGTCTCAGATTGATCTCGAGACTGACAGCTTTGATTCAAGTTCCTGCCTGAACTCCTCTATCATACCAAGATAGTTATACAAAAGCTCAAAGACGCGAAAATATGAGAGGAGGGGGGGGGGGGGGGACGGGACTATTACACCAATGGCTGTCTAGACGAATTGGTGTGAGATCTATAACAGATATCGAATTCAGCCAGGTCCCAGATTGATCTCAAGACTTTCTGCTTTGATTCAAGAACCTTCCTGAACTCCTCAAGCTTACCAAGATAGTTTTACAGAAGCTCAAAGTCGTCACAGATTGTTCTCGAGAAATGAAGCATTGAGACTCGCATTTTTCCTTCAGTTTTAAAGTAAAGTCAAAATCATTTTGGATTTCGATACTTTTTCAATTCTTTTAGAAAATAGGGTACCTCCATTTTTACAGGGTAAAGTTTTTTTGAAATTTTCCTTAACAGCTTCTTAGGTAAACTTTCTTATTATGGGTAAGAACCACACAAGTGAAATGAATGTTTTTCCCGTCTCGACCACGATTTTTTTTTATTAGGGGTCAAAAAATGGATTTGTTTTCCTCTCGGGGGGCAATAAAATCCACTCTATGACCCGCTAGTAGAAAAAACTTATTTTCCAACATAATTGGAAGCTTTTCCACTATTCATAAAAAAAATTATTTTCACAGAGATTATATTCCTAGCATTGTAAGAGGTAGAATTGTTGCCACTTGGATTAGCACATGTACACATTAAACCTAAATTGAGTCTAGTAAAGTGTGCATTCTGTTTATCTGTTTGAGATAAAGTAATCTGAGGTTAGACGTGACGTCTTTGAGAGTTTTTCCTTACTGATTCAGGCTTTTATCGCCATTAGTGCAGTTACCGTATGAGAGTACCATCCAGATATCTTTTAACTATGAATGCAAGCAAAATCTATGTATGTATAGATATAGATACAGTTATACATATATATATATAAGTACGTATACATATGTGCAGACGAAATGCGGAGACATATGGGCTCACGACCCTCGGGCACTTGTATTCTGATGGGAACGTACCACGCTTACTGACGGAGTTACTGATGCTGGATGCTGGTACAGTTGTCGGTGGTTGTCGGTACTTCCGTATTCTTCCTTGTATACGCGGACTTCTGGGAAAGATCGCGGTCGCGATCACAGAGATGGTACCGCACCTATCTACTTACTAAAGTGTCTCCATCGTCCATACAAAGTTATGTTTGCATATGTGTGTTCATGCAACTTATTAGTTTCTGCGATTCGCTCTCTGGATATGCGATTAAAGTGGAAAGCGAAACTGATAAAATAATTGCAGATTTTAATTCAATAGAAAACTTTTCACACTGAGGAAAATTGTTAGCCAATTCATCCAAAAAATTTGATTAGACGGTTTATGATTGGCTGTAGGTAAAAATATTGAACTTCTATCCTTTTTATTGCTTCATCTATCCATGGATATCCGTTTCGATACATCATTACTGTTGTATCCGTTCAAATAAGCTATCTGTAAGCCCAGTGTTGTGAATCGTGACTTCGTCCGACAGATATATCTGTTTCAAACATTTTTTATCTGTTCTAATACATTTCTATTCATTCCTGGACTTTTTTGTTTAAATTATTCTGCTCCTATACGTGATTCTATCGTTACTTATCAGTAAAATACTTAGATTTCCCCCATTAGTTATCGCTTCTAGAGTATGCATCTATGTCAATAACTTTCTATTCTTTTTGACTTTTCCTCTAGAAATTTGTTTTTCTTCCGTTTAATCAGTAGTTTTCAGTCCACATTCATATCCTTATCTATTTTTCATGTATTTGATTCAGCGGTCAATTCTAAACGGATAGAAAATTTATACATAACAATCATTTTCTATCCACTAAACTCCTCTTGATAAAAATTTGGTGTTTTTAATTCAACCCTTTCTTTATTTATGTGTTAGCTACATTGGATTTTTTTCAGCATATGTGGATGGAAAATTTATCCGTGACAATACTTTTCTATCCCCAAGAATTCCATCTCTAAAAATTTGATGTTTTTAATTCAACCTTTTCTTCATTTATGTGTTAGCTAAATGGGTATTTTTGTTAACATATGCAGATAGAAAATCCGTCGTGGCAATAATTTTCTATCTAATAAAATCCCCTTTTTAAAAATTTGGTATTTTTAATTCAACTTTTCCTTCATTTAAGCTATTAGCTACATTGGTTTCTTTCTTAGCATATTCTGATAGAAAATTTATACGTGTTGATAATTTTCTATCCACTAGAATCCCCTTTCTAATAATTTCGAGTTTTTAATTACTCCTTTCCTTCATTTATGTGTTAGCTACATTAGTTTTTCTATCAACATATGCGGATAGAAAATTTTTCCGTGACAATAATTTTCTACCTACTAAAATCCCCTTTCTAAAAATTTGGTATTTTCAATTCAACCTTTCCTTCATTTAAGCTATTAGCAACATTGGTTTTTTTCTTAGAATATGCTGATCGAAAATTTATTCGTGTTGATAATTTTCTATCCACTAGAATCCCCTCTCTAAAAATTTGATGTTTTTAATTCAACCTTTTCTTCATTTATGTGTTAGCTACATTGTTATTTTTGTTAACATATGCGGATAGAAAATCCTCAGTGGCAATAACTTTCTATCTACTAAAATCCCCTTTCTAAAATTTGGTATTTTTAATTCAACCTTTCCTTCATTTAAGCTATTAGCTACATTGGTTTTTTTCTTAGCAAATGTCGATAGAAAATTTATACTTGTTGATAGTTATCTATCCACTAGAATCCCCATTCTAAAAATTTCGTATTTTTAATTCAACTTTTCCTTCATTTATGTATTGGTTACATTGGTTTTTTGTCATCATATGCGGATGGAAAATTTATCCATGACAATAATTTTCTATCCACTAAAATCACTTTTATAAAAATTTGGTGTTTCTAATTCAACCATTCTTTCATTTAGGCTATTAGCTAAATTGATTTTTTTTAGCATATGCGGATAGAAAATTTATACATATTGATAATTTTCTATCTTTTTGAACTTTTTCTCTAAGAATGTATAAGGACAGAAATAAAACGGACAGGCAATCCATTTCTACAGAAAGGATTGAAAATGACAGTTAATGATGGACACGAGTGCATATTCTATCTGTGTGGCGTGAAAAAAGAAATTAAAGTAAGTGATGGATAGATAAGGATAGAGATGAATATATTGAAAGTCATGAATTGAAACACATATATATTACATTTTTAGAAGAAGGATTAAAGAGGATCAGAAAAATAGATAGAGTTAAAGTTTTCGTATATATACTAGTGAATTTTCCAGTATTATAAGTGTTAGCAATAATATTACAATATTATGTTAGGTGTAAAATAATTAAAAGTGTATAAAATGTAAAGATGAAAACCAAACTTTCACTCCAGCTGGATTGAAACGTATAGAATAAAGATACTCACGCGTCAGAAAGTATTGAAGTAAAGTTATTTATTTTCTTTCCGTTTGAATATTTTTACTACCAGCAAGATGGTTAGACCAAATATGTACATAAATAAAATATATACATATACATGGAGAAACCGATAATCAATTAAATTTGCTAATTTCCTTGGCTTCAAGTGCCCTTGATTTTATACATGCATCCTGCATCATGTTTTAAACATTAATTGTAGAAGACATTAACAGACAATTTTATATTTGGATGTTATATTTATGAATCTGACGAACTTGAATAGCAAAAAAGGCTGTTACGTCAATATCAACAATCCAGTTTGCTCCTTTCACACCTGGTGTTCCATAGAATGCTTGTAAATCTCATTCATAATTCCTTTAAACCTGAAATTCTCTTAATTCTAAAATTGTGACCCAAAGTGTAAGACTGTTGCGTCATCTCCTTTTACGACATTGGAGATATGTGGAGTAATAAAATAAATTAGCATGAGTGACAAGAAAAAATGTTTATAGCCGGGAATAAAATGCTAATGATTAAAAAATTTTGAGATCCACATTAATATATTTGAAATCGGACAAGTTTTTAGTTTCTTACTGAGACAAGACACCAGGGGTCGGATAACAGCGTTTCGGCGATTTGTAGTTCAAAGGTGAGGTATCATCGTGTTAAAGGAGAAGATGGATAATGAGAGCGAGAAATTGAGAAAGTGAGATGGAGAAAAAAAGACAGAAGATCGAATAAGCACCACTACCACCAACGTGGGTGCCACGTTCGAGAAGATGCCGATTTAGTGTGTGAACGTATTAACACCTCGAAGGATTTATGGTATTGGAGTGAGGTCCCCTGCGGCATAGCGGCCTGCTTTTTTCTCTTCCAGAGGCCACTGCAACAAATGGGCTCAGTTTCGTATTTTGTAACACACTCACCCCTTTTCTTCCTCACGCACCCACGTATCTCAGATCTATTTCACCATATTTCTTGGTCTAACGTTCTTCGCCTGTCGGATTCCACCTTAGGCTCCACTGGCAGCCCTAATGACTTATCTCCAAATACTAGAAGAATATTGGGCCATTAAATTTTGGTTGCGCTGTAAAAAATATCAAAAATTTACCTGAAAAATCTGCAGGTGAAATTTTGAGAGAGAAAACTTATTTTCATCATGACTAGAGATTTTTTAATTATTTTGGCAAAAATATAATATCATTTTAAGAGAAATATTTCTCTAATATATGGGCCATTTTCCTCATAAGTTAGGCAAAATGGAAACGCCAGAAAGATTCACCGAACATTTTTGGAAATTTGCAGGTAACATTCCTTGTTTTGAGTTGGAAAACTTGTTTCCCATTATGAGTAGAAATGTTTCTATTATTTGAGAAAAATCTGCAGGTGGAATTTCCTATTTTGAGTGGGAAAACTTATTTTTGATCATGACTAGAAAATTTTCTATTATTTTGGAAAAACTATAATATCATTTTTAAGGGTAATATTTCTCTAATATATGGGCCATTTTCCTCATAAGTTAGGCAAAATGGAAACGCCAGAAAGATTCACCGAACATTTTTGGAAATTTGCAGGTAACATTCCTTGTTTTGAGTTGGAAAACTTGTTTTCCATTAAGAGTAGAAATGTTCCTATTATTTGAGAAAAATCTGCAGGTGGAATTTCCTATTTTGAGTGGGAAAACTTATTTTTGATAATGACTAGAAATTTTTCTATTATTTTGGAAAAAATATAACATCATTTTAAGAGAAATATTTCTCTAATATATGGGCCATTTTCCACTATCTTTATAAGCTAGGGAAAATGGAAATGCTAGAAACATTCACCGAACATTTTTGGAAACTTGCAGGTGACATTCCTTGTTTTGAGTTGGAAAACTTGTTTCCCATTAAGAGTTGAAATGTTCCTATTGTTTGAGAAAAATCCGCAGGTGAAATTTCCTATTATGAATGGGAAAACTTATTTTTGATCATGACTAGAAATTATTTTTATTATTTTGGAAAAAATATAACATCATTTTAAGAGAAATATTTCTCTAATATATGGGCCATTTTCCTCATAAGTTAGGCAAAATGGAAACGCCAGAAAGATTCACCGAACATTTTTGGAAATTTGCAGGTAACATTCCTTGTTTTGAGTTGGAAAACTTGTTTCCTATTAAGAGTAGAAATGTTTCTATTATTTGAGAAAAATCCGCAGGTGGAATTTCCTATTATGAATGGAAAAACTTATTTTTGATCATGACTAGAAATTATTTTTATTATTTTGGAAAAAGTATAATATCATTTTTAAGGGAAATATTTCTGTAATATATGGTCCATTTTTCTCATAATGTAGGGAGAATGTAAACGCTAGAAACATTCACCGAACATTTTTGGAAATTTGCAGGTGACATTCCTTGTTTTGAGTTGGAAAATCTTCCTTATAAGTTAGGGAACATGGAAATATATTAAAGACCTTCCAAAAATTTACCGAATTTTTTTTCGAAAGAATAACCGATATTTATGTATATATTATGTATTTTTATATATTATTTAAAAAAATTAATTAATTTGTTTAATTTAGACTAATCTTAGAAAAGTTACTTTTTAAAATTGGAGAAATAAAAGTGATTTGATTCAAGAAATAATATTTGTATTGCAAGAATCATAAAGGCAATTTAAGCTGATCGATTCTTCCTGTTTAAAACTATTGAATGCGAAGGTATTTTTTTACTTCGGATATCATATAATGATGTATGGACTGGCAACACGCACAACTCCGAAGACCAATCGACTCTCATCTCCATTGACAAATTGATATAATTTGTTGCTAACGGTAGTTTCGCTAAAAGTAATCTTAAGTAGAGTTTATTATTGTATTATAATTGAACTCATGACGCGAGAAATTTATAATAATCTTCATGCATACTAAAATAATTTTACATATTATGTCTTTAAGTTTTTAAACACATTCTAACATCGTCTAAATCGGTAGGAAATAAATTGCAATTTATTGAATTATGAAATGTAATAATTTTACAATAAATTTTTTTTAAGTTTTCTAATTTTTTAATATTATAAATCCGTTTAAATTAATACCTTTTTTATAGTCTAGTTCTTTAAATCGTTTAATCATACAATCTTGTGATATTATTTTTTTTAGACCATTTTTTTAATTAGGAGATTCTGGGAATGAAAAGTTAAAAGATAATATAAAGGAAGTCATAAATTAAGCCTCACATTTAACTGTGTCAAAAACGAGACTTATTTAATTTTGAATTTAAGAAACTTTTTGACATATCAACATTTTTTCCGTATTTCGTATATTTTGGTTGGGAAAATGAATTAATGATTTTTATAAAAACGTTTCTATATTCTGCATAGATTTGGTGGCAACTGGAATTTTTCATTTCTGATAAAGTTTCTTACGATTAAAACGAAAACCACGTGTTTAATCAAAAAATAATCTAAAGTTAAGTTGTATATCTTTTTGAGGTGAACAATTTTGTCCTAAACATTTTTTTCGTATCTCGTATAGTTTTTTTTAGAAACCAAAAATTTGTATTTTTATCAACATTTTTCATTGATAAACAAAATATCTGTTATGAAAAAATAATCAACAACAAATTTGTAGATCTCTTTGAAGTAAATAATTTTGATTCCTAATATTTTTTCCATATCTCGTATATTTTAGCGCGAAAATTCAATTTTTGATTTTTAGAAAAACTTTTTTGATGAATAAAACCAGAACAGTTGGTCAAAAATGGTTGATTAACCGAAGTCATCTCTTTGTTTTTGGGCCCCGAAGAAGTATGCGAGAGCGCAATCCAATCCGACAATTCTTACGAAAGTTATGTAAAAATTAATAAAAAATGGTGCAAACAGTTTTTCTCATTGCTAAACAATCAATTTTTGATGGATTTTCAGTCAAAAATGAATGATTACATAGAAAAAGTGAGTCAGTGATTTCAAACCTGTAAATTAAAACTTTTCCAGATTTAAAGAACAAGAATATTGGTTAAATAAAACAAAATTTAGTTAAATCAACTGAAATATTTGTTTTCAGCAATCAAATCGCAGCTAAAGAAACTACTTTTTCTCTCTAACATTTAATCAGTAATTTTTCACTAATTCCAAAGAGTTACTAGATTCGAGCTATAAATTGGTTGATCTTAACAGATTTCCCAATTAATGAGACTTAGAACAACTAACTGAATAACTAAAATTCAGTCGCTAATTAAAAGTACTAACGAAAAACATTAATCAAGATCAAGAGCGTCGTCAAATAAAACAAGTTTCTTCGGTGAATTAATCAAAAATTTGGACAACCGCATAATAATCAAATTTTGGTGATGAGCAAAATATTTCTCGAGCGTCGACAGGATGACAAATTAAAACTTTTTCGAAAATTTCGAAATTATCAAAAATAAAATAGATATATATTTCCCTATTACAGAAATAAAGAAGATTTTGATCTTTTCGAAATACTGCCTTTTTTGTAGCAAAAAAAAAAAACATGAATGATATTAAATATATTAACTGTATCTTGATGATCTTTTAAGTTTGCTAATAGAAAAGACATAAATTTTAAATTGATTGATTCCAATGTCATTAATTTAGATAAATTGAATGTAATTATTTTTTGCACGTGAAGATATACATATTCTAATTACACACACACATATGTAATCTTGGGATCGTGAGATAGTCAAATATTAAAAGTGAAGTATATCTGTAAAGGGCGGACTTCTTTGTTGGCGGTGACTGTGATGACTTTCTCATCTCGTATGCGATATTTTTGTGGTCGAACTGCCGTGTGAACGCAAGGCCCGATGTTTGGTGAAACAGTTTGACGGCGTTACATAATTGTGGAGTAAACGTTGACTGTCTTTGAAAACCCGTGGAAGAGCAAACATTGTTAAGATCTCGAGATAGAGTTCAACCTAGTTCTTCGCTGCTGGTGATCGAGACTTGGATCCGGACACGAGTTCTTATCTTTTCGAAACAATGATCGATCGATCGACACATCGTTATGAGAGTTCAGCTGTCAAAAAGGCTGTAAATGTATGTAGAAAACATTTTCGCTCTGATGAATCAAGTTCAAGGATCTTTGACTTTACACGGAAAAGAATAATAAGTTTTATTTTATCCATCTCATTGTCATTAGGATAAAAATGAAACGATGTATCAGTACTCTCTAAATCTGAATCAGTAAAATTTTCACTGCCAAATCAGTTATTTTTCACTGATTGAATAAGTGAAAAAATATTTTTCACTGTTAAATCAGTTAATTTTCACTGGAGTATTCAGTGAAATTTGACTAATTTTCACCTCTTTTTAGTTATTTGAAACGGTCAAATTTCACTGATAATCAGTAGATTTTTACTGATTCAGATTTAGAGAGTACTAGTCATAAAGTAAAAGTACTAAAAAGTAGTAAATTATAAAAAAATTTAACTTTTCATTTTTTTCGAAAACTATATTTTCGATTTTTATTAAAATCGGTAAACAGACATTTTTGAGATCGATTAATCTAAATATTCATAAGCTTGGAATTTTTTTAATTGGAATCGTGAGACTGCGGTTTTTTATCACATTTAATACAAATCGAATCTCAAAATTTTAAAATTCTTTACTCCAAAATGGCAGTTTTAATATAACGAAAAAAAAATTTATAACTCTTTCGGTTCGGTATCTGTAGATATACAATAATATTTGTTATATTTTGGCTCTGATTATACTCCATTATTTTTCTAAAAATACATATAAATAATTTTTTATATGTATTTTTAGAGTTTATTTATCAAGCCCAACAAGTTATGTATCAATAATTATTCTAGCAGCTTCTAAAAAATTCTTAAAAATTGCCTTTTTTGGGGGGCCTAAAATGGTATAATCCCTTAATTCATCGCTAATTATGTGTGGCATAAACGTGTTAAGAAATTGATAACGAATCAAAATCTCGCTCAGCACTGAGAGAAATCGGCTTTGGTTCCTGTGCACATAGCACATAAATTTTTTGTACAATAGTTGCCTTGACCAAAAAAGTTGAGAGAAGCTACTACTTTTATAGTTATCATGACAGTAATTTGGACTTTTTTGTGTATTCGGTTGTTGTGACCAAAGTTGATGATTAGAATGAGCTTTATACGTACCCCAACGGTTAGTACACATACATTTTCTTTATGTGTACTGCCAAGCTCCTTTGGTTACTACAACCGCAGCGTTCGCTGTTGCGCTAGACAAATCAAGTATAACTTTCATTGAAAGATATGCAGCCTAAGTTGAATTCTGCCAATTCTCGTTCTCGATTCCTGGACTATATTTCACCGTGCCAAGCATTATCAGGTAAATAATTCTATTATAAATATAGTTTGACAATTCTTTCTAAATGATAAACGATTTTGTTCGGGGACAATGCAATGCGTTCCAATTTTGCTGTCTCGTCGTATTTTGTCAAAACTATAGTAAGTCAAAAAAAGTTTATGGTGATGAAAAAAGTGACAATTTTTTAACTTAATCGACGAAAGTTATCATAAATATCATTATACCGGATTATTTTTCTTAGATCTTTTCGGTGAAACTTTATTTTTTCTCATCAAATTGAATTTGTATTTTGATAACTAAGAGAACCATACCTATAACCTCAAAAATAATTTTGGCTGGGTATTTACTGTCCGTAGACTTAGTCATTTTAACTAAACTCTATGCGCGGCTTTACGATGGACTTTGGTTCCTGTAACCGCAGCGCTATGGTATTTCAAGTACCAGAATCGTGGTCTCAGTAACGTTCCTTGCAGTTGAAGTAAACACTTTTCCAATGTATGACAGCCACTACCATGGTTGTCATGAGAACTTTAACATTTTTGTAAAGACGATTTTAACAAAAAAACTTTGGTCAGTGAAACCTAAAATTTCTCTCTGTGAGGGTAAAAAAAACGGTGCTTTAATTTATTTATTAAGAAACAACGAAATTCACTTAAGAAAGATTGACCCATTGACATAACTTCAATCTGAATATAGCATTTTAGAAACCGGAGTAATTAGAAGAAACATGAATTTCAATGCATTTTACAAAAGTCAATATTAAATTCCTTTCAAATAATTAGTTTGAGTCAAAATAATCTATTAAGTATTAGTTATCTAACATTGCATATTTTTTCATAAATTCTCTATTACTAATTCTAATTTTATTTAATTTTAACAGATAATAGCTTATTTGTTTACTGATAGATTTTCTACAAATCCACTCGGTAAACTTTTTTTAAATAATTTTTTTAGAAGCAACGCACAATAAAAAATTTTGTTTAACCATCACTTTTGGACCCTAAAGCCAATTTTTTCTATGAACGTATCATTTTATTAAAATTGAGGCTAAATACAACCTATACTTCTTTAAATTATTCATTAAAAAAGTCAACGAGTAGAATTGTAGGGAATATAATTAACAAAATGAGCTATTGTTTATCAAGATTGAATAAAAATTAGGCTGAGTTACTCTCTAAATCTAAATCAGTCAAATTTTCACTGATGGAATCAGTGATTTGCCTTTTCACTGATACATCAGTGAACAAAATATTGTTCACTGCCGAATCAGTTATTTTTCACTGATTGAATAAGTGAAAAAATATGTTTCACTGTTAAATCATTTAATTTTCATTGGAGTATTCAGTGCAATTTGACTGATTTACAGTAACCTCTTTTTATCTATTTGAATCAGTCCAATTTCACTGATAATCAGTAAATTTTTACTGATTCAGATTTAGAGAGTATAGAGATCTTAAGAAGAAATATGGTACATGTCAGTTAAATAATGAATAACAAATAGTTTTGAAACAAACTGATGTTTTTCAATAATTGTATTCTTATTTCTTCTAAAGTAGATTAAAATTAATTTTAATCTTATTTTTCCTGCTTCTATAAACTCCTGCCCATGCAAAATGAGATATCGAGTTTCAAATTTATAGAATTGAAGAAAAGGCACTAAGAAAGTTCTCTCAATTCTTAGATTTCAATAAACACAACAAGAAAATATTTAAAAATCTTTTTTCTAGTTATTGACATTTTTTTTAGTGCCTTTTTTTTAATTCTGCAAATTACTTATTCTCTATCTCATTTTGCATGGACATGAGTTTACAAAAAAAACGACGTCACGTGGTCCGGCTGATCCATGGCCTTAAATTTTGAAGCCAATCTCTAATTTCAATCGTTTTCTGTTCCCGTAAGGATATTGACCATTAACCTTTGCGATTAACCTTTTCCTAAATTCTAATGCTTATGTTCTCTCTCGTGCATAAGGTATAACAAGTTCTTGAAGTGAAGCGTCTTATAATATTCGCCGGAGGATCATCACGGAAGAGCGACGCGGTACCATCGTATGTCTCGGTCACGAAGGGGCCATCTCGTTATAAAGGGCGGTCCAAATACCGAGCAAATTGGCGCGACTCCCACACTATCCCTTGTTTGACTCGCGCATACGATACCGATTCTCAACGCTAAAGAGTGGGGAAGGTGAAGGCGCATATATAATATGCAAGAATATTATAATGAGGTTCGCAAAGCACATGTAACATGCTGCACGCCATGCGTGCGTCGTTATATATTATGTTACGCTTACGCGTGTGTAATTGCGAGCATCGTCCACGAAAGCGTTTGATTTATGTCTTCATATGAAACGTTCACTCAGAATGCGAACCAGGGTTTCAGATAGAAGTAGGGGAACACTAAGAAAAGGAGTGGAAGTCATAAGATGTTTCCCTAAAGAATCCTCTCTCACAATTAGTAGAAATTTTCATCAATTTCCATTAGTAGCTCATTTTTCCTTAATGGGGGGGTCAAGGGATTTAAACTTTAATTTTATTACTTTTTTCTATTTCTTCAAATAAATGCGTAATATCTCAGGAATATTGTGTCAAAATTTCAAGTCGATCGGAGCAAAATTGACGAAGTTATGAGTATTTGAGTGTCCGTTGCTCCAGGCCGGATTTCTATACTTGCTCGACAGTAGAACAGAGGAGCAAGCGGCGCACGACAATAAGGAAGGAAGAGTTTTGCGTAGACAAATACAAAAAGTTGCTCTAGATCATCTTGATTAAAGCTTTTTGCTCTATGGATGTCGAATCGACGACTCTATGTGAGTATAAAAGAATTATCGAGTTTTATTTTGAATTTTTAAGTGTGCGAAACTTTAAAGCGTTTTTCTGAAACTTGTTATTTTTGAAGTCCGCGTACGCCATAACTCAAAATCTACTGGACCAATCGTTTTGAAATTTTGCACAGTAGATCTTCACATAATTCGCCAGGTATCCTTGGAAGCTTTTTGTTTTTTTTTAATAATTATTAATTTTACAACAACAAATTAACCGATTTTTTTAGCGAAAATCGGTTTTTTGGCTTACAAGTGCTAGGAAAAATTGAAAAAAAAAAATTCTTCCAGTGTTACCTCGAAAAACATCTCCTTTAACAAATGCATTTTGATTTTTTTGTTTCAGATGATTCTGTTGCGAGTTATGATCTATACCACAAAACAACTTTTTTTCGAGGCGCCTCCGGAGATTTACTGTCACTCGCTCAATTTTCAATATTTTGCAATGAAAATTTAGGAAAATATTGTTCACTCCTCTTTTAAAACATAGTTTGCGCTGACAAATTTTCCGCAAGTCTGGATCATCTAAAATACAAATTTGATACAATCGATTATTTTTTGGCTATATAAAAAAAGTATTTGTTAAAAAAAAATCATCAATTACAATTTTTTTTTAAATAGCCTTTTTGGGGAGGGAGGGGGCTAGAGTGGTATGATCCCTTAAATCTATTCTAGTCACAACATTGCTCTCAAATAAAGAATTCCAATTACGACCTGTTGGTTCCTTGGATTCATGATTAAAAAATTGAAGCTTGAATTACTGTTTCCTTTTTTATTTCTAATTGAATAGTCTCTTTCGATTTGGCTTGCAACAATTTAAGTCGTGTTCGCAGCACACGCCCACCCGGTGCCTCTATATGTAAGATGAGTGGACCCCCTGCGGATGCTTTCCAACCGCCTAATTACTGGACAAGCCTGTACGAAAAAAAAAGTTCATTGAATCGAGTAAACTCATTTACTTGGGCGACTCTACTTGAAAGAAGCAAATATTTTTTCAATGTAAAACACTAATTTTCTTTAATCAAGAAATTAATAGAATCAGAAAAAGTGCTTGTTTTAAGAACATATGATCCGGCTGTTCAATGGCCTTAATCTGAAACTTTGTTACATAAATATTATACTGGTATGCATACATTTGCATATCACACCTGTTACAAATTTTAAATTTCACATTTTGTGGATATTTTCAAGCACAAGTAATATATGTAAACTCTTGAAAAACTTTTGAGACTAAGGTGTCATGTTTCTATAAATTGTAAAATTATTCTGGTTCCATGCTAAGCAACTCCTTATCCATTCAAGATAAATATTCTCACACGCTTGATAAATATTTCTTTTCTCGAGAGCCAATAAATAATCGCCATGCAATATTTCGTTGAAATTATATTCATAGATAAAATAGAGTGAAATCATAGAGATTTTTGAATGATTTCTAGTTGTAAAATATTCAAAAAAATATTTAAAGGTTGATTTTAAACAGCCCTTTCTTGATTTGGATAATGAATCGCTCTTGTATATGTTAGAACACGCGTGAAACCTGCTCGTGTAATAACGATCTCTTCTTGAAATAAGACCAACCGAGCATCCAGCTGCGAAGATCGCGCATAAACTTGACCGATGGGATTCTAAATCCAATGGCTGGTTGTCTTAACCCTTAACCGAAATACCAACACAGTCGTGATTCAAACACATATTTATGCGACAACGTGAATTTTGCACTTACTCACCAATGTTCTTAACGATTCCGCCGGATATACACCCTCTAGGAAAGAAACATAAGAATTATTCATCGACTTATATTATACAAGAATTAATTTATCGGCGACTGACATTTACAACTTCATTACATTCATGTGTGATTGAATTTATACGAGACTTATAAAGAAAAAAATCTCAATTAAAATCGAATCCGATTTCCACCATAATTATGTGTTGATTATAAAAATAAACCTCATCATCTTAAAAAACTGACTATTTTTATGCGATCTTCTTACCCGGGTCGAAATTTTTCTGTGGCCCTGGATGGGCCCTGACCAGGAAAACTAGACCGATAATAGAACAAACGGCCTTACCGGGGCCGAAACTAGTTACTTAGTCACGTTATATAATCCCATCCAGGCCCGGTCTTACTGCTCCGGCAGGTAGACAACCCCCCCCCCCCCTGCCATGGCCATAAATCCGTTGATTTGGCCCTGATCTGGAATGAAATGTCGAATCAGATCAGAGCCTGGCGAGGGAAATTCAAAATTAGGCAAATAGCGTTGCAATTATTAGACCGGGGCCAGATTAGCCCCAGCGTTTTCATTTTGAAGCAGGGTTACCATATCTGGACCTAATCTGGGTCACGACGAAATTTCTAACAGGGAAAACTAGCCACATTGCTCGTGCAGAAATTGCCAGACATGGCCCAGACCGATGATGAAACACACGACCAGTAAAGATAATATTTCTCTGTAGTTCCAGATTGGGACCATCACGGCCCTGATAAAGTTATTTTATTTATAATTGGAGCTTCCTAGATGATGCCATAATTTATCTGGGTAGAAATCGCCACATCAAGGCCCCGACTTGTGATGAAACTCTAGGCCCGACTGGGCCCTGATTGAAAGTCGGGCTGACAGATTTGGACCCAGTCGGGCCGTGTGTTCCATCCCCGATCTAGGGCTCCCCGGTCTGGGCCCGGTCAAGGCCACTGGAAAATTACTGCTCGGGATTTACTGATCAAATTTCTTTCAAGGAACTATCCATAAGTTTCTTGAACCCCTCCTCCAAAAGTTATTATGTAATTTATAAATGGTCCTAACTTTCAAACTATATTATTTTTAAAATTCGATGTGGAGTTTGAATGTACTAAGTGAGACATATTTTTAAAAATATTGATCAAAAATGTTTTATTATATTTATTAATTAAATTATTGTTGTAAAATATATTTAGGGCCCATTTTTATCAGGAAGTACACGTGTATACTATTTCAAGTGGTTGTAAATTATTCATGTAGTGGAAAAGAATAATTTGCACACTGAGAAGATTACCGAACGGACATTTCATAAAGAAAACCAGAAATTCAAAAATACTTTAAAATCATGTAGTGACGATACATTTTTACTAAATCCTGTTTTTATTGATTCTGAAATACTAATCCCTATTCATCATTTTTAGATTCTATAAATCAGCATAAATGAATCGTATCAGCATTAACTACTTTTAAAATTATGTTGTAGTTTTTTCTCAATTCAAGTTTTTGAGTTTGTAGTTTTCATAAGTAATTTATCTTAAATCTAAAAGATGCAAAAAAAATTTGCTAACTTAGGATTTTTTTGATAGAAAAATTCGGTTACTAACATTTATCCATCTGAGTTGATAAAAAGAAAAGAATCCAAATACCGACAAAAAATACTTAAATGGCAAAATTTTTAAAATCAGTAGAAGGTCTTAGAGGGAGTTTAAAAAAACATAAATCCAACAAAATTTGTCTCTACTAAGGGTGCCATTTTGCAAATTGGAATAAGTGCCATAAAGAATTTTTCAGTCATAGGGAAAATTCATCTTTTTATTAGGAATTCTTGTACATCATAAAACTCTTTTTCACGCCATGACTGAGGTAGGCAACATTTTTTCCCGAAGTTAAAAAAAATTGTTCTACGACCAATAGAGGCTGAGTAATTTATACTTGCCCTCATTTTAAAAATGACAGTCCTAGTATAGACAAATTTTGTTGGATTTATGTGTTTTTAAACTCCCTCTGGGAACCTCTATTCTCTAAATCTGAATCAGTGAAATTTTCACTGATTGAATCAGTGATTTGCCTTTTCACTGATTCATCAGTGAACAAAATATTTCTCACTGTCAAATCAGTCAATTTTGACTGAAACAATCAGTTAAATTTGACTGATTTACAGTAACCTCTTTTTAGCTATTTGAATCAGTCAAATTTCACTGATAATCAGTAGATTTTGACTGATTCAAATTTAGAGAGTACTGACCTTTCAAAATTTACCACTCAAGTATTTTTGTCAAATTTCCGAACAACTTTCTTGAACTAGAGTGAACACTTGAAAAAACGTTTGGCTGATGCAAAAAATTTGGTTATATCTATCAAATGAATGCATCAATATAGAATGAACCGAAGTTTTTTTCATTTTACTGAATTTTTGCTGGTTTTGACTGAATTTTTAAATCTTTCAACCAAATTGTTTTAAAAATTAAATAATTCGGTGGATTCAACCAAAATTTTTCTTTGAATCAATTAAAATTTCGGTGCATTAACCAAAAGTTCTTTGGATAAACTTAATATTTTGATTTATCCAAGAAAAGAGTTTTTTTAATCAACATTTTTTTCCAAACTTAACAACAAACTTTATAAGACTTTAGTTGACTAATTTCTAAAACTCAATCACCCAAATAAAGTTTGGTTGATGCAATTAAAATTTGGTATAGAATTAATCAAAATTTTGATTGGTTCAATTGAATCTTTAGACATTTTAATCGAAATTTTAAATATTTTAACCAAATTGTTTTGTGATTTCGATGAATTAGTAGACTTAACTAAATAATTCCTCAAAATTAATCAACATTTTGTTAAATGAACTAAAGCTTATGGAAATGAACTTAATATGTTTATTTTTAATATATAACTATATATACAGTACCGGTTAGAATTGTGGGACCACCTGTTTTTCGATAATTGCTTAAATTATCCTAATTTGAATTATGTATGTGAAAAAATTTGTTCTTTTTATTAAATTCAAAGCTACCGAAATTCTTTATAAAATGAGCCCAGCATGAATTCGTTTTGTTAAATTTTGAAGAAGTTATTGCAGAAATAATCAAGATATCAATGCTTTTTTAAATTTTAAATAACTTTCGAAATTATCGACATTTTTTAATGTTCTTGGACTAATTTTAAAGCTAAATTTCTAAAAAATCGAACCAAATTCTTAGAATTAATTTTTTAATTCTTTTCTAACATACTGCTCGAGGTTAAATTTCAATTTAAAAAGTTGTAAAAATTCCAATATTGCCTTTGCTGAGAAAAACATTTTTACAAGATATATAAAACATATAATCATGAATTTTGTATTGAATTTCCTTAAAATATATATTCATATGATCTTTATTATGATTTACCTACAGATGAAATGTTTTCGAAATTCCCCTACTTTTTTGTTACAATTTCAACTCTTTGCATTATGCAAGAAAAAAATTATAGATTTATAATGATAATTAACTACAATTCTGTAGAATCTTAGCTTTAAAATGAGCCTAAGAACATTAAGAAATGTTGGTTGTTTCGAAAGTTATTTCAAATTTGAGAAAACATTTAAATTTGGACTTTTTTTGCAATAACTTCTTCAAAATTCAACGAAACGACTTCATTCCAGACTAATTTTGAAGATATTTTTGATGGCTTTCACATTATTAAGAGTACAAATTTCATCACTTACAGAATTTAAATTAAGATAATTTAAGCAATCATCAAAAAACAGGTGGTCCCACAATTCTGACCGGTAGTGTGTATATATATATATATATATGGTGTACCAACGAATTTATTTTCATGATAATAAAAAAAATTCTTTTTTTGATAATTTATGTATAATCAGAAAACTCATTATATAAAATTAAATAAATAAAATTACATAAAGTATAAAGCGATAATTAAACAATTAATAATCACTTCCCATGACTTTTTGATAGTAACGTTCTCGAAAAAGCAGATAGTGAGAGAACATTATTGGAACTTGCGCCCAACGCCGTCGATCAAAGATCGTGATTCCACGCGCATAACTTTACAAAAAAATTCATATTTCGCACAATGTTTGAGTGCGCACCTTAATTATATACCTAAAATTTGCGTAATACTTGGGGCTATCACCATGAATTTTTTCAGATTTTTCAAAGATGGCGTTTTTTCAAAAAATCAATTTGTTCCAAAAAAACATTTATTTTGTTATTAAATTTAGAGTAAAAATTTTTCGAAAAAATACTACTACATCGGCCATATAATGATACGTTTGTGTAATTTTTTTCAGAATTCTTCCTAGTTTCAGTTTTTAAATAATTGAAAAAGAACAAAAATATATTTTTTTTCGTTTATTCCATAACTTTTTAAATAATGCATGAAATAATTTCAAATTTTGGGTTTCTTCATTATTTATGTTAGTCTATCAATCCTAAAAATTTCAAGTAAATCGGAAACATGGAGTCCTGAACCAATCCGATTTGCCATGGAACACACCATATATTTCAATTTAGTTAAATATTTTTGTATATTCAAGAAAAAAGTTAGTTTGAACCTGAACCTGAAAAATAAGGTCCAAGATCCTATCAATGAAGGCGTGTGAGAGATTCAGTGGGCTTATCAAGTTTTCAATAGGATTTCCAATCAAGATCTCGGGATTAATTTCGGGGCCATAAAATGATTTAAATTGAATTGAATCTATGAAAACTAAAGGTTACTAAGGAACCGCCTATCCACTGAAGGGATCCATGAAGGGCTCTTTCGGCACCATGAAGTTATCCAGGGGTCAGCGGGGGCTGTAAGAGGTCCGCGTGCTGACGGGCCATCAGATAAGGCCCCGTGTTTGTCTAACCTCTCACCTCCTTCGCAGTCTGCTCTCCGGATGCCCCGAAGTGGCCCTGAAGTGCTTTAAAGTAGGTGCACCACTTCTGAGGTGACTGACAGGTTCACCGCGTCTTCTCGTCATCATTTAAAAGCTTTCAGGGTGCTCGCTCCTTCCTACTCTTATTTCTAGACCATCTTTATCTTTCTCCTTGCGTTTCCTCCCACTGCTATTCCCGTCCCACCCTCTTTTTAGCTAAATGGTCTATAATAATGGACTTATGATAAAATCTACTAAATATGACCCTGTTCAAAATAGGCGATATCGTAGATATTAAGGTAGTTTTCATCCACGAAAATTAATCCTCAGGCAAAAATAGATAATTTGCTTTCAAGAATAGTAATATTGTTATTGAAGGGCTAGTTTGAAAGAGAAAAAATTATTTTACATGAAAAAAATTTGAAACACAGAAAAGTAATTTTATTAATACAATTTTTTTTATCAAACATATCACTTTGAAAATTTATTAATAAATTTTATTTTTGATCCAACTTTTTTTCTTATTGCTTCTTACCAAATTGTAAAAAATTATGCGATTTTAATAAATCATGAATCATTTTTTCAAAGAAAAGATTTCCCACAACTTCACCATTTCTGATTTTTAAAAATAAATTCTTTAATGGCTGAAACCATTAAAAAAACATTTTCCAAAATGAAATTTTTATAAAAAAATTGCTGAATTTGATAATGGTTGCGTTGTAAGGAATCCTTTTCTTGAAAAAGTGATTTGTAATTTATTAAAATCGAATAATTTTTTAAAATTTGGTAAGAAGCGATAAGAAAAAAAATTGGAGAAAAGTAAAATTTATTAATAAAATGATTTATAATTAATTAGTTGAGTTTGAAATTTTTGTAGTCGACCGGCAATCGAAAGACCTGGGCTCGAATCCCAGCGCAGTCGAAAGCGTCATTTTTTCCACAGAAAGATTTTCAAATTCTTTAAATATTGAAAAAATGATTTATCTATATTTTAAATTTTTTTTTATGGGAATTAATCTTTTCTTTTCCAAAATAGCCCTTCAATAATAATATTGCTATTCTTGAAAGCAAAATTATCTATTTTTGCCTGAGGTCTAATTTTCGTGGATCAACTACCTTAAAGGCACTTTTGTGCTGACTAATTAGTTTCAAATATGGAAAATTAAAAAAAAAATTATTCATATCTGTAGAGGGATAAAAATTTGTGGATTATATCCAATCGAATTTTTTTTCCGCAATTTCACCTAATTGAAACAAATTAAATCAAAGAAATTCAAATTCCTGATCACTGAATTTTCAAAATATCGAAGTTTCTTATTTTTTTAAAGTGTATACTTTTAAGGATATATTCCCTCCTAAAGTGAGTTTTATGGAGCTGGAATCACAGATTAAATGTATGTCTAAATTTATATAATATTTTCATATCTGAAACTTTGAACGCGTTATTCTCAAAACGAGATTTTTTATCGAGAATACAGAATAAAAAAAATTATGAATCGATCTTTCTCCAAATTTGATTCAACATTTTACATATTGCTAGCTCCAGCCGGTAGAAAAATTATAATATTTTGATAATAAATAATATTTTTTTATTGATAATGAAATAAAAAATATTATAATTATTCGGCTTTTTTCTTTGAATTCTAAAAAATATTTAATTTTAATTTTAAATAGATTTATTTACTTCGGGCTATAGCGATATCTTTTCTGACTAATAAAACATGCCGGAAAGAATGAACTGTTTTTGGAAACAAAGAGAGATATAGCACTTATCCATTTTCAGATTCAAGAAATACTTGGTTTTGCTCATGACTTGACATATTACTCAATAAGTTCGTAGGATGACTAATAAAACAACAACTTTTACGCAAAATTCGACTTCATTCATCAATATAGTCTCCTTCAAGAGTGATACTTTCATTCTCTAACTGATTACTTTCTATCTCTTAAATATAGAGAGATAAAGAAAATCTATCCTAGCGTATCCCTCTACAATTCACCTACATCTCTTTCTATCCCTTATCTATTTACTTTTATCTCCTTCTATCTCTTTGTCAATTCAAATTGACACCTATCTCTTTCAATCCCGTTTTCTTTATCTCAATCTATTCTTTTTATATCCACCTGTATTTGTTTCTATCTCTTACCTATCCACCTATATTTATTTATATCTCTTTGTCAATCCAAATGGACGCATATCTCCTTCGACCCCATTTTCTTGATCTCAGATTATCCCTCGCCTATCAAACCTGTATCTATTTATATCTCTTGTCTATCCGCCACTATCTCTTTCTATCTCTTGTTTATCCAGATTTGCACATATCTCTTTCGATCCCCTTTCCCTAATCTCAGCCTATCCACGTATATTGATCTGTATCTTTTTCTTTCTTTTTGCCAATCCGAATTCACGGCTATATCTTTCAATGCTCTTCTCTTTATCTCAGTCTATCCCTAATCTATTTATCTTTATTGATTTCTATCTTTTGTCTATTCTCCGTAATCTCTTTATATGTCTTTGTCAATCCAGGTTCACGATTATCTCTTTCTATCCCTGTCTATCCTCGAATTTAGATCTTCCAATCTTGTACATTCAGTATCATTGATTATAGATAATTACTTTTATTTATTGAATCAAAAGGATATGAATAATAATAATAGAAAATGTTCTATCTCTTTCTGTCCCCTATTTTTATCCCTTTCTATCCTTCTACTTACGTCAGGGCCCTGCTGGGAGTAAAAAGATTGAAAAAGATAGGAACTGAGGGACTTCAGAAGATAGAACATTTCTATCTCTCCCAACCCATCACTTTGCATCTCCAAAACTCAATCTTTTTCTATTTCTGAACTTATCCAGAGTGACTGGGAATATCTATCTTTTTCTATCCCTATGTATGGTAATATCTATCTTTTCCTCTCTCTTAGTCTATCCGCCAGCTGAAGTAGTATCTATCTTTCTCTCTATTTTCTGTGATTGACCACTTTTAACTTTTTCTATCCCTCATTTATCTCCCCAACTGCAAATTTCATCTCTCTATATCCCTCAGTACCTATTCTTACCACGAAATGAAGAGTAGAGTTCTAAGAAGTATTGTGACCATTTTACATAGGAGGAGACTATTACTTCTGTGGCCATAAAATATAATTACCCTTATGGAAAAAGAATATAAAATATCTTAGTAGTGGACTGATCTTCTTTTGTTACAAGGAGAGATAATGAGAGATAAAAAGATAGTTTTAAATTTGTAATAGGGAGAGATAGGCATCCATTAAATTGCCAAGAAGGTTAGAAAAAGATTAACGTTGATTATTGAAGGATAGAATGAGATAGAAAAGTGGTTATTCCCCAAAACTCTATGATTTTTCTGCACTTATCCAGAGTGACCGGGAATATCTATATTTTTCTATCCCTGTGTCTGGTAAATATCTACCTTTTCTTAACCCTCAGTCTATCCACCGAATAAAGTAGCATCTATCATTTTATATCCCTTAGCCTATCTTTCTTCTACGAATTAAAAATGTTTTTCAATCTCTTTCTCTATCTTTCGTGACCGAGGACTTTTATCTTTTTCTATCCCTTAGTATATCTCTTTCACATAAATTCGAATCTTTTTCTATCTCTTTCTGTATCTTTCGTGACCAAGGACTCTTATCTTTTTCAATCCCTTAGTCTATCTCTTTAATATTTTGAATCTTTTTCTATCTCTTTTTTCTATCTTCAAGGACTGAGTACTCTTAACTTTTTTTATCTCTTAGTCTATCGTTCTACTACTAATTCCAATCTTTTTCTATCTTTCTCTCTATTTTTTGTGATTGAGCACTTGTATTTTTTTCTATCCCTCATTTATATCCCCAACTGTAAATTTCAATCCCTATATATCCCTCAGTATAATGAGAGATAGTTTTAAATTTGTAAAAGGGAGTGATAGGCATCGATTAAATTGGCAAGAAGTTTAGAAAAAGATTGAATAGAACCCGGCAAACACGTTATGTAACCGCTCCGTAACAAAAGGGTAACATAGTTATTTCTGGTTATGTAACGATTGTTATTGTTCAGTGATGTAATTACTATATAACGGGAAGGTAACAATGTTATGTAAGATTGTTACGGCGTGAAGATGTAAAAGATCAATAAAAGAGTGAATGTAACAATTCTGTAGCAGTGGGATGTATATGCTATAGAAAAATAATGTAAAATTCGTTCTCTAATTGTGTTACACACACGATCTGTAACAGTTTAGTCATAATGTTATGTAAGTGAACTATCACGGCATTACTGTATAATTTATCGTTTCTTTGTTACGTAAGGGTAATGTAACAGTGTTACGGAATAGTTATGCGAGGTGTATGTAATGTACATTAGTAACAGCTACGTAACAGTGTGACATAATTTTTATGTGGCAATACTGTAACTTTGATTCTGTAACTTGGTTATGCCAATGATCTATAACACTTTCTTTGCAGTGTTACGTAAGTGTACTAAGACTGCATTACTGTGTAGTATCAATAATAGCTGGAAAAATTAAAAATTGTGGGTAATAACTTGTGTAAAGTAAATTGCTCTTATGGTAAAATTTCACTTGCCCTAAGTATGATATTCAGTAATCGACACATAACACAAAGGTGCAAAATTTGATTCACAGAAATGAGTTGTGTTTTATCAATATTTTATCATCGTATATTTGTTTAACATATCTCCGTTACATACTATTTACATATCGCTTTTACAAAACTTCTATATAACATAATTTCATAACACATATAGAACATATTTACATTGATGCTGCGTATCAATATAGCACATATGTTACATAAGTCTGTTACAGACCCATTACATCACAGCGTTACAGAGCTGTTATAAAACTAATTCATCACACAGTGTGTGACATTTTGCGTCACAGGCGACTCACCTATAAGTCACCAGCTATATAACGTGTTACAATCTGTTACGTAAAAGTTACATACATGTTATATAACAGTGTTTGCTGGGAATACTGTTTTAATTCGGCATTATTATTAATTTGCAATATTTCACAATTAAATTACAAGATTAATCTGTAATTAAATTTTTGTATACCTCGTGCTATTGACAAGAATGATTTATAAGGAAGGCAATCTTTAAGATTTTGAAATAGCTGCAGTTGAGAATTCGCAACTTTAAAATTTTCCTTTCATTATATGTTTTTATAGGGTACGAGTAAATAATAGATATAAAATTTATGTGCGCATTTCTATAAAATCAGTATATTCGAGATGCATATCTTGCCTATTAGTCACTGTTAGAATACAAGAAAATATTGCTATTAAATCTTAGAAACGCTGGTCTTAAATAAATTGAATATATAATACTATCATCATTATCAAGAATAACCATTTGTTAGAAGTTGTATTATCTTATACAAACTTGTTTCACCGAGAGACGACTAATTCATTATGAAAATATCCATATAATGAGGCACCAGGGTTATTACATTTCTTGGAGCATCTTTTTTTCTGACGTTATTTTGCATTTTAATAGTCGCAGTGTCCTTTCCTCAATGTACTCATTAACTTTATACGATGACGAGTCCATTTTTACAGACAATTCTACCTTCACGGCTTGAACTTGGAGTAAATGCTGGCGCAGATGGACAGAAGTGCACAAATACATGCACAAAATAAAGTTGAGTGTGAAATGGTCGGAGGTCATAGTTGCGCGAATGGCGCTAAGGATCCGGATCCATCGGTGCGGCGGCCGATGGCCAATCGAGTAATTACTCTAAGGTAATTAGGAGATCCCTCGAGGTGGGCATTAATCAACATTAAATTGATTTGTTAGTCAGTTGAAGGGTGATGCCACGTGAAGAGTCTCAGACTCAGGTATATGGAAAGAAATAAAAGGAGATTTAGATAGAGAGATAAAGTGTAAAAAAAGTAATTAGAAAAAGCATAATTGATCAAAAAAATTTTACTTTCGGAAAAAAAAATTATTATGAGAAACTTGTAATCACAAAATTGGAGATTTTTTAGTCAATGATCGTAAAAAAGATCCATGAGCGCGCGCATGCGCCGGCCATGACCAATAATATTGGGCGTTTGCATAATTCGCCCAATATCATTGGTCATGGTCTATGCTTGTGTCTGACGTTGGCTCCTTTTTACGACTATACTGTTTTAAATTGGAATATTTTAAGGCCATTGATTTAAATTCAAATTTCAAAATTCCTGACAAAGTTCATTTATGATAACTTTTTTATTTAAAAAAATATTTTTTTTGAAAATTTGAAGAATATAAAAGAAGACGATAAAGAACGTTTTTTAACTTCGTTTGAGTGAAAAATTTGCAAACATTTTCACAGTTAACTATAATTGTCGATATAATAATTTCTTTCTCATTGCTTCGAGCAAAATTTTCGAAAATGATGCGATTATAATAAATCACGACTCATTTCTTCACAGAAAATATTCTCTACAACTTCACCGTTTTCAATTTTTAAAAATGAATCAACTACTATCAAATTCAGCAATTTGTTTATAAAAATTTCGTTTTTGCTAAATTTGTATTAATGGTTTAAGCCATTCAAAAATTTATTTTCAAAAATTGAAAACTGTCAAATTGTAGAGAATCTTTTCTCTAAAAAAATGATTCGCAATTTATCAAAATCGCATCATTTTTAAAATTTTGGATCGAAAACGACAAGAAAAAAGTTCGGGCAAAAATAAAATTTATTAATACATTTTATTTTTGCCCAAACTCTTTTTCTCATTGCTTCGTGTCAAATTTTCGAAAATGATATGATTCTAACAAATCACGGATCATTTTTTCACAGAAAAGATTCTTTACAACTTGACCGTTTTCAATTTTCGAAAATGAATCAATTATTATCAAATTCATCAATTTGTTCATAGAAATTTCGTTTTTGAAAATTTGTTTTTAATGGTTTCAGCCATTCAAAAATTTATTTTCAAAAATTCAAAACTATCAAGCTGTAAAGAATCTTTTCTCTGAAAAAAATATCAGTAATTTATCGAAATCGCACCATTTTTAAAAATTTGGATATAAGCGACAAGAAAAAATGTTCGGGCAAAAATAAATTGATTAATACATGTTATTTTTGCCCGACTTTTTTTCTCATTACTTCGTGTCAAATTTAAATCACGGATCATTTTATCACGGAAAATATTCTCTACAACTTCACCGTTTTCAATTTTTAAAAATGAATCAACTACTATCAAATTCAGCAATTTGTTTATAAAAATTTCGTTTTTGCTAAATTTGTATTAATGGTTTAAGCCATTCAAAAATTTATTTTCAAAAATTGAAAACTGTCAAATTGTAGAGAATCTTTTCTCTGAAAAAATTATCCTTAATTTATCCAAATCGCATCAATTTCAAAAATTTGGAACAAAGCGACAAGAAAGAAAGTTCGGAAAAAAAAAAAATTTGTAATACATTTTATTTTTGCCCAACCTTTTCTACTCATTACTTCGAGCAATTTTTTCGAAAATGATGCGATTTCAATAAGTCACGGATCACTTTTTCAGGGAAAAGATTCTCTACAACTTGAAGATTTTTTAATTTTTTAAAGTGAATCAACTTATATCAAATTCAGCAATTTTGTTATAAAAATTTCGTTTTTAATGGTTTCAGCCATTCAAAACTTTATTTTCAAAAATTCAAAACTATCAAGCTGTAAAGAATCTTTTCTCTGAAAAAAATATCAGCAATTTATCGAAATCGCACCATTTTTAAAATTTTGGATCGAAGCGACAAGAAAAAAAGTTCGGGCAAAAATAAAATTTATCCATACATTTTATTTTTTTCCGAACTTTTTTTCTCACTGCTTCGTGCGAAATTTTCGAAAATGATGCGATTCTAATAAAACAGGTATCATTTTTTCCCGGAAAAGAATCTTTACAACTTGGCCGTTCTCAATTTCTGAAAATGAATCAACTATTATCAAACTCAGCAATTTGTTTATAAAAATTTCATTTTGGAAAATTTGTTTTTAATGGTTTCAGCTACTGAATTTATTTAACTACTTATTGCCACTAATTTATTTTAAAAAACTGAAAACGGTCAAGTTGTAAAGAATCTTTTCCCTGAAAAAATTATCCTTAATGTACCAGAATCGCATCATTTTTAAAAATTTGGATTCGAAGCGACAAAAAAAATATTCGGGCAAAAATAAAATTTCTTTTCTCTTTTTAATTTTTTTCTTGAAAAATAATTTTCCACTTTTAAGGGGGTCCTACCATGTAAACGCCGTTTTTCGAGGCGTTTTTTGTGAACTTGCAGAAGGAAAAGAATTCAATATTTTCCAATACGGTTTTTTTTTGAAATTTTTATTAGTCCTTTGAGTATAAAAAAATCGAAGTTTAAGAAATAAGTGTTATGCTGTAGCCACAGCACCCCTGCGAAATTAGGCCTTCCAAAAGTATGTGGGTTGATGGTACACACGATTTTGCAAAAACTGTTCGTCTGAAACACAAAAGGAAAAGTTTTTTACAATCTGCAGACTTGCCGCTATCTTGCGATAATAATTCACATAATTATCTTTACAATTGTCAAAATGGCGGATCATGAAAACAAAATCTCATTTTTCGGTTTTTTAAGCAGATAAAAACAATTTTTTAATTATTTGTTTATAAAAATTGGAAGCTCATCTTATACTGAACGATAGCGACAACATTTACACACATTTAAAAAAAATTATCAAAATCCGTCCACTGGTTCCTTAGAAATGCAGGGTACCAGTTCGAAAAAAGTGGTTCTGAGAAAAACGCGTTTAAAGTTTTAGAACAAGTCATGTCGGCCTGGCGCGATGCGAGAACTCAGTGGAGAGCGTGATAAAACTTGCCGTAAAACATGTTTTCCATTCGGAATTCAGCAAATTCCTTTTTGTAACTTATTTTTAGATACATTAACTTTAAAAAAATGCAAAAAAAAAAATGCATTTTTTGAAAGTAATACATGGTAGGACCCCCTTAAGTGATACTATCAATAATAATATTGCTATTCTTGAAAATAAAATTACCTATTTTTGCCTGAGGCCTGATTTTCTCGTGTGTACTACCATAACATTGAATAGAAACTGAGAGTTGGAATAATAGTGCTGGAATTCACGGTGTTCAAGGAATCAAGCTAGTTCCAAGTCACATGCCAGTTTATCCGAGCGTCTAAGACATCAGTGATTAGGAAGAGAATCGTATCTCTCTTCGATGTAATAAACCAATTCTCGCTCGGCATTCAGGAGAAAACAGTGCCAGCTAGCGTCCTCTAATAGGACCGCATTCCATCCAGCTTCTCTTATACATATGCTTTACCGGAATTTTCATTAGTCTGACTTTGTCGTGACGGAAGATTCTAGATAACGCATCGACTATGCGCGCACTATGTGATATCATTAGGAACTATCACTTGTAAAAAAATAAAACGCAATAGATTGTACCGCTGAAGATTGTTAATGTGATATCTATCAGATCTTTGCTTCCAGAGAATTGAGGGAGGAACTATAATGTAAGAAAGATACAAGAAATTCTGGAAAATTGATTACTACCCAGTTCAGCTATTAATCTCCAAGGATTAAGAGATCGGTCAATTAATATAGATATTTAAAGTAGTGCTTTTTTCGACCAATGTAACAAATTGAGTTATGGACTATCACTATATTCTTTCTCGATTTAGTATTCGGTTTCATTGACAAGTCGATTTATTTCACAAACGAATATTTTAAAATAAAGATCTTTTGACATTTTTTCATCAAATATTTCTTTTAAAATGACTTAATTAAAACTAGTTTTTACTTAGGGCGATTAAAATAGACAACTCTACAATTTTAACAGATTATATCGGTTTGGAATGATTTCTTATTGCAAAAGACATTAAGAGATTTTGGGAATTTTGAATATTTCAAGCATGATAAATTTCTGTATTTCGAAGTTTAGAACCTTTTGACGTCCGAAAAGTTTCTTAATTTGAAATAACTCGAACCTGAAAATAAATCAGAATCTAAAGTCTCTGGGCCCGAAAGCATCTCTTTCTTTTTTTTGCAATTGTCTTAAGATTGTGTGGATTTTTATTTTCTTTTTGTCTTTTTTAGTTTTTTTTTCTTATTTGGTTCTTATTTTTCAAAATTTGTGACACAAATTGTCTGATGCTTCTATAGTGAGGGAGAACTTCTGATGAAAGCGACTTAAAGTATTATTTTTTGGCACTAAATTTAATTTTTATTCGAATTTTTTTTTTTAAATTAGACAAAATTTTTAGGGGCATGAGGAAGGACAAAAGAAGGGAAAGAAGCAGATTTTGAGGTTTGATTGCCCAAACGGAACCGGTTTCTTCTAATTTGGAATTATTTTTACATTCTCATCATCAATGAGAAGGTAATTAGTTTTATGTGAAAGTATGTTACAACTTGAAAAAAGTCAATATCTAAGTTCCATTATTCAGTTAAATTATACGAAATAAAAAAAAATTTATAATCACAATATTTCTCTATAAGATGTATATTTTTCCTTTGAATTTTAAATATAATATTGGAAAACCAAAATTTAATTTTTTAACAAGAATATCTGAAATATGAAAAACATAGGTTTGCAAAATTGTTCATTTCAATAAGATCTACTTTTGTCTGACATAGTTTCTGTTAAAACGTATATTTTTCATTTTGATTTCAAAATATACTATTGGAATTCAAAAAAATTCTTAGAAGGACATTTTTGACATCAATATATCAAAAAGATAACATCGATGTAAAAAATAAACATCGATATCGTAAGAAAATATCGACTATCGTTATATAAAATATCGCGCCTGCGCAAGTGTTTTAATGTAATTAGAGGTTATAATAAAAAGCTTGTTTTATTTTATTTGTATAGTTTTGTTAATAAAAAGGTTTTATTTACTAAAAAGTTTAGCCCACCGTTATTTACATGATATTAAACTTGGAGAGGGACTCTAACCTCAAAATTTGTCTCTTTTCTAAATAAAAGTTTGACTGCAGGTAAAAAAACTTCTAAATTGAATGCTTTTTACATAAAATTATGTTTTTGAAAGTCAGGGTTAATACAGTTTTGGAGGTTCTTCGAATTGTACCAGTTGTGGCTGTTCTAAAAAATCTGCTAAAATTTCTTGTTATGGTTATATAATAATTTAAAACTGGGTGTTTTAGAGTAAAGCTATTTTCATTGACATAATTTAAAGTTGATACAACAATATAAAAGATTCTTTGACTCAAGACGAATCGAATGGCCTATAATATTAATACATTTTACGGAAAAGTAAGAAAATTGTGGACATTTATAATATTTAAAATTTTGATTTTTCATAGTAAAAGTTTTCTCCTTAATGCAATTCAAACTTGTTTCAACAATTTAAAAGATGCCCTTACTTTATACGGATCAAATGACCTATAATATTAACACATTTCGTCGCCGAGTAAAGAAGTTAAGGTCATTTATAAAATTGGAAAAGTAAAATTTACAATTTTATTATTATTAATATAATGTTTTTAAATCTTTTTTTCAAAGTTGGCCAACGAAAAAATATCTTCTGCAATCAAATAATACTAAATTACTTATAATACACCTGCATTGATATTTAATACTGTATTATTGTTTAAAAAAATCATTAATGCTTACCAGCTAGTTTATATTATAATTATATTATAAAATTACACATTCTTGTCAATATAAGGAAACTGTGAACTCCATATAACCTAAATAAAATGTTTCTCGTACGTGGCTTTTTTCGCAATGTTCGTAGGTGTATCATAAAAATATATATTAGCTTACCTTTAATCGTCACAGTTCGCATAAATTGAATGCCGAAAACTACTGCAGGGCAAAGGATTTCCTGTATATAATGCGATATTGCGGGATCGTGGAAAACGTAAACCATAAAAAAAGTTTGCTGGCGAGCTGTAGAACTTGATTGGTTCTTTCCGACAGTTTCCGTAGAAAAATCAATATCTCTAATGGAGTTGACCAATCAAGTTCTGCAGCTCGCCAGCAAACAGAAGGTTAAAAAGTACCCTAAAAACATCTAAAAAACATTGATATCGGAACTTTACATCGATATTTACACATCGATAATCGAAAGCAAACCATCGATATTTTCGATGTTTTGACATCGATGTCCCATCACGATTTGAACTTAAAACAAACTTAGGGATTTTGAGAAAATGTAATTCACATCTACAATATTATATAATTGATTTGAGCCTTAGGGTAGTTGATCCACGAAAATTATAGCTCAGGCAAAAATAGATAATTTTGCTTCCAAGAATAGCAATATTATTATTGAAGGGCTATTTTGGAAGAGAAAAGATTAATTTCCATGAATAAAATTCGAAATACAGAAAAATAATTTTATTAATAAATTTTATTTTTCTCCAACTTTTTTTCTTATTGCTTCTTACCAAATTTTAAAAAATTATTCGATTTTAACAAATTAAAAATCACTTTTTCAAGAAAAGGATTCCCTACAACGTAACCATTTCCAATTTTCGAAAATAAGTAAATCATTATCAAATTCAGCAATTTGTTTATAAAAATTTCGTTTTGGAAAATGTTCTTTTAATGGTTTCAGCCATTAAAGCATTTATTTTTAAAAATCAGAAATGTTGAAGTGGGAAATCCTTTCTCTGAAAAAATGATTCATGATTTATTAAAATCGCATAATTTTTTAAAATTTGGTAAGAAGCAATAATAAAAAAAGTTGGATCAAAAATAAAATTTATTAATAAAATTATATTTCTGTCTTTCAAATTTTTTTCATGTAAAATAATCTTTTCTCTTTCAAAATAGCTCTTCAATAATAATATTGCTATTCTTGAAAGCAAAATTATCTATTTTTGCCTGAGGTCTAATTTTCGTGGATGAAAACTACCTTAATATCAAATTACAAGAAATAAACTTATATACATGCGAAGAATATAAGATCGAGCGCGATTTTTGGGTTTGAGTTACTTAGAATTATTTCGATATTTTATCCAATTCTTTTAGAGTTGGACAGTATCTGATTGCAGATCGTTGATGGGAAGAATCCCAGGGCAAGGAATATTTAAGCGAGAAGAGGTGCGGCATTAAGAGCATTATGCTGGGCATAATGCAAGCACATAACGGAAGATCGAAGGATCATCGATCGATGCTGATCGGTGGATCATGGCGGGATCGCAGCCCAATGCCTTTTAAGCCAGCGGGGCCAGCGTGCGAGCAGGCTAATTGTACGATATTGTGCATCTTCAATGCTCTAATGAAGCATTGTCCATGCACACTCGATCGCAGAGAGATATGCAAGAGTCGATGTCATCGGGATACATTTTTCTCTTTTTTTATAAATTCTCTAGACACGTCCTGAGAACTATATGCGCTTGGAGAAGCGCAACGAGGATTTGAGATTCGCGTATTAACGCGGCAATTAAAGGGATGTTATAAGGTTATGTGACTAAAAATTTTGAATTCATTATTGTCGTTGCACGATCTTATGAAAATCGTTTTGGTCCTTCAAAAATGTAACAAGAGTAAAGTTTGTACCTAATATCTCACTCTCTAAATCTGAATCAAATTTTCACTGATTGAATCAGTGTTTTGCCTTCTCGCTGATTCATCAGTGATAAAATATTTTTCACTGTTAAATCAGTTAATTTTCACTGATGAATCAGTGAAAAAAATCTTTCTCACTGGCAAATCAGTCAATTTTCACTGATTTACAGTAACCTCTTTTTAGCTATTTGTATCAGTCAAATTTCACTGATAATCAGTAGATTTTGACTGATTCAAATTTAGAGAGCAGAGAATTATATGGGTTTTTGTCCAAATATTGTATTGGGAATTTGCATGCAAAAAAATGATGCCATTTTATATATGCAATCCAAAGTTTATATTACATGAAAAATAATTACAATGGCATTTCTTTTTTACTAATTAATTGTTGATTTGCGATGGATTCAAAGATACTGAGCGTTTGAAACAGATCGCTTTGGCGCTCAAGCGTCTCTGATTGGTTCTTGAAAGTGTGACGTCATACCGTAGTATTTTCGTATCGGCAGCATGCAAACCAAGTGCAAACGAAGTTCTAAATAATTAGAAAACTGGTTTTTTTATTGAAAAATGCCTCCTAAGGTGAATAGTGGCTTCGTGAAAGCAGACTCGGGAAATCTTCCAAAAATCTCTATGTTTATGGTGTTGGAATATTTTACATCTAACTCTAAATATGCAGCACCAGGAATCCGTGGTGTCGAAGCCACTTTGTAAGTAAAATTCAGAAATTATAATCATTGTTCTACTCTGTCAATTTAAATAAAAGGTAAAAATAATAATCGGTGATAATATAAAATCACTCATGTATAAGTTAATGTATTAAGTACATAGTTAAATTATTATTATGTTATTAATGAAGATGAGTATATTATTGTTATAATGTATTATATAAATATTGATTTATGATTGTAAAATTTGTTTCGAAGCCAGAACTTGAAAATTTTTAATGAATAATCTGAGAAAAGTAATGACACTTAGTTCAATGTTTAACATTCGACAAATTGAGGTTAGAATTTGTTTTGAGCACTATAAATATAAATATATATTTTTTCAATTATAGTTTATTCACAGATAACAATATTATGAACAATGAATAACAATACTTATAATACATCAAAATGATCTTGGCAGTAAAACATGTTACTAGTTCCTGGCTTATCTCGGCGTTGCGCACTTTCAAACCATTTATTTCACACAATCGGATTTACCGGAACCGGAGAAAAAATTTTTTCGGGTGTCTTGTTTGTCGAATTATGGCACCCATCGATAAAACACCATTTATATGCCGTTTTTTTTCGACATTTTACACAATTTTCAATTGGTCTTCTATACAAAGATGTGACTCTGAGCGATTGTACACAACGACGTGACGTCACCGTATCATCAGAAACATTCGCCTGTTTCCGGAATGTTTTCGGAAAATTTTAAATTTATACTTTTCTTACGCCCATTGATAAATTATTACTAACTAAAAAATTCAGAAAAAAATTTTGTATGCAAAAGTGACCCACAAATTTCATTTTTTGCTCTCTAAATCTGAATCAGTCAAATTTTCACTGTTAAATCAGTTAATTTTCACTGATTCATCAGTGAAAAGATATTTCTTACTGTCAAATTAGTCAATTTTCACTGAAATAATCAGTGAAATTTGACTGATTTACAGTAACCTCTTTTTAGCTATTTTAATCAGTCAAATTTCACTGATAATCAGTAGATTTTGACTGATTCAAATTTAGAAAGTGATCACTCTGAAAAAATGTGCAAATTCCCAATTTAGACTATCGCTTTCTCGAGAAAAAAAAAATTCGATCCAGTCGGAGTATTTTTTTAAAATCATTTTTAATTCAAAATAAAACGAAAATATCAATTTAGAAGGTGATAAATCATATTGTTGTGGGGGTAAATAATTTACAGGCTAGCAAAGTTATCGAGTGGACATTCACTAAAAGTAAAAAACGAGTTTTAAAATTATTTTAAAAATATGCAGAGCGGAGATAAGATTTTTTTAAATAGTGTGATAATTCATTTTTTATGATCTAAGTTTGTTTTCAAATTTTCGATGAAATTTCATTTAAATTGTTTGGAAATGAGTTACCAAGTGGACTTTTTTATAAATCGTGGGATGCAAAATTTGCAAATTAGTAAAATTTTGGTAGCTACATGAAGTTATTTATGAGTGTAATCAATAGGTTTTTGAATCTTTTGGAATCCAGCAAGCGATTTTCAGCGAGTTGTAACCTAAATTATGAGGGTTATCGACTTTACATAAAACTGTGGGATACACTTCAAAATACTTTTGAATTTTTTAAAATCTATAATATTAATTCCTATTTATTATTCATAAATTTTTCGACTAAATACAAATGATTTATATAAATTATTAGTCCTCAATTTCAGTTTGTCAATTTGAGTTGGGGAACAGGTTAACGAACGGCCATTTGGCTATATTTAGATTTTCTATTTATGAACGAAGGCACCAGAAATTTCAAAATTTTTACTGAAAAATATGTAATGTTAATTATTTCTTTCGGACCGGAAATCTTTCACAATAAAAACACTTAAATTTAAATTAAAAAAATGAAACTTTACCATGGAAAATAGCAATCTTTGCTATAACTTATGGTAAAGTCTTATAGAGTTTTCTCAAAGTTTAGTATTTTACTACAAAAAATCCTTACTATAACGTGTTCTTCCCTAAATTGAAATGTAGTTTGCTAAAAATTCCAATCTTAGGACTCTCCGTCATAAGTCAAGTTTTGAAATTACTGTCTAATAAAAATCAATGGTCCCAATTTTACAACTTTTTCGCCTGGACTAGAATTTTGTTATTGTATAGAAAACAAAATGTTTAGATGACTCAACATAATTGTCTGGTTGATTCTACATTGCAAAATATATTTGTCGATCCTACCAAACATGTGTCTAATGATGTCGAATAATTTTCTTGATCTATACAAAAAAAAATTCAATTGCTAAACTCAACCAAAAAAATTGGTAATATCAACAAAATATTTTGTTGAGTTAATAAAACTGTTAAACGAAAAACAGTTTTATTAACTATACAAAATATTTTGTTGATGTTACCAATTTTTTTGGTTGAGTTTATATAAAATACTTATTTTTTTATAGATCAAGAAAATTATTCGACAGCATTAGACACATGTTTGATAGGATCAACAAAATATTTTGTATAGTTAATAAAACTGTTCAACGAAAAACTTAGGTTCACTAAAGCAAACAAGTTTGATCAAATAGAGGAAATGAAGTACATCCAACAAAAATATTTTTTCAATTCAACCAAATGCAGCCACACGGAAAAGAATAGTTCAATAAAGTTTATAAAACTGTTCAAGAGTTGGTGATAGAGGAATTTACGGAACCGATTTCTAGAAAATTGAATGAACTTTTCAGAATAAAATGCAGAACTTCCAATGATTTTTCCTGAATGTTACGCACTTTATTCTTAAAAGTTCTATAAATTTCCTAGAACTCGGTTCCCTAAATGCCTGTATCCCCAGTTCTTCAACAGTTTTATAAACATTACTAAACTATTTTTTTCAGTGCAACAAAACGATTTCGTTCAACTCTACTTCAAGTAAAAAGATAGAAATCTTATCCTTTTTAATCATTTTGAATGTTTATTATAGAAAAAGATAGAGATAATTTATCCAATTCTATCTCTTTTTCAATATAAATTCACGTCTATCTTTACCAATATTTACATTTCAATCTCATTCTATCCTTCATTTATCAACGTCAATCTTTTTCTAACCTTCTTGCCAATTTAATCGATGCCTATCTCAAATTTAAAATTATATTTCTATCTCTCATTATCTCTCCTTGCAACACAAGAAGATAAGTCCACTACTAAGATATTTTATATTCTTTTTCCATAAGGGTGACTATATTTTATGGCCAAAGAAGTAATAGTCTCCCCCTATGTAAAATGGTCACAATACTTCTTTGAACTGCATTCTACATTTCGTTCTAAAAATAGATACTGAGGGATATAGAGAGATGAAATTTGCAGTTGGGGAGATAAATGAGGGATAGAAAAAGATAAAAGTGGTCAATCACAGAAAATAGAGAGAAAGATTGGAATTAGTAGTAGGAAGATAGACTAAGAGATAAAAAGAGATAAGAGTACTAAGTCGTTGAAGATAGAAAAAAGAGATAGAAAAAGATTCAAAATATTAAAGAGATAGACTAAGGGATTGAGAAAGATAAGAGTCCTCGGTCACGAAAAATACAGAAAGAGATAGAAAAAGATTCAAATTTATGTGAAAGAGTTAGACTAAGGGATAGAAAAATATAAGAGTTCTCGGTCACGAGAGATAGAGAAAGAGATTGAAAAATATTTTTAATTCGTAAAAGAAAAATAGGCCAAGGAATATTTAGATATTACCAGACACAGGGATAGAAAAATATAGATATTCCCGGTCACTCTGGATCAGTGCAGAAAAATCATAGAGTTTTGGCGAATAAAAACTTTTCTATCTCATTCTATCCTTCATTTATCAACGTCAATCTTTTTCTAACCTTCTTGCCAATTTAATCGATGCCTATCTCAAATTTAAAATTATTTTTCTATCTCTCATTATCTCTCCTTGCAACACAAGAAGATAAGTCCACTACTAAGATATTTTATATTCTTTTTCCATAAGGGTAATTATATTTTATGGCCACAGAAGTAATAGTCTCCTCCTATGTAAAATGGTCACAATACTTCTTTGAAATGCATTCTAAATTTCGTTCTAAGAATAGATACTGAGGGATATAGAGAGATGAAATTTGCAGTTGGGGAGATAAATGAGGGATAGAAAAAGATAAAAGTGGTCAATCACAGAAAATAGAGAGAAAGATTGGAATTAGTAGTAGGAAGATAGACTAAGAGATAAAAAGAGATAAGAGTACTAAGTCGTTGAAGATAGAAAAAAGAGATAGAAAAAGATTTAAAATATTAAAGAGATAGACTAAGGGATTGAGAAAGATAAGAGTCCTCGGTCACGAAAAATACAGAAAGAGATAGAAAAAGATTCAAATTTATGTGAAAGAGTTAGACTAAGGGATAGAAAAATATAAGAGTTCTCGGTCACGAGAGATAGAGAAAGAGATTGAGAAATATTTTTAATTCGTAGAAGAAAGATAGGCCAAGGAATAGAAAAGATATTACCAGACACAGGGATAGAAAAATATAGATATTCCCGGTCACTCTGGATCAGTGCAGAAAAATCATAGAGTTTTGGCGAATAAAAACTTTTCTATCTCATTCTATCCTTCATTTATCAACGTCAATCTTTTTCTAACCTTCTTGCCAATTTAATCGATGCCTATCTCAAATTTAAAATTATTTTTCTATCTCTCATTATCTCTCCTTGCAACACAAGAAGATAAGTCCACTACTAAGATATTTTATATTCTTTTTCCATAAGGGTAATTATATTTTATGGCCACAGAAGTAATAGTCTCCCCCTATGTAAAATGGTCACAATACTTCTTTGAACTGCATTCTACATTTCGTTCTAAGAATAGATACTGAGGGATATAGAGAGATGAAATTTGCAGTTGGGGAGATAAATGAGGGATAGAAAAAGATAAAAGTGGTCAATCACAGAAAATAGAGAGAAAGATTGGAATTAGTAGTAGGAAGATAGACTAAGAGATAAAAAGAGATAAGAGTACTAAGTCGTTGAAGATAGAAAAAAGAGATAGAAAAAGATTAAAAATATTAAAGAGATAGATTAAGGGATTGAGAAAGATAAGAGTCCTCGATCACGAAAGATACAGAAAGAGATAGAAAAAGATTCAAATTTATGTTGAAGAGATAGACTAAGGGATAGAAAAATATAAGAGTTCTCGGTCACGAGAGATAGAGAAAGAGATTGAAAAATATTTTTAATTCGTAAAAGAAAGATAGGCCAAGGAATAGAAAAAGATGTATTCGGCGGATAGACGAAGGGATAGGAAAAGATAGATATTACCAGACACAGGGATAGAAAAATATAGATATTCCCGGTCACTCTGGATCAGTGCAGAAAAATCATAGAGTTTTGGCGAATAAAAACTTTTCTATCTCATTCTATCCTTCATTTAACAACGTCAATCTTTTTCTAACCTTCTTGCCAATTTAATCGATGCCTATCTTAAATTTAAAATTATTTTTCTATCTCTCATTATCTCTCCTTGTAACAAAAGAAGATCAGTCCACTACTAAGATATTTTATATTCTTTTTCCATAAGGGTAATTATATTTTATGGCCACAGAAGTAATAGTCTCCTCCTATGTAAAATGGTCACAATACTTCTTTGAAATGCATTCTAAATTTCGTTGTAAGAATAGATGCTGAGGGATATAGAGAGATTGAAATTGACAGTTGGGGAGATACCATAAATGAAGGATAGAAAAAGATACAAGTCGTCAATCACAGAAAATAGAGAGAAAGATTGGAATTAGTAGTAGGAAGATAGACTAAGAGATAAAAAGAGATAAGAGTACTAAGTCGTTGAAGATAGAAAAAAGAGATAGAAAAAGATTCAAAATATTAAAGAGATAGATTAAGGGATTGAGAAAGATAAGAGTCCTCGGTCACGAAAAATACAGAAAGAGATAGAAAAAGATTCAAATTTATGTGAAAGAGTTAGACTAAGGGATAGAAAAATATAAGAGTTCTCGGTCACGAGAGATAGAGAAAGAGATTGAAAAATATTTTTAATTCGTAAAAGAAAGATAGGCCAAGGAATAGAAAAAGATGTATTCGGCGGATAGACGAAGGGATAGGAAAAGATAGATATTACCAGACACAGGGATAGAAAAATATAGATATTCCCGGTCACTCTGGATCAGTGCAGAAAAATCATAGAGTTTTGGCGAATAAAAACTTTTCTATCTCATTCTATCCTTCATTTATCAACGTCAATCTTTTTCTAACCTTCTTGCCAATTTAATCGATGCCTATCTCAAATTTAAAATTATTTTTCTATCTCTCATTATCTCTCCTTGCAACACAAGAAGATAAGTCCACTACTAAGATATTTTATATTCTTTTTCCATAAGGGTGACTATATTTTATGGCCAAAGAAGTAATAGTCTCCCCCTATGTAAAATGGTCACAATACTTCTTTGAACTGCATTCTACATTTCGTTCTAAGAATAGATACTGAGGGATATAGAGAGATGAAATTTGCAGTTGGGGAGATAAATGAGGGATAGAAAAAGATAAAAGTGGTCAATCACAGAAAATAGAGAGAAAGATTGGAATTAGTAGTAGGAAGATAGACTAAGAGATAAAAAAAGATAAGAGTACTAAGTCGTTGAAGATAGAAAAAAGAGATAGAAAAAGATTCAAAATATTAAAGAGATAGACTAAGGGATTGAGAAAGATAAGAGTCCTCGGTCACGAAAAATACAGAAAGAGATAGAAAAAGATTCAAATTTATGTGAAAGAGTTAGACTAAGGGATAGAAAAATATAAGAGTTCTCGGTCACGAGAGATAGAGAAAGAGATTGAAAAATATTTTTAATTCGTAAAAGAAAGATAGGCCAAGGAATAGAAAAAGATGTATTCGGCGGATAGACGAAGGGATAGGAAAAGATAGATATTACCAGACACAGGGATAGAAAAATATAGATATTCCCGGTCACTCTGGATCAGTGCAGAAAAATCATAGAGTTTTGGCGAATAAAAACTTTTCTATCTCATTCTATCCTTCATTTATCAACGTCAATCTTTTTCTAACCTTCTTGCCAATTTAATCGATGCCTATCTCAAATTTAAAATTATTTTTCTATCTCTCATTATCTCTCCTTGCAACACAAGAAGATAAGTCCACTACTAAGATATTTTATATTCTTTTTCCATAAGGGTGACTATATTTTATGGCCAAAGAAGTAATAGTCTCCCCCTATGTAAAATGGTCACAATACTTCTTTGAACTGCATTCTACATTTCGTTCTAAGAATAGATACTGAGGGATATAGAGAGATGAAATTTGCAGTTGGGGAGATAAATGAGGGATAGAAAAAGATAAAAGTGGTCAATCACAGAAAATAGAGAGAAAGATTGGAATTAGTAGTAGGAAGATAGACTAAGAGATAAAAAGAGATAAGAGTACTAAGTCGTTGAAGATAGAAAAAAGAGATAGAAAAAGATTCAAAATATTAAAGAGATAGACTAAGGGATTGAGAAAGATAAGAGTCCTCGGTCACGAAAAATACAGAAAGAGATAGAAAAAGATTCAAATTTATATGAAAGAGGTAGACTAAGAGAAAGAGAAAGAAATTGAAAAATATTTTTAAATCGTAGAAGAAAGATAGGCTAAGGGATAGAAAAAGATAGATGCTACTTTATTCGGCGGATAGACCGATGGATAGGAATATTTAGATATGACCAGACACAGGGATAGAAAAATATAGATTTTCCCGGCCACTCTCGAAAAGTGTGGAGATACAAAAATCATAGTTTTGGGGATGCAAAGTGAGAGATAGAAATATTCTATCTTTCCCAATTCCCCAGTTCCCACCTTTTTCCATCTTTTTACTCCCAGTAGGGAACCATCTGAAATTATGTTCTGGGTGCATCCTTCATAAATAATCAAGTTTGTAATTGCAATGATTTGAAGATATCTATGATATTCTTTGGATAAACGCTGAATGAAGTCATTGATGATTTATCGAACGAGTATCAATCAAGACAGAATCGATCAAAGACGATAAGCGAAGAAGCGTCTGGTCTTTGCGTAGCAAACTACCGGGTTCAGTGGACGATTGGCTTAAAGGACTCAGCAATTCGCGTGGACAAAACAGTAGGTAAAAGCGAATAGCTTCCCACAGTAGCGCTCGAGAGAAACGAGAGAGGGCCCGGAGAGGTTCGAATGCAATCGAGGAGGGCAAAGGATTCATTTTCATTACTCGCGCCGACTATTCTGCGAAGGGCTGAGCTTTGCTTTGCTGGCTACTCTGGCATCCACCTTCATCATTTGCGGTAAAAGTTATAACTCGATTATGCGTCTAACTAGCAATTTCAATACTATTAAGAGTCCGACGGGAGTGCACGCGGCCACCTCGGTAAAGCAGAGAATGTTTCGTCCCTGAGCAAAAACCCAGCCAGGGACTGCGATGCGCAACGGACAATAGATCGTCGGCCTATCTCTACGCATAATTCAAACGAACACCGCGGATTGGATCCACGGTAGCAGCTACAGTCTTTTTTTTGTGTCCTCTTCTTCCCCGTTTCTTAGTCTCTTCTTCTTACTTTGAATCGAATAAATCAGCGGAGGAATAAATCAAGCCGACCCAGGATCGCGATTGGCCGCATTTCGAAATGATGAGATGAAAATCACATCTTTGTCGAGGGTCGACAAATGGAGCCGCACTTATGTTGATATTAGCGGGTCCGTCTGTATCATTTCAAAAGATAAAATGAAATTACTGGAAAATTATTTCATGTAGTTTAGAGAATTAAACATTTTCTGTACGATGAGCAGTTTTTGGATTTAGAATCAAAATTATTCATAATTTATTCTAAACTCTAATGAAAAAGTATTATAATTTCAATAAAGAATCGGAAAAGCTTTTTTCTGACACTGTATGGGAAGTTTGCACTTTGCGCACCGAAAAATTTTCGTTAAATGTCAGATTCCCGATAACCTTAAAAAATGTGCGAGAAATGTGCCATTTTCGTACACTTTTGAGGGTTATCAAAAATCTGCTATTTTGCGTACTTTATTTGATGCGCAAAGTGCAAACTCCTCGTGCAGTATTACAATGAATAGTATATTATACACGTGCGGATTTGTGATTTCCCATTTCTGTGAGTTGCAGCACTCATCGGGAAACACCAATTTTCTGCAATAGTATCATAATACACCATGGTTAAATGAACAACATTTTTGTTGGTTCAACGATAGTATTTTGTTATATAGACAACAAAATGTTTGGTTGATCCAAGAAAATATTAGTTTGATCCAACACAATTATTTCATTGTTTCAAAAAAATTTTTGATTGGTAAAATATGGTTGTTGTTATTAAAAATTTGCTTGATTCAAACAAATATTTTAGTCACTTTTAATAAATTTTAATTATTTATTAATTTCAGCAAAATCGTTTTTTTGAAGTCAATAAAATACTGTTTGACTTCAAAAAAACGATTTTTTTCAAAGAACAAATTTTTTTCTAAGTGAAATATATTATACGATTTTACAAATTTTAAAAACGTTAAATTTAATAGCAAAAAGGAGGCAATAATATTTTTTTTTAATTGATTTTTAGCTGTTCATAAAATCCTTTCCATACATATAAATCGAGTTTTTACAATCGTAAAAGTGTTTTATCTTCTTGTCTGTTTTGATGTTAATCAATGCTAATTACTTTTTACTAATGGATAACATTGTATATGCTAACTAGTATTGATCCAGGAACACACAAGTTGAGAGAAACTTTTTCTCGACTAGAAAAGTGATAATTTAGATCATTCTTCGTGTAAAAAAGTCCAGCCTTTTAATTTTTGGATGAGATTGGTTGAACTAATAAAATTATATTGCCATCTTAAAAGGTCCATCAGTAGGAAAAAAACCAAGAACGATTCCGTTGTTGTCAATACTTAAAACCCCGCATCTGTTAGAAAGAGTGTTCCGTTGCCAAAATATTTTTTACCAACAGGCATAAAATTAATTGATCTAAAAGCAATAATAGTTAAAGATACATATTAAAGGAAATCATTGACATTTGCGTATTTTGGAAGAATTCTTTCCTGGATGCGAAAACAAACGAAGCCTGCTGGCATTTTTTTCTATTTAATCTTAGTTTTTTTACGGGAATTTTCTCTGTGTAAGGCTAACTGAAAAAATGCGCAGTAAAACTGATTATAGTGCTATACTTGAAAAAAGGTAGTTGAAAACACTGATTTTCATTATTATAACTATTTTTGAATAATAATTATGCATAACGAGGGCGTTACAAAACAGAATATAATTTGAAAAATAATGATATGTTAGTTGAACTTAAATAGGTAAAACTACTGCAATGATGTAGTTAAATTTTTGAGCGTAATTCAAAAAATTGATAGCCCCTACAGAAAATTTAAGATAAAACTCAGTTTAAAAATTGTCTCTCTAAAAATGAAGCATTTTTAATTTTTTTCTGTTGAATTAGAATTATTACTTTTCAAGATATTAAAGAAAATGTAATTTCTCACAATTAAAGTATATCAGTTCTTCTATTTAGTATATAAGGCCAATTCGAGCTTCAGTTGCAGCTTAAGTGTTTGCGTACTTTCTGCTATTGTTAGTCTTTCTTACTCTTTATTGGATGCAAATTTAAACTATAGTTTAGTTACGAGTGTCACCTGAAGGAGCTACACTCATAAAAATATTTGGTTAATCCATCCAAAATTTGGTTAAATCAACAAGAGAATTTTCCTATTATACACGGAAAGAAAATTAGCATTGGATCAAGAAAATATTGTTTCAAATACGGGAAATATAATATTTTCTTGAACCCAAAAAATTTTTCTTATTTGAAAAATGCACTTAAATGAGGAAATTTATTTTCTTCAATCAAGTACATTTTCTTGCATCAAGAAGAATTTTCTTGGTCCAAGAAAATATTGCATTGTCCGAATTTGAGACAATATATTCCTGATCCAATGCTAATCTTTTTTGTGTATGAGAGGGAAATTGTTTCAACTAAATAATGGCCGAGTTAACCATATTTTGTTTAATTCAACCAAATACTGGTCGAGTTGACCATATTTTGTTTAATTCAACCAAAGATCATAGCTCATTTAACAAACTGGTTGAAAACTTCAGGATATTTCAAGGTACTTCAGGGTTCTGCTAGGTGCTTCAATATATTTCAAGATACTTTGAAATATTCCAGTGTAAATATTCCACTCAAATCATTCAATTTTCATCTGATCGACCTGAAATTTTAACTGTATATTCCGTAATAGTTTCCCTATCGAAGCACCTAGGACTTTCACGATATTTCAAAAATTGTCAATTTTATATGTGATTTACCACGAAATTTTTACTTTAAAATCGAAAAGTAATTTCCAAATGACTGATATCTTGCTAAAAATCAACATTTCGAAAAAATCCTTCGTACTTCGATGTATTTAAACTCGTGGATTACCGTACTTTTTAGTTTTGTTTTAGGCAAAGAAATTCCTTCAGGGGGTCATCCCGTGTAACTGGTTCAAAAAATCGAATTTTTTTTTGCATAAATTGCATCCAAATACACAGAGAGAAAATTCCAGGAAAAATTACCGTGCTTGTCCGATAAAGAGGGTGCGAAGAACATTTCAACCGAAATTTGTAGTGCTTTCCTTTTTTCTTTAAAAGAAGTTCATGAATTTTTAAGAGAGAGCACGAGAAAATTCCCTAAACTGCGCGGCAAGCACCCTCTTTATCGGACAAGCACGTTAATTTTTCCTGGAATTTCCTCTCCGTGTAGAGACTAGAATATGTGGCAGATAGCAGATTGAGGGTGAGTCAAAATTTTATAGGTGGTAATCGTATTTAAACCTTTAAACGCGTTTTTCTCGAAACTGTATTTTTCAAACGTGACCACGATACCCCGAAATCTATCTAACGAAAGGAACTAATAATGTCTAACAATGGCAACTAATAATATGGTTAATTCTTTCATATTTATTCACTTATAATCGGATGGTCAAAATACACATCTTATATTGCTGTATCTATGCCAGCAATAAGGTAAGGTTAAATTAATCATAAAGATGGTTGTAAAGGCAGATCTCAATGCAGATATAAGGAAAAATAGTGCAATTTACTAATCATTTGCTTCCAGTGCACATCAAAAGCCGATATTCATCAAAAGAAGGTTATGCTGAGTGTTTGGTGGGATTTCAAAGGTATTGTTTATTTTGAGCTGCTCCTAAGGAACCAAATTATCAATTCGACTGTCTTCTGTCACCAGCTAATGAAATTGGAAAAAGAAATCAAGGAAAAGCGGCCAGAATTGGCAACTCGTAAAGGCGTCATCTTCCTTCAAGATAACGCCAGACCAAATACATTTTTGGTCACTCGCAAAAAATTATTGGAGTTAGGCTGAGAAGTGATGCCTCATCCACCGTATAGTCCTGCCCTTGCACTATCCGATTATCATTTATTCCGTTCACTTCAAAACCATTTGAATGAAAAAACATTCGATTCAAATGAGGCTGTCAAAAATGAGTTGGTTCAGTTTTTTGCCTCTAAGAACCAATCTTTCTACGAAAGCGGAATTATGAAGCTGGCTGAAAGATGGCAAAAGATCATCGAACAAAATGGTCAATACATAATTGATTAATGTTTGTTATTTGTATTAATAAACTTGCTTTGAAAATCATGAAAGAAAACGAAATAACTTTGTTGCCAACCCAATATTGGATCTATAACTTAATTCGTGCGGTATTTTTCAAAATTTGAACGTTCATTTAAGAAAAACATGTACAATAGTATTGTTTAAAGTATTGCTCATCTAAAGCTATGACTTTTTCCCATCTTTCTGTCAATTTGTGGATTCCATCCCAAAAGAACTGCGCCGGCTTGGCGGCCAAGAATGAATCAAGCCAATTTTTGATACGCTGTTCTGATGTGAACCGTATTCCAGTGAGGGCGTTCTGCATCGACCGGGACAAATGGTAGTCAGAAGGGGCAAGGTCTGGGCTATAAGGCGGGTGGGGTAAAACTTCCCATCTACTGTTTTCGAAATAGTTCTTAACCGGAATAGCAACATGGGGCCGAGCGTTGTCATGATGGAAAATTATTGCCTCGTGTCTGGTCGCATATTCCGGGCGTTTTTCGGCTATTGCTCTCTTCAAACGGATTAATTGTGTTCGGTAGCGTTCTCCATTGATTTTTTCACCCCATTATAGCATCTCACAATACAGCACACCCTTCTGATCCCACTAAATACAGAGCATTACCTTCGTACCATTCGGCTTTGCAGTTGATTTGGCTGGTTAGCCGGGTTTCACATATGATTTTTTGCGCTTGGAGTTGTCTTAATGGATCCATTTTTCATCGCCAGTACCAATCCGATGCAAAAATGACATCTTTTTGTGGCGTTCCAGCAGCATTTCGGACATGCAAAACCGCCTTTCAACGTCTCTCGGCTTGAGTTCATGTAGAACCCAATTTCCTTGCTTTTGAATGTATCCGGCTGCTTTTAAACGTTTTGAAATGGCTGCTTGAGTGACTCCCAAAGATTCTGCGAGCTCTTCTTGTGTTTGGCAACAATCTTCATCGAGTAACGCTTCCAGTTCTTCATCTTCAAACTTTTTTGGCTGCCCAGGACGTTCTTCGTCTTCCAAGTCAAAATCACCACTTTTAAATCGTGCAAACCACTTTTGGGACGTTGACTCAGCTAGAGCATGTTCACCATAAACTTCCACCAAAACACGATGACTTTCGGCAGCAGGTTCCTTCATATTACAGTAATGAAGAAGAACTGCCCGCGAAAACACTTTTTCAGGCACAAAGTTCGACATATTTGAGTGAAAAAAAATATTGTTGTTTACGCTTCAAATGAATGACGTATACTGAAAAAGACGCACAATAACAGTAGATTTTCAACGCATGTTCGGAATATTAGAACGATGGAATAATAATCAAGTTACGCCATCTCTTAGCAAACCGCACGAATTAAGTTATAGATCCAATATATTGAAAGCGCCCAATCCTGAAAAATAAAAAAGTAACTCATAATCCGTGCGACTAGCATATACACATGCAGATCCCTTCGCCACTCTAAGCTCTGAGTACGATGGGAATATATCCCGTTGGTCGGTTCTCTTAACGGGCATATCCACCTTGAAATAAAATCGCCGATAGTATCTCTGCTCAATGAACTCTCCCACGCCTATGAAGCTTGCGCTCGTCCACCCGCTGGTGGGTGTCGTCAGTGTATGTGTATGTTGTATGCGTTTCAGCGCAGGTATTTGGTTATAGATATACGTGCATCGTAGATCCAGAGGTTCGATGTGTGCGAGCGCCCATGCATCTGTGCGTACAATCACAGGGAAGAATTTTATGTGGATGCGCGTATTTGCGCGAGCGGCTGCATACGTTCCATGGGCGAGGAACCAGGTTCTAGGGTCCATCAGGGTTCGACCCCCGACCCCGGCACGTATTCGCCACACCCGCACACTGATGCTTATGCTTAGGCCGCCGAGATATGCTTAGGTGGGGTCTCCCAGAGAATATCCTAGGCAACTCTCGCCTCTCTTCTTGCCTTCTTCTTCATCTTTCCTTTTTCCTCATCTTCCTTGTATTCTTCTTCTTCTTCATCCGCACTATCATATAGGTATGTATGTACACGCGCGGAATTAATAGCCGACGGCCCTGGAAAAAGTCACGGTAATGTGATTACGACGCTGTCTTTCGCTTGTTCGTGCTTTCTCGACCCGCTTCGACTACGACTTCTACGTATGGCTGCATATACACCTGGAATGAACGTGTGTTCATCCTGGTACCTGACTCGTCGCGTTGCGTTCGTTTCCGCTCTGCGGAAATGCCACACCGTCAAGAATGATGCGGGAAGAAATAGCCATTTCTTCCAAATCGGTCCTGAGAGAAACGTAGCACCTGTGTCTTTACGTAATGTTTGATTTTACTACTATTTCGTTAAATACCTTGTCTTTTTACGACAGAAAATTAAATTTAATTTATCTTGTGTTAATCTCTTTTTTTAAGTATTTGCGATTTAAGGGCTTGTATACAATCATAAAGTCGAAAGAATTAATTTGTTCAAGAATTTTTTATATGAAAGTACAACATTTCAAAAATATTTTCTCAAAGTTTCAATGCTTTTGAGTGAATATTAGTTTTACATTATAAATTACTTTCATTAACACCCAACACTTTAATCACGTTTATCTCAAAACTGCATGTTTTAGGTACGTGCGTACTAGGGTGTTTAATATTGAGGTGATATTTATATAAGAGGTCTCCACTAATAACAAACACCTATCATTGTTGACAAGTTTCATCCTTCAAACCTCTTCTGTCAAAATTTGAGCAAAATCCATTCATTAGTTTACAAGTTATAGTGTCTGAAAGCAACCAACCTCCGAATTTTTCGCAAAAATGGGAAAAAGTGAACTTCGTGTGTTGATTGAACACTACATTTTGCGTGAAAAAACCTTATCAGAAACCAAGGCCAAGCTCGATAAATATTATTCGGACGCTGCTCCGTTGTATGGAATGATTCAGAAGTGGTTTACCGAATTTCGTTGTGGTTGCATGAGCACAGAAACCATTCCAAGGGAAGGTCCTCCAAATGAGATCACTACACTAAGAAAAAAATGCTATTGAATCAATAGCATTTCTTTGAATCAAAGAAAGTTTTTTTTTATATACGGTCAAAGAAAAAATTTCTTTGAATTAAAGAAAGTTTTGTTAATTCAAAAAAATTTTTTCTTTGAGCGTATATCAAAGAAATGTTTATCTGATTCAAAGAAACTGTTTCCTCGGTGTACTGCACTGATCTTAATAAAAATATACAAATATATTTAATATGAATATAGCCAGGGATCGAACGGATAATATTTGTATATTTTTGTTGATAACCTATTTTCCAAGTAAAAAGACCCACGTTTTGGGGTGAAAATGATTACTGTTTTTTCAAAACCGCACTGAAACTCGAAGATGTTCTCTTGTATCCACAAGCATCTTATATATACAGTTGTAATATCTAGACATTGAACTGTAATACCTGAACATTCAGCTTTACTTTCTAAAATACTCAAATAGGTTAATATGCATATCTTAGATATTACAGTTTAATATTTAAATATATAAAAACCGAGTATATAAGATACTTGTAAAATAGTTTAATATCCACTTTTCTCCGTGTGTGAACTATCTCAATGTGAATCAATGAGATATCACTGATGAAATATCTCTAAATGGTTTACACATTTATTTTAACGAAAATTTCACTGACAGTCAGTGGTATTTCATCAGAAAATAGTGATATTGTCAATAAAATTGGTCAGTAACATATTTTTTACTAAATGAGTTTTACTGATAAACTTTAGTAGTAATTTTACTGTTTTCTAATGAAATACTACTGATTGCCAGTGGAATTTTCACTAAAGTGAATGTGTAACCCATTTCTAGCTATTTATCAGTAAAATCTCACTGATTTAAATTTAGAGAAAAGGAGATCATAGATCGCATATCGAAAGTCTGCACGTCTCGTGGAGAGTTTAACGCGAGCCATAGCGCGGTCGAGTATTTGCAAGAACTTGGGCCGCCTAGCTTATAAGGAGAGCACACGTCCGGAAGTGTAGGCGTGTAGAAGTAGAATGTTCTGTGTCTGCCAGATGTCTAAATGTTGACAAGCCTCGGCGAGCAGCTAATAACCGTTTAATAAGATTACGTCTCCAAGCAGACGGACTTGACGTGGCCAGAACACGTTCTCGGCCCGTTTGTGTTCTTACGGCCTGGTTTTATAGGCTCGCCATACATAGAGAGAGAAGTATAGATGCACAACTATGTTGAATGCGTCTTTTTCACACGCATCTCATTTTCCCAGCAAGTTCTTTATGATAGGTCAGGGGACGCGCCGATGTCATCGCTTAATGCGCCAATAAATAATAATTATAATATAGTGTATATGATGAAAAATAAATCGAAAATCTTTTTAAATATGTAAAGTAAATGTGCTTATTACGGACCGGTCACCATTTACGGAACAACACATGAAGATAAAAGACCTAAAGCATTTTATATTAGTTTATACCATAATTTATTATTATATATACACATACACTTATATATATGTATTTGTACCTGAACCGTAGTATTAGATTTTACTATTTACAGCCAGAAAAATGTTTCTTTAATTCAAAACAAATCTTCTCTGGGTCTATATTTTAAATACTCAAAGAGGAAAGTATAAACGATTATTAATTGAATATTCACTTCTGGGCATAACCCAATAAACTACAAAAAATTCAAAGAAAATTCCTTGAAACATGTGATTAATATTCAGGAAGAAAAATGGACATTTAAAATAATTATCTAGATATTCAACTATGGGACAAGCATTTTATAAATGTTTGTATTATCTCTATGTCGGGAAATAATTCTAAAATTTTCGCGGCAAACAGAGAAAAATCGATATTCACACAGAGAAAAATGGATATTCAACTATATAGCAAATGTCTTATTTATTCAGTTGTAATATTTGAACATTTAGCTTTACGAACTAAAATATTGAAATAAGTTAATATGAATATCTTAGATATTACATCTGCATTTTTAGATATTAAAACCGAATATGTGAGATGCTTGTGACATAGTTGAATATCTAGATATTGATCCTGAAAATCCATTTTTCTTCGTTTAGGATTGATATCTATACATTCAACTATGGGACAGCCATAACATATATTCTGTTGTAATATATATTTATATATATATATTCATCTTTAATATCCAAGATATTATTATCATCCTATTTTAATATTGTTGATATTACAGAAAAAAATATCTAGATCTTGAAACTGAATATATAAGATGATTGTACATATCTAAATATTCAGTTTACTCCGTTTAGAGACTATTAAGGGAATGATATTAAGGTACAGTAGAAATAAATGTATATTCAGGATTCATATCTAGATATTCAACTTAGGGACAAGAATCTTATATATTCAGTTGTAGTATCTGAACATTCAGATTAACTATCTAAAATATTGAAATAACTTAATATGAATATCTTAGATATTAAAATCGAATATCTAAGATGCTTGTGACATAGTTGAATATCTAGATATTGATCCTGAATATCCATGTTTCTCCGTTCAGGATTGAGATCTAGATATTCAACTATGGGACAGCCATAACATATATTATGTTGTAATATATATATATATATTCATCTTTAATATCCAAGATATTATTATCATCCTATTTTAATATTGTAGATATCACAGCAAAAAATATCTAGATCTTGATACTGAATATATAAGATGATTGTACATATCTAAATATCCATTTTACTCCGTTTAGGGACTATTAAGGGAATGGTATTAAGGTACAGTAGAAATAAATGGATATTCAGGATTCATATCTAGATATTCAACTTAGGGACAAGCATCTTATATATTCAGTTGTAGTATCTGAACATTCAGCTTTACTATCTAAAATATTGAAATAAGTTAATATGAATATCTTAGATATTAAAATCGAATATCTAAGATGCTTATCGCATAGTTGAATATCTAGATATTTATCCTGAATATAAATTTTTCTCCGTTCAGGATTGAGATCTAGATATTCAACTATGGGACAGCCATAACATATATTATGTTGTAATATATAGATATTCATCTTCAATAACCAAGATATTGTTATCACCCTATTTTAATATTGTAGATATCACAGCAAAAAATATCTAGATCTTGATACTGAATATATAAGATGATTGTACATATCTAAATATCCATTTTACTCCGTTTAGGGACTATTAGGGGAATAGTATTAAGTTACACGAGAAATAAACAGATATTCAGGATTCATTTCTAGATACTCAACTTAGGTACAAGCATCTTATATATTCAGTTGTAGTATTATCTGAACATTCAGCTTTACTATCTAAAATATTGAAATAATTTAATATGAATATCTTAGATATTAAAATCGAATATGTAAGATGCTTGTCACATAGTTGAATATCTAGATATTGATCCTAAATATCCATTTTTCTTCGTTTAGGATTGATATCTATATATTCGACTGTGGGACAGCCATAACATATATTCTGTTTTAATATATAGATATTCATCCGTAATATCTAAGATATTAAAATATCCAGAATTTGATATAGAGCTGAATATCTAGATATAAAAACTGGCTTTCCCATAATCGAATATACATTTTCCTCCCTGTACATCTAAACTGTGAGATTCAATATCAAAATACTTATCATTAATATATATTTTTACTCGTTTGTAATCCATTAGATTAACAGTGAAGTAAGAAGGGAAAAATAATCGGATAAATATGAAATTAAAAAGATGAAATGAACGATACAGATGGATAGATTGCAGGTCAGAGAAAAAGATAAAGGACATGAGATAAGCATGTGAATGAATATACATTCTTATTTGAACCCGTGAGCGGTTTCACGAGCAATATGGTGAAATTTATCGGAGTGCGGTTGCGATGATATTTTACGCGCTGTGGGGCCCACCCATGGCGGTGCCTGGCCATCACCCCATATATTAACTCGTAGGGGGACGCCATAACCTTGCTATTATTCTGGTATTTATACCAGCGCGGCCGTATGGGTCAACCACCTAAATCTTCTTAATACGTGGCGGTTAGCGCACTTTACTAAGCCGCGAATGCTCCTCGATTTCGAACGACGAAACTCCCCGGGACGTCTACTTGGACATCGATTCTCGACAAAAGCGATTTTGATCGCGAACGAATTGCAGACGAATTAGTGCTTTCTTGATATATGATTTAGTCGCCTTTAGTCTCTCTGCTATTCGATTTAAACTTGAGTCTTTTATTCTTCTAACGCTTATGGAATTATTTCAATAGGATTTCGTGTTTTTATTTTGAAGTACGAGACACAGAGAAACCCGAGTTTAGAATTTTTACTAATTGAGTTTCAATTTTGAGGAAAATGTGTTAAAGTGGGAATTTTTACAGTGAAATAGTAAAGTAAAAACTGCTTGATAAAATTTCTTGTCTGCTAGGAATAATTACTAATGCTCTTTGATTTTACCTAAACTCATCATATTTTGTAGGATTATCATTATAAAATAAGAACGTTTTTGCTCTCGGCACGCACGATTTCTCAAAAAGTTTTTAACCAATTAATTTCAAATTTTCTACGTTTATTTTAAACATAAATATCTATAGGGTGACGAAGCGGGTTTTAAATTTTTTTATTCTATCATAGTTAAATGAACAAAAAAAGAGCAAAAAAGTCGATTTTTAAACATTTTTGTTTAAACTGCCGCCATTTTGTTATTTTGCAAAACAACAAAAATCTGCTTCGAGACTTTAGAGCTATGGTCATACTAATAAAGAAATTTTTTTATTTATGTTTCAGATGATGCTGACTGAGGAAATCGTGCGCGCTATGGGCATGCCTTTCTCTAAGACACTGCACGGAGAAAAATGGATATTGACCCATAAGATCTAGATATTGAGGCACAATGTCAGTAACATTCAACTAAGTGACAAAGATTTAGATATTCTACTTCAATGCCTGCAAATATTGAAAAAAAATATTAACCACCAGTATCTCAGATATTGAGCTTGATTATCTCAGATATTAAAAATGAATATTCAAGATACTAAACTTCTGAATATCCTCGTTAGTAAACTTGAATGTCTGAGGCACTAAAGTTGAATATCTCAGATATTTAACATCAATATCCGGTATACTGAAAAGGTAAGTTATAGATGTTACAGCTCAATGTCTAAGGTACTCAAAAAATTATTTTAAAGGTTATAAAATAACTACATATTCAGTTTTTAGGAAAAAGTCAAATTATATTTTATTATGTTCATTTCTGTAAAAGTAATATAGATGTTTGAACAACATTTTCATTATCTGGCATGTCTAAAATTAATTTAATGTTCTTGTTAGAAACTTAACCTTAACACTAAGGTTAGATTTCATTCTCGGCTACAAACTACATATAGAGAAAATATATAACTTATATGTTTCACTTACTGCATCTCAAGTTAAAGACCCGATCACTTTCATTCCATTAGAAACACTTATTAGAATTTAAGGAAACTTTAATAAACTTTCAAAATTTATCTTTCCGGAACGCTGCAAGCATGTCAATTTTAGATTCACTTAGATTTCGATGAGAGCGAAAAAGTGATCACATGACCTTTATATATATATATGCGCGCGCACTTCATGCTTCAATATCTAAACTAATGAATCTGAATATCAAATGTTACTTCTCGGAAAAATCTTATATATTGAAAAAAAAAATTTTAATATTGCGTGTCAATATCTAGATATTATGGATGAATATCTCCTATTTGAATATCTACTTTTCAATATCCATTTTTCTCCGTGTGCTCATTGTTAAACATTATCTAAACTAAACAATAATTTTATGTAAAAATTTTGGTTTGTAAACTTTGAGACTGCATAAATAAACACTGAAAATTTTATTTAATTATATAAAGTAGTTGTTGAGAAAAAATTCTTGAAAATCACCTTTTTTTTGCTGAGATGGTAAAATGACGCCTTAAATGGCTGAGGCAATGACAAATTTGTGTAAAAGGGGTTAGAGTAATTGTTAAAAGTATAAATTTTTTCTGTAAATATATTTTTCAGAGCTGTTATATAAAACATTAATTAAACTCCGTTATTTCGGGAAAAGTTTCAGAAATTTCAATCAATATTTTGCAATTTTAAGATACGTTTACTCAAAAGTATCGTAAATTTTTATAATCTTATATAACTTTCAAGTTTGTAACGTAAAATTTCGTAAATTCCGTGAAATTTCTAACAGAACAACAAAGAATATTATCACTTAAAATCTACTATCTTTCCGATATGTTACCCGCAAATAAAATTTTATAGTATCCGCTATTAACTTTAGATATAAAACTTGAATACATGTACCTAAAAGGTTAAATTTGGTCTTTGAGCGCATGCGCAAGGTTCAGCTCTCACGTCTGTCTATTAAGTAAAGATTATCTCAGGTCATCTTCAACATAGTTTTAAAAAGAAACGTGCTTCTCTTTATTTTGTGGATACGAGATCTGAAATATTTATCCTTCTCTCTCCTTTAAAACAGTCAATTAAATAGTTTTTATTGCACAATTTCTTATTCTACGAAATAAATACATGTGAAGATTGGGATTCATTTTCTGTATTATTTATATATTCGAAAATATATTTGGTTAGCTCTCAATCAAATTGTGGTTGGATCAATAAAAAAATTTATATATAGTACGTTTTTCCAAATTTTTTTAATTCAAAACAAAAATCGTTTGCAATCAACTTTGGTCTAAAAAAACATGTTGTGGCTGGTATAATCAAATGCCCTATAATAAATTAATTAGTTAATTCGTTTAAAAAATGTAATCATTATTTGGTTAAATTAAGGAAAATTTCCCACTGCAAGAAAAGAATTACAAACAAATAATTAGATTTTTCGTATTCAAATCTTTACGGTGTTTAGAATTTTTGTTAAACTACGTTTCAATTTAGGGAAAAATATGTGATACTGAGAATTTTCGGCAGTGACGTACTGAACTTTAGATAAACTATGTATTAATTTACTAATTTTTTTTAGAGGAATTATCAAAAATCACTAAGACTAGATATTCAACTATGGGACAAGCATTTTATAGATGTTTGTATTATCTCTATGTCGGGAAATCACTCTAAATTTTTCGCGGCAAACAGAGAAAAATCTATATTTACACGGAGAAAAATGGATATTCAACTATGTAACAAGTATCCCATATATTCAGTTATAATAGTTGAACATTCAGCTTTACGAACTAAAATATTGAAATAAGTTGATATGAATATCTTAGATATTACATCTGAATGTATTAAGATATTAAAACCGAATATGTGAGATGCTTGTCACATAGTTGAAAATCTATATATTAATACTGAATATCCATTTTTTTCCGTTCAGGAATAATTTCTAGATATTCGACTATGGGACAGCCATAACATATATTCTGTTGTAATATATAGATATTCATCTTTAATATCCAAGATATTGCTATCATCCTATTTTAATATTGTAGATATTACAGCACAAAATATCTGGATCTTGCAACTGAATATATAAGATGATTGTCCGTAGCTGAATATCCATTTTATTCCGTTTAGGAACTATTAAGGGAATGCTATTAAGGTGCACGAGAAATAAATGGATATTCAGGATTCATATCTATATATTCAACTTAGGGACAAGCTTTGAAACAAACATTAAAAAACTTTTAAAATTTTTAATTTTACTTTTTTTATAATTGTAGACATTTTATCTTAAGCTTGAGGTTCTTGGACACGAAATTTGAATCGCTTTGCTACTTCAGAAAAACTTTTCATTAAAATATTATATAAAAAAATATACACGGAGAAACCCAAGTTTACAATTTTTAGTAAACTACGTTTCAATTTAGGGAAAAACATATAATAGTGAGAAATTTCCGTGATGAAATACTGAACTTTAGATGAACTATATGATAATTAACTATAGATTTCATCAAACTTTACCATAATCTATAATATAATAAAGTTTCATATAATGTTTCGAATATTTAGTATTTTGACTGCGAAAAATTTTCACTTTGCTAGGAATAATTTTTATTGCCCCTAGATTTTCGCTAGATTCCTTCTATTTTATAAAATCATCATTATAAAATAAAAAACATATTGCTATAAAATGTTTTTCCGTACACTTAAAAATCTGTTGAAGAATTATATATTCAGGATTCATATCTAGATATTCAACTTAGGGACAAGCATCTTATATATTCAGTTGCAACATCTAGAAAATCATCTGTAATATGCAAGATACACGGAGAAAAATGGATATTCAACTATGTGATAAGCATCTTATATATTTAGTTGTAGTATCTGAACATTCACCTTTACTATCTAAAATATTGAAATAAGTTAATATGAATATCTTAGATAATAAAATCGAATATCTAAGATGCTTGTCGCATAGTTGAATATCTAGATATTGATCCTGAATATCCATTTTTCTCCGTTCAGGATTAATTTCTAGATATTCGACTGTGGGACAGCCATAACATATATTCTGTTGATATATATATATTCATCTTTAATATCCAGGATATTATTATCATCCTATTTTAATATTGTTGATATTACGGCAAAAAATATCTAGATCTTGAAACTGAATATATAAGATAATTTTACATATCTAAATATCCAGTTTACTACGTTTAGAGACTATTAAGGGAATGGTATTAAGGTACAGTAGAAATAAATGGATATTCAGGATTCATATCTAGATGTTCAACTTAGGGACAAGCATCTTATATATTCAGTTGCAACATCTAGAAAATCATCTGTAATATGCAAGATACACGGAGAAAAATGGATATTCAACTATGTGATAAGCATCTTATATATTCAGTTGTAGTATCTGAACATTCAGCTTTACTATCTAAAATATTGAAATAAGTTAATATGAATATCTTAGATATTAAAATCGAATATCTAAGATGCTTGTCGCATAGTTGAATATCTAGATATTGATCCTGAATATCAATTTTTCTCCGGTCAGGATTAATTTCTAGATATTCGACTATGGGACAGCCATAACATATATTCTGTTGTAATATATATATATATATTCATCTTTAATATCCAGGATATTATTATCATCCTATTTTAATATTGTTGATATTACGGCAAAAAATATCTAGATCTTGAAACTGAATATATAAGATGATTGTACATATCTAAATATCCAGTTTACTACATTTAGAGACTATTAAGGGAATGGTATTAAGGTACAGTAGAAATAAATGTATATTCAGGATTCATATCTAGATATTCAACTTAGGGACAAGCATCTTATATATTCAGTTGTAGTATCTGAACATTCAGCTTTACTATCTATTGAACAAGTTATCACAATTTCCACATGACCTGAGGCCTTGTAACTTTAAAACCACACCTGGTAACTTGGTACCGCATTGCATCAATTGATTATTTTATCATCCAACTCACAGTTGGAAATCGTTACCAAGATTTCAATAACAATCTCCATACATTATGTTCTTTTTATTGAGACTTCAAATTGCCAGTCGAGTTTACGTTTATTGACACTTCTAAGTTAGAGCTGTCCGAAAATGTTATCTTGACGATTAAAATTCATTTCTCATGCTCTGCTCCTATACAAATCAAGCGCAATTCATCTCTCTCGGAGCACAATCCAGAGGAAGATAAAAATCAGTCACTAATAGTGAGACTTGTGCTTGCATCGAGTCGTCGCGTCGCTCGAGTTCGTGAGATCTTTGCCACGAAATGTACATAGCTCAAATTCTCAGATTGTCATCCATATTTCCTCATGCCAGTTGAACCAGTGTTACGATAGAAATGACTGACATACTGACGGGAACATCGCGGCCCCCTGCTGTCGAATGTCATCGAGCAGATCATTCGATTGACCGATGTGGATGAATCTTTCTGCTCCAGAGTAGCTGAGTGCAAGAAAGATAGGATCAAAAGCGAGAGAGGTAGTGAAAGAAAGAAGAATCGAGATTTAAATAGAAGGAACAGGAGGGAAATTGCTTGACATGGGGAGGAACGTCGACCAATCTTGTTCGATAGTTGAGATTGTTTCACAACCGCAAAGAAACACGGGTCGTACTTTCTCGTTCACGGGGATAACGCGTAGTATCGAGATTCCAAATCGGTATAGTTAAGTACCAACATTGACAATCTCTAGAAAGGTAGTATCGTTTGTCTCTAACGTCTTCAACCTGATATTATGTACGATTTTCCCCACGAATTTGTACATTTGCATCATTCGAGCAACAGTACTCTAACTCTAATCCACATCATTGCTCACTGTAAATTCGTGACTGTTATTGATTAGCTTGCAATTTACTTAGGTTCTTGTTCAATCATATTTCGATTCATTGTGTAATTATAAAATTTGTATAGCGGTACTCATTCTACGTCCTTATTATATGGGTAAGGCTTTCTCAAGTCGGTCCCGATTTTGCAAAGGTTTGTATTTTTCATTTTAAAGTGACATGCTTGATAACATGTCTAGTATTATATTGACCCAAATTCATAGAATTTTTGTTAATTTCTTGTTATTTTGGCATAGGGTCAGTTTCATCTTTTTTTATTTGATTAAAAATATCACTATTAGATGTGAAAATGCGCAAAAAGAAATGTTTTTTCATTTATCCGGTTTTTTATTCACAGTGAACTCTAGATATTTTTTCAATTCATGATGCTGCATACTGGACTACTTCATTTTGATTTGCAAGCTATGAGATAAGTTTTTGAATTCCGTGATAATTCTTAATTTAATTATTTCCTATATTCTAATGTTCTACAGAAATTTTGAATTAATCTTTGAATTTATGGCACTGAGGAGGGCCCCCATATGTGGCCGAAACGTTTGCCTTTCTTTCTTTTTGCGCATTTTCACATCTAATAGTGATATTTTTAATCAAATAAAAAAAGATGAAACTGACCTTATGCCAAAATAACAAGAAATTAACAAAAATTTGTATTTTTCGTTGATTTGGCTTAAACCGAGTTTCATGTGTAGAAAGTACATCCTGTTAATTTCGTTCTAAAATTCCAGATTGTACATTGTTTATAACCAATCAATGTTTTTTGTAGTGTTTTGGGAATTGATTTTTTTCTCAGCAAGTAAGTATCCGAATTGAATGATTTTTTAATTGCAGGCCACTAAGACATGATACTACAAAACAGTTTTTTCTCGTTACAAGAATCTCAATTGCAATGTTTATTGAAAACATTTTCTATAAAAAAATAAAAACTATTTCTGCCGTCCATATTGTTTTTTGAATGAAAGAGTGGGCAAGAAACTTTATTATATTCCTTAATAAATATATATATACTTGATTATATTATATTGTTATATTATATTATAATATTAATATCATACGTATCTTTAGTTATTAAATATTTTTAATTACTTTTGAAAAGAGTAACAATCACAACTTTTTTGTGCAAGAAGAATAAAAAGTCATATATCTCTAAACATTAATATATGTAAACACTACAAAAAACTTTGATTGTTTATAAAAAATATACAATATGAAACTTTACAACGAAATTAAACTTTTTACACGTGAAACTCGATTTAAGCAAAATATCAACGAAAATCAAAAGCAAAATCGGGGCCCATTTGAGAAAGCCTTACCCATATACGATGATTTTACTACATTTGGAAAACAAAATTTTTATTAAACAAAATCGGTTCTTTGAATTCAGAGAGTATTTTATTGATTTGAGCAAAATTTTTACTTGAGTAAAAAAATATTTTTCTGAGTGTAAAACCAAAAGCAAAAGCAAAATTAATTTATACTATATTATTATAATTAATTTCATTTTACCTACTTATGATGGAATTATTTTAATTCCCTAATCCGTATATGGCTCTGGTATCCTTCTAGAAATATTTTGAAATCTACAAAACTTTTAGGTTACAAAAGTAAGGGGAAATTATATAAAATCTAAGATACTTTTAAGCAAAGGTATCTCACTTTAAGAAAAATTTACTGAAATTTCTGAAATTTTTACTAGAATTACAAAACTGTAAGAGAATTTTTACATTCTTAAAATTTTTGATGAAATTTTCCGAAACGCGTAACTGAATCTTTATGCAGTTAAAATTTTTTGGAAAATCAATTTTTTTGTAAAATAAAAAGCAAATGTTTGAATTTTCAGTTAAAAATGACTAATATTCCAATGATTGAATCAGAAAATTCTGAAATTTAAATTGGAAATATTTTATGTTCCGGGTAACTAAAGCTTTATAAAGTTACATGTGACTGAAAATTCTGTTACAATTTTGTAAATTTAAGATAAATTCAGGAGAATTCAGTAAAGTTTTGTAATTTGAGTAATAAATTTGAAAATTGCAGTTAATCTTCAGGAAATTTAAATACATTTTCTTAGAAGTACAATTTACAGTAACTCCAATTGTCCAGAACGTAAAATTATTTCTGTTGCAGGTTTTAGAATTTTCTGATAGAGTTTCGGAATATTTAGTAGTTTCTAACTAAAAATTGTATGATTTTCTTTTAAATTTATGAAAAAGTAATTGAATTTCCCATGATTCATCTTAGTTTCCGAATAGATATGAATCGATTTGGGTTGAGGTTGATCTAACCCGTATTTTCAATCCAAATAAATGTGAATGAATCCGAGATCGGCTTGATCGGATTGAAAACTTGGCTCGGATTCATTCATAATGAAATCTCGAATCTAATTGGATTGATTTTCAACTGATTTGCCTCAAAAGAGATTTTAAAAAAATTTCGGATTGCTTCAAAATAATTCGGAAACAGATTTTGGAATGCCTCAGAACAGCTCTAATTTTCTTAGATTGAATTCTAATCCAAAACTATCGAAAAATGGAAATTATGTCAAATTATAATTCGGATAAGTGAAAATTCTGACAAAAAGTTATGCAAAATGTAAAATTAGAAATCAAGATAAACAATTCTATAGTAAATAGCAATTAGGTAGAGAAAAAATATAATTTAATGAGAATTAGGTTATAAAAAATAGAAAATTGAAAAAATGAAAATTATGCTTGTTAAATTGTCACTATAAGCATTTTCTGCTGTAGTAGTAGAATCTGCTATGCTCGATAACTAATAAGAATCACTTTATTTGTATGGTATGTTTCTGAATAGCTGAAGGTTGTAATAGTTTATGATCACGTGAGCAGGGCCGGCTTAAGAAGACTTGGCGCCCTAGGCGAAATAAATATTTGCGCCCCTCTGATCTGCCAAAATAAATTAATCTATCTCTAAGCAACCAGAAGTAATATTTTCGCGATCAAATAAATAAAAATCAAGGTCTTTTATTTGAATTAACGCAAGTATTTACATATCGCATCTTCTGAAACTGAATATTGAAGCCATTGACGCCAAATGTTTTCCCCATTCACAAGTTGCCTTTTGTAGTGAATTACAGAAAATTTACGCTGCTCTTTATTTTTAGGAAAATCGAAATCAGTTATTTGGATTGGACCATGTTCTACTAAAATCTGGCGCAAATAGTGATCACAGTTTTTCCAAGTTGCAGGATCGCTATAATTGATAACCTCACTTGGAATCGTTTTAGATACTTCGTTGTCTGATGTTCGCATTTTTTCATTTTCTTTTCTTGGTTTTTTTTCATTCGTCATTTCATCCTCATTTTCCGAAGAAAGTTGTGCCTGGTTATCTTCTTTTTAAGAGGCGTCAGATTTTTCTTTTTGTTTGTCCGAAGAAACATTTTTTTCTTGAAAAATATATTTCTGTAACGAACCCTCTTGTTTTGAAAGTGATTTTTCCTTTTCAGCTTTGCGTTTGCGATACTCGGCACCCGATAATTTTTTTCTACCGGACATATTTAATTTTCCCTAAGAAATAATTAGAAAGAAAAATAGAAAAGCAAAATACAAAGAAGTTTCATGACACAGAATATAACCTCTTCGAACTTACGAAACGTAACTTACGTTTCAGGATAATTGTCTAGATACGTAGAAATCTCTTGATAATCAACAAGAGGTAGCAAAGAATAAGACTGTTACAATATTATACAAGTTGTAATCTTGTAATTTACATTATTTTCTATCAATGAAAATACAAATTTATGAAAATGACAGGAAAAATGTTCCAACGTAAGATATGCCAATATTGCCAATGACCATTACATAATAAAATGTGTATGCATAGATAACGTGAATAGTATTTCATTAATTGGTCACTAGGCTTCGCTATAATTTTTTGCGGTAAATTTGAAATAAGAGATGAATATTTCGAACTTTTTTCATTGATTTGTCGTTATAAAAATAAAAATTTTAGCCCGATTTTGCCGCCCCATAAATTTTGCCGCCCTAGGCACTTGCCTAGTTCGCCTATATGGTAGAGCCGGCCCTGACGTAAGAGAAAATGCTAATGATGTAAATAGCCTCACTGATACCACTATCTGAGAATAGGTGTCATTACTATTCATTAGCACTACATCGCATTGGTAATAATCTAATAAAAATGAGTTTAATGCTGAAATTAATGATATACGATAATATTTTTTCCAAAAGAAAAGATAGCAATTGAATAAAAACCAAAAATTCTGATAAAATTATATGAGCATGTACTCCTCAAAAGGTCTACCTTAAAAGTATGCAAACACTAAGAAATAATTTTGCCTTCATGAAAGTGGAAAAAATGAAATGGTTTCCGTCCAAATTTGTAATTTTGATATAAAACTCTTAGACATTTTCTGCAACTCAGAGAGTCTATAAGTTACAAAAGTAGTCGAAATTCAAATGTAATTCTTAATATTTTTAGTAAAACTTATCTCAAACTTAAGAGAAACCCTTGGAGAATCGAATGATAAATAATGCACTATTTTTGGAACTTTTACCATTTTCATGGCAAACTTTACTATTTGCATTGCAAGTTCTATCATTTATATTACACTATTTACCCTTCAATTAATTTTTTTAATAAGTTAATAATAAAATTCTTAATCTCAATGGTAGAACTTGCCAAGTGTATTTAAAAAAAATCTGAAACAAAAAATTAAGTTGGAATTCAAGACTTCATGAAATTTGAAAGAATTTGAATTATCGATTTACCAAAACGACCCAATATGGTCCAAAATAATCATGCGAGCTTTCAATCAATTAAGAATCATAAGAATACCTCTCCTCCTTTTACGTTAAGTAACAAATTTATTGGTCCTGTAGTATATTTTTATGAATTCATAGTATACATGCTTTTGGAAAGAAATGCTTTTGATTCAATAGCATTTTTTTTTCAGTGTAGAAAAGTGTCTTTATCATTTTGAACCTTCCTATCGAATTCAACAATTTTTTTTTATTTCTGTATCCGTCACATTGTAGATAATGTTTGAAATATTACCAAGAAATAGTTAAGCGAAATCGTTGAAGTCATGTTCGAGTGATGATGCCCACCGTTTTGAAAATCATAGTTTCTAGAAAATCGCGTTTAAATTTTAGCAATCAACTCTCCAGATGAAAGTGACCATCCGCAAAAGATCAGTTGCCACTTTTTCAATATTTGGATTTTCAAAATGAAACCTCTTTTAAAATATCAAAAAATGACCTCTTAAGAATTTTCTTGCGTTTTCAAAAAATGTTTATGTATAATTTTATGTAAATTTTCTCATTTATTATTCCTCACACAATACGAAAGTTGTACTCAAAAATAGGAATCGAAACGTTTGATTGAAACTACTGTTTTTTAAATTTATGGACCCTGAAGCCAATCATACAACATTGCAAATATTGTTATTGAGGGTCGATATAATTCCTGTTTTTTAAATATTTGCCAATACCTATGAAAATCTGAAAATGGATTTTTTGAAAATTACAAGAGTGCCGAGACCTGTTTAAATGAGGATCGTATCCACTAAAACTTATCCGAGTGCATCGATCTGAACAGAAGCATCTCCGAAGAGAAGGAGCAATTCCAAATCACGAGCTAGATCTCGATGGATCGTGGTCTTCTCACCCTGCTATCTAGACCACAATCTCGATCGAATTGGCTACGAAGTTTCGCACGCTTCTCCAAGAGGAAGAAGAAAAGAAGAGAAGATAAGCAGCGGGAAGGAGAGACTAAGCAAATTATATAAAGAGTAAGAAAGTAAGAGAGGGAGAGCAGGAGGACAGGAGAGAGAAAAGGCGGGAGGGGTCGAATGTACGACGGACACCTTCTTGCTCTTGTTTGCCACCGCTTGCGTATAATTTCTTAGCAAAGGCGTTAATGAGGGGCTTGGCTCGAAACGGTAGATCACCATGGGCCTCGGTTAGAGAACCGCCCGAAGCTGCGTTTCGTAGCCAAGTTAAGGTCAGGTCTCGCTCTGTCCCACTCCCTCGAGAAGGTGGTGTGTTCACGAACTTCCTCGAGGTAGTGCTACCGTGTACCTGAATTCCGATCTACGCTCAGATATCGGACTCTTGCGCTCACCAAGGAAGTATCTAGATGCCAGAGTATCCAGGATACTGCAACTTCTTCTTTTTCTTCCTCTTCCTTCTTTTTTTCACAACTTTTGCCCTCTTCTTATAGTCCTCCAACTATTTGCTCAGTTCACCATCTCGTCTTCCACGATTCTCCGATATATTTCCCAATTTTTTGTATATATTAGTTGCCACAAAACAAGGCTTCAGAACTTCGTTGTCTTCACTGCCTAGAGTGTCTGATCAAATTATTATGAGCACTTACAATATTTACAGTAATTCATTTTCATGCGTGCACTGTTAGGAATTTCTACCGGAATTTCCTGCAACATGAACTGCAGTACGCATATTTGTCGGTAATTTCGGTAAAAATAGTGCAAAAAATAGTGTAACAGCACTCGCCTTTGGCTCGTACTGCAAACCTCACACTCATCGGGAATAACCAACTTCCCGCACTAGTATCGTAATACATTCTGTCAAAAAAGTACCGATAACTGAACATTTAAAAAGCCCGCTTAAAGAGATTACCAAAAACCTTTTTGACGCTAAGTTGGCACCACTGTCCTCTATACTGACGCGGAGTTCGAGCGCGATCCGTCATTTAGTTTGTTTACAGTGCTCGATGTTGTCAGTTTATCTCAAGTGTGTTTCGCGATTTTTCCAATGGATAAAAATATCGAACAAAGAATTTTTCTAAAATTTTGCATTGCAAATGGAATCGACTTCATCAAAAACACGTGCATATGAGTGATACAGTACATTCTAAATCGGTTGAGATGTGGTGGGAGATTTTCCTTGCTCTGGTCGGCCATCACAAGGCTACATTGTGAACGAATTTCTGGCCAAAAACTCAACGAATATCATCGAACGACCACCGTATCCACCTGATATGGCTCCAGTCGACTTTTTTCTCTTTCCAAAACTTAAATTACCACTTCGGAGCACCCGTTCACAGTCGATAGATGACATAAAAGAGAATTCGCGGTGAGAACTGAAGTCGATTTCGGAAAATGCGTTTAAAAAATGTTTTGATGATTGGATTATTCGTTGGCATAAGTGTATTATTTCGGCAAGGGCCTAGTTTAAAGGTGATAATATAAATTTGGATGAATAATGAGTAGTTTGTGTTTTATTGACCAATTCCCGGTAATTTTTTGACAGAATGTACACTATTTAGAATCCCCTCGTAAGGTGTGTTGTATGAAGCAACCCTTTGGCTATGAAGAGAAACCATAGGGAAAAACTAAAACTTGGAACCCGATACAATATTGTGGATCTACACAGCGATCCTGCTACCCAGGCTAACCTATGCGGCGATAATCTGGTGCATCAGGTTCGAATCGTCAAGAGCGAAATCTTGACTCGAAAGAATCAGAGGACTGATCCTAAGAGGCATCACGGGTGCCATGAAGTCGACACCGACGCTGGCGCTTGGGGCTCTAGCAGGGGTAGAACCCCTCCATCTTACCACCAAGGCCGTGGCTGCAAATGCAGCTAAGAGAATGAACATGGAACTTGGCGGAAGGATGCCAACAAAATTACGGATCCCAACTGACATTGTAAGTAGGCTAACACTGAGCATGATCAGGGATAAAACACCTCTTCATTATCTCTTCGAACAGAAGTACCTAATGAGCCTGTCCACGAGAGAGGAATGGGTCACTGATGAGGCATGCCTCCCTAGTGACGGGTACAACTAGTTTACAGACGGCTCCAGGAACAAGGAGAAGGCAGAAGCCAGCGTATGCCGTAGAAGAAGTGGAGTGGGCTTCACAATCCCAATGGGGTCCTGCGCCACAGTCCTAAAAACTGAGATTATAGCTATACTCTAATGTGCCTATAAGGCAAAGGAGTTTGGCATCAGAAGAAATATTCGCATTTTCTCAGACGGCAGGGCTGCTATATTGATCCTGAATGGAACGACTATATCGCTATTAGTACGGGAGTGCTACGAGGCACTGAACTGCCTAGGACCAAATACCGAGTAACCTTACTTTGGATCCCTGGTTACAGTTGCATTAAAGGTAATGAGATCTCGGAGAGGCTAGCAAAACTAACAGTAAAAGAACAATACTGGTTCTGAACCAGTCGTAGGTATTTCCACCAAGGTGGTTAATGAAGAAATCAGTAGTTAGCTTATCGGGGAACAACAGGAGTGGAATAAGACCGCTGGCTGCAGGCAAGCCAAGGCACTCATGGGCACAAATTTGAACCTCAAACGAAAAGCGGAAATACGCAAGGTCCTTAAAAACGAGGTTAAGGTCCTAACAAAACTGTTCACAGGGAACGGAATAATAATAATAATAATTCAGATTTATGAACGCCAACAGCAGTGAAATTTTCGAAAACCTTTTTTTCAACGCCATATGTATGAAATATTAATGTATTAGAATCTAAATGTATTCATCTAAAAAAAAATTCCTAAAGAATACCTATTTTCCTGCCCATCACAGTAGAATACCTCCTTAAACTTAAGAATTACTTTTGTAAATTGACAATTCTGTAAATTTCGGAACATTTCTGACAGTATATATTTAATATGAGAAACATTAGCTCATCTACATTTCACGCAAGCCAACACTGTCAACTGTCATTAGAATGGAGTATCGTAGTGGTAATAATAATTTAATCACTCACTGAATAAGAGTCGTTGCCGAAAAGTTGTGAAATTTAGATTCCAACAGCTTTATACATTTCTATTATTCAATATAAATTTTATAACGATACTAGAATAAAGTACTTGCATTGACATAGTTATTGCTACAGTTTAAAAATTTTAGCTTCTTTTGTTCAATAATAGGAAATTAAATTTAGCCAAAATTTCCACTTGGTAGCCTATCCATAACTACAAATTCACAAATTTATAATTTCTTTACTGCTTGCCTATCTGTACAAGCACTAAGTGGTGAATTGTTTGAAAATTATAAAATTTTTGTAAATCACGCTATAATCACTATAGAACGCACTATAATCTGTAGTAAATTTTTTATTTATTTTTTTAAATTTTAGTTCTTTGATTGCAAAAATGATTGTCTACTAGAAATAATTATTTTTACGCCTCTATTTCTCCTAAATTTCTCATTCTTTTTGGAATCAACATTATAAAATAAGACTTATTGTCCTATAAAAAGTGTTCCTGTTTATATATGTATGATCATCAGTTCTAAAACGTAATAATATGTATATAACGGAAAAATATACTTAAGAGTAAATAAAAAAGAAAGAAAGAAAGACGTGGATCGCATTAGCGAGTTTGCTCTGCGTTGAGCGGAGTTTATTAATGCAATGTCGCGTCAGTTGACCTTTCACTGTTTATTTTATTTTTAATTTATTCCTCCCACCAATACTGACAACCAACAGGCATCCAACGTAATAGAATGCCTGGTCGCGCGTATCTTGAAGAACTCTACCCCTTCTCTTTTCTTATCTTTTTTATACTGTTTCTTTTTCGCTTTCTTTGCTTGGTTCACTTCCCTTTTTTCACCTTTTTCTTAGTTTCTTTCCTTCCTCTCTTCCTTTCATGAGCAAAAGGGTCTGAACTCCTACGACGATTGCCGCGATTTATTAATAACCTGGTTTTCATTCACTTTTGGTCGTCATGAAAAAATACTTGACCCTCGACCTCTTTTAGTTTACAGAGAGTACGTAGGTGGTGGAACCAGTTTTATCACCACGACTTTTGGGATCTTTGTTTCCCTTCCTCTCTGTTTCCTTCTTCTCGTATTTCTCTTCCTCGCTATATTGTGACAAGGAATCGATTCTCTTCCGGGCATCCAAAAGAAAGTCGGAAATTTTACATTCGTCATTCGAATGACAAAAGTAAAATTTCAATTTATAACACACAGCGTAAATAATAGTAATTGTAAAGATATTGAGTTTTTGAACACAAAAAACTTAGAAGTTTTCAGAATATTCATAAACCTCATAAAATTTTTTAGTCTGTATTACAAGAGCGTATACACGATAATAGAGGGCCCTGTAGGCAAAAGGCGCCTGGGTCTAGGAATTTTCAGCGGTGAAGATAGCCCCTCCTTAGTTCGTCATCTAATAGACCTCGTAGTGACGTTTATTCTTTGGGGAGAGTAGTGGAAATTCAATACCATTGCTGTGTATTAGAAATGTTTCGAGGTGGTATTTTTGTGTTCGCATTCAAGAAGCCGTGAAATGTTCTACAGAGAGGCTGCTGACTGTATTGGTCGGTCAAGGGCATTCGCTTAGATGTGGGTTACGAGGTTCAAAACCACGCAAAATGTGGATGATCGTCTGGAGCGCGGGAAAACTGGAGAAACAACATGATGCCAGGATAACGTTGAAATAAAGTTGTTCGAAACAAATTCTCAACTGACTCTGAGACAAGCTCAAAAAGAGCTTTTGAAAAAGTTAACGTGAATTCAGTGACAATAAAACGCCGCTTGCAAGAGTTGGGACTCTGATGGCGAGGCATGCCTTTCTAGTGACGGGGCAATTAGTTTACAGACGTCTCCAAGAACAAGGAGAAGGCAGGAGCCAGCGTATGCCGTAGAAGAAGTGGAAAGTGTATCACAATCCCCATGGGATCCTACGTCACAGTCCTACAAACTGAGGTTATAGCTATACCTCAATGTGCCTATAAGGCACAGGAGTTTGGCATCAGATGAAATATTCGCATTTTCTCAGACGGAAGGGCTGCTATATTGGTCCCGAATGGAACAAGGACTACGTCGCTATTAGTATGGGAGTGCTACGAGGCACTGAACAGCCTAGCGACAAAAAACCGAGTAACCTTACTTTCCTTCCAACTCGTTACAACGAGTCCGACGATCTTTCAACTTTTCTATGCCTTTCAAATAATACGATTTTCCAAACCCTCCAAAATACCCTTCTGTTTCCCATTTCATTTCATGCTTTTTTGCCTGTGCAATGTTCGATTGGTGAGATGGTGTATTGTCATCATGAAAAAGGATTCTACTCATCTCCAAATTTTGCCGTTTCTTCCTGATTTCGTCAACTAATCGATTCAATAATGCAGCATAGTAGGCTCCAGTAATCGCCCTTCCTTTCTGAAGGTAGTGGATGAAGATTACTCCATGTGCATTCCAAAAAACACCAGCCAAAACTTTTCCAGCCGATTATTGTATTTTCGGACGCTTTAGTGCACTTTCACCAAGTTTAACCCACTGTTTTGACCCTTCAGGTGATTCCGGAGTATAGTAGTGGATCCATGTTTTGTCCATTGTCACAAATTGACGCAAAAACTCTTTCGGATTGCGGTTAAAATATGTCAAATTTTGATGCAAAGTGTTCACACGAATGCGTTTTTGATCGATTGTAAGCAATCGCGGCACCCATCTTACATAGAGCTTTCTTATGCACAAATGTGTATCCAAAATATTGCCCATACGCTCAGTTGAGATGGAGACGATCTTAACTTTCTCACGCACTTTCACTTTCAGGTCATTTAAAACAATATCACGGATTTTATTGATCATTTCTGGTGTAGTGATCTCATTTGGAAGACCTGGACTTGGTGTGGTTTCTTTGTTCGTACGACCGCAACGAAATTCGGTAAACCACTTCTGAACCATAAGCTGTAGGGTAGCACGGACACCAACAGAAGGGGCGAGGACCTAGTGAACTATCTAATCACTACTGACTTGGATATTCTAAATACAGGAACGACACCGACTTTTCGGAACTCTAGGTGCGAGAGGAGGTAATCGACATAACCCTCTGCACCGGGAGCATTCGGGATCAAGTCAAGAAATGGAGGGTTTCAGATGAACCCTTCCTATCTGGCCACATGCAGATAGTGTACGAACTGGAATCGTACGCGTATTCTGGGCCCACATGGGCCAGAAACCTGAGGTAACCAAACTGGGAGTGCCATTCCATAGACCTACAAGCTGCACTCCATGGGACAACCATGGAAATCAGAAACTTAGATGCCCTTGAAAGAGCAGCTGACCAATTTTCGTCGGCCGTCACTACTGCGTATGAACACAACTGCTTACCTTCGAAAATCAAGAAGGCGCGGGAGACCCACTGGTGGAATAGGAAGCTTGAGAACGTTCATAAAGAAACCAGAGAAAGGTTCAGACGGGCCAAGAAAGGCATTACGGAAGAACTATGGAATTTATCCAATGCAACTAGGGATGCATACAGAAAAGAAATTAGGGAGGCCAAGGGTAAGAGCTGGACCTCCTTCTGTTCAGACATAAAGAGGGGCGAAGAGGTGGCCAGGCTGAACAGACTACAGGCCCGTAACCCGGGAGCTATGTTAAGCACCCTGCGACTACCGGACGGGACGTACTCAGAGTTGGACGAGGAGACCCTGACCCATCTGACGGTGGCGTACTTCCCGGGCTCTAAAGGTCCAACGGAGGTGGGGGGGGGGGGAGATTCTTAGAAGCGCCGACTGCTGCCCGGGACCCAATTGAGAATACGTGGACGGCTGGCTCATGAGATCGCCTCTCCAGCCGAAGTTAGATGGGCCTTGAAGTCTTTTAACGCCTTCAAGTCCCAAGGCCCGAATGGAATTTACCCGGTCCTCCTACAGAGGGCTGGGGACGCCATTATGGTGCCACTAGTGAGACTTGTTAGGGCCAGTCTGACTCTGGGTTACGTCCCAAAAGCTTGGAGGGGAACAAGGGTTATTTTTATACCTAAAGCAGGCAAGAACGGTTGGACATCCCCGAAGGATTTCCGACCAATCACGACAACCTCGCCTACCACAGACACTAGATAGGGCTTGCAGAAAGCCACTTTGTCGATTATGTGAGGAAGACAACGAAACTTCCACCCACATACTTTGTGATTGTCCAGCAATTAGGGACAAACGCCAGATTCTCACGGGCTGCTTATCCATAGACGTAGCCGTGATTCAGACCAAAAGCGTGGCCCAGGTCCTTGTCCTTTGGCACGGGCTATGGGGTCGCGCATGAGGTTTTAGTTGGTGATGCAACGCGAATACCCAAGCATCGGGGGCTCTTCCGGGTCCCAGCCATAGACATAAATAACATAATAAAATCCATTTCTGATTATAAAATCAGCGATTTATTACTGAAAATCAGCTAATAATGACTAATTTCATAGCTAAAAGACTCTTTTTTTCATCTTTGCAAAAAATTTGGAAGATGGTTGCTTTCAGATATTGTAACTTGTAAACCAATGAATGACCAATGAATCACGTCAATATCAAACACCCTAGTAGCTATACCCTAATGTGCCTATAAAGCACAGAATTTTGGCATCAGAAGAATTATTCGCATTTGCTGAGACAGCAGGGCTGCTGTATTGGCCCTTGATGGAACAGCAACTACTTCCCTGTTAGTATGGGAGTGCTACGAGGCTTCCTGTGTAGAAATTTTGGAAGAGATTGTGAAGAATATTTCGTTAAGAAGAATATACTGTTAAAAATATTTTTGAAATTTTATTCCATATCTGCCAAACATGTTATAAGGATGCTACATCTTTCAAAATTTCATTTCATTCAATAGATTCATTGCTCCAATAAAAGAGGGCCAAATAGTTCAAAATTTTGACAAATTACAATGACAGCAAAAGGTATTTGAAAAGTGACAAAATCATCGCGAATTTCTAAAAGTAGAAGGTCCTCAAAAGTCCTTAAATGATTTTAGAGTCTAGCAACGCTGGACGGGATCTGGCAGGGCCCCTGTCAGTTTTTTCTACAGATTAAAAACTTTGATCAGGATTCTATAAAAAAAAGGGTTATGTGAAGAAGGCACAACGCATGCGCAGTTTTGTATTTGTCAGGACTACAAAATTATTTGGATAACGTAACCAAAGCTTTCAACAAAATAATTTATTTTGAAAAAATAAACATTTTTGTTACACTAACCATTTTTTCGTAATTACAACTAAACTTTATTCAAGGGGACATACTCAGTCAGCAATTTTGAAAAATGCATTTTTTCAATAATTTCACACAACGAAGTAGAACATTTTGAAAATGTTGTCTCAAAATTTCAAGCCGATTGGAGCAAAATCGATGATTCAGTGTGAGTTGAAAAAAAATTTTACCAAGATTTTATTCTTATTAAAAACTCTAAACGCGTTTATCTCAAAACTACATTTTCCAAGTCAGTGGACACGATTTCTTAAAAACTAATGCACTGATCTGTTTGAAATTTTGCAGACTTATTTTATACATATTTAGCTTAAGCGTGAACGAACGATTTTTTTTAATGATTAGAACTCATAAAAAAATAAAATGGTCGATTTTTTGTAAAAAAAAATCGTGATTTTCACTTCAAAGTTCTTTAAAAATTCAAAATTTAATTTTTCACAAAATCCTTGTTCTAGTACTAGACAGTCATCTACTAACGATTATTTTTTGGATTTTATGATTTCAAATAAGCTTTTATGAAAAAATTTCTACATGTGTTTTGAATGTTACCTAATGTTATGAAAAAGTTTTTAAATCAATAAATCCATTCATTTTTTCATAATGAATTCGAGAAAAATCCTATTTTTTAAGCCGACAAAATATGATCAACGAAATTATTTTTTTGTGGTGACTTGATTTTTTTCAGTGAAGATGGTGGGGGTTTATAATATGTAAAGAGATATATGTGATATATGGTGAAACAGTCAGCGCACAGCTATGTGACCGAAGCACCTCTGTGCATCTATGCGCATCGCAGGTCGCAATCAACATACCGGTCTGCGAAAAACCAGCCGCTAAGCTAATAGGATTTATTTTGCAATTCGCATAAGATCCACCGCACGTTCCACGTGCGTCAATGCCGCGCGAAGCTTTCTCGCTCTTTTATATCGAACAAAGAAATTATTCGCGCGAGTCGGATATCTTCTCCTCTCAGCTTCCAGGCATAATGGTACAAGATCAAGAAGATCTTTCTTATGAATCTCTTCTTCACATCCTCGCACCAGGACATGTACCGAGTAATCACGTCTTTCAAACAATATTTTTCCAATGGACTCTAGCCTTAACAAACACTTTCTGTAATTACATTCTCATCACATATGAGAAGGTATTAGATTTGTGTAAAAATTTAAATCCACTTTTTATAACAGCTGGTCACTTTTCACGACTTCCTGAATCCACAAAAGGTTTTTTTAAATCCTGTCTGTCTGTTTTTTTAATTTTTTTTAAATTCAGGGCTTTCGCTCTCAATCATTAAAAATCAAAAACCAAATTCCATTCTCCAGTCAAAATTTTCGCGAGTACAAAAAAAAGTTAGGAAATAAAATTATTTGATCAAAAAATTTCTGAAAAATCAACAATGATAAAGCATAAAAAACAAATTTCGAAATTATTTTAGAAAACTATGTAGAGTAGTGATAAAAAGTTTTAGGAATATTGTAAAAAAAAACTTTTTACCAAGTGGATATTTTTATAAATGATACGGAGGACGATTTGTTTATGATTGTTTATGATTATGATTTTTATGACTCTATGGCCCATTATGCAGGAATAAAATGAGGAAGTTTATATATATATACAATTTTTTTAGGATTTCGTGTTTTAAAACATTACATTACATTGAAATATATTCAGATATAGAATATTAATCTCTACGTATAATTTTTTGATGTTTTAATTGAATACAAATTATTTGTATAGAGATCAATAAATAATTTATCAAATTCTTTACTCGTTATTTCTCAATTTTAGTTTTAGAATTTGTGGTTTGTATTTTCATTTTTCATTTTTGAAATGTAGCTCTCAGAATTTGCAGACTTTATTGAAAACTACTTTGATGTAAGTACTTTATTTTATTATAAAAAATGTATTAAAGAATGTAAATGCGTGAAATTTCTGGATCATGAATATGCAGAAAAATTAGAAAGAAGTAGACGGACCTGATGGAATAAAATCAATAACAGAACATAAATTTGAATCTGACATTTACTGATAAAATAGCTGGAAATAGTTTCCTTTCTCAGTTCAGTGAATATTTCACTGCCAATCAGTAGTATTTTACTGAGAATCAGTGAAATTGACTGAAGTGGATCAGTAAACGTAGCTTTACTGATTGAATTTTACTGGTAAAATTCAGTTATAATTTCACTAATTTCCATTGTCTTTCATTAAATTTCAGGAAGACTAAACTTATAAAGTTCATTCAATATCTCGAATTCTTTTCAAATTTACACTATTCTTAGTAATCGTATGATTGATAATTGTTATTTTAGTAGGTCTTCTTATGAAAAAAAATTTCTAAAATAATATTCTTTTAGATTCCATAGTTATTTGTCTATCTAAGTCATTAATAAGGATTTCCGTGAATAGTTGAAAATTATAGGATTTTTCATCCAAAATAAAAATTCTTAGGAAAATTAAATTTTGCGATTTAGTTAATGGAAGCAACTTTCACCTTCATATTTATAGAACCTACTTATCTGTAATTTCATTTTAATTCTAGTTAACTTTTAATATAATTATTCTAAGAATTGATAAAACTCCAAAATTACCTATTCTGTAAGGCTTCTTAACTTTTAAAAGTTCAAAGTTCGCTGATTTATAGTCAGTAAACAACAGAATTATTTATAATTCTTAAACGTTTGAAAAATTATGCAATATGAGCCTCTCAATTCGATGTAACAATCGAAATAAAACAACATAAAAATGTATTACCTTGATGCTTAAATAATTCTAAAACGATGTCTGACTTAGACAGGCTTACTCTACTGTGTAAAAGTAAAGTTGACGTATCAGATTATTTTATAACATATATACTTCAAGTTTTTTAAATATGACTGCGAAGAATGTATACGAAACAAAGTGATGAAATATTTATAGATTTTGCTTTTCCAGAGCAGTACTTTTATTTTAGTTTATTTTCTTATAAAATACAAGAGACTTGTTTTATCTTTTATACACTTTGAAAACAAAATGAAAGAAACAGTTCAGGAATAAATGTTAAATTTCAATCATCGTAAGAAAACTATAAACAGAAAGTCATAAATGTGGTTGTTTCTTTTTCCTAAAATTTCTACTGATCCATTCAGTAATAAATTCAAGTAATGAATGATATTTTAAACATTAAAGTACTATATAATAATTGAATTTATGAAATTTTAGTTTGAAATAGTAAAAACTGCTAAAATTATTGATCAAAAGTATGTATCAATGCTGCTAGAAAACGATTTACACTGTTTAAATCAGTTGATTTTACCATGTCCGATTAACAAAGCGCAAACGATTTCAATTCCCAAATCAGCGAAATAGCCTTGAGAAAAAACAACTTTCTTAACTTTCTGAATTTGAAGTAGTAGAAAACTACCGATTATAAAGTGTGGAATAATTTTCCGATTGTTCAACTAAGCATTCATACCAATAAAATTAGTAATTTTCTGTTAAGTATTAGTAAAATTTTACCAATTCAGTATGTAGTGGTTTAGTTTCTACCAATTCACTTGTTGACCCTTTCATTACCATACAAATGAGAAGAAATTAATCTGATCCTTGCCGATATGAGTAGAATTCTACTATGAATTAGTAGGAAACTACAATTCATTCGAAAAAATAGTTATACTGAAACCATTGATAAGCGACTTAATTCCAAACTTCATGGCTTTCTTCTGATTTTTGTTACATTTTAAATCAAGTTGAAATTCTGTTTTGAATTAAGAATTTCTGTATAGGAAAAATAGCAATACGTGAAGAGAAATAGATATTCAACTATGGGACAATCATAATATATATTCAGGTCTGATATCTAGATATTCGATTGAAATATCTAAATATTTCATTGTGATATCTAAGATATTAATATCATTCTTTTTTCATTTCTCAAATGGTAAGGCTAAATAATTAATTAATAAAGATTGATTTCTATATTTATGTCTATATACTTAACTATGTAATTGGCATCATGAATGCAATATCTAGATATTAAACTGTGATAAGCGCCTTATATATTTGATTGTAATATCTAGATATTCAACAGTCATATCCAAGATATTAATATCATTCTATTTCGATATATTAAATATCACAGTTGAATATTTAGATACGAGGGCGAGATATCTGATTAATTAACGAATAAAAATATCTATATTAAAATCTAGATACTTAATTATGTGATAAGCATCTTATATTTTTGGTTGCGATACCTAGATATTCAACTGCGATATTCAAGATATTAATATATTTCTTTTCGAACATCTAAGATGTTACAGTTCATGTGATAAGCATCCTATATTTTTGACTGTAATATCTAGATATCCAACTGTGATATTCAAGATATCAATATCATACTATTTTATCATATTAGATATTACAGTTGAATATCTAGATACGAAGGCCAGATATCTGATTAATTAATAAATATAAATATGTATATTAAATTCTAGATACTTATTTATATAATAAGCATCTTATATTTTTGGTTGTGATACCTAGATATTCAACTGTAATATTCAATATATTAATATCATTCTATACCAGCATCTTAGATATAACAGTTGAATATCTAGATACGAGGGCTAGGTATCTAATTAATTAATAAATATAAATATGTATATTAACATCTGAATACTTGTTTATGTGATAAGCATCCTATATTTTTGACTGCAATATCTAGATATCCAACTGTGATATTCAAGATATCAATATCATACTATTTTATCATATTAGATATTACAGTTGAATATCTAGATACGAAGGCCAGATATCTGATTAATTAATAAATATAAATATGTATATTAAATTCTAGATACTTATTTATATAATAAGCATCTTATATTTTTGGTTGTGATACCTAGATATTCAACTGTAATATTCAATATATTAATATCATTCTATACCAGCACCTTAGATATAACAGTTGAATATCTAGATACGAGGGCTAGGTATCTAATTAATTAATAAATATAAATATGTATATAAGCATCTAAATACTTGTTTATGTGATAAGCATCCTATATTTTTGACTGTAATATCTAGATATTCAACAGTCATATCCAAGATATTAATATCATTCTATTTCGATATATTAAATATCACAGTTGAATATTTAGATACGAGAGCCAGATATCTGATTAATTAATAAATATAAATATGTATATTAATTTCTAGATACTTATTTATATAATAAGCATCTTATATTTTTGGTTGTGATACCTAGATATTCAACTGTAATATTCAATATATTAATATCATTCTATACCAGCACCTTAGATATAACAGTTGAATATCTAGATACGAGGGCTAGGTATCTAATTAATTAATAAATATAAATATGTATATTAACATCTGAATACTTGTTTATGTGATAAGCATCCTATATTTTTGACTGCAATATCTAGATATCCAACTGTGATATTCAAGATATCAATATCATACTATTTTATCATATTAGATATTACAGTTGAATATCTAGATACGAAGGCCAGATATCTGATTAATTAATAAATATAAATATGTATATTAAATTCTAGATACTTATTTATATAATAAGCATCTTATATTTTTGGTTGTGATACCTAGATATTCAACTGTAATATTCAATATATTAATATCATTCTATACCAGCACCTTAGATATAACAGTTGAATATCTAGATACGAGGGCTAGGTATCTAATTAATTAATAAATATAAATATGTATATTAACATCTGAATACTTGTTTATGTGATAAGCATCCTATATTTTTGACTGTAATATTTAGGTATCCAACTTTGATATTCAAGATATCAATATCATACTATTTTATCATATTAGATATTACAGTTGAATATTTAGATACGAGAGCCAGATATCTGATTAATTAATAAATATAAATATGTATATTAATTTCTAGATACTTATTTATATAATAAGCATCTTATATTTTTGGTTGTGATACCTAGATATTCAACTGTAATATTCAATATATTAATATCATTCTATACCAGCACCTTAGATATAACAGTTGAATATCTAGATACGAGGGCTAGGTATCTAATTAATTAATAAATATAAATATGTATATTAACATCTGAATACTTGTTTATGTGATAAGCATCCTATATTTTTTACTGTAATATCTAGATATCCAACTGTGATATTCAAGATATCAATATCATACTATTTTATCATATTAGATATTACAGTTGAATATCTAGATACGAAGGTCAGATATCTGATTAATTAATAAATATAAATATGTATATTAAAATCTAGATACTTGTTTATGTGATAAGCACCTTATATTTTTGGTTGTCATACCTAGATATTCAACTCCGATATTCAAGATATTAATATTATTCTATTTCAATATAACCGAATATATTTATAAGATGCTTGTCACATACATCCAGAAAAAAATTACTCGATCCATTTTGTTAAAATAATCAAAATCTTTGGTGAAGTCACACAAAATGAGGTTATATCGACTAAAATTTGCTTGATTGAAGCAAGGTATATAAAAAAACCACCTTTGCTTGCATATAACAAATTATTTGGTTCAATCATCCAAAAATGTAGTCATTTATCTGATAAGTGAATTTATTGATTAATCCAACTATAATTTCGTTTCGACTATCCAAATATTTTTCTGGTTGTATTTGCGTATTCAGATAATAATCTTCCAAATCCATGTTTTCCATCTAGATTTTTTCGTAGACCTTCCACCCACTTTCCTCATATTGCAATGGTAGTTAAGGAAAGATCATAAATCGATCCTTGCTCAACGCCATTTCGAGGATATCCTAAAGAAAGAAACGCTCAAAGTTAGCGACGCGTGACTACCGGCAAATGAAGCGAGTTACGCGCGTCAAAAGCGCAACGCTGCGTGAAAACGCGCACGTGTGTCTCTGTAAGTCGATTGTGCGCTCGCACTTCGCCATTCACACCTAAAATAGGTCGAACGGTACAGTGTGCATGTAAAAGTACCAAAGTCGTAACATAACGCAAATTTATTACATGTGTCCGAAACTTCTCATCACTGTCGCTAGAGATTGAAGTTTATTAGTGAACACATATTAAAGATATTGCATACATGAACAGATGCGGGTCATGTAAATTAGGGCTGCCAGGTGTGTATTGAGAAACATAAGTGGTTGTTACTCTTAAAATTAATTATCTCTATACTTTATATTGTATAAAAACCAAACTATTTTTATTTTATTTAAAAGTTGGCAGACCTCTACACAATATAAGAAGTTGACAAAGGAAAGTAAATAAATCCATTCTTGGATTAATTGCATTTTTGACTCTTTCTGTAATAACTGTATCAATAAACAATATTTGTTTAGTATTTGGTGTATATAACTGCATAAGGCCCCGAATTAAAAAACATCATACATTTTGGAAAATTTCAATTGCGGTTCCTTGCAAATTTATCCACATCTTTTATAATTTATAAACAATTTTTTATATTTATATTATAATTAGTAATTTTTTCAAATTTTAGTTTTTGGAAACTAAAATACGTAAAATATATAAAATATGTAATTTACGAAATGCGTCAGTTTTGAGTTAAAATTGCATGAGTCGAGTTTTATTTGTTAATAACTTAAAGGCAAAATTAAATTTTAAATATTGTCTTATTCGTTATTAACTTGTAGGTCACTATATATGCGTATTTTAAATTAATTGATAACCTTCGAACTTCAAAATATACTTTTATTTACTTGATGATTGTTTATAAAAAATATTTTTTATAAGTTTATCTTATTTTTATTGTGAGTCTTACTTTTATAAAAAGTCCACCTCAGTAAAATCCATACGGGAATTTTGTCCTGGCCTAGATCAGGCCCAGATATGGAATCCCTAGTTCAAAATGAAATATCAAACCTGACCTGGGTACATCCTGGCAAATGGATTATTGCAACACTATCTGCTGAAATTTTCATCTCCCTCTCCAGGCCCTAAATTGGTTCTCTTTCCATTTTGAACTAGGGCCAGATCACAAAAATTTTTGACTTAAAGTTCGATTCGAAAGTAAAATATTGTATCTACAGTATGAGAAGTTGTATGGATCTGATTAACAAAAATTTGTTACGTTTATTATCATCCATATATTATTTCATTTTTACTAGACTTTTAACATTTAATATTCTATTTTATGTGCATAAGATATGCGTATAAATACGTGTTCAGAACGAATGACTGAAAATATATTATTTATTGAAATCTTGGATGGCAGGTTGTTCACTTGTTAAAAGGCAGGTCGCTTTATGGATGTAACCTTTGACCTCGTCTCGCGACAATCTTACGCCGTCGCTTTCACCGATTGAGCGCGAAGGTCTTCTAGCGATGAGAGGAATATGAATGCGAAATTTCCGAGTGCTGCATTTCCGTAAACCAATTATTTCTGATAAAAGCCAATATCGTGATAGACTTTCTATTATATTTTATATTACTCGCGACACTTTTTGCCCAAAGCTTCTTTGCCGATCACATAATTTTTCAAAAGTCTAAATTAGTTCTAAATTCTGATATATTTTTATTAATTCTTATATAATATCAATTGATTTCCGAATGTTTCATATCTACTTGATTACAATCATCAAAAAGTCATGAGATTTTAGAAGATCGTAATGAATTATAACAAATATCTAAGTGGAACGAAAGATCCATAAATGATAGAAAATATTATAAAATTTCTTTATGGAAGACTGAGAAAACAGTTTTGTCAAATAAACAAAAATATTCTCTTGTTATTTATGCAACAAAATTCTTTTGCCGCATCAACAAAACATTTTACCAAATTAATCAAATTTTGGTTATTTGAACAAAATGTTTCGTTAGGACATCAAAAGAAGTTTTGTTGCGCAAAATTGTTTCTCACTATACAAAAAAAAACATTTTGTTTATTGAACGAAATTTTGTTGGATTAACAAAATATTTATTAATGCAACCAAAATTTTTGATTGAATCTAATAAATACTCTAAATTTATTAAAAATGGTTAAAATATTTGGTTGGATTAACCGAATCTTTGACTTAATCTACGAGATTTTACCAAATAAACAATTTTGTTGAGTCAACGAAATAGTTTTTTAGATCAAGAAAAGAATGTGTTGTCCGCGTAAGAAAAAAATATTGAACTAACAAAAACTTTTTTGATATAACCAAATCTTTTTCTGGGTATAGAATCTTGTCCATAAATTTCGCAGTAACCCCCATTAAAAAAAATCAAAGTCACCTGTGGTTGAATAAGCAAGACATAGTCGTTCTTGAAACAAGAGGTGAATTCATGTTTAGTTTGACCATTGCGAGGTCCATACAGACAGTGACCTGCAGAGACTTTCACCTGGGCTGTACGCGACCTTATATGTACGACATAATGATCTTCTCTACCTTGTTATCTCGTGCAGAAATAGCTGAAAAACAATGACAACAAAATTAAGATAATCGGATTACAACTCAGCTGGTATGCTGCGTCAATAAGAAACATGTGTAGATAGTAATATAAACCTTATTGAATCATAGAAATAATATATTTTTGTTATTTTCTAAACAAAAAGGTGTAATACATTACAAAAAATCTGCGCACGGAGAAAAATGGATATTCAGGATCAATATCTAGATATTCAACTATGTGACAACCTTCTCATATATTCAATTGAAATATCTAAATATCCAGCTGTAATATCAGAGATATTCATATTAACCTATTTCAATATCTTAGATAGTGAAGCTGAATATTCAGATATTACAGTTCAATATCTAGATATTCGAACTGAATATATGAGATGCTTGTCACATAGTTAAATATCCATTTTTCTCAGTGCACTTCGCGCGCAGCTCGCTTTGCTCGCAAGTTTAAGCGCGCCTAGGGCGCGCGATTTGATCGTCGCGCTTCGCGCTCCGTAATACTCGATCTTCGCATACATTTAAGTTTATTTCTTATAATTTAACACTGAAGCTGAAACCAATTTTATAATATTAAAGATGATGTAAATTACTCATTTTCTCAATTTCACTAAATTTCTTTTTCAGTTTAAGTGAAACAGGAAATTCAATTTACTTAAGGCTCTATCGGCCTTAAGGAACACATTCTCATCATGACACTCATGCTTCGTGCTCGATTTTCTGTATACATTTCAGTAACTTTTTAATAAATTACATGATTAAAATAATTTATTTATTTTCTTCCAAATATCTCAAGAAGAAAAAACAATCGTAGACTTTATTTAAGGAAACGATTTTGCAGAAAAACGCTTATTTCGTATCTCACATATTTTGGTGAAAAAAATCGAATTTTTTCAATATTAAAAATTAAAACATCAAATATACACCCTCTCGAGAAATTTCTTAATAAGAATGTGTAGACCCCATTTAGGCAAATAAATTTTCATCTAAACGTTTTTTATGTATCTCATATATTTTGTCCTTAATTTTTCGGCTCCGATAAAGTGTGCCAAAGCTCAATTCAATCTGATAATTCTATCGAGAGTTATGTCGCACACGACCTACTACAGACAGACAGACAGACAGACACTTTCGTAAAAACCCTTTTTTCTGACTCAGGGGGTCTCAAAACGTAAAGAATTGATGAAAATTTCGAAAGTTATTTTTCACATAAAACCAATACATTCTCATCCATGATGAGAATGTAAAAAACCACCTAATATTTTTTATCTTTCAATTTTGCTTTGAATATCAACTACACCTAGAAAAAAGTATATTTTATCTAACCAAACCATTTTGTCGAATAACCACGATTTTTGGTGGAATCAAATAAAATTTGGTTACATAAACTAATCAAATCAAAGAAATATTTGTGTTCATTGAACCAAATTGTAGAAAATCGGACCATATTTAGTTGAATGCAATAAATTCTTTGGTTGTTTAAACTAATAATTTTGTTAACTGTATAACAACAAAATCAACAAAAATTTTGTCGATTCAACGAATATTAATCTGAGTATATGAATGTAGTAATATGAATGGTTAAAAATGAACTCATATAATAGGCACCTGCATATTTGCACCTTGAGCCCTTTTTAGCGATACCGTTTTGTATTTCTACAGCATATCTGCGGGTATTTCTCAGCTGTTGATGAGTATTATTTATTTCTTTTATCAGGTCAATAGTTATGTTATTTTTTCTAAGGAACGTAAATAAATTATCATGGAAATAAAAAACTGGAAAGGTGTATATATAGGTTGTTACGAAAAAGTATAATTAATATAAGTATAAAGTATGATTAATGCTTAGACAAAACATTCATACTAAGTTAAAGAATATAAAAATTATGATAAAAGATAATTACTTCAAATTTAATGATATTAGAAATACTTTATAGTGTGTCCCTGAAAAGTTTCATGTTCACTCGTTATACTTCATATTTTAGATTAGAACATAAAAGAATCAATTGCAAAATTCAAAAAAACAACTATTGATTTTATTCTTTAATCATCGATTTTATTACATTCTCATCATGGATGAGAAAGTATTGGTTTTATGTGAAAAATGACTTTCGAATTTTTCATCAAATCTTTACGTTTTGAGACCCCCTGAGTCAGAAAAAACGGTTTTTACGAAAGTGTCTGTCTGTCTGTCTGTCTGTAGTAGGTCGTGTGCGGCATAACTCTCGATAGAATTATCAGATTGAATTGAGCTTTGGCACACTTTATCGGAGCCGAAAGAGTAAGGACAAGTTCGTTAACCAGCCACATACAATCAAAATTAAGGGATTGAGCACTATTTTTGTATTTTTGAAAATAACTTTTTGAATAAATCAAAAATTTTAATACTGGTTTTTGATAATGCTCATAAATCTCTACAAATTATCCTGATAACATTTTTTGATTAAATCAAAATTAGAAATGTTACAGCATATTAAAACTTGAAAAAAGTCAATATCAAAATTTCATTTTCCAGTTAAATTATACGAGATACGAAAAAAAGTTATCTTACAATATTATTTTCTACATAAAGACCTACAAATTTGAATTGTAACATTTTTTCATAAGATGCATATTTTTCTTTGTAATTAAAAAAAAATATTGAAAATGCAAAATTCAATTTTTTAATAATAATATGTGAAATACGAAAAAAACGTAAGAATACAAAGTTGTTCGTTTCAAAAAGATCTACAAGTTTTGTCTTACACAGTTTATGAAAAAACATATATTTTTTGTTTCAATTCCAAAAAATACGATTAAAATTCAAAAATTCCATTTTTTAGACAAAATATATGGGTTACATAAAAAAAAACGTTTAGATGAAAAATTATTTGCTTAAATGAGGTCTACAAATTATCATTAAGACATTTCGGGACAGGATGTATATTTTATTTTTTGATTTTTAATATTGAAAAAATTCGATTTTTTTCACTAAAATATGAGATACGAAATAAGCGTTGTTCTGAAAAATCGTTTCCTTGAATAAAGTCTACGATTGTTTTTCCTTTTTTAGATATTTTGAAGAAAATAAATTATTTTAATCATGTAATTTATTAAAAAGTTACTGAAATGTATACAGAAAATCGAGCGCGAAGCGCGAGTGTCATGATGAGAATGTATTCCTTAAGGCCGATAGAGCCTTAAGTAAATTGAATTACCTGTTTCACTTGAACTGAAAACGAAATTTAGTGAATTTGAGAAAATGAGTAATTCACATCATCTTTAATATTATAAAATTGGTTTGAGCCTCAGTATTAAATTATATGAAATAACTCCTAGTTATTGTTAGAAATGCTTACTATAGCTTTTGGAATACGATTCCGTACTATTTTCATTGGTAATTTTACAGATTTAGGGAGTTGGTTCTTGGAAATATAAATTTCGAAATGTGCTCTCTGGATCAAAACTAATAAAAATTTATGATATTTAAAAAGTTATGAACTTTTTGGAAAGAAGTTGTTAACAATCACTAGTAATAAGTGACAGTTTCATTAAATGAAATTAGTGGCTTACTTTTAACCAATTCAGATTTAGAGATAATGATATTCATATGGTTTCACATCTGCAATTTCTTTATTCTGTTGTTGTAACTTTATTACCTTTATTACTAAAAAACAAATTTTTCTTCACAGAACAAAATCATTTTCTTAAATTCACAAAATATTCTATTAATTTAAACAAATTTTTTTAATGAATCTGATAAATAGATGAAATTTGATCAAAGCAACTGAAACATTTGGCTTGATGAACCAAATTTTGCTGAGTTAATTGCATAATTTTGATTTAACACCCAAATATTTTGCTGGATCAACCGAACATTTTGTTGACCTTATAAAAACAAAATAATATGATAGAACTAACAAAAATTGTGTTAATTCAATCTTTTACTAAGTTTATAAAAAGACGTTATGAAAAGTCAATTTTTGTCGGAACTTTTACCTACACACAGAATAGGAATTCGTAAAATTTAAGTAAAGTTCGGTACTCATTTTTACAACTCGACTTCATGGTAGATTTTGCAAAAAGTCCAGTTCAATCAACAGATTTTCTGTACGTTTCACTTAGCGTCCAGTAAAATCTACAAAATGCCAAAAAATTCAAATTTGGTAGATTTGAATGAAAGATTAGTGCAACATACAGAAAATCTTTCTTTACGTTTCACTTAGCGTCCAGTGTAATCTGCAAAATGCCCAAAATTCCAAATTTATTAGATTTAAATGGAGATAAGCGAAACGTACAGAAAATCTCTTGATTGAACTGGACTTTTTGTAAAATCAACTAAAAAATCAAATTGTAAAATAAGTACTCTCTAAATCTGAATCAGTCAAAATCTGCTGATTATCAGTGAAACTTGACTGATTCAAATAGCTAAAAAGAGGTTATTGTTAATCAGTCAAATTTAACTGATTGATTCAGTGAAAATTAACTGATTTAACAGTGAAATATATTTTAATAACTGATTCGATCAGTGAAAATTAACTAATTTAACAGTGAAATATATTTTTTCATTGGTAAATCAGTGAAAAGGCAAATCACTGATTTAATCAGTGAAAATTTGACTGATTCATATTTAGAAAGTACCAAACTTTATGTACATTTTACGAATTATTTTATGCGTGTAGCATTAAAAGTATAAGTGTTAATTTTAATAAAGTGAATACAGGTATAAAGTGTATGCAATCATGAGATTAACGTTAACGATGCGATGGCACGTGAACGTCCATCAGTATGTAAAGTGTAGGCGGCGTTGCGGTCCTAGCAGGTGCTCATTAGATTACAGAGACGATGTTCGATATGTTAGCCACCTTTTACTCACTACTCAAGAGACTTCCACGCGTAAGATTGGGATCTCGCGGTGTTCTCTTCCAGTTATCGTTCGAACCCACTTCTCCTTATCTTTTCTTTTTTTTGCGCCATTCGACTCTCCTCCTACCTCGTTGACCCCCTTCAGGACCAATTTCTCACCTCTGTTAACGAATTTTTTAAGAAAACCTGCAATTCTGTAGGCATCATCCTCATTTGGCGTGCTTCGCTCCCTGATGTTAATTTTTCCTAAAAGCTTGCGCTCGTAAACTTTAAAACATGTTTATATTTACTCTGCAAAATGTATATAAGTGTGAGAAACTTAAAGTGGACGAAGTCACCGAGAAACGCTCTAAATTTTGTATAAATATTATTCTTTTCAGTACAAATACATAAGCATCTCTTGTTAAAGGTCTGCATTTAAAAAATACTTGAGTCATATTTTACTCCTGGGGTTGATTGAATTGGTTTAAATATTTTTCTAGCATGGGTCCTTGCTAAAAAGTTGTGGAACTTAATTAATTAAAAATATGTAATTAAAAATTGTTATCAAGAATTATCTGAACCATAAAAGAGGATCAACTGAAGACAAAATCCATGAAAAATCCAATAAAAACTTTAGAAAAATAAAAAAAGGAAGCTACTGTTTAAAATAATGCTAGTCACAAGAAGTCAATATACATTCTGTCAAAAATGTACCGGGAATTGATTATTCAAAAAGCCCGCTTAAAGAGATTGTTAAAAATCTTTTTGACGCTAAGTTGGCACCGCTGTCCTCTATACTGACGTGAAATTCGAGCGCGATCTGTGATTTAGTTTGTTCACAGTAGTCGATGTTGTCAGTTTATCTCAAATGTGTTTCGCGATTTTTGCAATGGATAAGAATATCGGAGAAAGAATCCCAATGGGCACACGATATTAGAAACGTTTATGTAACATTCTACAAACGTTCTAGGAACATCCCAATGTCCAATGTCCGAAAGACGTTCCAGAAACGTTCTAAAAACGTCTTTCAGACATTGGACATTTGGATGTTTCTAGAACGTTTGTAGAATGTTACATAAACGTTTCTAATATCGTGTACCCATTGGGTAGTTCCGAAAGACCATCTCACAAAGCTATCATTGTGATCGAATTTCTGGCCAAAAACTCAACGAATACCATCGAACGACCACCACTTTTTTCTCTGTCCAAAACTCAAATTGCCACTTCGGGGCACCCGTTTTCAGTCGATAGAAGACATAAAAGAGAATTCGCGGTGAGAACTGAAGTCAATTTCGGAAAAAATGTTTTGATGATTGGATTATTCGTTCGCAAAAGTGCATCATTTTGGGAGGGGCCTACCTTGAAGGCAATAACATAAATTTGGATGAATAATAAATAGTTTGTGTTTTATTGACCAATTCCGGGTACTTTTTTGACAGAATGTATAACACATCACTCAATAAGTTTCCAGTCTAACTAAGAAAAACACAGTTTTTTCGTGAAATTCGACTTTATTCATCAACATAGTTTCCTTCAAGCGTAATACATTTATTCCAACGCTTCTCTAACTTTTCGATGCCTTTTTGTAGAATGATTCGTCTTTGCTCTCAAAATAAGCCTCAGTTTCGGCAATCACTTCTTCATTGGAGCAAAATCTTTTTCCCTCAAGCATTTTTTTCTCGTCAGCAAAGAGCCAGTAGTCGCTGGTGGCCAGATCTGGAGAATATGGTGGGCGAGGAAGCAATTCGAAGCTTAATTCATTCAATTTGACCATCGACTTCATGGACTTGTGGCATGGTGTATTGTTTTGGTGGAACAGCACTTTTTTCTTTTGCATGTGAGGCTGTTTTTTCTTGATATCTGCGCTCGATCGATCCACTAATGCCATGTAATAGTCGCTGTTAATGGTTTTACCTTTCTCAAGATAGTCGATAAACAAAATACCATGCGCGTCCCAAAATACGGATGCCATAAACTTGCCAGCCCACTTTTGAACTTTTGGTCGCTTTGAACGGCTTTCACCAGCTGCTGTCCACTCAGCTGATAATCTTTTTGTTTCAGATGTGTAGTGGTGGATCCATGTTCCATCCATTGTCACATACCGACGCAGAAAATCCTTTTTACCTCGCTTGAATAGCTCTAAACAGCGCTCTGAATCATCGACGCGTTGTTGTTTTTGGTCGGGTGTGAGCAAACGCAGCACTCACTTCAAAAACAACTTACGCATCCCCAAAGATTCGTGCAAAATTGAAAAAACACTACCTTCTGATATCTTTAAGGTGTCAGCTACCTCACCCCAATAGGCACACGATATTAGAAACGTTTATGTAACATTCTACAAACGCTCTAGGAACATCCCAATGTTCAATGTCCGAAAGACGTTCTTAGAACGTTTTTGGAACGTCTTTTGGACATTGGGATGTTCCTAGAACGTTAGTAGGATGTTACATAAACGTTTCTAATATCGTGTGCCCATTGGGGCGCAACTTTAATTTACGATCGCCCAAAACTATTTTGTGGACTTTTGTTATGTTTTCGGGAACAAGTACTAATTTTGGGCGACCAGAGCGTTCAGCGTCATCGGTGTTTGTACGACCTCGTTTAAATTCGACATACTAGTCGATGATTGTTAACCCAATGGTCACACGATATTAGAAACGTTTATGTAACATTCTATAAACGTTCTAGGAACATCCCAATGTCCAATGTTCGAAAGACGTTCCAAAAACGTGCTAAGAACGTCTTTCGGACATTGGACATTGGGATGTTCCTAGAACGTTTGTAGAATGTTACATAAACGTTTCTAATACCGTGTGCCCATTGGGAAGTGACAAAAATTGCTTCAGTAAATCTCTGTAACTTCCCAATGGGCACACGATATTAGAAACGTTTATGTAACATTCTACAAACGTTCTAGGAACATCCCAATGTCCAATGTCCGAAAGACGTTCTTAGAACGTTTTTGGAACGTCTTTCGAACATTGGACATTGGAATGTTCCTAGAACGTTAGTAGGATGTTACATAAACGTTTCTAATAACGTGTGCCCATTGGGGCGCAACTTTAATTTACGATCGCCCAAAACTATTTTGTGGACTTTTGTTATGTTTTCCGGAACAAGTACTAATTTTGGGCGACCAGAGTGTTCAGCGTCATCGGTGTTTGTACGACCTCGTTTAAATTCGACATACTAGTCGATGATTGTTAACCCAATGGGCACACGATATTAGAAACGTTTATGTAACATTCTACAAACGTTCTAGGAACATCCCAATGTCCAATGTTCGAAAGACGTTCCAAAAACGTGCTAAGAACGTCTTTCGGACATTGGACATTGGGATGTTCCTAGAACGTTTGTAGAATGTTACATAAACGTTTCTAATACCGTGTGCCCATTGGGAAGTGACAAAAATTGCTTCAGTAAATCTCTGTAACTTCCAAATGGGCACACGATATTAGAAACGTTTATGTAACATTCTACAAACGTTCTAGGAACATCCCAATGTCCAATGTTCGAAAGACGTTCTTAGAACGTTTTTGGAACGTCTTTCGAACATTGGACATTGGGATGTTCCTAGAACGTTTGTAGAATGTTACATAAACGTTTCTAATATCGTGTGCCCATTGAGTTCTGAACTATACGTCAAATTGTTATGAAATTTTAATACTTAACGTTTGAAGGTTGGTACTATCCAGAAATCATATGGATTTGACAACAGCGGTGCCATCTATATGTCAGACCGGAAACTTATTGAGTGATTTGTTATATTCTCACCCTAACTGGACATACACAATAAGACATGTAGCTGAGATGTCATTGCACCCTAATTTTATGAGGATGATTTAAAAGCAACAAGTGGACCTTAGGAATGCGTATAGATTGATTTTGAATGCAGGACTGATTGTTCAAAATCTTAAGGCAAACTCTGTAAATGATAAAAACTGCACACAGACTAAAAATTATGACGTCAATTTTTTAACATTAAAATAAATAAAATGAATAAACAAATTAAAATAAATAATAAGACAAAATGTTCAACTCCCAGGATATTTAAGCAGCTCGATTTCAAGGAGGGACACAATTTTGCCTTCTCTACCCGGAGTCATTACCGCATTGAAAAACAGTTTTAATTTCTGCTCCGGAGGCTGCACCACGTCGAGGCCAGTTTGATTTCTACCCCGCAATTCTGAAACTCGATAGTATTTTTCAAAAATTTAAGAACAAGTTACGTTAGTCAATCTACTTATTTTTATTTTTAATAGGACTGCATAATCTTCATTATTATTGGATGATGAGAATAAAGAAGAAACATTTGAGACAAAAGGAAACTGCAAATGTGGAAAGGTAGCTTTCATGATTAACTTTTTTACTTGCATAAGGAAACATCTAAGTTACTTGGAGAACATAATAAGAAGCCTAAATGAGTAATTTGCTGATATGTATCTCAAAAGATGTAAGCAAGAAGAGTCGGCAACTTTATAAAAACATTTTCTCTTTACTAAAATTAATCATTTTTCTGAAGGAATTGGGTGAATGTCATGTGAATCTTGTAGAATCTTGTAAACAATTTGTTTTTTCCTACTTCTGTAAGATTACATCTTTATGTCTTGCAACCTTATGCAACTAGCCGGACGATATACATATACACACATGTATATAAATCAGTTTCTCGCGATAAAAATTAATTCCCTTTTATGTTACTGTTCAGAAAGTTTTTTCCCTGCTACCTTTGCTACTTCGTTCGCTGATTACATATATGTATATCTTTCTCTGCACGCTTCGGTGTGAATTATGGGCAACTCGACTTTCATAAATTTCACGGGGAGATATGGAGCGACAAATTCAACTACCAGGACCGCGAGCGATCGCGAAATTCCGGATTACCATTTGTACAGCAACTTCCAGCTGAGATAAAGGTTCTCTTCAGAAAAGATACAAAAGAAGGTTTGTCAAGTGGTGCCGTAAAATTTTAAAAATTCATATTTTTAGATTCAACTGAAGTATTTTTTTCTATTATTTTTAATCTAAAATCTAATTGAGAATAAATAATCTAAACGCTGAGAAAGTCACCAAGCGGAAACTCAATAAATACAGAAAAAGACATTTTAAACATACTTAAAAATTAGAGTGGCGCTGGAAAATTATTAAAATATTGTGAAATTTCCTGTTTTGCGTTTTATTTGAACGTGATTGCACAATTTGTAACTCCGGAGAAGAAATCAAAATCTCGACGAGGTTCAGATACATTCAGAAAAATATTTGGTTAATTGGACCAAAACTTAGTTGGATAAACTAAAGAATTATTTTATTAAACGGTTGACCACATTTTTGGTTGGTTCAACGAAAAAATTCTTTTTATGCAACAAGAGATTTTTTTACACGATTCCGTTAAATCGTACGAATATTTCAGTTGATACAACCAAATTTTGTTCAACTTAACCAAAAATCTTGCAAGTTTTTGATAGGAGTTCATTCAGTTCAAATCCTAAATTTATTTCTGGGTCAATCCGAGACATTTCAAGCCAACCTGGAAATAGTTTTTATTCTAATAAGGTGACACTTCCCATTAGAGTAAAAATTTCACTTTAAGAAAAAAAATCAATCCAACTCAATCTGAGACCTTTCTTTGGAATAAATCCGAAACAAGATTTCAATCTGATTCAATCCAGGTCGAAATTATTCAGAATGGAACTCTCGGCATGACCCCAATTGAATCGGATTGATTTTCAACCGATTTGCTTCGATTGAGACTGCAAACTTTTTTTGGATTTGCTTTTGGAATCAAATCCTATCCGAAACTTCAAAAAAGTTATAATATTCAATTTTCAGGATTTATTGTGAAAGGATAATATACTAATACTTTAAAATTTCTTTATTGAACTTCCGTTACATGCAATCACATATTTAAACTTTTATTTAAATTTTAATATACATGTGTATTCATTATTAAATTTTCTATTAAAGATGAATGAAATTCAGGATTAATGTATATTTATTTTTTATAATTTACGGTAATATTAATTTCAATACACTCATTGGAATCTTTTCTCTAATTACATTTATTAATATTTTTAACACGTGCTGCGAAGAATTATCTAATGAAATTTCAAAGTTTCAAATGCGAAATTAAAATATAACCAAAATTTCCGCTTGGTAAAATACCTTTGACTACAAATTTATAAATTAAAATTGAAAACAATGATTAGAAACTCATTTTCACAAATGGGGACCTACCTTAGTGCGAACTCATTTTAATAACATTAATTCAATCATTAATCAACTAAGCTGAAAAAAACGTGCAAAAGAATTTAATTTCTTATGCTAATTGTTTGTTTTTTCTTTAGAGTTCCGTATTTTACTTGGAATAACTAAAAATGCGCTCATTTGATTAATAATTGAATGAATGTTATTAAAATTATTTCGCACTGAGAAAGGCCGCCATCAGTTTTAATTTTCGGTTAAGATAAAAAACTAGAGACATGAACCCTATCTAAAAATCCGTCTCCGGAACCTAATAGGATCCTGCGTCGGATTCTACGCTGGAATCTGCGCCGGAACCTACGTCGGAAACGTATTCGGAACCTACGTCGGAAATGTGGTCGGAACCGTTGTCGGAACCGTTGTCGGAATTTGGGACCGGATCCACCGTCGGATCCTATGTATATCCTGACAGGAAAATTTGTAAGTTTTTAAATTTAAAAAAAAAATTCTTAGCTAAATGTACTAATTTTAGCCTTTTCTGCAACTTGCCAAGTAAAAAAAGGGTATTATAATGAGGTTTATTATTCAATATTGGAATTATATATGTATTTCAATTTATGTTTGAAATATGTGAAACATTTGCAATAGCCCAATTTTTAAATCACCACTTCTACATATTTCAAATAAATTCAAATACACATATAATTCCAATATTGAATAATAAACCTCATTATAATACCCTTTTTTTACTTGGCAAGTTGCAGAAGAGGCCAAAATCAGTACTTTTAGCTAAGAATTTATTTAAAATTTTTTTTTTTTAAATTACAAATTTTCCTGTCAAGATACACTTAGGATCCGGCGGTGGATCCGATCCCAAATTCCGACAACGGTTCTGACGACGTTTCCGACGCAGGTTTCGAATACGCTTCCGACGTAGGTTCCGGCGCAGATTCCAGCGTAGGATCCTATTAGGATCCGGCGTCGGATCCGGAACCGGATTTTTCGATAGGGAATAGAAACATGTCACGAAATTTATTCCTAAAGTTTCATGTCCACATGGTAACCCTTATATTTTAGGGTGGAACCCGAAAAAAGTGGCGTAAGATATTCTAAATGAATTAATTTTATTCAATTTTTATGCAAAATTTCCTTACTTTGATATTTTTAAGAAAAAATGTCCAAATGTGGTAAAATTGATGAAAAGTACTTAAAAACTTGAATGAATTATGATTTCCATGAAAAAACCAAACTTTACAAATGGCCCTTCTTAATTTTGCATATTTATCTTCTAACTTTGATTTGTTGTAATTCGATTCTAGCGTTTGAACAAATTCTTACTTATCTTCACGATAATTTTGACTAGGAAAAGTACTCGGGAACGTTAAAAACATTCGAAATTTCGTATCCAACTGACATGTATGATATATTGTGGGAATTGTACTCTATCTTTGCTTTAGTCATTATCAAAGCAAGTAGGTCTCTAAATGTTTCCGATTTTTCAGATTTCTGTTATATAACTTACGACTTGTCGCATTCACAAGAGTGTTTTCTCGAGTTCCTAGTCCTTGTTGTCTAATGACTAAGGCTACAAAACAGTATCTAATTACTCTCTAATTAGGCTGATCATGTATCGAAAAGGCGTTTTTATCAAGTCTTTTCCATGCCACACACGTAGAATGCAGCGTTCCCTTCTTCTTTTTTCAATTGCCAGCAAACTATTTTCCAAAATTTTAATAATTCTTGAATAAAGGTATCAAATTTACTTCCAAATAAAATTGCAGTCAAGAACAGATTTTGCTGGATTGAGAAACATATTTTTGGTTTGACCCTAGAGTTTTCTTATTATGCGGCCAACAAAATTTTTAATTGACTCAATACAATTTTTTAGTTAAAAATGTTGGTTTTGAAATATGTGTTTGATGCTGTCAAATAATTTTGTTATAAATTTAATAAAACTGTTTAAGAAAATGCTTTGGTTCACTCAAGTAAGCAAGTAAAATGAACAAAAATTTAGTTTAAGCAATTTTTTTGTTATAATCAATCAAATGCAAAATAATTTGGTTTGACCAACTAAAATTTGTTTCAATATTTAGAAATAAATACTTGAATAAAAATAATAATTTCCCAATGGTAAATCTGCAGTTAGAATGCATCAGTCAATAAAAAGGTCATAGTTATGCCATTTAAAATGTTCGAAGAGCTGAAGAAACAAACATCGAAGATTTTAAGAAGCGGAATTATCTAATCTCGCAGGTTGACTCTGCAACTTTTACTGCATGTAACTGTAAAGGCATGTACCGATTCTTAAGTGTTTAAGTTTGCTAAAAAATTTCAAATAACACGTCCAGACGGATAGAAGCCCCAGTAACTGGCATCAGGCGAGCGTCTTAATGACGATGTTAATTAATATATTCAAGACGACGACTTAAGTCACGACAAACGCCGCTAGGAATTAACATAAGCAAACTTGGCCTCGCCTGTATTAAGCAAGCCGACTAGGAGTGTTAATTTTCTGCTAGGTCGCGCCTGAGATCCGTCTCGTTTCGTCCTGCAAAGTCTGTATCGCGAGTCTGCCTTCTTTCTTAAGTTGAAAGTCTCTCTACGGTCAAGAGGTGGATTTTAATGAAAGATAAGAGTTTGGTAAATACCCAAAAACTACACGGGTTCTGGATCTATTAATACAAGAACACTGAAAAAATGGTTAGTTGAACCCATAGGACTTGCATTTTTGGTTGGTTGAACTAAATTTTTTGCTCATCTGACGAAATTGACTTGCTCGAAGGGAACCAAAACTTTTGGTTGAACAGTTTTGTTAATGTTGAAAAATCTTTTGGTTGAATTCAGTAAATAAATTTGTTTTGATTGGATCAATAAAATTATTTGAGAGCATGAAACATATGTTTGATGGGATCAAAAAAAATATTTGGTAGAATCAACCAAACATTTTTAACCAAAAAATTGTATTGGGTCACCTAAAGATTTTGTTGTTTGTATAACGAAAAAATTCTAGGATTGAACCAACCAAAATATTGTTTTCAACCAAATATCTTTTTGAGTGTATTTAGAATGGAAAAATTGTTTTTTCTCAGAGAATAGTTACTCTGAATCCAAAAATATATTTCTTTAACGTACAGTCAAGGAAATATTTTTTTGAACTAAAAAAAGTTTTGTGGATTCTAATCTTTAATCAAAGAAATTTTTTGATCCGTAGGAACTGTTTTCTTAGTGCGTGATCAATAATAATGAATTAATTAAAATCACATATAAATTAGAGTGATATTTAGTAGTTTATTGAATATTATTACGTTTGCTAAAGTAAATTTTCGTTCAGGTATACTTTTATGGATTTTGAGAAAATTTCATTAAAATAATGGCCAAAATGGTAAGGTTTTATATTTATTTTACGACACAACTGTCCATAACTTTTCATATCTTATTTTTGTGTGTTTTCAAGTGCATCTATTTTGCATTGTGAACAATTTTTTGGAGAATTATCGCTAAAATTTTCTAGACGCTAATGAACTTAAAATTTTAAGGGTTTTTCCTATAATTCGGTGAACAAAAATTTCCTAAACACTCTTGCAGAATGTTTCTTGAATAAATTCGAATTTTTCTCAAATTTCTCTTGGAAAAGCTCCCGAAAAACCCTCAATTTTTTAGGAATGCTTCCCAGTGATTTAACAAAGTTAGCAAAATTCACTAAACATTATAAATATTATTTAATTTTCATAATTTTTGTGAATATGCGACAAAAAAACTCTGAATCGCTGGAAGCTTCACAAAAATGCTCAAATAGCTTAGTTAAAATAAATTTTCTCAACAAAAATACACTGAGAAATAAATGCTATTGAATCAAAAGCATTTCTTTCCAAAAGCATCTATATCATGGATTCAAATCAATATGCTAGTATATTTATGAATTAATAGTATACATTCTTTTGGAAAGAAATACTATTGATTCAATAGCATTTTTTCTCAGTGTATGAAATAGCCTCTTACAAACTCTTGGGAGATTTATCGAAATTTTTTACAGTGTGCTTACAAAATAAATTTTTTCCTATCTTGTATTAATCTAATATCAAATTTAATTAAAAATTAAAACCGTGCCAAAAAAATTTCTCAATCATATGAGGATTTTTCTAATCAGTCTTTTTAAGAAATGAAATACTTAACTGTTCATTGAAATGTCGTATATTCATACTCGAAAAATCATGTTTTATTACATGTTGCATATTAATTTGAAAAAATTTCTAGTTTTATTCAAGTTACACAAAAATGGCAAATTTTAAAAGAATTAGTAAACAAATTTTATTTGAAAGCAACTTTTCATGTGGATGTCTACTTGACTTTTTCTGAATTCCTGACTCTCATAGATTTTTCTGAATTACTGAGTAGTAAAATTAAGGAAAAAGCGAATTTTCAAAAATATTATAAAAGCATAAACGTCAGTAAATGCAAATCACGCATCCAAGGTATACAAGACGAAGTAAATGAAAGGGCAGAGATGTAAGATTTCTGAACGCAAATCCCATAACAACTGACCACAATCTGCAGTTCACCACCTGCAAAATCACGACACTTACGAGTTTACGATGGATACTAAGACCGCGTGTCTTCGATCATCAATTCCGCTGACAATGACTATTCTCAGTATCCATCACTCGTCCTAATGACAACCATGATTTATGATTTAGTTTGTTTATCTCGGCTAACTGTTTATCTGATGTGCGATTAGATGAAGAAAAAAACCAAAAGAAGGTCGTTAACATAAATTGTAAGGTATCAACCACACAGGCGATACTCTTGCAAAATGAGAATAACCTTTCTTAAAAACACAAGAGATATAATTATCTACAAAGTGACCAGTTTTGTCGCAAATCAATGGGATATAAAGTCCGTAGACTGAGAAAGAGAAAAGTAACCGCACACTCAACCCTATATGGTTCGATCGTTGAATAATACCGATACCGAGCACTCGATTTGTATCCTATTAGCACGAACGAATCTACATACGATCATCCGACATTATTTTCCCTCAGCAAGCCGTTGCTTGCAAGGAATCTTTCACAAAAACTAGCATCTTATTACTGATCATTTGATAAACCCTTTTTACTATTCCGGATCATTCCTTAAGGGGGTCTTCTACCTTGTGCCTTCATTTTTGACACTGTTTTTTGAATATTAGTTAAAGGAAAACTAAAAACGCAATCGAGATGCGGTTTATTGCATTCAACTTGTTTATTTAAATACATTTAACACTAATTTTACTGAAAATTTTCCGTCTTCGATTTGACCGTGACATGACCTTGAAGTGTCCCTTGCAAAAAATGCATACACAAATGGTTGACATGATTCAGCTCATAAAAATCGTCTGAAACAAAAAAATCAAAATAATTTAGTTTTTTTATCACCTTGGCTATCGTTTGACAGATGGGATTTTCAAAATTTGAAAATTTCGCAGAACAGTCAACTTTAAAAAAGAAAATTTTTTTTTTCATGTTTTCAAAGATAAAAACATCTGTAAAAATTGTTTAAATAAAAAAAATCTAAAAAGCATCTGTCAGACGATAGGCACATGTTTTTCACAAATTTTGATATATAACTTCAATTAATCAATCAATTACTTTTCGAGATATCATGTCAACCAGTTGCAAAAACGCAACTTTTGGGAAATCGCATTTAAAGATATTCATGCATGCGATAACAGCACGCGGAGCTATATTTGACGGCTCTGGAAACCCCGAAATAATAAGATTTCGGTTATACCCTTTTAAGATTATATTTCTAGCACCTTCTAGGCCACAAAAATGCAAAAAAAAAATTGGATTCTTTTTGAACAAACAAGGTAGAAGACCCCCTTAAAGGGGTCTCCTCATCAGTCAGCTTCAAACAATCGATTTTTTTGTTGTTGCTTCAATCGTTAGAATTATTATCTGAGAATATTCTTGCAAAGTTTCAAAGTATAGCTGATTAACATCTCATGCCTGTAAGTTTCCTTTAATTTGATTTTTTCCCTTCGAAAAACTTTAAGGCCATGGATCAATCGGACCACGTGACTAAATTATACATTTATCCGTTCATGTAAAATAACTTTTTTAATTTACAATGTATCTTTCTGATAATTTGGGAAACGTAACAAAAGATAATAAAGCACGTCTGTTAACTTCTTTTTAGTAAAAATTTTGAACAAAATTCGAAAACTTATCGACAATTACAATAACTGTAAAATTTTTTGCAAAATTTTCACTCATACAAAGTTGACAGACGTTCTCTATCCTGTTCTGTAGTATTTTCCAAATTTTCAGGAAGATATTTTGTAAAAGAAAAAAGTTATCTTACACGAACTTTTACAGGAATTTGGTCACGTGATCTGGTTGATCCATGGCCTTAAAGCCGATTTTATGAAAACCATGTTTTTTGAAATTCCGTGCACGATTACAAAAAAACTATAAAAGCTATGTATACAAGTAAAACACTGTTTTTTAGATAATTTAATTGTGCACAGACTGAGTTAAAAAAATGTATTAAAAAATATCTTTTTACAATGTTATTAACGCACTTACTGCTAAAAAAGGCCGAAAAATCGAGTATTTTATTAAAAAATGACTAAAATATTCAAATTTCAACATTCAATCACCATAATAGACTATACTGTGCAGAAAAGCCTTCCGAATAAGGAAGTATTTTAATTTTTTGTTTCAGGTCAAAATTACGGGCAGAATTTTTCACGGAGTTTGAGTTGTCCGCGGTGAGCTACTGCGCGTGATTGTTTATAAATCCGCCATTTTTATTTATTTTGACATTCAAAAAACTTTTTATTGTTGAATAAATATATTTTCAAAGATACGCAAAAGATCATTTGTTTCTCTTGCTGTTTTCATGTTTAAAAAAAATTATAAAAAACCACCTTTTTTATGAGCCACTGATGAGGAGACCCCCTCAAGGGCTCATTCTAGTTTAAGCGCTTGAAAAAAAAGGCTATTTTTATGAATTTTTTCAGAGTTTGCTATTATAATTATTGATATTTAGTTGTTCCAGAAGTAATTGCCGATTTCACATATACCATCTGATCAAATTAGACCTGGACTGGTAAAGGGGGTGTTCTCATGGATTGGCCGTATTTCGAAGCATTTTTTGGATTTTTACTGTGAGAAAACTATAATTTATTTTTGAATGCAGTTTCTTTTAAAAGTTTTATTAACCCTTAGACTACCAAATTCAGAAAACTTGTATAAAAAAATTTGCACGGTTTGGCCACTGCACCCTTGCGAACATAGGCCTTCCAAAAAAAGTTGGTTGATGGTTCCCACCAATTCTCAAAAATGGCTGATCTAAAACACAAGAGTAAATGTTTTTCTTAATCTATGGTAGTGTAGTTATCGTCTAACGAAGCCTTTTTTTTTATCATAACAATTTTCAAAATGTCGGGCTATGGAAAAAAATCGTTTTTTTTCACCTTTTTTTCATCTTTCAAAATTCATTAAACATTTGTTATAAACAATAGGGGAAAAACGTTTATCAGACGATAGCGAGTACATTTCCACACATTTAAAAAAAATTTATCAAAATCCGTCTACTAGTTTCTTAGAAATCGTGGGAACCAGTTTGGAAAAAGTAGTTTTGAGAAAAACGCTTTTAAAGTTTCCAATGAAAGAAAGCGACAAATTGAGTTTAACTTTCTTGACGTAATTACCATAGTAAAACAAGTCGTACATCTTTGAATCGTTCTTAGATCCCTAATCTTTGAAGAAATGAAAAAAAGTCGATTTTCTGAAACCGTTCGATGAGAACACCCCCTTAAAGCAAAAGACATTTTTATGTATTTTAATACAAATCTTTATTATCGCCTTCAAAATAGGTTAAAAATACCAAAATCAACAATCGACCATCATATACAATGTTTTGGATTCATTAAAAAACTTGATATTTGGATTCCACATGGATTGAAAGAAATTCATTTAACAAAACGCATCAACGCTTGTGATTTGCATCTTAAGGCAGAGGCCTGCTTTGGAAGGCCGAAATCCACCGTTTTTTGCGAAGCGTTTTTGGAAGGGAAATAAATAACTTAACCAAACACAGTTCTAGAGATATTTTCTTATATATTTGAAGTTCGAAAAAAAAATTGTGTGACATGCAGCAACGCATTATAAGCCGAGTTATAGGGAATCTCGTAGAGCGCCCCGACGTTGAAGTACCTCATCTGCGTGCAAGATAGCGTTCGCAATTTTTATCTGAAACAAAAGATATTGCAGATCCTTATTTTTCATATAGTTTTCTTCTGCGTGAACCAAAAAAATCCGAAAAACAATGCAAAATTCAAAATTTTTGCAAGTTTTAACAAAAAAGTGATTTTTGAGGCAAAAAACATTGTTTCAACATTGTTTTTGCTCAATCCCTTTTGGTTCACGGACAAGAGAAAGCAAAACTGAAGATAATGCCGTTGGAATGGAGTCGCTATCTCATTTAGTTTTTTTTTTATCTTGCACGCAACATTTAAAAAATCGTCATAATAGAAAACCGAGAAAAAGCGCTTTAAAGTTTTTGATAGGAATAAGTAATAATTTTCAATAACTTACGCTGGTACTCTGCTACTCGGCTATTCCTGCTCCATATAGTCGTCCTTCAGCTTACGGTTTATTTATGGGAAAACAAATTTTTCGATTTTATGGACCCTATAAAGCAGGCCCCTGCCTTAAACGCAATGAATTCGATCCTTTTTTGAAACGAACAAATTGAACGCAGCGTTCAAAGAAAAACAGCCAGAATTGGCCAATCGTAAAGGTGTCATTTTCCACCATGACAACGCTACACCACAGAAATCTTTAGCCACTCGCCAAAAACTATTAAGGCTTGGTTGGGAAATGATGTTACATCCAACATATAGCCCTGACCTTGCACCATCAAATTACTATTTATTTCGATCTTTACAGAACTCCTTGAATGGTAAAACTTTCAATGACGATGAAGCTGTGAAATCGCACTTGGTTCAGTTTTTTGCCGATAAAGACCAGAAGTTCTATGATCATGAAGTTATCAGAGAGATGGCAAAAAGTTATTGAACAAAACGGAAAATATATTATTGATTAAAGTGCATTCCTTGTATTTAAAAAAATGTGTTTAATTTGTATGAAAAAATCGGCAATTACTTCTGGTACAACCCAATATAAAAATTGTTTATAGACTTTTTCTATGTAAAAACAGCAAGTGAACTTCATTGAGAAAAAAATGTAATTGACTCTAAAGAATTTCTGCTAAAAGCATGTATATCATTAATTCAAATCAATATGCTGAAGAATTTGTAGCATATTTATTGGTTTCTAAAGCATATTTTCATGATTCCATAATAAATGTGCTATTGGAAGAAATGGTATAGATTCAATAGCATTTTTTTCTCAGTGTGAGTTTTTAAATTCTTCATATTTTTTTCAACGGGAACGTACTACTTTCTGTTAGAGCACTGCAATTTTAATCGAAAAGATATAATTATATCAATATATATTAAAATAAATAATATAATTATACTATATAATATAATAATACACGAATCGCTATCGTTTCAGTATTTTACACCCTACACTGAGAAAAAATGCTATTGAATCAAAAGTATTTATTTCCAACAGCATGTATATCATGGATTCAAATCAATATGCTATAGAATTAGTTACATATTTATTGGTTCTTGTAGTATATTTTTATGAATTAATAGTATACATGCTTTTGGAAAGAAATGCTTTTGATTCAATAGCATTTTTTTCTCAGTGTACTATTTCTCATTGGCGAAAATATTATCCAATCCACTTACTTCGTTGTCAAAATGAACTTACTTTAACGTGATAGAAGTAAAATAATAAAGCGTTACATCGAACAGCTCCACAAACTTTAAATATAACTTCAATGTAGTTTATTTATATTGGCATCGGGTCACTAAATTTCAATTAAAAATTAATGATTAAGAAGACATATTAAAGATTTTGAAAAGCAGGAAACATATTATAGGGATAAAAAAGGCAAACGTTTCGGCCACAAATGGGGGCCCTCTTCAGTGCCAATAAATTTAATGTACTTAGTGTCTAAGCTATAAGCGTGCAAAAAATGAATTATTAACAGTACCATTAGATTTTTTTTTTTTTTTTTGTTTCACTGAGAAAATAATGCTATTGAATCTAAAGAATTTCTGCTAAAAGCATGTATATCATTAATTCAAATCAATATGCTAAGGAATTTGTAGCATATTTATTGGTTCCTACAGCTATAGGTTCAATAGCATTTTTTTCGGTCTCTCAATTGCGAATACCTTTAAAAAAGCCACTTATACCAATAGATATAATGTATACCAGAAACAATAAGTCCACTTGAATGGATTTAATGATGAAAAAAGGTGTTACATAATTTTATACGAGTCCCATACTTTTAAAGCACAGAGTATGCAATTCTCCGAGTGCAAGGTGCACAGTATTCTCAACAGTTTCCATCGTGCGCCATACATAATAGAGGTTAGCCGCAGGATGGTAAATCACAAGACGCCATGCGGGCGTAGTCATATCGTGCGTGCATGATGGAAGATTAGTCCGGCATTGTGCGAGCACGGAGGTGGCACGCAATGATTTATCGCTTACGAAAACACAGAGTAGGGTGACTTTCGCCGATCGCTACCATTCGACTACTAAATGACTACTAAACGACTACTAATATCTTTCACGATAGCAAGCCTTTATACCTAAGAACACTCTTCAAGTTCTTAATAATCATTATTATTAGAAACATTTTCTGTGAAAAAAAAAGGAACGCTTTGACTTCGCCGGGTATCGAACCCAGGTCCTTCCAATTGCCTGAGATTAAAAGAGAGCTGTAGACTTTCATTGATATTGAACAGTAGAAAAAATTATAGTGTCATTAAAATAGGAATTAATTAGAACAAACCAGACAGATGTTTCTCTATAATTTTCAGAAATATGTTTTGTGTACGATAAAATTTATCTCACATAAACATAAACTACAAGGTGCGTTCCAAACTAAACGAGACTGAGCTAAAATAGAAACAAAAGGAGCTTTGTTCTGATAAATTCGAGTTTATTTATTCAAAATAGTCCCCTCCGGCCTCGATACACTGTTTTGCGCGATCCAAAAGCTTTTCGAAAGAGTGTTTCAGGACATTGACCGGAATGTCCTTCAGGATGTTGGTACAAGCCTTTTGGATGGCCTCTACGGACGCAAAACGTTTTCCTTTCATGGCCAAATGCAATTTTCCGAATAGGTAGAAGTCACAGGGAGCCATATCAGGCGAATACGGTGAGTGATTGATGGTTAAAATACGATTTCTAGTCAAAAAATCAGTCACAAGAGTGGATCGATGAGATGGTGCATCATCATGCAATAAGCGCCAGCTTCCTCCTTCGCGGTATTCAGGCCGAATTCGACGAATGCGATGCAACAAACGCTTCAAAACGCCAAGATAGAAAACTGCATTGACGGTTTGGCCGGTTGGCACGAACTCCTTGTGGAAAATTCCCTTGGAATCGTAAAAACAAATGAGCATCGACTTGATTTTTGACTTCTCCAAACGCGACTTTTTGGGTGGTGGCTCGTCTGGGGCCTTCCATTCGGCACTTTGACGCTTGATTTCGGGTGGATACTGGAAACACCACGTTTCGTCACCAGTTACAATGTTGTAAAGGAAGTTCTCGTCTTTTCTCGCCTCTTTAATGATGTCTTTCTAATGTTGAATTCTGAGCAATTTTTGGTCATCAGTTAACTTGTGGGGAACAAAACGTGCACAGGCCTTTCGTAAGCCCAAATGATCGGTTAAAATGCGATAAATCGATGTTTTGGAGATATTCAACTCCGATTCCGTGAATTTCAAAGATGATTTCGGCTCATTTTTGATAAATTCACGCACAATTTCGATGGAGTTTTCGGTGATCACTGATTTTGAGCGGCCGTATGTTCATCGTCATTTATGTCCTCACGACCATCTCTGAAACGTGTAAACCACTCATGATTTCTGGCACGAGATAGACAATCATCGCCATAAACTTTTTTCATCAATTCCAATGTTTCGGTAAACGTTTTACCGATTTTAAAACAAAATTTGATATTAGCTTTTTGTTCGAAACTCATTTTTGTACCGATGACACAAACACACTGACACTTTAGACGCAATAACTTCGCTTCCACTGAACCGAATGTCATGAAACTGTTACTGGAAGTCAGGGAGGCATATAACTTTCCAACGCACTACCTCATTCACAGATGGCGCCACCAAACAAATTTTTATGACAAAAGTCTCGTTTATTTTGGAACGCACCTTGTGTAACTTAGTCGCGTGGTCCGGTTGGAACATAGCCTTAAGGGGGTCGTCTACCTTAGCGCCTAAATTTCGGGCGTATTTTTGACGATGGATTGCGAAAAAACTACACATGATATTGACACATTTTTTTTTATTTAATTAGTACATTATTAAAATTAAAAAAAAAAAATTTTTTTTTTCGTTATCTTGGCCTTGACGCGTCCTTGAATCGATCTCTGCCGGCGCGACATAGTAGACTTTGTGGCACGATTTTTCAGCTTCAAAACCTTGAAACATGAAAACAATCATATTTTTTTACTTTTTACTAATCCGACTACGATAAGACACAAGCTTTTTGAAAGATTTTGAAATTTAAGAAAATGGCAGTGATTTGAAAAAAAAGTTCTATTTTCTACCCTGTTTTTCTAGCTTAAAAAAGCTGTAAAAAATTGAAAAAAAAATATTTGTTTAAAAAGCTCGGGTCTAATCGTAGTGAGACGTTTTTTGAATACGAAACAATTTACAGACTTACAATATTTTCGATAGTTCCGTCAAAATCGTGCCAAAAATTTTAAAAAACACTACTTTTGAGAAAACGCGTTTAAAGATAAATGATTAAAATAAAACATGATTAGCTGAATGTTTTCGAATAAATCCTTCATAAGGCATGTTCCTTATAGTGTCTAGATTCGAAATAACCAAAAAAAAAAATTCGATTTTTTGAAACCGCGAAGGTAAACGACCCCCTTAAGGGATCATACCATTCTAGCCCCCGCCCCCAAAAAAGCTATTAAGTATTTTTTTTGAGGTTGCTACGCTGAGAAAAAAATGCTATTGAATCTATAACATTCTGCCAAAAGCATCTATATTATTGATTCAAAAAAATATTCTACCAATTCTGTAATTCAATAGCATTTTTTTCTCAGTGTAATATAAATAATGATATAGAACTTGTTGGGTTTAATAAATAAACTCTCAAAATATATGCAATTTTTTTTATTGATTTTACATAGTTTTTGTATACAAAAATGTCAGGCAAACATAACTCTTTGAAAAGTAGGTAGGTTGCTTGCGCAGATGATTTCTTCATGAAGGACAATCCTAACATCATTCTTCATGACCTATCTTTCTGAATTCCCTTCATACTAATGATTATTAACATAATCGGCTGAAATGATTCAGACAGAATTCTAGTTATCGAGAGCCGTTTGATAAGTCCATGACTTCCCACAAGGTGGTGCTCTGATAACAAGTTTTACCGAAGTTACTGAATTTCGTTGTGGCCCTACGAGCACAAATGACGCTGTGCGTCCTAGATGTCCAAAAGAGATAGTTCCTCAAGAAATGATTGATAAAATCCATGATATGGTGTTCGGAAATAAGTGCCATTGTGAATATTTCGACTGAACGTATATTCCTCATTTTGCATGAATGTTTCAGTATGAGAAATAGAGGTGTGCAAAAGGTTCGATTCGATTTTAATCCGATATTGGCCTCCATCGAATGTCGAATATTTGACATTCGAAGCGCGCTTTTTTGGATGTCGAACATTCGACTGATGGCCGATCGAATGTCAAAAATCCGACATCCAATGGCCGCACTTCGGATGTCGAATATTCGACATTCGACTGTGCGGTCGATCGAATCGAAAAATTCCGATCCAACAATGAGGCAAATCAAATCGAATTTGCTACATTTGATCCGACAGAATGCACACGTCGAATGAGAAAACTGTCAGCAAAATGGGTGCCGCATTTTCTCATCCTCGATCAAAAATGATGTCGTATGACCACGTCTCAGCAATGTTTGGACATGTACCAGCGTAATCCCAACGAATTTTTGCGAACTTAAGTTACTGTTGGTGAAACGTGGATCTATCACTACACGGAGAAAAATGGATATTCAGGATCAATATCTAGATATTCAACTTTGTGACAAGCATCTTACATATTTGGTTTTAATATCTAAATATCCAGCTATATATCTAAGATAATCATATTAACCTATTACAATATTTTAGTTAGTAAAGCTGAATGTTGAGATATTACAACTGAATATATAAGATGCTTGTCACATAGTTGAATATCCATTTTTCTCCGTGTACACACCTGAAACGAAAGAACAGATAAAAATGTGGATTGGACCTGGTGTTTTTAAATGTCCGAGAATTTATGTTGAGCAAATGCTCTTGAGAATATGCTCGTGCTCTTGAGAAATTCTCCGAGCATTTAAAACTTTTAGGACACTAGTTGGACCTAATGAACGCGCTCCGAAAGGCTCCGTGAGACTTTTTACTATTCGCCAGCTTAAAAAATTAACTTGTAGGAAAAAAGTTTACATTGAACGATCAAGTTATCTCTGTGATGAATGAATATTTTTAGGAGTTTGATAAAACTTACTTTCGGGAGGCATAAAAAAGCTTAAGTATCGTTGGCATAAGTGTATAGAGCTGAAAGGAGATTATGTTGAAATAATAAATTAAAATTTTGTTAAAGAATTGTTTTTTCATTTAAAAGTCACAGATTTATCAAACAGCCCTCGAACATTATAGTTAATTTGCTCAAAAATCTTCAAGTGCAAACTTATCTTTTGTAAAACTAAAAATCTCAACAAATGATGAACCGTGAAATTCAAATCCGCTTTTTGATCAGTTTGAAATAGACAGTGAGGGTTCATTTTGTATTGTTTCAAATGTCACAGCATTATGGTCATAACCAAGAAGGAAGTCTAAACAGAAAATGAATGACGAACTATAATACCAATCGTTCAGCTCTTCTGTTATAGATGATTAACAGCCAGAATTGATCGCTTGACATTTATTTTCTACACTGGCTTTCTACTGTCCCGTGTGAAACGATTACGTTCGCACACAGAATATTTTGCGTGCAGCATTTTGAAATATTCTCTTAAGATACACTTTTACTTTCTCCATACCTCTTGAATCCTTCGATCATATAATATAACACTTGGAATATAAGCTGCTATGAATACCTAATGCTGCATAGAATGACGAGAAGTTAATATGAAGGTGTAAATTTGTCGATGTCGAAAAGCTCTAAATTACAGTAAAGTTTATGGACAAGTTTGTATTTTGAAGACCTTTATAAATAATGTCCTATCTTCAAACAGGATAAGAACGATAGAATACTGTTGAGTGTATAGAAGCTACTAATGTGTTCACACGTTGAATTTCACGAAGGAGATTTATAGCTTTAAAGGGACGTAAATAAAAATCTTATCTAAATGTTATCTTTATGAAATTAATAAAATTGTCCGCAAGAATATATGAATATTTTCTTGGATTTTTATCATGTTTATTCCTGATTAGAACGTCAATTTTCTCTTCGCACGTATTATTTATGTTAATGCAGGTATAATTTGCTTTTCCTTTAATTGTGATTGGAGAAGATAAATAAACGCAGTCTTGTTTTATATTGTTTTAAGTACCATCTTTGTTGAAGAAAGAGCAAGCGTTGCAGGTCTTTAAACGATTGGTAACTACGAGACAGACCACACTACTGTAAATGGTAGCAGTTTGCAATCATCATAATTCTCAACGTTGGTTTTCCGCCTTTTATACACGAGACCTGCTTCAGGTTCCGTCCAACAGCCACGACACGAACCGCAAAACCGCTTTGTTGTTTACTGCACAACCTCTTTGCCTCTGTTTCTTTACCCCAAACTGTTATGTTCTCCAAAATACTTAACGATTCGAATTTAAATTACTATTATGCAAGAAATCCAGTTGTGTGAAAACATATCTTTCTTGTTTCAAACCGATAAGATGGCTTGTATTGAAAAGCATTGAAAAATTTCTACGTTCAATGGTGAAGTGATAATTATTGCATTTTTTTTTATTTCCACTTTTGTCATCAGGTTTTTAATTCCATTTATCGGAGTAAGTTAACTCTTAAAGTGAATCCTTTTCTACACTGAGAAAAAAATGCTATTGAATCAAAAGCATTTCTTTCCAAAAGCATGTATACTATGAATTCATAAAAATATACTACAAGAACTAATAAATATGTTACTAATTCTATAGCATATTGATTTGAATCCGTGATATACATGCTTTTGGAAAGAAATGCTATTGATTCAATAGCATTTTTTTCTCAGTGTAGAAAAGGATTCACTTTAAGAGTTAACTTACTCCGATAAATGGAATTAAAAACCTGATGACAAAAGTGGAAATAAAAAAAAATGCAATAATTATCACATGTATTTCAATTTGTAGCTTTAAAATTTTGGCACTGAAAAAAACTTCCATCCCGAGTCGAAATCTGAAAATAATTTTTCATCTTTTGCTGATGAAAGTCAGGTTCAAAGGAGGGGCAAACTCAATGTAATTTTTCCCCCTGAAAAACTTCTCAAACGTGGACGAATTTCCTTTTCAGCATAGTATATGGATACATAATATGTATTGTAATTTGATCTTAAAAGTTTTCAATATTCAAAACATAAGGTCTAAATCAGGTTTCAGCTCAGAGAAGCAGCAAATAAGGATAAGTTCAGACTCTGAATATTTCGAGAAGTATCAATGCAGGGGTAAATGAGAAGAAGTACTCGGAATTTGTTACTAAAACGTTTGCCCTTTTTCTTTACCATAAAGTAACCCTGGCGAAAGTTTCGTTTTGGGATTCAATCCGAGCCACTTGACAATCCTTTTCCGAATCATTCTGAACCAATTCGAAAAACATCTTGAATCCCATTCGATGCAAATCAGTTGTAAATAAATCCAATTCAATCCAAATGAATCCAAGCTCAGTTTGATCTAAACGGAATCTTCAATTCGAATAAATCCGAGTGAATTCAAGAGCAGAATGATTCGGATTAGATTAACTTGATCTCGAACCCATTCAGATTTAGGTATTGAATTTATTTTCACCCGGTGTGATTCCCAAGACGTTGAAAATCTTTTTCGAATTTGTTAGGAATGATTGAGATAAAGATTTCAGAATCGCCCGAATTGAATTCCTTTCCGGAACTTTCAGTTTCAGTTGACAATCTTATCACATCATATATTCGAAAAAATAATTTTGTAAAATTCCTTTAAGAATCAGTACCATATGCCATTGGTCAATATGATTTCCAGTGATATTGATGATCTCCTCTGCTGTACATATCTCGAAATAAACTGTCAGAGATGATTTTTTTGTGGTTCTGCATTACCTCCTTCGCAACACTTGAATAATTAAACCGGTAAGGAATACTTGTGAGAACCTCGTTGAGGATTTACAAGGAGGTGGTGGATGTCGGAGGACACGTGTATTCCTGGTGGTCCTCGGACCTTGGTGGACAGGCCATTAGGAAACAAGGACGGCACCAACATCACCGAACAATGCAATTTGTAGCCATGAGGTGGTCCTATACGGTACAAATCTTCTTCCCGCTACATCCTCTTCAGGTCCAGCGAATAGCATCCACGAAATACTACTAACATTGTGATCGCAAAACGCTACATGAACCTCCTGGACTGCCAACGAACTGTGCCTCGTATTTCTTTCTTTTTCACCTTAAGGCAGGAATTTATGAAAAATCCTGCCGATTCAAGCCAAGGGAATTCCGATTAATAGCCTTTAGGCTGAGATTGGAACACACGACTTCCGAATAATTCGATTTCCTTTGCTGGTTCCATTAGAACCCATGGAAATTGCATGGAGTCTTGTGACTGCTGTCGTGTAGCAATTCACTTATAAGAGTAGCTGTCGTGCTACCACGAATTCCGCACGACGTTAGGTACGTCGTTGATCAAAATCTCAGAGATCTTTATTACGTTATTACGAGGTGCGATCTCGGATTTCTTCCTTTTCTTTTTAACACTTATTTATGCTCATGCTTATTTAATTAAGAAAACTCCAGACTTGAAACTAGTATCTTTCAATTGTGATAGTTTTTTTAGACGAGGGAAAAAATTTACTTTTTCTTTTTTTTAATTAAGAACTGCAAAAAACAATAGTGAGACTAACTTTTGTGACAGTTCCTTTAGTATTTATCTTTTGACAATAATTTATATTTTTGGTTGGAACTTTAGAACATGAGAGATTGGTTTTAAAAAATTAAACAAATTTTAGTCTCGGTAAAGCAAGAATTGATTTTTTTATTGTTTAAAACTAATTAAAGTCTATAACACTTTGCTAATATGTTTTTTTATCGTTTCTCAAAATTTCAGCTAAAAAGATTCATTACTGTAGAATAATTTTGGTGAAAACTAAAATCTTTTATTAACTACGTGATCCATTTAATATAAACTCTTGAAATTAATTATGAATCATAGGTCGAACTGGAACGACTTAGACAAAATATTATTAGTTCACATTATTTTTCATTAAAATTAATTAAAATTTTGAAAAATTGAAAATAGGCCTAGTCAAGAAGTCCAAATCTCATATTTTTTATACTTTCCCTCAAATTTTTTTTTAATTATGAAAAAAAGTCACTTGTATTGTGACAAAATTTCTACGATTTTTGCAATTTCAAGTGGAAAAGTTTTGAATTTTAGAAGAAAGTGGATTTAGATACAAAATATGTTAATGCTTCTATGTTCAAATTTTAAGGGAATTTAAGTTGTCAGTTGATGAAATATTCAGTATCTCAAATTTATTACCAATTCACTTCCTCTCTCAAAACTAAAAATGTAAAAATCTGACAAACTCATGTTTTTCATAAAGTTTTCTTTCAAAGACTTGTCTATTTTATCGCATTTTCTTTAAGACTTCTTCTGAATTATAAGAAAATTAAAAAACAGAAACATCCTGTTTAAAAACCTTCAAAACAATAACTGCTACTTAAATTAAACTCAAATTTGAGGAGTTAATAAAAATTGTACCCAAAAGAATAACATTTGCTACAATCATGTTTCTAAGGCATAATCAATGAAAAATTTCCAACGAAAAAATGTATAAAAATATTTAAAAATTAGCATGAATTAATAGATTTTTAAAATTTGGACGAGCTCAGGTTGTGGAGAATCTTCATCCTCAGAAAATATTTTTAAAGATTATCAAATGATTTTTCCCAAGACCAGTTTTTCCACAAGACAGATATCTTAACTCGTTAAAAAATTTAAATTACAATGGATGATCAAATTATTATGATGCACTTCATTTGAATCGCAGCTAGTAGTGTTTTTGATAGAAAAGTTACTTCATTAATTTTGAAACATATTGGCTTACGTGGAACGTAGATAAGCTAATGTTTTTAAAATTAAATATACGCGATTAAAAATGTTCTAAAAATAAAAAATATTGAAGTTACAAAAGTAATATAAAACTGATAAAATTTACAATACTCTCAAGTGTACGCATTTTAGAAATGTGAAAAATTTACTGAAATTGACGGAACTTATCTAAAATAAATTTTTTTTTTTTCCTGTGAAAAAAGGAACGCTTCCACTCGGCTGGGTATCAAGACAGGACTTTTCGATTGCCGGTCGAATTCTCTATCATCTGAGCTACGGAGATTCCACAAAACTTTTTTCACAGAATCTATTTATACCAATTTGGCCATGGATATATCATGAACTGTATACAAATCGTGGAACCTCCGTAGCTCAGCTGATAGAGAATTCGACCGGCAATTGAAAAGTCCTGGGCTCGATACCCAGCGGAGTGGAAGCGTTCCTTTTTCAACAAAAAAAAAAAAAAAAAATTGTTCAAATATATATTGAAAATTCCATCTGGTCTTAAATGACGTCAATTCTAAATCACAGGTTGATAAAGTCCATATGGTAAAGTTCGGTTATCATGGTGAGTGATACACTCTTCTAATTATCGACATAATCAACTGAAAAGATTTGGAAAAATTTGTATATAGTTCATGATATATCCGTGGCCAAATTGGTGTAAATAGATTCTGTGAAAAAAGTTTTGTGGAACCTCCGTAGATCAGATGATAGAGCATTCGACCGGCAATCGAAAGGTCCTGGGCTCGATACCCAGTGGAGTGGAAGCCTTCCTTTTTTCACAGAAAAAAATTGTTCAAATATATATTGAAAATTCCATCTGGTCTTAAATGACGTCAATTCTAAATCACAGGTTGATAAGGTCCATATGGTAAAGTTCGGTTATCATGGTGAGTGATACACTCTTCTAATTATCGACATAATCGACTGAAATGATTTGGAAAAATTTGTATATAGTTCATGATATATCCGTGGCCACATTGGTGTAAATAGATTCTGTGAGAAAAGTTTTGTGGAACCTCCGTAGCTCAGATGATAGAGAATTCGACCCCCCATTGAAAAGTCCTGGGCTCGATACCCAGCGGAGTGGAAGCGTTTCTTTTTTCACAGAAAAAAAAAAAAAATTTCAAATATATATTGAAAATTCTATCTGGTCTTAAATGACGTTAATTCTAAATCACAGGTTGATAAGGTCGATATGGTAGAGTTCGGTTATCATAGTAAGTGGTACACTCTTCTAATTATCGACAAAATCGACTGAAAAGATTTGGAAAAATTTGTATATAGTTCATGATATATCCGTGGCCAAATTGGTGTAAATAGATTCTGTGAGAAAAGTTTTGTGGAACCTCCGTAGCTCAGATGATAGAGAATTCGACCCCCAATTGAAAAGTCCTGGGCTCGATACTCAGCGGAGTGTCAGCGTTTCTTTTTTCACAGAAAAAAAAAAAAATTTTTGTGAAATATATCTTGAAAATTCTTTCTGGTCTCAAATGACATTAATTCTAAATCACAGGTTGATAAGGTCAATATGGTAAAGTTTGGTTATCATGGTGAGTGATACACTCTTCTAATTATCGACATAATCGATTGGACAGATTTGGAAAGATTTGTATACAGTTCATGATATATCCGTGGCCAAATTGGTGTAAATACAAGTAGATTCTGTGAGAAAAGTTTTGTGGAATCTCCGCAGCTTAGATGATAGAGAATTCAGCAGCAATCGAGAAGTCCTGGGTTCGATACCCAGAGGAGTGGAAGCGTTCCTTTTTTCACAGAAAAAAAAATTCAAATATATATTGAAAATTCCATCTGGTCTTAAATGACGTCAATTCTAAATCACAGGCTGATAAGGTCGATATGGTAAAGTTCGGTTATTATGGTGAGTGATACACTCTTCTAATTATCGACATAATCGACTGAAATGATTTGGAAAAATTTGTATATACTTATCCAAAAGTCAAGAAATAGAGCTAAAAATTGTACTAAATGTGCCGCGTTTCGATACCAAAAGAGTCGTAAGAGATCGCAAGTGTATCAAACCTCTATTTCATTTTAATCTGATTAAATCGTAGTTATAAACGATTCATTGTAAGTACGGGCGGGAAAGAGAAGGCTGTAAGAGTTGGAAAAGACATCTTACGTTGAAGACGCTTCCGACGATGCAACGGTCTTGGCAAATCAGCCGCGACCGTCTTTCGCGGTCTTGTCGTTGCCGCCAGTCGGTTCCTTTATCGTCGCCTTGGACATCCGTCCGTAAAGTGAAACAATGCGACGTGCAGATTCCACCTTATTTACTCCTGTTTACTCCCGCGGCTTCTCCCGGCATGCAAAGCACGAGTTGTCATTTGCTCCCATCTACCAACGGATCGGTTTACGCGCAACTGCTCGACAAAACGTATAAACGAGTCTACTGAAATTTCGAAACAGATCATTCCAGAATTTTATGTGATTTATTGCTCTTTAAAATGAGATGATACTAAAGTTCTTTAGACTGCAATCTGAATTTTGAGCTCACTTGAATATAATTCAAATTCCAAATGCAATTAAAAAGAAAATTTCGACCAATTTCTGAGGTCTCGAATCGGCCTGTTTTCATCAAAAGTCGTGCAATTTTTATATGTGCTTCAAAACCATGTATTTGGAAAAAATTTATTTTCATTAGTATTTTCAAAATGGCGACTGAAAAAGTGTAAAACTTTGTGTAACATTGAAAAAATGGACTGAAACGGTTTTATACTGTTTTTTGAAGTGAATCGTTGAATACTGTGTTGAACTTTTTGAGAAATCATTCGTAAGTAATTCTTGTACAACAATTGAGGTTAGATCTCCCAAATTCAAAATGGCTGATTTAAGATGGTGGAGGAAAATCATAAAAAAAGAAATTTGACGCAAAAATTTGGTCCCCTGGGTTTTCAATGATGCTGAATACGAATCTGAGTTCAGATCTGAAACATTCAAAATGGCGGATCCAAGATGGCGTACGGAACCATAAAAATGGCGTGAGTTTGCGCTGAAATTCGGTCTAAGGGGTTTTCAAACTCGCCGATTACGAATCTGAAATCAGATTTGAGAATTCTGTTATGCAAGATTGAAGATGGCTGACAATGCATCGGTTTAGAGCGAAAATTTTTTCAATGAATGAATTTAAGACGATCAGTCGAACACTATTTGCCAGCGAGTTTCTAACTTCTACACTGTTGCCCGATTTTTACCACTTTGAAATTTGAAAATGAAGTACATCATTGAAAAAACAGAAAGATAATACAAAAAAGTTAAAAAACCAAAAATATTGAAAAACAAAAACAAAAAAAAATTCAAAACGGAAAACAAAAAACCAAAGAAAAAAACAAGATTTTTCACAACACAACCGCCACTTTGAATTCAAATCTCTTTTTTTATCATTTTCCTCCACCATCTTAAATCAGCCATTTTGAATTTGGGAGATCTAACCTCAATTGTTGTACACGAATTACTCACGAATGATTTCTCAAAAAGTTCAACACAGTATTCAACGATTCGCTTCAAAAAACAGTATAAAACCGTTTCAGTCCATTTTTTCAATGTTACGCAAAGTTTTACACTTTTTCAGTCGCCATTTTGAAAATACTAATGAAAATAAATTTTTTCCAAATACATGGTTTTAAAGCACATATAAAAATTGCACGACTTTTGATGAAAACAGGCCGATTCGAGTGGTCAAACGATTTGAAAAAATTACTTTTTTGGAAAAACTACCTCAGAAATTGGTCGAAATTTTCTTATTAATTGCAAAACTTTTTGGGAAAATCAAGTTTTTATGCTCTCTAAGCAACAAAATCGGAAAGAACATACTCGAAAATATTTGGGTACAAATTTTTGTAAGATTTCCATTACCCTAGCGTTGTTGGCAATCGATGAAATATGATCATGTGAAAACCTACAATTTGGGCGTTAATGGGTTAATATAGTGATTTTGTTACTATAATCAGACATTTTTAATTGTGCAAATATTATCAGTGGTGTAATCCGATAATATTTTTAGATAAATTATCATAAAGTTTGTTTATATTGTATTTGAATTTGTAAATATCATTCTAATTTCTAGATGGTCCCCAATTTGAGTCGGATTTTTAATCAGACCACGTTTTTCATGAAATAAAAATCATGCATTTTTCGTAGCGTTTGATTAAGATTATAGCAACATTTTGCATTCAAGAGGCAATTTCCATGAACTGAATAAAATTTACAATAAGAAAAGAAGTAAAAAATTTAGGCATTTTCATTTTATTCAATTAATAAATCCTTCTTAATTCATTCATTCATTTCATGCTTTATCTGAAATAAAAAATACCAAAAGATTAGTTAAAATACAATATTCCCGTGTACTTATCGCGCGATTTTGGTCAAAATTTAAATTTCTAACAAAATGGCGGCTGTCTGAAAAAAAAAATTCCATTAAAAAAATCCCATTTTTCAAATAAAAAAAAAAAATGTACTAAATTGAAATATCGCGTCGATAACTATACCACATTTATGTCACAAATAACTGGTAAAAATTTGGTAACGATCCGTTGAACCGTTGTGGAGCTACAGTGTTCGCCTACTTTGAAAACGTCGTTTCGAGAAAAATGCGATTAAAGTTCCAAGTACGATTTATATGTAAATAAAAATTTTATTTTTCAACTTAGATAGTCAACTATTCCAGAACCATAAGGTTCGCCTTCTTTCTTAATAGCAGCTTTCAGAAAATGTATTGTTGCATATTCTTCAATAGTTGTTGGTGTTGACCAATTGGCTTTAGGGTCCAGAAATGATTTAACAGTGAGTTAACATTCTCAAACGTTTCAACTCTGATTGGAGCCCTCTTCAGTGGGATTTTATTTCTATAAATACATAAACAAGTTACAAGTTGTGTGTTGAAAAATATTGCGATTGAAGTGAGATATTGAGATTTTTTTAGTTATTTAGGGCGGGTGGGAGGGGGGGGGGGGGTAAAAAAGTTCCCACCTAGACTCCGCAAGGTGAAACTACGCCACTGTACTAATATTTAGTTGATACAACTAGAATTTAGTTGGTTAAACAAACGAATTTTCTCACGCGGAGAAAAATATTTGTCTCAAATTTTATAATAAATGATAGATGACCAAAGGGTCTAGGGGGGTAAGCATGCAAAAGTTGCCCCCGCACGTATCAAGTTCATATTAACACCATAGATGGACATCCATGTGGCAAAAACTTCCTCCAAAGAATAACCTTGAAATTTCATTTTTGGAGGAGTTATGGAGGGGGTAAGTAAAATCAAGAAAGCCATTTTTCTCGAAAACTACTAAACCGATTTTGATGATCGAAATATATGTTATAGTCACTTATAAGACTAGTTAGAAAAAAAATTTTGAAATTTTTAAAATAAAAAATAGGGGCAAACAAAATGTTTGAAAAATTTCCAACATTTTTTTTGAGGTTATGTTTTAGAGATACACCTCTAGTTTTTTTTGCAAAAAAATTCTCTCATTGTCTACTTCAACATATAGTTTACCCAAATTTTTCATAGGGGTACTTGCTATACGCAATACACATAACCTCAAAACAAATGTTGAAAATTTTTTAAACATTTTTTTCTTCCCTATTTTTTATTTTAAAAATTTTACAATTTTTTTTCTAACTAGTCTTACGAGTGTCTATAACATATATTTCAATCATCAAAATCGGTTCAGTAGTTTTCGAAAAAAATGACTTTCTTGATTTTACTTACCCCCTCCATAACTCCTCCAAAAATGAATTTTCAAGGTTATTCTTTGGAGGAATTTTGTGCCACATGGATATCCATCTATGGTGTTAATATGAACTTGATACGTGCGGGGGCAACTTTTGCATGCTTACCCCTCTAGGCCCTTTGGATATGATTTGGTTAAATAAAAAAATATAATAATTTGGTGCTACCCTAAATCAGCGTGATACTAATGTCGATAAAGTAGAACATGACACCAATTCCATATGGTGTGGATGTTGAAAATGTTAAGTTCCCACGAATTCAGATGATATGAATTAACAATAGTACCAATCAATGCAAATTGGATCTATCTTCACAAGAGTAATCTTCAAATAAAAGAAATAAAAAATTGTCATTAATAATAGAAGATGATTTATTACGTATACTAAACATCGACACCAATCATTAATCTTTATTGCATCTGTATGTTAGTCTATTTGTAGAGGATTAAATTGAAGATATGAGATTCTTTGTCGTATTTAGTATTACAAGAACGCCGATCTAAAAGAATGTACGTTCTTCGGGCTTCCGATCGTTTTATCGGGTCAAGCTGGAGTTATTTAATTGGCGAAACTTTACTCTCCTTTACTTTATCGAGTACGAACGACGGCAAAGTTCTGAAATCTAGAGCTCCAGTCTCGACCGCGGCATCACATAAAACTGCTTAACGAGACTTATATTGTCAATTACGTTTCTGTATGCCCGTAATTCCAATTGCAATCGTAAATGTACCTAAGCATCTAGCAAAGGTGGTTGGCCTTGAGATCGAAACACTGATCGAGCAATGGTAATAAAGGTACTCTTTATCCCCATTAAGTCCTTCTTTCGTCCGCACCTTTCACTAATAAAGTTTTACCAATTTATTAATTATCTCTGACATTAGCCTTTTTTGATTTAGAATAATAATAACTATTTTCAAACTTATAATAATCTAATGAATATTAATGGCAATAAATAATGGACTATGGTTATTGATAGTAGGTAAGTTGATTAAAACATTAAATTTCCGTACTCATCGTGAGAATGCACGAGAGATTTCACTGATTTTTCAAAATTCCATGGGCAAGAAGTCCTACTAACGTCTACTCGATTCAATTGCACACTATCAGCTATAAATTAATATAAATTTTTATTCAACGAAAACAATGAGAAGCAGCAGGACACTAATGAGTTCCGAGGATATATCCCATACGTCAATGTCCTGTGGGATACCGTTGTATTTTCTATGGCAACTAAAGGCGGAGAACGTATGTAGAAGAAACCTGTATACGACTTTAACCTCAGTGATCCCTAGGCGCGCTCTCGAGCTTTGGTATCTACTTTCGCAAAAAGTGTAGTGCATAAAATCGTGACCTTCAATTTGGCGAATCGTACCTTGATGGAGGTCTCTCCGATTCCTGAGAAACTTTCCTTCCGCGCATTTACTTACCGAGTATTACTATGTGTTATATGCAAAATGTATGATTACGCTTTCAATGCAGTCCACAAATCCACAAATTACAACTGGGCTCAAGTTTCATACATATATTCTAACGAAGTCTTTTTTCCAACTTATTATGTCTAGAAATGCATAACAAAATGTGCCAAGCCCGTTTTTTGTTTCCAAATGCAATTTGTGCCCCAAAACTCAAAAAAATTTTCCCAGAGAAGCGACTACTTCAAAAGAACCCACACTCTAAAAAACATTCAATTGATAGTAAAGTGACATGTTTGATGACATGTCTGCTATTATATTGACCCAAAATTCACAGAATTTTGGTTAATTTCTCATTTTTTAGGCATTGAGTCAGTTTATTTTTATTTTCTTCTATTAAAATTATCAATGTTATTTATGATAAAAAACGCAAAAAAGAGAAGGCAAACGTTCCAGCCACAAATTGGGGCCCTCTTCAGTGCCATAAATTAAAAGATTAATTCAGAATTTTCGTAAAAGATAAAAATGTAGAAGATAGTTAAAATAAGGATAATAATGGAACTCAAAAACTTATCTCATCGCTTGCAATTCAAAATGAAGAAGTCCAGTAAGCAGCAACACGAATTGGAAAAAATATGTAGAATTCACTGTATATAGAAAACCGGATAAAATGAACGAAAAACTTAGAAATTTGTGAACAACAGGCCGGAATTTTTGTTTGTTTTTTTTTCCCTTTATAATTTTGAATTATATTATAATTATATATAATTATAATTATATTTTCAATTTTGAAAACTTTTCTTGAGGATTTTGTTACCGGAGTCTCTCAACGATCGATCTAAACTGTTTTAAAAACCGACTCGGGACATGTGACTTTGCTAACTGACAATTTGTTTTAAGAGCTATCCTGAGAGGTTCTTTTCCTCCTTGAAGAAGACTATTGTCCTAAACCTAGTTAAGAAATTCGAGATGGTTATGGTGATTTTTACGAGTAGACGAAAGTGTGTATTTTTGAAGAAAAAGATTTTGTATATCACTTTTCCGGACAATTCATTTTATATTAAATTTGCAAGCAAGACTTTACAGAATCATAAATTATTATAAAGGGTTTTCCAATAGGGGCATAACAATTTTATCTATGAATAAAACACAGAAATATTTGAGATATTGAGTTCAAATTTATTGTGGGTGTAGTGCAAGCATTACATTTTATGAATGAAATTCGATATCGATCATATGACCACCACGAGCCCGTTTATAGCGGTCGATTCTTTGGACCCAATTTTCCACCACTCTGGCACACATTTCGACTGGAGCGTTGACAATTTCGCGTTGGATGTTGTCTTTGAGGTTGTCTAAAGTTGCTGGCTTGTTGGCATAGACCAGTGACTTGATATGGCCTTATAAAAAGAAATCCAATGGCGTTAGATCGCATGAACGAGGCGGCCATTCGACCGGACTATTTCTCGAGATAACACGTTCACCGAATTTGCCTTTCAATAAATCGATTGTGACGCGTGCTGTGTGGCTAGTGACACCATCTTGTTGAAACCACATATCGTTGATGTCAAGTTCATCCAATTCTGGCCACAAATAATCTTCCAACATAGCAGGATAGCGCTCTCCATTGACGGTAACATGACGGTCGTTTTCATCCACGAAAAAATACGGCCCAATCACATCTCCGGCATGAAAACCGCACCAAACAGTCACTTTTTGCGGATGCAACGGTGTCTCAAGAAGCACATTTGGGTTTGTTGCTGACCAATAACGCATATTTTGCTTATTAACAAAGCCATTGAGCCAGAAATGAGCTTCGTCGCTGAAGATGATTTTTCGATGAAATTCTTCATTTTCTTCAAGCTTTGCCAGAGCCCAATTAGAGAAGTTTCGGCGTTTCAAATGATCAAGTGGCTTTAGTTCTTGAGTCAATTTAATTTTAAGGGGGTCTTCTACCTTGTGGCCTCGTTTTTGATACTATTTTTTGAGAATGAATTGTAGGCAAACCAATAATGCAATCCAGGTGCGGTTTTTTGCATTTAACTTATTTATTTATATACTTTCAACAAAAATTTTACTGAAATTTTACTGCCTCCAATTTGACCGTGATTTGACCTTAAAATATCCCTTACGAAAAATGTATACCAGAACGGTTGACACGATTTAGCTCACGAAAGTCGTCTTAAACAAAAAAACCAAAATGATTCAGTTTTTTATGCCTTTGGCTATCGTTTGACAACAAGGAATTTGCAAAGTTTCAAAATTTCAGGAAATAGTGAACAGACAAGAAAAAAAAAAATTCTATGTTTTCATGGAAAAATGGAAAAAATCCAAAAAGCTCGTGTCAGACGATAGCGACATATTTTTCACAAATTTTGATATATGACTTTAGTTAATTGATCAATTACTTTTCGAGATATCATGTCAACCAGTTGCAAAAACGCAACTTTTGGGAAATCGCATTTAAAGATATTCATGCATGAATCTTGGACGAAAAGTTACTTACAATCAACCTGCAATGCCAGGGCCATAAAGTACCCTTTTAAGATTATATTTCTAGCACCTTCTAGGCCACAAAAATGCAACAACAAAAAATCGATTTTTTTGAACCAACAAGTTAGAAGACCCCCTTAAAAGCATTTAGGCCAAGATCTTTTCGTATAATACACCAGTGTTGTTTGAGCGATGCCCAATTCTTGAGAACGACGTGGAATCGACTGATTTGGCTCATTTTGAATCGATGCACTCACGGTTGCGATTATTTCTTCGCTTCGAGCAATACGACGACTTTTTGGCAACGGAACGTCCAATAGTGTAAATTTGGTCTCGAATTTATCCACTATAGCATGCACAGCCTGTCGGGTGGGACGATTATTACGGCCGAAAATTGGAGAAAGCGCTCTTAAAGTTGCGACCACCGACTCAGAATTTCGGTAGTAATTTTTAATAATTTCCAAACGTTGCTGGTTCGTAAACTTTACCATGATGAAAATGTTGACTTTAACTAACGTTTTGATATTGACAGTTCATTAAAAAAGTTTAAGGGTGCGTTCATATAAAAATACGAAATTGTTATGTTTCTATTGGAAAACCCTTTAGTATCTATATATGTCATTTTACTCAATATTATTTGAGTATGTTCAGAAATGAAGAAAAAATGGAAATTTGTTTATTTCTGAATTTAGTTTTATTCTGAGATGTTTTGAAAAATAATAATAAACTTATCTTTAAAAAATTTGTTTAAATTCTGGTATCCATGGCATTAAGTATCACATTTAAAAGTATTCTTGAATTTAATTTGTTCTGAAAATAGTCAGAAGTATGAAATATTCAACATTTGTGCTGAATGTGCCATTTTTAAATTGTAAAGTGACATGCTTGATGACATGTCTGCTATTATATTGACCCAAAATTCACGGAATTTTTGTTAATTTCTCATTTTTTTTTAATTGTGTCAGTTTCTTTTTATAATAGTCAAATTACGCTCCTTTCAGAATGCATCCTTTGGAATTTAGCAGATTTCTTTTGTCTATCAAAAGAATTGTTTCACTGTTAAAAAACTCATTTGTAAAATGGAATCGAAATAGTTTTACCGATAAACGATTTCTTTTGACTCTGAAAAGAAATCCATTAACCATCAGAGGATTGCATTTGTAGGTTAGCAGGCGAAGTGCGTCTGCGCATCAGTGAGTGTAGATCGTCTAGTGCTTAACAATGCAATATGCGCGAGTAATTTTTGTGTAGCGCGATATATTCTTTTATCGTCGCGATTAATTAACGTGAATGCATCAAGGAAATTAATTTTCTTAAAATATTAGGAATCCCAGAGTACGACGTAAAAATATTGGAGGGTAAGTATACCAAAACAAACAATTTTTATACACATAACCTCATTTTTAATTTCTTCTGACAATCGAAGCATTATAAATTCATTAATTTTTAATGCTTTTAACCATCGAAGGATTATCAGTCGTCTTTTTTAAAAATGATTTTGTAAAACGTGCTTGAATTTCAATGAATGTTATAGTTTTCATCAAAGTTGTATCTTATAAAATTTCTCTAAGCTGAAATCTAAGACGGGTCGTTATTACAGTATTGAAAATGATCGATTTAATATTCGCATTTGTCAAAGTTGGGCTTGTGTACATTTTTTATTAGGTTATATCATACAATTTTTTTTCTTTTATCCTCGAAATTATATTTCCTTTGTACGACCAAGGATTTCATTTCCAGACCAAAGGAAATACTTTGACAGTAAAACGACAGCATTTGGAAAGACAATCCTTCAACTGTTAAAGGATTTCCTCTCATGACAATTTTGAAGAGAAAATTCTTTAATAGTGAAAGGAATCATTTGACAGGCAATAGTCTGTTTTTTAACTGCAGTTAAAAAATGTTACTTCTGGAAATACGGGCGTCTTCACGTCCAAAAGGGCGTAAAGAAATACGTCATAAAGGTGGTACTTTTTCACGTTAAAAAGGAGTTGAAAAGTGTTTAAGAAATAATAAAATAAGCGCTCGTAGTATCGAAAATGGTTTGGTTTTAGTGAGCATCATTACTCACTAGACAGCTGTTAAAGTCTCAGTTATATATTTTATGTGCCTCCGGCGCGTAAACTCGTTTTTACTCTACAGTTGAGAGTAGCGTAATGTAGTGTATTACGCGACAGAGGAATGTAATGTAAAAATTGAACTGCGAATGTGCCTATAGCCATACAGCGGAGCGTAATCTTCTTCTTATTCATCTTCGTACAGCGTTGGCACCGTACTGACAAAGCCTTGTACATTTGAAGTGCGCATGCTCTATTACAATACGCTACTGCTACACAAGATCGAGAAAATTAAAATGGCCGGAACTAGTCGCGAAATATCAAGTGCAATGGACGAGAATCATAATGAATACCAGGGATGTTAGTTGAAGTTTGCCGGTTTTTTCAATAAAGAAAACACTTAATTCTCAAGGGAATCTCAAAAAAATTTTATTCAAAGTATTGACCATTGAATTCTACACATTTTGCCCATCTTTCAGGCAAATCATGGATACTATTCCAAAAAAACTTTTTCTCTTTCAAGACAAACCATTCGACGAGACATTTTTCGACTTCTTCAAAATTGGCGAAGTGCTGCTCTGCGAGTGAGTGTCCCATCGATGCGAAAAGGTGATAGTCGGACGGGGCGAGGTCTGGAGAGTACGGCGGGTGCGATAATATTTCCCAATTCAATGCTTTTAATGTGTTCTTCACCACTTTAGCGGTATGAGACGGTGCGTTGTCATGTTGTAGGATAACTTTGCCATGTTTTCGGGCCCATTCCGGACGTTTTACGATCAACGCATGATTCAAATTGATAATTTGTTGTCGGTAGCGATCCGTATCCACCGTCTCACCAGGTTTTAATAACTCGAAGTACACCACACCACACTGGTCCCACCAAACACAGAGCATTGTCTTACGGCCAAAGCGATTTGGCCTTGGGGTCGATGGGCCGACCTCGCCAGGTGAAAGCCATGATTTTTTCCGCTTCGGGTTCTCGAAATAAATTCATTTTTCGTCCCCCGTGACAATTCGATGCAGAAAAGATTTCCTTTCGAACCGTTGAAGCAACATTTCACAAATGGTTTTTCGATTTTCCATTTGTCTATCGTTCAGTTGGTGTGGTACCCATTTTCCATACTTTTGGATTTTTCCCATGGCTTTTAAACGTTGGTAAATTGCTCCTCGGGTCACATTTAGTGTTTGTGCCAATTGTTGTTGCGATTGGGTTGGGTCTTCATCCAATAACGTCTGCAATTACTCGTCTTCGAACTTTTTCGCTGCACCAGGATGTTTATTGTCTGTTAAATCGAAATCTCCACTTTTAAATTGACGAAACCATGTCTCACATGTTCTAATCACTGGAGCATATTTACCATAAGTTTCTACCAGCAATCGATGAGCTTCAACTGTTTTTTTCTTTTGATGAAATAAGAAAAGCAACGAATGCCGCAAATGCGATTTACTTGGAACGAAACTCGACATATTCACTAAGGTAAACAACTATGATGCTATTATTTTGGCAGAATGTAATTGTGTATTTTTGAAGGTTATTGTCCATAGAAAAATATGGCATAGATGCCAAATCATAGAAATGTATACATATCTCTAGCGACATCTATGAGTAAAACCGGCAAATTTCAACTAACACCCCTGGTACTAGATTAGATTTGAGTGTACGCATAAAAACTCGTATACGCACCGAAATCACATAAAATAGAATATGTGCCAATGCACACAATTCGGGTAATTACGAGACTCGCTTAAAATGCTCGCAGGACTGATCGCGCCTCGGCTTCGATCTCCTGCGAGCATTGTCGCTCGTCGCCTAATAACCCTCATTATGCGCCTAGGCACATAATATACTATTGTTGTCGATTGGAGACAAAAACTTTTGTGTATTTAGAAAAATGGAAAAAAAATGAATTTCGAGCGGTGGTTAAACACTTATATTTAAAGGGCTTAACACCGAAAGAGATCAGAGCTGAGTTGAATGAAGTTCATGGCACATCAGCTCCTGTGTTTGCAACTGTTTACAATTGGGTAAATGAGTTTAAACATGGCCGTACATCCACAAAAGATGCATATCGTTCGGGACGTCCAGTACAAGTGGCTACAATGACAAAATTCACGATTTGGTTTTGATTAATCGACGAATCAAAATGCGCGAAATAGTTAAAGCCACAGGCATATCGCAAGGTATAATGTTTTCAATTTTGCACGAAAATTTGAGTGTGAAGAAAATCTCGGCAAGATGGGTGCCGCGCTTCGATGGCAAAAATTATCGAATTAAAATTCGAATTATCACAACATCTATCGGATTTGGAGCCCAGTGACTTTTTTTTATTTCCAAACTTGAAAAAATGGCTCAGTGAACAACGGTTCACGTCGAACGAGGAGGTCATCGCCCAAACAGATTCCAATTTTAAGGATCTACCGAAATCCTACTTTTTGGACGGCTTAAAAAAGTTGGAGAAACGTTTAGAAAAGTGTATAGAGTTAAATGGAGATTATGTTGAAGAATAAAAAAAAATCTACGCAGAATAATTTGTTTTTCTACACGGAAATGGGAATGGGCTCTCGGTTGCCGCGCGATCGGCGCGCCACTCGCCTTGACACATGGACGGTCGTTTGCTTGTTTCGGGAGTGGGAGTCACGCGAGATCGCTACTAGCCGACGGCTAAAGCAGAAGACTCGCCCTACTCGTGGCTCATTTTCTGCCACGAATAAAGTAGTACAGGCTGTGGAGGTTACGTCGCCTGAGCGCGTGGCTAGAAATTTGACATGGACTGTTGGCTTGTCGCTGTCCCGCGCGAGGACCCCCCACTCCCGAAACATGCAACCGACCGTCCATGTGTCAAGGCGAGTGGCGCGCCGATCGCGTGGCAACCAGAGAACCCATTCCCCTTTCCGTGTATCTTTTTTTAAGAACTTATTGAACGATGCTCGTACTTTCCCAATTTCGGACGTTTTTTTTTTAACGTGAAAAAGCACGACCTTTACGACGTATTTTTTTACACTTTTTTGGACGTAGAAACGTACGTATTTCTAGACGTAAAATCTTTTAACTGGGAAGACTGCGACTTTATGTATAAACAACTAATTGACATCACGGTGGCAATTATTTATTATTGAAACGCGTTGCTGTCCACATGCAAACGAAACAAAGATGGTCAGGTGTGCTTTCTAGTTTATAATTTTGAGTTCGTTTGACTGTTTACACGTTCAAAGTCACAGTTTTCTACAAGCTTTCATATATGTTATCCGTTAATTTGTCAATATCAATAAAAATGTTTCAATATTTATTGTAATAATGTAATAATTTCATTTTTTACACTCCGCGGAGAAAAATATTGTCCATAACCACCAAACTATTTGGAAATTCATGATAAATTATAAATCTACGTTCTTTTTTCTTATAATTCAATTTATTTTACCACACAGATAGGATTTTTTATCGGTAATTTAGCGTATTCTATAATAGAAATCCTACACTGAGAAAAAAGATTTGATTGAATAAAAAATAAATAATTTGTTTGAACGACTTTCTTTGATTTAAAGAAATAATTTGTTTAAATGAAACAAAATTTGTTTGATTCAAACAAAATATCTTTGGACCAAATAAATATTTGTTCGAATCAAATAAATTTATGCCTTAAATCAAACAAATTATATCTTTGACCATATATCAATGCATTAATTTCTTTGTTTTGAAGAAAAATTAATTTGATTCAAGCAAATATTTATTTGGTTCAAAGATATTTTGTTTGAATCAAACAAATTTTATTTCATTTAAACAAATCATTTCTTTAAATCAAAGAAAGTCCTTCAAACAAAGTATTTTCTTTGATTCAATCAACTCTTTTTTCTCAGTGTAATAAATGTTGAATTATTAGAAAAAAGTTTCGCATTTATTTTTGAAAAATTAGATGAATGATCAAATAGAAACATTATTTTCGAATTCCTAAATATGTCTATGCGATAGGAAAATTCTTGCTCTTTCATTTAGTGTTATGCATTTTTTCATCATGTATTGGAAAATAATATTACTTTAGGAATTAATGCAGCAAACCGCGTTCAAATTTCCGTACATTTCGCGTGAAAATCTTCAGGTCTAAAATCTTTACACAAAAATAACTGACGAGATTAATCAGTTGATTGATTGTCTAATAGAATTACTATTTTCTTATTTGTTTAAATTAGCAGAAGAACTAGTAATTTTGCTATTTTTTAGACAATTTTACTAGAATTTAATTAGTAAATCCAGAAACAATCTCCTGTAACTATTCTTGGTGTGACTAATAAAAAAACATTTAGACAAAAAATAAAACGGAGTTATTTGAGCCCGATTAGAGAAAATATTTTTCAAAAGTTCTAGACTAGGCCTATTAGGGCCCCTATGGGGTTTTCCGCGTAATAGATTTGAAATTTTCCTTATCAGGACATTTTAAGGAATGGTCTACTAAGTTTGCCCAGTTAACTCCTTAAGGGGAGCTTGTCCTGTAAACGGAGTTTTTCGCTCCTTAATTTCGAGCGTGGATTAAAAAAAAAAACTATGGGTTGCCTGATCTTAAAACGTTATGTAGTTATTATTCTTTATTAGAGACTGCTACAGTGTTAATTTTATGTAAGAATATCGAGTCATTCCTGAGATATGATTGCTCAAAGTGGGACATGCTATTTTCGCAGAGGTAAATGGCGTGCATTGTAGAGCCTCAGAAGTTGATTCTGGAACAAACGGTACTGTATTTTTTTTGTTTGTTTTTGAGTCCTCTATGGAGTGACGTTTTTATTCATTGAAAAAAGTGATTTTTACCAAAATTACAACAAAATTTGCAAAATTTTGATTTTTTTTCGTCAAATTTGTTCAAAAAAAGTGGGATAAAAATTTTTTTTTTACATTTTTCTCGACGTGATTCTATTTAAAATTTAATACAGTTTAATCCGATATAAAAACTTTTGAAGTATGTCAAGCTGTTCTTTAGTTATCGTGCACGCCAGTTTGAAAAACATGGTTTCGAGAAAAAAGCGTTTAAAGTTTTAAGTATAGTTTACATGTAAATGAAATTTTTGTTTCTCTACTAACATAGCTCAGTCAATTTTGCTTGAATCGACTTGAAATTTGGAAAGCATATATTCAAGTTTTTACACTATAAGAATATGCAAAACCCCAAAAATCGATTTTTTGACCCATTTACAGGAGAAGCTCCCCTTAATAGATCATTCTGAAGAAACGAATCAGACTCTAGATAGCTTTTCTAGTTAAAGCTCCAATGAAAATGCTATAAACTAGTTAGAACCCGACTTGAATCTGAGTACAATTTCTACTCAGGGTATTTAATTTAGAGTTATTATTCTAATTATACTTTTTTGGTATTATTTACGAATGAACAACTGTGGCTTTAATTATTTGCCTCATTCTCTTAATAAAAATGATCAAAGATTTATTGTATCAGAACAAATGTATGTAGTTTTCTTCGCACTCGAGGAGACCAGATTCTTGGCTTGTTTTCATCTTTCTTCTTCTTCTCCTTCTTATAATATTTTTTTTTACTGTCCTTTCTCCCTCATAACAGAATTTGTATGTAGTATTTGGCCCTTCCGAGGCCTCGCGCGATGAATCTCATTTGAATAATACATTTATGGGCTAAACGCAAAGATTGTTTATCCCGAAACAAGCATTATAAGTGGATTGTAAGTCGTGCATAAAAATTACCACAACACAGAGCAGCTCCTCAGTTTATGTTCGAAAAGGAGATGTGAAAACAAACGCACAAGAGCACTTCTGAGTTAACTGTCTAGGTACAACTTCCTGCTTTAATTCTTGAAGATGTATTTTAGTTCTTCTTAACGTCTATAAAATTTAAGTTTTATTATATAGCATTAGGTTTTGAACTTTTTTATTTTATTGATGTAAATATCTCTTTCGTTGGATACAATAATTCTATTCATCTCAAAATAACTCTTAATTTAAACTTTAAAGCAAAGATACTCATATATATTATTCATTTATAGTACGATTAATTCTACTTTCAAATAGTGTCAGTCATTCTTTGGTAATATTTTCAAAAATTCTAATTTACCAAGAAAGAGTGCTGTAATTTCTTAGCCTCTGAATTTCCACATGTTTTAATGTTTCTGTTTGACGATTCATGATTTCTTAATTAAAATATTTTTAAATGTGATAATTTTAAAGTCTTCTAATTTTCTAACTGGAAATTTCAGTAATCTGATTAATAAAATTCGAAAAAAAATGGAAATTAAAAAATCATTTTACTAATGCTTGGGAATTTGAAAAAAATATAAAAAATTTTAATTTTATAATTTTTAAGTGTTCTGATTATCTGATGGGAAACTCTTTTACTAAAAGAACCTTGACACAATGGTCCCTATTTTTAATACGTGCATTTTTGAATATTTTATAATTTTCGACATGCATATAGTTCAAAATATGTTTCAATATAATTCTATTTTTATTCAAATCTCTTTATTTATTGATTTCCATGCAGACTGGAGAATTGAATCATTTTCTTCGGCTCAAGTTTCTATAATCCCGCAAGTAAATTCTCTACACCACTGAGGGTACTTTTATCAGTAGATATGGGGGTTTATAGTCAGACAACAAGGCATTTAAAAATCTCAACAAGTTATTTTGCAGCACCACAAAATTATTTATATAATATATTTATGACTTATATTTACTTACGTTCAGGACATAAACATATACTTTTTATCTTAATACTATGACTCTTAAGAATTTCTGTAATTGAACGTATTTGAAAATTGGAATACATATTTTCATCGTAGAAAATAAAAACATTCATATGAATTTTAATACATATTGGATAGTTTTTTGAAAGATAGTTAGATTACAAACGACTTTTGGAGTTAGACTGTTAGAAATTTCTTAAGATTCAACTACTTTTTGTTTACTGTGATTGAAAATTCATTAGACCTCGATTACTTTCTTAAATATTTCCCAGTGAGGACTGGAACACCTTAAATACATCATTAGGATCTACGCGAATGTCTTGTGACTTGAAGTCTTTAAGACATTTCTTGAGTCGTTTCGGATCTTTAAAACAACTTTAAAACATTCTTCCAGCATGCGCCAAAATACTTTTATAGGCCGACTTTAGGATTTGTGTGCCCACTGGGTTATTTTTCCCAGTGTTGCCAGATGTCTGAGTCGCTTTCCCCCTAGATTAGTCTCTATTTTCCACTAAAAAACAAAATTTTCCACTAGATCCTGAAATTTTTTTTTTAATAGTGAAATTCTTATATGCACATGATAAATTTTTCTTTTTTCAACATTTAAACGCTCTGTATATATTGTTTTTTAAGAAAAAGAAAGAATTCCAAAGGAATTTCTGAAGAAATTCGAGAACGCTCGCTTTTGGTAGCTGTGCCGACCTAACGTTTAATGACACGCGTTTTTAAAATTAGGAATTTATTTTGAAACAGTAAATAATAAGAAATCATATTGATTAATATTTAATCGCTGCTAATGTCTTTAAAAGTGTTGATAAAATCAAAGAATATTATAAATATGGTTCTTTTTTCAAAAAATTTTATTGACTATTTAAAGGAAAGAACAGTTATAATTTACTTGTGCTTTGGTCATTTTTGGAACATGTGTACAATAAACCAATGAAATTGAGCGTTAATACTCGCCTAGGAAGTACAACCAATCACTTGGCTCATTTCAAATTAAACAATTACGGTGATTGGAGGATATTAGAGATATTAAAATAAAGTAAGATAAACCCCTAAAAAAAACCCTGAATAAAAAAAAACCACTAAATTTTCCCACTAAAGAATTTCTCCCCCTAAATTTCCCACTGAAGGACCAAAAATCCCCTAAATCTAGTGGAAAAACCCCTAATCTGGCAACACTGATTTTCCCAAACTGTGTGATACATCTTCACCATCGGTTTTAATATTTCTTTACGAACTGTGCATTAAATCACACTCTCTTTTTCTTGAAAAGCAAATAAATTGAATAGTGCTTTAGAAATAACTTTTCTCCGTGTATCAGTGGTTTCTAATGTCCGTTGTTCTAGGACAGAAACCCGGATGTAGCGTTGACATCAAGCATATCCTACACGTAGACAAGGGTGACTACTCCCTCGTCTAAGGTCTTGGCACTCTTACGTGCGAGACGAATTGACGGTAAAGTCGGCAAGATCGTACAAAGGACTCGCGATTATTTAAATACATCCGAACGACCGTATATATGCTTCTACTTAAAAGCATGCCTAGATGGCAATACATCTTGCAAGTAATACGCACGAACGAATTTATACCAGACAATCGCCTGCAAACATGCGTAAGTACGTAACGCGCGCTGTGACTTTTATCCTGCATCAGATTGAAAAAAACTGAACAGCGTTCTGTAAAGGCTCTATGCAATGTCGCATGATGTAAATGTATGTCTTGTAAAACCCCAGAATCGAAATACTCCAAGAAGAGGGAAGAATTTTTACTTGCTATACATAGGGGAGAAGCGGCGAAATTGGCGCACCTAATAGAAAGTGCGAGTTTAAAAAGAAAGTATATGACTAAAAATTATGAAAAAATATTTATTTAATAGCTGGATATCTTTTCTATACTTTCCAATGGATAAAGATTGCATTGAAAATTATTAAAGCAGGTTTTTATTCAGATTTCCGAAGGACTGCACCTGCGTCAATTTACCCGACATGGCGGGTAAATTGACGCACTAATATTATAATCTTCTCTTGCCACATATTAGTTATATTTTCATAGATTTAGAATTACATTTCAGTAGCAAAGGTTGATGAAAAGAGGTAGTTATAATTTGAAACTAAATTTGAGATAGTATATCAAGATATGTGAAGTTTTTTATACACTGAGAAAAAAGATTCTTAGATCCAAGGAAATGTATTTAATTGATTCCATTTCTTTGTATCAAACAATTCGTTACCCAATTCAATTAAATATTTTTCAGAAGCATGAAACGCTTGCTTTGATTCAAAGAAATAATTTATTTGATAGGCATTTCTTCAATACAAAGAAATATTTCTTTGCTTGTGAATGTGAGCGAATTAACTCAACCAATTCATGTCTTTGAAACTAAGTACCTAGTTTATTTGAATCTTGTTTTCGCACTCAAAGAAATATTTATTTGATTCAATAAGTCCTATTTTTGAGTTAAACAAGACGTATTTGAATCAAATAATTTATCCATGGATGAATCAAGCTTTAGGTTTTCTTGAATCAAGGAAATATTAATTTAACTGAGGCATTCATTAATTAATTTAGGAAGATATTTATTCGATTCAAACAGTTGATACATGTATATCAATGTAACGTTTCTTTATATGAATAAAATATTGTGTTTGCATAAGTATTTATTTCTTTAGTTGAAAGAAATGTTTTTTGTAAACAGTAGAATGGAAGAATTCATTCAAAAAATAACATCTATTTCAAAGAAAACAATATTTTGTTGAAATGACTGCAAGTACTTTCAGTTAAAATAAATAATTTCTTTCATATAAATGTTTGGCATCATTGTTACAATTGTCAATTTTTTTGAACTTGCAACACATTTTGTAGAATTAAATCTTTATTAGATTTCTCCTAGGAAATATCCGCCTACATTATCAATATAAAATAATTTAAACCAAAAAAACCAATTTTTTAAAAGAAAGAAATATTTTTTTGAAAAAACTGTAGGTATTTTTCGTTTAAAAAATTTGTTTATTTAATTTAAAGGTTTGCCATATTTGTTATGATAACATATTTTTTAAACTTGAAACATATTTCATATAATTAAATGTTTATTGGATTCCTCCTAGGAAATATTCGCTTGCATTATGAATATGGAATAATTTAGACCAAACAAACCATTTTTACATTCTCATCATGGATGAGAAGGTATTGGTTTTATGTGAAAAATGACTTTCGAAATTTTCATCAAATATTTACGTTTTGAGACCCCCTGAGTCAGAAAAAATGGTTTTTACGAAAGTGTCTGTCTGTCTGTCTGTCTGTAGGTCGTGTGCGGCATAACTCTCGATAGAATTATCAGATTGAATTGAGCTTTGGTACACTTTATCGGATCCGAAAAAGTAAGGACAAGTTCGTTAACCAGCCACATCCAATCAAAATTGAGGGATGGAGCACTACTTTTGTGTTTTTGAAAATAATTTTTTGAAAAAATCAAAAATTCCAATCCTGGTTTTTGATAGTGCTCATAAATCTCTAAAAATTATCCTAATAACATTTTTTGATTAAATCAAAATTAGAAATGTTACAGCATATTCAAATTCGAAAAAAGTCAATATCAAAATTCCATTTTCCAGTTAAATTATACGAGATACGAAAAAACGTTATGATACAATATTATTGAATACATAAAGACCTACAAATTTGAATTATAACATTTTTTCATAAGATGCATATTTTTCTTTTTAATTAAAAAAAAAAACTATTGAAAATCCAAAATTCAATTTTTTAACAATAATATTGGAAATACCAAAAAAACGTAAGAATACAAAGTTGTTCGTTTCAAAAAGATCTACAAATTTTTTCTGACACAGTTTCTGATAAAAGATATATTTTTCGTTTCAATTCCAAAAAATACGATAAAAATGAAAAAATTCCATTTTTTAGACAAAATATGTGAGATGCAAAATAAACATTTAGATGGAAAATTGTTTGCCTAAATGAGGTCTACAAATTCTGATAAAGAAATTTCGGGACAGGATGTATTTTTTATGTTTTGATTTTTAATATTGAAAAAATTCGATTTTTTTCACCAAAATATGTGAGATACGAAATAAGCGTTGTTCTGCAAAATCGTTTCCTTAAATAAAGTCTACGATTGTTTTTCCTTTTTAGATATGTGGAAGAAAGTAAATTCTTTTAATCATGTAATTTATTAAAAATTTATACTGAAATGTATACAGAAAATCGAGCGCGAAGCGCGAGTGTCATGATGAGAATGTGTTCCTTAAGGCCGATAGAGCCTTAAGTAAATTGAATTTCCTGTTTCGCTTAAATTCAAAAAGAAATTCAGTGACTTTGAGAAAATGTGTAATTCACATCATCTGTAATATTATTATAAAATTGGTTTGAGCTTCAGTATCAAAATATAAGAAATAAACTTAAATGTATGCGAAGAGCACAAGACCGAGCGCGGAGCGCGAGGTTCAGAAAGAACGGAGCGCGAAGCGCGACGTTCAAAAATTCCGGAGCGCGCAGCGCGACGATCGAATCGCGCGCCCTAGGCGCGCTCAAACTTGCGAGCGAAGCGAGCTGCGCGCAAAGCGAGCTGCGCGCAAAGCGCGCGATGAGAATGTGCCCGCCAAGCGGGCAGATTTTTTTAAAAGAAACAAGTATTTTTTTGAAAAAACTGTTTTATTTTTCGTTTAAAAAATTTGTTTATTCCATTGAAACGTTTGGCGTAGTTGTTATGATTACATGTTTTTTAAACTTGAAACATATTTTCTATAGAATTGAAAATTTATCATTCCCTTCTAAGAAACATTCGCTCTCATTATCAACTTGAAATATATCATTCCAAACAAATATTCGTCCCACCGTAGTATACATTTTTTTTCGATTCAACTGTTTGTCATAGTTGATATAAACATACATAGGTATACATACTTTCAAATGTGGAATATATTTCATAGGGTTGAAGATTTATCAGTATCTTCAAAGGAAATATTCGTTTTGATTCACAATATCAAATATATCATTTAAAACTTAATTCATTTATAATTATACTTCTTTATTTTTCACTTAGGTTTATTAAATTCAATTGATTTTACAAAAATTCAAACATCAAAAGTCTTGATAAATTTATAACATAAAATCTAAAAAATCTACACAAGATTTAGATTTTACATAAATTTCTTAGGTAGAATAATAATTCGGAATTCACAATTGTATAATTTATATTTTGAAAATATACAACACAGAAAATAAAAGAATTTCCTTTCAAATGTTTTTACACAAGATTCTTTTTTATATTAATGAAATTTTGGAATACATATTTTAATATTTAGCTTCATTAAACTTCATACGTATAGTTATAATAAAAATGTATACTAAATATTAATTAATAATTATATTATATATTTATCAATAATCATAATTATAATAATTTAAAAAATGTTTTATGAATAATTTATAAAAATAGTTGATTTATTTTTACTTGAGTGAGGCTCAAAAGCTCTAGTCACGACACATTTCTCTCACAAGCTCTGAATAACTCTTGCAGTCACTATATAAGAAAGTTCCAAGTTTTATGTCTCAGGATTGTAAGCGAGCGTGTGTGTGATTCGACGAAAGCGTATCGTCCTATATATAAGTTTTAGTTATTAGGTTTATATTTGCGAAGTTGTATATTTAAGTGTATTTGTGATAGAAAATATGATTGGCTGCGACTGAATGGTGTGAATGTAATTGTATGATGTTTATATAAGTATGTATCGGATGACAAGTGGCAGGTTCGAGGTAAGAGTTTTTTTGTTATTTAAGAGAACCATGACAACGTTTATACTTGACTCCTTACAATTCATGAAATTTATATTACTTTAAATTTAAGAAATATTTCTTAAATTTCAAAACACGTTTATTCATATCAGTAACATCTTTTTGACACAAATCTCTAACTTACTATAGGCAGCATTATCGTTCTTTGCATCCATTATTACTCAATACACTTTACTACTTGACCATTTTAAACAGTAAATCACATCTTCGGAGCAAATAATTATTTAATCCTACCAAAAATGATCTCCTCATTTCAAAGAAATATTTCTCTCAATTTACAATACGCTCATTACAAACAAGGAATCATATAAAGGGTTTCCCAATAAGGGTGATATGTTTTGAAATTGAAAAAAAACACTGAATATTCATTCGGAATTGATCGAAATCTTTTTTATTATATTGGATATTCTATGCCATTTATGATTTAAAGAATATATCGGCCAAATGTCCCCCGAGACTTGAGCCAAAAATGCGCCTCATCAGAAAAGATGATTTTTTGATGAAAATTGGGATAATTTTCAATTGATTCCAGAGCCCAATCCGCGAACTCCCGACGCAAACGATGGTCATTAGGCTTCAGTTCTTGGGCCAGAATCATCTTATAGGGATGCAGGCCAAGATCCAATCGCAAAATACGCCAGGTAGTCATCCTGGACAGGCCCAATTCCTGAGATCGGCGTGGCACGGACAATTCACGGTTTTCCTCGATACTGGCCTGTACGGCGGCTATATTCTGTGTAGAACGTGCGGTACGCATACGATTTTTAGGCTTAGTATCCAATAGAGTAAATTCACTCTCCAACTTATCGATTATTCGACGAATTGAGAGCGCGGATGGAGCAGAATGACGACCATATTTTGCACGATATGCTCTTTGAACACCGACAAAACTTCTCGAATTTTGATAAAATAATTGGACAATTTCCAAACGTTGTGGAAGCGTGAAACTACTCATGATTAAATGGCAAACCTTACTGATGACAACTGACAGCAGACGTCAAAAATTTCAGTTCAAATGAGCCCGATAGGGACATTCAAAATCATATCACCCCTATTGGGAAACCCTTTATTAGAATGGAAGACAAATTTACTTGAACCAATGCAAATTTTTTTGAATCAATGTATTGTTTCTTTGAACATGCATCACATCATTTTACATCAAAGAATTTACTTCTCTTATCAAATAATTGCTACACAATGTTAATAATATATTTATTGAATCTAATGAATATTTAATAGTACTTAAAAAACATTTTTTTGCTTTAATTATTCATTTTTTAAAGACAGTAAAAATATTTCTTTAATTTAAAAAAATATTTATTCGTCACCAACCAGCTCAACCATTTCTTAGAATCAAAGAAATATTCTTTGATTCAAATATTCTTTTTTCTCAGTGTACCTTTATTTACATAAACCAGCCAAAGTTAAAATATATTTTATATTTGTACAATAAAATACTGGCAATTGTGGATATTTAAGTGAATATTCAAATTGAAATCATTTTTATAGAGAATTATTTGAATTTGTAATCAGAAGTATATACAATTATTAACTTTAGAAGACTTATAAATAATAGAAACAATCAATCAAAAATACAAAATTTTTACTTACATTGCTTTCACATCTTAAAATCGAGAAAACTTCAAAACACTGTCAGACTGCAAATTAATTATTAAAAATCGCTTTTAAAATGCCTTAATACCTCAAACTTAAAAAAAAAATTTAACCACTGATTGTTCAAATGAATATAACCTTACAAAGTCGTTACATCAGTTTTGCGAACCACATTACCTCCCATGTCACAAAAAATCTTAAGAAAAATATTAGCAGAAAAGTCCAGCAACATTCAAATGTATATATCTATATATTAATAATTGTGTACTTACTATCTTCTTTATATTTTCAATCATAAACATCCGAGCACTTGACTTCAGTCACCGGTTTCCAGAAACACAACACGTGTTCCAACTTCGCCTCTGATTTGAATCTCGTATGCGCCAATTTTTCCGCAAGTTCATTAATTAAATACTTTTTACGTAAAATGCTTATTTTTTCATACAAATATTCTATCCTAATCGTAAGATTAAATATCAGAGATTATAAAATCGTTGCATTAATCTAATTCACCTTGAATTACTATTATTTAACGATTTAACTCAATGGCTTCGAACATAACCATTATGCCAAAAAACGATTAATAGCAATAAAACTGTATTAAGCAATTAGATTTTTATAATGTTTTCTATCAAATACATATCATACAAGAATGCACACGATAGAACTATTTTTATTTTTTGTTATGTTATCATTTTCTGAAAAATAGGGTGCGCCAATTTAGACGACGCGCCAATTTCGCCGCTTCTCCCCTACCCTTGCAAAATTTTAGGAAAGGAGTTCAATCTGAACTATTCAAATCAGTTAAAAGTCGATTCAATTATTTGAAAACTTGGTTCGGATGGATGCGAATTGAACCAAAATGGGCCGGATTAATTTTTAACCAATTTCCATCGAAAGAGAGTCATTTTTATTTTTTTTCCGATGGTAACTATTCAGGTTTACTTTTCTCCGTGTAGATTCAACTCGGTTGCCGGACTTGACTCAAAGCGGAGTCTGATTAGTTAAATGTCAATTCAATTAATTGAAAACTTGGTTTCGGTGCATGCAAATTGAACCGAAATGAGCAGGATTAATCTTTAACCAATTTCCATCGGAAGAGAGTCAAAATTTTGTTTTAATTTTCGGTGGTAACTATTCAGGTTTACTTTTGTCCGTGTAGATTCAACTGGGTTGTCGGGATTGACTCAAAGCGGAGTCTGATCAGTTAAAAGTCAATTCAGTTATTTGAAAACTTGGTTTGGATGGATGAAAATTGAACCAAAATGAGCCGGATTAATTTTTAACCAATTTCCATCCGAAGAGAGTCATTTTCATTTTTTTTCGGTGGTAACTATTCAGGTTTACTTTTCTCCGTGGAGATTCAACTCGCTTGTCGGGATTGACTCAAAGCGGAGTCCGATCAGTTAAAAATCCATTCAATTATTTGAAAACTTGGTTCGGATTGATGCAAATTGAACCGAAACGAGCCGAATTAATTTTTAACCAATTTCCATCGGAAGAGAGTCAAAATTTTATTTTTATTTTTGGTGGTAACTATTCTGGTTTACTTTTTTCCGTGTAGATTCAACTCGGTTGTCGGGCTTAATTCAATGCGGAGTTACCAACTCGGCCAACTAGGGTTAACGCAAATCGGAATTTTTCCCCGCGTGGGTCGTTTGAAAAGTCCCGAGTCTAAGTAATGAAACAAGATTTTTTTGAAAAAATTTTGCATTTATTTTTCAACATAGTTCCCTTCCAACTTAATACACTTATTCCAACGAGTTTCTAAAAGCTTTATGCCGTGTTGTACTTCAATTTAGTCAATTTGGTCATCGTTTTAACTGCTTTGTATTTCGGTGCATTGTCTTGATGAAAGATGTCTTTTTTGCGTGCCAAATATAGTCGTTTAGCCTTGATTACAGCATCGAATCAATACAATAATTCACTCTAATATTGGGCAGTGATTTTTTCCCTTCTTCGAGGTAATCAATATGAATTATATAATACACATTCCAAAAAACAGTCGCCATAACTTTGCCAGCCGATTGTTGCATTTTCGGTCGCTCCGGTGAATTTCCACTAGCTTTTACCTATTGTTACGACTGCTACTTGGTTTCTGGTGTGTAATGGTGGATCTACGTTTCATCGCCGGTTATAAAACGACGCAAAAATTTCTTTGGATTAGGGTTGAACATGTCCAAATTGTATTGAGAAATATCAGCTCTTTACAGCTTTGGCTGGTCAGTGAGCACGCGTGGCACACATCGTGCACATAGTTCTCCCATGTTCAAATGATTGTTCAAAACTTTGTGAACACGTTCAGTTGAGATGTTTGCCACCTTAGAAATCTCACGCACCTTCAATTCACGGTCATCGGTCACTAAGCGTAGAATTTTTTGATCATTTCTAGGGTAGTAGCGTCTGAAGGCCTCCTTGAACGCGGTTCGTCATTTGTGATCGTACAATCAAACTTAAACTCTTGCATCCACCTTTTGACTGCTGTATTCGATAGAGAAAATGTGCCATAATACTAATCAAGCTTTTCTTTAGCTTCTTTAGCCTTTTAAATAATAATGTTTAACTAGAACATGAAATTCGTATTTGTCCATTGTTTACAAAATCATTGAGAAGATGACGCGACAATTACTCTTAAACACAAACTTCTTGATAGATTGTAATGAAACTTTGGATTTAGAGTTTTTAAGGTTGACACTTCACCGGAATGATAAGGATTTTATATTAATAACGCCATCTGATCGTCAGGTCCGGGACTTTTCAAAAGACCTATCATTTTTCTCTCTGTGTAGAAGATATAAAAAAGAACGACCTCATAAAATCGAAAATTTACGTATTGGATACGAGTATCCTATTCCGAGCTATTTCACAACGCGACGCCCTTGTGATAAATTTCAAGACATCAAATGTCAAAGACAATGGAAATTTAACTACCGGCTTTCCATCGTTTTCTCTCTCCTTGTCGGTAACTCAATCGTAACTCTTTGACTTTAGCCTTTCCCACTAGGAATTTTGTTTATGTTCGTCGCTCGACTGAAAGGTCTTAGATATTTCCAAGAGTGAAGATCTAGCAGAAAACGACGGATGACAATTTTCCTCGGCAAGGAAATGGTCAAAGCGCTCCCCCGCCGATCGTCAACCGGAAGAAATGCCAATGATAATAATTTAAATTGCCTCTTTCCCAAGCATTCCAGTAAACCACCAGGATTCTCAGTAGACACGCACGAGGAGGATCTCGCGATCTCGTTGAAGATCTTTCGTGCGATCGCCAAGGTTCCCGTCAAAGTAAATCGTACACTATAAAGAAGAAGAGCTCAGCCTCTTCACAAGCAGGACTGCTTACATCTCTCGAAAAAGAAATGGAGATTGAGAGAATGGGAGAAAGGATGAAAGGGTAAAAGAGAGAGGAAAGAGTCAAGAATCGCGAAGACTCGAATGTATGAAGCTATAAATCTCGCGCGACAAATAGTTGGCTCGCTCGCTCCTTCTCAGGCTAATTGTTGGGACGCACTCGAATGTCCGGATCTTTTCTACTCCTCCCTTCAAATCGATAAAGGTCTAATCGTTTAATCGATTATTTACTTGATAGTTCCTCGTTTGCGCGATTAACGTCTTCCTTGAGACGCTATCTTGATTCCAATGAGAATTTATGTTCAACTTCCCGTTTAATAAGAGAAACATTTGCATTTTCTTTTGCAAAATTTAATTTACGATCTGTAGAAGGTGGAGTTGACCTCTCAGATTTCAAAATTAATGATGAGGAATTTCTATGCATTAAAATTAATAATCATAAATTTATCGAGAAAGTTTGTTAGTTTCTGAATTTTCTTAACTTGGAATGACAAATTTATGAGTAAGAGAAGTCATCTGATGATAAATTGATTAGAATTTCATGTGGACATATTCTATCTGGATAAAAATTATTTATGAAAAATAGAAATTTTAATGATAAAAATGTGTTCTATAATAAGAAATACTTTAAAATTCAAAGTATCTTGTTACCGAGTGTTATCGACCGAGAAAATCTGCTTCATAAGTGAAATTAAAAAGGAAAAATTAGGGCACAAAATGGTTCATTAATAATGAGCATTGCATTGAAAATTGTGATACCACTGACATCGTTACTCTTAATATATATCGAAATGAATAGTGGCCCTTTTTTGGTCTAGAGCGGAGATGCAAAGCAAAATGGATGTTGTTTCAATGGGTCCCAAAAACAAAATACTGACTGTACATGTGTGTGAAAAAAGCTTATGTGAACATAGGACATGTACTGAGCAAGCAGGAAGGTCAACGCAAAATCCGAAGGGTACGTGCTCGAGACCCCTAAGGAATGCAAGAACGGCTCGAATTAATAGATCGAGAGTCCTGGGCGAATTTATCCGCTTCGAGGCGGCGAGTTTAAAAGCCCGCGGGATTTCTTTGCATCTTGATCTTCTCTCGCGGTCCTCTTGAGGAAATAAAGAGACCTGAATAAAGACCAAACGCTTCAACCTACAGGATCTTACCACTAAAAATTTCCTGGATGGTCAAATTTTTCCTTGTGCGGAAGAATGGCACACCAACTCGTTACGCAAGTCTCCATCTGTTCAGAATCTTCGAAAATAGTTCAGAGAAGGAGATTCTTGCTTTAAATACCTGTTTCGGAGTACGAGCAACTGTTTTACTGAAACAGCTGAACGGCTCTGGACCGGAAGATATGCGTGCGGATAAATCCATAAACGTCCCTTCAGATTATCACACTAATGCGCCCTCAATGGAGGGGCGTATGCGTCGCATACGTGCGAGTCATGGTGTGATGCTACTATTTAAGTCTACATAAATAGTTTTATTTATAAGAGAACCAAATTATATAATCTCATTTCTTCATTAATACAAAAATCCAATTTTGGTTTACATTTTCTTTCAATCAAACTCTTTACATTTTTTTGTAAATGAATGGAATTATTTACTTTGCTCTGCAATAAATATTCCTTTTTTTCGTGCGTAAAATTGCAATTAATCGGTAATATACCGGAATTTTCGTTGTCATCTTCTCCAATTTCATTTTACCGAAAATTTTCTAAACTCCTAGTAATGCCAAATTAAGGGGTAAGGCCACCATGCAACTTTCAAAAACTCAAAATTTTGTTTGTAAGCCTAAAATTTTCCTAAAACCCTCCAGAATAAGAAAAAAAATGTTAACCTAGAAGGCCAATTATACGGTGCAGTCATTGCAGATTAAAGGGTAATATAATGTTCGACCGTAGAATATTATTGAAAACTTTAAACGCGTTTTTCTCGAAACACCATTTTTCAAATCGGGCGAACTAATAGCCCCTAGAAATCTTTATCGATTGTTTTCAAATTTTGAGAAAACTTTTATAGACATATAATCTAGTGAACCACGTAGGCATTTTTTGATATGTTGTAAACTTTTTTTTTTATAAACAATGCAGTATGAAATTTCCACGTAATCAAAATCCCCTACGTGGTTCACTAGTGTATGATATATATTTTTTTTAAATTCTTTGATTTTTGTTCCAGTTTCAAATTTGAAGGTACATCCAGTTCGCCCGTTTTGGACCTCCCGAAAAACTAGCCGCAGAAACTTGATCCGGAAGAGGCCATTTTTTATCGGAATTATGTAAAAAAAAATTTTTTTGTACGATAACATGCACTTGATTAAAAACTGAAAAAGAAAGTTTGATAGCTTTCACTGTATTTCCGAAAACCGTTCCTGAAATTGTCCTTTTTTTTGACGCGCATGGTGGCCTTACCCCTTAAAATAGTGTTCAAAAAATGCTTTCTCTTCTTTTTCTAATACAATTTTGGTGTAAGAAATATGTACACAGAAAATCAGATTCACTTGATCCAAGGGTATAATCACTTGACTCTATCCAAAAAATTAATTAATTCAATTTGAATAACCTTTACCCGGATCAAGTAAAGTTTACTTGATGATAAGAGTGAACTAATTATTTTTCTGGACCAAGTAAACATTTTCCGTATAGTTTAATTATTTTTCAACACTTTGAATTATTTTACCTCGTGTCAAATACTGTCATTGTACACATACAATACAGGCAAAGCTGGCACGGTACTGGCACAATCTCAAAGCCCCTTTCAGCATTGAACATTGCCGTTTACTATAAATGTATAGTTGTTTCAGTAATTTCGATGTCAGTTAGAACTCAAGCATTAGTTTAAGCAAGCATTCTTGAATATACATTTATAGCCTTTAATATGGAATTCCAGGAATATCTCAATTACAATTTTTATGATGTTCCTGCGATGCATTCCTTCCTGCATCGGTGCTTTCTCTAGATTATCAATTCGCTTGAGCCCGGAAAAGAAATGTGAGCATATATCTATAGATAGCGTTATAGGTGTGGTAACGGAAATCGGCGTTATCAAAGGAACGCGACATCTTGGATTTGAATACGCGGGGGTGAAAGAGGGAAGGGGTGGAAAGGATTCTTGGCGGAAACGAGGGTCTGAAAAATGGTGTAATTTAATCGAGCGATTCGGCATGGTGTCGTGCCAACTCCGTATACCTGCCTAAGTTCTAAGAGGTGAGAAATGTTACTTGTCTCGTGACTGATGTCTACACAACGTCCTGTCACGCGTTGACATATCGCTCTGATAAAAAGCCTTGGCAATGGTTTCTATTTGAACCTTGTAAAATAATAACTAGGATATTAATAATCCTCCGATGACTGCATCTTTATAGAAACTTTCATATTCACACTTTGTACCAGTTTCAATTTTTATCCAAACGATCATCCCAGATTGTTAACATCGAATTCTTTAAACCAACAGCATAAAAAATAACGTTCTAGACAATTTAAAGAGCAACTTTATAAAATCGTACAAGACATTGCATAACTGAATATGATAATAAATTATTCGAAAAAATTTTAACTTATGGACTTGCTAGATTTAAGGTAGTTATCGCACCAAAAACAGGTCTCTGGAAAAAAAGTTTTCCTATGATTTTAAGACTTGAAATAATATTATCAGTAGTGTCTTCTGAAAAAAAATTATGGCTTATTTTTTCGGGGAAGATATTCTCTAGAAATTTATTATTCCCAATTTTGAATGTAAAGTATTTAAAACCTGAAATAGTTAAAACCATTTTTTTAAAAATAATTATAGTTGAAGATTATTCACTTACTTTGAAAATTAGAAACGTTAAAGTTGTAGAGGATATTTTTTCCGAAAAAATAAGCCATGATTTATGAAAATCCAATCATTTATAAAAAAAATTGGTAAAAAAAGCGATAGTAAAGAAGAATTGTGTTACAAAAATCATTATTAAAAGTACTATTTTTAGTAAGTTTTAATTTTTCTTATAAAAAATACTGTTTAGTTTTTCATAAGATACAGCGATGATTATATCATTTCAAGTCTTAGGCGTCCAGAAAAAAAAGTTTTCTTAATTTTAAAACTTGAAATGATATTATCATAGTTTTTTGGGACAACACTGCCTTAAATTTTTAAAGTTTTGAAATTATCAATGTTTTAAATTTTAGGTCTTGAAATTTTGTTTAGAGATATTTAAAGTATTTTCGAAAATTGATCATATTTTTAAAAATACAAAATTAATGCAATGCAGAAAGACCTTGCCTCTTTTAATAGTATTTTTCAGTAAATGGAAAAATTAAATTTTGGTTTTACACCTAGAAAACAGTTTCTTTGATATACGGTCAAAGAAAAAATTTCGTTGAATTGAAGAAAGTTTTGTTGATTCAACAAATTTTCTTTAATGTAAACAAATCTATTTCTTTGTATCAAAGAAAATTTTTTTAAATTAACAAAACTTTCTTTAATTCAAAGAAATTTTTTCTTTGACCGAAAATCAAAGAAATGTTTCTTTGATTCAAAAAAACTAACATCTAAAAATAAAATAGATCTGAAAAATGTATTGAAAGGAATTTGAATTTAGCTTCAAAAGGAATGTAAAGGTCAGCCTAAACAGCTGCAAGTGAAATTCCTTCCAATAATGTTATTTTACACTTTAAAATTATTGGACGTAAATAACATGCGTGTATTTTATCGTGCAGGTAATAATTCTTATAGGATTATAGTCCTTAGAGGGGAGAAGTTCAATGAACAAAGTCTAATTATTTCCTTAGTGAATCACTTTTAAGTTATTTCCGTGTTTAAACTACTAATAGCTGTAATACAATGTAACTCTAACGGTATTTTTGATATATGGGCACATCTTAAATTAAGATTTCATTATGCCATTATATATATATATTGTATACTAAATCCAATCTAATTTAAATATATTAATTATACAATCTCATCTAGCCATCTGATCTGGTCAACTTGCGCAAGTTATGCAAGTTTTTGTCTATCTTTAGAAATTAGTTTACTAAAAAATTAAGAAAATTTTTTAATTGAGTAAAAACTACAAAATTATCTGGGACTAGACCAGAAAATTTTTTTAGTTAATTACGTTACTTTTCCTTAGTTCCAGAAGTTTAAGAAATCATATAAAGGAAAAATAAATTCGAACCTGTATGACTACAAACTTAAATTCTCTTTAACTTGAATTATATAAAGGAAGCGAAGAATAATATAATTTTAGGTTAGGATCGATAATGACTAATTTTCCCGTACAAGATTAGATTGGTCGAACTTTATATTTAATACATACCGTCAAAGAAGTCGATTCCATGTTAAATACTCGCAAATTACTCTTTCGTACACTTTTTCACTATTTATTCGGTTAAATTTTCCAGTAAAATTATTCACATGATATCACTTACTGCGCGCATCATATATCGCGCATAACAAGAAGTACCAGGGGTTAGTTGAAATTTGCCGGTTTTACTCATAGATGTCGCTAGAGATATATATACATTTCTATGATTTGGCATCTATGTCATATTTTTCTATGGACAATAACCTTCAAAAATACACAATTACATTCTGCCAAAATAAAAGCATCATAGTTGTTTACCTCAGTGAATATGTCGAGTTTCGTTCCAAGTAAAGCGCATTTGCGGCATTCGTTGCTTTTCTTATTTCATCAAAAGAAAAAAACAGTTGAAGCTTATCGATTGCTGGTAGAAACTTATGGTGAACATGATCCAGTGATTAGAACATGTGAGACATGGTTTCGTCAATTTAAAAGTGGAGATTTCGATTTAACAGACAATAAACATCCTGGTGCAGCGAAAAAGTTCGAAGACGAGGAATTGCAGGCGTTATTGGATGAAGACCCAACCCAATCGAAACAACAATTGGCACAAACACTAAATGTGACCCGAGGAGCAATTTGCCAACGTTTAAAAGCCATGAGAAAAATCCAAAAGTATGGAAAATGGGTACCACACCAACTGAACGATAGACAAATGGAAAATCGAAAAACCATTTGTGAAATGTTGCTTCAACGGTTCGAAAGGAAATCTTTTCTGCATCGAATTGTCACGGGGGACGAAAAATGGATTCATTTCGAGAACTCGAAGCGGAAAAAATCATGGCTTTCACCTGGTGAGGTCGGCCCATCGACTCCAAGGCCAAATCACTTTGGCCGTAAGACAATGCTCTGTGTTTGGTGGGACCAGTGTGGTGTGGTGTACTTCGAGTTATTAAAACCTGGTGAGACGCTGAATACGGATCGCTACCGACAACAAATTGTCAATTTGAATCATGCGTTGATCGAAAAACGGCCGGAATGGGCCCGAAGACATAGCAAAGTTATCCTACAACATGACAACGCACCGTCTCATACCGATAAAGTGGTGAAAAACACATTAAAAGCCTTGAAAGAGAAATAGTATATACAATAACTGCAAAAAAAAAATTGAAAATCAAAAAATTTTTAAAAATTAACAAATACCAGAGAAAATTCATTCTTCGATAACAATATTAATATTGATCAACAGTAACTTTAACATCACACATCCAGTAATACTAATCTTATTACAATAATTATTATTACTTTTATTAATATAATTATTAATATAAAATAAACCGTGTACATAAATTTTTTGTTTTTCTTTTCAAGAGTTACTCTTTCGTGCAATTGCATGAAGTCACATTAAATTAAATTAAACAAACGAATTATACGATGAATTTAGCGACACTACTAAGCCGAAAAAAACAAAAAAAGGCCACAAAAGTCGTTCTTTCTGGAGTGAAATGCGGCCGGGAGGACCGTACTTTCGTCTAGGAGATCAAGAAAAAGTTTTTTTGGAATGGTATCCATGATTTGCCTGAAAGATGGGCAAAATGTGTAGAATCCAATGGTCAATACTTTGAATAAAATTTTTTTGAGATTCCCTTGAGAATTAAGTGTTTTCTTTATTGAAAAAACCGGCAAACTTCAACTAACACCCCTGGTATATGGTATGGAGGGGTTCCCTCTCGCGCTCGTTGCAGAGAACACTCTAATGCTCGAGCTTCTCGTTAGAGGGAATCTCGAGTATGTATTTTTATTACGATTGTCATGATAGATTTATCTATGAGTAGGGTACAAAATCCTTGTGTCCACGTTCTTCGACCCGAAAAACATTCACCAAGAGGGTAATACTGAGGTAGGGATTTCCGGTAACAAATTCAAAACTTAGAAGGGAAAAGTGGGAGTAAAGAAGCACCAATTGGGTTTGAGATTTCATTCGAATCGTGAATCTATTGGTGCTTGCTTATGTATTATGGTAGCATCATCTCCGTGGCATTCACGAATCAGCCCTTGTACTCGCGTATCGTGAAACAATGAAGTACGGCTATTAATATAAGCCCACTATCTCGACGCTATCGCACGTTTCACACTCCCCACGCACTCAAATAACACGCACCGAAGAGGGACATTTTCATTGATTATTAATGGCTCTCATTACGGCCACTCTGCACCGCATTACTCAATGCTAAAGGTACGACCGAGCTCGTCTAGAGTTTCAAACGGGACCGAGCTGAAATTAAATTACCAAAGGTGGAAACTGGTTCACTGTTAATTAAATTTAATGTCTGTGTTGTGTAATTGTTATTTCTTTACCTGATAATCAACTGAGAAAGTTAATAGCCAGAGAAAAGAGTTTTATATGTTTTCGCCACATGGTTATTATGTTTAAATATATTTTAAGGCCATGAATCAACCAGACAACGTAACCAAATTCCTATAGAAGTTCGTGTAAGAACTCTTTCATTTTGCAAAATGGAAATTTGGAAAAGACAACAGGAAACGATAAAAAACGTCTGTCAACTTTGTTTAGGTGAAAATTTTACAAACAATATCAATTTTTCAAAAAATTAATGACATTGAAAAAATAGTAATATTGACATTATTTATCCTTTACATTAATTTATTACATTATTTATCTTAGAGGGTCACGTCAGGATTTTGAGATATTTGAGGTTATGTGCTCGAAAAATGGTTTTGATGGTCTGTGATCAAGAATTTACAGTCAGAAAATTGACATTTCCATTTCTAAGATGGCGGATTCAAAATGGCGAATCGAACTTTACGAAATTAAACGATTTTGCTCTCTAATGTCGATTTTCTGACTCAATTCAACTAAAAATTCAACTTCAATTGACTAAATTCTTATTCACAGACCATCAAAAGCCGCAAGCAGAAATTTTCAAGATAAATTTTCGAATGCAGAATGGTATGCACCAAAGAGTCAATGTGAATGCTCATAAGGTTGTTCGGATAAATGTCAAAACTTGATATGGTCGTATCTTTGTGTAAAAAAAACGCTCGTGACTGTTTAATACCTCATTTTGAAGGGAAAGAGTAGTGCTAAATGATGATATTTGAGAAAAAAACCAAAAAAATCTCTTGCGCCCTGTACATAACCTCAAAAGTAGCGAAAACCCCCATTTTTCGAGCATATAACCTCAAATATCTCAAAATCCTGACGTGATAGGCTGATTCTGATTTCGGATTCGGATTCTATGTCAAAAATCACTCCGGAAACGACCCATAGCTTTTCAACAACAAAACCTTGCAGACCTGCGTTATTATACTACTTTCTTCCATGCCATTTTTTCATTCTGCTCTCTTATGCCATTTTAAAAATCCATTTTTGATGCCATCGATTACATATCAGAACCATTGATAGGTGTTAAAGTCTCTAAGGAAATGCAAAAGTCTAAGGCTCATTTCAGATGGTGCATGGAGACCATGAATGTACGTACAAGAATCATTTTATTCCTCCCAAGGCATTCCTACACTTCATACAAATAGCATGAGAAATAAGGGCGGATAAAGGAGAAAGAAGAAGCCGAGGGATTTGGCACGACTTGGTCTCGCCTCTAAATTAGTAGTTGCAGCCTCCGTGACGTAGGGGCGCTTTAATAAAAAGCGGCTGCAATGCACGGCGATACGAGGTCACGAACCAGGGCTAAAGTGAATACACGCACGGCACGAGCTCACCCACATTCACGTTCTAGTGAACGCGAGCACAGAAATGTCCGCGTCCAGTCATTTCTCATGTTCTACGTCACTGTTAGAAATTTCTATAGGAAATTTTGTAAACAAGTATAGGAAGCGCCGACACAATGAAGTCTTTTAAGTACAGTATTCCAAAATGTATCCTAACTATGAGATGAACACATGCAGACATTTTTTCACGGACCAGATCCGGCCCAGACATGGAAAACCCTGGTTTGTGATAAAATTCACAGCTTGACCTGGACCTATTATGACAAACTGTTTATTTATTTGTAATTCCCGATCTGGGCCTGGGCAGGGCCACAACGAATTCCTGCATAGGTTCTGTCACATTGACCCGTACACAAATTTCATCTTGGCGCCTATCGAGACCTGATAGGACATCCTCTGGTAACACATCACTCAATAACTTTCTCGGATGATATATAGATGGCGCCACTATTGACAAATCCATATGATTTTTAGGGAGTACCTACCTTCAAACGATACGTGAGATTCCGGTGACGGTGTGCCCCCTCCCATGTATTACAAAGGGGTACTTACAGATGGTGGCGGGGCAAATGAATTTATATCAGCAACATCTAGGGGACGTAGCAGGAACTAAATTTCACGAAAACTACCCCTCCCCCTCCACTTCAGATACAGAAATGAAGGGCGCGAAATTTTCGCCTTCCCATGCGAAAAAGGAAAAATTAGGATTTTATTATATTTGAGGTTACTTTACATGGCTTAAATTAGCTTTGAATGGGACTGGAGTTTTATCTTTATCGACACTTGAATCCGGATTTAAAATTGAAGAACGAAAATACTTTTTAATGCAAACTTTCTTACCGCGTTTTGCAATATAATACGTAATTAATTTTTATGAGCAAAACGAGAAACCAAGCCTTTATGAGTTTTATTTTAGATTCAAAACAAAATTTATTGGTGACTTACCCGATTTGTAGCTACAATTATTTTCATTTGGAGGGCAAACAGTAAAGTACTGCTGATTGTTGGCACATTAGTCCAGGTATTAGCACTTTAAAGATCGAAGTTCATTAAAATCACTTAAAATCGCAATCAATTTTAATCAGTTACAACATGTCTACCGCGCACGGCGTTTATTTCGATGACACACTAGCGGCGACTAGGGGACGTAGCAATCACTATTTTTCTTTCGCCACTTGGCCTATGGGAGTGGGCACACCGTGATTCCGGTCGTGGCTTCGGCCACGGCCGGACCTGTCCGTCCGTGAGTAGTCCATCCGTCTGTGGTCTTTTGTCAATGTTAAAATCGAGTTTATGTGAAGTTAAACTTGCTTGTTGTGTCCGTGGTGTGTTGCTTCTTCACGCATTCGTGTTTTCTAACACTTTCGTGTATGTTCTGTTTCCGTGCCTCGTGGTCATCTTCGTGGCGTCGGTGTGATCTTTGCTGGCCGTAACAATTTCTTGGACTCTGAGCGTGCTGCCACTGCCCCTTGCATTTCGGTGAGGATGAGCGTTCGCGGTTTTTTTTCCTTGTTTTGATCTCGCCCCTGCTTGTCTCTGCGGTGACCTTTCAGGCTCGGAAATCCCGCGGTTTTTTGGTTCCGGCGCGTCTCTCCAGAGGTCGCTCTATTGGTAGCCCGTTCATACGCCGCCGTTGGACTCTGATCGAATCTTGACTGCTTTACCTTCGCACTGCTCTTACTTGGGCAGTTATTACATTGGATTGTTCTATAATTGATTAGTTACATTGGGCTCTTCTAGCCCCATGTGGATGTTCTGGCCATTTATTCATTGAACAAGAAGCCATTAGGTGAAGAAGAAGAAGAAACCAATACGTGCAAAAATTTTATGACAATCTGACGTTCAGTTCACAAGTTATAGTGGTTTTAGTGACGCTACTTTTGTAATTTTCAAAACAATGGAAAAATCTGAATTTCGTGTGTGTCCATCGAGACAAATGGTAAAGAAGTGGTTTGCTGATTTTAAACGTGGCCGTACAAACACCGATGATGCTGAACACTCTGTTCGCTCAAATTCAGCAGGCGTTTCAGAAAACATGAAAAAGTCCACAAAATGGTTTTGGCCGATTTCAAATCGAAGTTTCATCAGATAGCTGACACCTTAAAGATATTAGAAGGCAGTGTATTCACCATTTTGCATGAACATTTGAGCATGGGAAAGCTCTGTTCGAAATGGGTACCGCGTTTGTTCACAGTCGATCAAAAACAACAACGCATCGACGATTCAGAGCGCTGCTTGGAGCTCTTTCAGCGCGAAAATAGCTATTTGTTTGACATGTGAAGAAAACGAGCGATTTTCAATGAGTGTGAAGTTTGCAAAACAAGCCGAAAACAAATGCTGTAATCACACGAATTGAGAACCGCTTGTTCTCCACGAGTGAAACACGTTACTTTTCCCAACAAGTTTAGTGACAATTGTACTTTCACTGTCTGTTTTGAGACGAGGAAATGACTATTTTTACCACATGTGGGGAAAATAGCAACTGTTAGGAAATCATCCATTTTCCCGTCTCAAAACAGACGGTGAAAGTAAAATTTTCATCAGACGTGTTGGGAAAAGGGGTTTTTTCATGCGATATGTGACAATAGGTGAAACATGGATCCATTACTACACTCCAGAGTCAAATCGTCAGTCAGTTGAGTGAATAGCAAAGGGTGAAAACCGTCGAAAGTAACCAAAAACGCAAATGTCAGCTGGTAAGGTTTTGGTCTCCACATTTTGGGATGCGCCCGGTATTTTATTCATCGATTACCTTGAGAAAGTAAGAACCATCAATAGCGAATATTATATGATGATATATCCAAAGATAAATCGTTCTACAAAAAAGGCATCGAAATGTTAAAAAAGCGTTGGCATGAATATATCTCTTGAAGGAGACTATGTTGATGAATGAACCCTTCTAGAAATAATCGATTGGACACGATTAGATTCGAATTATCCGTTTGAGAGCGATAAAGAAACACGATTGAAAACAATTAAATTAATTGATTTCTATTATTAAAAACGATTGGAAACAATTAAATTGATTGCTTTCTATCGTGTTTCTTAATCGTTCTCAATCGGCTCAATAAAATCCAATCGTGCCCAATTGATTATTTCTAGAAGGGAAGTCGAATTTTGCCCAAAAGTCGTTGTTTTATTAGCCATCCTACGAACTTATTAATTGATATGTTATGAAATAAAACACGACACCTGATCTGGGTCAGGTCTCGTGCGCGGATAATTGCAACACCCTCTGTCGGATTTTTTCTCTCACAAACCGGGCCCAGATCAGGTGTGGAGTTTTATTCCAGTTTAGCGCCAGATCTGGAAATTCCTGCATGGGATTTTGACCCGTGCCCTGAATAGAAATTTTTCTGTGACTGACCAGATCCTGATCAGGGAACCCACATCGGTAATAAAAGACACAATCCCACTTGGCCCAGATCTGGCAGCCTGGTCTCGTGTATCTTGGAGAAAATGTATTTTTCAAAATTAAAGAAAATTAGAAAAAATTAAAATTTACTATATCATAAATAGAATAGAAATGTTACGATGAGTTAAATGCTTGCAGAAAGGGTTCATAAAGTTCTGTAAAAATGTAGTCTCGACCCCTTCAGTAAAACTATTTAAACGTTGATGCTAAATTATAACATAAATTCTTTTTCCACTCGAAATCATTGAGACGTAATAGTTAAAAGTAATTGACTTGTTTGTTTACAGACACATGATGTTGTCAGATGCTTGAGACTTGTTAAGTCGAATTTAAAGTGGAAGCAGCAGATAATTTTTATGGAATAAATAAGGGTGGGAGGAGTCGAAACGTCAGTTTCGCACGGACAAGTTTTATTCTGCATCCCGTCAAAGTCGGCAACGAGAGGGCGGAGGGCCCATTTCAATAAGCAAGACGCTTCTCAGAGATTCTTAATTTTTTTCTTCTTCAGCGGCACAACCAGCAGAGCCGCAAAAGACTGAAGAAGAAATTCAACGCACGCGCACGTTATTACGAGCGTTCAGACACCTTGCCATTAATGCATCGCTCGCATTAGATACAGACAGCCACGAAACTCGTTTACACCCTCATGACACGTTCTCATACTTGCTGGATCAACTTTATCCATGCTGAGAATTTATAAACTGGTATTGCAAATTAAATTATAAGGGTATTATTATACATTAATTAAAAGAAATATTTTCATGAAATTATGTGCACGCTTTTTTTATTCTTCACACTTAGAAGCCACTCTTTTAATGTCAATCAGTAGATTTTTACTAAAAAAATCAGTGACTCAGTTTTGGCTATACACATAGAAAAAATGTTTGTAAAATTTACAGAAATTTCAATATTTATTTGTACAAGATGGATTTTAGTTAAATTAGTAACTGTTGGAAATTGGTGAAATGACCTTCTAATTAAAATTAGGAGATGATGTGATTAGGAACAAGCTTCAAATTTGAATCAGTGAAGAATGAGAGACTGAAATAAATTAGTAGTGATTTCACTGATGAATTAGAGGGACTCATAGAATGATTAGTAAAATTCACTTTTTAATTAGTCAATTTTCTGCACTGAAAAAAAATGGTTAGTAAAACCAACTACTGCGGTTTGTAAAATATGCCTCAGCTTTTTTATTAGTTAGCAGAACAATTTTTTTTGTTGGTGTTACTATCTCAATTGTTACCCCAAGAATTTGGGTAGTAACACCAACAAAAAAAATTGTTGTTCTAACTAATAAAATAGCTGAGGCATATTTTACAAACCGAAGTAGTTGGTTTTACTAACCATTTTTTTCACTGTGATTAATTAGTCAGTAACACCAATTATTTAATGTTATTTTTACTGAATTTTCTTAGCAATTCATTTTTTACCTAAATTTTACACACTGAAAAAAATGGTTAGTAAAACCAACTACTGCGGTTTGTAAAATATGCCTCAGCTTTTTTATTAGTTAGCAGAACAATTTTTTTTGTTGGTGTTACTATCTCAATTGTTACCCCAAGAATTTGGGTAGTAACACCAACAAAAAAAATTGTTGTTCTAACTAATAAAATAGCTGAGGCATATTTTACAAACCGAAGTAGTTGGTTTTACTAACCATTTTTTTCACTGTGATTAATTAGTCAGTAACACCAATTATTTAATGTTATTTTTACTGAATTTTCTTAGCAATTCATTTTTTACCTAAATTTTACACACTGAAAAAAATGGTTAGTAAAACCAACTACTTCGGTTTGTAAAATATGCCTCAGCTATTTTATTAGTTAGCACAACAATTTTTTTTGTTCGCGTTACTACCCAAGTTCTTGTGATAACAATTGAGATAGTAACACCAACAAGAAAAATTGTTGTGCTAACTAATAAAATAGCTGAGGCATATTTTACAAACCGAAGTAGTTGGTTTTACTAACCATTTTTTTCACTGTGATTAATTACTCAGTAACACTAATTATTTAATGTAATTTTTACTGAATTTTCTCAGCAATTCATTTTTTACCTAAATTTTACACACTGAAAAAAATGGTTAGTAAAACCAACTACTTCGGTTTGTAAAATATGCCTCAGCTATTCTATTAGTTAGCACAACAATTTTTTTTGTTGGTGTTACTATCTCAATTGTTATCACAAGAACATGGGTAGTAACGCCAACAAAAAAAATTGTTGTGCTAACTAATAAAATAGCTGAGGCATATTTTAAAAACCGAAGTAGTTGGTTTTACTAACCATTTTTTTCAGTGTACATAGTCAGAAACATTATCTACAAATTCTAATGATTGTTAGGTATTATTGAATTATCACAATTTGACGATCAAATAGTAACAGAAAAAATTGAATAATATGTGTGAAAGATGCGTCGATTGTAATTTCAATTTGGTCGTGCACTTATAAGCATTTGCCCCAGGATGTGAAATGTATGACGTATACAGTGCCCTTTTCGCCGTTGATGAATGGTACGCTGAACCATAGATCGCAAACCGGCTAACCTTTATAAGAAGATCCAGTTTAATATTTCGAAATATGGCAGACACACCTGTGCTCTATAAAATATTGTAACCCATGGCCATTAAACTTAAATGTTCTTCTTCAGATTTTTAAAGAAGATAAATAATTGTAAAATTTAACGGCAAAAAAATCTTACTAATTATGGGCAAGAAATAATCTGACCCGATTTTCACGTAATTATTTTTCTTTTTTGAAATTATACATAATCAGCAGCTGACAAAACTTTGCGGAAAGATGATTGTATTTCACGAAAAACTAACTTGACTAATAAACCCACAAATGAAATGTCCAGATATGGAGAAGTAACGTTCTTTACATTTTACAGTTATTTTTCAGCAATATTGGATATATATAGCTGTTTTAGATTAAAAGCTGTTTTTCAATATTTATATAAAAGTCTAATTTTTAAACAAGTTTCGTTAATGAAAATCCATTTATTTTTACAAAATATTTAAAGTAAAAAGGCTGAAAAAAATCCAACTTAGTATGAAAAATATGTGAGTGAAGGGCCTTTTAAATTTAATCATAGGGTAATGAATTCTCTCATAAATTAAATCAGCTAACTACATAAGAATTATTCGAATTCAATGAGAAGCCATTGTTTTCCTCTGTTGATAGAAATAAATGCGTGAGTTATTTTCTACTACTTCATATCAAAACTCTATTAATTAAATTCCTAGTAGTTTGATAACCGCTTATTTCCATGGTACCTACATTCAACAGATAAATTAGTAGAATTTTCCCCTTTTTTCAAACATAACAGATTTTTTGATAAATATTACAGAAATGCGTCTTAAAGTTACAGAATAAAGAATTTCTTCCAAAATCTTGATTCAACATGGATTTCTGTAATATTTACCAACAAATCTGTTATATTTGCAAAAAATGTGAAAATCCTACTAAAATAGCTGTTAAATTCACAGAAATTTTATCCTGTCACTATTGTAACTTACTCTCTAAACCTGAATCAGTGAACGGCCACTGATTCGCAGTGACTATTCACTGATGGCAGCAGCTATAAGTCTTTCACTGAGAATCAGTGAAATTCGACTGATGAATCAGTGAAATAGATTGAAATCACTTATTGAATATGTGAATGCTTCCGGTGGGAGTAATAAAACCAGTAATATATTTTAACGATCGATAAACTCGTTTATTTTAGGCTAAACAACACTAAAACGATATTACGTAATTATTATTATTTTTAGGGGACGATAAATCAGTAAAGTGTAGATGAAAGTTTTGAATTCGCGAATTCAAAAGTTATGTTCACGTGACGCATTTACTGATTCCTCAGTGAAATCAAAGCAGGGCACTGATTCATCAGTTGATATATTTCTACTGATATAATCAGTGACTATTTCACTGATTCAGATTTAGAGAGAATGAACTCAATAAATGCAACAGATATTTTTCCACTAAGATAAAATAATGTAGACACTCTTATGAGATTATACAATCCCTCTTGGAGAATCTCAATCCTTCCAAAAGCACAGAAAGTGCAGTGGGTCGAGTGCAAGTTCGGGGTTTAAGTTGGAAGGTTGAAGGTGTCGGTTGCCGTAGGGGGTCCGAGCTAGCCGGTGCTACATCATCCACGGGGACAGCACATCCACTTGTTAGCGAAGCGGGCGCACGGCCACTGCCTACAAATACGTTTTCAACTGTGATAAATGGACTGCAACTCTTGAAATACTGACGGCATTCCAATTGAGGGCGTTGCTTTTGATTAATGAACTCCATGCAAAGGATTTCTATATATCAACTACGACAACGCGGATCGAACTCGCGGAGTTTGCGAGATGCACCCAAGGTGGAAGTTAATCTCGCGAAGCTTCAAATCATGACCTCTTTTGATGGTCCGTTGCACTTCCGGCACTTCAAAACCGACCACCTGTTCAGAACGAGTCCAGGTCGGCGAACTCTATATTCTCGCTCATTTTTCATTCTCATTTTTAATCAGGAAAAGCAAATATGCTCAAAAGATAATTACGATCGATTATACTGTGTGTTAATTAATAAAATTTTACGACTAGATTTGAAGTGGGATAAAGGATTTTTGAATACTTTATTCATTTATAAAGGAAGAAATAGTAAGAGAGTTGCCATTATTGACCTTTTTATTGCCTTCTTTAGTCTTCTCTAATTTTGGAAATAAAAAAGGTTATTTTATTAAAAATTTACTTCAGCGAAGAAAGAACATTCTTAAGTGTTGCTAAGTACCGTACAGAAATTTCCTCATCTGGCCCTAATCTGGAACGAAACGCAGCGCTTAATCTGGTCAAGACCCCCAGATTTGGCACAGATTAAGCGCGGCGTTTCATTTCAATATATATAATACAGGTTTACAAATTTTGAAAACATTTTTGACCCAAGAAGACAAACATGTTTTTTCATTTTTTTTGCTTGCTGAATTCAAATCCGTTGCCCGTTTCCCGCCATCAGGTCAGGTTTTTTTTTTTTTTTTTTGTGAGGAGGAAAAATGGCAAAATCTTTTATAGGCGTTGTACAGGACTCTCCTAGGACGGGTCTAAGCATACCTGTTAAAACCAAAAAACCCCCTCTCTCGAACCAATACACCACCTGCGGAACCACCTTTCGGCTTTAAACTTCACGGGGCATCAGGTGAGGTTTCCGAGATTATTGATGTTGGTATTATTGCGTACAGTTGATCATTCCAGTATCCTGTTCATATTTCCTCTGCGAAAATCAAAGAGGGAGTTTTGCTCGAACCAGATATTAGAAAATTGATTGACGACAACAACTTTACCATATGTTTATCGGCTACAGAAGCAGCAGCATGGACATCATTCAAGAGCATCGTTCGTAACTTCCTCGGCAAAAGAAAAACTGTCGAATACAGTCAAATCTTGGGAGATCTTTTGAGGAATTACCGAAAAATGGGCGTTCGAGTGTCGTTGCAAATCTACTTTCCTCAATCCCATCTGGATTTCTTCCCTGACCACTTAGGCGATACCAGCAATGGGCAAGGAAAGCGGCTACACCATGATTTACAGAAAATCGAAAAAAACATCAAGGTTTTTGGGATGAGGGTATGCTTAGCGATTACTGTTGTTCTTTTATATGTGAAACAGACCAAAATAATAACAAACGACGCAGCCCCACTGCACTTAATTTCGAATATTAGGTATGTTTTGAAATAAAATGCCGTTTCATTCTCAAAAATGGCTAAAAATAGCTTAATCATTTATCTCGAAAACCTGACCTGATCGGGAAAAACGGAATGCTGATTCGTGATCAGCAGCTAAAATTACTTCAAAAACGTCTTTTACCTGCATGGGTCCAAAACCTTGTAAACCTGTGTAATCAGAGTTGTGTTTATTAAAACAGTTGATTATAAAGTTTCTCAAAAAGTGTACCTTTCTAAGTGATATGACTGGTTAGCAAATACTACACGGGGTGAGAAGTTTGCGGCCTTATATAGAGATTGCGTGACTATCTCATAATTTTTATGTCTATGCAGTAGTACCAAACTTCACTAGCCTCCAAACAAAATTTTATGACATTTCGATGATTAGTTTACGAGTTACAGTCATTAGAGTGACGTTATTTTTAGTGTTTGAGAAAAAATGGATTCTAAGGAATTTCGTGTTTTGATTAAACACTGCTTTTCAATGGGAAAGTGTACCACCCAAACCAAGAAATGACTTAATGATCGTATTGTTTTGGATGATCGAAAAATAAGAGTGTATGAGAAATATTTAATGTATTGATCTGCATATATAATAATGGAAGAGCGAAAATGCTTTGTAACGCTTCTGTAACAAACAAGCAAGAGTTTTCTGTAACACGATTCTGCAATATTCTGTAACATTATGACACTAGAGTGATGTACTGCTTTGGTCGCTATGCCTCGTCTTTTTAGCTGTATCTCTCTTTATCCCTTGTTTATTCACCTCTATCCCTTTCTATCTCTTTGTCAATCCAAATTCACGCCTATCTCTTTCAATCCCGTTTTCTTTATATCTGTCTAACCTCGTATATCCACCTAAATTTGTTTCTATCTCTTGTCTATCCACCTTTATTTTTTTATACTTCTCTGTCAATCCAGATTGATGGCTATTTCTTTCTATCTCTTTGTCAATCTAAATTCACGGCTATATCTTTCAAACCCGTTTTCTTTATATTAGTCTATTCTTTGTATATCCACCTATAATTGTTTCTATCTCTTGTTTATCCACCTCTATTTCTTTCTATCTCTTTATCAATCCTAATTCACGCCTATCTCTTTCAATCCCGTTTTTTTATCTCGGTCTAATCTCGTATATCCACCTAAATTTGTTTCTATCTCTTGTCTATCCACCTTTATTTTTTTATACTTCTTTGTCAATCCAGATTGATGCCTATTTATTTCTATCTCTATGTCAATATAAATTTATGGCTATATCTTTCAAACCTGTTTTCTTTATATTAGTCTATTCTTTGCATATCCACCTATAATTGTTTCTATCTCTTGTTTATCCACCTCTATTTCTTTCTATCTCTTTGTCAATCCAAATTCACGCCTATCTCTTTCTATCCCGTTTTCTTTATATCTTTCTAATCTCGTATATCCACCTAAATTTGTTTCTATCTCTTGTCTATCCGCCATTATTTTTTTATACCTCTTTGTCAATCCATATTGATGCCTATTTATTTCTATCCCGTTTTCTTTATATCTGTCTAATTTCGTATATCCACACTGAAAAAAATGGTTAGTAAAACCAACTACTTCGGTTTGTAAAATATGCCCCAGCTATTTTATTAGTTAGCACAACAATTTTTTTGGTTGGTGTTACTACCCAAGTTCTTGTGATAACAATTGAGATAGTAACACCAACCAAAAAAATTGTTGTGCTAACTAATAAAATAGCTGGGGCATATTTTACAAACCGAAGTAGTTGGTTTTACTAACCATTTTTTTCAGTGCACCTAAATTTGTTTCTATCTCTTGTCTATCCACCTTTATTTTTTATACCTCTTTGTCAATCCAGATTGATGCCTATTTCTTTCTATCTCTATGTCAATATAAATTCACGGCTATATCTTTCAAACCCGTTTTCGTTATATTAGTCTATTCTTTATATAACCACCTAAAATTGTTTCTATCTCTTGTTTATTCACCTCTATTTCTTTCTATCTCTTTGTCAATCCAAATTCACGCCTATTTCTTTAGATCCCGTTTTATTTATCTCAGCCTAATCCTCATCTATCCATCTGTATCTATTTTTATCTCTTTTATATCCACCACTATCACTTTCTATCTCTTGTATAACTCTTTGTTAATCCAGCTTCACGTTTATCTCTTTCAATCCCAGCCCCTCTTCGTAGTTAGATCTTCTAATCTTGTACACACTGTATCATTAATTACAAATAATTACTTTTATTTATCGGATAGAAAGGAGATAGAAAATGACACCGCAAATATTTCGATTGATTTTGGATTGACGAAGGGATAGAAAAAGTTGGATGAGGGTAGTCGAGGAATAGACATGGATAGCGAAATGTGATGATATGAAATGTGAAAATGTGATCCAAATTTTTTCTGCAATGATGGAAAGAGATTAATATCACCGGATACAGGGATAGACGAGGGGATAGCAAGATACAGATATTGCCGGAAGTAAGGATAAACTGAGGGATAGAAAGAGATAGATATTCCTTGGAATGGTGGATATAATTTTGGAGATAGAAAGACATAGCGTTTTGCGAATGCAAATCGGCTACTTGGTAGAGATAGAAAAGTTTCTATCTCTTTCTATACCCCTATTTCTATCTCTTACTTCCAGCAGGGAACTATTACGTTACAAAATCTGCAAATCTATTTATCAGATTAGTAAAATACGACATTTATATATAATCTGATTGCTGAATAAAAATAAAATGATTTTGCTTCAAGCACTCATTGCTCTTGTAATTGATCTTCGTATATCCATTGATCGGATAAAGCTTAATTCCCTAAACACATATTTTATTCCTAATGAAAATAGAACTCTTGACGTTGGTTTGAATCAGCTCACTAAATTCCAAAGATTTTCATCTTGAGTCATTGCCGTTTAATCGTCCGCAGTCTCAGCCCGGACGTCTCTCTCGTGTTAAATATTGCCGGCATAAATTTTAGCGATCCTTCAAACGGCTGCGGAGAAACCGTGGATGGGGAAGAAACGTGATCGACGATCCGCGATCAGTGATCGGGATCGTCAGTTTACTGTACTCGGAGTTTGGATTGGATTTATAGATGATAATTGAAAATTATTTGGTAATAAGGTTGATCGATAGCAAAACGTTAACTCGTTCATACATCACTTGCCTGCAGGGCCGTACTTTGGGCCCTCGGGGCCCAACTTCTTTTTTTTGGCTGATCTCTTCGCTTCTCTGTTTCTCAAATTCTCTTGCTCTTTTCCTCTCACCTTCTCACCCATCCTTGCAAAGCGTCTTAGCGGGGTCAGGTCGACCAATAAATCCAATACGCCACGGTTCGTCCCGCGAGAGAGCAGCAGTTTTACAATTCATGAATTTATTATGGGCACCAGGCACATACCGAGAGGCCTCAGCTATTGATTTATCGTTACACTCGTCGACCATGTCTACGGACTTTGCTGTTTTCGAATGCCATCAGTTTCTGGTGAAATGGCCAGAAAGAAGATTAAAATATTCGTGCGAAAACTCTAACGAGTCAAGAACTATGTCTTATCTATTCTGATAAGGTTGCATTTTGTTTGAAGCTGAGTATATCAAATAGAATTACAAAAATTCATATATAAATCTTTAATCAACCTAATAATGACAATAGGAAAATATTTATAACTAGACTTTTTTGGAAGGTGATGTCAGATAGTTTGTCCAGAAATCGAAGAATTTTGTTAATTTAATTATTTTAAAACTTAATTTAAATATTACACTGAAAAAAATAGATAAAGACAAATTATTTTTGCCATCCTGAAAAACGATTTTTTTGAATAAATTATGAAGATTTAAGAAAATTATTTATTGAGATAACAAAAATCTTTTTCTGTCCACGAGTTTATCAACTCGATTCAAGAACACTTATCTCTTATCCCTGAGCCTATCCATATACTCCAACAGTATCCATCTATTTAAATCCTTCAATCGATTCTCCGTGCGCACAAATATTCATCTTTTTCTACCCCAACCCTTAAGAAATACTTTTTCACGTCTTAATCTACAATTAAATCTCACATTAAATATTAAATAAATTCTTTCCTATCTTTTTTGGATTTGATATTGCATCTATCTCTTTCAATCTTTATCAGTTCTTCACCAATCAATAGCATTTTTTTACCTTTTATAAATACAATACCACGTCGACTTTTTCACATCCATATATTTCTATCCAAATCCATCCTCGGTCTATCCATTCCAATAAATAAAAAAGGAATTGTAATAGATAGAAAAGAATTGAAATTATAAGACAAAAGATAGATGTAGATAGAAAGATGTGTGTTGAAAAAATAAATATGCCACAATAGATTGCGAATAAGATAGGATAGAATTGAAATGATTAAACAAAAGATAAACATGAATAGAGAGATAAGGATTAAGAAATATAAAGACAATTTTCGGTACGGTACAAGAAACTTCTACATTTGGAAACCAATAAAGAGTCTAAGGTATAAATAAAACACTCCTGATTGGGTAACGAGCGTGGCAGCTCCTGCTTCTGTATCAAAAACTGCTGTGACGTAATTTGACTCATGGATACAATAGTGCATTTCAAAAGGGATAGAATTTAACTAAATCAATAGATTAAAGATATACTTAGAAAGATGGGGATTAAGAAAAATTCTTATCAGGAAGGCAAGTTCAGTAGTGTATTTGAATGGATAGATAATAATAAAAATGATCATACACAGAATAGACTTGGATAGAAATTTAGAAATTGAAAGTAGTTGACGTAATAGTAAATAGTCATAAAATGATTTTAATCTCTAGACAAAGGACAAACTTCATGAAAAAGGTAGAATTTAAGAAAATATAAATGCGGTGGTGTACTTCAAGAGATAGAAAAGGATTGAAATCATTAGAAAAAGGATAGACATAGATCAAAAAGAAGGATTCAGGATAGATGCAGTAGTGTATTTTAATGGGATAGAAAATAATTCAAATGCTTATACGAAGGATAGACTCAGAAAGATAGAAATTAAAATGCATAGATAATAATAAAAATGATTATACGCAGAATAGACTTGGATAGAAATTTAGAAATTGAAAGTAGGTGAAGTAATAGTAAATAGTTAAAAAATGATTGTAATCTCTAGACGAAGGACAAACTCCATGAAAAAGGTAGAATTTAAGAAAAATGTAAATGTGGTGGAGCATTTCAAGTGATAGAAAAGGATTAAAATCATTCGACGAAGGATAGACATGGAAAAAAAGAGGGATTAAGGATAGATTCAGTAGTGTATTTAATTGGATAGAAAATTATTAAATGCTTATACGAACACTGAAAAAATGGTTAGTAAAACCAACTACTTCGGTTAGTAAAATATGCCTCAGCTATTTTATTAGTTAGCGCAACAAGTTTTTTTGTTGGTGTTACTACCCAAGTTCTTGTGATAACAATTGAGATGGTAACACCAACAAAAAAAATTGTCGTGCTAACTAATAAAATAGCTGAGGCATATTTTACAAACCGAAGTAGTTGGTTTTACTAACTAATTTTTTCAGTGAAGGATAGACTCATAAAGATAGAAATTAAAATGGATAGATAATAATAAAAATGATTATACGCAGAATAGACTTGGATAGAAATTTAGAAATTGAAAGTAGTTGACGTAATAGTAAATAGTCATAAAATGATTTTAATCTCTAGACAAAGGACAAACTTCATGAAAAAGGTAGAATTTAAGAAAATATAAATGCGGTGGTGTACTTCAAGAGATAGAAAAGGATTGAAATCATTAGAAAAAGGATAGACATAGATCAAAAAGAAGGATTCAGGATAGATGCAGTAGTGTATTTAATGGGATAGAAAATAATTCAAATACTTATGCGAAGGATAGACTCAGAAAGATAGAAATTAAAAAGGATAGGCGTCCTAGTAGAATTGAAAGAGATGAAAAAGGATTGAAATATTAAAAAGGATAGACTAGGGTAGAAATAGAAAAATTGGGAAACTAGATACAACAGTAAATGGTAAAATAAATAGAAAAGGATCGGTTTGAGTATTCGAAGAAGAGGATCAGATTTGAATGGATAGACTAAAAAAATTTGGATTACTAGTCAAATTCTAGTAAAATTTTGGTGTAGGTAGAAAATTAGAGAAATAGAAAGATTGAGATTCAAAAGGATTTTTTTTTACTAGTGGGTTAAAAAGTGCGGTTTATTCCCCTTTCAAGGGAAAACAAATCCATTTTTTGACCTTTCAGTAGAAAGAAATCGTGTGTAAGATGAGAAAAACAATTATTCTACTCGTGTGATTGTTGTTCTTGCTTTGCTCGGGCATCAAACTTTACAGTCACAATATAAATTTTTTTTTTCCTAGTTGCACAATATAATATTTTCTACTAGCGAGTCAGAAAATGCATTTTATTCCCCCTTCCGGGAAAAAAATCAATGTTTGACCTCTCAGTAGAATAAAATCGGGTGCAAGATTAGAAAAACAATTATTCTACTCGTGTGATCTTTGTTCTTGCTTTGCTTGGGCATCAAACTTTACACTCGCATAATAGTTTTTTTTCCCTAGTTGCACAATATACTATTACAGTAGTTTTTCAGCCCCTTTTTTTGTACTTTAAATGTTTAAAAAACCATATATTCCAGTTTCAAACTTGAGTTCATCGAGATTCGACTGTAATTTATATAATTTGCATAAATTTTAATACGATTCTCTCACAATTTATATTATACCAACCGCAATCATATCAAGCGTATAAAAATCCCCATAAAAATTCCATAAAGGATGTCCAGCTGTCATACTTGAAGGAAAAAGTCACGTTAAAAAGCAGATCCGTACAATAAAAACGTCACGTAACAGCAATGGCATCAATAAAAGAATATAGAGGCCACAATGCATTCGCCAGAAATCTGAGAAACCCGCGACTTAACTTTGCGACCAAGCTTATGCTCATGTACCGTAAACGTATAACTTTTACATATGTTAACTTAAGTACACGCATATGGGACTTACGTTAAGTATGGTGTTGCGAGCGTTCATTATAAGCCTGATCTCGGCATGAGGTCCTTGTGGAGTCAACACCCATATCCTTAGAACGCTGGATTTCATTTCTGCTTAAGCCGATTTTAAGAACTAATGAGACACGCAATACGATTTCCGGAAGTAAACACCGGGAAATTTATTAATCGACTTCATCTGGTACTTAAAATGAACCCACGAATCCCAGGGGGTTTCCCATCTTCGTGTGAAATTCTTCAATTTTGTAATGACCGAGACGCTGAATCCATGCCGAGTCACTAGTGTCATGGGTCATTATACTTGTGTGTGCGAATGCATCTCCCACTGAGAATTATTTACATATTTACGAAAAATTCATTTCGAGAAACTCACATAAATCATCGACAAGGTATAGGGACGATGCGTTCCATGATGCGTAAGAGATAATATATCTTTCAAACTCTAGGAAAAAATTACCTCTGACATTTATACGATCAAGGTACCAATTGCGAAACAGTTTGCAATTACGTAGAAACTGTTTTTAACTGTTTTGATACATTGATCAAGTTTAGCATTTTTCATTCTGAAAATAATTCTTCTAATGTAAAATTTAAAGAAAATTAATTGTTTTCGATCATATAATATTTATGATTTTTAACCAGGGCCGAATTTAGCATGGGGCCAGCGGGGCCATGGCCACTGGGCCTCCACCAATGCGATGTAACTACTTTTGCAAATAAAAAATCGCGTATATCGTCAAAGAAAAAATTTTTTTGAATTAAAGAAAGTTTTTTTAATTCAAAGAAAAAATTTATTTGAATTAAAGAAAGTTTTGTTAATTCAAAGAAAAAATTCATTTGAATTAAAGAAAGTTTTTTAATTCAAAGAAAAAATTCATTTGAATTAAAGAAAGTTTTTTTAATTCAAAGAAATTTCATCGATCCAAAGAAATAGATTTGTTTACATTAAAGAATTTTTTTTTTTAAAGAAAAGTTTTTTTGATTCAAAGAAACTATTTTCTGGGTGTAAAGCTCCTCTGGTTTAGAACTTCAAAGCGTATAGAAGTAAGTACAATTATAAAAAACATACAAAAATTACGATGGAGTTTTATTTTCCTGAGATTAACATATTTTAGAAATTTTAAGGCCCAGCGCCTCAAAATTCTTAATCTGGCCCTGTTTTTAACTATGGATAGTAAAATAATTGCAATAATATATGGGCCGTTTCCAACAAGTTGTGGAATCTGGATTATAGATTTAAAGATAAATAGTTTCAGAATTGGGTAGAATAATTTTTCCGAGTATGTGAAATGTAATATAAAACAAATAGAACAATTTGAAGGACATATAATATTATTTTATAATTTATGAATATATTATTTTCATTTAATCAAAGTGATTTTTAAAAAACGGTTTTCTTAAATATAAAAAATCATTTACTTATAACTCAATAAAGGTTTGATTAATTTAAAAGAGGACGTCAACTAACTGAAAGTGATTTTTCCAACAAAAATTATTATTTAATTTAAAAAACCATTTTTGGAAACACATTAAAGATTTCAATTCAATGAACAGATTTGTTTAATTTAAAAAAATTTTGTTTCAATATAAACAATTTTTTTATAACTCCAAGTAAACACTTCAAAATACTTGCAAATTCCTTCAAATCTAGAATAATTATATTTATACATAATTTTAAGATTATTTAATTAAATTGAAATGATTTATGAGTATTCATTATTTGTGAAATTCTTTAATTATTACTTCTCAATTTTAGTCTATGAATTCGTAGTCAAAAACAGGTTACCGAGTGGACATATTGGCTATATTTGAATTTCCTATTTTTAAGTAAAAACGCCTGAAATTTTAAACCTTTATTGGAAACTTTTTTTATGTAAAAACTACATCTTAATATTTAAAAAAAGGATTAAATAATGGAAATACGTAAAACTGCTGAGATTTAAACACCACAAATTTTTGTCAACGATCGATATCATATAAATATTATTCTGTACAAGCTCTTGTTATAAATAGCATAATGCGTTATTTTTATACTGTGTAAACGTTTTAGAAATATCTAAACGATTGAATACTGTAGGGGATCTTTACTCCCGTTTTAAACAAATGCTAATGCTTTAAAGTAGTTCATCCAAGAAAATCAGACTTCAGGAAAAAATAGATAATTTTGCTTTTAAGGATAAAAACATTATTATTGAAGGGCTGATTTGAAAAAGAAATGATTATTTTCCAAGAAAAAAATTTGAAACATAAACAAATATTGCATTTAACAAGTTTTATTTTTACCCGGACTTTTTTTCTCATCGCTTCATATAAAATTTTCAAAAATAATGTGATTCTTATAAATCACGGATTATTTTTCAGAAAAAAGATTCTCTATAACTTAACCGTTTTCAATTTTATAAAATGAATAATTCAGCAATTTTTTTATAATAATTTTGTTTTGGAAAATTGATTTTTAATGGTTGAAACCATTAAAGATTTTATTTCCAAAAATTGGGAACGGTAAAGTTGTGAAGATTCTTTTTCCTGCAAAAATGATTCGTGGTTTATTAGAATCACATAATTTTGTAAAATTTTGTATAGCAATAAGGAAAAAAGTTCGGCAAAAAAAAAATTTGTTGAATACACTATTTTTCTACATTTCAAATTTTTTTCACGGAAGATAATCTTTTTTCGTTCAAATTAGCCCTTTAATAATAATATTGCTATTTTTGAAAGCAAAATTATATATTTTTGCCTGAGGTCTAATTTTTGTGGATGAACTACCTTAATCTAAATTTACCCAAAATTCCTTATCCAATAATCATTTCTGCCATGTCTGCTAATTTCAACAATAACTGGTTGACTTCCATAAATTTACCGTGGATTTACGTATTTCGAATAAAAAGAGAAAAAAAAGATAAATTTTAATCAGGAGTGCCGAGTTACTCCACGGGGGTTCCCTGGAACCAAGCGAGTCCTATCAGGGGTACCAATGTAACCGATCTTTCTTTCGCTTCTTCCCTTTTTTCCTCACTCGGCTTTTTTCCTTTCGCGATCCTCACACAAATTTGTTGCCTCTGCTACTAATTTACCGCTACCTGTAGCACTTTGTTGTTCTAACCTGAGTTACGACAACTATGGCATCATGTGTCCAAGCATAAATTTTTGGCAAAGATTGTGAAACGTCAGGAATGGCCTGAATTCATTTTTTTTGTCTCGTCTTCTGTTCGAGTTACGAAATATCCTTGACGGAAGGTGCAAACAAAAATTTTTTGACATTGATATCTGTGATAAAGATGTAATATTTAATCATAAGTTATCTCTGTAAAATTTGTAATTCCTTACATCAAATAAAATGTTTTTTAATATTCCCTCAAATGTATCTATATTACTTGTTTCGATTTTCTTCTGAATTTTAAAAATATTTTCAACTTTTATTTTTTTTAAATTTATTATTTGAAAAAAGGTGAAATAATAACCTATCGACGCCAATCTTTCTCTGTCTTCTGAATATCTATACTGATATATTTCTATCTCTTTTACAATTTAGTCTTGTATCTATTTTTCCAATTCTTTTTTTTCTATCCATGTCTATTCCTTATCTATATATATATATATATTTCTATCCAAGTCTATCCCTCGTAAAAGCATTTTAATCATTTTCTATCCCTTAAAATATACTACTGTAGATATTCTTCTTAGTCCCTTTTTTCTTATCTACATCTATCCTTCGCCTAATTATTTCAATTCTTTTCTATCTTGTATGGAATGAATTACCGTATTTATGTTTTATTGATTTGTATAGTTCTATTTAAGTCTACCTTCAGACTAAATATTTAAATCATTTTCTAACTCTTTCATAATCTATCACTGCGTCTATCTCACTTCAAATTTCTATTTATATTCAAGTCTATCCTTTATATAATTATTTGAATTATTTTCTATCCCTCTAAGTATACTAATGCATCTATCCTTTTTTTATCCCCATTATTCTATATACCTCTATCCTGCGTTTAATTATTTATTTTCTATCCCTTTTGTAATGCATTTCTGCATCTATATTTTTCAATCCTTATCTATCCTCTCGATCCTTTGTAAATTGATTTGAATGTTATTCTATCTTATTTGTCATCTATTATGGCACACATATTTTTTCAATACTCGCATCTTCATATCTACTTCTATCCTTCGGTTGATTATATCTTTTCTATTTTCCTCAAAATCTACTACCAAGTCTATCTTTTCCAATCCTTATTTTTATATTCATTGAAATCGATAGACGATTTTAATTATTACTGTTTTATAAAAATGGATTTCTCTGTAATACTGGTGAACGAATAAATTAATTAATAAAAGACACATCTTGGATGAAGTTTTCTATGAGGATCGGAAACTAAGATTTATTTTAGTAAATTTACGTCAGACACTTAACATATTTTTTGAGATCCTCGCTATGAAGTGACTTATCCTGGAAATCGAAACAAAGCGAGTCAATACATTATTACGAGTGTTGTCTTTAATATCACTGTCATTAAATCACAACGTGCTGTATCACATACAAGCAACATGACTTTGCTCATTGTATGATTTCTCGATGCGTGCTATATCGGTAACAAATTATGTCATGACATTGACAGAATTGAATGCGTCACTTGGTCAAAAATTGTACTTATGACGTGGCCAAATACAGCTCCGTCATCTTAGAACATGATAAATGCTTTCCTAATCTGCAATTCGTGTCGAAGATGCTTTGTCCTACTAGAAATTTTGACACGTAACAATGTGCAATGCCATTCACGATGGCCATCCACCTGATCAAGACAATCACCTGTTATTGTGACGTACGATTTGCTTCTGAAAATGGACAATGCTTACAATCTTAAATGAATCACAAATTGCACAGGTCAACAACATTTTTAACCACAGATTGGCCCAGGTCCCCCCGAAAGTACGTCAGAATTTCGAGCTGTCTGGACCTAAAAGTGCGAAAATTGCCATTTTTAGCCATATTTTAATCAATATATAACGAACAGCAATTTTTCCCTTTGAAACGACTTTTGACATCGTTCAGTACTTATTTTTAACTTTCATTTCCATTTTATATAACTCCATTCAATTTTTTTCACCGAAATATGGCACATTAGCCATTTTAGTTTCACAATGCAAAACCAAAAGCTGAGCGAAAAGGATTCAAATTCAGATCCAACAATCTCAGGAATATTCAGACATCAAACCTTTTAACAATCAAACAATAGTGTGAAACTACAATAAAATGGGCAATGTGCCATATTTCGGTGAAAAAAAATTGAATGGGGTTATATTAAATGGAAATGAAAGGTAAGAATAAGTACTGAAAGATGCTATGAGCAATTTTGAATAAAAAATTCACTGCTCGTGTTATATTGGTTCAAATATAGCTAAGAATGGCCATTTTTGCATTTTTAGTTTGAGATACCTCGAAAGTCTGACGTGCTGAACAAATTTGGACAACAAATTCGATTTTAGGACATCAACTACTTTTAGAGAGACCTAAGCCAATTTTTGGTTAAAAAAAAAAACAATTTTCGTCGGCCTCTTTTATTAAATTATTTGTATCTACACTGAGAAAAAATGCTATTGAATCAATAGCATTTCTTTCCAAAAACATGTATATCACGGATTCAAATCAATATGCTACAGAATTAGTAACATATTTATTCGTTCTTGTAGTATATTTTTATGAATTAATAGTATACATTCTTTTTTGGAAAGAAATGGTTTTGATTCAATAGCATTTTTTTCTCAGTGTATTAATTATATTTCCTATACTTTTCTTAAAAGTTTCTATCAAGGAATTTTTGTAATTTTTGTGTGTCAAAGGGTTTGCAAATATGTGTCTTCGAATCTAATATTGTGATTTTCGATTAGATAATATAATAATATTATTTTTTAAACTTTTCTAAATTGATAATTACAATAATTATTTTTCTATTGTTTTGTATTGTATTTTGTATTGTTTGACATTGGTGACGTAACTCTTACAAATCATATTTGATAAAAAACATTTTCTGTTATCTATTATTTGGGTTACTTTTATATAAAAATATTTCCTTTGCTTCGCATAAGAATTAATTTTTTAAATCGATTAAGCATCATTTCACACATTCCAGCTTCTTATAGTCTGAATCTTGTCTCTCGATGTCGATAAGCTTCTAAAAATAATTTCCCATCTTTTCACATTGTTGGTGACCTTCGTGAATTCTTTGCACCTCAAGGACTGGTTGTCACACCAGAATCTTATCATCGACGTTTCCGTTTTCTTTTTCTTATAGAAACCAGTGTGACCGTTTATGGATCTGTAGTCTGTCTCAAGTCGTTATAGTTTAAATAATGCCTATTCAGTTTGAAAGGTAATCACAATAAATCATGCAAGAACACAGGTCTTCAATTCTGAATGAAAATCGAAGACTTAAAAAATTCGATACTTGCGACACGTGTCGTTTATCGGACGATATGAGGCGCAAGAACCCATTAGTTTCTTTCAAAAGAACTTGGGTCACATTTCACACGAACCCACGCAGTCAGAAATCATGTCTTTCAATATATGTATACCATCGTTTAAACACAGTAACCATAAGTCATTGAGTAATCGACAGTCGGTCATTGACGGCCGATACATACAAGAGAGACAGTGAGTAAAAGTTGTGTCCACACGAGAGAAACGGTGAAAGTAAAAAGTATTTACAAACTACAATAAGATCTATTACAGGACTAGATTTTTACACCACAATGGTCTAGGCAAAAAGTCCAACTGTCATATGAGTCGAAATCACTTAAAGTTAATGACTGATAGTTAATATTTGTCAGATTCCATACGTGGCATGTAACAAAAAAGAAAGATTTCATAACTTTCTTTCAAATTTTCTTTTGTAATTATTGGAGAATAAGGGAATCATTGGTTTATAAATGGCAACATATTTCGACCATAATTTTGACATTGATAAACAAATTTTCTAAGTCCTCCACACATTTTTCTATTATTCTGACCATGTTCTTTATTTTGAATTCAAATAATAAAACCATTTTCAAGATCAAATTGAAAAAGATAAGAACTGTGGGACTGGAAAAGATAGAACATTTCTATCCCTCCCAACCCATCACTTGCATCCCCAAAACTCTATCTTTTTCTATCTCCGCACTTATCCAGAGTGACCTAGAATATCTATCTTTTTCTATCCCTATGTCTGGTAATATCTATCTTTTCCTATCCCTTAGTCTATCCGCCTACTGAAGTAGTATCTATCTTTTTCTCTATCTTTCGTGATCAACCACTTGTATCTTTTTCTATCCCTCATTTATCTCCCCATAGTGCAAATTTTAATCTCTCTCTATATCCCTCAATATCTATTCTTACCACGAAATGAAGAGTGCAGTTCTAAAAAGTATTGTGTCCATTTTACATAAGGAAAGACTATTACTTCATTGGCCATAAAATATAATCACCCTTATAAAAAAAGAATATAAAATATCTTAGTAGTGGACTGATCTTCTTTTGTAGTAAGGAGAGATAATGAGAGATAGAAAGAGAGCTTAAAATTTGTAATAGGGAGAGATAGGCATCGACTAGATTGGAAAGAAGATAGAAAAAGATAGACGTTGATAGATGAAGGATAGAATGAGATAGAAGATGGGAGATTGAAGAAAATTGACGTGTATTAAGATTAACAATGAGATAGAAAAAGGTTGGCGTTGATAGATGTAGAATAGAATGGGATAGAAATGAGGAGATTGAAAAAGATAGGCGTGCATTTAGATTGGAAAGAAGATAGAAAAAGATTATAGATGATAGATAAAGGATTGGAATGGATAGAAAAGTAGTTATTAGAAAAGATAGACGCGTATTGTGATTGACTAAGAGATAGAAAAAGATCCACGTGAATAGATAAATGTAGAGTGAGATAGAAAAGGGGAGATTAAAAAAGATAGACGTGAATTTAGATTGACTAAGAGAAAGAAAAAGATTAAGGAGGATAGATGAAGGATTGTAAGGGATAGAAAAGTAACTATTGAAAAAGATAGACGTAAATTTATATTGAAAAAGAGATAGAAAAATATTAAGCATGATGGATAAAGGATTGGAATGGATAGAAAAGTAGTTATTAGAAAAAATAGATGTGAATTTAGATTGACAAAGAGATAGAAAAAGATTATGGATGATATATAAAGGATTGGAATGGATAAAAAAGTAGTTATTAGAATAAATAGACGCGTATTGTGATTGACTAAGAGATAGAATTCGATAAATTATCTCTATCTCTTTTCATAACAAAGATTCATAATTCAAAATTTTACTTCCAGCATGGAACTCAACCCAAGGTTTAAGTGGTTCGGAACGGAAGCCTCGGATTGTAAAGTTTTTTCGGATTGGTGCGGAATAGGGCGGAATATCAGAGAGTGGAATCCTATCCGAAACGTGCAGCAAGGAAGTATATTAACGGGAATTCCTACTCAAGGCATTATCAGGGAATACTGACCAGTGCCTCGTCAGGCCCCCAAATAAATTACCCCATGGGTTTGTTGTCTTGCAGACATCTCTTCCGCGAGATTGATGTTCACTACCTGAGAATTGCATGCTTCCTGAAAATCCTTGCACCCTTATCTGCAGACATATATCTCTTCCATCCACCTATCTATCGCTTCTCCCGGAAGAGACGTGCCTTTTTCGACTCGAAACAGAGAAAAACACCGTTGTCCATAAGTACACAGGTTTCTAGGGGCCCGTTCAGATGCTAGTGTAGTTATTCGTCGACATACGACGTGATGTTCAACGTAAATATACGTGTGTACTTTGGTACCTGCAAATGTAGCCGCGCGAGCAAGAAGAGGTTTTCCGTTTAAACAATGATTTACGGCGCGAACATGTCCCAGGAGGTGTCGATCGCATAATGGCGAGTCCTGTCGCGTTCGATCGTTGGTCGATACGGTAATCACGAGGTGGCATCTTCCCGGGCGCGATCATAACGATAATGGTCTTCACGGGGAAGACTTCATCCTACACGACTAGGAAGAACCTCCTCTCAAAGAATCTCTGCGTCCCCCCCCCCCCCCCCTAAGTGCAACATTATTTAGTTTTCCTCTAGTTGTTAGTGACCATTATGGCAGAAATAGGCATCAATTTCTTCCATAGCTTAGGTAATAACTTTACTTTTTTCCCAAAATATGTTTTTGATATTTATTACTAGTAGTGATTTGCAAAATGAATTCGACTCGGAACGGCGATTTCGGCATTGATACGTCGAATTTTTTCATCCAAGCCGAATCAACGTTGGCTCGAAAGTCGAATTTTTAAGTCGGCACTGGCTTGAATTGAAAAATTCGAATCCAAGCAAGCGGTGGTTTCTTTGTCCAGTTTTCTACTTTTTATTTAATTTCTATTCTAAAAGATTGTACGTAAATCGCAATAAAACTCGACTCAATCTAGAGTCTGTTTACAAGAATTTCACTCAATCTAAACTAGAGTCAGATTATAAAATTCGACTTCCGAGTCAACGCTGGTTTAGATCGAATTATTTCAATTCGAGCCATCGTTGCCTCGAATTAAAAAATTTGAGCCGAGCCAGCTTTGGCTCTAATGTCGAATTTTCAAGCCGGAACTGGCTTGAATCGAAAAATTCGAATCCGGGCCAGCGGTGGTTTCTATGTCGAGTTTTCTACTTTTTATTTAACTTCTATTCTGAAAGATTGTACGTAAAACGCAATAAAACTCGACTCAATCTAAACTAGAGTATTAGATTTTAGATCGAATTATTCTAATTCGAGCCATTCGTTGACTAGAATCAATGAATTTGAGCCGAGCCAGCGTTGGCTCGAATGTCGAAGTTTTAAGTCTGCACTGGCTTGAATTGAAAATAAATCGATACTTGAGTCAGATTAGAAAATTCGACTTCCGAATCAACGCTGGTTTAGATCGAATTATTTCAATTCGAGCCATCGTTGCCTCGAATTAAAAAATTTGAGCCGAGCCAGCTTTGGCTCTAATGTCGAATTTTCAAGCCCGAGTCCGCATTGGAATTCGAAAATTTGACTTTCGAGTCAACACTGGTTTAAATCGAATTATCTCAATTGGAGTCATCGTATGCTTGAATTAAAAAATTTGAGCCGAGCCAGCCTTGGCTTGAATGTCAAAGTTCTAAGTCCGCACTGGCTTGAATTGAAAATAAATCGCAACTTGAGTCGGATTAGAAAATGCGACTCCCGAGTCAACGCTGGTTTAGATCGAATTATATCGTTTCGAGTCAACGTTGGCTCGGAAATTCGAAATTCAAGTCACCGGATTCTAGTGTAGAATCTACATTCTACACCAACGTCCGAATGAATATAACAGCCTACTCAAAATGAATATAACGCCATACTCAGACAACGACAATATTGAATACTATTTTAAAATAATAATTAGGAAATAAATAACACTAATATTGCTCTGATATGAATATTTTATTTTGATGAAAAGAGCACGTGTTGGTCTAAAATTTCGAATTTCTAGAAAATTTACGACATTATGCACAGCGTATTGAAAGTCAAAGTAAATAATTAACATGCTTGATAACTTATAGAATTTCGATAAAAGATATATAGAGTTGAAACTTCAAAATTAAATATAAGTAATTCAATACAAATTTTACGAGTTAAAAATTATAATTTGGAGATATTGGAAACTCGAACTTGAAAGATGGAATTACCAAATCTTTAGCTTGGGTAATAATTCTAATGCAGTAATCAATTTTTGTAATCAAATATGAATACAGTTACATTATTTGTCACCGTAACCGAATTTTATATGTTTATATGTATTAAATAAAGCGAGGTCACTAAAAGCCGTTGTGTTTTTCTGACCTAATTTGCATATCTTACCACTTCGTTTGTCACTTCCATTTGGGTGGTCCAAATGAATCCTAGATAAAGAAAGACGGGTGCCGGACTTAACGAGCCTAATTTATTAAACCGATCTCGATACCGCGTGCAATATGTATCCCTTCGTAAATGCGTCCTCTTTTTGTGTCTGAACACCTACGTGCCTTCACTTATATTTTTTAACAAATTTATGACTTCTTTCTGATTACAAGAGGTGACTGATCTCTAAACTTCCTGACTCTAACGAAATTGTATAATCTTCTCTCAGAAATTCCATCCCGATCATTATTCACTCTTTAGATCATGAAAAATAACATTTAAGTAATGAATACATTGTAACTTGTTTTTCATAATTCTTTGATATATTGCATCAGTTCAAATTTCTTTTTCCCCATACAGGATTGAATTTTAGAAAAGTAAGCTTTCGAATTAAATTCGATTACTAATCGTTTGATCTCTCATCTGTCTTTCTACCTTGAAATTCGTATATACAGCTAATCAAGCTTCGCGATTAACTGATTACCCTAATTAGACGTTAAGGTTCTGTATCGCGATCGAAATTTACGTCAGACGGATTAACCATCCTCTTAACCGCAGGAAGATTTCTCAACTCAGGTTATTCAATGTATTATCGTTAATTTATTTTAAATTCACGAATATTCGTTAAGTTCTATGATGCCATTATTATTAATCCATTTACGAAATTAACGAAGGCAATATATCGAATCAAATATTAGTAAAATTCGAAGAAGTTCAAAAAATAGTTTCTTAATAAATGCTAGACATCGGCAGAACAGTCTAGATAAAAGAACCATATCCGCACGTGTCGCTTCGAAATGCCATCGTCAATTAGCCCGTATGCAAATTTGACGTTGATTACCACGTTTGACTCATTTTCGGAAGAATCTGGTTTCACACCGACCATTTATTTTATTTCTCGTCCCACTGAATACACTTGTTTTATTCTAATTTATTCTTATATATGTATAAAATATACATTTCATGATAGATAAGAAATTCCTCTAGAGTTCAAGTCAGAGCACAATAATAAATTTCATTGACATTTATTTGACAAAAATATTATTTAAAATCCTTGTACATCCCTACAAAATGTTTTTTTTGAACTCATAAGATTTTATTGAAAAGCAACGTAAATTAAAATTTATTTCTTGCATAAGAAAAGACTTCTGGTAAAAGTTTTTTCGTCCGTCGTACACTGAAAATTAGCCTTTTCGGTGTCTTTTTGCGTGCGGGAAGTTGATTTTCCCGGATAAGTGCGGTAAAATTTTAAGTTTGTGGAAAATGAACTTTCCGCACGCAAAGCGACATCGACCCGACTAACTCGAATTAATTCGGATTGAAAATACTGAAATTCCATTTAACAAAATAAAGTAAAATATACGTTTTCTTAAGATGTCAATACATAAAAAATAAAAAAATTTGTGATGCACATTTCACAATTAATTTGGACGCATTAAAAATAATTAAATGCATTGAGTAGAATTCTATTTTCAGAAAAAACTGTTTCAAGGAATGTAATATATTTTGAAATCTACTAAATTTAGAAATACCTTAGAAAACGTGAGGTACGTTTAATTTGACTATAACCTCTATAAAAAATCAAATTACTAGTCGGCAGGGATCGAGGACATAAATTTTGGTGCTCTCGCAATGCGAGACCCGGGTGGGTTCTATGAATGGCTTTTGGTGACTATATGCAGGAGCTCTACATACAAAGTTTGGAGATACGATACTCCAATTCCAGTTTCACCGAATTATCATAACGACCAGCGCAGTAGATGGAGGTCGATTTCTAATTCCCTCGCGTCGCTCCAAGCGTTTCAATAAATTTAGTACTTTACGCGCTGCTTGCTTGGTTTTTACGATCCGCCCATGGGTGCCACGCTCACATGGGAACTGAAGAAGAATCGTTGCGAGTTCCGTTCAGTTTCGAGTATCAACCACGAGATTTCACAATCACGATCGCTCTTTGGACTCCATTAGATCGTTTGTCTTCCTTCGCTTCTTAAAACCTTCACATAAAAAGAAACATACGATCTATCCGACAGGTGCGACTGAGTTAAATACTATGAATAGAAAAAAAGGTCGATAATCCGAAATTGGTTCGAATCTTCAAACAAGAAAATTAAACCCTACTTTGGATTTTATCGATTAGGAAAATCTTCCATTCAAATTCCAATATTTATAGTTTTACATTCGTTTATACAAGAAAAACGCTTCGGGATATTTTAGATTTTTTTATTTCAGTCTCAAGTGTTAAAATATTCAAATCGATTTTCCCAAGAATGTACCAGTATTTTTGTTTATTTTTCAAAATTTGGATTTCTTAAATGTGGTAGTATTTTGGTTTATAGGCATGAAATTGCAGTTTTAGTATAAATTTAATGGTTAGGAGAATCTTTTATTCAACTCTTTAAAAGTTGCTACAACTATTGAATAAGTAATAAAATGAGAACTATGGGAACTTCGTGTAGGTGCCAGTCATTGTTTATTGGTCTTAATGAATTTGTATCCTCAAAAATTCAAACTTACATTGACGTCTAAGCGTTACCGGAAATTCACAATTTCAAGAATTCGAAACGATCCGAATTCTCAAATCTCCACAACGACCAAATTTGTACCAATATTTAAACATGCAAGCTTTTTCCTTGAATAATCGTAAAAAACTCAACGAAAAAAGAAAGCTACCTTCTAAAACCCCTTCCTTCTTTTTTTGACTTTTACCCTTTTTTGTTTTTTTATCCACAACCATTAAAAAAAAATATCCTCAAATACTGAAGGAGATATTAGCAAAATGCCTGAAAGTCGATGAGAAATTAAACAAAATTACAAAATAAATCTTACACTTTGACGTCAAATTAATAAAAGTGATTTTTTAATAATCGTAAAGTTTCCAACAAACTTATTCTCTAAATCTGAATCAGTCAAATTTTCACTGATTGAATCAGTGATTTGCCTTTTCACTGTTAAATCAGTGAAAAAATATTTTTCACTGTCAAATCAGTCAATTTTCACTAAAATAATCAGTAAAATTTGACTGATTTACAGTAACCTCTTTTTAGCTATTTGAATCAGTCAAATTTCACTGATAATCAGTAGATTTTGACTGATTCAAATTTAGAGAGTATGCCATAATAATAATATATCATTTACACCAAGTGACCTATGATTATTAATGTGTTTCAAAGAAATTTTGAAAAACTAGTTTTTAAAGTCATTTATAAGTTTTTAAAATCTTTTTAGAAATTTAGAAGAATTTGATCTTTTAAAGAATTTGAAATCTTTTTGTGGGAAAAAAGACGCTTTTGACTCCGCTGGGATTCGAGCCCAGGTCTTTCGATTGCCGGTCGACTGCTCTAACCACTCAAATTATGGTGTATAATCTACATTTTGCCCTAGAATTCGATTAATAAAACACCAAATTTTAGTATAGAATTTATAATTTATATCAGACTCGGAATTTGAAGTTATATTTACCAGGAATCTGGTATTATATTAATCTGGAGTCTGATATTATATTTACTTAGATTCTGCTGTAGAATAGAGCTTCTATACTAGAATCCGATGTTATGTTAATCGAATTCCTAGACAAAATGAAGATTTTATCCAAAATGAGGATAAATGTAATACCTGCTTTTCCCTGTCTTCATTTCGCCACTTACTCGGATGAAAAAACAATTAAACAAATTAAAATTGTTTGAACAGTTCCAAAAATATGTTAAAAAATCACTCATTATTTGTGAGTTACCTCTCACTACTAATGATTCATGCAGAGACAATTTTTATATCGTTAATGAACTTCAATATTACGTACGTTTTACATTTTACGGACGTATAAATCGGATGTTATATTTATAACAAAGGATTCTAGTGTAAAATCAGTATTCTACGCTAGAATCAAGGTAAATATAAAACCAAAATTCGGGTAAATATAACACCAGATTCCGGGTAAATATAACACCAAATCCTGGGTAGATATAACACCTATAGTTTTTTTCTGTGCAAGTAAATATAAAACCAGACCTCGGGAAAATATAACACCTGTATTTTCCTACGCAATAAGAGCTACCTGAATGCAAAAGTCATGTAATAAAGTTCTTTTTTTACTATACTGCAGCTTGGTTTCTATAATGCTGTTGCTAATTCTGAGTCTACTGATTTCACTTAAAACATGTTGAAGATCCAAGATTAAAATTCAACACTGTACTAAGAATTAATTATTTGAATTTTGCAAAATATTTTATACATATGTATAGGAAACTAATGACGATTGCAAATCGAATCCTGGATTTACTTGCAATTTGGAGTGGGATAGGCAGATAAGAGAGAAAGAGTGAAAAGGGGCTATGAGGAGGTCAAGAGGCTGCCGAGGACCTGCGCACAGGGTTGACGGATAAACATAATGATTTAATGACCATTTCGTATACGAACGACACAAAATTCTATGATCATGGGTCTTTAATGACACGGCACTTGCCACGAGGCTGCAATTATTTTGCGGCACGTTGGGCCAGAGTGACGTCATGTTGTACCTTCTCACGCCCTACGACCGCTCATCGCAGCCCGGTGCGACGGGAAAAGTACACTCCGCCCTAGAAGCGATTCTCCAAGCATCGCTGGGTTTCCGCACCTTTTCCGATATCAGTTACAAGGAAGACGAAGATTACTTCCGCGATGAAAGAAAGATTCTTTTAAATTTTATGTCACTTTGCTGGTTTGAATTTCTCAGAACACAAGCTACTTTAAAACTGTCATCACACCTGCTGGAAATTGCTACAAATCTTTAGTGAAAAGTATGCAAGTAAACATATATATATATGGTCATTAGGGTGTGTCCAGCTCGGAATAAGGTGCAGGGTTAAGTATACTTGACGGTCTCTAACAAAATGGTCCCGTTTCCAATATAATATGATTAAACATTTATTGATCTATTTATAAACGTGTAGCATAGATTTTTATACATTTACATTTTACACCAAAATTTAATCAGCATAATACCGAAATCTAGAGTGTAATCTATATTCCACACTAGACTCAGAGCAAATATAACACCGGACACAGGGCAAAGATAACACTGTGTTTTCGCTGTGTATTTTTTTAATTCCTAGATAACCTGCTTCGAATGTTAAATTGATCTGTTATACTTACCTGGATTCTGGATAGAATCTACATAATACTTCAAAATTTGATCACTATAATACCGGATTCTAGTTTAGGAATTATATTCTACGTCATAATCTGAGTAAATGTAAAATTTGTTTTTTTTTTCTGTACGAAACTCCGGTCAGTAAGACAAAAAAAACTAAGTGTTATATTTATCCGAGTTCTGAGATAAAATGTAGACTCTATACCAGAATTCGGGTTAATGTTACACCTTGTTGTTACTGTGTACATCATTGAACTTGACAAACCACTTTTAATGTTAAATCGATGGGTTTTCCAGAAAAACACATAGAAAAAATCCAGATGTATTTACTCGAATTCTGAATAGAATATACATTTTACCCTAAAATTTGATCAGGATAGCATGAAATTCTAATGTAAAATCTATATTCTACACTGATTTAGAGTAAATATAACACCGGATACAGGGCAAATATAACACTGGGTTTTCGCTGCGTATTTTTTTAATTCCTAGATAACCTGCTTCGAATGTTAAATTGATTTGATTTCCAGGAAAAGCACACAGGGAAAATCAGGTGTTATATTTACCTGGATTCTGGATAGAATCTACACCATACTTCAAAATTGGATCATTATAAAACCGGATTCTAGTTTAGAAATTATATTCTACGTCATAATCTGAGTAAATGTAAAATTCGGTTTTTTCTGTACGAAACTCCGGCCAGTAAGAAAAAAAAAGCCAAGTGTTATATTTATTCGAGTTCTGGGATAAAATGTAGACTCTATACCAGAATTCGGGTTAATGTTACACCTTGTTGTTACTGTGTACATCATTGAACTTGACAAACCACTTTTAATGTTAAATCGATGGGTTTTCCAGAAAAACACATAGAAAAAATCCAGATGTATTTACTCGAATTCTGAATAGAATATACATTTTACCCTAAAATTTGATCAGGATAGCATGAAATTCTAATGTAAAATCTATATTCTACACTGATTTAGAGTAAATATAACACCGGATACAGGGCAAATATAACACTGGGTTTTCGCTGCGTATTTTTTTAATTCCTAGATAACCTGCTTCGAATGTTAAATTGATTTGATTTCCAGGAAAAGCACACAGGGAAAATCAGGTGTTATATTTACCTGGATTCTGGATAGAATCTACACCATACTTCAAAATTGGATCATTATAAAACCGGATTCTAGTTTAGAAATTATATTCTACGTCATAATCTGAGTAAATGTAAAATTCGGTTTTTTCTGTACGAAACTCCGGCCAGTAAGAAAAAAAAAGCCAAGTGTTATATTTATTCGAGTTCTGGGATAAAATGTAGACTCTATACCAGAATTCGGGTTAATGTTACACCTTGTTGTTACTGTGTACGTCTTTGAACTTGATAAACTACTTTGAATCTTAAATCGATGCGTTTTCCAGAAAAACACATAAAAAAAATCCAGATGTTGTATTTACTCGAATTCTGGATAGAATCTACATTTTACTCTAGATCTTGATCAACATAGCATGAAATTCTAATGTAGAATCTATATTCTACACTAGACTTAGAGTAAATATAACACCGGATACGGGGTGAACATAACACTTGATTTTCCCTGTGTATGTCTTCGATATCTGGATAAATCGCTTTAATTGTTAAATCGATATAATTTCCAGAAAAACACTCACCAAACACCATGTTTTACATTTACCTAGATTCTGGATAAAATCTACAATATTCTTTAGAATTCGATTATTATAACACCGGATTCTAGTCTAGAATTTATGTTCTGCACCAGAATTTGAGTAAATATAACACTTGGTTTTTTATGTGCAAATCACCGATCAGTAACACAGATAAAACCAAGTGTTATATTCTTCCTAGTTCTAAGGTCAAATGTAGACTCTACACCCAAAGTTTTGTGAATATAATACCTGGTTTATTTGTTCTAGTTAAGAAAAGGGATTTTTTCGATATTTTTTGATAAACTATTATTTTTTAGATAACAAAGAAAACTCTAACTTGTACACATCTCGTCTAGCTAGAATCGATCACGAATTGTCAATAGGCTTGATTTTGTAAATTTGATTAACCCCAAGCTACTTTTGATAATTCCTCTTTCCAAGAGAATATTAGTTAAAAGGATATTTCTATATTGGACACTTTTAAGGTCTTTTGAAGCTACACATATATACACACTAGGATCATGTCTAATATAAATCAGATTGTATCATCCAAGTGGTTTAGTTATCGCTTAGAGGATCTACTGGGTTCTGTGAGGCAATTATCGCCGATATATCGACGAAGAAAAATGATAGCGCACGAAGCTTATCGTTTTTGTCTTCTTTTTTGATGTTGTTGTCCTTATAAAGTTTAGTGTTTTCATCGACGTTAATTTCCTTGATAATCTGACAAGAAATTTTACCCTTATCCAAGATCTTCTGAAAATCATTGTAGGTAAATCTTAATGGCTCTTGTATTTATTTATAAATAAATTGAAAAATTTTAAAGGTAATTTTTTTAATTACGGTACGGAATTGCATTTTATAATTGGAAATAATTATGTATCGTATTAATACGTATTTATCAGTGGAATTTTCTTCGTCATACACAAAAAAAAACCAAGAGTAATATTTATTCAGCGTCCGGTGTTATATTTACCCGGAATCTGGTTTTATATTTACCCGCAATCTGGTATTATATTATATTTTGCACTAGAATTCGGTGTTTTATCCATCGTGTTATGATTGAAAATGTACATTCTATCCAGATTGCCAATTACACAAATTACATTTTCGAAAGTCAACATCTGTTCTCACTGTTACCTTCATTAAAGTTCTAGGCGTGACACCTACTCAACTGATTCAACGAAGCATCAAATCGCCTGTAAGCATCAAGATAAATCCTGAATAGTTTCTTTTTTCTATTTTATGACACCTTTAAAAGTAATGTCGACCTTTAGTAATTAATCAAAAGAACGCTTTATGGCTTAGAGTTATATTTATTTTCCTAACCCTATATAATAATTATAATCTAAACCGAACAATTTTTTTGATAAAATCCTCTATTTGCAACCTTTGCAAAGTGTCCAATTGTGATATTAAGAAGAATTTTAATTAGCAAGAGTCCAAATTTGCAATCGAATTCTTTTCAATTTATTGTTAGGGATTTATTTGAGTAACGATTAATTCATCTAAACCAAAACAGTAATTAATTCCCATTCTTCTCAATTATTTTTCTACTGGGCTTCTACGTACATTATGCTACTGATAATTACTTCATGTTAGTAAAAAATAGATTTTTGAAAGTCTGTTTCCAATAGAGATCCAAAAGAAAGTGAGAAATTATTGTGTGGGTGATAACCGTTCTTTATTCGTTTCTATTTTAAAGTTATTAATCTTCCATATTTTATAAGAGTTATGTTTTCCTAGAAGAACATTAAAATCGTTTCCATATATGGTGAAGTTTTAGGATTCTTTAAGGAACTTACAAGAAACTCGATGGCATCCAAATATCTTGACAATCTTGAAATATTTGAAACATCGATTTATTTAGACCTAACGGTACGAGCCGGGACAAAGTCACCAAATTCATCTTGATCTGATTATCCGAGATTTTGTCGAATGCAGCCAAAATCGTCACTATATATCAAATATGTTTTAATAGAGACATCGATTTCTAGAATCCTGTGCATGTTGTATCTTGAAAAGTATAATACCATGCTTTCCGTTATGTTCATACAATAGGATTCTGAAGACTGTAATCAGAGGGGGTCCATTTATATGCATTGTGCTTACACCAAGAATGGGTTAATGAATGTTCCTGAATTATTAAATTTAAAAAATATTTCAATTCTGAGGGCAGCTTTGACAGGCCTGTTTCTTTAAAAAATTATTGAAAAATTGATATTAAATTCGGTTATAAAATATGTGTAAAAAACAGTAAAGTCACCTTTCGACAGGTAATTCCACTGCGTCTACTAATTGAAAAAAAATTTTATTGAAATCATCCAATCAGTGAATTTTACTACCTGACAGGTAAATTTATCGAAAGTTAGATCCACGGAGACTTAATATGTGCAATGCAACACTAAAAACACATAAAATTCTTTCATAAAAACACCAGCGGTCTCGTAAAAGCCAGTTACGCCAATGATCCGGTGTGTGACCGTTGCGCAATGCACATTGGATCCAATGGTTTCCGAACGATTTTTCAATAACTGAAAAAATAAAAAGTTTTATGAGCTCTTAAAACGTTTTATTTGGATATTACTTTGATAATCAAAGTGGCCCATTAAGTATTAAACTTTTGGTCATGGTAAATCTTCTTGAAAATATTTTATAATTTTGTGTCTTTAATTTTAATTACACTGTAACGAATTTAATTTAAATACTAAAGTATCAGATTGAATATTAGATTAAATTCACATCTAGACAGATTCCACTATTTTTAATAGGGATTTTCCGTAAGGTGCAACATCGTAAACTAAAACGTGTTTTTGTTATTTTTTCCCTCAAATGGATTTTATTGATAATTTAACGTGATAAATGCTTTTTACCGATTTATGATTTTGAAATATAAATTGGTATATTATATCATGGTTTTGTAAATAGTTCCTAAGGTCATGTAGGCATTCGAGGTTTGCTAAGCGAATATCGTAAAACGATCTCCTTGAAGAATAATACTTAAAGCGCACCCTTTATAGAACATTCTGCATCGCAGGTTTATAGGAAGAGATCGACTATACCGATCAAATGCATTGCTCTCGTGGGATCGAATCGAAAGCTCGAACAGCCCTGTAGAGCACGTAAGCTTGGAGACCAACAGTAAATACACGGGGAGCAGTGTTCGATATATATTTGATAAGGTGGTACACGGCCAGTCGAGCGCTGACAAATCGTCCAGAGATCGGCAAATAGATATCCTCAGTGCAGACGACTGATACACTGATGCATCATGGCGAATCGAATAAAACCCCTTCACCCCTTCTACTCTCTTCTTAAACGATTCCCTGAACTAGACTGAAATCAAATACACGTACCATTCTCTTTTACAATACTTTGACAAGCTCCTTCTCTTATCCAGATTATTTATTGTATGGAATAGTTTTACATGATTTAATTACAACATTATATCTATGAGATCGATAAAATACATGGGGGAAATTCCACAAAAAACTATGTATTATATCTATCCAAAATTTAGTGTTATATTTACTTGGAATCTGGTGTTATATTAACCCGGATTCTGACGTTATATTTACCCTGATTCTAGTGTAGAAGAAAAAAAAGAAGAAAAAAAAAATAGGTGTTGAATTTTGTGAAAGGTAGTTTTAAATAAATCCAAATCGAGTAAAAAGAAATGCCACCACAATAGGTAATTTTTATTTCGGGTAAATTTAACTCGAAAATCTGGATAAATATAACACCTGGTTTTTTCTATGTACATATATAGAATCTGAATTTTATTCTAAGATTCAATTAACATTACACCAGATTGTAGAGTAAAATTTATACTCTACACCAGACTTCGAATAAATATTAAACCCCTTTCTGAGTAAATATAACACCAGACTTCGGGTGAATATAACACTTGACTTTTACTGTGTGTTTAGTAGAGTTTTAGGATACAACGTTAAATTTGACGTAGAACCCAGGTAAATACAACATAGAAAATCCAGGTTTAGAATATAAATTCTACACTAGAATATAATAGGATACGACAAAGATTCTACCACAGAATCCGCGTAAATACAACGCCGAAAAACCAGGTGCTATATTCACACCAAAATCTGGGTAAATATAACACAAAACAACCAGGCATTAGAATATAAAAACTAGATGTAAAATCTACATTCTACACTAGAATCAGCGATATATTTACCAGATTTCTAGGATAATACACAAATCCTATGCCGAGATCCGGGTAAATACAAGAAGGAAATTCAAGTGCTATATTTACCCAAATTCTAATTTAGAATTAGGATTCTACACAAATATTCGCTGATATATTTATCCGAGTTCTAAGGTATTGGGTTGTTGAATAAGTTTTCGCTTCTTTTTAGTGTTTTATTTTTAAAAATTAGTAAAAAACAAGTGACTGAAAGTATTGTCCATCGCTAGCCATTAATTTTTACCATTTTTCTGGCAGCATGTAGATTCCACTTTGAAAAAACGACAGTTTTTTGAGGTTATCCAAAGGTCGATCCATTTTTTGGCATCTTCATAAGAATGGAAGCGCTGTTCAGCCAGGCCATGTGTCATCGATCGGAACAAGTAATAATCGGAAGGGGAAATGTCTGGTATGTAAATACGACGGGTGAGGTAGGACTTCCCATTTAAGCGTTTCCAAGTACGTTTCACCGGTTTTTCAACATATAACCGAGCGTTGTAATGTTGCAAAATCAGTTTGTCGTGTCTCTGCTCATATAGCGGGCGTTTTTCCTTCAATGCTTAGCTCGAACGCATCAGTTCTAATTGATAGCGATCTCCCGTAATGATTTCGTTCCGTTTGAGCAGCTAATTATAAGCTAAACCCTGCTGATTCCACCAAATGCAGAGCAGAAGTTTCGAATCATGGATATTTAGATTTGCCGGCGATGTTGATGCATGTCCGGGTTTACCCCACGATTTTCTACGCTTAGGATTATCGTAGTATATCCACTTCTCATCGCCAGCCACGATATGATGCAAAAAATTTACCCGAATTCTAGATAGAATCTACATTCTATCTTGGAACTTGATTAATATAACACAGGATTCTAGTCTAAAATCAGTATTCTACAGTAGAACAAGGATAAATATAGCTACAGAATTCGGTATAATAAAACAACAGATTGCGGGTAAATAAAACACCAAATTCTGGGTAGATATAACACCAATTTTTTTTGTATGGTTTTAGGGGTAAAATATAAATTATAGGCCAGGAGCCGGGTAAATATAACACCTTGCTTTTGCTATGCTAAGTCAATGACTGAAATGAAACAAAATTGTATGTACATTGCAATTGAAAAGCTATCAAATTTATATTAATTTTTTTTTTGAATAAAAAATTTAAGAATTTAGCAATTTAACTTTATAGAAGTATTGTCCCGAAAGAAAATAAAAGTGCGAATTCAAAGTTTTAACCCTCTGTTGATTAATGCTGACTCAGGGCCTTTATCTCTTAATGCACATAATTTTGGAATTAATAATTAATTGAATTAATAATTCGGATTTCGAATTCTGATTTTATACTCCATAATTTACTTGGAAAAAAATTCCTGACCTTTTTTGCTTTAATTTACAGTTCTTTCCAGTTAGAGGGTTAAGAGAAATTAAGGAAAAGAGAAAATGCCTTAGCTTTCGACCTATAGTATGTGACAAATTGAAGTTAACAATAAAATGAAATTATGACACCTTATTGTAAAGCAAATGAATAATAGTTTAATGAACGAAATGTCGACTGCTAAGATACAGATTGTTACAGATTTACGACAAAAGTGAAAAGCACGTATTTTCAGAAAAAATTCTCTTCGGTCTTCGGCACACATTAATGATTATTATTTTTCAGAATGTGAAATTATTAGAGAAAGTGTGACATATGATGAATCATGAAGAATTATTTACCATGCTTCGATGCAACGTCCTCGTTTGCAAAAGACATTTGTACCAATATTGTTTGAAAAAAATCATGCGAAAGCGTCGATAGATTTGTAAAACCATTGCAGGCAATTAAAAATATAATTGCCTACTAATGATAAAAATCTGCCCTATCTTATTTGAAAGTAATAAAAAAATCATTATTAAAATGTTTGAAAAATGAAACCACTGAATACATTAATTCACGTAAATCTTAGATTCAAAAACCACAAAAATTTTTTACTTAAATAATGCTTTAAAAGAAACTGCGAAACTTCATTTAGATTTTTACATAAAGGGAAAAAAGTTTAGAAATTATGTGCAAGAAGGAAAACGAGCCAGATTTAGATTTCAAATCAACCAAATGGGTTTATTTTAACACAGAAAAACCAGGTGTTATATTTACCCGGATTCTGTACAGAATCTACATTTTACCCTAGAACTTAATTGATATAACACCGAATTTTAGTGTAGAATCTATATTCTACACCAAACTCCAAGTAAATATAACACCAAATTCCGGGCAAATATAAAACCAGACTTTGGATGCATGAATACAAACTATAATTAACATGGAGATAGGAATCTATGTGGGTTCCTACTTGGGTTCCCATGTAATTACTGGAAAAACCAGATGTTATTTATAGTTACCCAGGTTCTAGGTGTTATAATTACACGGAGTCAGGTGTAAAAGTGTGTGTGAGTTATAGATCTCTGATAGTATAGTTTCTCTATTAACCACCATTCTTTATATAAGAAAACTGGTAATCATATCCAAATAAAATGTCATTTCATTCGAATGAATACGTTTCTGAGTGTGCGTGAAAATTTTGAATCAATGATTAAAGCAAAGATGGATTAAAGTATAAGGTTTGGCTACACGAGAAGAGAATACACTCGGAATATCGTAATGAAAACGACTCCGTCTCGCACCAACCTCGCGATCCTTCGATCATATCTCCGGGTGAGATCTAAGGATCGTGCATGATAGGGCAAGATAATGTGAGATGATTCTCAATGCGGCACCGCTCAAAAGGTATCTCACACCTACGCAAACAGAGTCTATTCTGTCCGGTATTATCACCTATCAATGACAAAATCCAACTTTTTGGACAGGTCTACTTTATTCGCAACATTTCAACTTTCGTTGAAACGAATAGATTCCTTGTAGATTTTTTTTGTGCCTTTTTCAACAGTCTATTGTATGGGCCAGGTATAGCTGATTAGCAGTATTTATTGTAAATATCATTTTATCTTGCAAAAATCAATATTTACATCTTTAAACGCGTTTTTCTCGAGATGAGTTTTTTAAAATTTGCTGACATTGTAACTTAAAGAGCAATTATCCGATTGACTTGAAATTTGTACTGAGTAATATTGAATATATATTTACTCTACAATGACGTAGGATATTTTTGATTGGATGAAAATTGACGATTTGACATTGAAAAAACGACCATTTTATAGGCAAAAAACAGACTTTTATCTCATAACTACTCCATTTTGTTATATTTTGATATTTTTCGGAAATCCTACGTCATTGTACAGGAAATACCTTCCAGTTCAACGACATTTTGTCCTTTTTCGGTTTCAGATACTTAATCGGCCGGAATCATGTCAGCAGTGGAGGTACTTTTTTTTTGGCGTCTTCGAAGGCAGCGCATAAGTCGCTTGGATATCAATATTTTTCAAGAAAAAAATTATGGTCAAATATACCCAAATATGTTCTGAATTTTCCGAAACATTTAATTGAGTACTTTTATTCTAAATTTTTTTCGAAAATCACCCAAATTTTCAGCGTCCACACTGGTATAACCCCTTAAAAATCAGACTGAGGAAGTTTCAATAATTTTTTCGCCAGAGCTGGCCCAAATCTGTCTCGGCGTTTTATGACGAAATAAGGCTTGCTATGTCTGGGGCTGCTCAGGGCCACGAAAAAATTTCTGCAACAGTTATTTCTATATGATTTTTTTTTGTTTTGTTCCTGTAAAATTGGAGACAGAAAGGAAAGTATGTTATCGGATGCAATTTAAATGCTTATCCCTATTCGAGAAATAAAATACTGTACATGGACAAACTTTATATATCAATATTTATGATAATCAGTAGAAAAGTTTAGCATATTTCCATATTTACTACTAATACATGCTCAAAAATCAATATATATAATATATAATATTTATTATGTTGCTTTCATTAATAACGTTGCAAGTTTACTTTGAATTTACGTTGCAGTGCAAATCTTCCGTTCAGCCGGTTCGCTTCATGTAACGAGCACATTTTTTAGCACTATGAGATTGATAGCAAAATTATTTTTAGCAGATACAAGTATTATTATATTTTTTTATACTCCTTTTAAATTGCATTCATGTATAATATAAGCGCAATCATGTCCATCATCAGAGACGAGAACCACCTGTGGAAGAAATAGTTTGTAAGGAGATTAAACGATTTTGCGAGTCTTCAGGATTCAGGATAGGAATCGGATATAATTAATGACTTCTCGCCTTACTCGATAATCACTATCTACGAATCACGTCACTGACTGTTCATTTCATGAGAAGATCATAGATATAATATTACAGTATATAGTGCGACATAAAAAGACGATTGAGCTTCAATGCACCGACAAACCTGTCGACCTCATTAGTAATAATAATTCATCAAACTATGGTTAAGAATTTTTTATTAATTACAGGAAACTACAGGACAATAAAATAAATACCACATTAATTAGCTGATTAACTCACGTGTTGTTAAGTTTTGTCCAGTAGCATCGTGTAATTAATAAAATATCTATCATCCGGACGATAAAAAATTTATATAAGCAATAATTATTTTAATAATAGTTATTAATAGTTATTAGTAATAAGCACATAAAATTTTGTTCCTAAAATTTGGGAAATAGTAGAGAAGATAAAAACGGACGTAGATAGACTACTTCTTATTTGAAAATAGAAAAAAAACCGCACTTTAAAAGGAAGGCACCATTTCTCTTTTGTTAGTAATATTGTTCAATGGAATTTCGATGACAAACAAAATATTGCTTTTCCACTACTTGCAGGTATTCTAACCTCGACAAGTAAGAGTTCGCGCAAGCTTCTATCCATCGCTGTCCAGCATCTCTTCTCTTCGGAAACCTATGAATGGGCGCACTTTCCTTTTGACGCTTTTTGGTGGTATACACCCAAGAACAGCACACTGAATTACGTATTTTTTATCCATAATAACGTACTATCACGTACAATGAATTGTTAAATACTAATAATGCCTTTTAAATAACAATGGCGGAAATAATACGAAGCCGCACTCCACCACCTTCCCTATCGAAAAATCCGGCTCCGGATCCGACGCCGGACCCTAATAGGATCCTACGCCGGAATCTGCGCCGGAACCTACGTCGGAAACGTATTCGGAACCTGCGTCGGAAACGTGGTCGGAACCGTTGTCGGAATTTGGGACCGGATCCATCGTCAGATCCGACGCCGGATCCTATGTGTATCCTGACACGAAAATTTGTAATTTTTTTAACAAAATTTTAAAAATAAATTCTTAGCTGAAAGTACTAATTTTGGCCTCTTCTGCAACTTGCCAAGTAAAAAAGGGTATTATAATGAGGTTTATTATTCAATATTGGAATTGTATATGTATTTGAATTTATGCTGGAAATATGTAGAAGTAGTGATTTAAAAAATGGGCTATTGCAAATGTTTCAAATATTTCAAACATAAATTTAAATACATATATAATTCCAATATTGAATAATAAACCTCATTATAATACCCTTTTTTTACTTGGGAAGTTGCAGAAGAGCCCAAAATTAGTACATTTAGCTAAGAATTTTTTTTTTTAATTTTTTAAAAACTTACAAATTGTCCTGTCAGGATACACATAGGATCCGACGGTGGATCCGGTCCCAAATTCCGACAACGGTTTCGACCACATTTCCAACCTAGGTTCCGAATACGTTTCCGACGTAGGTTCCGGCGCAGATTCCAGCGTAGGATCCGACGCAGCATCCTATTAGGTTCCGACGTCGGATCCAGAGCCGGATTTTTCGATAGGATTGCGACAACTAGCGATGCGTACAACTGTGCACATGAACTAAGATATGCGGACACCTCATCCATTAGAGGTTGACCGCCCCTGTGCAGAGCATAACCTTGGCACCGTGAATATTCGGTCTGGCCGTCGACGTGGAGGCATGCCCTGGCATTCTCCATGATTTTCTGCGCTTGAAATTATCGTAGTGGACCCATTTTTCATCACCGGTCACAATGTGATGTAAAAACCGTTTCCGATTCTGTCTTTGGAGCAGCTGCTCACAAGCAAAGAAAAGCCCTTGAACATCTCTCGGCTTCAACTCGTACGGAATCCAATTTCCTTGCTTCTGAATCATTCTCATGACTTTGAGGCGTTTCGAAATGACTTGTTGAGTCACTTCCAATGATTCTGCCAACTCTTCTTGCATTTGTCAAGAGCCTTCAGCAAGTAATGCCTCCAATTCAAAATCTTCGAAAATTTTCTTTTTTCCACCGCCATGCCGGTCCTCGACTAAAAACAGCCTCACCGTAAGTACTTGAGAGCATTCGATGAGTCTCAGCCGCAGTTTTCTTCGAATGAAAACAGAAAATCAAAACTTCCCGCAAATGACGAGAATTCAGCTCGAAAACTGACATCTTCGATCGAGAATAAGTTTATGATACAAACCCAAGTTCACTAATGTGGTGTTGTAGTTATCTTGAAGGATGTTCAAGCTTATTGCATGACATTTTTGATCTGCCTATTTCGACCAGCACTTACCGCTGCAGCCATCTATCGAAAAACGGCGGAAGCAAAGTTGTACACCTAATATAATTAATAAGTATTAAGTAAATGAAGTAAATTAAGTAAAAATAGATTTTTTTATTGCAAATTATTAAAACAAACTTTTTAAACTCTTTCAAGACCCCAGTCTTTCCCATATTAAATTAATTGAGAAAATGTTAAAATATATTTTATTTGAATCTTAAAAAACATTAAAATGGAAACCCTTTATTTTCAATAATTTCTTTTTGGAATTGATATGAACTTCATTGATATGAATGAATCGAAATAAAATTCTGAAGATTGCAAAAATATTAAATTTTAAATTGAATGATGATACTAATTTTATCCTATTGTTTGAATCATCTGGTATGGTTTTTTAATCTGTCACTAACAACAGCTTGGTAAGAAGAAGATGGCTAGGCTGAAGGTTGCACTTTGTAAGCGGACGACTTACGAGTGAATACCTAATTAAGATCTTAATTACTCTCGGCTGAAAAGAACGTTTCACCTTCGACCGACTCCCACGATGCAGATTATGAGATTGATAATAGCATCATTTATATCTCCATAGTATATGAGTTCGCTGATTTATCAGGACTTAGTTATAATCGATCGATTCTTACACAGACAAGTCTATGTATCCATCCCCTTCTTCAACTTAAGGACCATTAATTTCACGCAGTATAAAATACTTTCATTTTATACATTCTAAATATTTTATGCAGGAAAATAAATAATTAATTAATTAGTTGTTAAATAATCTAGAATTGACCAAACCAAGTTCAAAGTATTTAGTTATTGAAAATTGTTGAAGTTTTAATTACGTCGGATAAAAATTTATTGGTCTGTTTAAATTATTCATACAAAGTGTTTAGTTATACCAAAAAATTATCGGTTCAAACATTTGTAAAACCGAACACTGTGAAAAATTGCGTATAAAATTTTACAAAATGATTGGACATGAAATATTAAACATTCCTAGGTTGATATTACAAAAATAATGATTGAAAATGATTTGGAAAGTGTAAAATTCCACACAGATTTCTTGTTGTTCTCCAAGCTTCTTGTAAAATTATCTTTAAAATAACGACGTTTCAACCGAACGTTGTGAATTGTTTGTTGAATTGTTCTTTTCCATTGGACTGTAATTTTTTACTAACCAAAAGAATGACTGGCATTATGTATCCAATTATCGGGATTTTTATACAATTGTTTCAGATATTGAGATAAAGTTATACGAAATCTGTTAAAACCCATTGTTTTTAAGAGGAAGGAGTTTCCAAGACATGACGGAAATCCCCTTAATATTTCTTACAATGAATCATTTGGGAGATGCTTTTTTTTACCAAAGTTTAAACGGTTCAACCAAATATTTTCTGATTATATCCCATGAGTTTAGAGGTAGTAAACCTAGAGCCCGTTGTGATTAATAAGTCATTCATTAATATAAATGAATCTTCTCGGCGCGAATGATTTTATGATAAATCGACTGCATTTACTGTGGCGTGGACGCCTGTCGGGTGTGAACTTTGTGTTAATTGGAAATGGCTACTTGTATAAGAAATTGCCTAATTATAATTCCATGACTTTTTGCAGAGGGTTATAATTTTCAAGAGGGTGGATTCATACATCGAGGACCGATGAAAACTGATAAGCTATCGAAAAATGTGTGAAAATAACAGGATACAATCTGGATTATGAGTACAGATTCTATCTGACAAAATAAAAAAATATTCGAAAACAGATAGTGACTTGTTGTCTTTCTATCTTATGATATGAAGACGTCTCAAACTTCTATTTCATTATTATTAGCAATCTGGTCATAAAATAATACCTTCTGGTGAAAATATTAAAATAATTTCTCATATATATAATCAGGAACAATTTGAGTTACCTGAGCGTAATCCCACCTGTGCAAAATATATATGCGTGTGTGTGAAAATTTGCGTGTGTTCTTCTTCAATCTTCACGGCTTATCTCAAAAGCAGTTAAACATCAGAATGATTGCGAATTCGTGAGAAAATTGCAAGCTCAACAAAGTGAAAGGAAAGGAGATAGAAGAGGAAAATAGTATTGAGAACGAGAAATATCGCCTGGGTGGTGTTTATTTAATTGCTGAGTCCAACAGGCCCATCGATACACCAGAGAGTCTTATCTTTACAACGTCGTCGGCGGGTTTCTTCTAGCCTCCATCTCAGAACCAACAATTTTACAATTCTTTACACTACGCGGGAGTGCTACATGTTTATAGTACTCGCTTTTATAATACAATATACATTTTACGATCAGGGACCACCTCGTCTGCTATACAATTTTCCTACCCATGTAGAATTTCCTGTCTTGGTCAAAAGTTGGGCTAACGTTGACACCGATAATGCCGATAATCGACGTAAATGACGGCCAGAAAATTAGCCAATGTCAAATAGTAACACCGGCCCGTTTACTGTCGGCATATGCGGGGCCAATATCGGCGTGTTTTATGGACCGAACATGGCTTTCTAATAAAGCCGATCATAGTTTTAAAAATATAAATCATAATAAAAGGATTTATCTACTTCTAATACTCGAATTATAATTGAGAAGTAGCCTTCCATAAAAGCTCGAGTACCATTTTTTCCAAAATAAATTATTGTCTCAAAAAATCAAATGAGTATTCAGGTTATGCTTTGCCACTGATTAATCTAAAAAGTATATTTTCACTTTTTTCTCAATTGGAAAATTGATTTTGAGAACGTTTTTCATTTCTCCTACAAAATTGTAAAAATGGAGCTTGAGCTCTTATGGAGAACAACCTGTCAGTTTCAATAAGGAACAAAAATACAATAGTACGAAGGCGGGTCAATAACTTAATTCGTGCGGTTTTTTTTCAAAATTTGAACGTTTATTTAAGAAAAACATGTACAATAGTATTATTCAAAGTCATCTTTCTGGCAATTTGTGGATTCCATCCCAAAAGAACTGCGCCGACTTGGCGGCACGGAATGAATCAAACCAATTTTTGATACCCTCTTCTGATGTGAACCGTATTCCAGTGAGGGCGTACGGCATCGACCGGGACAAATGGTAGTCAGAAGGGGCAAGGTCTCGGCTATAAGGCGGGTGGGGTAAAACTGCCCATCCACTGTTTTCCAAATAGTTCTTAACCGGAATAGCAACATGGGGCCGAGCGTTGTCATGATGGAAAATTATTGCCTCGTGTCTGGTCGCATATTCCAGTCGTTTTTCGGCTATTGCTCTCTTCAAATGGAATAATTGTGTTCGATAGCGTTTTCCATTAATCGTTTCACCCGGTTTTAGCAGCTCATAATACAGCACACCCTTCTGATCCCACCAAATACAGAGCATTACCTTCGCGCCATGGATATTCAGCTTTGCCGTTGATTTGGCTGGTTGGCCGGGTTTTACATATGATTTTTTGCGCTCGGGGTTGCCTTAATGGATCCATTTTTCATTACCAGTAACAATCCGATGCAAAAATGACTTCTTTTCGTGGCGCTTCAGCAGCATTTCGGACATGCAAAACCGCCTTTCAACGTCTCTCGGCTTGAGTTCATGTGGAACCCAATCTCCTTGCTTTTGAATGTATCCAGCTACTTTTAAACGTTTTGAAATGGCTGCTTGAGTGATTCCCAAAGATTCTGCGAGCTCTTCTTGTGTTTGGCCACAAGCTTCATCGAGTAATGCTTCCAGTTCTTCATCTTTAAACTTTTTTTGCTGCCCAGGACGTTCTTCGTCTTCCAAGCCAAAATCACCACTTTTGGCACGTTCGCTCAGCTAAAGCATGTTCACCATAAACTTCCACCAAAATACGATGACTTTCGGCAGCAGTTTTCTTCATATTAAAGTAATGAAGAAGAACTCCCCGCAAAAACACTTTTTCTGGCACAAAGTTCGACATATTTGAGTGAAAAAAAATTATTGTTGTTTACACTTCAAATGAATGACATATACTGCAATACTGTATATGACGCACAATGACAGTAGCTTTCCAACGCATGTTCGGAATATTGGAACGGTAGAATAATAATCAAGTTACGCCATTCCTTAGCAAACCGCACGAATTATGATGTAGATCCAATAAGTTCTTACAAAAACACGGAAAATCACATTATTTCGGGTTGGCTTATTTCTATTTTTCAGCATAAACTCCTCATAGCTCGACACACTTTGGGCAGCGATTTTATAATTTTTTCAAGCTGTCTACAAAGTAAGATTTTGGAAGTTCTTGAAAATAGGCCTCTCTTTCGGTGATGACGTCCTTCTTTGAAACAAATCTCTTTCCAGCAAGTAATTTTTTCCTTTTTGGGAACAGAAAAAGGTCTATGGAGGCTAAATCCGGCGAATATGGTGGGTTCTTTGCCAAACGGGGGCCTTTTTCTTGATTTCTTTACCCAGCTGGGCAAATATTGACGCATAATATTCTTCATTCATCGTTTGTCCTTTTTCTAAGTAATCAATAAAGATGGTTTCGTTCGCATCCCAGAAAACCGTTCTTATCACCTTGCCGGTCGATTCCATCGTCTTCGCCTTCTTCGAGGCTCGTTCACCTCGTGCTGTCCACTATTTCGACTGTTCCTGTGTCTCAGGCGTGTAAAAATGGATCCATTTCATTTAAATTGATATACCGACGCAGAAATTCACTAGGATTGTAATGGAAAAGCGGTAAACTAACCATCGAATCAGTCACACGGATGAGTTTATTCTCGACGGTGAGTAAATGCGGCACCCTTCTTGCCGACAGCTTTTTCATAGACAATTTTTCATGCAAAATTGTAATTACCGTACCATTTGGTACAGTTTGCAAGGACTTATTAGTCTGCCCGCGTAATTTTAGCTGCGCAGCGTTACTTTACGAGAGTAGTCCAAGAAGTAACCGACCTGATGACGGTTTTTGTTTGAAAAAAATTACTATGGTCGAAAGTACCAACTTTATAAAGCTTAAGTTAGAAGTTTAAAGACTCTGCATTGTTTAGCATCTATTTGACAGCTATCAATAGTGAACGCTCTCAGTGCATTTGTGAACATGGAAAAAATTGATCATGGTTATGTGATACAATATTTTCATTTGAAAGGTCTCAGTCCAACCAATATGAAAGCCGAGCTAGATTCTACTCTCTGGGGGGTCTACTCCTTTGTTTACAACAATAAAGTATTGGGTGGCAGAGTTTAAACGAGATCGTATGAGCTACTAAGACGAACATCGGAGTGGTGTGCATCGCATATTGACTGAAAATTTGGACATGAGAAAGCTGTGCGCGAGATGGGTGTCGCGTTTGCTCACAATGGAACAAAAACAGCGTCGTAAAAGTTTTTCAATCGAGTGTTTGGCGATGTTTCATAGCAATAAAACCGATTTTTTGCGTCGATTCATAACCATGGATGAAATCAAGAAAAAGCGGTCGCATTTGGCAAAACTATTAGATTTATTCAAAATTTTTGGCATTTGAAAGGGGATACATTCAATAAAACCCGTGTAGAAATTTTGGTGGGCCACCAATCGGCACCCAATCGGGAAAAATGTGACCTCGATAAGATAATCTGTCTAGCGCCAGACTAGTAATGAAACGCCCTACCCGATCGGTCCCAGATCTGGGCCTGTAAAATGGGGTCCCGATTTGGGCCCGATATGGCCCCTTATAATTTTGTATTTCTAAAAATAGTAAAATTAAAAAGGTCTTCGTTCAATAACAATAAATAGTTGGATCAAAAAAATTCATTCCATAAATTTAGATTAGTGATGCAACAGTATAATCAAAAGTATACTAACAGTATAATCTTTAAACTCATCTTCGTAGTCTGTAGAACTATTTGATTCTTCTGAATCTAAAAATAAATTACATTATTAATAATTTTCTTTCTAAAAAATTCACTTGGGAAGATTGACTATACGATATAAAAAATAATGAAACACAATAACGTTCTACACATAATATTATAATTTTCTTTTCTTTCCAAATTACCGTTAATAAAAAAGTATTTCAAGTAATAATCTAGTTTATTACAATGTTAGGATTTATGTTATGAATCTAGTGAATTACATTCGCTTAATCTATAATGCGGATATAAGAATCTCAACTACGATTCTGTGCTTCCGAACTCGCCATGTACTTTTTGCTTTTGGCATTTTAAATTTAATATAGTCACTACAATATCACGACTACAGCACAAAATTTGAAAATAATCTTGTCTATCATAATCCGATGTGGTTCCGGCCCGGGCCACACCATGTTCCCCCTGCGGCCACATGTGCAAAATTCGATCGGGCCCAGATCGGAACTTGGAAACGAGTTGGGCAATTTCTGCACGGGAATGTATGAATGTTCGCTTGTAATTTGATTGAGAAGAAACAAAGTTATTCATGAGAACGTTGACCGTGATCTGCCAAAATTTTGTTGCGCTGAGCATCATAAGTTGTTGTAGATCATCTGAAACAAAATAATAATACCGAAAATCCATAAGTATTTCACAGAAATTGAAAAAATTTGTTTCAAATTTTGTAATTTTTTCAAGATGTCTAAAAATTAATATTTTGGAAGTTCTTGAAACTAGGCCTCTCTTTCGGTGATGACGTCATCCTTTTACAGAAATCTCTTTCCAGCAAGCCATTTTTTCCTTTTTGGAAACAGAAAACTCTATATCCATAATACAGAAAATCCATAGGTATTTCACAGAAATTAAAAAAATTTGTTTCAAATTTTATAACAACTCAACCTAAAATTTTTAATAACTCAATATTTAAGATTATTCCAATATTTAAAATTTTAAGAACTTCATAGGCATTTCGAAGACTTTTATTCCAAATATTTATTTACATATTTAATTATTTATCTATAACGATACTACACTTTTACTTCTTACCAGTCAAGTCGATAATAAATAGTTTGAAGACTACCAGGTATAGATACAAGATAACTTGAATAATTGAAAACGTGCCGTCCAACGTAAGATTGAGAAATACATGCAGAGAATATTTTCACACACGCAATACATCACCATTTTTGCAATATGACGTCTGATGTCTGCACAAAGTGATATTAAGTCTACGCCATTGGTTCTTCATAGTTGTATGCAAATAAGACTGGATAAAAATTGATCAACGTCAGCCTCCCGAAGAATCTTCTGAGCCAATCAGCGTGTCTCATTAACCCCCGCCCCCATCGAACAGTGTCTGTCACTTTCGAAAGAAGGAGGCTGACGAATCTGATTCTTGATCAAGTCTTGACGTAATGCTGAGAATCCCTGCATCCCAATTGATCCTAAGGTCAATGAAGCTGTTGAATGATGACCACTGACAGGTGCATTCACGAGGTGCGCATATAATGTTACGTTACTTACGAGTTTTCAACTTGCGTACCTGTCTGTCCTCTGTACGTAGAAAACGACCCAGTGCATGTATATGCTGAGAATTCATATCCACGCGTCTTGTGCTGTATCCTTTCTATAGACGCCTTTCTATGAAACGCATTCGCTAATTGTCTATAGAAATTGAAACTGAATCTTCCAGAACTCATGAAATCCTCTCTAGCTCGAAGCCTTTTATGCGGGACAAGTAATCGTGGTCGTCATCATACCTGGATCTCCTTAGCTTGTAATTTAATCGCAGCATCTTTCCTATATTGCATTAGAAAGACCTATGATGATGGCATTAAAGGTGGTTGAAAAATTCTCATTTCAATATTCCATCCATTAACAACCTCATGGTGTTACGAGCCAAATGTTTAGACACAATTTCTACGAGAATGAATTCTTATCTAGTAAGAAAGATAAAACTTGATCATCCAGGATGTGCGTTATTTCTAAAGTTATTCCGTGACATGTTTGTATTCATGTCTTTTGTCTTTATCTTGACCCAAAATTTACAATAATTCGTTCTAGTATTTTTGTATTGTCATTGGGTCAGTTCCTTTCTATTGAAAATCAATAATAAAGTAAAAATATTATAGGGATAAAAAGACATAAAACATATTACCAGGGGTGTTAGTTGAAATTTGCCGGTTTTACTCATAGATGTCACTAGAGATATGTATACATTTCTATGATTTGGCATCTATGTCATATTTTTCTATGGACAATAACCTTCAAAAATACACAATTACATTCTGCCAAAATAATAGCATCATAGTTGTTTACCTCAGTGAATATGTCGAGTTTCGTTCCAAGTAAATCGCATTTGCGGCATTCGTTGCTTTTCTTATTTCATCAAAAGAAAAAAGCAGTTGAAGCTCATCGATTGCTGGTAGAAACTTATAGTGAACATGCTCCAGTGATTAGAACATGTGAGACATGGTTTCGTCAATTTAAAAGTGGAGATTTCGATTTAACAGACAATGAACATCCTGGTGCAGCGAAAAAGTTCGAAGACGAGTAATTGCAGACGTTATTGGATGAAGACCCAACCCAATCGCAACAAAAATTGGCACAAACATTAAAGGTGACCCGAGGAGCAATTTGCCAGCGTTTAAAAGCCATGGGAAAAATCCAAAAGTATGGAAAATGGGTACCACACCAACTGAACGATAGACAAATGGAAAATTGGAAAACCATTTGTGAAATGCTGCTTCAACGGTTCGAAAGGAAACATTTTCTGCATCGAATTGTCACGGGGGACGAAAAATGGATTTATTTCGAGAACCCGAAGCGGGAAAAATCATGGCTTTCACCTGGTGAGGTCAGCCCATCGACTCCAAGGCCAAATCGCTTTGGCCGTAAGACAATGCTCTGTGTTTGGTGGGACCGTCTCATATCGCTAAAGTGGTGAAGAACACATTAAAAGCATTTAATTAGGAAATATTATCGCACCCGCCGTACTCTCCAGACCTCGCCCCGTCCGACTATCATCTTTTCGCATCGATGGGACACTCACTCGCAGAGCAGCGCTTCGCCAATTTTGAAGAAGTCGAAAAATGGCTCGTCGAATGGTTTGCCTTGAAAAAGAAAAAGGTTTTTTGGAATGGTATCCATGATTTGCCTGAAAGATGGGCAAAATGTGTAAAATCCAATGGACAATACTTTGAATACAAAATTTTTGAGATTCCCTTGAGAATTAAGTGTTTTCTTTATTGAAAAAAACGGCAAACTTCAACTAACACCCCTGGTATACACTAATTACATAAATAAATATATATCAACTGTGTCGTCAAAAAAAGTTATTGTAAATATACTTTTTTATATAGCGAATTAACCGCCCCCGCCCCCCAATAAATCAGCTGTTATAATAATAAACTGTGCAAAATTAATAAGAAGACTTTACGAAATCATATTTATAAAGCATCAGGTTCTGAATCTATTGATCATATGAAAATGTAAGTGTCTAGACGAAGCGGCATTGTACGGATTAGGGAGGCCCCTTTGGAATGTATCTTATACATAAATTTCTAACACCTGCCGCCGCAGCAAAAGAGTGAACTTAAAGGTTCACTGACCCAAGAAGAAGGGAAGTCGGGGAACCAGAGAGAAATGACTTATTCCCTACATTTTTCCCCCTTTTTCTGAAAAGCAATTAAATAAAGGGGAGGATATCAGGATGATATCGACCCACGGGGTGACAGGCCACGAAAGTATCGACCAGAGAAAGGGTCTATAAAAACACTTGTTCCTTTGGAAAATCTCAGCAACCTGCTAACTTCCGTCCGTGCCGTTACTCTGCCCGACAGTAACCTGCTAACTTCCATCTTGGCTGATACTCTGTTCTAGAGAGTAAAAATCGTGAAAACATCTTAAGAATTTGAAGTACAATTGTTCAGAAGTTTGGATTATCAGTGTTTCATCCAGTTTCCAGTTTTTATATAAAAAGGCTCCAGTTACCAGTTTTTATATAAAAAGTCTTCAAATCCAGTCTTCATATAAAAAGGCTCTATTTCGGAATAAAAGGCTTCCGATTTGAATTGCAAGGGACTCCAGTTTGGATATCCTGAAGAACTTTAACCCTCCAGTTCGTATTCTACACTTGCACCTCGGTATTCTAAATAATCAGTAAGTCTAGATTTAGTAACTTCCTCCACAAGAAGCAAATTTCAACAACTTGTTCTCTCGCTATTTTTCTCTAGTATAAATTGACAGAATAAAAGTGGTTAATAATTGTGAATTTTGGTAAACTTTCATTGTTAGCTATCCTCGTTCCTGTTTCGGTTGAGAAATCTTTTAGGCCTCTTCTCCGATAAAAAGCGAGGAGAAATAAATATAATAATAAGAGGTGAGTAACCAGGACGTTACACTAGAGTCTCGTAATAATATAAAATATAATGATAAATATTTCGTTGCTTTTCAATTTAAAATGCAATTTTCTATAAGTTTTTTTAATAGCCTAAAAAGTTTCAGAGCAGTTGGCAGAACATACAATTATTAAAATTCACTCTCAAAACACCAACCCCACAAATTTTAAATTGATTATCTGCTTCATTTACATATTCCGAAAAGTTAAGAAAAAATATAAAAGAATTTTAATCTTCGAGGGGTATCTTCTTCATTTTGAGGGCGGATTTTTACCAACTGAGGTTTAATTAACTCTTTCGCGCTTCCTTAAATCATTTAAATGAATACCTGTAGAATTAGTTGTAAAAATTCAAAAATATTCCAAAAGTTTGCAAACGTAAAAAAGATCTAATTTTTTATTCTTTAGGAAATTTTTTCAAGAATGAATTTCAACAAACACATTAGGAAATTGAAAATTAACGAAATATTAATTTCAACCCTCGAAAATGGCATTTTTATGTTTTAAAAGTTACTTTTAACAATTTAGGGCGCTTTAAAGATCCAGGAACGCGGATAAACCTTTTTTCAGACCTGTAAAAATTTTCCAGGTAATTTTAATTTAGAAAATTTCAATGAATTAAAGAAAATGAGGGGGTAAAATCTGTGAAAAGTGTATATTCTTAAATTTGATACACCCTATACTATTTAACTATTTGCATTAACATTTCATTATTAACAATAAAATGTTTACATCATAAGTATGTTTCAAAACAAGAAAAAAGCTATTTAAACCATAAAGACTTGTATATAAAATTTTTTTTATCCTTTGCTTTAATTTAAAATTTAAAATAAATACCCGTAATTCGACCGTGTATACCACAGAACAAATTCCAGATTTCATGGAATCTTTTGAAATGCGATACGGCGATAAAGTCCAATATCTACTCCTCTCGTAGAGTGACTAGCTTGGAGTAGGTGGAGTGATTAAAAAAACTGATGGGGATATAGCGAGGGAGCAGAATATAAAATAAAATAAAATAATCGATCAACTGACTCATAAACTTAGGAGGGACACAAATGAGTCGTTAAAAGGCTGACTTGCACCCCCGCTGAGTCTCAGTCTGCGCCATCTCGAGTTATCCCACTTACGAAAAGTTTAACCAAATTAAAATATATCTTTCTAGACCTTTCCTGTCAAGTGTGGTCTTTGCCGACAACAAGCCGGCGTCTCTTTAGGAGACACGAACCTTCACTAAAGAAAAGTTTGCTTCGATCATATATCATGTGCAAGCGAGTGTCTAACTGTTTACTAACAGAAAATAAGGAAGCGATATCACAATTTTCATAGTATATTGCTAATCTTCCAAGTCTTCACCAAAGCAAGTAAAATCCTCAGTTTGCATTCGGAAGATGCGGTTTTTGCTTTTCAAGACTTTTAATCGGACATTTATCATTGCTTGAGAGTCAGAAGAGAAATCTTTTCATATTTAAAGTTGAAAAGTTTAACTAAAAAGAATTTCCACAAAATTATGGGACAAGTAAAGAATATAATAAATGTCAATATTGTAATTTTTAAGTTTTTATGAAAAATTTGAAACCATTAATATATTGAATATGTAAATTCAAAAACTCTATCATTCATTCATCTCAAAGAGGTCAAGTATCAAAATTCATACTAATTAATTCAAATCCATTCAAGTTAATTATTTGAAATGTTTTGTCGAAAGGTATTTTTGTATTACTTTTTTTATACCAATCTTTTTTAAAAATACGTTTCTTGTAATCAGATTTATTTTGCAAATGTTTAAAGTCCCCACATAAAGAAATAGGGTTTCGGATTATTATTTTCCTCAAATAAATGTTTATTAATGACATTGAGGTATTTCCTATGTATATTTATATTCCTCCTGTGTTTTTCTTTTGTTTCGAAATTTTTACTAAAAGTTAAAGATTACAATATTATCATTTATTATATTCTTTAATTTTCCCTCAGATGAGTCCTAAGGAATTCAAAACATTATAGTTTTTCTTAGAAAAAAAGTATATAAGTATTCGTTTTAGCAAGTAGTGAAAATCAATTCATCTATCTGAAAATTTATTTATTAATTTATCTATAATTTTATAAATTTTTAACTCAATTTCAAGTGATTTTCAACAGAACCTTAGGGATGTTTCTTAGAAACAAGATGTTTAAGAAATCCACCCCAATAATTATTGGGCAGGGAGTAGAAAGCTAGTGAAAATGTAGATTTTAAAGTCTAAACATAATGACTTCTAAAATAGTTAAAAATCTCTGCTCACATAATTCATTATACATTATAATGAGAATAAGTGGCAAAAGTATAATAAGATTTTACGTGACAGTTAATGGTTTTCAAATAAGACTGTACATGGTTATTTAAAAATGATTCTTTTCTAATTAGTCTTATTCATGTAAATTGCAATTAAAAGACGCAATACACTTCTATCTAAGAAACAGATAAGACGTTTCATGTCTCCAGATTAATGCAAGGTGTGCCGCAGGAACAGCAGGTGGTGTGAAATAATTAAGCGGAATTGCCTGTTGTAGCCTCCAACATGGTCGCATTAAATGTGGCCAATGGTAAAATCATAAATAATTAATTCTGATCCTTATTATTAGCGGAGAGTTCAATAAAATATAGCAATAGGATTTTGGAATTTATGATTTCAAATATAGAACTAACATAACAATTTGTGACGAAGAGAAAAAATGCTGCGCGCTAATTGTTAATAAAATTAATAAAATTTAAAAAAGTCTAAATTGTTATGAAGGAAAAGCATAATCAAAGGTTTAAGAAGCACGATATAGATCTTCGAAGATGGGCTTTACAAAAGAAGCATGGATTGGACATGCCATGGTTTAAAGTATCACGTTGTTGGGAATCGCAATTCAAGAAAAAGCATAATGTTGTTTCGCAAAAAATCACAAAATTTATTTCTGTGTCATCTTTACATGAAACTAGGGATATACAACAAGAATATGATGTTTTCAAAAACAATGTAAAACCAGAACTTTTAGAGGAATGGGGAAAACAACATTTTCAATTTCGATCGAAGTGGCTTTAATTTGGAATTAACAAATCACTCAATAAGTTTCCGGTCTGACATATAGATGACACCACTGTTGTCAAATCCATATGATTTGTGGATAGTACCATCCTTCAAACGTCAAGTATCAAAAGTTCATGACAATCTGGCGTTTTATTCAGAAATTACAGAGGTTTTGGTGAAGCAACTTTTATCATTTTCAAAACAATGGATAAAAAAAAGTCAAGTGTTAATCAAACATTGCTTTTTGATGGGAATAAATACTGTTGAAGCAAAGAAGTCGCTTGATAAGCATTATGGGGACTGCACCAGGTAAATCAACAATCATCGACTGGTATACCGAATTTAAACGCGGTCGTACAAACACTGATGATGCTGAATGCTCTGGTCACCCAAAATCAACAGTTGTTCCGGAAAACATAACAAAAGTCCACAAAATAGTTTTGGGCGATCGTAAATTGAAGTTGCGTGAGATAGTTGACACCTTAAAGATATCAGAAGGTAGTGTGTTTACAATTTTGCACGAATCGTTGGGGATGCGTAAATTTTTTCAAAGTGGGCGCCACGTTTGCTCACCACGAGCAAAAAAAAACAACACGTCGAGGATTCAGAGCGCTGTTTGGAGCTGTTCAAGCGAGGTAAAAAGAATTTTCTGCTTCAGTATGTGACAATGGATTAAACACGGATCCACCATTACACACCTGAAACAAAAAGATAGTCAGCTGAATGAACAGCAGCTGATGAAAGCCGTCCAAAGTGACCAAAAACGCACCAGTAAGCTGACAGGGTTATGGCATCCGTATTTTTGGACGCACATAGTATTTTGTTTATCGACTATCTTCAGAAAGGTAAATCCATCAACAGCGACTATTACATGGCATTACTGAATCGATTGAGCGCAGAAATCAAGAAAAAACGGCCTCACATGCAAAAGAAAAAAGTTCTCTTCCACCAGGACAATGCACCGTGCCACAAGTCCATGAAAATAATGGTCGAATTTAATGAATTAAGGGGGTCCTACCATGTAAACGCCGTTTCTCGAGGCGATTTTTGGGATCTTGCAGAAGGAAAAGAATTTAATATTTTCCAATGCGGTTTTTTTAAAAAATTTTATTGGCCCTATGAGTATAAAAAAAAATCGAAGTTTAAGAAATAAGTGTGATGCTGTAGCCACAGCACCCCTGCGAAATTAGGCCTTCCAAAAGTATGTGGGTTGATGGTACACACGATTTTGCAAAAACTGTTCGTCTGAAACACAAAAGGAAAAGTTTTTTACAATCTGCAGACTTGCCGCTATCGTACGGTAATAATTCACATAATTATCTTTACAATTGAGGAGGGTGCTGCAAAAACCGCCTTAGCGCGCGACAGCGCACGGCCTAGTCCAACCGAAGATTGACGAAGGCTCAAATCGGGAGAATTTTTAAAATATCTCAAATTTTAAATTGACTGATACCAATCTATAGAAAATTTTACTGCGCTTTTTTCTATATGTAATATTTCTATTGAATTTTTGCATGTTTTTGAATTATCTATCAAAAACGTCATTTTTTTACTAACCTGAAAAACAATAAAATTTTGTCTTCAACTCGCGAAAGTAAAAAAACCACTGAATATTTTCTAACAAAAATTTAGCACGTAATTTTTCAACTCTTTTCACGTCCGAATAATTGATTTAGAAGTGTTCATTTTAATTAAGGACTGCTTTGTGATTTTTTGAAAAAAAAAGTTCCAATTTTTTTAGGACTAACTTCGGATTAAAAAAGAGTCGAGGGAACTTTCGAGTTGAAGAAACTTGTTGCGACAAAGTTGTTCCTTATTTATCAAAGAAGTTTTTTGGAGAGTTTTAGATAAAAATATTCATTAGGTAAAAAATGGGAGGAGTTTTTATATTGCCGTCCGTAAAAGTGGCACAGCCCGACCAGCCTCAGCGGGCGTGTAATGTACGGCGTTCCATCTTAGTTACGCTCTAAAAATATTCAGTGGTTTTTTTATTTTCGCGAGTTGAAGATAAAATTTTATTGTTTTTCAGGTTAGTAAAAAAATGACGTTTTTGATAGATAACTCAAAAACATGCAAAAATTCAATGGAAATATTACATATAAAAAAAGCGCAGTAAAATTTTCTATAGATTGGTATCAGTCAATTTAAAATTTGAGAAATTTTAAAAATTCTCCCCGATTTGAGCCTTCGTCAATCTTCGGTTGGACTAGGCCGTGCGCTGCCGCGCGCTAAGGCGGTTCTTGCAGCACTCTCCTCAATTGTCAAAATGGCGGATCATGAAAAAAAATCTCATTTTTCGGTTTTTTAAGCAGATAAAAACAATTTTTTTATTATTTGTTTATAACAATTGGAAGCTCATCTTGTACCGAACGATAGCGACAACATTTACACACATTAAAAAAAAAAATTATCGAAATCCGTCCACTGGTTCCTTAGAAATGCGGGGTACCAGTTCAAAAAAAGTGGTTCTGAGAAAAACGCGTTTAAAGTTTTAGAACAAGTCATGTCGGCCTGGCGCGCTGCGAGAACTCAGTGGAGAGCGTGATAAAACTTGCCGTAAAACATGTTTTCCATTCGGAATTCAGCAAATTCCTTTTTGTATCTTATTTTTAGATACATTAACTTTAGAAAAATGCAAAAAAAATGCACTTTTTGAAAGTAATACATAGTAGGACCCCCTTAAGCTTCGAATTGCTTCCTCACCAACCATATCCTCTAGATCTGGCCCCCAGCGACTAATGGCTCTTTGCTGACCTGAAAAAAAAGGCATCGAAAAATGAGAGAAGCGTTGGAATGAATGTATTACGCTTGAAGGAAACTATGTTGATGAATTAAGTCGAATTTCTTGATAAAACTGTGTTTTTCTTGGTTAGACCGGAAACTTATTGAGTGATGTGTTACACTGTAGAGAAGCGTTACCCATTGTAATGTAATATTAATAAATATATATATGTCCTATTCATTGGTAATATTAAAAGAGTGGATGACACATAATTTAAGGATTCTTTTGAACATCACTGATGATTCTTAATAGATTTAAACATCAAAACAAGATGTTTGCTGATGTTTGTTGAAAGTCTGAAATCTCTTTAAAAACCTCTTAAAATAATAAAAGTCTCAAAAATAAAGAAGGGGTGATTTCAACCCCTAAATGTGAACGATTGCCCAGAAAATTATTATTTTTCTTTATAGTCTGAGATTCTCTTTTCACCTGCAAAGTAAAAAGAATCGGCGCCGGACACCAATCTAACACCCCTTGTTAGTAATTTAATATATTCCGCAAAACAATCTTGATTCAAACATAAAATAGTTGAAATTGTCAGTAAAATAATCGAAACTGTAACAGTAATAAACTGAGTGATAGCAACGTATGATTTGCTGGCATAACAAACTTATTTTTTCCCATGTAAGTCCTGAGAAGACGTATATTAACCAACGTTTATCCACAACTTAACACCTCCCTTCTTGAACCATTTGTGCAGACATAAAAATATTAATTACATGAACTTTAAGTACCGAAAGATGTGTGTCTCCGCGCAAGTGTGACCAATGGATTTCTACCGAGAATACGGAGGGAAAAGAGAAAATAATCATAAAAATCGTCAAAGCATGCCGCAAGGTGAGATTCGAGGTTTGGTCGCTGGAATGAAATCGATAGGACGGTAAAGACTTTTCGTTCCTGAAGTGAATTACGTGACCTATAACCCGGCTCCAGCTCAACTCAGCAGTGTCACGCAAAGTCACGTGGCCGACATAAACGTGACGCGCCGTGAAATACTTTCTTAATGGGCGAGTATGATGCATTGATGCACATACACCTACTTCTGACGATGACAGAAAATTTGATCAAGTGATAAATTTTGTATTAATCCAATATTTGGCCAACAATGTTTTTCCATTTAGTAGGAACTTTAGCATGATCGTGTTATGATAATCACCTGATATTACGCCTGATCATTACGTAATATTCAGAGTGAGAAGCTGAATATCAATAATGGTATTCATGTCAATCACAGGTTACAAGTTCTTTTGATCGGCTGTTAGTAATTACACAGTCCTGCAGAATTTTGGGTTTTCCAATAAAAGATGAATCTTATAGACTTTGACGTTGAAAACAAATCTGACAGTAAAATTTGCCAAATTTTATGAATATATTGTGGGAAAACAGATTTTTCTTTGAATTTTTGTCAACGGCACCGTATAGTACTAGTCTTCAAGTTTAAAATACTTTTTTTTTGCCTTTGTATGACTTTTTCGATGAGATATTATAAAATTAGCTCTAAAAACAGTTTTGTGAGAAGAAAGCCCTAAAAATTGTTCAACCTAGTAATAACTATTTAAACATTAGTTCTAAAAAACTTATGAAAAGAGCTGACACGAAATTTTGTGCAAAAAGAACTTTTTGCTAGAAAACAAAAACAATTGCTGAAGAAATGTGGAGATGATTACATTACCCACAAGTCCGTCAGCCACAGTGCGGCTACTACCATGTATTTTAGGAGGGTACTTAAAAAAGTGAAAATGAAAATCAGCGCCGCCAAGTTTTGATAGCAAGAACTAATATCAATGCAAACGAAACCCTCGTCCCCCCAACCAATGTATTCTAAAGAGCGGAAAATCTTGAAATATATTGTATGAAATCCATTTCATAAATTTAAATGATTTAAAGTTGAAAATAATTTGTGAAAGAATAAAAATACAACAAGAATTTTTGAATATGAATCACGATGAACAGTTAAATACTGTACTATTACACGGAGAAAAATAGTTGAAGTAATTTTACTCAACTTTGTCGATTAAACTTGGGACTTAAGGACATTTGAACATTTATTAAATCCTAGTCGGGTAAAATGAATTTGATAAATACCTAATTCACCCAAAGTGAATATCAATAAGCATTACATAGAAAATAGTAAGGAGTTGAGTAAAACGTTGTCGACAACAGGACATCACAATGAGTCAGTGGGTTAACTTGAAATGTATAAATATATCACAGACGCTTGAGGTGCTTCGAACGGTAGTTGAGTAAAATGAGCATCAGCTGTATTATTTCAACTGGCAATGATATGGTTGCTATGGTTACAACAGTTTAAAAATAACATCGGTAATGACAATAGCGCCACCACTTGTTGATAGCAAACATTATAATTCGTTCCCCTTTTCTCCTATATGAGTGGACCCACTGTGCCGTCAGCTGACGATCAGTGCTGCTTGGTGCTCGACACCCAGCAGATATAAGCAAAACTACACGGAAAAAACATAGTAAAGCAGCTGCTTGAGCTCAAGTAGCGCAGCGCCACCACGCGTTTGGTGCACCAGCGACATCAAATTTTAGTGATCAGCTGACCCAAACATGCGTGTGAAAGCTACCCCGCGTGTATTTGTCAGAACGCCGATAGCTTCTACATAGGGAGCGCGTGGCTCTTCACGCGTGTAAGAATCCTCTAGGGAAAGATACCACAATGTTCCCCCACTGAGCCCTCCGCCAAGACAATTGGATTGAAAGTGACGTCATACGCATTCTCGATCGTCTAAAACAACAACAAAAGGCGCACGTTTTGAGGTTAGTTTTAGGAGCAAATATACTTATTACACGAATTCGTTATAAATTACTAAACAAAAGCATAACCGCTTAACACTCAACCAGAACTCTTCAACAAACTCCGCTCGACCAATCCGTATTGGGTACGGGGTTCAGCGCATCCTTCCCTGGAGGATCCTTACACGCGTGCCTTTTTACGCGTGTGGCGCTGCTGTTGTAATTGTTGGGAGAACCGCTTAACCAAATTATTATTATGAATATTTACACTCGCCGGCAAATGATAATAACATATACTCAAACGTCCAGTGCTCAACACTAACAAGATATTTACTTGTGTTGTGACTAATGATGCGCCAACTTCACAACCTTCGTCAAAAGTTAACTTCTTCGCACTTGTATCTAATTTACTATTCTACAGGGAAAAAAAGGCCGACTAAACGGTACTCGTTTTTGACTTAACTGTACTCAGACAGACGGTTGCGTTTACCTGTAGCATTCGCTTAAGCAAATCCGTATTGGCGTAATCCTGAGCACCGACCTAACGCAACCTGTTTTTACGGATAGGCAGAACCGTCTTCCGCCAAGCCCGCTTTCTGAGTAGATTCTACTCGGTTTCCGCGTCGACGTTACTGACTTGCGGAAAGCTCGTTTTTGAGTAGATTCTACTCGGTTTTCACGTTGACGTTACCGAAGAATGAAAATGAAGCGCAGTACGTTTTTGGATCTCTGAAAAATGATAACAATAGTAAAATCGTGGATTTCATGTGTCGTTATACATAACTTGGCCTAAAGGCATTAAATTGTGCAAAAAGTAATCATCCAAAAAATGAATAGAGTGTTATAACTGGAATTTGCCCGAATATAACGCGAAATGAAGTTACTAATTCATCTTTACAAATACTCCAAACATTTTGAATATTTTCAGGTATTCTAAATAATCCGAATATTCTGAACTCGAAAGTAGTGAATATTCTCAAATTCATCTATGTAATTAATTCTCATAATTATTCTATAAATGTGGAGTTACCAACTTTGCTATCTAGGGTTAACGCAAATCGGAATTTTTTCCCGCGTATAAATGTAATTTGTAGGTTTTATGTCGCCTTGCTTCCCTCGCTTCACTTTTGTGCAAAAATGACGTATATGCAGAGCTAAGGAAATACTGTACATGCCTCTAACATCTAAACAAACCGTTTTTAGTATAAAAACTTCTAATAGAACTTCTTTTTATTAAAGCCGCAACTGAATAGAACTTCCAAGTTTTCTGTGTGGGGAAGTAGCAGCTGAGGTTGGGACCCCAATAAAACAGTCAAGATTTAATTGCTGACATTGAGCAAACCTGATAAAAATGTTGAAACACTGCTGTCATTATTGTCAGCCTACCATCGATCTTACCAATTAGTCAGTAATCTTGATCCAATATTACTAGTTTGGATCCAACGTTTCCTGCTTTTATGTCAAGGGTGACATTAAACTAAACAAATAGCAAGATTCATCGCGGTGGCGCATTAAACGCTAATCCAAGTGAAAGTCGGTGTCACACCGCACAGACAATATTTTTTCCACACACTTTTAGCGTCGCCCGTTTGACAACAGATCTGCTTAGGGACTAAGAGCATAATTAACTCAGAAGCAATAAATTATTCTACACTCCTCAGCACTAGACTTGTATCGCATTTGCACAACTTGTTAAAGGAGCAAATTAAAATGATCCAAGTTTGAATTTTTAACCGGCGCACGTGAACAAATTTATAGGTGGATATATACCTGAAAAAGAACTTTTTTCTATATACAATAAAATATCTTCCTGAAAATTTAAGAAATATGATACGTACGTCTGGTTTGATTTATTGTAAATTTTGCTACCACATAACATTAGCGATAGACTTGAACATCAGCTACGAGATTCAGGAATATAAGACATTCACGACCATTAAACATTTTTTTTCAATTTCAATAGCAGAAATAAAAACCAAATCGTTTTATTGCTAGATAACTGCTACTTACTTAGATTCTGAAATTTTATCAATCATACCGTTAAATAACTGGCATGATTGACCAGTTGTCTGAAACACCGAAATCTTTCTTACAAGCTATGCTTACACAGAACCCATATGTAATGTATAATCATTTCGTCGAATTTATTTCACTTGTACTCAATATTTTTCATTCTGGGTGCAGCATTACTTACCAACAACTCGCTAATTCCGTTATTATTGTCTTCCTCTTATTGCTACGCCTTCCTGAAGGCTACAGACGATTTTCATACTCATGTGAGCAAACGCGGTAAAAGTTCGGTTTCAATTAGCGTCAGATAAGAGCGTTTACACGCTAGAGCACGCTGGTCAAGCCGATCGTTTCAACGTTTAGGAAATTACGTTGTACTTTATGACAAGCGGCAAATACAATTTATACTCGCCATAAAAGGATTCTGATAGCGAGCAGAGGAAATTTTCTAAATGAATAAGCTTTTTCACACGAATGTCCTAACATTTATGATATTGTTAACGAAGATTAGCAACGTGAGAGTACAATTAAATATATTTTATTAAAAATACACATCCAGATTGGATATTCGTATCGTAATATACCATTTCAAATTATAATTTTCTTCAGAAAATCATATGAATATAGCAGAATTATGCTTGACCCAATATAAAACGTGAACTTGCATCTTAAAAACTTATATTTAATAAAAAAAACATTGTTAGAAAAAACTTCAACTACTTTAGGTGAAGTTTTATTCAATTATCGTAGTTGAATGAATCTTTAACCAGAAATAAATGAATTTTGAATTAAATAATTGAGTTTTCAAGAATGATTATTGAAATTACAAATTCACAAATGCTCAATGATTTTCAAAGATAATAATTTATAAGTTTTTTTACTGGAAAAAAGTAGAAACTGCTGCTGGCCGCTGCCTGAATGCAGAATCATTTCAGCATTTAATTATTAGTCAGAATCACACAAATAAAAACTGCAGATTTAATACATAAATAAATAGAAAAAAATGTTCTTGGTTTTGTAACGTCCTAGTTACACACCTAGTTAATTTATAATTGAAACTTTCCTCGTTTTTGGACAGTAAAGAAATCTGTATAATTTCTAAACTGAAACAGAGATGAGGATAACCATTAATAAAAAGGGGATAATTATCACTGAATATTCTTTTTTAAACATAAGGTAAAAATCCCTAACCAAGAATGTAACTAACTGATTTTTCCACGAATCGACTGGAGTTGAGAACTGGAGCCACTGATACTCCTTTTTATATTCCTGGAGGAATCCCCGAACTTGATCCGAATCGTGGTACCACTTTAACAAACTCTGAACTGATCTTGAAGTGGCCCGCTCTCCTTAGAATCGGGCTGCTTAATATCCTGGGGGTTGATCATTTCACCCTATTTTATGATTATGTTTTTCTGCAACTTGGCCCCTTTTGATTGAGTGATCAGAACAGAATCACTTCAATTGTTTGACCTTTCGTCAGATTTAGGCAACCGAACTAATGCCAACCAAAATATTTTTTTGCGTGTAAGAGAATCAAGTGAATTGATCAACATGATTTGCAAAGCCGCCCATTGAAGGTTCTAGTAAATAATTAATTGTGTATAGATATGAAAATCTTTCGAAATACGATACAAGTGTGACACAATGCACGAATACATCTAGTTTAAACCTGTTAAGTATTCTTATATGTCCTCTATTGGGTAATAAATTTACATCGACTTAATGTTTTTATTTCACCTTTCCCTCGGCTCATAATTAAGCCACAATCAATCACTTCATTTTGAACATACGATGATGCTTAAGCAATAGTTTACTGTGTCCAAATTGCGCGGGTAGATCAAATCTCAAAAATATTTTTTTTCTAAGTTGGTAGCACTGTGACAGACATTTGTGTCAAATTGTATGTCATTATCGCCATTTGTTTGATAGTGACACTCGTTTCTTTGAACAACAAAAAGTGTTTTTTCGATTCTTCCAATGTCTGATTCTGTTGAGCAAAGAAGTTGCATTAAATTTTGTGTGCGGAATGAAATTTCTGCTGCAGAAACATTGAGGATGTTGCAGAAGGCCTTTGGTGACCAGGGTCTATCGAAAAGAACAACATTCGAGTGGCATAAATGTTTAGAGAAGGCAGAGAATGCGTTGAAGAAAAAGACCGCCCTTGACGATAAAAAACATCAACTGATGAACAACATGTCATGGAAATTAAAGATTTGGTGCTTAAAAAACGTCGGTTGACAATTAGAGACCTTGTTGATATTATTGGCATTTCAAGAGGATCAGTCAACACCGTTTTAAAAGATATTTTGGACCTCAAACGCGTCAAATCTCGATTTGTTTTTGCATCAACCACCATATTCACCTGACTTAGTACCGTGTGACTTCTAGCTATTCAGTAAACTCAAAAATCCGCTCCGAGAATACCGTTTTGACTCGATTGAGGAGATGAAAGCCGAATCGAAAAAGGTATTGAAGACCATTCCGGGAATTGACTTTAACAACTGTTTCGAGGATTGGAAAAAACGTTGCCATAAGTGTATTGTGTCGGTTAGAGATCACTTTGAAGGCGACGAAATATATTTGGAAGAATAAATAAAAATTTTAAAAGTTATAACAAGATTCCTGGTTTCATTTGGATACAGTAATATGTCATGAGTCCAGATAGGTTTTATATATATATAAAATTTTGTGTTAAACTTGAAAAAAAATTCGTTGAGACATACGAATTAATGAAAAAAGTTTATGGTGATGATTGTATGAGTCGTACTCAAGTTTATACGTGGTTTACACGATTTAAAAATGGTCGTGAGGATTTAAATGACGACTTAAGGCCAGGTCGTCCAGAAGTTAGTAATCGTGCTGAATTGGTGGAAAAAGTCCGTGAAATCATTGGTATCGATGCAAATTCTACTACGAGAATGTTGGCTGAGGAATTAAATACGAGTAAAAATACTATTTGGAGAATTTTAACTGAAGAATTGGGTAAAAGAAAGGTCTGTGCATGTTTTGTTTCACATCAATAAAATGCACCACCTCACAAGACCAAAAAAGTGAACGAATTTTTGATGAAAAAACGGATTTCTCTCATCAACCACCCTCCGTATTCGCCTGATCTATCACCATGTGACTATTTTCTATTTCCAAAACTGAAAACCAAGATGAAAGGAGCATTTTATGATGATATCCCAGCCATTCAAGCAGCGGTAACCGAAATGCTGAAGAACATTCCTATAAATGACATAAAAAAATCTATGCATGCGCTGGTTGATCGTTCCAAACGTTTTATTGAGTCTAATGGAACCTATTTTGAATAAATAATAACTTTCAAAGATAATATAATGTGTATCTTATTCTATATCCAAAAAGTTCGGTTATTTTTGGGACACACTATGTGGATACCTGAATTTCAATCGAAGTTGCTTGCATTTGGTCTAGATGTGTTTCTTCCAAATGAGTCTCCTGTCGAGATGCATCTCAAGATATTTTGCACCTTCAGATTGGATAAGGGCAAAACTTTGCTATTAAGGAATACAGGGCGACAAGGGTTCTTGAGCATTGTAAACGTGAAATGAGTTGATTTGCTCTGATTCTTCATTTTCTTAACCAGTTTTCAATTTGGTGCAGATGGGATTACAGTTTTTATCGTATCAAACTGATTCCTTAAAGTATCTAGAATAATTTTCATACATGTAATGTGATTAAGAACGTTTTCATAAGTGTAATAGGCCATTTTAGGCAAGAGATCCTACTGCGTGGAGAGCGCCTCTAAGCACAGCCGATGTAATATTTCATCCAGATACAGGCAGTTCTGAATCTTGTTTTAGATAACGTTAACGATAGTGAGCAGAACAATAAGGAAGACTAATGATATGGTGCAGGCATTGCCGATTAAAGGTTTGTTCAATTCAGGTTCAAGATATCACAAAGTGAAACTTGAAACGCGCATTTCTCGACACGACACTTTTTAAATTGGTTGAACTTGTAACTTCCACAATTTCCATCAAATCAACTTCAAAATTTTGGAAAAATGATTGTTATTAAATATTCTTTTTTCATTCTTGTGTGCCTTTCTGGCTTGAATTTTGAACATAAATATTTAACTTTCTTTTAAAACAAACGCGATTTTCTGAAAAATCCTAGGTACTTGTTTTCATGTCATGCAAAAGAAGTATGGTCTTTCCTCTTAACAGAGAAAGAAGAAAATGATTGAGGAGGAACTTGATGAAATGTGTAAAATATAATCTACTGATGTTGGTACCATGTGAAATGACATTTTGCTAAAGTGACACTAGGTATATGAATACGTACCTGTCGCAAATACGTGGGTAGAGGTATATACGTATGGAAGTTATACTCACTCACTATACCAACTATGGGTGTACGCATACGGACGTCCAAGTATCAGAGGTCCCTGGAGTCACCTATGACCTCCAGGCAGGTGAGGCACAATTTTTAAATGATTGTACGCGCGATCCTTAAGGACAGAAGGTGAGGCTAGTTCTGTTTGCCCATTGGTCGATTCCATCTGTGCTTAGCCAGTGACGAGAATGGAGGCCATTCGGACCCACTCCCACCGCGTCTACTTATCTTACTTTACCTTTCCTCTCCTCTTATTTTCCCTTACCTTGCTGTGTTACTCTTCGTTTCTTACCGGGCGCACTATTCCGCGATCGCGGGAAGATAGTCGGTTCTTACCATGGCGTCGTTAGTCGCCGCTGGTGCAAGTTCCCTGGGTATACGTCAGGGATTGACAACGGTCTCGTAACAACCGATGGTTGCTTCGAGCTTAATTGGTATTAAAGATGTTTAACTGATCACAGCTATAGTCGTAGTTCGAATTGTAAGGGAGCCAATGCGATTGTACGTGTGACTATCGGTAATTCTTATCCATCTTCCAGATAAAAATCAATTTCATAATGTATTTAGTCTTTCTCCTCTGTAGATAATTTTCTTTAATTAAGACTATCTTTACTTTTTAATCATTCTAGTATTGTTCACCTTCATTCTTATCGCTCGATATTTATCATATTATAACTAAAGGTTTACACGCCGAAAATGAAATGCAAAATTTACTTGTCCAAAACGAATTAAACGTTTTAAGAAACTAACATTAAATACAGTCAAGAATAAAAGGAACAATATGTCGAAATTGTTTCGTATGCTCTACGGCTGGAATTAATCTGAATAAACAATTACTGAGTGGTAAAATAAAAGCCTCAAGTATATAGTCGGTGATGCAATCTAGTATCACGGAGAAAAATGGATATTGACCCATAATATCTAGATATTGAGGCACAATGTCAGTAGCATTCAACTATGTGACAAACATTTAGATATTCTACTTCAATGCCTGCAGATATTGAAAAAGGGATATTAACCACCAGTATCTCAGATATTCAGCTTGATTATCTCAGATATTAAAAATGAATATTCGAGATACTAAACTTCTGAATATCCTCGTTAGTAAACTTGAATGTCTGCGGTACCAAAGTTGAATATCTCAGATATTTAACATCAATATCAGCTATACTGAAAAGATAAGTTATAAATGTTACAGCTCAATGTCTAAGATACTCAAAAAATTATTTTAAAGGTTATAAAATAACTACATATTCAGTTTTTAGAAAAAAGTCAAATTATATTTTATTATGTTCTTTTCTGTAAAAGTAATATAGATGTTTGAACAAAATTTTCATTATCTGGCATGTCTAAAATTAATTTAATGTTCTTGTTAGAAACTTAACCTTAACACTAAGGTTAGATTTCATTCTCGGCTATAAACCACATATAGAGAAAATATATAACTTATATGTTTTACTTACTGCATCTCAAGTTAAAGACCTGATCACTTTTATTCCATTAGAAACACTTATTAGAATTTAAGGAAACTTTAATAAACTTTCAAAATTTATCTTTCCGGAACGCTGCAAGCATGTCAATCTTAGATTCAATTAGATTTCGATGAGAGCGAAAAAGTGATCACATGACCTTTATATATATGCGCGCGCACTTCATGCTTCAATATCTAAACTATTGAGTCTGAATATCAAATGTTACTTCTCGGAAAAATCTTATATATTGAAAAAAAAATTTTTAATATTGCGTGTCAATATCTAGATATTACACGGAGAAAAATAGATAATAAACCGCAATATCTTGATATTAGCAGATAATATATTTGCGATTTAAATATGGGACAGCCAACTAGATATTGAAACAGAGCATCTGCAGATATTAAAAAAAAAGATGTTTATTCGCAATATCTAAGATATTAAACTAAACAACCCAATATGTTAATTTGAAATATCTTAGATGTTAAACTGAAATACACTAGATATCGGGACATAGTATTTGAGATAATAAACTGTAATATCTTAAATAGGTTTTAATGACAATCACTAGTGCTCTTTCTCTGTATGAACATATGTCGAAAGTCAAAGGCAAGTCAACCTGTTGATAAATGGAGATTATAAAAACGTTCAACATAATTGTAAATATTAGAAATCTATTATGAATTCCAGAAAGCAAATTCCAATTCAAAGTTGAATTTGAAAACGGCTACATAGAGAACGTGTTATTGAGAGGTTAGAAAATTCATTTCAAAGATTGAAGGTATAAGAATGACATATTTATATAGATAGATAGATACTTACTGATTTCAGTACTGGTAATTTGAAATTGCTTTAAAAATGACACTTCAAAACTTCATATAGACACAACATTATTAATTCAGTGTCGAAACCATAAACCTCGCGACCAAAAAAGCTATGGTCGAGCGCAAAAGAGAAATTATATGAAATTCAAAGACTCTGATCACGTGACTTTTCCTCAGGTACGTGCACGCTACTGTTTGTAACATCTTAGATATTGAAGTTTAATATCTAATATTGTAAATTTCGAATATAATCTGTTACTGGTCATTAATATCTCGTATATTTAAGAGAATATACTAGATATTATGTAGTATAATCTAGATTGTATGGAGTAATATCCAACTTTCTAGTATCTCATTTTAAGTATTTTTTTTTCTCAGTGATATGGATGAATATCTCCTATTTGAATATCTACTTTTCAATATCCATTTTTCTCCGCGTACCTATAGACACTGTATAAATCAAATAATCGACAAACCATAAATATATTATTCGCTTACTATATATATATATATATATATATATAACTGGTCTTATATTGAATGTAATGACAAAATTTTAATAATAACTTTTAACTTCGGATTTATGTCTAAATTTCAATTGTGTTTTAGGCAAATGGTTAGCGTTGCCGACTGCGATCCTCTAAATTTAAGTAAAATAGATTTAGGTTCAAATCTTCTTTGCGTTAGAAATTTTATTTGTCATATAATGTATGAAGAATATATATATATATATATGTTTGAATCTGATTACTTCATAAAAATATATTCTTTTCGATAATCGTAGTTTAATTTGAAAGACAACAAACAATACTTTTTTACATGTAACATCTAATTTTTATTTGAAGAATTATTACACGGGACAAGCGTACGTGCTTCTTTTAATATTTGCTGAAGTTGTAAATTTATAAGCAATTCTAACTTTGTAGCATTTACAATGTGAAATTCAATTTTTGTGATTCAGAGCAGTAAAGAATTTCGAGTAGACTAGTAGAATTTTAACCAATCTACTAGTTAATGATGTTTGAATAGCTTGTTACCAATGCCGATTTAATTTGCTTGATTCCCTAAGTATATTTTACAGAAAAGACATGTTGCCTATATAAGTACTGGGCAAAATCATAGAATTTACTAGTATTTTAGTAAATTCTGCGGATTATTTCCTTGGGTACAGAATACAAAATGAAAAAGAACATCTGTATCTATAACTTGCAATTCTGTTGATATAGATTTTTAGTTATAACAAAAATAATTGTAAACTGTGAAATTTACAGTGATTCTTCGAGCCCTGCAAATTGGGCGATAACCGAAGATAACTAAATGGTTCGTTTGGAAGTGATTTGGTTAAATTATACTAATATTTAGTTGATTTAACCAAGTTTTGTTGGACTTAACTGAAGATTTTGGTTAATTCATAAATTGGTTTGGTTAGATCTGGGACATTTTTTCTGGTTGTAACTATAGATACAGTAATCGTTAAAAATTTGACGGTTCCTATCAAACTGTTTAAGAGTTATTTTTGAAAGGCCGGAAGGATGATTTTCTTACGTTCCTTCATTTTTGGGAATATTTTACAAGCAATTTTTAATTTTGTTTCCTATAATGACTCTCATATATTTAATTTTAACCTTCCACATATTTATTTGTTTAAATTTTGAATATGATAGTAATAATATATTCGAGCTGAAATATTTAATTGATATCTAAATTGCGGATGAAAATTTAATCGAGCCACAGTGTATATTAATTTGTTACATTCAAACATGCCTATAAGCTTGTAAGTATGCAAATAGTTTGTCTCGTCTCCGTTCGAGCATTTCCAATGTGCGATTTGACAGATGCTGGCAATGAAAATACTCGAAATATTGCACTTGAGAAAGTGACATCTTTCTAAGGGAACAAAGAACATGAGCGGTGCTACTGGGAAATACTATAAATCAACTTTGCTCTTTATGGAAAGCTTTCTTTGCCGTCGGACAGTTCTAGAAATAGATAAAACATTAATATTATACATAATTTCCGGTGTGCGTAAAAGTTTATCTCTAATTACAAAATTAACTATAATTTGAAATAATAAGAAAAATTTAATAAATCAGGAAAAATTACAGTGAGTCAAGTTTTCACAAGTGGACCACTCAAAACTTTAATTTTTCAAATGTCATTAACTGATTTTGAAAGTTGAGATAGTGTGTAATGTTACAATTAGAGCGTTTGCTTCAATCTTCATTTTTCTCAAAGTTATTTACAAAAAAAAAAATTTTGCAAGGTTTTCTGCTCTTTGCAATATCTCAGCAACAAATCATGAAAATCCGAAAATTTTTTAACAGCAAACAAGATATATTTAAGTAAATGAAGAATCGTGATATAATTGAGTACATTGTTATCAACAAATTAAAAATAAAAAGAAAACTAATAAGCAATGTTCGTGATTACTCGTCAATATATAAAATAAATAAATAATAAATAGCGCATAGAATTATTTTTGAATTTTATTTTTTATGGTACTAGGATGCTAACATTTATCGTATCGCAAACTTTAAGATGGTACCGTTATTACTTAAGTGAAGTAATCTGATATTAAAGAGGAGTATTATCTTTAAAGTGCAAGATGGAGTTAGAGAAACAAAACAAAAAGGCGGATGCTAATGAGGTCGCACTAAAGTCCCTTCACTTCTGTTATAGACGCTTCACTTTGCGTCTTCGAATCCGTGTTGGTGGTGTCAACCTAACCTCCGCACCTCTCCAAACATAACTCAGGAATCTCATTATGCACCTGAGTCTAATAATGATCGAGCATCTTGTTAATACCGATTATCTGGCAGTTCGAAGGCGCAATAAAATTAACGCTTCTCCATGATTCCAAATCGCAGTTATTTTCTGATGTTTCAAAACTATTTTATGATGTTTATTTTTATCTCCATGGATGTTCAATATTAGAAATGTTATGTTAAAATGACTGAAGGCATAATCATTTTCTTGGTTGTATACAATTATTTAATTCAACTAATACTTTAATTCACTTCGCGCAAAAAAGAACACAGAGAAAAATAGATGTTTAGAATTAATATCTAGATGTTTAACTATGGGACAGCCATCTTATATGTTGAAGTCCGTGAATGGGTGAATGAAATAAACCTTAACGTCCACTAGATAATTATTTATTTAATTAAATTAGAATTGAACATAATTACAAAAGGAGTAAGCTTAGGTCGCGTCGACCCCGCCGAAGGCAGTTAGCCAGTCTTCTCGAGAGGCGAGATTCGACCACGGTGCAAGTTCCAGCGAGAGTGACGAAAATCCCCCCAGCCAAAAAGCTCCCAAAAAGGAAAATCGCGGGGGAAAGGGTAAGTCCCTTCCCACGATTTCTCAAAGAGAAAGTAGCTGGGACCGAGGGTAATTTTGTCCGGGTACGAACGTGCATTTTCTTGAAATAAGCGGATTCAGTTTTATTGCGATTGGCCATAAATAAAGGTCTGGCGCGACAAGAAAACTGAAGGCTTATTGAGTTTGAAGAACGTGGAAAACTTCTGCCAAACACGTGTAGAGAAAGCGCACGCCACATCACCCCCTTACCAGTGATAACGCAACATAAGAGAACAAAAATCAACCAATTTACAGCACTAGGAAAATATACATAATAAAAAATATATATAATCGCCAAATGTACAAGGAATTCATTCTAGTTATAACCGGCTTGAAAACGATCTGGAAAACGGACGTTTCGTCCAGAGCGAGTAGTAGCGCAACTACGGTTTTCTGTGTTTACATTTGTTGAAGGTCCTGTTTGCTGTACCCTGATAGGTGCAGGCGCAGTTTGAATCGGAGGCGTAACATTTTCACGATTAAATTCTACAACAATATTATAATCTTCGTCATCGTCGTACAATTGCTTTTCTTCAGCGAATTTTTCTAAATCTTCTGACAAAATAAAAGCGGGTTTAAGTCTATCAATAGAAACGCGAACTTTTTTATCGTTGATTTCGATGACAAAAGATTTCTCGTTACGCTCAAGAACCTTATATGGACCGTCATACGGTGGGTCAGATGGACCGCGTACAGAGTCGCGACGTAGAAAAACATACAGTGAAGTCGCTAAGTCTTTAAATATAAAAGTTTTTTTATCGCCGTGTCGACGTACAAGAGACGGTTTTACATTATTAACACGTTTCTTCAAATTGTCTATAAAACTAGAAGTCGGTTTTTGGTCGTTAGTATTGAAAAATGCCGCAGGCAAACGTATGTTATCGCCATAAACTAGTTCGGCGGCCGTCGCTCCGAGATCTTCTTTGATGGCAGTACGAATGCCAAGTAAAACAATTGGCAAAATTGAAACCCAATCGCTGCCATCATGACATTTAATCGCAGCTTTAAGTTGCCTGTGAAATCTTTCCACTAAACCATTTGCTTGCGGATGATAGCCTGTCGTACGAATGCGTTTTGTACCTAGCAACCTACATAGTTCCGCAAAGAGCATTGATTCGAATTGGCGTCCTTGATCGGTCGTGATTCGCGAAGGAACGCCAAAACGAGCGATCCATGTAGAGAGCAAAGCAGTCGCAACAGTAGTAGCTTCCATATCTACAATCGGAATGACTTCGGGCCAACGAGAAAAGCGGTCGATGCACGTTAAGCAATATCTAAAACCTTGGCAATAACTCATGGTAATAATATCTATGTGAATGTGCTCGAATCGATTAGCTAATTTCTCAAATTGTTGAACGGGAGTTGAAACATGTCGAGTGACTTTGCATCGCTGGCACGAAGTACACGCGCGCGTCCATTCTTTACAATCTTTGTTTATTGCAGGTCAAACGAAACGCGAAGCGACGAGCTGCTGAGTAGCGCGCATTCCAGGATGTGACAAGCTGTGCAATGAATTAAATACCGCGCGACGCAAAGATGCAGGTACAAAAGGCCGTACGACGTCGCTTGTCATATCGCAATATAAATGCACATTTTGATCTGGGAAATAAACTTTTCGCAATTTAAGTACTGATTGATCGTTAGAAAGTAAGGCACGTAATTCAGCATCATCCTTTTGAGTAGAAGCAAGAGCATCGTGATCTACAGATAACGCGATTGCTTCGACGCGAGATAATGCATCGGCTACAACATTTTCAGATCCTTTAATATGCCTAATATCCGTAGTGAATTGAGAAATGTAGTCTAAATGTCGGAATTGACGCGGAGAACATTTATCTAAATTTTGGTTAAAGGCAAAAGTTATTGGTTTATGATCTGTAAATATTGTAAAATTTCTACCCTCTATCATATGACGAAAACGTTTAATAGCGCTGTAAATAGCGTAAAGTTCGCGGTCGTACGCGCTATATTTGCGTTCGGTTGTCGTTAAAGATTTCGTGTAGAAAGCTAGTGGTTGCCATGCATTAGACACGCATTGCTGTAATACGCCGCCAATTGCGAAATCAGAAGCATCTACGACTATGCTAATAGGAGCACCGGGAAAGTTATGCGCGAGCAAAGTTGCTTTCGCTAGAGCTCTTTTCGACTTAGAAAAAGCGTCGCGAGCTTCGTCAGTCCAATTGGCGGGTTCCTTTCCCTTTTTTTGAACCGACTAAAAGTTCATTTAAAGGGTGTAAGATATTAGCCGCGTGAGGGACAAATCTACGATAGAAATTGAACATACCAAGATAACGGCGCAAGTCTCTAATCGTGGTAGGCAAAGAAAATTCAGAAATCGCATCAACGCGCTCTTGCATTGGAGAAATGCCATCAGCGTTTACTGTATAACCGAGAAAAGTTACTTCGCTTAAGCCAAATTCACATTTTCCGGGGTTAATTACAACGCCAAACGTCGATAAACGATCGAATAAAATTTTTAAATGTTTTAAATGTTGTTCCTCGGTTTCTGACGCGATCAAAAAATCGTCGATATATGCATAAACAAAATCAAGTCCGCGCAGGATTTCGTCGATAAAGCGTTGACAAGTTTGCGCTGCATTTCGCAAACCGAACATCATTTGGCAAGGCTCGAAAAGACCAAAAGGCGTAACGATCGCAGCTTTTTCAATATCTTGCGGTGCGATTGGTATTTGATTAAAAGCGCGAACCAGATCAATTTTTGTAAATATTTTCTTACCATACAGATTCTGTGCGAAATCTTCTATGTGCGGCGGAGAGTACCTGTCGGGGATCGTGCGAGCGTTGAGAGCTCGATAGTCACCACAGGGTCGCGGGCTGCCATCTTTCTTGGGTACGATGTGTAGGGGCGTAGACCATGGGCTCTTCGAAGGTCGCATGATGCCTTGTTCCATCATCATGTCGAACTCAGCCTTAATTTGTTTAAGACGATCAGGTGCAAGACGGCGAAACTTGGCATGAACAGGAGGGCCGGGCGTCGTCTTGATGTAGTGCTGCACTCGATGTTTAATTGTCTCTTTTCGAAAAACGGGCGGTCGCGTCAAATCGGGGTAGTTGGCAAGTAACTTATGATAAACCGAAACACCGATCACTGTTTTCACGGCTGACAAAGAATTTATTTCTTCGCCAGCGGCGAATTCGCGCGTTGACAAGCCAGTCGTATTATCGATTAAAGACTTGTTTTTTGGATCGATTAGCAAACCGTAATGTGAAAGAAAATCAATGCCAATTATCGCAGAACTCACATCAGCAACAACGAAAGGCCACTTAAACTCGCGACGTAGCGATAAATTTAAGTTGAGCGGCACATTTCCGTAAGTTTCGATTCTCGATCCGTTTGCCGCGAAAAGTTCGTACTCGCACTTTTTAACATTTTCAGCAAGCCACTTACGCGGGTACACAGACAAATCGGCTCCAGTGTCTATAAGGAAAGATTTGCGCGAGTTCCCGTCCTTCACGTAAAATCGGCGATGTGCTAACCCGTCAATGCTTGCCGAATTCATTAACGGCGCATGTCGTTTCCCGACCAGGTGCAACCACTGCGGCACTTAGTTGCACGATCCTTAAATCGACGGTGGTAATAACACAAACGATCACTTGTCGAATCACTGCGGGCTGAGGCGGGCGTCGCGGCACGATTTGGAGATCCACGTCCTGGTGCTCCACGAGAGCGCGAACGGCTGCGATCTTGAGTCAACGCGTTTACTTGTAGGGTCAGCTTCTGGATCTGTTCCATAAGTCCTGCCAAATCTCCCACAGCGTTGACTTGCCTGCTGGGGCTTACCTCATGCACTGTATCAGCGAGTTTCAGGATCTTATCGACTGCTGTCTCACTGGAAGCTGCCATCACAGTTTGTATTTGCATCGGCAGACGCGTCTTCCACACTTCTAAAATAAATTCTTCCGAGGTGTTTGAAGTGGCGAGTGATTTAAGGCTGCGGAAAAATTCAGATGGTTTGCGATCGCCTATTTCTTCGCCTTCCATCAGTTTACGGACTCTCGAACTGTCAGATTCTGTGAACCTCTCGATCATTTTGGTCTTGAGGTGCGCGTACTTCTCGGTTTCCGGTGGCTGCACTAAAATGTCTTCCAGTTGACCGATAGCCTTCTCCGTAAGACTAGATATCGTGTTGCAATATTTGACATTATCGTCGGTGATTAGTGCTGCAACGAACTGCGCTTCGAGTAGCGTAAACCACAATTTAATTTTATGTTCTAAAAAATGCGGGCGCGCGAAAATGTCGAGGCGTTTGTACGTTCACAATTGGCGCAGAAGCGCCGGCGTTAGCGTTGGTTCCAGGCATGCTGATATAACGCGAATAAACACTTGAAGCACGTCACAGATTTTACACACACCGCGTTCACCCTTGATCACGTCGGGGTCACCAATTTGAAGTCCGTGAATGGGTGAATGAAATAAACCTTAACGTCCACTAGATAATTATTTATTTAATTAAATTAGAATTGAACATAATTACAAAAGGAGTAAGCTTAGGTCGCGTCGACCCCGCCGAAGGCAGTTAGCCAGTCTTCTCGAGAGGCGAGATTCGACCACGGTGCAAGTTCCAGCGAGAGTGACGAAAATCCCCCCAGCCAAAAAGCTCCCAAAAAGGAAAATCGCGGGGGAAAGGGTAAGTCCCTTCCCACGATTTCTCAAAGAGAAAGTAGCTGGGACCGAGGGTAATTTTGTCCGGGTACGAACGTGCGTTTTCTTGAAATAAGCGGATTCAGTTTTATTGCGATTGGCCATAAATAAAGGTCTGGCGCGACAAGAAAACTGAAGGCTTATTGAGTTTGAAGAACGTGGAAAACTTCTGCCAAACACGTGTAGATATCTCCGTGAAGATATCAGAAATTTCTAATTCAAATTAAGAAATGTATTCTGATGAGTGAATAGTAAAATTTTCAATACAAATGGTGAATCTTGCAATGTGAATAGTAACACTTGCAATGCAAATGGTAAATTTTGCAAACAACAGTACATTGATTTTTTCAGTTCAACAAAGAGAATGTTTACGTTGAGCAATGAACTTTTTTGAAAAAATACATTAATTTGAATCAAATGAAAGTTTATTTTGTCTATGGACCTTTATCTCAACTCGGTTAAAGACCAGATTAAGGCAATAAAAAAGGTTCTTGTCTGTGCACCAAGTTAATGAGAAGAGCAGTCTGACTCGACACGATTCCGATCTTGATAGGGGCTTTTGTGACATTTTGTTAACACTGCAGCCTGTTCAGGACTTTATCAGGACCATTTTATTGACAAGGCTCAATAAGACGAATTCTACACGGGTTACTTAAAATTTAAGATCTTTTCAGAAAAATGCAAGGAATCTTAGAAGATTCCCTTTTGAATAAAACATTATCAGGTATCAAATCCAACACTGCTTTTCCGAAATTCAATACCAATTTCTTTACCAATAATAAAACTAATTTTATGTTGAGATGAAAAATATAATTCATCTTTAGTACCTATATAGTAAAGTCAAATATTTCTTTAATTTAGACTTTCTCTATCGAAAGAAAATATTATCTCCTTTTTGAAAAATAAATTTGAGCAAATGTTTTGTTTTCAATTCGAAAATATTGTTTCCTAAATTTTAAAAGTAGGGTAGACCAGGGAAATGTTGTCCACCGAGTCAATGTTATTTTTGGAAATAATATTTCGTGGAGCCCCTCGTGGATTTTTTGACGATGCTTAAGGGGGGAACCTGGTTTAGAGGGTAAAAAAAATCAATTTTTTGAAAGTCATCTGACTTTTGGCTCAAAATGAGTTTTACGAAGAAGTTGAAGGACTAATGTATGGAGCAGGAATAGCAGACTAGCATTTGGTGTTGGTGAGTTTGAAATATATACAATTAACTTGTGGAAAAAACTTTGAACGCGATTTTCTCGAAACAGCGTTTTCCTGCACTGCGTACACGATTAAGAATGTTGTAAATGCCACATTTTTATAAGTGATAGCTCTTTTTAGAGCTGAAAGTGTAAGCTTCTATGAGAACCTAAAAAATCACATATAAATTTTTTTTTAATAACTATTTTTGGTTAATTATCTCAAAATTTCGTCAGTAAAACGCGAATTTCTTTTTAAACACTTATAAAATTTGCAATTTTTAACATTTCAATAAATTTCTTAGGTTTAAATAGAAGATAAACTCCTAAAGTGCAAAAAAAAATTTGGTTTTAATGTTTCAGATAAAAAGGACGATCGCTATCATGTACGCAGTGGAGAATCTTCAAGCGAGTAGTGCCCCGAACAAATACGAATTTTTATTGCTAAACATTATCCAATAAAATAAAAATAAATTTTTTCTGCAAGATTTGTGCATCTATGACCTACTTTAACAGTACTTGAAACATTTCATAAGTTATGCAGCCTAAAAAACTGTGCCGAATATCATGCAATTGTCGGCGTTCTAAACCAGGTTCCCCCCTTAAGGCGTCATTCTACTATCTCGACAATAAAAAAGTGATTTTCAAGAATTTTTTACTCAACAACTACTTTATACAATTTAAAAAAATTTTCAGTGTTTATTTATGCAGTCTCAAAGTATCAAAATTATATAGGAAATATATTCCAGTTTAATTAAATTTTTGGTTTTTTTTATTTGAGGCACTATGAAGGCGAGAATCACTGCAGTAGTGGCGGAAATTTTTTTTTTTTGAAGACTCAGAAGATGGTGGATAACTTGCTGAAAATTGAATATTTGTATTTGAAAACATTACTGTGTATTTATTATTTATGCACAAATATATCTGCAAAATTTTAAAACATTCGATGCAATACTTTTTTTTTAAATTCACAAACATCACCTGTTTTTCAGGCGGTCAAACTAGTTGTGCCCCTTAAGGGGGGCAGTCTGTTCTTCTTTTTCTTGTTTGTGGCAGCTTGCACTACTGCAAATAGCCATATCGTATCTGTTGAGAGAGTAAAATAAATTGATATTTTTCAGTGCTATCAATAGGCTCATTTTCGAAGAATATAATATATCTGGACCAGGTGACGCTGACTAACATTTCATTACTGTGAATCGCCTACACTGAGAGGGACTTGGCATGGCCAGTGCGCTCGCATTGTAGCCAACGCGCCCAACCCGGACATGATAGGTTAGCTTGAGAAAAGCGCAGTAGATGCGCAACTTTGCGCGGTGGACGGGCACCGTAGCGTAATAGCAGCGCCCTCTCGTAGTGTCTAAAGGTCGTTTACTGCCAAGCGTCTGATTCGTGTGCACACATCGGGCGCCAACGTGCGAAAAAAGCGCAGTCAGTGTGCAAACTGAGAGCGCGTCGATCAAACCTGAGTTTCGCCCCCCAACCGTCCTTTTTTAGCGTGCTATACGGACGTTAGTGAAGTGTATTGAAAACTATTCTGTATGAACCTCGAAAATCGATGAAAAAATAATTTTCTTATTTTTGTTAAGGCATAAACAATAGCGAAATTTTCATGGAAATTGAACTTTTCTTTTCGAAACATGACAAAATTGCTGTATTTTCGTTTTTTTCGGGTTTTTTAGGTTCATTAACGATAAAATGTCCTGCTGATCAAGAAACAATTCGATTCCGCTGTTTCGGATGAAAACTGGACGATATCACACCCACAAATTGGAGTTTCCCATGGGGACCTGTTACATTACACCCCAAATAATGTCGCTATTTTGTAACATTCTTATACAATAAACATTCTTTTTCCAATTTTAGACATTCCCTGAAATATACGCAAAAGACTATTAACTTGTATTTCATTTATTTCTCCCGAAAACAATGAAAAAAACTACCTTTTTTTGACCCTCTTAACCAACTGCCCCCCTTAATAAAGAAAAAAATTAGTATATAGAATTAATTTCATATGATTTCGATTCAATTACTCATAGGTTTGATTATATTTAATAATTACATATTAAATAAATTATAGGTATTTTTAATAAATAAAAGTAGTTTTATGAAGTTTTATTTGATAAAGCGTCAGAGCACCACTAATAAGGATAAGGTTTTGTATCAGCAGGGTGGATTCTGTTTGAGATCCTTTCGGATCCATAATTTTCCCCAGGGAACCCCGCAAGTATTCCTACTGCGGATTGCAGCAATTAAAGTCTCCTAACGTTGAGTCCATTAATTCGGGACGAGAACAAACTGAGAGAAAGACCCGGGTGCTGCTCTGTGGGGTCTCTTCTCCATCTTCCTCCTCCGTATTTTCAGTCTTATTCTTCTATCCATCGTTTAGTACTGATCCAATGAAATAAAACGAAAGACGAGGTAATGTCTGAGAAAAAACTTACAAGATTCTCGTGTCACCGAACCGTCACCACGGGTGGGTAGGTTGTTCGCTTCTTGTCCCGTGGGACTTTTGTATCTCGCTGACAATTCTGGAGTTTGAGAAGGAATAGGTAGAAGAAAATTCTCATTCCCTTAAGGCTAGTGAACAACTTTTTAATTGTCAAGCATTTGATTTTATATTATTTTGAGTGAATCTCAAATTCTTATAGTCTCATGAGAAGATAAGAGTCCTGGGCTTAACACTTACCAGCAACGAAATTGTATTTTTTCCTTGAGACTATAAAAACTTTTTTGGTAAATGATGTTCCCGAATGGATAATTGTATACAAAAATTTTGTCTTTATATATGAAGAAGTCATATGTAAAGAAATTTTAATTATGGCAATTCACGTCAAGAATTTATGCACGACTCCCTTGAAGATAACTATGGACTCGTAGAACGTGTCAGCATCCACCCTCTATGAATCTTTCCCTCATGTGAATAATTTATGTCATTTGCAGAATTCAACAATGGATAAGGTCAAATGGTTATTAACAATCAAATTTAATGCATCATAATTTTAAAACAACTTCATAAAACTGATGCCTTAATTTAAAAAAAGAGTCAATTTTTGCCCCTAACTGAAAAAATTTCCCGGGATATTATATTCTTATGAATTTTATTTCAAAATTACCCTATTGAAAAACTTGACGTAAAAAATGACGTAAAAAAGGACGTCAAAAATGGCGTAAAAAAAGACGTCAAAAATGACATAAAAAACGACGTCAAAAATTACAGAAAAAACAAGGTCAAAAATTGGGACAGTTTTTTACGTCGTTTTTGACGTACTTTTTTGTCTTTAAGAAGCCTTACATTTCCTGTTACATTTTTGTGACTCCTTTACGGAATGCCCATTCCACTTTGAAATAAATTATTTTATTATACAATAGTTCTTTTACTGATAAGCATTTCTCAATTACGATATCCAAGGAACGACCGAATATAAATTGTTAAGGCTTCTTAAAGACAAAAAAGTACGTCAAAAATGACATAAAAAACGACGTCAATAATTACGTAAAAAACGCGGTCAAAAATTGGGATAGTTTTTTACGTCATTTTTGACGTCGTTTTTTACGTACTTTTTTGTCTTTAAGAAGCCTTAACAATTTATATTCGGTCGTTCCTTGGATATCGTAACTGAGAAATGCTTATCAGTAAAAGAACTATTGTATAATAAAACAATTTATTTCAAAGTTTTTGACGTCGTTTTTTACGTCATTTTTTACGTCGTTTTTTACGTCAAGTTTTTCAATAGGGTAGTGGGTTTGAAATATAAGTTAATAATAATTCAATGTATTTTATTTATATTGGCATTGGGTCATAATTTTTCATTAAAGAACAATGTTCAAGCAAACATATCAAAAAATTTTTAAAGGGGCAGAAAATATATTGTAGGGGTGAAAAAGGCAAACGTTTCGGCCACAAATGGGGGCCCTCTTCAGTGCCAAATTTAATGTACTTAGTGTCTAAGCTGTAAACGTGCAAGAAAAGTTATTAGCACTAACATTAGATTTTTTTGTTTTTGTTTTTTTGGTATTTTTTAATGATATTTTATAAACATGCAAAACTTATGTGAGAAAGGAAGATGGTAAGCTCCAAGGCATCTAGGAACGAGACCGCTCCAAAACACAGCCTTAAAAAAGTGTGAGAACTCCTATCTTGCAGATCCGCGAAGAGTGAATCCGCAAACTGCCCCTCCTCAAAGGTACACACGAGAACCACCTATGGACACTGATATCTCCTACAAAATAAGCACAGATCCTGCAGAAAAAACATCACCATCCACAAGGGGGCTCACAACACCCACAAGAAGTAAGCACTTCACAAAATCACAAAACACGAACCCGGACGGAAACAGATTTTTCGTTGATGGGCAAAATCAAAAATTGATAGTTTTTATTTCAATTTTTAATCTTCTATTTTCCTTTAAGACATTAAATTTGGCACTGAAGAGGGCCCCCATTTGTGGCCGAAACGTTTGCCTTTTTCACCCCTACAATATATTTTCTGCCCCTTTAAAAATTTTTTGATATGTTTGCTTGAACATTGTTCTTTAATGAAAAATTATGACCCAATGCCAATATAAATAAACTACATTGAATTTATTTTTGGGTCAAGATAAAAACTGAAGACATTAATACAAACATGTCTCGAAATTATTTTAATAATAATTGTCTTAAACATCATATTTGGAATAATTCGAATTTCGTCCCTGCAAATTTTGAGGTGCTCATTGGTGAATTTCATGTTCTTTCTTTGATGAAATTCATTGTACTATCTTCACTTTTTTGCAGTATATATTGTATCACTAGAATAAAGAGCGGCGAAGATTCCTTTTATGTAGATTAAGCACGGCCGTCGGTCGTTTGTATCGGATATATTGAATAGAAGATGAAAATAAGATGAAAGGCGATGACGGGTTCATCTCGAAACTCATGCCGCTATGTATCTTTTTAATTGTTTTCGATAGAGGAATGAGCTGTCGATCGAATAATTCGACATGCAACCCATGACCAACATTCAAATGCGCTGACATGAAAGTTCGATATGTAAATCTGATACCCATGGGAATATGACCATTACTGATAGACTGAACCAAAAATATTTACGTATGATTTGTATGATTTTATAACAATACGGTGCAGAAATAATACAGGTTACACATACAGATTCCGACGTTACCGGCACTTTTTCATGTAAACTCATGCCCATATCAAATGAGGTGTCGAATTAAGGTCATGGTTCAAATGGACCTCGTGACACCAGCAGGAAATCTATTTCAGTCAATAATTTTGAGATAACCTCACCAAATGTAATTGCAATTACCAACTTCACGTGATCCGATTGATTCATAGCGTTAAAAATTTGTGAAGCGAGAGACAATTCTAACTTCTTAACATTCACATAAACATTCTAACGTAAAGAAAGATTTTGTTAGCTTGAAAAAAGAAGTTCGCGAAGCTTGTTTCTAGCACTAAGCTCTAGATTCTAGTTCTCTTGGTTAACTTATGGCGTCACTGCGCAACAGATGAGCGGAAAACTCGGCATGCCATGGGTAGGGTTGTAACGTTTCATTGAAACATTGAAACTTTCATTTGAAATATCTCAATATTTCATGGTCAAAGTTTCATTGTTTCATGAAACATTAGGAGAAGAGGGGGAAACGTCTATCTACGCAGGCGCACAGAAGTCAGATTAGTTAGATCATAAAATGTCCTTGAAATATTTATTTAAACTATATATAGTTTGAATTTTCCCGCTTTTCTGTTTGAAACTTTGAAATATTTCATGAGACCCCCAATGCTTCATGAAACTTTACATTAGATCAAAGTTTCATGAAATTTTACAACCCTAGCCATGAGCGACGTGTTATCTATAACCCATGCAAATCTTTGCGGGTGCTTTTGATCATAGGGCCGCTCATCGATTTATTGTTCATGTTATTTATCGTATATTCTCGTGTTTTCCGATAAAGGTTTTCGTTATTGAAAAAATACGTGTATTCAATGGTAAGTACAATTTTATTTTATTTATAACACTTTTATATCTGTCGCAGATATCCGGCCGGCAAATTGACGCATAACCTCTAAAATCATTTCCAAAATGTTGAAAATTTCTTAAATAATAGAAAATATTTTGAAAATTAATTACAACGCTTAAGAAAATATATAAGTAAATGATTTCTGCGAGATTCAAAAACATGCAATGATTATAAAAATATATTTAAATCGTGCTTGGTATCGATATTTACATAACTGAGGCAAGGCCTGCTACTGGAGAGGCCAATTTTTCCTCAATTAGATTATAAAAATGATTGTTTAAATTACGTTTTACAATGTTGTCATGGTTTCCTTTTACCCCCTACAAGTCCCTCATGGTATTTATTTTGCATTAGAATCTTGTATGAATAATAGAATAGGAGAATTCTTGAGTTTCTCCAGAAATGTTAATCTTACTTTTAATAAGCAAAATTTAGTTGTAAAGATGTCATAAGATTTCGAGACTGATTAAGATTTTGTTTCGACTTCAATAAAACTAGTTCTGAAGAAAGGGTTAAAACTTTTACTTTTTAATAGTAATAAGTAAATTGACAATTTGAAAATCAATAATTGACTTTGCAATTGTTTACCTTTTGGACTTCGTAATACTTTTCTAATCATATTCCTCGTTCAAAAGTTGTTTGCATATATTAAAATAATAGATATTTATTATTCATAACAAAAATACTAAAATCAAATATTTTCCACTTTTTTAGGTTGATTTTGAAACTGATTTGGAATTTAGATAGTGGCTTCATTTTAGTTCAAATCCAGGCTAGTGGCTATATTGTAATCTGCCTAGCGACTAACTTTTAGTCAATAAAGTGGCTTCATTCAATCTCATATTCTAGTTTATGAGTAATTTTTAGTCCATAATAGGGCTATCTTCTAGTTATATATCCGGCTAGTTTAAAGACTTCCATTCAAGACTAGTTTTTAGCTGGACTGGTCTACTTTATATCACACCTAAAAAGAAGCCCACTTTTGGATTTAATTTAAGACTTTTTTTTCTGTGTTAGCCGAAACGTCTGATTAAATCTACTTAATCATTTTTGGACCCTAAAGCCAATTTTTTCCAACAACGTACAATTTTATTAAATAAAAGTCTCTGAGGAAGGCCTGTCTACTCTTAAATACTTATCATCACAAAAAATCTACAACAATAATTGTTTTGAAATTACAAATATTTAGGAGTTGACAAATCTTTCTATGAGTTAGAATCTATAAGTAAATAATAAATAGTATAACCAAAAATGTTATCTTGATTTATCATCAATATAATATAGTTATTAAAACCAACATTATCATTGTGCCGATAAATCATTTTCTTGAGTACTCATTTTCCTATAAATCTTACACTTGAAAGCAAATGTTAAACATTTTTTGATTTGACAGATGATAGGTCTTTTACGCAATATTAGGAAGTGTGGGACAAAATGAAGTTCACATCGACCATGCTTCACACAATACTTCATACCATGATCGTTTTTCGACGAGGCAGGCGGCACGTGGAGGCATTTTTTATCTAAAGTGATGACACCTTTGACACCTGAACATGGAAACCTGTGGTTTCCAGAGTTAACTAGAGGCTAGAAGTTTTCTCAGGTCAGAATAGGAGTTAGGCGCGGCTGACCCGTCACGTGAAAGCGTCACCTAAGTGAACATGACGTTCCTAAGGTCCGATACGCTCTCTTACGAAATTCAAGTATGAAGCGTCAATCAATGTCGATTTTATGGCATCGTGAAATGGTGACGACGAGAGAGAACCAGAATTATTACATGTGAACTACCTTCTCTCTCAAATAGACAGCCTCAAACTATTCAATTATTATATCACTACACGGAAAAAAATTTGACTAGGCGACTGAGGGAATCAAGAATTTGATCAACTTAAAGAATCTATATAACTAGATTATGTGAAACTTTTAGTTACATTGTATAAACTGTTAGACTAAAACAGGATTTGAAACAAAATTTTTAAATAAGAAAAATTACTTTTTTTGCTACATAGAATATATTTTTTATACCTTAAAATTAAAGAAAGATTCAGATAAAGTGGGAATAAAAATTCTTATTGTAGTCACTTGTTCGTCTGGTATCATGAAAGTGAATATCGCTGTTCTAACTAAATTAAATTTAGAAGCCAGATTTGTTGCTTGTCTACTATTTCTCATTATTTCAACCATGATATGTTTTTGCACGAACTATTTCCAATTTGTTGTTACAGATAAACAAAGTATTTCATTGAATTTTGATATCAACGCGCATATTAAGTGTTTAAAAGCCTAAATTAGCCTCAAACTGTCATTTGACGTCACTTTCAACATATTTGTTATCGGGTAGCAATTTTCGAGGATTGTTAAATATAATGAGCACACTTCAACTGAAGATCAATTCAGAATTATACAATTTCAACGTCAAATTAAAGCCGCAAGCTGCTCAGCATCGAAAAAGCGCTCAGAAAGACCTTACGTCGCTTAGAAAAGAAGCAGAAGAGCAAAACTCATTCTTGGAAGGGCAGTTATATGGTGCTGGGAGAGCAGAGTAGGGTTAAAAAAATTAGCAAGTCGATATTTTGAATATTTCATATAGTAAATGTGTTTTGAAACTTCAAATGGGTTTTTCTCGAAACAATGTTTTCCGAATTGGCATACATCGTAACTCGCTCAATTTTTGTCAGATTCACTTGAAATTTTAGGTGTAACTTCTTAGATAGATTATCTAGGGAAGTAAACACGATTCTTAAGATTGATAAATAATTACATTTTTTATAAACAATTGAAAGTCGATTTTTAGTCAAAAAATTCAAACTGATGCTAATTTGTGAATTTAAAAAAAAAATTATAATCGTGGGTAGTTCCCTAGGAAAACTAATGTAGATTAACGACAAATTTTTTTTTTGATGTAGGTGGTGTTCGGAGACTGCTATGTTGTACGCCGATTTCCTCCTCGGAAAAAACACATGTTCAAGTTACCAAGTGCCACGACACCATTTTGTATCGTAAATTTAAATAAATTTTTTTTTGTATACCTTAATACATGTATAATAAAGTCTCAAAATTTCATTTTAATCCATTTACTAGTTTTCGACACAAAAATTCTCAAAACAAGGTTCATTTTTCATTGTCGACAAGTTCTATCCCTCAAACGTCTTCTGTCAAAATTTGAGCCAAATCCATTCATTAATTTACAAGTTACAGTGTCTGAAAGCAACCGACCCCCGCATTTTTGGCAAAATGGAAAAAAGTGAATTTCGTGTGTTGATTAAACTCTATTTTATGCGTGGAAAACCCTTATAAGCAACCAAGGCCAAGGTCGATCAATATTAATCGGACTCTGCTCTGTCTTATGAAATGGCTCAGAAGTGGTTTACCGAATTTTGTTGTGGTTGTACGAGCACAGAAACCATGCCAAGTCACCAGTACACCAGAAATGATCAATAAAATCCATGATTTTGTTTTGAATGACTCGAAAGTGAAAAGGGGTGTGGTCAATATTTTTCATAGACATTTGTGCACGAGGAAGCTCTGTCGAGATGGGTGCCGCGATTGCTCACAATCGACAAAAACGCATTCGTGTGACCACTTCGGAGCAAAATTTGGCCTATTTTAACCGCAATCCGAAAGAGATTTTGCGTCGATTTGTGACGAAGGATGAAACATGGATCCACCACTATAGTTCGTAATCACGTGAAATGTCAAAACAGTGGGTTAAACCTTGTGAAAGAACAGCAAAGTGTCCGGAAACGCAACAATCGGTTGGGAAAGTTATGGCTAGTCTTTTTTGGGATGCACGTGGAGTTAAATTAAAGTGTACTTTTGAATGTGTTTTATCAATTACAGTTTCTACTTCTCTTTGGCTTTCGCCCACCTTCCCACAATTCTCTCGATTCGCTAAAAAAATAGCTGAAGCAAATAACTGCGGGCACCACCTGGAGCTGGGAAAAATTAATTGAATTTCTTATTTAGTTCACTAACAGCAACTTTATAATTTATAAACTACAGCACCACCTGCCTTCATCTATGGCTCTATCCCACCTCTTGCTCAAGAATCACACAAACGCCCGTGGTCACAAAAAGTAAAAAAAATCGCTTATTATATCCCTCCAAGCTCTAAGGAACCATAACCAGTACAATAATTTGCCATTCATCGAGGATAATACAAAGAAAACTTCGCAAACTTGAGAAAATGCCTTAAAAATTCCCGACAGGAGGCCGGCACAGACTTTGATGCTAAGGTATCGAGAAAATTGTGCCTACGACTTCACATGCTTCGAGATCCATATCTCGAGGGTCGAATGTAACGGTGTATAGGAAGATCAAAATTGATTTTTATTGAAGGCTTTATCTTTCTCTTTGGTACTATGAACCGCTATCATGCTCTTAAATATTGTGACAGAAGCCTTACTTGTTGATGGGACAAATTTAATAGTCATTTTAGATTAGAAGGGTGTTCAAATTTATATTTAAAGAAGTTGAAGTTTCATTTTTTTTAATATTTAAAAATTGGAAATTGATTCGAAGAATACGATAAGCATTCAGTAATTTTTAAATCAGACAACTTATCAATTTTTTCAACATCCCTTTCCATGCTCCTCGGTTCATTCATTATATTACCCCTTTTACCAATTTCATTCATAATAACGTATTTCTGGTGCGTTGGTAGTCATAAAATGATAATGAAAGGAAGATATATTTGTTAATTTCTCAGATTCTTCTGTTCAGCGCAGAAACGCGGTACAGAAAAGCGGGAGGAGGATCGATTCTACTATATCAAATAACAGAAACGCCCATCGCCCTCTCTTCTTTTTCATATACACGATATGACCTTTGACCTTCGTGTAACCCATATACTTTACGTATTTACGCACGATTACACACGTTTGCTCGAGCGTAGCTAGATTGTAATGTAATAATATAGTAATGATATATAGAATTCATGATCCAAAACTATTAAACGCAAAAGGAATCGAACTACTTGCAAACTAAAATTTGAAATATAAATTTGTAACTTATGGACGTTTGAAATTAATAGAAATCCCCACAACATTTTTTAGTTGTATCAACAAAATCGTTTTGCTGACTGCATTTGGTTGATTCAAAAACTATTTTTGTTAGATAAACTAAATTTTTTTAACTCTAATCAAACTCGTTTGCTTGGGTGAACCAAAATTTTTGGTTAAACAGTTTTGCTAACTTTACAAAATATTTTGTTGATGTTGCAACATTTGTTGGATCAACAAAATTATTTGACAGCATGAAACACATTTTTGGTCTGAGCAATAAATATTTGGAAGAATCATCCAAACACTTTTGACCAAAAAATTGTATTGGGTCATCTAAACATTTTTTCGGCCGTATAATAACAAAATTCTTGAGTTGAACCAACCAAAATTTTGTTAATTCAACCAAATATTTTTTTAGTAAAATTATCGAAACTCAATAAACATTACAGACATGACCCTTCGCGTTGGAATGAATTTCCCTATTGTGTTATACTGAGCCTACACTTATTACGAGTAATCTCAGCTCGGAAGTATGGCCGTTAATCTCAACGTGTCCGACGTGTCCGTCGATGAGGCAGAGCCTCCTCTTCATGGTTCGCGCCAGTCGAGTGCGGCGAAAATTAGCTTATTAAAATAACAATTATGGAGTACCATCCGACCATTGTCCAGAGTGTCAGGGGTTAAGCGCCAGTCGCTGTAACTTAAACAGCGAGACGTATGACCAACTCTACTGTTGAAAAATCTTTACTGAGCGAGCGTTGTACGCACATTTTTCAGATGGCAATATCCAATGACCATTCGATGTCAGTCGTTTAGATGGAAAAATTAACTGGCTATCCACATTACAAATGAAATTCATTTTGACAAAAAATTATCATCGCGTATAAATATTAGAGACGTACAAAAATTATTTGTTCAGAACATGCAAGTTCAAATAATAATTGAACTAAATAGAAATCAAAGATTCAATTTGTCGCTTTCTCTGTATTTTAAAATATTTTAATAACAATCGCTGAGAAAAGGTGGAAATGATTACATTATCCACAAGTCCGTCAGCTGTCGATCGGTGATACTTAGTTTCCGACACATAACGGATGCAAGCGAAACTACGCTACACAGAAACAAATGACAAGCGATATTCAAAACAAAATATTGTCATCTACATAGTCGTTCGTGGTTGAAATTTCTATCGCTCAAACTGTTTTAAACAAAGATCTGACACTGTTAACCCACTGCCTGCCCGAGCATATCCCCACTATGGGAGAGGTATCACGTATTGATATTATCTGATACAATGGTGAAAAATACAAGGGTCGTTCAATAAGTCCTTAGAAAAAGATAGAAAAATGTATTATTTTGTGTACACTGAGAAAAAACAGCTATTGTGTCAATAGCATTTCTGTCAAAAGCAAGTATATCGTGGATTCAAATCAATATGCTATAGGATTGGTAACATATTTATTGGTTCTTGTAGTATTTTTTTAAGAATTCATAGTATACATGCTTTTGGAAAGAAATGCTTTTGATTCAATAGCATTTTTTTCTGAGTGTAAACTTTTCTTCGTTTTTCAACACAATCTATTTTTAACTCTATATACTTTTCCAAGCGTTTCCTCAACTTTTTTTAAGCCGTCCAAAAAGTAGGATTTCGGAAGGTCCTCAAAATAGGCATCTGTTTGAACGATGACCTCTTCGTTCGATGTGAAGCGCTGTCTACTGAGCCTTTTTTTCAAGTTTGTACATTAAAAAAGTCACTGGGGGCCAAATCCGATGAATGTGGTGAATGTGGATATTAGATCAAGGAAATGTAAAGAATTAATCTTTGAATATTTAATTCAGTTTTAAACAAAATGCTATTGGGATGTTGAATGATTTTCGCTGTTGTTTTCATGAAAATTAATGTTTTATTTTGAAAAATAAGTATAAAATATGTCACTGAAAGTATTGTCCATCGCTAGCCACTACTTTTTCACATCTTTCTGGTAGTATATGAATTCCACGTCAGAAAAACGACACTTTTTTTGAAACTATTCAAGAGTTGATCCATTTTTTAGCATCTCTATAAGAATGGAAGTGCTGCTCAGCCGGGCCATGGGTTATCAATCGGAACAAGTGACTATTGAAAGGAGCAATGTCTAGTGAATACGGCGGGTGGAGTAGGACTTCCCATTGAAGCGTTTCCAAGTAGGTTTTCACCGGTTTTGTAACATGTGGTCGAATCTTTTCATGCTGCAAAATCACTTTGTCGTGTCTCTGCTCGAAAAGTAGCCGTTTTTCCTTCAACGTTCGGCTCAAACGCATCAATTGCAGTCGATAGCGATCTCCCATAATGGTTTCGTTCAGTTTGAGCAGCTCATAATAAACTACACCCAGCTGATTTCACCAAATGCAGAACAGAAGCTTGGAACCATGGACATTTGGCTTTGCCGACGATGTTGATGCATGGCCGGGCTCATTCCGCGATTTTATACGCTTAGGGTTATCGTGGTGTATCTACTTTTCACCGCCAGTCACGACACGATGCAAAAAACCTTTCCGTTTCTGCGGTTAAAGCAGCTGTTCACACATGAAAAGATGCCGTTCGACATCTCTTGGCTTCAACTCGTACGGCACCCAATTTCCTTTCTTTTGAATCATTCCTAATCCTTTCAAACGTTTCGAAACTGTTGTGTAATCAACTTCTGATGATTCCGCAGTTTCAGCTAGCGTCTGACATGAGTCTTCATCAAGTAATGCCTCCAATTCTTCGTCTTACAGCTTTTTCGGTACGCCAGAGCTTTCTTTATCTTCAACATCAAAGTCATTATTTTTGAAGCGTCTAAACCAATCTCTGCATATTGTTTGCGACAGAGTTGGTCGCTTTAAGCCTCAACAAAAATTCTCTGTGTTTCAGTTGCAGATTTTTCTTTAATGAAGTAGTGCAGTATTTTTTGGACACGAAATTCCAAATTTTAGCCTTATGAAAAATGAGTTGTTTACACGTCGGCGGAATGACATACACTGAATTTTAAGCTTGCTTATAGTAGTTCTTCATAGATGTGTCACTATCTTAAACTACGCGCATGCAGTTTTGGTAACGCCATCTGTTGGGAAACAGCGAGAACGTATTCAACATCCCAATAGTTAGATCTGGGTTGGACGAATAAATTAAATTCTTGGAAATACAATTTTTTATTTATGAGTAATATTAATCAAATTTCTTTGCGTTTTATGTTTAAAAAATGACACTCATAAATTTGGAAATGAATTTTATTTAAGTAGAAGCTATAAAATTACTCTCAACTGAAACAATATTTGTTCACTTACTGTGGCTATTGTGCCACTTACGAAAATTTAACCTGTATGTATGTGAATGGCTCTTACCATTTTTACATTTAAAAATGTAGTCCAATTCTTCCACAAGTGGTCAATAAAGTAGTATAATTCGTTTAATGTATGTTTTAAATGATCCCTCTGAATATTTTCTTCTAAAATCTATTTCATCCAATATGACATTCCATTTTTAGGTTATGCTGCACATACTGATTTGCTTACCACATAATTCATATTGGTCATGGGTTTAGCGATTAATTGAGTTCAATTAATTTATTTTACTCCTAATACATTTTTTTAGAGTATGAGAAGAATAATGCAATTATTATTTTTTAAATTTCAATAAAAGGGGATCTTCTGCAGATTATTTAGTTTTGTGTTACAGCACTGATAACTTCGAACTAATTTGAATTGCACCAATGCATTCATGTTAATGAGTGATGCCATTGGCTATTCCCTCTCCAAATGCCTCATTTGACGATTTTTGACAATAATCATCATTTGGGTGGGCATATGGTTGAGTTCCAGTGGCTCAATAAATCCCTAATATGCATAACCAGTTTTATCAATTTAAACTTGCATATCTTAGCGAAAAAAAGTCATACATGAAGAAAAAAAGAATTTTAAGGGCATGTCATTGACGTGGTTTCATCCAATACTTTTCGTGCTTCCCATTCTTAAACAAATAACTCAAATGGATTTTCCATAGCATATAAACGTACCTTGATCTTTCTTTTACGTTTTTATGCTATGGGAAATCCATTTGAGTTATTAATTAAAGAATGGGAAGCACGAAAAGTATTGGATAAAGTCACGTTAATAACATGCCCTTAAAGCTGAAAACTATTACTACACGATGCCCTTCAGAAAAATAACAGCAAAATCCGTTTCCTCATAATAAATTCATCAAATGGGCCAAAATAGCTTCTTTTAAAGTATTTAATCTCAAATTACTTCAAACTCTAACGTGCTACACTGAAAAAATTACGCAAAAATGTATTTTAATTTAAGCAAATTTGGTGGTCAGATTCGTTTTCAGTAATTAATCCTCGTAAACCTGTGTTATAATTTGCTTTACCTCCGTAATTGTGAATCAAAATTAAAATTAATGTGTGATAAAATTCTGTAAAGTAAAATCATATTAGTTGCACTTTTACACATGTCTCGTTTGTTTTGAATTTCAGCGTCAATTTTACTTAGCAGCAGCAGAACCAGAAGCGTTCTTCGGTTTATTGCAAATTTCTAAGTAAACACTTGTCGTTTTTCAGGATTCGAACTAAAAAGACGACCTCGGCTCTCCTCACTTCTCAGAGGTCAAGAAGTGTTAAGGGTGCTAAGGAAGGCGTGCCGCTGGCTATTAAAAAACGTTGAATGCATCAGTCGCTCTAAGTGGTGACACCATTCACGATGGTCCCTCGCTAATTTTCCGCCATAAAGCGAGTTGGATTGGAATAATAAGCGGACTGACAGTGGACTCGGTGTGTGATGCGGACTGGACCAAAGGTGCGAAGTGGGGTTGTATTTTGCCAGTGTGCGCTCTACCTCTGAAGGATAATTTATTTTGTGCTGTTAATTTCTTTTCGAGACGTCTCGAAAACTTTTCAGAGGATATTGCTGAACCATGTCTCTAATTGTGATATTTAATATTCGAAACTTGCTCTTTCCACATTCACAATAAGTAAAGTTGAAAGTGATAAACATTTTGTTACGGTGAAACTCACTCAGAAATTGAATAAACACTAAGATGTTTTTATTATTACTACTACTAGTAATTGGTATAAAAACTACAAAAACATAGTTCTAGAAAAGGAACAATACATTTTTAATAATAATAACTATTTATAAAAATGGTCTTATAAAACAGAATATAATAAAAATATCTGATTTTTCAGTCACAGTTAAATAGTTGAAATGGTTCCAGTTTTGCTATTAAATCATCCATTGAAATACAGAATTTGATCTTGACAAAAAAAAGTATATCGTACTTTTTTCTGTTGAATTAGAATTATTTTTTTTCAAGATATTGAAGGAAATGTGATTTTTGCAACACTGTAGGGGAATACTTAAGTATGCGGAAATATGGATCAATTTAGCTAATTTTACTAATATTTTATGTGGTATTGATATAAGTTTTTTATATCACTGAACAAATGGATGTTACTTCCGCAGTCACTCCTTTTGGTCAATTTAAATCTTAGAATGAGAAATCTTTCTTCTTTTCCACCCCTGCTATATCAACGGTGAGAATCGTAGCCGGATATTTCTTTCACCAAGTACATTTGTAGCTGCGGAGTATTCAAGCCAAAGTGAATAATACGGCTCGTATGGAATTTATCGGTGTGGAATGGAACTTTTATGCAATTCGCCGCGGTGATACCTTGCGAACGTCACGCACTCTGCCGTCGGTCGATCTCATTGTCAGATACCATTTGTCTTTTAGGTGAGGTCAATAGAACCTCGTGTTTCAGAGCAAGGGGAAAGACGAATCCCTGAGTAATGTGAAGCCATGATAAAACCCGACATTGATCAATAGAGCAATTGTGAATCAATTACGTTTTTGAAAGGAATTGAATTCGAGCCATTCCGACATATGTTTCCGAATCAATCCCAAAAACGTTCTGAATCTGGTTTGATGCAAAGAAATTGGAATCAATCCCACTCAGTCCAATTCAGTTTAAAGCTTCAATCCGAATGAATCCGAGGTCAGAATGATTCAGATTGAAAATTCGGCTCACATCAATCCAAGCCGGTTCGGATTCATTCGGAGTGAATTCTTGGATTGATTTTCAACCGATTTGCATCGAACGAGATTCAAAACATTTTTTGGATTACTTTGGGATCTCTAAGTCGTTTGATTTGAATTCCAATCCGAAACTTCCGACAGGGAACATTCTTTTCTCACATTCGAAGCAAAATTAAATAATGCTTTGCATTCTTGGAGAATAAAAAAACCTGTCCTCCGAGACTTTCGTGAAATTGTTTCTCCAACATTTTATTCTGACATCAGAAATCCATAAGCCCTTTGCTATCACGAAAACATACAATTGCTTATCTTGCTCTTGATTATTTATTTTCTTCAAATTCTCGTTATCGATTTTATTTCCCGCGGGTTTGGTTCGTGAAGGAGACCCTTGTGAACCCCAACTGGACAGAGAAAGGTTAGGCCATTCTCCACACGAAAGCGACCGTAGTGCTCAACCACTTCCAGATATGATCGTTGTAAAGTAAATTATCGGAGAGCCTCACATGTGGGAGTAAATTACGAGAATAAATAAGGCGTAAACGACCATGGGGAGAACTTTGAACCTCTTTAAGCCTAGGATTCCAAGTGTGGGCGCCTGTGAGTTTAGACCCTCGCGATTCCTGCCACGGTATCCTACCAATACGCGAGAGAAAAGTCCCGTATGTATTCTTATGCTTATATGCACGTAGCAAGGGGTGAAAGAGTACTATGTACCTACCATACACTCATGTCCGAGTTCACTGGCGAGAAGCGACGCGGTCACCTAAACCTATAATTGACGACCCACGACTAATCCACACCCAATATAATAACCAATTGTACGACCCCTTCAAAACAAAATATAAAAGGAATAGAAAAGAACCTAAATTGAGAGACAGTATCCTTACCGAAGATCCCTGAATAAGAACCTAAATTAAATCTTCGAAATCAAAACAGACCTAATTATGACACCAGATCCATCCTTGAATTGCACGTAGAGAAATCGATATGCTTTCCATTCTTTTAATTTTAATTAAAATTGTATCATGAGTTCTGTCGAAAACATCTGAAAATGGAACCAACGTGTATTTCTGATCCTCTGTTGAAACTGTAACACAAGTCTGCGAAAATTATCATTTTTAATCCTTATTGAAATGTTTCGAACTGAATCTGAATTTGGCCGCAAAGTTTCTCTAGCGCGTCAGGATTGTGAGATATTCTTAGCAAAAAGTGCAAAAAGACCGTTTTTCTACATTTTTAGATGGTAATAACTTTAAAACACTATTAAACTCGTTATTTTGGCCAGCAGATTTGGATTTCTCAGGAAAAAATCTAAAGAAATGCATTCACGCGGCTTCGGAAATTGTTTAATATTTACACGGAAAGAAATAGTTTGATGGTTTTTTGGTTCACTGATTACGATTTTGAAGTCAAAATTCTAAAATTCAACATGACGGATAAAATGTCAAAATAGAGCACGATTCAAAGAAATAGGAAAAAATAAACCAACGAGCTTGCCAACTGAGGCTGGATTTACTGGAAATGGAATTTTTAATATAAAGTGTTCAGCAGTTGTGAATACTCAACCATTTCGGAAACCAGGTTTAAGCATGTCCGCAGTTCTTTTCATGAAGAATCCGAAATGGGAAAATTTCTCGTGTGTGTAATGGCCTTTTGCACGAGTTCTCCTCGATTTCTGTAAAGTCTGATTGTGTGTAAAAATCTATTTCACAGATTATTTTGAATTCAGTAAGTGAGACCTTAATCAAAAATGTTTTTCTTGCAACACAACAACGAGATGTTTTATTGTAGAGCTGAGACGGCACTGCGGCTGCAGTCGTTAATATTTAAATCGTTCCTCATCTTCATTACAGCCTATATTTAGCTCTAAGTTACTGCCATTTGTCTCGAAAAGTGAAAGAACATCTCAGGAAATAAATTTAACTCGGATGCGGAAGCTAAAGCAGATACCTTGAAAATATTGGAATTAAAACATTTTGAATTTTACTTATAGGTATAATAGGCAAGCTGAATTTGTACGGTTGGATAACTTAAATATCCCTAATTTATGCGTATGTGACCTATATTGAGGTTTCAACAAGAATGAAATATTTCAGTTGTGCAAGTTTGAACGCCATCCACACACCTAAGGCCACATATCATAAAGTCACGTGACTTTGGTAACTGCAATTACAGGCGTGTAAGATTATTCAAAAACTAATAGCTGAAATGGATTTTCTATACCAGACAGACTTGAACAAAAGAGTAAGGAAGCTCTGTCTAGTACGAAAGCCTTATTTTACTTATTAGTTTTTAAATAACCTTACACACCTGTAATTGTAGTTACAGACGCACGTAACCCCTTTGATATATAGCCTTAAGGAGGTTAGTACTAGAGTCATGGTAGGGTAGAAGAACATAATTTATCCAAACTTTCTAAAATGTTATTGCAATTAATCAGTATGTCTTTAAAGAGGAGAATATTTATTACTTTAGGAAAAATATCTATACAAACCCAGGCCTGGCTTAGCGTTGCATTATGGGACTAGCGCAAAGTTTGTCAATTTCTATAGAAGCAGTGACTAAGAAATACTATATTTAATTAAAATACAAACTCCAGATGGACAAATTATTTTAGCTTTAGGTGCCCTTCGCTCATTTCAATTAGAAAGGATGGGTATTGGTGTCAATCGATTTCTGCTTTCATTGTAAGATAAGAGCCTACTATTTCGATAAAGCGTTACTTGGAACAAACTTCAAAGATTCGAAAAGTATGGTACATAAGCTGATTTCCAATGGGACATCCAGCTGGGGGAATACTGCACCACCCAGCGAGCTGATACGATCTTCTGGGGACATACAGGCGCCGATCCTGGTAGTACATATTTCAGCGCACACTTTGGAATAATCCGGATAACCGCGTGGAAACGAAATCGCCGACCTCAGGGTGGAGAAAGGGAGGAGGTTGAACGAATAAAGCGGAATACCGCAAGAGGGTGAGAGGAGGAATCACGATCTTCCCAAGGTGTCGGCAATGAGGGCCGTTTAACGAGTGGCTCGACTCCGGTGGTCCAGGGTAATGCCTTAGTTTCCATGCAAACTGACCGTACGCCTCCATACTTTACGCATAACCGGATATTAACATGCAAATGGTCGATGGAGACTTCTATAATACTGCTCACTATCGCGCCCCCTTTTATATGTATTACCAGAATCAACCTTGAACGAAATCAGAATCTCGATCAAATTGTTTTTCTCACTCTTCCAAAACTCACACAACATAATATCTGTCTCGAATTAATTTAAGGTGTGTACAATTTTTATATGCACCTTCTTGCTTATCGCGAATTCCCGAGTCCCGAAAGTTAAGTAGATGAGAGCACTCTCCTTCGTAACAAATTTTTTTATCCACAAACTGTTAAATTATGAGAGAAAATTACCTTTACAGTTTCAAAAGATCAATGTTTTTTAACCAAACTGATTCCTTGGAGTGTCTAGAATATCATTTCATTCATATATGAATGTCATTAGAAACATTTTTATTATTGCAATAGACGATTTCGGGAATCCTGAAGAAGTACGTAGGATGTAGTCGATATCTTTTATACATGTTTTGGTGCATCTTTCCGGCTTGAATTTTTTATGAAACATTTTAACTCTCATCTCAAGCAGACACAATTCTTTTTTATATCAATATTTTTGAAAAATCCTGATCACTATTTTAGAGAATATCTTGCAGGAAAAGGGAATTGAATGTTTGTTATTATAGGTTGAAGTTTACGATAGCTAGACGATAATGCTCAATACGAAGGTAGATTAAACAGGTTTCGACCAGACTCAAAAATTAATTATTTTTTAGCCAAATGTTTATTCTTGATTTCCTGGACCAAACGTTGTAATAGCCCATCATAATACTCTCCATTGACAATTATACCTTTTTTAAGGTAGTCCACAAAAATTACCCTATAGGAATCCCAAAAGACTATGGCCATCACTTTTCCAGCTGACGGAATTGCTTTCGCCTTTTTCGAAGTTAGTTCGTTCTTTGTAGTCTACTGTTTTGATTGTTCTTTTATTCACGTAATCTAGTGCTAGATCCAAGTTTCGTCAACAGTAATAAAACTTCGTGAAAAATCCTTCTTGTCCCGCTTGGAACGCTCAAAACGCGATTATGAAATGTCCAACCGGTCTCACTTTTGATTAACAGTGAGCAAACGCGAAACCTAACGTGCGTTCAGATTTCTCATACTTAATTCCTCGTTTCAAATGTTAGACGCCCGTTCGTATGAGATACTAGGAGCTTCCGCTATCTCTCTCGAAGTTAATCGAAGATCGTTTATCACGATTTCATGAACGTAGTCAATCATCTCATCCGTTGTTGCGGTTTTAGATCGCCCGGAGTGTTCCTCATTGAAAATGTTCATTCCATCATGTTTTAACTTAGCAGACCAGGCTTTCGCGGTTGTAAATGAAAGAGTAGCATCTCCATAGGCTGAACGTAGTTCAGCTTCAGTTTCCGTAGGAGTTTTATCTTTCAATTGAAAATAATTTTATCACGGCGCGATACTCCAATTTCTCCTTTCTTGACAAATGATGGCAAACACTTACTTTCAAAGGCTATTATAGGGAAAAACTTATCGCTAGATTGACATCAAATTTAACTCCTTCTATTTCTTTCAGTGACATCTATTGGATACGTATTTAAATTTGACAGAAATCTTTCTCTAAACAATGGGTCAATCGAGTTTCCCATTTTTCCATCCTGTCGCAAAGTAGGATTTCTTAACGCCTACAACATACTAATTTACAGCACCAATGACCAGTAGCCGTTATTTTTCTCACGAACACAACATTCTTCGCCTTCTTCGGCACTTTTCACCAGACATTGTCCACGTTCACTACTTTAACCGATTTTTCGACCCAGATGTATAATGGTGGATCCAGGTTTCATCTACGGTTACGAATCGACGAAAAAAGTTACGCGAATTCCAACTGGATATCGACTAATACGGAGCTGACGCGTCTTTTCAGTTGTATTGTTGATCACGACAGCCATCTTGCGTCATTTTCATTTCCAACTTTTCGTGCTGAACGCTCTTCCATGACAAAAACATAGAATCTCTCCATCATATCCGACATGGTGACCTTAACTGGGTGTCAGAAGCGCACTTGATCCTCAGCGGAGGCTCAGCCATCTTCATTTTTATCCATTTTTGTGGCAACTCATAACTCGCTCACTTCAAAAGGCAGTCAAACACGAACAGAGTATTTCTTCCATGGATCTAAGAAATAAAAGGACAGAGCACAAACCTGCGGGGTCTGGCAGCGTATAAGTAACGGGGTGACAGCATATTGTTTAGTAAAATGTAAAAGACGGGTGACGCTCTTATTACTTCACTAATTACCACCAGGCTCGGTCAACCTCTAATGGAGGAAATGTTATTATTTTTAGTTTAGGCGGACAGTTGTACACGCGCTAGTTGTCGCAAGTGGGTGGAATGCGGCAAGGGGAACAGGCTTCGTATGAGTTCCGCCATTGTTATTTACAAGTGTTTAACAATTCACTGTGCGTGTACAGAAAATAAATACGGTAATAGTAAAGTCATGGGTAAGAAATACGTTATTCAGTGTGCTGTTGGTGGATGTACTACCAAAAGGTGTCGAAATGAATGTGTGCCTATTTATCGGTTTCCGAAGAGAGGACATGCTGGATAACGATGGATAGAAGCTTACGCGAATTCTTACTTGTAATTATTGTCGTTAATAAAAATACAGATTACAGATACTTTTAATTCATACTTATTGCGACAAAACCAAGATTTAATGCAAAATTGTGATAATATAATTCAAGAATGAGAAGTTAATATCAACTTCCCACTCATAAACGTGGTGGAAGATTTGCCTCGCTCTGGTCAGCCATCAACGTCTTTAACTGAAGTTAACGTAGCTAAAGCGAAGGAAATAATGACTAAAAATCAAGACCATCTCACAAGGCTATCATTATGAACGCATTTCTGTGCAAAAACTCAACGAATATCATCAAACAACCATCGTATTCACCTGATATCGCTCCGGCCGACTTTTTTCTCTTTCCAAAACTCACATTACCATTTCGAGGCATCCATTTTCAGTCGATAGAAGAGATAAAAGAGAATTCGCGGCGAGAACTGAAGTAGAGTCCGGAAAATGCGTTTAAAAGAGGTTTTGATGATTGGATTATTCGTTGACATGAGTGTATTATTTCGGGAAGGGCCTACTTTGAAGGCGATTAAATAAATTTGGATGAGTAATAAATAGTTCTTGTTTTATTGACCAATTCCCGGTACTTTTTTGACATAATGTACATTATGTTTACACGACCTCATTTACCACTATCCTACCAGAGGAGAAGGGGAACCCTACTGATCCCACTCAGTTTGTCTCCTTCGTCTAAGTTGAAACTTTGTACTTCGTCACATTATTTCTCAAGGAAGTAGTCTCTTCTGACTTTAAGTTGGCCTGGGATAGTTCACAGCTGTATTAGCTCTCCCACAAGCGGCATAACATCCTAATATAAACTATAAATACACACTTAACCTCCATCACTACAACCACGTAAAATGTGGCGCCATCTGTTATTAATTTACTGAACCTATCAAACGCCCTTCGTATTTGTTGTCGAAATGGAGCGCGAGCAAACAGAAACATCCAACACGGGTGCACTCGTGTTGAAAAACTGGTTTTTTATAAATTGAAAACGACACTTTCAGAACAAGTTTTGTTCAACCTCACTGTACTCTATGTGGCGGAAATTTAGAAATCCATAATTGAGCAAAATTCTCTAAAAGGATTTCTGTTGAATGCTAGAAAGACAAGATGGGATCTCAACAACAACAAGAACACAAAAAACCATCAATCGATACATATTTTTTGTTAAATGACCATGTCCTGAATGCAAAAATCCATCCAAGTTTGATTGATGGCAAGTTGCCGAATCACAACTTGTTCCGGAAGTTGATGACATGATGACGCTTAAAATACTCTCTAAAAGAGGAAACATCGAAAAAAATATCTATGATAAGTTGACTATAATGTTCTGTCTGATACGTGGCGATAGGCCAATATAATTTATCACAGGGATTCATCGTTTTGAGACTAATCACTGATCAGTGATGCTAAGTGGCAAAGTGATTTAATCTGGATATTTTTGTTCTATTTGCATAACGTCTTTATCCCATTGATAATTTTTTTCTGCCTCCTCCATCAAAAATACTTTTTCTTAGATATTGAAAGCATGATAATTCCTTAGTGAAAGTTTTGTAAGAAATTTTAAATAAGAATCACGAATTCAAAATTGAATTCCCTGATCAAGCAAGTTGTATTTACAGATTGGGGCAAAATTCGTCAAGTGTAACCGCCTAAAAACTTTTTGTCCCCGATTTCATTGAAAGTCCGCGAAATTATTGTCCTAGTGAACCTATTTTAATTCCCCTAAGAGAACGTCTCCAGTGCGGCGGGTTGTCAGTATACAGGGGCTCGAATTTTCAACCTTTTGCCGCGCACGCTGATACTCAATTAACCATAACTTCTACAAAAGTTATCCAAATTAATTTTTTTATAGAGGTCTTAGAAACGTTTTTCATCAGCTTTATGCTGAAGGCAATGGTTTTAGATTAAAAAAATTATTTGAGCTTCATTTTTTAATTTTAAACATATTTATGAGTTTTTCTTCAAGTGCGGACGTTAATTTTCTTTCCAAAATTGTGTTTAAAATAAAAGCTTGATTTTTTGCCTTTAAAATGAGCCATGGTCGAAAGTGGGGCGAAAGAAATTGGTGGAGATATATAACATTCCTTGCGCGCGGCTTCTGCCTCGCGAGCGCCCATGCTTCAAATTCAGAATGTACGGTTTCTAGTCGACTACAAATAATCGACTGCAAACTGCATTTTTTAACCAAATAATTATTATAGTTATAAATTATTTCACGGATAATAATTTTTATTATTTATTGGACAAGTAAAAACCACTTTTATGTCGATACTTCATTTTTAAGACTTTAGAGAGAATCTGAAACACGCCGAAAAAATTAGTACACATATTTGACCACTAGATGGATGTCTTCGATACCTTTCTCGCAACAAAACTCATTGTCAGTTATTATAATTGCCATTTATTTTTCAATTAGAAATTGCATTGCTATCCTCTTTGTATTCTCATACTGATCCAAAAATTGAAGATGCTTCAGTGATCAACGATAATTCACCTCCTATTCTCGAGAATGATATTTTAGTGGAAGACGACGATATCTTTGCCGATCCTTCGACATCTAACTTTGAAAAATCTAAAACTGATTGTTCTGATGAAAATCATTAAGCTGGAATGGAGGTTCTTGAACAAATAAAAGAAAAATTTCAAAAATCTGCAAGTAATTCAGAAAAAGTATTACTTTTAACTCTTGCTCCGAAATCTTGGGGCCCCAGAAGATTGGCTAAAGAATTTGGTTCTTCTGAACGCCAAACTAGAAAGGCTAAGAAATTCTGTGCAATCTTTTTGAATTATATGCAAATTTTAAGGTTCAGCATCCTACAGTTAAAATTTGCTTATCAAAATTCTCGCAGCTTAGACCCCGAAATTGCATACTCGCTGGAGCCAGTGGTTCGCATACTGTTTGTGTTTGTGTCCATCATGAAAACATTAATCTAATGCTAAATGCTGTAGATTTAAAAGAACCAACCTGCGAAAATTTTTCCCCCATTAAGACTTATCATGATGCTATGAACAGGATTATGTGTAGCGTTCCGACTTCAGAATGCTACTTTAATGAATGCACAGCGTGTCCTGGTACAAGCGCACTTAAGGACTTTATAATATCAGTTCTCGCAGACCAGTGTATTAACAGAGTGGAATTCCAGACTTGGCAACAAACTGACAGAAGTACGTTAGCACGGAAATAACAGACGCAGAAGATTTTGCTTAACAGATTTGCGAACGCTTGCTTAAGCTTAAACCTCACTCTTTTACAGCCAAACAACAGTCGTATTTCTTCAAAAACCTTAAGGACACACTGAAAGAAGGAGAATTTCTTATCCTTTGTGATTTCGCTGAAAACTATGCCTTTGTAGTCTAGAATGGATCTCAGTCATTTCATTGGAACAATGATCAAGCTACCATTTTTACAGTGGTAATTTATTATAAAGAGGACAACATTCTAAAGCACCGCAGTCTTGCTATGTTATCAGACTGTTTGACTCATGACACAATTGCTGTGTACGAATTTCAAAAAATTATTACACACTATTTGAAAGAGAATTTTCAACCCAGAAAAATGATTTATTTTACAGATGGAGCCGCCCAGCACTTTAAAAATAAATATAACTTCATCAATTTGCTCCACCATGAAGTGGATTTTGGTATTCCAGCAGAGTGGAATTTCCATGCAACGGCGCACGGAAAAAGCCCTTGTGATAGTATTGGGGGAAATTTAAAATGACTCGCAGCGCGTGCTTAGCCTACAAGCGTCATCTAAAGATCCGATTTTGACTGCTGATGCCTTGTATCAATGGGAAAAGAAAAATTTAGTTGAAGGTTTAGTATTCTTTAGTCCCAAAGAAAATAACGCCATCACAGCTCAAGAACTTAAGAGTAGATTTGCATCAGCAAAAACAGTGCCTGGTACACAAAAATATCACTCTTTCGTTCCCTCTGCTGAATTAACTCTCATGTTGAGAAAATATTCGTCATCATTAGAATGTGATGTTTTCCCGAAAAAAACTGTGAGGCAAAGAAGAAAGAGAAGTGCACATACACTGTAATAAGCAAATTATTTGACTCAATTTTCGATGTGAGAGGCGAGGGGACTCACACTAAAAAATCACCCCGAATTACAAATTAATTTTTATTTTTTATTTCGTACCAGCAAAAAATAACAGTTTTACGAAAAAATTATACAAAGTACAATTAAATAAGTTCCCAATGGACGGTACGTTGTGATCATGGCGCCTAGCTGCACTGCGACGCAGAAATCGCGCGCAAGAAGTGTTATATATCTCCACCAATTTCTTTCGCCCCACTTTCGACCATGGCTCATTTTAAAGGGAAAAAGGCAAGCTTTTTTTAAACATAATTTTGGAAAGAAAATTAATGTTCGCACTTGGAGAAATACTCAAAAATATGTTTAAAATTAAAAAATGAAGCTCAAATAATTTTTTTAATCTAAAACCATTGCTTTCAGCGTAAAGCTGATGAAAAACGTTTCCAAGACCTTCATATAAAAATTAATTTGGGCAACTTTTGTAGAAGTTATGGTTAATTGAGTATCAGCGTTCGCGGTAAAAGATTGAAAATTTGAGCCCCTGTATACTGACAACCCGTCGTACTAGAGACGTTCTCTTAGGGAAATTAAAAGAGGTTCACTAAGACAATAATTTCGCGGACTTTCAAGGAAATCAGAGACATAAAGTTTTTAGGCGGGTACACTTGACGAATTTTGCCCCATACTGTTCAAGGGAGGATTCTGTTTTTTACGTTATTTTGTTCTTTAAAGTCTTAAAAACATGTATACTAAATTCCTGACTGCATAGCCCTGACATATTAGGGTAGCAGAAAGACTCTAATTTTTTTTTAAATATCTGAATTAATAATAAAAAGATATACCAAGTTTGGAATCAATTAATTAGACAGTCTCACAAATAAAAAATAAATCAAAGAAGAATAGCTATAAAAGTGAAAAATATCAACCAAACTCCTGTATATTGCACTAATCTTAAACGACTCAACAGTTATATTTGGAATCGTGATTGTTGAGATGCAAAGTTATTCTGTGTAGAGAAAAATTGCGGAGTGCAAAAAGAAGGAGAGAAAGGAGTGATTTTCAACAAGAAAAGTTCCTGGAGCGTGCTCGAATTTGCGTTGATGATTGCATCAGCTCGTCGAGAATGCCGAGCGATTTGCCAAACGTAGAATCACAGCCCGTTCTAAATCCGAGATTGGGCACTTAGCAAAGGCGAGAGGTGTCGGCTAAGGCCAGTTTTGTTCTCTCATCGGAACATTTCTCGCGATACGTGACCAAGCCAACACCGAATGACATTATGCGGCTTATACTTCTATATCATTAAGTAACCAAGTGGAACATCGCTCTCAGCAGTTAGAACCTATCGTAAATAGAATCGATCATGTGATTTTCCGTGACTTGGAAGTCGAAAGGAAAAGCTTGAATCACATTGACAATTTAAACTAAAATAATAAAAGTACGTTGGTAAAAGAGCATTGATTTAATTCAATGATGATTAGCAAGAAAAATTATCTCATCAATGAAATTTGTTTATGTTCGTATAATTTCGGGGATTTCATTATACATTTTATAATACCCAGTTTAAGTAAAAAAAAAAAAATGTTATTAATAAATTCCTCTACACAGAATGTACGTGTCTTCAAGAGCTATATTCATTCGCTTATTCTCTCGACATGTGTCCATAAGACACCTCAGTGGTTATAGGAAATGTACGAGCTCAAAGCAGTGTAGAGGATCATTGTCTTGAACCATTCGAGGGGCAATCAGCAATAACTGCAGTGATTTCCTTGAGAACCATGACGCCACATTGTTACGTGATCGTCGTTTGTCTCTGATGTATGTACGATCATCGGATTATATGCATGTACATCAACCTTCCACATCCGTATGATTTTTAAATGAGAAGAGGATATAGAATGGTAATTTACTTAAAAATAGTAATTATGCAGACGCTGCTATAAGAAATTCATCAAATTATTGTTTGTCGGTTTAACTTATTAATTGAGTTTGACAAAAAAAGAATTTCTACAGAACCTAAAAGCAATTGGAAAGTTTTACACTCAAACGTTCAGAATCGGTTTAAACATAATAGTCATAATTTATCATAAAAATTAATAGCTCAATCTGAAAATTTATTCCAATCGGAAATTTTACCGATATTATTCTTTTAGAATTATAGAATTTATGTATATATATAAGTATGACAAATTCAAAAGGAACCACTTTTGATTAGAACCACAACTGAATGTAACCTTCAGTTTTCTTCGTATATTTGAGGTAATAAAAACTTTTCCCACTGAACAAATAGTGTATAAGTTTCAAAAAATGATAGCAGAATTGGCAATAGAAAAACATTATTTATTACAATAAATCTTGACAAATCTTTATTTAGTGTCAACGCACGTATCAACCAAAAATTTGGTCACCTGTTTTCTGAAAATTTGAATAACAACTTCTGAAAAAACTTACATAATTTTGGTTAAACAAGTATCTTGTTCCTCAAGATATTAATACACCCGGACCTGAATTATTGAGACCTGGCTTACTCTAGCGGACCCGGTTTATTGAACGGTCAGCGAATACACTGACCATTCACTGACCTTGCAATATTATGAATAAGAACAGTAAAAAAACATTTGAGTCATTGCAATTATGATTCTCCGATCAAATTTGAATTAGAAGGTGTAGGGAACGTCTCCACCGTCAGGATTGGCCATTTGTTGAAGTGAGACACAACTACTTTTTATCTCACTTCTACCAACGGCTAATCCTGACGGTGCACAGTGATCTTAAATCCCAAAAAGCTGGCCAAAAGTCGAAAAATGAAGTTTTTTTGTTAGGAATTTTAGGTTGTAGGATCATTAGCAGGGCACTTTTGTAATCTTGTTTTCCCAGTCGAAATCTTCGGGACATTATCAGTTGTCTCGAATTCTCCAACAGAAATAGACGTGCAGGTATTCTCCGAAACGCGCTCGAAAACGACAAAAATTGAGTACAGTGAATATATGCATGAACAATCGAAAAATCTAGCAATTTTCCATCAGCGTAATGGATTCTACTCTCGAAGGTATGTTTCGTTCGATAATATGTCTCAAAGTTTGATATGAGTGTGCATGAATTTTCTTTATTAATGTTGATTACGTGAAAGTGCAGAAAAGTTGTAATCGTACGATAACTTTTATGTCGATCAAAACTTTATTGTCCTACAGTGTTCCGTTAGAAATCTTTAACAAGGTTGTAGTGCATACGTTCTCGAATAAATATTTTTAAAAAGTAGCTGCGGGACACTGCGGATAAAGATTTTATAGCAGTTTATGTAGAAAAATCTCCGAACTGCAGTGGCGCAACGCACGCGTCCACGATCGGCGTGGCTGGAGGCCCGGAGTTTTTAAGTTGGGGCCTAAACGCGACGTGCCGTGTTTATTCAACAAATTCTTCGATTTTAATTTTTCCATGTATGAAAGAGACACAAAATGTTGCATGTTAATTGTTGCACCTGAACTTTCAATCTCAAATCCTAATTGTGAGAAAGAAAATGTCACGGGAGATAATGTCGAGATTTCGGATGATGATTATAGTGAATAGTATAATTTTTGTAACGATCTCGTCAAACCCTAGTGAATCGCGAAAAATGTTGTTTACGTTAGTATAGTTGGGACTACGTAATAAAAAATTTCTGCCACAGATACTTTGTGTAATCAATATACCTTAATGAAATCGCGAAAATGTCTACGTATATGACAATGACTCTTTTAAATTTCTGAATTGATGAATCAGATTCATCATTAGCGACAAAAGAAAAGTAAGGGTGCAAAAAAATAAATAAATGTAGTGAATCATCCACGTTTTTGAATGTTTTTCGAATACAGTAAGCCATTTCGAATCTGCAATTTTATGTTCCGAAAAACTAATATTGGATTCGTAATTAAAGACCCTACAAATCCCTAAATAATCGATTTTTTTTAATAATATCGAAATTTTTAGAATTTCTTCTACATTTTGTATCATCTATTTTGTTTTCCCATAAAAGAATATCAGATTCATCATCAGTGACCTCGAAAACCCCTGAGTTCTTGATTTCGTTTAAAAAAATCCGAAATTAATGCAATTTTTCTGCCATTTTGTATCCGCCATTTTGATTATATCAAAACCGATGTCATATTTGAAATCAGCGACCCCGAGAACCTCCAAGTAACGAACATTTTTTCAAAATAATGACATTTCGACTTTTGGCCAGCTTTTTGGGATTTGGGACCACTGAGCGGTGGAGACGTTCCATAAGTGATGAACCACTGCACTGCTTTCCATGACAGGTATAATTATGTTTTTCTAGTTTTTATCGCTGAAAAATAAAATTATTGTATTTATTCCTACACAATTATTTTGAAGAAGAGTAAACCCAAATTGCGCCATTCTTTAAAGTACAGTAATTTTAATGAATATTATATCGACACACTCAGCATTTGATACGCCCCTGTTTGTTTTTGTTTTCACGCATGACTGACCCCCAGATTATTGAAATAACCAGGTTCGAGTGTAAATTCGAAATTATATTTTCAAAGTATTTAAAAATAGAATCTAATATAACTAAAATAATCGATAATAAACACTTTACAGGTATGATTCATATGAAAAACACGTTTTATTCCCAAACTAAATTTAACTCATCACAGAGATTAGCTTGATCAGACATTTTTCCAATCTGTTGTGAAGAATGTGAATCAAAAGCGCGTAGGAATGAATTGTCGACTCGGTCAAACGACGTTATTAATAATGTTACTATTATGATATCGAATGAACGATCCCTTCTTTTCCTTCTCTCTTACCCATTCTGCAGCCTCGGTGCTATAATCTATGATAGGCTGAACTCTGGCAAGACATACAAATAGATACAGGTTTGTGTACGTATGCGACAGTTATTAGTCAAGATTAGCCGTTAGTGGCTAGCGCCCCCTCGCAGAATTGCCTGTATTTTGACAGGAATCGTCTTGGAATTAATGGAGGCTCGTTTCTCTGTTCAGGGATTACGATTTGTCTACATTGTCCATATACCAAGGCTGTGTGCACACCTTTACATTTGCCAAGCTTTAGATACGCTTATAAGCATTTTAAAATTCAGAATAGCACAATCGTTTAAAGCATCACATCAAACACATTCTGTTACTTTTTTATAACAAAAGCGTAATAGAGTAGAATAACTATAATTGCATCTAATTAATGTGAGTATTACACAATTTTATAACTGATATGTAACAGCTATGGAAGCTAAATAACATCGTTCTCTAACCAGTAAAGTAAAGAATCACAACTATGTTTCAAAAAGACGGTTTTACATTAAGCAATAAATTGAGGTTGTCTCACTACACCCCCCCCCCCCCCACACACACACACACGTGCTCGCGTTTTAACAGGTGTGTCATCTACTTCTGAAACATAGGGTATTTTTTTAAATTACAAATTACTAAATTCACTTTTTAACGTGAAATTGAATCGAAACTGAACTTTGATATACCCTGCTGGAAGTAAAAACATAGAAAGGGATAGAAATAGGGGTATAAGAAGGGATAGAACCTTTTCTATCTCTTCCAAGTAGCCGATTTGCATCCCGAAAAAGCTATGTCTTTCTAACTTCAAAATGATATCCACTATGCCAAGGAATATCTATCTTTTTCTAAACCTCAGTTTATCTCTTGTTCTGGAATATCTATCTCTTCCTATCTCCAGTCTATACCTACGTCCGGTAATATCTAATTAATTTTATAAATACATTACTTTCTACATAACAAATATTTTAAATTTGTCGCTTACGCGTATAACACTGAAAAATCAGCATCTACTGAGACTCGAACCCAAACCACGCACGCATCGATATATTGCCAAACGCTTAGTCTACTGAGCTGAGATAAAACATGAGATAACTGTGAAAAATCTCGGTGTTACTCATGAGATATATTTCGCTACCCATGTCTATTCCTGGACTATCCCCATCCAACTTTTTCTATCATTTCGTCAATCCAAAATCAATCCAATCTTCGAATACACTTTTCTCTAGTTCGGTCTATACCTTATATATTTGCGGTGTAATTTTCTACCTTCTTTCTATTCGATAAACAAAAGAAATTATTTCTAATTAATAATACAGTATGTACAAGATTAGATAATCTAACTGCGAGGGACAGGGATGGAAAGAGATAAGCGTGAATTTGGATAAACAAGAGATAGAAAGTGACAATCGGGATTGACAAAGAGATATAAATAAATAGAGGTGGATAGACAAGAGATAGAAACAAATATAGGTGGGTATAAAAAGAATAGAATGAGATAAGAGAAACGGGTTTGAAATATATAGCCATGAATTTGGATTGAAAGAGATAGAAAGATATAGAGGTAAATAGACAAGGATAAAAAGAGATACTGGTGAATAGACGAGGAATAAATTTTCATTATCTCTTTCTACCCAAGGGATAGAAAGCGATTAAAAGTGATAGGTTTTCTATCTCTCTACTTCCAGCAGGGTATGCTATCCCACTTTGTATTACCGGTCACTTTCCATCACTGACTATAACTTTCTTCAAAATGTTAAAAATTAATTAACAATGTGTTTTAGTATCATCACAATACCATTCAACATCAGAATAGATTATTTCAATCTTCAGCAAAAAATGTTCATTCTTAGAGCATCAACCATTTTTCCCTTTGACCTTATTGGTTATTACGCAACTATCCATAAGAGTCCATGATAATCAGTGGCTCATGGAAGAAAGAGAGTTGAAGAAACGATTCGCTTACCATTGGCGTGTAAAGGTAATTTCGCATCGGTTCGAGTGTTCAGTTGTTTTCTCACCTGTGCGATGAGAGACGGAACGAAGACTCATCTGGCATCGTGAGCGAGCAACAGTGATACGCGAATGAGATACGATGGGTGTATGACACCTTGGTCGTAATGTAAGCTACGTTATGTATACATGTTACGCGTATAAATGTGCCTGAATGCTACGGGGGTGGTCTTAGGGTCTAATGTATAGTACCTTGCAAACCAGCTGCTATTCACATTCTCCTTCACTTGTGTAGCTACGTTCCTCTTTATCGACAGGTACTCTTATATAGTATACATGTAACTACTTATATTTGGACAATGCGTGTAGTTGCGAAACATAGTAAAGCCGAGTGTCATGTACCAGACTCCAAGTTGAAAGAATCTGGAGAGAGGCTCTTGACATGATGGGAACCTCGTAGTCTTTTCATGTCTCAAGAAGTTAATCAGGCATATATTTCTAGTGTTAAGCAGGCTAACGTATTTTGTCAACGCAATGTAATAACCAGTTAGAAAAGTGAGAATCAATCACTCACAATATAAAAATTCATACACAATTAATTTGGAATGAATATATAAGTTTTAATGTTAGATTACGTAGGTCGTCGATAAGCCTTTGCGATTCCGAGCAATAACTATGGGGAAAGGGTGGGGATGGGATGGATGGACAGAGCGTGGAAAAAGAGTAGGGTACGCAGAGACTCGATAGCCTGTTCAGTGTTGCCTAGAGTTCTTAGTCGATTATATTACTTTGAGAACGGTAACGAAAATGAGAATATTACTAAGAATATAACCGGCAGATAAATTCTTTTAGAATTTATGAGAATTTTGTTATTTTGGCTTGTTAAACGTCTTAAACAATGAAAATGAATTAATACTGGAATATGAAATTATCTCTTTAACTTTATATGTGCATTTTATTTGGGCGGAAGAAAGTGAAAAACGAGAACTAAAAAATATAATATTATAGGTTATGTTCCAGAGATTTAGTTCAAATTATTATATGGAAATCTTAAATTTTTGTATTACAATTGGAATTACTTCACATCAGTGGGATTTAATAAAGGAATTAATTTGGTTAATTATAATTATAATGGTTGAATGAAAACAATTCTCTATTAAATTTTAATCATGAAATATTGAATTTATCTGTGTCATTATTATTGAATGAATCTTTAAAATTTACATCATTATCTAATGAAATCCGAGAATTATTATCGTTTTTCTCTCGAGAAGACAACCTCTGGTCTCGGTTAACTTAGAGTCTTTATTTGACTGTCTGGTTTGAAAATAAATCCGAAAGCATATAATATTAATGATTATTATTATATTGTTCTAATTTAAAATTGTAAATTTAAGAAAATTTTCTTTCAATTTTTATAATAAAAAATAATGATACTAATTTCTTTTGTGCATGCTTGAAAGCAGACATCATTTTGCAGCTAGTATTTTTACGAAATACAATCATAAAGAAATTCACAAAAAATCTTTCTGTTAAAGATCTAATAACCGCAGATCAATGAATCACATACCAGCAAATTCAGCAATTTTTAAATATTAGTCCACCAAGTGTACATTCGATTTTCACTAATCATATAAAAGTTTGTTGATAATTCTTATTTCAAGCTCCGTATAAGTCCATTATTGTTCCGTTTTCGTATAAAAAGTGATGTTTTGACTGCAAAATAGAAGTTAACTGTGTCACTTATAAGTTAGAAAAACTTGATAATTCAATAAAAAAAACACCCGAAAATAGTTCAATGCTAAACATATAAATTCATGATTTATAATTATTTCAAAAATGTGATATGTGCTATGAACTTTTTGTCGTGTCATCTTTATATTTATATGTTTAAACAAATTATTTTAATCTCTCGTAGATTTTGTTTTTAGTCTATGAATCGTTAATAATAACCTCGAAAACCCAAATATGATGATTATTATGGGAAAATGAATTTTTTCCCTGAATTTAGTCGCCGTATTGTTTTTGATCATTTTTACACCAGATTCGTTATCAGCGACCTCAAAAACCCGTAGTCACACCCCTCGATCATGATTAAGCAATCTCGCTCAGTAAAAAATAAAATGATAGCTGTATTCAAATAAAGGTACAAGGTAAATGTATGAGAAATTTGGTCGTAGACCTCAGGTCTCTATTGACTTTAAAGCGAGTTTGAGGTGCGCTTTCTGCATTTAGATAGAAAGAAATAGACATCGCCAGTTCAAGTACCTGGCAGGTAGGTACGCAGGTACCTATCCACTCGAGGTACCTGAGGATCGGTGTACACACGTCGTGATGATGTGTACTCGCGTATGTCCTAACGGTGAAATGCTATGCCTGGATTTCACGCTGCTGGCGTAGAAATCTTAATTCTCGGAATAACCTGTACCACTCCCCTTCCATTCTCCAAAAAATATTGCATTTCATTTTAAAAAATACTTATTTTAGTGGAATAGTCGTTCCGTCACTTGTCGTTCGCTAATGTAAGAATATGTGAGGCGCTTAGAACAAAAGGAAAGTAAATATTGCTGTAATAGAAAAGTGAAACATAAAAACGGTTGGAGCAAAAGGAAGACAGATCTTCAGCGGTAAAGCGAAACAAAGTAAAGTTGGAGCAAAAGAGAGACGAATCTTTTTTAGTGGTAGAGCAAAACAAAATGAAGTTGGCTCAAAAGAAAGACTTGGTTGTCTTGCTTTAATCTTGGGGAAAAAGCGAGACAACCGAGTCACTCTTTTCCTCCAACTTTATTTTATTTCGCTCTACCACTAAAAAAGATTTATCTCTCTTTTGCTCCAACTTTATTTTGTTTCACTTTACCGCTAAAGAAGATTTGTCTCCCTTTTGCTCCAACCGTTTTTATGCTTCACTTTTCTATGACAACAATATTTACTTTCCTTTTGTTCTAAGCGCCTCATATATGCGTGGTAACGATACATTCTTTGTCAAAAACATTTAGTAATCAACAATTTATATTTAAATTACGAAAATTAAATATTGCAAATGAACTTTTTGTCTTTGTACATTTATATCTACAGTCTTGTGAGAATTTTGCAAATTTATCTAACAAATCACATTATAAATTGTATCAATAAATTATATCAACCTTCCAGTGGTTACTCATCAACTGTAACAGCTATTACATATCGTGTCTTGTTCTAAGACTGTAGCATTTTCACAGAACTATTGTGTAATAATCACGTAACAACTGTGAGTTTTACTTGAGCTGGAGATAACTTAATTAAAGTTATCATTAATTTTTTATCAATTAAAATAATTTCAACATAATTTTTACGTATATGAGTGACGCAATATACTTTTACAAATTGTTTAATTCGATATACTTTCAATTTTTACCATTTTGCTATAGATACTGAACATTATTGCTGTTTTGACATTAAAATTTTTGTTTTACTTGGTGAAGAAAGATTAAGCGAATTGATCAACTGTCCATATTACAATATGAAGGAGAATGTGAAATAAAATAAGAACACATTAAAAGGAAAGTTAGACTTTCATAAAACTGTTTGGTAGTAGGTGGAGCGAATTTCCCACCAGAGCTTGAAATACGAACCGAAGTTGATCAGAAGGAGACGCTAATGCGTGCAACGAACCAATTAGAACCGATTGGTTAGCAAAGCGTTCACCATGCGACTGGGCGGAGTCGCTCGTTCTGCATATGTTGCGTGCCGAGCAGTAGTCAGTATTTGCTATTTCATGTAAGGATACGTATCTTTGAATCACGCATTGCATTAGTCATTTTCCCTCTAGATATCTGCGAGCTCCTATTAAATAACTGAATTCCAAGAATTGTTCTCACTAAGACGTTAATAGATTGTACTTGCCTCAAAATGAATTGATTGATTGTTTCTGAGAGAATTTAATCACACATATCAAGTAGAAACAAAATTGGCAGAAATAATGCAACACGTTTCTAAAACCTTAAATTATTATTTTAATACCCGTGCAGGAATTTGTACTATATTTTGTTGGGGCCCTAACTAGTTTTCCCTGCCCGTAGTCAGAAACAGGTCGGGAAAAATGAACGAAACTAGGCTAGTTTGGTTATGCTAATTAGGTCTGGTTCTGATCAGAATATTTACCAGAGTTCTAACGACGTTGCCTTTCTGCCACCCAATCAAAATAAAAGGCCCCTTCTAGACCACTGCTAGTATCTAGCTAACAAATACATAGGTAATAGTAGTAACTTTGAGGTTTCATCAAGGAACACAATTGTACGATTTAACCTACCAAGAGTGAGATGCGGGTTGAATCCGACTTACGTACGAGACATTTTTTGTATTTACACGTTTTTTTTGATAATTTATTGGAATTTTTAACTGCAGTTTTTGGAATAAAATATATCCTTTGTTGCTTTTTTGACTGTATTAATGAATAAATATGATTTTCACGCTCCATCTGCATTTTCTTAGCTGTATTTTTTGAAAAATGAAGGTGGGTCAGATCCGAACTTACTATTGGCTTGTTTGAAAAGTAAGGCCGTAGCAGGATAAGCATGGTCTGGATGCCCCCACTCGGATTTGATTCATATTGCGAGGGTAAGTGGCTCCCATTACAACATAAATTCACCCCAAGTATCAACTAAAAAATTTTGTTTACAAAAGTTATGAACAAATTTTGAAAAATCAAAAAATCTAATTTTCTCGAAAACGGCTCAACCGATTTTGATGACTAAAATATATGTTATAGAGGGTACTAAAGAGGTTCTGAAAAAAATTGAAAAACCCATTCCGTTTCTTGCCAACAGATTCAGTGAATGTAATTCCGCCGAAGTGTAAACAGCTCATTTTTCATGTTGCTAAACATGTGGAATTTCGTGCTCAAAAAATACTGCTCTACTTCATTAAAGAAAAATCTGCAGCTGAAGCACACAGAATTCTTGTTGAAATTTAAAGCGACCATGCTCTGTCGGAAAAAACATGCAGAGATTGGTTCAGACCCTTCGAAAATAATGATTTTAATGTTGAACATAAAGAACGCCCTGGTGCACCAAAAAGTTTAAAGACGAAGATTTGGAGGCACTACTTGATGAAGACTCATGTTAAGCGCTAGCTGAACTTGCAGAATCATTAGGAGTTGATCACACAGCAGTTTCGAAACGTTTGGAAGCATTAGAAATGATTCAAAAGCAAGAAAATTAGGTGCCGTACGAATTGAAACCGGGAGACGTCGAACGGCGTCTTTTTATGTGTGAACAGCTGCTTTAACGGCAGAAAAGGAAAGGTTTTGTGCACCATATCGTGGCTGGCGATGAGAAGTGGATAAACTACGATAACCCTGAGCGTAGAAAGTCGTGGGGTAAGCCCGACCATGCATCAATATCGTCGGCAAAGCCGAATGTCCACAGTTCCAAGCTTCTGCTCTGCATTTAGTGGAATCAGCTGGGTGTAGTTTATTATGAGCTGCTCAAATTGAACGAAACCATTATAGGAGATCGCTATCGACTACAGTTGATGCATTTGAGCTGAGTATTGAAGGGAAAGTATGCGCTATACGAGCGGGCACGACAAAGTGTTTATAGGCTAGGCCACATGTTGCAAAACCGGTAAAAACCAAGTTGGAAACGCTTAAATGAAAAGTCCTACCCCACCCACCGCACTCACTAGACATTGCCCCTTTTGATTATCACTTTTTCCGATTGATGACACATGGCCTGGCTGAGAAGCACTTCCATTCTTATGAAGATGCCAAAAAATGCGTCCACTTTTAGGACGTATCGTTTTTCCGACGGGGAATCCATATGCTGCTATAAATATGGGAAGAAGTAGAAGCTAGCGATGGACAATACTTTCAATGATATGATTGTTACTAATTTTTTAAAATAAAACATTAATTTTCAACAAAAGAACATCGAGAACTTATTCAACATCCCCATATATCGCATTTAAGATGGTGAATGAAAGTAAGCATTTCCGTCATCTGGTACCTTTTTATTTGCGTAAGAGCAAGAATGCAGTTCAAGCAAGAAAATATTTGTGTGCAGTTTTCGGAGATGTGTTGAGTGTACAACAGTGTCAGAATTGGTTTTCAACATTTCGTCCCAGTTTCGTTCAGGTCGACCAATTGAAGCAGACAACAACAAAATAAAGGTACTTGTGGATGATGACCATCACGAAACAACATTAAAAATCGTTGAGAAAATGATTCATTTTTTAAGCGAATCATAATTATATTTTTCGAGCTGCTACCGAACAACCAAACCATCAATTCGGACGTGTACTATCATCAGCTAGACGAATTGGATGCTGCCATCAAGCAAACGCGACCAGAGTTGGTGAATAGAGAAGGTGTTATATTACACCACGACAATGCCAGACCACACACGTTTGGTCACTCGTCACAAACTTTTCCAGCTTGGCTGGGATGGATGTCTTACCGCACCCACCATATTCTCCTGATTACTTGATAAGCGTATGTACTTCTCTAGGAAATCTAATATATTGGATCTATAAGTTAATTTGTGCGGTTTTTTTTTCAAAATTTGAACGTTTATTTAAGAAAAACATGTACAATAGTATTGTTCAAAGTATTGCCCATCTGAAGCTATGACTGTTTCTCATCTTTCTGGCAATTTGTGGATTCCATCCCAAAATAACTGCGCCGGCTTGGCGGCCAAGAATGAATCAAGCCAATTTTTGATACCCTGTTCTGATGTGAACCGTATTCCAGTGAGGGCGTTCTGCATCGACCGGAACAAATGGTAGTCAGAAGGAGCAAGGTCTGGGCTATAAGGCGGATGGGGTAAAACTTCCCATCCACTGTTTTCTAAATAATTCTTAACCGGGATAGCAACATGGTGCCGAGCGTTGTCATAATGGAAAATTATTGCCTCGTGTCTGGTCGCATATTCCGAGCGTTTTTCGGCTATTGCTCTCTTCAAACGGATTAATTGTGTTCGGTAGCGTTCTCCATTGATGGTTTCACCCGGTTTTAGCAGCTCATAATACAGCACACTCTCCTGATCTCACCAAATACAGAGCATTACCTTCGCGCCATGGATATTCGGCTTTGCCGTTGATTTGACTGGTTGGCCGGGTTTCACATATAATTTTTTGCGCTTGGGGTTGTCATAATGAAACAATTTTTCATCACCAGTAATAATCCGATGCAAAAATGACTTCTTTTTGTGGCGTTCCAGCATCATTTCGGACATGCAAAACCGCCTTTCAACGTCTCTCGGCTTGAGTTAATGTGGAACCCAATTTCCTTGCTTTTGAATGTATCCGGCTGCTTTTAAACGTTTTGAAATGGCTGCTTGAGTGAGTTACAACGATTCTACAAGCTCTTCTTGTGTTTGGAAACAATCTTCATCGAGTAATGCTTCCAGTTCTTCATCTTCAAACTTTTGTGGCTGCCCAGAACGTTCTTCGTCTTCCAAGCCAAAATCACCAGTTTTAAATCGTGCAAACCACTTTTGGCACGTTCGCTCAGCTAGAGCATGTTCACCATAAACTTCCACCAAAATACGATGACTTTCGGCAGCAGTTTTCTTCATATTAAAGTAATGAAGAAGAACTCCCAGCAAAAACACTTTTTCAGGCACAAAGTTCGACATATTTGAGTGAAAAAAAATTATTGTTGTTTACGCTTCAAATGAATGACATATACTGAAAAAGACGCACAATGACAGTAACTTTCTAACGCATGTTCGGAATATTGGAACGATGGAATAATAATCAAGTTACGCCATCTCTTAGCAAACCGCACGAATTAAGTTATAGATCCAATAGTTTATAAAATTTTTTTTTTTATTTCTTTAAGTGCTGATTTACGGCACTTCACTCCCAGCCGCGAACCTTCTCAAAATACGCTCTCAATCAAGCTACAAGTGGGCTGCCATTTTGAATTATCTTCCATTCAAAAACTGTTCTTGTACACCTTAAGACATATATAATAAACCCTTAAAACTAAATTTTTGAATCTTAATTAGTTGAGTGAAAAATTTCCTCAAAAAGGCTTCATTTTACGACATGTCAAATGGGTGTAACTCCTTAATAAAATTTTTCCAGCAGTGTTTTGGTTGCTATGGATATTGCGATTTTCACTAAAGACGCCAATAATTGGCTTAGCCCACAGCCTTTCGTACTTACGACAGAGGTCAAGAGTGATTTCTAACTGATAGTCCTGGACATTGAGGCAGATCCGATATCACCGGAAGGTTGTTGGTTGCCACTCCTGTACGTCATTTGTCTCCTAGTCTTTTACACCGCATTTTACACTGAGCAGTATACCGTCAGAAAGTACCGGGTGGTACAATAGAGGTATCGCTTTGAAAGAATCCATTTCTCATTGTTCCGACACGACTATCAAAAAACCAGTCAAACTTCGTATTGAAGGTCTAGAGATTAATTTTAGTCTCTGTTCAAAGTGTCGAATTCTGTCTAGATTCGTGTAATTTCAATCTTTAACGGTTTTTGTATTTCACTTTTAAAAGGGGCACCGTAATCCTTAGTGTTTATTAGGACAAGGATAATTGCTCAGACTTTTCTGGATATATTGAAAGATGCTGAAAATTCGTTGAACTGTGTAATATGAAAACTGTTTGATTGATTCAAATAAATTTTTGTTGGGTTGATCCAGTGTTTTTTTGAGTTAGGGTTATACTCAAAACGAAGACTTGAATCTAAACGGCATATTCCAGAGGTTTTAAAGTGTTACGCTCAAAATACAAATTGCCTTTATTCCAAGGATCAAAATAAGATCTGATTTAGTTTCTTGACCGATCGATCTTGCAGGTTGAGGTGAGCCGATCTTTTATAGGTGCATCGACTCAATTCGATTCAAGACACCAGGTAGGCAGTAGCGAGAGTAAGGTTACAGCACGTTCCGTGGTTGAGACCACCCACGGGTTGAATCGATCAGCAACTGATACCCCGTACCGAGGAGTTACAGGTGTACAGGCTGCTGCTGTAGCTGCCGTTGCTTGTGCGCCATTCGTGAACGACACGACACGCGCTCTCAATTCACGATAACAACTTTTGAACAATTCGCATTTATGCTTTTGAACCCCGATTTTATCGTCCCGAGAAATATTACTTGAAACCTCTCTATATTTGACCATCCATGATTTCAAGTTGCTCAAAAGACAAGCCTCATCACTCTCTAAACACAAATCAGTCAAAATTTCATTGAATCGAAATCAGTCAAAATTAGATTGAATGAAATCATTCATCTTTGACTTCAAATCAGTAAATTGACTAATCACGTAGCTAAAAAAGTAACTGATTTCGATTCAGTCAAATATTAACTAATCCGGATATCTAGAGATAAGAAACAATCACTTTTGTCTGGAAATAAGTAAATTAGACTTACTGCATAGCCAAGAGTGATTCACTAATTTTAATTCAATTAAACTCTGACTGATTCAAATAAAGCAAATTTCAAATAATTTTCAAATTCAAATAATTCAAAAATATTGTGTGTATGGTGCAGGCTCGCTGATAAAGCGTAGGTAAGATTTTTTACGATTTTTCATGAAAAATAAACTTCAAACGAGTTTTTCCTGAAACAACGTTTTTACACCGCTTGTTGATGAAATTTCCGAAACCACTGAACCGATCCTTATGAAATTTTTACTACATGTTCCTTACAACTATGCCTAGGGCATCTTTTTCTGTCGACAAACGGTGAGCAAAGAAACTCGTTTTTTTCCAAAAATATCCGCCATTTTGTTATTTATGCATATATATCCAAAATTGTGGTTTGCGCCCTAGCCAGTGTCACACGGAATCTAAAACTGTTTGAATTTTTTGTTTTAGATGGTCCGTCTCCAAAATTTCATCATTGGCGCAGCATACCTATTTTTTGAGGAGTCACGTTTACCTGCTGTTTTTATATAGAAAAAGTGTATAAAAAAATTGTTGGCTATGTAATCAGTCATTATTCAATGATTCTCAATTAGAAATGACTGATTACTTAGCCAGAAATGGCCTCTGATTCCAATTCAGTCATATTCTTATTGATTCAAATGGAGAAAGCTTTGACTCTCAATAGAAACGCTAATTATCAATTTCTGGATCTGAATCAGTCAAAATTCATCTGAGTTGAAATTATTTATCTTTAACTGATTCAGATTTAGAGAGCACATAGCCAAAAATAGTCACTGGTTCCAATTTAGTTAAATTTTGGATGATTCAGATTCACAGAGCATTGACTCTACTTTAATATTATCCATAGTAACCTCTCAGATATTCAAGTGTTCAATAATAAATAGCAACATTATCTCTTTCAAATTCAATTGCCTCTTTCCTACTTATTTCGATTAGGGAGATTATGGAATATAGCCACTCATACTATTTCAGAAACAACAGAAATAATTTGAGCATCTTAAATTGGAGCAAACGACATTATATTTTCAATTATAATATTTTTTCTAAATGTGTAACATTTTTCTCAAAAAACAATGTATATGGCCAAAGATATGATTTGTTTGATTCACGGCATAAATTTATTTGATTTGAACAAATTTTTATTTGGTTCAATAATGATTTGTTTGAATCAAACAAATTTTATTTTATTCAGTCAAATTTTTTTTCTGAGTTTGATTGATTGTTAAAAATATTGTTCATAATTCGGCATATCTATTTCAACATAATTACTTCATTAATTATCCTCAATTAATACACATATAAATAACTAGTTGGCGTGGAGTGCCATCACGAATTTAATACCAATTCACTGTTATATTTAGGTGAAGTGTCCGTTCTGCTGTACTCGATGAACAGTAAAACTTGATCTTTATTGGTGACGCTGCGAAACACGTATTCCGAATGACACTTTTATTACCGTCTTTCTAATTGCTCGCCATTAGGAAAACGAAAGCGTCGTAATCCGCACTCACGCGTTATTGTCCTACGCCATTTTAAATCTCGACCAATGAGTGACTCATCTAACTTACACAAAACACCATTCGAAAAATCAAGAACCGGAATAAATCGGATTGATTTTTAACTGATTTGCATCGAACGAGATTCAAAAAGTTTTTCGGATTGGTTCGAAATGATTTGTATTAGTTCAAAAACAGGCTTCGGAATGGCTGGGATTCACTCGGATTGAATTCCTTTCTGCAACTTTCGTTAGAGGCACTTTTTACAATCTTATTGTGCCTGATATAAAGACCCGAATATCTGATCATTGAATATTTTCTCTAAATATTCACCATCTATTAATACCTTCAACAGAACCAGTTTCCTTAAGAAGTTCTTAAAACTTTAGAAAAAAATGTTCTGTAAACTGTATTACTGAAACTAAAAAAGGTATAAATTTGGATTAATTTATTATAAAGATCATTTTTTACTTTTCTGATAAACAAGATTTTTTTCTTTGTACACAAGCAAAGTAAGAGGTGACATACAACTCTTACAAAAATTGCATATACGAAATATTACAATTTTATAGCGGTTACAAAACAGATTCACAAATGTTTTATAGGAGTTCTATAACAATTGCAGAACACATGTAACTGAATTACTAAACAGAGAGTAAATTATAATGTACCTAATCTTTCAGAACAAATGTTATATTAACACATTGTAACAATTATGTAGCACTGTGACGAACCTGTTACTCTCAACCATTATATACCTGTTACATTACCAAATTATATACAAATCACAAACCAAACTATAATTAATTTTCAAAACTGAAAGTCGAACATCAGAAGCCAGCTTTTTTGAAATGAAACAAGAATCAGACACTCATCATGAAAAAGTTCCCAAAGTTGGTGTATCGTCTTAGAGTCTGTATTGTGAGTAATATTTTGGTCTCCTTTGGTCAAATAATATCCATTCTGTTGGGGCAAAGAAGCAAGAAAAAGGAAGTCCTGGTCGTATCATTTAGCACGATTAACGCCTATCCGTTTATCGGATGACAATACACAGCAACTTTGCTTCTTCTAGTTCCTTTTTTTCTGTTGGAGAAAGTCAAACATCCATTTCCATAGAATAAAAGAAATTACCATTAATTTTCGGTTCATTCCAGATTCCTGGGAATCGTGTAGAAGCAACCAATGGCCGCTCTAGAACGCTCATAGTACGACTGTCTATATCAGCGAGGTCCGAATGTCAAGCATCGTCGAGACGCTGGCTCTTCTCACTCATTGAAATTCAAATGTCATTTCTGAGTGGCCACGTACTTTAAACTAAAGAAGTGGCTAGAGGGGAAAAATAAGAAGAACCTCGCGTGAGTTCATGAATGCGTCGTCACGTCGAAATATTAGACTCGCAGCGCACCCATATTTGCTCTTGAATTCTGACGAGTACAGATTCGAATATCCAAAGCATTCCAATTTCGCCTTTTTCCACTCTCAAGCTAAAAGAAGAAAGGTCAAGTCTCAAGTTTCTCCAGTGTGAACTCTTTAAACTCTTCAAGAATACACGAGAAGATTATAGCTTCTGAATCAATAAAATTAAATTATTAATTAGCATCAAATTAATTATCTATGAATTACAATCTAAGATGTATATGGAAATTAAATGCTACTTTGAATAGATTTTATTCGTTTCATTTTATTTTATCTTTAATTATTACATTAATTGCCTTAATTTATTTAAGGAGTAACACCACTGTAGAATTTTAAAAAAATCATTTTTTCTTTTAAGGGGGTGTTTTCATCGAACGGTTTCAGAACATCGATTTTTTTTTTTCATTTTTTCAAAGATTAGGGATCTAAGAACGATTCAAAGATGTACGACTTGTTTTAATATGGCACTTACGTCAAGAAAGTTAAACTCAATTTGTCGCTTTTTTTCATTGGAATCTTTGAACGCGTTTTTCTCAAAACTACTTTTCCAAACTGGTTCCCACGATTTCTAAGAAACTAGTAGACGGATTTTGATAAACTTTTTTTTTTTAAATGCGTGGAAAGGTACTCGCTATCGTCTGACGGACGTTTTGCCCCCTATTGTTTATAACAAATGTTTAATGAATTTTGAAAGATGAAAAAAAGGTGAAAAAAAACGATTTTTTTTTCTATAGCCCGCCATTTTTAAAATTGTTATGATAAAAAACATCCTCCGTCAGATGATAACTACACTACCTTAGATTAAGAAAAACATTTACTCTTGTGTTTCAGACCAGCCATTTTTGAGATTTGGTGGAAACCATCAACCAACTTTTTTTGGAAGGCCTATGTTCGCAAGGGTGTAGTGGCCAAACCGTGCGAATTTTTTCATACAAGTTTTCTGAATTTTGTAGTCTAAGGGTTGATAAAACCTTTAAAAGAAAACGCATTAAAAAAGTCAATTACAGTTTTCTCACAGTAAAATTTCAAAAAACGCTTCGAAATACGGCCAATCCATGAGAACACCCCCTTAAATTTATATGGTCCTGGGATAGCAGATTAATGATTTTTCAAAACGGCACACAGTATAACTCTAACAATTTTCAATCTTTTTATTTGAAAATTTAACCCCAACATGCCTCGGGAGAATTGCAGCAGTGTCACCATTTTGTAATATTTTCCTGCAAAATTTGTTTGTAATATACTTAAATATATGCTTAATAAATACCCCAAGTATTATTTCTCTATCATCTTTCCTTCCACGCAAATAAATTGTCAAAAAAACGCTTGTTTTAGGCCCTTTTAGTGGTGTTATTAAATAGAAATTATTATAAAATTCCATTCCATATTTATTTTACAATTAAAGATATTATAGGATTTTTAATTATAATTTTTATATTAATAATGGGTCAGAATTTCTCAAATCAGCACAAAAACAATTTTCCGTCTCATGATTCAATGACTTATTGCTTAATCGATAGCTTTTGATGTTAAAAACAAGCTTGCCAAATAATTCCACAAAAAAAAATTTTTTGCAAAAGTTATTAATAAACCAATTTTAAGGTAACTTGTTTAAAAAAAATTAATAAGTCTTGAACGATTTGACCGATTTGGACCGGGTTTGTCACAAATCAAAGATAATTGAACAAACTTTAGTATAGTTATGCGAAATTTTCAATAAAAATGTTTTCAGAGTTTGCTATTATAATTATTATTATGAAACTTGCTGGGCTTCAAGAATACACTCATACATTACATAAAAAAAAATTTTTTATTTTTTAATACACTTTTTCTATATAAAAAACAGCAGGTAAACGTGACTCCTCAAAAAGTAGGTATCTTTGCGCTGTTGATGAAATCTTGGAGACGAACCATCTAAAACAAAAAATTCAAATAGTTTTAGATTCAGTATGACACTGGCTAGGACGCGAACCGCAATTTTGAATATTTCGGAAATTTGATCAAGAATCGGTGTAAAAACGTTGTTTCGAGGATGACGCGTTTAAAGTTATTTTTTATGAAAAATCGTAAAAAAATCTTACCGACGCTTAATCAGTGATGCCTGCACCATAAAAAATACCCTCACACAATATTTTAGAATATATATACTTTCAAAAAATGGAGCAAAAAATGGAAGTAACACGATTTTCGGGGATTTTTTATGAAGAAACTATAGAGCGAATTCACAAAAAATTTGAGCCATGTATTTTTACATATTTTAAGAGTATTACGTGAATTTTCAAAAAACACACGACTCAGTATAACTGCCGCATGCGCAGTCGTGTGAAGCGCCTCGCTGATGTACCAGGAGTGTTAGTTGCAGTTTGCCAGTTTTTTCAATAACATTTTGCCCATCTTGCAGGCAAATCATGGGTACCATTCCAAAAAAATTTTTTCTCTTTCAACGCAAACCATTCGACGAGCCATTTTTCGACTTCTTCAAAATTGGCGAAGCGCTGCACTGCGAGTGAGTGTCCCACCGATGCGAAAAGGTGATAGTCGGACGGGGCGAGGTCTGGAGAGTACGGCGGGTGCGATAACTTTGCCATGTCTTCGGGCCCATTCCGGCCGTTTTTTGATCAACGCATGATTCAAATTGATAATTTGTTGTCGGTAGTGATCCGTATTCACCGTCTCACCAGGTTTTAATAACTCTAAGTATACCACACCACACTGGTCCCATCAAACACAGAGCATTGTCTTACGGCCAAAGTAATTTGGCCTTGGAGTCGATGGGCCGACCTCACCAGGTGAAAGCCATGATTTTTTCCGCTTCGGGTTCTCGAAATAAATCCATTTTTCGTCCCCCGTGACAATTTGACGCAGAAAAGATTTCCTTTCGAACCGTTGAAGCAGCATTTCACAAATGGTTTTTCGATTTTCCATTTGTCTATCGTTCAGTTGGTGTGGTACCCATTTTCCATACTTTTGGATTTTCCCATGGCTTTTAAACGTTGTCGAATTGCTCCTCGGGTCACATTTAGTGTTTGTGCCAATTGTTGTTGCGATTGGGTTGGGTCTTCATCCAATAACGCCTGCAATTCCTCGTCTTCGAACTTTTTCGCTGCACCAGGATGTTTATTGTCTGTTAAATCGAAATCTCTACTTTTAAATTGACGAAACCATGTCTCACATGTTCTAATCACTGGATCATGTTCACCATAAGTTTCTACCAGCAATCGATGAGCTTCAACTGCTTTTTTCTTTTGATGAAATAAGAAAAGCCACGAATGCCGCAAATGCGATTTACTTGAAATGAAACTCGACATATTCACTGAGGTAAACAACTATGATGCTATTATTTTGACAGAATGTAATTGTGTATTTTTGAAGGTTATTGTCCATAGAAAAATATGACATAGATGCCAAATCATAGAAATGTATGCATATCTCTAGCGACATCTATGAGTAAAACCGGCAAATTTCAACTAACACCCCTGGCAGTTATCAAACGGTGGGCGTGTTGGGGGCTGCGATTTTGGTCTGAGAACAGAAAACCAAACAAATCTTTCTCAGTATTTGTTTATATTGTCGATGTACTTATTTTTTAAAAAAATAGCGCAAAATTAAGCAATTTAGAGGAATTTAATGTCAATATTTCCGATTTCCACACAAAAAATTCTATTTGTTTATGCAAAACAAATTGTTTAATTCGAATTTTTTAATTACAATTTTAGGTATATTGGCTATGATTTGTATATGTGAGGGAGTGTACGTCGGTAGAAATTAATTGAACAAATAGTTTTTTTAAATCCTGCCAAGTAATTTCAAAAACATGGCTACTCAGGAAACGCATTTAAAGTTTCGGGTATGAATAAAGTATAATTATTTGATACTTACAGCACTTTGGTACTAGTCTTCCATTTCTGGTCCATACATGTCATATTTTCCAGATGCACTGGTACTGATTAAAGCAAAAAAAATCGATTTTTTAACTGAATAAATCAGGCTCCCCCTTACAGAACCTCCACGTAGAAAGAAATTTCCAAATTCCGATATAACAGAAAATCTGGAACGTAAATAACTTAACGAAAATTGTAAAGTTCTGTATGATTGGAAACTGATGTGTTTGCTAAAGAATTATTTTGGAAATTGGATCTGGTTGCTTACATGAACCAATTATCATATGGTTTTAAATTAAGTGACCGAACTTTTATTGAAAATATTCTGACTTATACCCTACTTGCTCTCAATTATGAAATTTTATAAAAAAATAAACTGACCAGGGACCGACTAGTTCAAGTTTACAAAAATAGCCCGGTTTCTCATGGCTAGCAAGAAACCTTTTCGAAGCACGTCCAACCAGGACCATTTTTACATGGATAATATGCATTTAAATTGTTGAATTACTGCTTGATTATATGTGACTTGACAGAATTTACCTTAATGAAGCCCACACGGAAACAAACTTTATGCTCTGGAATAAAGTTGCCTAAGTTTAATTATAAGTAAATTAAATAATAATCTCTGCCACATCGCCTCCGCGTTCTTAAAGAGAAGATATAACGACTCCACAGAAGCATATAACTATAGTTTAAATGTCCTTGCCCCTCGGAAATATGTTAATAGAAAAAAGCTTTTCGCAATTAAAATTATTTGGCTTAATCGTAATTATCTTTTTTAGAGTCATGATAACATTGATTATAAATGATTTTCGTTCACAGCAAAAACCAGGTATTCTTTTTCGAATGTATAACTAATTTCACAGCTTCACAACAATCTGTAATTTTTTACTGAAAACCGGTGAAAAATAAGTGACAGCGTAATTAAAACTGGATGACTGATTTCTATTCAGTCAAATTTTGACTGATTCACATTTAAAGTCAGACTTTTCATTTAACAAACTAAATTATGGCTGAAATCACTGCCTAATTATTGAGGAATTCATTGAAATATTGGATATTTACAAAACTAACCTAAAAGCAATATTCCATGTATGGATTTTTCGCTTCGGAAATACGTTATTCAACTCGTTCAACGTCTACGATTTTTAATAAATTCAGTACAGAATTTTATTCTTCTTCTGGACAATTATTGGAGAACGAAAAAAAAATCTACCTCCGCCCGGATCCGAACCGGGGTCTCCACTTTAGATGAGTGGTGTGCCAAGCGATATTCGCTATATATGTATAACTATGAGTAGATACTATGTTTACATTGCATTACAGCATATTACAAACCATCAGATAAATATTCAGGCGTATAATATTTGGTTTAAACTTTTAAAATTCAAAATAATTGTTAAAAAAGTATAATGGCCACTACATTAATCGGATACGATACTTGCAAATATATCGAAAGGCATAATATAATATATATGAGGATGGCTTACTATACGTGCTCGGTGAGATGGCACAGCTCGATATTATTTAGCGTCCTGAGGTCACACCTACTTAACCCTATCCAGCGGTCGCGCGTGCAAAAAGCATCCACAAAGACAGAGAATAAGTTACCTTAGTCCGCGGGAAGGGGCTATGCTTCGAGCCCTGCATTCCCGGCAAGCGATGACCATACCGCACCGCATCGGTCGCATCCTTGTTCCTTATCGTGCAAAATGCCCCGTTATTAATGTCTGCGTTTCTCGACCACGGTATGCACAAAAACTTTAAACCTAAGCCACAAACCTCTCCATAAAAGGCATTCAATTTGTCCTTACTTCTATTTCTATCAGATCTCTTACAGTATGAAAAGTACAATATTATGTGATTAATATATCAAGACATGAGAATGACAACTCGGTAAGGACCAAAAGTGACGTTTTACAAGACGAAGCAAAAACGTCTCCCCTGATAGGCTTTAGCATAGAAAAAATGAAAGAAATTATAGAAAGATCTTTTATGAAATATAAAAGAAAAATATGGCAGAAAACTTAACCAAAAGCTTATTTTGAAATGGTCTTCATATGGGGAACTTAATTTATTATTATCCAGTACAATAATCAGAAATTAGAGAGAATGCCGAACAATACTGCACAAGAATTTGAATTTTCTATTCTGTTACGGCTGTGATAAAAAATGGTCCTTATCTTTAATGGAGTTTCTTGTGACAAAGTTTGAGCTACGACAATATTAATTGATTGATTTCGGAAGGTCCTTAAAATAGGCATCTGTTCGGAGGATAACCTCCTCGTTCAATCTGAACCGTTGTCCGCCGAGACATTTTTTCAAGTTTGGAAATAAAAGGAAAGTCACTTGGGGCCAAATCCGGTGATTCATATGGATGTTATAATAATTCGAATTTTAATTCCATAATTTTGGTCATCGAAACTGCGCAGATCTGCACCCGTGTATTGTCTTGATGGAAAAGGATCTTTTTCAAATAAGGACGTTTTTTCTTGATTTCTTCGCTTAACCGGTGCAATAACGACGCATAATAAGCTCCAGTTATCGTTTATCTTTTTTCCGAGTAATCGGTGAAGATGATTCCGCGTGCATTCCAAAAAACCGTGACTATCACCTTGCCGGCCGATTTCACCGTCTTCGCCTTCTTCGGAGCCCGTTTGCCTTCAAAAATCCACTGTGTTGACTGTTCCCTTATCTCTGGAGTGTAGTTGTGTATCCATGTTTCATCCACAGTTATGTATCGACGCAGAAACTCGTCAGGATTGCGATGGAAAAGCGCCAAAATAGCATCAGAGTCGACCACACGATTGCATTTATTCTTCTCTGAGATCAAATACGGCACCCATCTTGTCGAGATTTTTTTCACACTCAATTTTTCGTGCAAAATTGAAAACACTCCACATTGCGATATGCCTGTGGCCTCAACTATTTCGCGCGCTTTGATTCGTCGATCGCTCAAAATCATATCGTAGATTTTGTCAAACATTTCGGGGGTAGTCACTTCCACTGAACGTCCCGAACGATGTTCATCTTTTGTGGATGTATGGCCACATTTAAACTCATTTACCTAATTGTAAACAGTTGCAAACACAGGAGCAGATATGCCATGAACTTCATCCAACTCAGCTTTGATCTCTTTCGGTGTTAAGCCTTTCAAAGGAGAGAACTGTTAGAGTATATGCTACTATTGCCGTTTAGTGAGCTAATTTATAGTAATAACAACTACTCGTTGGTTCAGAAATACTAGACAACGTTCTGTTGATTCTGCTAAACAGAAGAGTACGATCGCTGACTATTTGTTTAGTAGAATCAACTGTACGAGGTCTGTCCGGAAAGTATCGGGCCTACCTAAAATCTTGGTCAAAATTTTCCCAAACAGTAGTTTTCGGTATTCCGAGATCATTTTCTAGTTCACGAACAGTTAATCGACGATCACCTTCAATCGCAAGTCGCACCAGCTCAATATTATCCAATGTTTTTGTCGTCGAAGGTCGGCCAGAACGAGAATCACTATCAACAGAAGTACGGCCTCCTTTGAAACGATTATACCACTCTTTTATTAATATATAATAATATTATTCATATTAATCGTAATAAAAGTATAAGTGCTTAAGGTTGTATGTAAAGAAATCGATCTCTCGTAGATTTTTTAAAAAAAGGAGCTGATATTTAAATAGAATAATTATTTATATGCTAAATTAATTTCAAATTTTTCAACCGTACCGATGCAGAGATAATTAATGTCAAAGTTGACTATTTTAACATGTAATTCATGGACAATGCATAGGCACTCTCCACATTTTAATCTGTAATAATTAAACGCTCTGGTAGAGAAATTAAAAAAATGTCAATATTTGTACTGCTTGAAAATATAAATTTTTGAAAAAAACATCAAATCTCTCCACCGTGCAGATTTACAGATAATCTAATTTAGAACATTTACATTTCAGTCACTTTCAAACAGATAACATTATCGCGACCCGGCAATACTGTTCTCTTTCTTCAGCTTGTCTGCTGTAGGTCTCGACACCAGTCAGTCCCGAATATCGACGCACTTCATGGTATAAAGTTTTGTTCTTTACAAATCTTCCTTTCCATCTCACTTGACCTGACATTTTTTTAACTGTTAACAATAACCTTCGACATCCAGCTATTCAAACGCATATCACAGTTAGGTTTAAATTGCAGTGTTGCACGATCTACGATTCGGTGGCTGGCATAGCATTGGCGACTATACGTATACACACATACTACGAATTCTAAGCCAGTAGCGCTCTAAAATTTTCACCATGCGAGCACGTGAAATTTTTTCAAAACAGCATAGTTCGACGGCGCCCCAGGGACTCTACTATTTATACGGGGATGGGACTTACATTCAACCTTAAGAATTAATTCCTGGGTTTTCAAGCTGCTGACAACTACTCTCGATAGGCGAATGGTTAGGCTCGTTGATTTGTGTGCGTTTGGTTAGGCGTTCGAATCCCCGTCGTTGCGTGCGAAATTTTAATTATTAAGTGAGCGTTAAAAATTGCAATTACCAATTAATTATAAGTAGATCCATGTATATCTTAACAAAAATCATGTGTTATGTGTAATTATATATTTTTTAGGATTCGTTTTTATAATTTTAAGCGCGAGTTTACTAATTACTGAAGAATAACACCTACTGCGTACGCAGTCACACGTACAATTCTTATTTAGTAAAACGCACTCAACTTCAGTATATTCTACTAAACAAGAATCGTACGTGCGACTGCATGCACAGTAGAAGCTACTCCTCAGTGACCAGTGAAATTGAACAAACTCGCGTTTAGTAGATTCTACCGTCGAGTTGGCCCGTCCATAATTTACTATTCCGTTTGAGAGCTCTAACCCTTACAAGGGTGGATGCCACTAAACATTTTTCTCCATGTGCTTACTAAAACCAAACCATTTTCGATACTATGAGTGCCATCTCTTGGATTTTCTAAGGACTTATTGAACGACCCTGATTCGAAATAGTTCTAAAAAAGGTTCCAAAATGGCTCGAATTCACTGGGGTTGAATTATTTTCCGAAACTATTTTTAGTCATTAACATGTTTAACATAATATTAAGTATACTTTTTCTTGAGAAGGCAAAATAATTCAATTTATAAATTGCTTACATCTTGTTATCTTCCTGTTAGGACGGATACAAATTTTTGAAAATTTCCAGAAAGCCCGAAGAGGCCAACGGACAATTTTTATTTGAAATTAAAAATCAGCACGCCTGATTCATTGAACCATAACTATTCACTTTCAAATTTCTCGAAATATTTAACATAATGTAATAAGACCTTAATTTTTTAAAGTCGTTTCAACATATAAAAAAGATAAATCGATGTGACGTTTGAAACATAAATACTTTTTAACCCTTTTTGTGATCCGCTTATAAATAATCGAACAGTGATTCAAACTATTCTTCACCATTAAGTATCTAGATGTTCGTCATCTTTGGAAATGAAACTGATAAATCCAGCTGAACCATTACCCAATCCTTCAGAAAAAATATTTCTTATGCTAATTTTGATTTCAGATGTAATCCATGATTAAAGGATATTTTGCAAGGAATAATGTGATTATTAATTTGTTTACTACAGCAACCAATTTTGCGAGTCAAATTTCAAATATTCAACTCATCTAAACGGTCGATAGCATTTTACGTGAATGAATTACATCAGCTTAAAAAAATGTAGAGGTGAAGAGGTTACTTAAATGCCAAATATCTCCTGCTGTGCCAATATTACATCAACCAAAAATTATAGTAATTTGAATAAAACGATCAGAACTTGAACCACCAATGAATTAGAAGGTGTCGTAAAGAAAGAGGAAAAACGGAGACTTCCAGAATTTTTTTCTCCCCTTTCTTACGTTTTTTATGCCCTTCAAATTAAAAAAATTTATATTTATTAACTAAAACTTAAAAAAATGCCAACGTTTCCGAGACCTTTTGTTACCTTTTTGAATACAATAAATTAATGAAGAAGGCAGAAATTGGAAACCAAAAATAGAGATGATAATAGATTTTTAATACAAAATTAATCAAAGACAGTGAAGTTTTAAAGTAGCACCATTTGCATACACTTTTCAAATTTTCATTCAAATCATTTTCACTCTTGGTAATGATAGATTAAAATAATTATTTTTTATTATTTCACAAATTAAAAGGCATGGACCAACTGGACTACGTCAAAAAATATATCGATCAATATATTCCTGTAAGATAACTTTTTTCGTGAACAAAAGATTTCTATGCAAATTTTTGAAATATGATAAAATGCAATAAGTTGAACCACGGTCTTTAAGGGGTACAGGTAGTAAGAATTTTCAAAAAATCGATTTTTTTGCATTTTCCGAAAGTGCAATATTACGATAATATTACGAAAATCAAAAATACGTTTTCAAAGACGGTGACTGCTATATTCTTAAAACTACTCGACAGATTTTAATAAAACTTATACAGTATATTCTAGGCATTATGAACTAGTACTTAACCGAATAATTTTTTTTTTTTTTTTTTTTTTTCTTAAATGATACTATTTATAAGAGAGAAGTTAACAATCAAACTGATAACTTGGTCCAGAATTAATATTTTTATTTAAAATATTTGTGTAAATTACTTAAAATATAATGTGAAACCTTGGTATTATATTTTAAATAAAAAACATTATACAACAGTTCAAAAAAAATTCTTGACAATGTCTATTTCTTCACACCTCTGACTACCCGTAATCTCTTAAGGACATCATAAAAAAATAAAAAGAAAGAAGGGGTTTTAGGAGTCATTTCCTTGCTTTCTTTTTTTTTCTATAACTACATCTTCACTAATAATTTTTTTTGTATCGCTTTCAATAACATAATTTGCAATTTTTATGAGTATTTGACGTAAATTATGTCATAATATTTTGACATACACCTACGAATGACGAATAATATTATACAAATTCAAATTTTTCACATAGTATACATGTACATTATTTTTCCTGTCCAGATTAAATTCAATTTGATCAGTTTATCTTCATGGATACTATTTCATGAATACACCGGTGATTTTTCACTACTTTAAGGCTTGAGATTTTATTTCAATCGCTCCTGTGATTTTACAAGGATATTACGCCTCTTCAACTGGCACACCTAGCATACCTGTTTACCACGTTCGCAGGCATTACGAACATCGTTTCCTGGCGACGTTATATCCTTTGTCCATTACTTTTCACAAAGGACTACAGAAGCTGATTTTGTACAATGCGATATACAATTGGACAATAGTTTTTAATCAAAAAAAATAGCTATCCAATTCCGCATCTGACAAAACCTTTTTTATTTTATAAATTAAATTGCAGCAATTTCAAAAATCATCTAATTTTATAATGTTAATTTTTATATCGCCAGTTGGGAGCAATAATTTTTGTTCGCAGCACTGTAACGTCCTGTCACTTACCTTTTACTATTATATTTTAAATTTTCCCCGTTTTTTGTTCGCTTAAGAAATCGGAAAGATTCCTTAATCGAAACAAGGGTTAGGGATAGCCAACAATAAATAATTAATCAAATTGTACAATTATTAACCGTTTATTAATAAATTTACATAAATGAGAGAGAGAATATTCCTTTTAAGTTTAAATTAATGGGGACTTACTCGATTATTTTATTTTATTCCGCCTGGAACTATGAAACTGGAACCACTGGAACTGGTACCACTGGAACTTCCTTCTTAATAATTGAAGACACTGATATCCAATTGATCACCTTTTCACTTGAGGACGAACGTACCGATGAAACGAATCACAGAGTTGACCGTTGAACTCTCTCCAATTTATCCTTAAGGGGAAGACTTTTACTTATTGGGGAGGACAGTTGTTACTTCTGGAGAGATTTCTGTTCAGATGTTAAGCTGATGAGAACTGAAGAAATACTGACGAACAACTCCTCTTTTGCGGATTCGCACTCGCTTTTATGGGCAATTCTCGATCAATTGTGATCCTGGTCGCCATTTTTCAATCGATACTTGGTTTGCCCTGGATATTTTTGCCAAGATCTGGTTGACCCTTGACCGACCTTGGCACGTGGATGAACTCCTTGGCTTTTCGCATATTGAAGAAAAAAAAAGGGAAGAATATATTCGAATAGTTTTTCTCCTCTGGTTTCCCCGACGTTCCTTCTTTTCAAATCAACTAGACTTTTAATTTCCCTGTTTTGCTGCACTGGTCGATATTATTGTTTACTCAGCGCATTCCGATGGGGTTCCCTCGTTCACACCTTTGTAAGGGTTTTGACGTGTCATTCATGAGCGTTGTCTATTTATAAACATAGTATTTCTCTCCCTATTACAATTTTAGCATTGTACATTTTATTTCGTATAATTAATACCTTCCAAAACATATCTTTTATGCATGTTTTATTGCGGGTAAAATTATAATATTATAAATAAATGTTAAGGGTCACAGGACGTGAAAGCACTGCCAATATTTAAAGAAAAATCATTTTAGAAATTGTTTTTTCTTCTCTCTTACTCCATCTGTTACTTTCTTATTGATAAAATACATATCACGCAACATATAGAGAAAGAGGGAAAGAAAAAATAATATTTAAAGTTATTTATTTAAGGGGGCAGCCCACCTTTCAATTTTCAGAAATTCGAATTTTTTTTTTTTTTCATTTTTACTTACTTTAGAGCCTTGGAATTCATCTAGAAACTAAGACGGGCCAGGCATTGCTGATTAGGCGTAAGTCGAATGTACCACATTAATTTCGATACTTATGTGTTTTTTCTGCATCTCAAACTTTAAACGCGTTTTTCTGAAAACACTATTTTTTCAACTTGTTGGCATGATTCGGGCAAAACTACTAGACGGATTTTCTTAAACTTCTTTTTAAAATGTTTATAAAAGACCTCGCTATTGTCCCTAGCATGGACATGCATGCCAATTGTTTATTAACAATATTATAGCAACATTTATTTTTAAAAACAGGGTGAAAAATGGAAAAAAAACATAAAAAATTCACTATTTGTTTATTTATAAACGGATTTTCACAATTTTTCTAGGGACGATAACCATTCATGCCCTCTTTAAGAATAAATATGGATTTACTGTTCAGATCATCCAAACATGAGAAATCGTGCCGACAAGGAAAAAATTGTTGACCATTCGGCCGGCCATAACTCAGCAGGATGTCACCAAAATTATCCAAAAAAATTTTCTCTTATACTTCAATAACCATACAACATAATGTAAAAACTTGAAATGGTGAAATAATAATTTCTAAAAGAAAAAAAATGGTGAAAAAAGAGGCCACAAAGGTGGGCTGCCCCTTAAATATTCCCAGTACTATCAACTAAACACCTGTCGTCCAAAACAAAAGAACCGTTGACTTCATTTCGATTGAAACTGAGGAAAAAGCCAAAAACTTTTTTTATCAAAAAATGTCCATTTTTATAAAGTAGCTCACGTCTAGAAATATTTTCCATGAAAGAGAGCGTCAATGTCCATTGACACTCTTTGACTGTGACATATTCACAAGCGTTTTCATAATTTGTATTAATTAACGTTTTTTTCTCGATTGCGATTTTTAGTTCAGTTGGTCTTTTCATTCTTTGCATTGCTATAATAAAAAAACTAATATGTTTTTTTTCAAAATTTCAAGCGCAGTTAAATACAGAATTTCTTCAAGATTCTAATGACATAAAAAACTCATTTCCGTAAAAAATTTAGTCAACGGTTCTTTTACTTTGGACGGCAGAAACGGGATAACAAAAATCAACTCCTGAATAGGTACCTTCTCGCTCTTAATCGACAATATAAAGAGTTTTCCAATTAGAGGTTTCATTTTGATTTATAAGAAAAACGCGTGTTTTTTGTGAAAAATCATTAGATTTTTATTTCATTGAATAGCGGAAGGTTTGCTATTAATAATGAAAAACAATATCATTCATATTGCCCCCACGGTTACGTATGCAGGACGATGCCCTTTTGTTCCATTTTTATTAATGGCGTAGTTTTTAGTTTCCATCTGCCAAAAAATGACACCTCTTATTATGACAGCTGCCAAAATAGCAGGATATTCAAAATGAAACCTCTAATTGGAAAACCCTGTATCTATACTCTCACTATAAAAAAATAACTTTAATTTGATAAAAAACAAAACCTCTTACAGAAAACTGAATTGCTTTTTATGTATGAATTTCTTATAAAACTATGTCAGTCCTACGTGATGAGAAACCCAACTCTTATTTATTTATTTTTTTTTTTTGATAGAATGGTTTAAGGGCGTTGAGAACCCCCGTTTTGTGACCTATCCATATAGAATATTGGATATACTCTTATACGAGCGATGCACCCAATTAGCCTTCCTGAGATTGACTTGCTGCTTAAGCCTGGTCTTCAATTGTCAAGTCTTGTCCCATTAAGTCACGAGAATTCATCTGCTTTTCTTAATTACGCATTCGAGAAAAAGTTGCAAAATTTTTGAGTAAAAAATCCATGTATTGCACCGATGGAATTATCAATTTTACTCTATGTATTTTTTTACGTCGCACATTTTTACGCTCTTCCATTGTAAATCCTTACATAGGAACCCATATAAGAACCAACTAGAGTTTCCCTGCATGAACCCATACCGTAACCTATAGACGAACCTATCTTATAGCCCATGAAGATTTAAGACACGAACTTGTAGATGGAATAAAATAGAAATTAACCTGGGTTATTAAATGGGTTCCAATGTAAGTCCCTACGTTATTTCCTACAGGAAACATATATTTGACACCATATGGAACCCATTAAGGGAAACTATATAGGTTCCCATCTCGATTTTTTTTTAGGTGAAGAAAATAGGAGAAAAAATTATTCAAAAATTGGATCGATGAATTGTTAGCCTCAAAAGACGGGAAGTGTTTTCATAAGTGTGTGTTCAAGGTCTATCCAGTGTCTTTTCAGCCCTGGTAGTCGACTGTAATATACTATAGTTTGTACAACGTTGAGTGTACAACAGGCCAAACCTTTCTTCCGACTGTGGACAAAGTAATTTTCCGACAGTGGATGTACAAGGTATATCTAGTGTCTATTCAGCCCTGATAGACGATTGTAAAATACCAGCGTTTGTACAACGTTAAGTACACAACAGTCCCAACCTTCTTCAGACTGTGTAAAAAGTAATTATCCGAAAGTGGATTTATAAGGTCTATCCAGTGTCTTTTCAGTCCTGGTAGTCGACTGTAATATACTATCGTTTGTACAACGTTGGGTGTACAGTAGGCCAAACCTTCTTCTGACTGTGGAAAATGTCATTTTCTTACAGTGAATGTACAAGGTCTATCCAGTGTCTATTTAGCCCTGGTAGTCGACTGTAAATAACCAGCGTTTATACAACGTTGAATGTACAACAGGCCCAACCTTCTTCAGACTGTCTAAAAAGTAATTATTCGACAGTGGATGTACAAGGTCTATCCAGTGTCTATTCAGCACCGGTAGTTGACTGTAAAATACCAGCGTGTGTACAAGGTTGGGTGTCCGAAAGGCCCAACCTTCTTCCGACTGTGGAAAAAGTAATTTTCCGACAGTGGATGCACAAGGTTTACTTAGTGTCTATTCAGTCCCGGTAGTCGACTGTAAAATACCAGCGTTTGTACAAAGTTGAGTGCACAAAAGGCGCAACCTTCTTCAGACTGTGGAAAAAGTAATTATCCGACAGTGGATGTACAAGGTCTATCCAGTGTCTATTCAGCACCGGTAGTTGACTGTAAAATATCAGCGTTTGTACAAGGTAGGATGTACAACAGGCCCAACCTTTCTTCCGACTCTGGAAAAAGTAATTTCCCGACAGTGGATGTACAAGGTCGATCCAGTGTCTATTCAACCCTGGTAGTCGACTGTATTTCAGTTTGGCAGATTTCCTGCCGCTGGCTATGGGCGCGTGATCGCCAAAGTGTGGCAGTTAGATACACGCACACTCTAGGCGCGTGACGTCACTGTCGCGAGCGAGCAAACTGCCGAGTTCGTTTTCCGTGCAGTGTCTGCACAAAATTGATTCGACACTGGTAGTCTTATTTAAAGTACGTCTTTGTCCGTAAAACATGAATTTAATCATAAAAGTATATAACCAGTATTTTAAACATGTTGACAGCCAGCGTTGAAAATATGTTGGTTACCAGTACTCGTACAATGTTGGAACCTGGCTTTGTACCAATGCAGTATATCGTTATCATTTCGACTGTCCACCTAAGTCGGAAGTTGGTATCCAGCGTTGGATCGACTTTAGTCCGATTGTTAATTTCTGCTTGGGACAGTACTTTCAATCTTACATACTTCTAGAAAATGCAAATGAAAAAAAATCGATTTTTTGAAAATTGTACTCAGATGAATCTTCTTAAGAAAGCAGGAATAAGTGTGACAAGACAATTGTAGTCCAAGCCTTATGCACAACTCCTTTCCTATATTCTGCCTCTTATTCACCTAAGCCATCTACGAGATGGTGTATTTAGGTATAGGAAATGTGTCCCGCGCTCTTTGCATCCTCCGAGGTCAAATGGTCGTAAACAGAACGGTCGCGAGCGTCCATGTAAAAAACCTATTATGAATTTCCTGGCCACCAATCCGGTGAGACGTTTACATTTACATGGTGACCCGAACTGTCAACTTTGTGCTTATCTCGTGTCCCTTATAGGCCAAGCCCACAGGTCACAAGTGCTGTAAACTGTTATAAAATTTTACATAAATTTAAGGCAAATGTGACTATAGTTTTTTCTAAGCTCGTTTTGTTGAAATTAGTTTTAAAATTTATAGCTAAAACCAGATTTTAAATTAACTTTACTTTGAATTATAAAAACTACCATATAATAATATCGTAAAAATATTTTATAGATATATCAGTAACTTTGTAAACAAATGGGAAAGCTAATGGTTTCATGAATGAAATTTTATTTGAAGGTGTGTTTTATAATATTTACCAACAAGTCTGTTTTATCAATAAAGAATTGCTATATTCTAATAAAATATCTTTGAAATCAGTATTTATCTATTTTCTGATAGTGAAGTATTTGCGAAGCAAAATATTTGTATTTAATGGAACTATTTGGACATTCGAATATTTATTCAAATTTGTAAGCTACTGATCAATAAACTACACGGTTTCAATGAATTTTACTGGTTCGAATTTAAAGTACCGCCGCCTGAAGTTACTCCTACTTAAATCTGATTGACATGATACCTCAACTTTGGAGTATTTGAAAAAAAAATTTGCTATATTAATGAAAATTACACTTGTCGCTATCGTATGAACCAGCATTATAATTATTTATCAATATTCAAGCCATGTTTTAAACAATTTCCGTAGAAAAAAAAGTCGAAAATTTCAAAAGTCCGCCACTTTTTTTTTTTTGATCGCACGTGAATAATTATAATCTTTTGAGTATTAAAAGTTTGAAATTATAAAATAAATTTTACTATGAAAAAAAAAATAAGATGTAGTACTGACCCTTAAATTTACAGAATAACAAAATCGTTTTGTTGACTGGATTTAGCTGATTTAAAAAAATATTTTGATTGCATGAACTAAATTTGTTTCGATCCAATCAGAATCGTTTGCAAGAGTGGATCTAAATTGTTGGTTAAACAGTTTTGTTGACTCAATGAAATATTTTGTTGCTATTACATAATTTTTTCGTTGAATTCACCAAATACATTTGTTTTTATCGGAGTAACAAAATTATTCAACAGCATCTAACATAAGTTTGATAATATTAAGAAAAATATTTAGTAGAATCAACTAGACATTTTGACCAAAAAATAATGTTAAGTCAACTAACCATTTTTTAAACTGTATAATAATAAAATCTTAATGTTAAAAAAATCAAAATTTTGTCAATTCAACCTAAACTTTTTCTGAATGTTGCGTTGCTATTTTTCAAAGTTGAATTCTTAAAGAATTATTTATGTAACTTTGCACTTAAAAGTCTGAATATTTCAGCTTGCTTTGCTTTTTTTATTATGCTCAGAGTTATTGAGCTAAATGTTCAAATATTTGATTCTAAGGTCATAAAGGCCGTAAAATCACATAAAGATAAAGCGCGCCTTGTTTTGACTGACTTGTTTCTTTTTTTTATCATCTATCCTCCTTTTTAAAAATCTTTTCTTTCTATCTCTTAAGTATGCTAATATCGAAGACATCATCAATGTGTAGACGGTCGTCAAAGTCGCTGCGTCGTCATAAATTAATAAAGGTATCTCTTCTCAGCCCGGAAGAGAAGAGAGAAGAGGACCGGTTCATTGACGGGGCGAGAATCTTCGTGAATGGAGTGCCACTTGGTGGAGGTTAAAATCTTTGTCATGAGAACCAAATTTCACGACTGCCGTTTATATTTTGACGTCCATTCTATTTTAAACCCCAGTGATGTTCGCCAAGGCAGCTTCGATATATGACTGGCGTTTAGGTTTGGCATGCTAGAGGCCTATCTAACAATAAAAAATACAAGTCATTTTGATGAGGCCTGACGCCAAATAGATTACCTATTCTACAAAAATTAGAACTAATTACTTGACTGTAACGTCACTTGTCTGTAAAGTCATCTCATTAGTGAATATAAGGACTCTTATCGGAAATAAAATGAATCTCGTTTGAATATTCTGTATGTCAAATTTAAGTTAATTAAAAAAGTCGTTAAATTAAGCACTGGTTCCCAATTATGATCTTTCAATTTTATTTCCTTATCTGATGAATTTCTTGTCAAACTTACACAAATAATTATTGATCGTTGTGATTATTATTAATAAACACAATTTATTACTCTTTGCAAAATAAATTCAAAGGATAGTTTATCCTCTCTAAATCTGAATCAGTTTTATTTCACTGCATTATTAGTTATAATTGGATGCAAATTGCGTTATAAACTGATGAATCAGTAAAATTTGACTGACAACTCTCTAAACTTAAATAAATGGACGGCCACTGATCAGCAGTGATTATTCACTGATGGCAGCAGCTACAAGTCTTTCACTGATTCTCAGTGAAATTCGACTGATGAATCAGTAAAATAGATTGGACTTACTTATTGAATCAGTTAAATCTCCAGGTGGAAATAAGAAAACCAGCAGTATATTTTAACGATAGATGAACTCGTTTATTTTAGGTTAAATAACACTAAAAAGAAATTACGTAATTATTATTATATATTGTAATTATTATTGAGTATAATTATATTAAATATTATTAAAAATTGAAGATCCATCGTTAAAGTTATAATCACGTGGCGCATTTACTGATGCCACAGTTAAATCAAAGCATGGCACTGATTCATCAGTTGATATATTGTCACTGATTCAAGTTCAGAAAGAAGTGTCATTTCACTGTTTCTCAGCGAATAAACACATAAATGAGAAGAATCAGGAAGAATTCAATATTAATTTCAAGTATTCACTCTTTAAATTTAAATCAGTAAGATTTCACTGTTAAATCAGCTGGAAATGGGTTACTCTCTCACTCTTCAGTAAAAAATGTTAAAAAACAGTGAAATAATTTATACCGCTCAAGTTTTACTGAACCAACTTCAGTGACGATTTCACTGTTTATTAATCAAATGCCACTGATTACCAGTCATATTATTACTGAAGTGAATGATTAACCTACTCTCTAAATCTGAATCAATCAAAATCTACTGATTATCATTGAAATTTACTGATTCAAATAGCTAAAAAGAGGTTACTGTTAATCAGTAAAATTTAACTGATCAATTCAGTGAAAATTAATTGATTTAATAGTGAAATATATTTTTCTAACTGATTCAATCAGTGAAAATGAACCAATTTAACAGTGAAAAATATTTTTTCTAAATCACTGATTTAATTAGTGAAAATTTGACAGATTCATATTAAGAGAGTACTTTCAGTTATTTTACTGATTGTAAAATCAGTGAGATTCTCACTGATTTGATATCAGTGACTCACTTCTGGCTAGGCAATCAGTCATTTTCACTGAAAAACATTAAAAGACCACTGATTGCCCAGCCGTAATTGGGTCACTGGTTTCAATTCAGTAAGAATCTCACTGATTCAGATTTAGAGAGTAGAGAACAATACAATATATTTACTGGTATTGGAAAGTTGCATAAAAAGTCATTAGAGGAGGTGTAAAATATAGATTTGTACTGAGTATCGAAAATATGAATTCCCAGATGTGGTGGGAAATCTCAGTAATAAAGCAGAGTGAGTGTAATTCTGTAAAGGGTATATGGTTGAACTATCAATAAACATTACCTCGGTGCTTAAATCTAGTGGCATAACGCGGTTGATTCGGGATCAAGGAAACTTTCATAATTACTGCAACGTCGTCTACTTGACTGACATATTATCCGAGGTTGGTGGGTTAAGTACGCATTTGCTATGTGGAACGTCGAGACTGAATAATATATTATTAATTTAGCAATAACGCTCTGCCATCAATCCTGATGCTTTTATCCAACACGCCATTTTTCTTCACTGGCCTAACATTTCGATTAATATGTGCTCTTCGCTTCTTCACAGATTAAGTATGATCTTGGCGCCCCTTATCGTAAATTTTACACCGTTCACTCTGAACAGTAAACGGTACAATGAAAATTTCTTCTATGACAAGATTCGGGCTTGTATTAGATTTTTTATTTTATGCAGTATATCATTTTGTAGGTAAAAGTTCACATTGTCGGAGATAAAATAGGTTCTCCTATGAAGGCCTGTATAAATAAAATATACCATCAACAGATGAATATGCATGTACAGTATATGAAGATAATTAGAAAATTTTGTAGATAAAAGTCCTTAAAATATTTTTGATTTTTTTGTTTTATATCTAATTTTTTTGGAACTATTTTAAAATTTGTTTAAGTGTTCTGAATTTTTAAAATTCGTATTAAAATATTGTTGAATTTTCTAGTCCTCTTGAAAATTTCCTGATGAATCTGTTAATTGTAATTGCAGTTAAAAATCACACAACTGTTATATAAATGTTACATAGTTGTTTAAGTGTTAATAAATATGCAAATAGGTGTAATATATAACATACATTATTTTGTTATAGAAACGAGATGCTATATTCTGGATTTTTTTATACCAGTGCGACGTATCTGTTGCCGTTTTTTGTCCCATATTTGTTCATATCAATAGAACGTAAATTGATAACAAAATTATAACACATCGCTTAATATTTAATATTTTTATTTTATGAGTTTAGACCTTCCATATAATTTTTTTTTATTTTTAGTACCTTTATTTAGAAAGATTTTGTGTTTTTTTTAAATTCCAGCACCTTTATGTATTTATAACTAAAAATGTTGGGTTTCTGGCATTTTTTGACATTTTTTGACATTGAATAAATTTTTTGTTTTTTAACCAATTGTCATGATTCTTTTTTTATTTCGTTTCTTTTAATACGTAGCAACTTTTTGGGTGTGAAAAATAAGGTAACATGGCTGGAAAAAAGTTACAAATAAAATAAAAAAATAAATAAAAATATCTTAACATATAAAAATACATTTTTTGTAGTTATCTTTTTAGTTAGAGTCCTTTTCATATTCAAAAAGTTGCTACATATTATAAGGAATAAAATTTTAAAAAATCATGACAATTGGTTAAAAAACAAAAAAGTTATTGCAGGTCGAAAAATATCCAAAAATGCCCAATAAACTTAACATTTTTAGTTTAAAAATATATAAAGGTGCTGGAATTTAAAAAAAAAGCCCAAAATATTTCTAAATAAAGGTAATAAAGATAAAAAAATAACATGGAAGGTCTAAAATCAGAAAATAAAAATAAAAATATTAAAGGTGACAGTTCCCCTTAAACGTAACAGTTACATTACCTGGTGTCTTTATCTAGCAATTTTATTTCAAAGCATGTTTTCTGAGAAATCGTAAATTTTGATTTAAAATTATATTTTAAAAAATTATTATTTAAATTCTATTCAAATAGTAAGTTTTGAATTTTGAAAAACAACGGATGATCTCAAACAGATTCACGTGGTTCTGACAGACGACGTATAAATATAAAAGTGATTTTTCAAGCAGGTGATATTGGACAAAGAAAAGTACAATTGTATTGGAAATCGTATGTATGTCTGTTGACATTATGCAAAATGGACAGTCGAGCTGAGCACGTAATACCATATATCTGTATCTAAACTTGCAGTAGAACATCTCATTTAGATACGAACTAGTCCAAGGAATAAGCTAGTATTTTTTACATAAGAGTACTTATATATCTGTTTATATGTACATTAAGCTGAAACGTCTACTCGAGAAACGACTTTGTTGTTGGAGCTTTCGACCCATTAATCATTTCCGCACCTTTGCCGTTTTCGAACCGATCGTTTCGTCGCCATTACCTACTTGTCTGTCTTTCCCTGTTGTAGTGGGCTTGGTAACAGGTAAAACCGCAATTTTTTTCTTTTTTGACGAGCCTGCGCAACAATTTCATGCTTCCTACAAACCTGTTGGGTCATTGGGTGACAACGGCTTAGATGATACAGGTTATTTGTGCTAGGGATGATTTGGCTCTTTAAAATTAAATATCCAATTTGTTTTATTTTTAAATTACACTGTTAGAAATGGTTAGAAATTTAAAAAATTTGTATGTTACAAAGGTAAAGTAAAACTTGATGATATTTATGGTATTTTTGGGTAAAGGTACTCTCTAAATCTGAATCAGTCAAATTTTCACTAATTGAATCGGTGATTTGCCTTTTCACTGATTCATCAGTGAACAAATATTTATCACTGATTCATCAGTGAAAAAAATATTTTTCACTGTCAAATCAGTCAATTTTCACTGAAATAATCAGTGAAATTTGACTGATTTACAGTAACCTCTTTTTAGCTATTTAAATCAGTCAAATTTCACTGATAATCAGTAGATTTTGACTGATTCAAATTTATAGAGTATCTTAAAATTGCAAAAAATGTACTGAAATTTTTCTTAATATTATGAAACTCAACTAAATTTTCATGAAATCTATCTTGAAACTACCAAACTATAACAGAATTTTCATAAAATTTATCATAAATTACGAAACTGTATCAAAATTTTCGGTTATATGTAACTGCACTCTCTAAACCTGAATCAGTGAACGGCCACTGATTCGCAGTGACTATTCACTAATGGCAGCAGCTATAAGTCTTTCACTGAGAATCAGTGAAATAGATTGAACTCACTTATTGAATCAGTGAAAGCTTCAGGTGGGAGTAATAAAACCAGCAATATATTTTAACGATCGATGAACACGTTTATTTTAGGCTAAACAACACAAAAACGAAATTACGTAATTATTATTATTTTTAAGGGACGTTAAATCAGTAAAGTGTAGATGAAAATTTTGAATTCGCGAATTCAAAAGTTATGTTCACGTGACGCATTCACTGATTCCTCAGAAAAATCAAAGCAGCTCACTGATTCATCAGTTGATATATTTTCACTGATATAATCAGTAACTATTTCACTGATTCAGGTTTAGCGAGTATAAAACTTCTGTTACCCGAAACGTAAAATTATTCCTGTTGCAAGTTTCAGAATTTCCAGATAAAGGTATCAGAATATTCATCATTTTGTAAGTGAAAACTAAGAAATTCTAATAATATTAATAAGAATGTCCTTTCTGGTATTTTTTGTGAAAAGATTTCTTCAGAAGTAAAGAATTTTTTTTAATTTTTAAAAAAATATTTATTTTCCATAGTGAACTTTTCGACTAAATCTTCAGTCCTTATCAAGGCTATTAATAAGACTGTTGAGTCACTCCCAATGATTCTGCCAATTTTTCTTGCGTTTGGCACAAGTCTTCAGCAAGTAATGCCTCCAATTCGGAATCTTCGAAAATTTTCTCTTTTCCACCGCCATGCCGGTCCTCGAGATCAAAATGACCGCTCTTGAAGCGTTGAAACCACTCACGATACGTTCTTTCGCTAAGAGCAGCCTTACCGTAAATACTTGAAAGCATTTAATGAGCCTCAGCCGCAGTTTTCATCAAATGAAAGCAGAAAATCAAAACTTCCCGCAAAATACAAGAATTTGGCTCATAAACTGACATCTTCAGTCAAGAATAAAGGGGGAGGGTCTCTAAGGCCCGTTTTTGGTCCAAAAAATTGGAAAAATTTCCTACAGTATCTACTAACAATAAGAAGTCACTTCAACCCTAAGCGGACCACCCTCATCATCCCCCTATTCACCCCAAGCACTCATTAAAAAAATGAAAACTTTACCGCTTATATGCAGTGTTTTTGGGAAAAATCTCAATAAAAAAAATCCAGAATAATACAAATATAGGTTTTTGAGGTCGTTGATTTCGAATCCAAGGTCCGTTGACCTCGATCATATCATTGAGCTGTTAAATAAACTCCTTCGGATTTAGCGTTCCCAAAAACTAATATATATGTATTTTTTTTATTTTTTGTCCAGTTTTTTACATTCTGACCTTCAAATGACCTTGAATCTGATATGATGGAGGTCAACGGACCTCATCATATCAGATTCAAGATGTCATTTGAAAGGTCAAGTAAAAACTGGACGAAAAATAAAAAAAATACATATATAGTAGTTTTGGGAACGCTAAATCCGAAGGGTTTATTTAACAGCTCAATATGATCCTTCAGCGGACGGATTCGAAATCAACAAAAACCTATATTTATATTATTCTGGACTTTTTATTTTTTGTCCAGTTTTTTACATTCTGACCTTCAAATGACCTTGAATCTGATATGATGGAGGTCAACGGACCTCGGATTCGAAATCAGCGACCCCAAAAACCTATGTATGTATTTTTCTGGATTTTTTAATCGGATTTTTTGCAGTTTGACCTTCAAATGACCTTTAATCTGATATGCTTGAGGTCAACGGACCTCGGATTCGAAATCAACGACCCCAAAAACCCATATATTTATTTTTCTGGATTTTTTTATTGGGTTTTCTCCGAAAAACACTGCATAGAAGCGGTGAAGTTTTCATTTTTTAAGGGGTGCTCGGGATGAATAGAGGGGTTGAGGGTGGTCCGTTCCCGGACTTCTTATTGTTAGTAGATACTGTAGGAATTTTTTCAAATTTTTTGGGCCAAAAACCGGCCTTAGAGACCCTCCCCCTTTATGATGCAAACACAAATTCACTAATGTGGTACTCTCGTTATGTTGACAGATGTACAAGCTTACTGTGTGACATTTTTTATCTGCCTATTTCGACCAGCATTTACCGATGCAGCCATCTATCGAAAAACGGCGGAAGCAAAGTTGTACACCTAATAATAAGATGAATTATATAGTGCAAGTAATAAGTACAGTTCAGCAATGAAGACGCGATAGTAAAACAATCTAAAAGATCATTACCTTTAAACATCGTGGATTCAATAATATAAAAGTAGTGACATCATGTTTCGTACAGTTGTATTATAAGTTGTATTTATAAAATCTTAGTTATAAAATTGCCAAATGATATTATTTGAATATAGAATTTTCCATTTTAGATTCTTTAACAACCCATTTTGATAGATATTCATTTTCGATATGTTGTGGTAGAGGTTATGTGTGATATGAATAGTATTTTTTCTCTAAAAAAAGTAATTTTATTCATAAAAGAAATTTTGAAATTTTACAACTTACTAGAGTGGTTATACCTCAGCTATGAACTTTCGTAATATTAATTTCAAAGAATTTAAAAGCTAGTTTTGTATTCGAATTTTTTTTTTAAATTGACCATTTTGAAAATTGTTTGTATTCAACATAAAATTAATTCACAATAGAGAAGCATAATATGAAAAATGATTTCTTCGATTCTATTAAATTTTTGTCATGCTTGACTTTTTTTGCTAACGAAGCAGAATTGAAATGATTCCTCCAAGAAACATTCCTTGGATCCATTCTCCGAAGTACTTTGGTAAGAGACGTTTTGCTTCAGTTCCATCAATATTACAAGACTCTTGGCAAAATTATGGATTCGAATTCATATTTGTGAATGGAGAATCTAAACATGAACCGACAGAAGAGCACTCGAGCTCGTTTGCTAGCTGAGTCTTCTGTCTCGTCCCACCTAAATCAACACAAGAAGTCCAAGCATTTACCAGCGACGCGTGAATGTAGTCGCAGGTGCACGCAACCAATGCAAGAAAAGGGAGATTCTCGCCTTGATGTGACGCGACGTATCCTTTGAAAGTAGAAACCGAGAACTACACTACAGAAGACGGAAATAATGACCGACGATGCATTACGCTGATGTCATAAACACGGAACTGAATTGAGCGTGGGTGATGCAAAAGTCATTCAAGAAGTACTCAACAGGTGAATTAATAGAATGAAAACAAGTACAGAATGATTCGACTCTGTAGAAACAATGTGGGAGGAGCAGAATGAACCGAGCCATTTGAACACGGGAAAAAAGGCTGACTAAACGGTACTCGCTTTTGACTTAACCATACGCGGACAGCAGGTTGCGTTAACCTGTAGCACCCGCGTGAACAAATCCGTATTGGCGCAATCCTAACCACCCAGCTAACGCAACCTGTTTCTACGGGCAGGCGAACCCGACTTGCGCCATGCCCGCTTTCCGAGTAAATTCTACTCGATTTTCACGTCGACGCTACCGACTTGCGGCAAGCCCGTTTTTGAGTAGATTCCACTCGGTTTTCACGTTGACGTTACCGAAGAATGAAAATGAAGCGCAGTACGTTTTTGGATCTCTGAAAAATGATAACAATAGTAAAATCGTGGATTTTATGTGTCGTTATACATAATTTGGCCTAAAGGCATTAAATTGTGCAAAAAGTAATCATCAAAAAATAACTTATAACTGGAATTTGCGCGAGCATAACGGGAAATGAAGTTACTAATTCATCTTTACAAATACTCCAAACATTTTGAACATTTTGGATTATTCTAAATAATCCCAATATGCGCAACATGAAAGTAGCGAATATTCTCAAATTCATCTATGTAATTAATTCTTATAATTATTCTATAACTCTCTCTCTCTCTCTCTCTAAATTGTAAAAAATACCCCGTACCCCCCCCCCCCCCACCCTGCACTATGCAATCAACTATAATAATAGTATATTACGTGCCTAGGCGCACAATGAGGGTTATTGCGCGACGAGCGACAATGCTCGCAGGAGATCGAAGCCAAGGCGTAGTCGAGGCGTAGCCAAGGCGTAGTCGAGGCGTAGCCGAGACGTAGCTGAGGCAAAGCCGAGACCAAGCCGAGACGAATCTGAGGCGCGATAAGTCCTGCGAGCATTGTCACGAGTCTCGTAATTTCCCGAATTGTGTGCATTGGCACGTATTCTATGTTATGTGACTTCAGTGCATATACGAGTTTTTATGCGTACACTCGAATCTAGTATTGTAGTTGTTTGCGGCGCTAGTCATTACACTTGATATTTCGCGACTAGTCCCGGACATTTTCAATCTGATCTACTTCAAATTTGGTAAACTTATTCTAAGGACTAGAGTCTTTCGGTTGACGGACGATTTTGTCAATATTATGTTTTTTTCAATAATTATTAATAATGATAAAATGTAATTTGGGCCCAAAAATTTAGGAATTTTTTTCTCGTTGCCAAAGATGAAAAAAAAAAAATACTCCGTCAACCGAAAGCCATTACAATGTAGATAATGAGCATATTTTTTATTTTCGTTTCAGACGACTGGTTTTTGCGAAATCATGTACATCATCCGAACATGCATGATTGAAAAAAAGTTTCATTTTTCGGTACATATTTCTCGAAAACTATTCGGCCAATCATATTCAAATTTGCACATAAACTTCATGTATATATGTTCTAATATTTTTGCCATGGGGTCTCAAAAAAAAAAACTTGTTGATTTTTCAACCCAAGTAAACGGAACTAAAAAAATCTGCCCGCTTCGCGGGCACATTCTCATCGGGCGCTTCGCGCGCACCTCGCTTCGCTCGCAAGTTTGAGCGCGCCTAGGGCGCGCGATTCGATCGTCGCGCTTCGCGCTCGGTCTTGTGCTCTTCGCATACATTTAAGTTTATTTCTTATTTTAAAGTGACATGTTTGATAACATGTCTGCTATTATATTGACCCATAATTCATAGAATTTTTTGTTCATTTCTCGTTATTTTGGCATAGGGTCAGATTCTTTTTATTTCCTTCGAATAAAATTTTCACTATTACATATAAAAATACTCAAAAAGAAAGCAAGGCAAACGTTTCGGCCACATATGGGGGCCCTCTTCAGTGCCATAAATTCAAAGATTAATTCAAAATTTCTGTAAAACATTAGAATATAGGAGATAATGAAATTAAGGATTATCATAGAATTCAAAAACTTATCTCAAAGCTTGCAATTCAAAATGAAGTAGTCCAGTATGCAGCATCACGATTCGAAAAAATATTTAGAGTTCACTGTGAATAAAAAACCGGATAAAAAATAAACCGGGAAACATAAAAAAATTTCCACACGAACCGACCGCAATTTAAAAAAATTTCTTATTAAAAAAGGATGCCAAATTGCTTATCAATGGCAGAACGCGAACAAAACCGTGAAAACTTTTGTTACCGGAGTCTCTCACAGAATGATCTGAACTGTTTTAAAAACCGACTCAAGACATGTGGCTTTGCTGACCGAAAATTTTTTTCATATAAGAAATCTTGAGAGGTTCTTTTGCTCCTTGAAGAAGACTATTGTCCTATACCTAGTAAAGAAATTCGAAACGTTTATGGTAATTTTCACGAGTGGACGAAGGCGTGTATTTTTCAAGAAACGATTTTTTTTATATCAGCTTCACGGACAATCCATTTAACATTGAATTTGCAAGCAAGGCATTACAGAAACATAAATTATTATAATATCTAGACATGTACTTTTACTCAATACTATTTGAGTATGTTAAGCAATAAATAAAAAAAATTGAATGTTGTTTATTACTGCATTCAGATTTATTCTGAGATGTTTTGGAAAATACTACATTTATCTTTAAAAAATAACAAAAATGCAATTTTAGTATTCGTGATATCAAGTATCACATTTTAGGAAGTATTAATAGATTTAGTTTGTTCTGAAAATGGTCAGAACTATGAGATATTCAACCTTTATACTAAAAACAACAGTTCAGATCATTCTGTGAGAGACTCCGGTAACAAAGTCTTCACGAAAAGTTTAAAAATGTAAACCTTGTTCGCGTTCTGCCATTGATGAGCAATTTGGCATTCTTTTTTTAATAAAAATTTTTTTAAATTGCGGTCGGTTCGTGTGAAAATTTTTTTATGTTTCCCGGTTTATTTGTTATCCGGTTTTGTTCGCGTTCTGCCATTGATAAGCAATTTGGCATCCTTTTTTAATAAGAAATTTTTTTAAATTGCGGTCGGTTCGTGTGGAAATTTTTTTATGTTTCCCGGTTTATTAAGTGAAACAGGAGATTCAATTTACTTAAGGCTCTATCGGCCTTAAGGAACACATTCTCATCATGACACTCGCGCTCGATTTTCTGTATACATTTCAGTAACTTTTTAATAAATTACATGATTAAAATAATTTATTTTCTTCCAAATATCTCAAAAAGAAAAAACAATCGTAGACTTTATTTAAGGAAACGATTTTGCAGAACAACGCTTATTTCGTATCTCACATATTTTGGTGAAAAAAGTTGAATTTTTTCAATATTAAAAATCAAAACATAAAATATACATCCTGTCCCGAAATTTCCTCATGAGAATTTGTAGACCTCATTTAGGCAAACAATTTTCCATCTAAATGTTTTTTTTGTATCTCACATATTTTGTCTAAAAAATGGAATTTTTAAATTTTTATCGTATTTTTTGGAATTGAAACGAAAAATATATCTTTTATCAGAAACTGTGTCAGACAAAATTTGTAGATATTTTTGAAACGAACAACTTTGTATTCTTACGTTTTTTTGGTATTTCCAATATTATTGTTAAAAAATTGAATTTTGGATTTTCAATAGTTTTTTTTTTTAATTAAAAAGAAAAATATGCATCTTATGAAAAAATGTTACAATTCAAATTTGTAGGTCTTTATGTAGAAAATAATATTGTATCATAACGTTTTTTCGTATCTCGTATAATTTAACTGGAAAATGGAATTTTGATATTGACTTTTTTCGAATTTGAATATGCTGTAACATTTCTAATTTTGATTTAATCAAAAAATGTTATTAGGATAATTTGTAGAGATTTATGAGCACTATCAAAAACCAGGATTGGAATTTTTGATTTTTTCAAAAAATTATTTTCAAAAACACAAAAGTAGTGCTCCATCCCTCAATTTTGATTGGATGTGGCTGGTTAACGAACTTGTCCTTACTTTTTCGGCTCCGATAAAGTGTACCAAAGCTCAATTCAATCTGATAATTCTATCGAGAGTTATGCCGCACACGACCTACTACAGACAGACACTTTCGTAAAAACCATTTTTTCTGACTCAGGGGGTCTCAAAACGTAAAGATTTGATGAAAATTTCGAAAGTCATTTTTCACATAAAACCAATACCTTCTCATCCATGATGAGAATGTAAAAATAGGTATCAATCAGAGAATGTTTTACGTAAGAAAAAGATTTTTATCCCGGGAAAAAAAAATTGCAATCAAAATTTCCATGGTTCTATTTCATGGTGCCGAAAAGTGATTTTAAAGGAGAGCAGTTTTTCTGATGCACTGAGAAAACAGTTTCCTTGAATCAAAGAAACATTTCTTTGATATAGGGCCAAAGAAAAAATTTCTTTAAATTAAAGAAAGTTTTGTTAATTCAAAAGAATTTTTTTTTTTTTGATCCAAAGAAATAGATATGTTTATATTAAAAAACATTTTTTTGAATCAACAAAACTTTCTTTAATTCAAAGAAATTTTTTTCTTTGACCATATATCAAAGATACTATTTTCTGAGTGCGGAATGTCCAATAGGCGCTCGCGGTGATTTCAGTTTTGAAAAAAGTATAATTACAACGTCTTTAAAAGTTTTCGCTATTATTCCTCCTCACCAAAAAAAAAAGAAAAAAAAATTACGGTTGTAGTCGTCCGGTTATTAATTATTATTCTCAATTATTAAAGTGAATTTTACTTCAAAATTGCTATTGCATCTTTTTGATTTATTTCTTGATTTTTGATCTCTATTCATCTTCACTCAATAGTTTAAACGCATTATTGTAGTGCTTTTAATTATTTAAATATAAGTAAAAAATCATGGTCATTTTTATCACACTATGTTCTGTAATAAACTATAATGTAATCAATTCACGTGGGAAGGTTGGTCCATAGCCTTAAAATTTTTTATATAATAATATTTATTTAGAATTATGTAATCCAGAGCTGATTTTATTCCTTGGAAGATTTTTTATAACTCTCTTCGGTTAGTTTTTATCAAAATTATTTTAGAATTTTTTTTTTCATTATAATAGTCACTGATTAAAAATTCTTGGAAAAACAACTGATTGAAATTGAGAGAATAATAAATTCAATAATTTTAGTAAGAAAAGCAAGAGAATTGTAGAAAATCTTTCGTGTAATAAAATCCTACATGAAAATGAAAAACATCCTCTGTTTATTTAAAAAAATTTACGTCTTTTAATTTTTTTAGTATTGTACTTACAAAAAACGTCTTTATTTGATTGAAATAAAATTACCCCTTTTGTGCCATATTTTATGTACTCCAGTAACTCCGAGAAAATATGTGAAATTAGCGACATGAACCTTTTTGTATTTTCTAGATTTTAATAAATATCACTGATGAGGGCTCCGATCAGAGCCGAAACGTTTGATTAAATTTGACTTAATCATTTTATGGACCCTAAAGCCAATTTTCCATCAACATACCATTCTATTTTATTTATTTGCACATTTTTCATATTTATCAATAAAATTAAAATTCAATATGATTTTTCATATTTTACAACTTAAGACCTCAGTTTAATATTAAAATTTTTATTTAAAGACAGAGTTAATTATTTTTTTTCGATAAATTGCATAGTTCGTGCACGAAAAACTTCCAGCAACTCGGGAGTTAAGTGGATTTTGAAAAAGTAAGAAATGTGTAAGTGGGCTATTCAGAAATGTATAAATCAATTTTTTTTTAGTTTTGGTTTGAGATTATTTTGGTAGCATTCTAATTTTAAACGAGAATAGAAGTTACGTCTGTGTTATGACTCTCATATAACCCTTTTTTCGAAAATATTTTGCAATTTCCATCGTTGACGTAAGAGCCTTAAGAGAAATATGCCAAATAATTACTCAGAAATAAATCGACGTCAATCCATCCGTTTAATTAAAATCATTTTGAAAAGTTCGAATTTTAAAATTAAATTAAAAATTATTTTAAAATCCAACAAAAAATTCATTACGGGGTCAGTACGACATCTCAAAGAGTTTTTTAAAGACTTCTTTTTCATAGTAAAATTTATTTTATAACTTCAAATTTTTAATACACAAAAGATAAGGTTTTAAAGAAATATAGACAATTTAAAAAAAAAAATTTATGGTAAATTTTGCTGGTATAGCCGCCTAAAGTTACCCTTTTGCTATCGTATGAACAACATTATAATTATTTATTAATATTTAAACTATTTTTTAAGCAATGTACGTTGAACATTTTTTGGAATCCTTCTATTTATTCTAGAAACATTCTTCTTAACTATAAAAATCACAATAAAATTTCTATAAATTACCAATGATAGTTTTAATGCCACAATTTGTTTACATAATTTTCTTGCTTCCTCGTAAATTTTGTACTTTTTAAACATTATGGTTGAAAGCTGTTGTACCAGGAATACGGAGTACCCTCGTAAAACGAAGAATGTGGCGTAAAAGTCGAAGTGAAGCATAGCTTTGCTGGTAAAAGGTGCCCTACATGAAATGTGCCCCTAATCTTTACACTGGCATGAGCTCTTCTGAACACTCAGGTTTGTGGTCATAGCAATATGAACTGATGTTTGAGGACTTTGAGCATTCAAATAGTCCGACTGGTTTCCAAGGGTATTGACAAAGAGCTCATACCGTTCACGGCGTAAATATTGCATTACTTTACGAACTCTATCTTCTACAAAGTGGACTAATGTAAGAAACCAGACACAGATGAATCACAGACTGTGAAGTACCCAAGTGTCTACTGCGACCATCACAAATCAAAAGGAATTTTCTCATAACAACAAAAAATATGCCCTGCAAAGACGTTATGTAAGCGCTATGTAAACTCTACTCTCTAAATCTGAATCAGTCAAATTTTCACTGATTGAACCAGTAATTTGCCTCTTTACTGATTCATCAGTGAAAAATTATTTTTCACTGTCAAATCAGTCAATTTTCACTGATTGAATCAATGCAAAAATATTTTTCACTGTTACATCAGCTGATTTTCACTGAAATAATCAGTGCCATTTGACTGATTTACAGTAACCTCTTTTTAGCTATTTGAACCAGTCAAATTTCACTTTTAATCAGTAGATTTTTACTGATTCAGATTTAGAGAGTATGTAAAAGAAAGGTATCAGTAATACATAGACTACAAAAAATTTCAGTTGTGATTTCACAATACTCTAATGGAAGTTTAATACAAAAATATTATGTAATTTTAGACTGTACAAAATTTGTGCAATTTCCCCCAACCCTTATTGGGGAAATTTGACATTTTAGGGTAAACATAAGTTTTCCCCAAGGAATTGGGGTATTTGCACAAAAAAATGGATAAATTCCAGAAAAAGCAGAGAATATTCCCCAAAAATTTGGAGAATATGTAAATCACATATATTTTGGAGAACTTTCCCCATCCATTATTGGGGAAGATTCCACATTTTAGGGTAAACATACTTTTCCCGAAGGAATTGGGAGATTTTCAGCAAAAAAGTGGATAAATTCCAGAAAAAGCAAAAAATATTCGCCAAAACTGGAGAGTATAAGTGAATCACATGTTTTTGGGAATTTTTCATATTCATGTGATTTTTCCGGAAAATTAGAAAAATTTGCTTTGAAAAATAGGGAATTAAGTAAACTCCTTGTGATTTGGGGAGTTTACCCAAAAATGGGAAAAATATCATTGAAAAGAGGAGATATTCTGTATCAAAAATTAGTTGAGGCCTTTTTGCCCTTTAGTCTAAATACTATACTGTGCTCATTGAGTTGATCTAATCTCCTATTTATGCTTTGGTTTATCTGCAATTAATTTTGAATGCTTCAGACATTGAGTACAAATAAAATTTATTGTTTTCCACCCAGTCACATACTACTCTCTAAACAGGAATCAGTCAAAATCTACTGATGCAATCAGTGAAATTTGACTGATTCGAATAGCTAACAAGAGGTTAATGTACATCAGTCAAATTCCACTGATTGTATCAGTGAAAATTAACTGATTTAACAGTGAAAATATTCTTTCCACTGATTCAACCAGTGATAATCAACTGATTAGACAGTGAAATATATTTGTTCACTTGTGAATCAGTGAAATCCAGAATCCAGAGCTGTTGATAATCTGCAGTTCAATCTCAAATCTCTATATATTTGGACTTATTTGTGAACTGTTTGCGTAGAATCCAGAACTCTGAACAGAACTCTGGGAACTCTCAAAAATGAGATTTTCAAAAAAAAAACAAATGAAAACTTTGAAGTCTCATAGTTTTTTGAATTTCGATTTCAGAACTAAATATATTTAGACTTATTTGTAGAACTATTTTTGTAGAATTCAGAATTCTTGGAATTCTTTAAAATGAGATTTTGAAATTTTTTTGAAATCTTTGAAGCGCTATAGATTTTTGAATTTTTATCTTAGAACAAAATGTGTTTGGACTTACCTATTTATATACTATTTGAGTAGAATCTATGACTGTGAACATAACTCTTGACAGTCTCAAAATTGACATTTTGAAAAAAATTGTGGAAATTTTAGGGAAAATTCACAAATTTTGGTATAATTCGCGTTACTAATATTTTGGGGAAAATTTCCCAGAAATTTTTTTACAGTGTACAACATATGATGTACTGTAATTACATAACTGATGGCGGCGCCGCTTCAGAGCAAATTCGCAACACTTGTATTGTAATTCTGGAAAAATTAATTTACAAGTAGTGTAATTTTATGTTACAATACCACGACTATAATTTTACATCATATTTTGGCAATAAAATTCCATTAACGTATTGTAAAATCACAAACATTTTTAAGATAACGAATTTTATTGCTGAGTGATATCCTTGATATATAACAGAATGGTAATAATGTTTTGTAAAATAAGTAACAAAGAAAGTATAGTTAGAAACCAACAAAATAATTTATTACATCAGGATTTTAGTTGATTTTGCTACTTTTTCAGTTAATTTTATTAGAATTTAACTAGCAATCCCAATTTTTTTCAGTATTATATCAGTAAATGATTTTTTACTTTTTACTTGTCAAATATATAGTTACTTTAACTATTACTCATTATTCAAACTACTAAAATATAGTTGTGATAAAAAGTAACAGTAAGATTTTCATAATAATAACTATTCATAACGGTGTGATAAAAATGACCATTGTCTCTTAATTACATTCAAATAGTTAAAAACACTGTAGTGATGCAGTTAAATCATTTTATTGAGTGTTATTTAAAAAAAAAATTAAAGCACAATGAAATTTTGAGGGGAAAATCAGTTTAGAAATTGACCTTGGAAAAATGAAATATTTTGCACTTTTTTTTGTTGGATAAGAATTATTTCTTTTCAAGTTATCATTGAAAATATAATTTCTCACAATCAAAGTTCACCACTTTTTCTACTTAGTAGATTAAGACAATAATTATAAACTTCTATTTCAGCCAGTGCTCTCAGATCGTGGATGCAATTCACCCCCTCCACTTTACCATTTTATTGGAAAATAGCAATTTTTCAAATATAATTTGGGAAATTTGTTTACTATAATTGAAGAACAACTTGAAAAAATAATATAACACAACATTTCCCCTAAATTTTACTTGAAAAATTGTCTTTTCTCAATTAAAATCCCAATTGAATATTCATTGTTATAAAATATAAACTTGACCTAAAAACAAGTAAATTATTACCAATAAATGAGGCAGTTACAGGTTGCAATGACTAGCAGTAATTAATATATTAACATCTTATAAGTTATTCAATTTTATAGGTACTTCCTGGAGCTAAACATTTTTTTTTGGTGAAAATTCAGTTTTTACTAAATCCTTCAACATAAATGACTTTGCTGACTAATTTTTCGAATAAATAAAATTTGACTCATAATACTTGTTTACTGAGAATATATTTATTTTCAAAGTGCAGAAATTGTTTGAGGCGATCTTTCTCTCTAAACCTGAATCAGTGAAATAGTCACTGATTACATCAGTAAAAATATATCAACTGATGAATCAATGTCCTGCTTTGATTTCACTGATGAATCAGTGAACATGCTACGTGAACATAACGTTTGAATTCGCGAATTCAAAAGTTTCATCTACACGTTACATAATATAATTATACACAATATTAATTACAATACATAATAATAATTACGTAATTTATTTTTAGTGTTGTTTAACCTAAAATAAACAAGTTTATCGATCGTTAAAATATTGCTGGTTTTATTATTCCCACCTGAAGATTTCACTGATTCAATAAGTGAGTTCTATCTATTTCACTGATTCATCAGTCGAATTTCACTGATTGACAGTGAAAGAATTATAGCTGCTGCCATCTGTGAATAGTCACTGCGAATTAGTGGCCGTTCACTGATTCAGGTTCAGAGAGTTGGGAGCAGTGAAAAACATTATGAAAAATAATCCAAAAAGAGGTTGAGATATTTTTTTCCACACTACTTGAGTGACTTAGATACACTCGAGATTCCCTATAACGAGAAGCTCGAGCATCGGAGGCCTCTTTGTATCGAGCGCGAGAGGGATCCCCTCTATATCCTACTTGTTGCTATGCGCTGTTATGCGCATTATATGATGCGTGCAGTCAGTCTCTCAGTGATGCCATGTCAATAATTGTATGTACATAGTAAAAAAGCGTATAAAAAAGATTTTTGCAGGTATTCAACATGGAATTGAATTATTTGACGGCATGTACTAAAAATACTAAAAATATAAATATTAAATATAAATACTAAATATAATAATAAAAGTATCTATGCTTATCAGGTGTATTTTTAAATATTTCCAAAAAAACAATAAAAGTCTTGATGATAACTGTAATAAACAGTAATATAAATGTTAAAATATTGCTGTTGGTTTTCATTTATAAAAAATGCGTTTCGACACATGCAGTATTGATCACAATAATAAACTGCGCAAAATTATACATACTGATTAATTATAATTATATAAATTTTTCATACATTTTGTTTAAAAAGGGAGAATTTTACTTACCTACAGTAATGTGTGAAATATCAAAATTTCCAAAAAAACTTATGCAATTTTAATGTTCGATAACCGGCTTAACTCCAAAATAATGAAAACTCCAGATTGGAAAAATTAAATATTAAATTTTTCATTTCAAAAACTGTAAAATAACACAATTAAGTAATTTTTCAATAATTGACCAATTATTTTCTCATTAATTTGTGATAAAAGCCATCAAACTCATTGATTACTGTTTCAAATTCGAGCGCGCTTCATTCCATAGTAGTGGGGAAGAGGGGTCGATCGTCTGCTCGTTGTGGGGAACCGTAACGCGCTTGCATAAGGAAGGCCTTGTTACAGGGAATCTCGTTATACGGAATCTCAAGTGTAAATGAAAAGATCCAAATCTATTATTATTGTTATTAATTGAAAACAAAATTCACGTAAATTAGATATTTTCAGGGCCGTCACACTACAATGCTCCCTTAAATTGAAATTTTTTCAATATTATCTAGAATTGTATTCCAGATTCTGAGATTTCACAAGAAAAGATTTTAAATTTGTAAAATTAAAACTCAGCAGAACGTAGATCACTTGCGTTGTTCTTTTCTAATTACCAGCAGCTTATTATTGATCGTTCTTGAAGAACTAGTCAAGTGTCTACATCAAGAACTAGTTTTGCATATTATAACAAGAAAATCATCTTCTAATTGCAGAAAAAGAGAGATAAGAACATAACGACTATAAAAAGATCCGCTCTCCTCGAAGATGTATTTCGATGCAAACAATTCTTAAACAAGCTCTATCGGAAAGAGACTGGCATAAATGTCAAGGTGTGCGTAATTCAATTATCCTCTTTTGTAAGAGACTCTTGGAACAAGACATCTAGAGATACTTACTTAAGATTGAAAAATGTAGATTCGTATCAATAGTCGACAATGAATCCCTAATATATATGTTTCTTTAAATGGCAAGTGAAACAAACGTACTACTTATCAATTTATTACAATCTATGTGAAAGATTACATAAAGTGGGGTAATATTCATCAGCAGGGATGAGGCTCAACAGAAATAATTTATTGATGATTGTTTTTTCCAAGGTCAATGAGAAGAAAAGAAAAAGGTTGACTGGTTGAGATAGAAATATAATTCCAAGTTAAAAGTTACTTTTTCGCACACTGAGAAAAAAATGCTATTGAATCAATAGCATTTCTTTCCAAAAGCATGTATATCATGGATTCAAATCAATATACTATAAATAAAATTTGTCGTTTGGATTTTAAAATTGGAGCCACTTGATGCTAATTATATTATTCGCGCTTAAAATAAAATATGAAAAGAGTTTTGAGTTATTTTCGGGTTTAAAAAAAGTAGATAAATGTTTCAATTTAATTTATTCAAAGGTTCTAAATGTTGTTGACATTTTAATTATTGAGGATGATCTCTTAAGTTTAAAATCTATTATTTACAGAGAATCACAGGGACCATCCATTAATTACGTTAAGCTGATTTTTTTCAATTTTTTGCACCCCTCACCCACCTTTTTTCTTTTTATAATTGCAAAATTGTAATTTGTATGTATGATTCCAGTGTTGAGTACATTTCTTTAATGAAGGGAAAATTAACAGTTACAGGTACGAATTTAAGTAACTTTAAGTTTCCTTAAAGCATAGCAAATTTTAAACTCTTGAAATTTTTATTCTTAAACATATTTATTATTCAATTTTTCACATTGGTTATAAAACTGTTTAATTTATATACAGGGTACTTAACATTATTTATTACTTTCTTGTATATCTTTTTCTATCGGGAATTTTTAATTATTTTCAAGAACACTTGTTGACAAAAAAGTTACAGATAATAAAATTATAAGAAATTTCAACAGAACTAAAATGAAATTGGAATTATAAGTTATTATTAATTAAGTTATTATTATTAGAACTAAGTCACGTTACCGTTACAAATATTTTTATTTTTATTGAAAAAGTTACTTGAGCTCGAACTTTTGCAAACACTTTTTTACTTTTGACAAATTTTACCTCAACATTGTATAATACACACAATTTTTACTTAAAAATATGTAAACGAGATTTAGGATCACAAAATTTATAATAATTTCTAATAATCAAGAGGTTATTAAGAATTTTAAGAATTTTTAAGAAATTTGAAGTAATTTCAAAAGCCTTTAATTATGTCAATACCTTTCACAGGATTTAACCAGTTACAAACAACACTGGAGATTTTTAAAAATGTAAAAAGATTTTAGCAACTTTAAAAACATACACATTTTCAAATTATCTCAAAATATTGCAAGTTACTCAAAATTTGTCAAACTACCTGAATAAAAATAGTTGTTTTTTGATTTTTAACTCCCTTGAAGAAAACTTCAAAACTTTCTCAAAATATTTTTCATTCTTAAAATTTTTTAATCCAGCACATTTATAAACCTTTTGAAATATGTTATTAAATTTTAGAATTCTCTCAAAATATGCCAAATCGAAATCTTCCGAAGCCTCCTGTGATATTCTAAAGAGTAAAAACATACCCCTCCCTCAAATAGCCTCACTTAATTAATGGATGCCCTCAAGAAAAAAGCGTACGTCTTGTAGATAATAAATATTCCAATACGTTTTCGAAAAATATGTGTACAGCTATCAAGAATAGAGGATTGAAAAGGCATTTAATGACGGACGGATCAAAGCGAACACACTTATAGAATACACAATATACTTTATTAGTCGAGCAATTCCATGTCAAGTAATAATGAAAGCTATATTAATTATGAGCAATTTTGATAAATTAGTCTATTCTTTTAGATGTGAAAAAATGATAAAACATACTTTCTCAAAAATTCAGAACATGAAGATGATATTCATATTTGAAATTCTAGATAGTTTTTTAAAAATACATGTATATGACTGAATATTTCTTTGATGTCATTAAGATCTCAATTCCGTGAAATAATTCTTATCAAAACGTACCTTTTAAAATTTTTTTTCAACAAATTCAAAAACTTCTTCGATTTTTTGAATTTTTGAAAAAACAAACTTTCTATAAACGTTATAGCAATTAAAAAGGTAGTTTTACGCGTAATAAAAATAACTTCAGGACAAACATCTTAATAGCATTAAATAATGAAGTCATATACATTTAAAACGCTATAAAAAAATGTCAATTTCTTTATCTTTCCATGTTTCGAAATTTTTGATAAACTATTTTTATAAACAGCTTTCAATTTTCAAGAAAATAGATATATATTGAAGAACTTTCATCAAAGTCACTGACAATTGATGAAATTCCCATGATCACTTGATATGAAATTGCTCAGTCGTGAATCGTTCAAACACTATCAATATTTACAAATCTCCTGGCATCATGAAAGCACATCTTATACGTTTAATTTCCTCTCGCATCTCGGTTTAATTAATCTTTGTACTGGCCCCTTCGCGGACGCGCGTAGGCGTCCCTCCTTCTGCGATTCGCACTTTTAAAAGCGAGTCTCGTGCCGCCGCTTTTAAAATATGGTAGGCCTAAAAACCCTCCTGGATCAAACGTTCATTGGAAATTCTGTGGATGTTGATTTCTTACTACAAATATATTATCAAAACTTTCAAAATAATTATTTTTATTTCGTAAATAATCAACAAAACCTTCAATATTATAATTTCCCTAAATATCCGAGTTTTCCGAATTAATAAATTGATAATTTAATCAATGACAATTTTTTAACCAAAATCAAATACCTTTGAGATTAGGATACCCAATTTAAAATATTTTTCAATTTCTTAAGAATTAAGAGGATAGCACGTTCAAAATAAAACGTAAGAAAGGAAAAATTTCAACTACCGATATTGTGCCTAATTTATATGGAATTCACTTCCCAATTGAAAATAATTTCTATTTCTTTTAATCAACCTCTTTTAACAAGCCTAACTCTGCATGAAAAATTAAATTTGAACCTTAACTGTTATGTAACAGAAGATAAATTAAATTTTCAATGAGTAATAAACTTGTATTAAGGAAATGTAAAAGTATGAATTGGTGATAATTTTTGTATGCATGCCAAAAATTATTACCGTTTTAAACTCTATTCCTTTAAATTGGATGAAATTTAAGAAATAAAACATATATTTTCTAAATCAGTTTACAATACCGAAATTCCAATAAAAGTCACAAAAATCCATAGTTCGAAATTTTTAAAGCTTTCTTACAAAAAGAATATACTATTCTCTTTGTCCCATTTGAAAAATGTAATTTCAGTTAAGAACATTTCAAATATGATTAATCAAAATAAATTCAATGTCTTCTTGATAATAATATTAATACTATATAAAAATGATCATTAATCCAGAAAACTTGAATTTCAAATTAAAATTAAAAGACCTATTTGGAAACAAGTCATCTTGAGTATTGTTGATGAAATTGACAAATATCCGCTTGTCATTAAAACTTTTCAGTATCACCTACATAAATAGCAGAAGGAATAACAAAATAACGATTTGTTAGACGTCATAACAAATTAGTTACCAAAGTAGATAATTTTTAGATTTTCCAAACCTCCAGCGAATTCCATTGAACGTTTAGTCACCTTAATTAAAAATCATAATGAACGAAATTGTACAATTGACACTGGCCTCGGAAGTTGCCGACAAATTTTCACCGGCTTCTTCCATTTATTTACATTATCCTAAACACCCTCTGACATTTTCTTGCCAATTTTACAAGTCACGAGTCTCGACTCACTGCAAAACTCAACACACTTGCGACTGGAACCGGTGATCACAAAAGAATCACGTTGTTTTACTGGCACTGTGGTAAAAGCTTAAAGCACCGTTTCAAACTGCACGCGACGTTATTTTCGCGAAAGTAATCGCGCAAGATCGTTTGTCGTACGTTTGCAGAGATATCGAGTCGATCTCTTGAAGACCATCTTACACGCACCTGGTCGACTACCTAAAGACTTGAGCAATTCTCATCGATGGCATCGGCGATCGTAAAGTCATTCTTTTAACTTCTCGTCACCTTTCTGAACAAGCACGATATCCTTTTCACTTCCGCTTCTTCTGCACGACAATAAGGCACTCAAGTAAAAGCGAAAGACACCGCAAGGCATAAAGACCAAGTAGATTGGTAGTTAATTCCTCAACTCTTTCGTATAACTTTATGCAGTTCAATTTTATGAATATATACAATCGAACTCCATCCACTTTCCTGGATCAAGTCCATCAGAAGTTGGACACCAAAAAAAGGATTTTCCAAAAAAAAATCTTCTAAAGAAAAAACTCAAAATCCTGTATCATGAATTGGGATCTTGAAACGTTTCCTTTCCTTAGTATGACGCAAACTAGACGCCTCGACCAGATATCTAGAAATCGAGGTTCGCCTCTTGCCAAGGTCATGTCTTTCGAGTGAGGTCAAGAGGTGGTCCTGTCTCTGGTTCCAACTCCATCTCATTATCTTCACTCTCCGAATACCTTTCCTCTTCACTGAGAATAGGATGTGGTTCCGCATCTTTAGGCTGATTCTTCACACTCAAATCTATCGGTTCCTCCTGCTCTGGACCAAGGGATCTGAGAAAAGCGACACTTTTATCATACGAAATTTCAGTTTGTTTGCTAGTGTCACCATTATCCCTATCATGTCTACTGTCTTGACTTTCATTATTAATTTCATCTTTAAGCGAAGGAGTTGTCCTGGGACTGACACTATCGCTTGATGAACTAGATATACTGGTAGCAGCTTGAGAGATTCCAACTTGGTTCATATAAGGGACAATAAAACGTTGTTGAAAAGGAAAGAAAGGTGTGTTTAACAACTGCATGTGATTCAGTGCTGTGGGGAAAAATGGTGGTCCTTGCCACATAGGAAACCTTGCTGCTTCGGGCCTGAGAAGGTCGTGGGGTCTTACGAGATCAGGTGTCCTTAACATTTCCTGAGGTCTAGATGTGTCTGGTGTCCTTAGAACTAGAATATCTTGGGGTCTTAAATTTCCCTCTTCTCGTTTTGTTATTCTCTCTTGAAAGCTGTTTCCTGTTGGGATATTATTGGGAGAACTTGTGTTGTTGTTATTGTTGTTGGCTGCATCAAGGGAAGAAAAAGGTTTCTCGTAGGGGGACTTTTGATCCTTGAGACGATTTATCGTCTGGTGGCTCTGTTCCTGAAGGAGGCAGTGGATCTTGAACCAATTCGAGCGACGACCATAACGTGAACCCGATTTGGACATTCCTACCATCAAGCATTTTCGTAATCTGCAGGCTTTGCAAGCTGTACGATTTTTCTTATTTATCACACAGACTCCTCCATTTTTGCATTCTGATATGCTACCCAAGTTGTTGTAGGTTCGACCAAAGAAGGACTGCAAAGAAAAGACAAATTTTGGCTGTGATTAGAGACTACACTGAAATAAATCTATCATAGGTACCCCAACTAAAGGGTGATCCAATACGAGGTACTTTTTTCAATAAGGACTTTCGGTCATATCACGCGTAACAATTTTCATGTTCATATGATATTTGTGTTCAGTATTCATTGACATCTCACCATGAATAGACTTACGCCTGAACAACATTTACAAATTGTGGAAATTTATTTCCAAAATCAATGCTCAGTAAAAAATGTTTTTCGTGCTCTTCGACCATTTTATGGTCTTCATATTTGTCCAACTGAACGCACTATTCGCGAAACATTAGTAAACAATAATCAATAATCAATCCAAGAGCTACCAATGCATCCAGAAAAATTCACTATTTAGTGCGGTTTATGGGCAGGCGGCATCATCGGACCTTATTTCTTTAAAAATGCGAAAGGAGTGCGTGTAACCGTCAATGGCACATGCTACAGAGAAATGATCAATTAATTTTTGTTGCAAAAAATTGAAGATCTTGGTGTAGCTAAATTGTGGTTTTAACAGGATAATGCGAAACCATGGATTTATTGAAAGAAAATTTTCATGAACAAATCATCTCAAGAAATGGACCCGTGAATTGACCTCCAAGATCTTGTAATCTGACGCCGTTGGATTAATTTTTGTAAGGGTATGTGAAATCACTTGTTTATGTTGATAAACCACAATCGATTGATGCATTGGAAGCGAACATACCACGCGTTACTAACGGAATACCGGCTGATATGCTCGAGAAAGTGCTCGAAAATTGAACCCACAGAATGGACCATGTGAGAACTAGTTGCGGACAACATTTAAACGAAATTATTTTCCAATATTAAATGCCATAAGCCAAACTAACCTCTCAAATAGAATTTTTGATTATTAAATTGATTTTTATGTGTTTTATTTTTAAAAAAACTTCCGGAAGCTCTTATTAGATCACCCTTTATATTAATGTAGTCGAAAATATTTCAATTGGGGTAACTGTAATTACAGGAGAGATAACTAAATAAAGGGTTTCCCAATAAGGGTGATATGTTTTGAAATTGAAAAAAAACACTGAATATTCATTCGGAATTGATCGAAATCTTTTTTATTATATTGGATATTCTATGCCATTTATGATTTAAAGAATATATCGGCCAAATGTCCCCCGAGACTTGAGCCAAAAATGCGCCTCATCAGAAAAGATGATTTTTTGATGAAAATTGGGATAATTTTCAATTGATTCCAGAGCCCAATCCGCGAACTCCCGACGCAAACGATGGTCATTAGGCTTCAGTTCTTGGGCCAGAATCATCTTATAGGGATGCAGGCCAAGATCCAATCGCAAAATACGCCAGGTAGTCATCCTGGACAGGCCCAATTCCTGAGATCGGCGTGGCACGGACAATTCACGGTTTTCCTCGATACTGGCCTGTACGGCGGCTATATTCTGTGTAGAACGTGCGGTACGCATACGATTTTTAGGCTTAGTATCCAATAGAGTAAATTCACTCTCCAACTTATCGATTATTCGACGAATTGAGAGCGCGGATGGAGCAGAATGACGACCATATTTTGCACGATATGCTCTTTGAACACCGACAAAACTTCTCGAATTTTGATAAAATAATTGGACAATTTCCAAACGTTGTGGAAGCGTGAAACTACTCATGATTAAATGGCAAACCTTACTGATGACAACTGACAGCAGACGTCAAAAATTTCAGTTCAAATGAGCCCGATAGGGACATTCAAAATCATATCACCCCTATTGGGAAACCCTTTATATTGGTGCCTTAACTATACAGACCGCTATAAGCGTTCAACTTTAAATTTATAGCTCGTTTTGACACCAACTACTTCTTATTGTAGACACTACTATAAATTAGAGTTGCGATTCCAATAATTGTACGGGTATGTGTGTTTGACAAGAAAAAGCTGTTGCACCTTTATAGGTGATAATTGAGACGACTAAAATATCGTGTAGAGTAGAATATCGGTGAATAGTGGCAGTGATAAAAAATAATTTGTCATAAGCGTAAAAGGTAAGTTGGTTAACATAAAAAAATTAACTGAGTGCTTGCGCACTCTGTATATTTTACAGCGCTTTTGTTTTTTCCACCAGTGGCTTTAGTTTTAGTCTCCCAGCCTCGAAGGCGTGCATGTTTGTTAGCCTTGTTAGTCTCGTTTTGCGTGCGATAGTTGATTTTCCCGCACAGGTGCGGGAAAATTTTAAGTGTGCGGAAAAATTAAAACAATCTTAACATTTTACCGCACTCGTACGAGAAAATTAACTTCCCGTACGTTAAAATACGCCTTTACGCACTTGATACGTAATATAATATTCTATATCCTTCCAAAACAAAAGCAATTTCCATTTTCACACAATATATTGGATCTATAACGTAATTCGTGCGGTTTTTTTTTTAATTTGAACGTTTATTTAAGAAAAACATTTACAATAGTATTATTCAAAGTATTGCCCATCTGAAGCTATGACTTTTTCCCATCTTTCTGGCAGTTTGTGGATTCCATCCCAAAAGAACTGCGCCGGCTTGGCGGCCAAGAATGAATCAAGCCAATTTTTGATACCCTGTTCTGATGTGAACCGTGTTCCAGTGAGGGCGTTCTGCATCGACCGGGACGAATGGTAGTCAGAAGGGGCAAGGTCTGGGCTATAAGGTGGGTGGGATAAAACTTCTCATCCACTGTTTTCCAAATAGTTCTTAACCGGAATAGCAACATGGGGCCGAGCATTGTCATGATGGAAAACACAGGTCTGCAAGGTTTTGTTGTTGAAAATCTATGGGTCGTTTCCGGAGTAATTTTTGACGTAGAATCCGAATCCGGAATCAGAATCAGCCTATCACGTTAGGATTTTGAGATATTTGAGGTTATGTGCTCGAAAAATGGGGTTTTTCGCTACTTTTGAGGTTATGTCAGAGTCATGAGCGATTTTTTTCACAAAGATACGGCCATATCAATTTTTGACATTTATCCAAACAACAATACTGTGTTCTCTGTCGATTTCGATCCTCGACATTGAATCTACCATCTTGTAAATGAAAATGTCAATCTTGCGACCCCATTTTCGTAATCAGCAATTCCGAAACACCCGAGTAAGAGTTTTTAGAGAGCGAAATCGTTTAATTTCGTAAATTTCGATCCGCAATTTTGAATCCGCCATCTTAGAAATGGAAATGTCAATTTTCTGACTGTAAATTCTTATTCACAGACCATCAAAACCCACAAGCACAAATTTTCAAGATAAATTTTCGAATGCAAAATAGTATGCACCAAAGAGTCAATGTGAATGCTCAGAAGGTTGTTCGGATAAATGTCAAAACTTGATATGGCCGTATCTTTGTGAAAAAAAATCGCTCGTGACTGTTCAATAGCTCGTTTTAAAGGGAAAGAGTATTGCTAAATGATAAAATTTGAGAAAAAACCAAAAAAATTTCTTGCGCCCTGTACATAACCTCAAAAAGTAGCGAAAACCCCCATTTTTCGAGCACATAACCTCCAATATTTCAAAATCCTGACGTGATAGGCTGATTCTGATTTCGGATTCGGATTCTACTTCAAAAATTACCCCGGAAATGATCTTTCGTTTTCCAACAAGAAATACAAACCCATTATTTGCAGACTTGTGATCTCTTCTTGTGTTTGGCAACAATCTTCATCGAGTAATGCTTCCAGTTCTTCATCTTCAATCTTTTTTCGTCTTCCAAGACAAAATCACCACTTTTAAATCGTGCACAAAGTTCGACATATTTGAGTGAAAAAAATTATTGTTGTTTACGCTTCAAATGAATGACATATAATGAAAAAGACGCACAATGACAGTAGCTTTCGAACGCATGATCAGAATATTGGAACGATGGAATAGTAATCAAGTTACGCCATCTCTTAGCAAACCGCACGAATTAAGTAATAGGTCCAATAAACAATAAGGTAATCAAATGTAAAGAAGTTCTTATATTGTTTTCAATCATTGTTCTTATAATTTCATTTTCAGTTGTAGGTTCTTTATATTTACTGTAGGTCCAGCTATAGGTTTATTGGTAATTCAAGTGTAAGTTTCCTTCATGAGTCATATATTACTATAGTTAAATCAACAATAACTTTACTAGCTGGTGTTGTAACAAGCTACAAATTTAAAGTTGCGATTCCAATATTTTTAAAGTTTTATAGCCAATACATTTTTTTCAGCGTAAGATATCCCTGGCTAAAGTTCCGGAGAGGAATTCAATCCGAGTAAATTCGAGCGATTCCGAATCATTTTGAACTAATTCGAAATACGTTTTGCATCTCGTTTGATGCAAATTGGTTAAAACCCCATCGGGCTCAATCCAAGATTTTAATCAGAACCAAGTGTTTAATCCAAAAGTTCGGGTAGATCTAAATCGAATTTCAATCCGGATCCATCCGAGCTCTAAATTATTCGGATTAAAAATTTGGTTTAGATGATACCGATCCTCGAAACTTGATTAGAATTCATTTAGATTTAAGTCTCGAACACAGATTTCGGAATAGCTCTGATTCGCTCGAATTGAATTCCAATTCGTAACCTTCGCCAGGGATAGCACATTTGTCTAATTATAATATTCTATAAATGTCGGATTAATTTTCTCTTCTGAAGAGAGAAGAAATTCAAAAAGTACAAAATTAGAAAAACTGAATTGTTTTTTATTAGAAAAACTCTTACTTTACATCCCTCGCAAGTAAAAGCACCAAAATGGAAGCCGGCAGCCGGTTCTCCGCAGACTCTGCAGAGTTGATTCATCTGCAGAACAATAAAATTGGTATCATATAAAAATGTGCCACTTGAGTTGTAAGATAATTTACCATTAAAAAATAATGAGTTACAGATCTACAATACTTAAATACATATATCGTAGATGAGAGTAAGTTTTGAGCCATTGATTATTAAAATTCCACTTGTTCATAAATTAGATACCGTCGAATGTTGTCAGAAATGAAATTGTACCATACAAAAAATTCTATACTCTTTTCACCTGTCACTGTATAAGAATGATGAGATTCGGTTGCGAGACTGAGTTCCTATTAAAACCTATTTAGTCAGTGATTACGGACGGTGTACCAGGTTGCAGTGAGTTGATGCCAAGAGAGGGGCAAAATACGACTCGAGATGAGAAAGGTCGAGGCAGATAGAATAGTGAAAGAATGAAGGAACGGAATTACTAATCCGAGAGAGACGGATACAAAGTAAAGTGCGGAACGCAGTACCGGGTTATCTATAGGCCATGGACAAAAGAACCGTTCAACTTCACGATGTTTAGAAATAATAAGTATGTTCCCCGTTGACTTATCTTGATATTAAATTCAGATTGGAATCATTATTGTTTAATGCAAGTTAAAATGGCAAATTTTCAAATATCAACAAGATATAACCCTGGCGAAAGTTTCAGAAAAAAATTCAATCGGAGCGAATCCACACAATTCCAAATCATTCCAAACCAATCTGAAGAACTTTTTGAATCTTATTCGATAAAAATTGATTAAAAATCAATCCAATTCAATCCGGATTCTTTCGGATTAAACCGGAATGAATCGGATTGAGTCGGATTGATTCTAAACCTATTTTCATCGTACAAGAATCGAAACGTTTTTCGAATTGGTTTGGAATCGTTCGGAACCAGATTTCGAAATGGCTTGGAATAGGTCTGATTCGCTCGGATTGAATTCTAATCCCAAAATTTTGCCAGGAAAGTTACATTTGTACTCTTACAAATTGACCTGTATCTTTCCTGGTGAATGTTTCGCATAGGATTTTGTTCCGTCCTATTTCACGCTAATATGAAATCTGTTTTTGCGCCAATCCGAGCCAATGGGAAAAAATATTTTGAATCTTGCTCCATAAAAATTGGTTAAAAATCAATCCAATTCAATCAGGATTCTTTCAGATTAAACCGGAATGAATCGGATTGAGTCAAATTGATTCTAATCCTATTTTCATCATACAAGAATAGAAACTTTTTCGAATTGGTTTGGAATGGTTTGGAACCAGATTTCGAAATGGCTTGGAATAGGTCTGATTCGCTCGGATTGAATTCTAATCCCAAAATTTTGCCAGGAAAGTTACATTTGTACTCTTACAAATTGACCTGTATCTTTCCTGGTGAATGTTTCGCATAGGATTTTGTTCCGTCCTATTCCACCCGAATATGAAATCTGTTTCTGCGCCAATCCGAGCCAATGGGAAAAAAGATTTTGAATCTTGATCTATAAAAATTGGTTAAAAATCAATCCGATTGAATCCGGATTCTTTCGGATTAAACCAGAATAAATCGAATTGAGTCGGATTGATTCTAAACCTATTTTCATCGTACGAGAGTCGAAACGATTTTCGAATTGGTTTGGAATGGTTCGGAACCAGATTTCGAAGTGGCTTGGAATAGGTCTGATTCGCTCGGATTGAATTCCAATCCCAAAATTTTTCCAGGGATGTTACATTTGTACTCTTACAAATTTACCTGTATCTTTCTTGATCAATATTTCGGATAGGATTTTGTTCCGTCCTATTCCACGCGAATATGAAATCTGTTGTTGCGCCAATCCGAGCCAATGAGAAAAAAGATTTTCAATCTTGATCAATAAAAATTGGTTAAAAATCAATCTAATTCAATCCGGATTCTTTCGGATTAAATTTAAAATAAATAAATATGTAATTTTTGTGTAAAGTTAATGAACATAAACAAAACTTTTTTATTGAACTAGTTTGTAAAATAATTGACGAAATGATTTTATGATAAAAAGTTGTTCTTTTTTCTTATGTGAATGTAAAATTTTATCTCTCTAGACGACTTAATGATGTAAAATTTTAATTTTGGAGAGCTCTCATTTCCAATTTCTAAGGCAAAAATACCTCCCCTCACGTTATTTCTATCAATCAATATTACTGAAAGAAGAACTGCAAACAAAAGAGATTGTTTCAGAGTTACACTCAAAGTCATTTATGTTTTTAAATAATTATGCACCGAATCAAAAAAATATTACGTCTAAAAGGACTCTGTATAATCAGTACCTCAACCGGAATTATAAAAATCACGAATGACGGCTGCAACATAAATATTATAGTAGACAGTCAATTTTATCGACTTATCACTTTTATAGTTCTTTCTGATTTAGAATTTTTTTATTCAATATCTGAATAATTTCATATTATGTTTTTTAACCTTTATTTAAATAAAGTTATGATCTCATTTTCTATTTAAATACAAAAGGCACTTAAATTTACGATTATTTCTTGTGTTAAACGTGATTGGCAAAGGTAATTTGCACTATGAACTGCTTTCATTCAACATAAAGACAGGGGTTCCCAAATAGAAATCTATGTTATGATGATTACTTTAAAAACCCTGTATTAACCTTTCAGGTTATTTTAAAGCATTAATTACATTGAGACAAACAATCCTTATTACTCTCTAAAACTGAATCAGTGAAATTTCACTGATTAAAATCGTGAGAAGTTAATCACTGAGAATCAGTGAAAATGTACAGATTCATTCAGTGAAAATGTTATCACTGATTGGATCAATGAAAGCGACTGAACGAATCAGTTGTACGGATTACTGATTGAATCAGTGAAATTAATCATTCTTTAAATTATTGATTAAAAAATTTAAGGGTTTTAAAGAAGTATTTCAAGTGGACTCTCTTGCAAGTTGCAATGGAAATATTTTATTACGAAATAAAACAATTTATTAGAAATAAAAATGTTATATTTCATTTCATATAAATAAAATAGAACGTCAGAAAACAAAACTTATAATCAAATATGCTCTTTGGCAGTGTAATTTCTATATTTAAAAGAAGCTTAGTGTCATTTAATAAAACTGATCACGGCGTTCACATTTTTAACTAACTTTTGTTGATAATAACTAAAGTTAATATCTTATTTCGTATACATAGAATAGAACGTCATAGAACAAAAGTTATTATTTATCATGCACTGCAGTTTTAATGTTGAAAATAAGTTTGTCCCTGTCAAATCAATTTATAAACCGATACGTTGTTTGAATGCAAGGCGAAATGTAATAATACTGAGGTTATGGTTTGGTGGCGCTAAAAATCACGGACGCAAGAGTCCAGAATTTTACTCTTAAAGCTTTGACTTGTATTTGCTTCAAATTGACTAAATAGACAACTAAATTCACTTTTTTAACATTATTTTGCACTACATGTAATAATTAAATCGTGTTTCAAGTGAAATGACGCCAGAGAAAACGAAGCCCGCTCTATTGTCTTTTGTCTACGTTTCGAGTTCCTAGTGACGTCAAGCGCATCATGCTCTTATGATACTTTCTACATACATTGTGAATTTTGCAAATTAAAGATCACGCACAAACAAATTGTACTTGTAATAAAGTATTATTAATTTTTAGAAATAATTTACGAAGCTGATATTTCATGTAAAGGCGAATTAAATGACTTTCAACGCCAAACTTGCAACTGAATTAATCAGTGAAAACAATCATTGGATGAATCAGTCATTTTATGGTCACTGATTTATTTCTGCGAACATTTTCACTGATTTCACCAGTAAAATGGTAGAAACCACTGATTTTTCAGTGAATGCCTACACTACTGATTGATTCAGTGAAAATCTCACTGTTTCAATTTTAGAGAGTACAAATACATTCATAAAAATTGACCATAGATTCTGATCATATCAAATGAGCAAAAAATATTGAGGCTTGTAATTTTCAGATACTTCAGAAGTAATAAGGTGTTAATCTAGCCAATAAAGAATTAAATTATATTATCTCAGAATTACTCATCATTTCTATTTAAATTTCTCTCTAACTCTTCAGAATGCTCGATAGTTTCCTTTTAAATTTATTTATAATAACGAATAACATATTAACGTAAAGTTGTAGACTTCAATTGGTTTTAAATTCTTTTCGTGATCACGTGACACACTTATTTAATTCCCCTCAATAGAAAAATAAGTATCAATAACAATGTAAATATAGAAAAATCACATACAATTTGTTGTAATGAAATTAATACGGCTATGCACATTAGGGTATGTTATTTTTTCATTTCCTTCGATTTAGTAAAGAATAAATTGTCAAACTTTTTCAAATTGAAAAAAATTTTAACTGCAGTCGTCTGGATCTTCAAACTAATTCTAAATAGTGAAAAATAGTTAGTGTCAGTTTCTTTAACTACAGAAGATAAATGCTTTGGGCAAAAGCTGAATAATAAAACCAACAATTACTGAAAGATAATTTTACGATAACAGATGAAATGAACAACCCTTTTAATAATAAAACTGCCTTTTAAAATAAGCACTAAAGATAGAGATTTTGTTGGTTTCACTTTTTATGTGCAATCAATTGAATAAATTTATTTTAAAGAGATTTAAAAACATCTAGAGGAGTTAGCATATTTGACAATTATTAAAATTCACCGTTAAAAATAAAAATAAAATCTCCTAAAAAATGTGTAAGATATTTTTCTTTGTTTAAAAATTGTCAAAATATTGTTTCGACTTCAGCAGAAAAATAATTTCACTAAATTTATACTTCAGTGGCTTAAAAATAAGCATTTTTTGCAATCGATAATTTATTTACAAATTGTTTTTCCGCGAAAACAGTTAATCGTACAAAAAAATTTGCTGAACAAAAGTTGTAGAGGGCTATCTTTTCTTCAGTTAGTGTCATTGGGTCACTGAGATACGATGAAAAATGCAAAAAGTATTGGGGGTCAAAGTTACTAAATAAATAATAAATAACTAAAGTTATTAAAAAATATTTTTTACATTAATAATGTAAATGAAAAAGTTATTAATTTTCCAAAAGCCTACAAAATTGATATAAAAGTTTTTACTCTCCGACTCAGCTGGGACGAATTTTCCGGGATGTATTGAAAACGGTACTTCCTTACGAATTACTTATGATGGGAATATATCTAACTCAATGTGAAGTTAACTTTTTAATAGATATTAAATTGTTTTGATTATTTGCCCCGAGTGTAGTACATTCGTGATTCGAATGAGATTGTATAAAATGCACTAAAACGGGGCTTTCTGTTTATATAACACATCGTTCAATAAGTTCGTAGGACGACACATAGATGGCGCCACTATTTACAAATCCATATGATTTTTAGGAAGTACCAACCTCCAAACGATACGTGTCAAACTTTCATGATAATCTGACGTTTATTTCACAAGTTACAGTAGTTTTAGTGACGCTACTTTTGTAATTTTCGAAACAATGGAAAAATCTAAATTTCGTATGTTGATGAAGCATTGCTTTTTAATGGGGAAAAATGCCGTTCAAGTAAAACAATGGCTTGACAAGTGTTATCAGGACTTCGCTCCATCGAGACAAATGGATTACGCTCTGGTCACCCAAATTCGGCAGTTGTTCCAGAAAACATAAAAAAGTCCACAAAATGAAATGGGTATTGCGTTTGTTCACAGTCGATCAAAAACAACAACGAGTCGACGATTACGAGCGTTGTTTGGAGCTCTTTCAGTGCAATAAAAGGGTAGGGGATCGATAGCCAGAACTCGAATTTAACAGAAAAAAATTTTGTCAGAAGAACGCTAATTTCAGAGCGTACTCATATCAGCATGCAATGTAGGAAGACAAGAGTGGTGTATGGTTTCAAAAAAGCGTGAAAGTCGGTAAGGTAGGCAGGTTTTATGAAAATAAAGAAACAGATGGCACGATGAATATATTTCTTATGAGGTTACTAAAGTCAGCTAAAGTATTCAGCGAAAATATTTATTTGAATGCGAAGAAGTATTAGTGATGATTTTTCAAAGAGCTCGTCATTGTAAGAAGTAAACCAGGTGATCTAAGTGCTTAAAATACACATTCCTCAGGGAAGTTAAGCTGAGAACAGATATTTAGGATACCTGGTTTATATTTTAGAGATCCTGTCATTTTGAAAATTATATGTAGTAGCTCAGGTGCTTGAAAAACATCTTCCTCAGGGAACTTAAGCTGAGAACTGAAAATTAAGATACCTAGTTCATATTTTAGAGATCCCGTCATTTTGAAAATTATATCTAGTAGCCCAGGTGCTTGAAAAACATCTTTCTCAGGGAACTTAAGCTGAGAACTCAAATTTAAGATATCCGAATGGTATTTCAGTGGTCCAGTCATTCTAAAAATTATATCTAGTAGTCCAAGTGCCTAAAATACATTTTCCTCAGGGAACTTAAGCTGAGAACTGAAATTTATGATACCTAGTACATATTTTAGAGATCTCGTCATTTTAAAAATTATATTTAGTAGTCCAGGTGCTTAAAAAACATCTTCCTCAGGGAACTTAAGCTGAGAACTGAAAATTAAGATACCTAGTTCATATTTTAGAGATCCCGTCATTTTGAAAATTATATCTAGTAGTCCAGTTGCTTAAAAACCATCTTCCTCAGGGAACTTAAGTTGAGAACTGAAAATTAAGATACCTAGTACAAAATTTAGAGATCTCGTCATTTTGAAAATTATATAGTAGTCCAGGTGCTTAAAAAACATCTTCTTCAGGGAACTTAAGCTGAGAACTGAAATTTATGATATCCGAATGGTATTTCATTGGTCCAGTCATTCTAAAAATTATATCTAGTAGTCCAAGTGCCTAAAATACACCTTCCTCGAGGAAGTTGTGCTGCAAACTGAAACTCATGGCACCCTGATGATGTTTCAAAGATCTCGTCGCTTTTAAAATTAATCCTGGTAGTCCAAGTCTTAAAAATACACCTTCCTCGAAGAAGTTGTGCTGCAAACTGAAACTCATGGCACCCTGATGATGTTCCAAAGGTCTCGTCGCTATTAAAATTAATCCTGGTAGTTTAGGTACTGAAAATAGATCTTCCTCGAGGAAGTTGAGTTGCAAACTGAAACTCATGACACCCTGATAATGTTCTAAATGTCTCGTTATTCTTATAATTATATCTGGTAGTCCAGGTATTAAAAGTACATCTTCTTCGAGGAAGATGCTTTACAAACTAAAACTCATGAAACCCCGATGGTGTTCCAAAGGCTTTATATTGCTTATAATTAATCCTGGCAGTCCAGGTATTGAAAATAGATCTTCCTCGAGGAAGTTTTGTTGCAAACTGAAACTCATTACACCATGATGATGTTCCAAATGTCTCGTTATTCTTATAATTATTTCTGGTAGTCCAGATATTAAAAGTACAACTTCCTCGAGGAAGATGTTTTTTAAGCAACTGGACTACTAGATATATTTTTCAAAATGACGGGATCTCTAAAATATGAACTGTGTATCTTAATTTTCAGTTCTCAGCTTAAGTTCCCTGAGGAAGAGGTTTTTTAAGCACCTGGACTACTAAATATAATTTTTAAAATGACGAGATCTCTAAAATATGTACTAGGTATCATAAATTTCAGTTCTCAGCTTAAGTTCCCTGAGGAAGATGTATTTTAGGCACTTGGACTACTAAATATAATTTTTAAAATGACGAGATCTCTAAAATATGTACTAGGTATCTTAATTTTCAGTTCTCAGCTTAAGTTCCCTGAGGAAGATGGTTTTTAAGCACCTGGACTACTAGATATAATTTTCAAAATGACGGGATCTTTAAAATATAATCCAGGTATCCTTGATTTCAGTTCTCAGCTTAAGTTCCCTGAGGAAGATGTTTTTTAAGCACCTGGACTACTAAATATAATTTTTAAAATGACGAGATCTCTAAAATATGTACTAGGTATCATAAATTTCAGTTCTCAGCTTAAGTTCCCTGAGGAAGATGTATTTTAGGCACTTGGACTACTAGATATAATTTTTAGAATGACGGGACCACTGAAATATAAACCAGGTATCCTAAATATCTGTTCTCAGCTTAACTTCCCTGAGGAATGTGTATTTTAAGCACTTAGATCACCTGGTTTACTTCTTACAATGACGAGCTCTTTGAAAAATCATCACTAATACTTCTTCGCATTCAAATAAATATTTTCGCTGAATACTTTAGCTGACTTTAGTAACCTCATAAGAAATATATTCATCGTGCCACCTGTTTCTTTACTTTCATAAAACCTGCCTACCTTACCGACTTTCACGCATTTTTGAAACCATACACCACTCTTGTCTTCCTACATTGCATGCTGATATGAGTACGCTCTGAAATTAGCGTTCTTCTGACAAAATTTTTTTCTGTTAAATTCGAGTTCTGGCTATCGATCCCCTACCCAATAAAAGCATTTTTTCTTGCGATATGTGACAATGGATGAAACATGGACCCATCACTAAACTTCAGAGTCAAATCGGCAGTCAGCTGAGTGGACAGCAAATGGTGAAAACCGTTCAAAGCGACCAAAAACGCAAATTTCAGCTGGTAAGGTTTTGGCCTCCGTATTTTGGGATGCACCCGATATGTTATTAATCGATTGCCTTAAGAAAGGAAGATCCATCAATAGCGAATATTATATGGCGTCATTGGTGCATTGAAGGAAGAAATTGTGAAAAACGACCCCAAATGAAGAAGAAAAAAATGCTCTTTCACCAAGACAATGAACCGTGTTAAACTCGTGCAGAAATTTTGGTGGGGCGCCGATCGGGATAAATGTGGCCCCGATAGTGTAATCTGCCTAGCGCCAGACCAGTAATGAAACGCCCGACCCGATCGGACTCAGATCTGGGCCTGAAAATTGAAGGCCCGATCTAGCCCCTTCTAATGTTGTATTTCTACAAATAATAAAATTGAAAAGGTTTTCGTTTAATAACAATAAATAGTTGGTTCAAAAAAATGTATTTCTTAAATTCAGATTAGTGATGCAACAGTATAATCAAAAGTATACAAACAGTCTAATCTTCAAACCCATCTTCGTAGTCTGTAGAACTATTCGATCCTTCTGAATCTAAAAATAAATTACATTATTAATCATTTTCTTTCTATTGTAAAAAATTCACTTTGGAAAATTGAATATACGATATAAAAAATAATGAAACACAATAACGTTCTACACTTAAAATTATAATTGTCTTTTCATTTCAAATCACCGTTAATAGAAAAATATTTCAAGTAATAATCTAATTCATTACAATGTTAGGATTTATGCAATGAATCTAGTGAATTAACTTAGCTTGATCTATAATGCGGATATAAGAAATCTCACCAACGATTCTGTGCTTCCGGACTCACCATGTACTTTTTGCTTTTTGCATTTTAATTTCAATAGTCACTACAATATCACGACCACAACACAAAATTTGAAAATAATCTTGTCTATCATAATCCGATGTGGTTTCGACCCGGTCACATCATGTGCCCCCTTACGGCCACATGTGGAAAATCGATCGGGCCTAGATCGGAACTTAGGAACAAGTTGGGAAATTTTTGCACGGGTAAGTCTGGCTCCTAGCAACTACTACCTTTTTGCAGACCTAGAAAGAATACTCCAGGGAAAGAGATTTAGTTCCAATGAAGAAGTGATTGCCGAAACTAAGGCGCTGACTATTTGTTTAGCAGAATAAACTGTATAGCCCTCTGACCTGACGCTCCTGACTATAAAACTAACCTCTCTGATCCGCTGACCGGCAGCCGGCTCGTGTTCATGATAATCGTAAAAAACGTATGAGTGTTAATGTGTCCTAAGATTCCTCCATATAGTCGATGCGTGTACGTTCTGACGTCATCAACGCGTTGTTACCGACTGTCGCACGTTTCGTTGATTAACGTGCATAAGAATTCATTTCTGTTTTTTCAAGCTGCTGACAACTAGTCTCGATAGGCGAATGGTTAGGCTCGTTGATTTGCGTGCGTTAGGTACACGTTCGAATCCCCCCGTTGCGTGCGAAATTTTAATTATTAATTAAGCGTTAAAAATTGCGTTTACCAATTAATTATAAGTAGATCCATGTAATCTTAACAAAAATCATGTGTTATGTGTAATTAAATATTTTTTAGGATTCTTTTTTATAATTTTAAGCCGGATTTTACTAATCACTGAAGAGTAGCCCCTTGTATAATAAAATCATACAAAAGTTCCCGTGTGGAAATTGCCAAATTTTTGCCCTATTACAAGTTTGGCCCCAACTTGGAAAATTATTATTTGGCTAAAACGTGGCGAATGTCTTGGATGTGGCACGAAGCCAACCTTGATCCTTGTTCAATAGTTGTTGCGGTTACAGCGCCACCTACTTTGGCTGTGCTTGTGTTTTTAGATCGCCTCCAGTCTTGAACCCGGGTTCTTTAAATTATGCCAAAGATATTAATGATTATGTTCGGTAGTTTATAGATTAGACTTTGAATCTGTAATTTTAGAGGTTGGAATAAAGTGTTAAATTTTTTGATTTATTTTAACTGCGTGTTTGACACTTTTATTTTTAATAAATAAAAGGGCTGTCGTGGACTCCATTGAAAGTTTTTTAACAAGTTCATACTTGGTTTCAGTGTAATCTCAAAATCAAATTCAATTCAAAATATTTTTTAATAATATTAAAATATATGACTTGGACTACATTTTAAATCTCGAAAATTGTTCTAGGATTAGAAGAAGACATTAAAAAAAATTTAATATGGCTGAGGCACTGATTCAATATGGGTGAGACTCACAAAATGAACGGTGCCAAGTTGAGACCAAACTGGGCCATGAGGTAGGCTTTGGTCGGGTTAGGGGTTTCATTTGCGGTTTGGTCCTGCCTCGATACCCAAGTTGGGGCCCGGTTTTTCCTGGTTGGGGCCTGACTAGCGCCATGACAAAATTCCCACACGCGTAGCATCACTAAAACCAATGTAGCTTCTAAACTAAACGTCAGATTGTCATGAAATTTTTACACGTATCGTTTGAAGGTTGGCACTTCCTAAAAATCATATGGATTTGTCAATAGTGACGCCATATATAAGTCATCCTACGAACTTATTCAGTGATGTGTTATGAAGTACAAGGTGAATACAAATGGTGTTACACAAACTAAAATGCCGGTATAGTAGAATAGTTTAAAGACTCAGAACCATGGTTATATTTTTGTTCACAAGTATGAAAAAATTTGAAAATTTATTCTTCATCAAACAAAGGAAATGAAGGGATGAGACCTACAAAAAATAGTTATTTAATGAAAATATTGTGTTTAATTTTTGAATAAAATGAATGTAAGCAGTAACATTTTTCCGGTATCATGCAATTCTCTTTCCTGTTTTTAAGAAATTATATAATTTATTTACACCTTGAACTAGTGATAATTTAAAAATTTTAATAAAATGCGTATGAGGTTGTGTATACTAGTTAAAACTTACTACGTCAGTATTGGCCGGCGTGGTGGTAATCGACGGTGTAGAAGTCCACCACCCCGCACTAGTGGTGATGATACCAACTCCTGGAGAACAGTGGTTGGTACCAGTTCCAGCCAATCCAGCCACGTTCGACAAGTCGCCTACGTCCATCCGACCTCGTTTATTCACTTAATGTCACCATTCGCCTCTCTCTTCGCAATGTCCTCGTCCTCGACGGTACCACCCTCATTTTTCTCACTGAATTCGGATCGTTGTATGACAACCTTCGTTCCCCTTTTCCTGCCAAAATCCTGGTAGCCTCGTTCACACTGATCAAGTCAGGTTCAAATATTATCAGTACTCCTGTGAAAAAATAAAGTCCAACCTTTATCTCTAAGAAACATAATGCTATAAGTTTATGCATACATATATATTAATTCGAAGCTATTTTTAGGCCATGTATGACTAATCCAATCCCTACCTTACCGACACTTTTTTTCGTCCTTCGCATTTCCACATTAATTGAGCCATCAAGTTTAAACTTTGAGTAATTAGGCAAAAAACACTAAGCAACTTTTATCTGCTCCTAAATATTTATAACTAAACAAATATAGTTTTGGAAACATTTTTTTTATAATTATAAAAATTTAGGACCAGATAAACCTTCTTTACTACGTTTTACTTATATTTTTTTCATTTTTTCCAGCACTTTTTTACTGAAATATTTGTTGGCAATATATGAACGTAAATTTATTTATTCCAGATGAAACACTCGAACAAATATTTGATTCAGAGAACAAAATTTTTGTTGGTTTAACCATAATATTTTGTTGTTGTGCGGTCAATAAAATGTTTTTTAGATCTAAAAAAATTATTTCTTTTCGTGATAAAACTCGGTTTAATAGATTCAACCAATAAACTTTGTTCAGTCGATAAAATACTTTGTGGATTGTACCAAATTATCTTTCAGGGTGAAAAAACTGATGAAGAATAGATTGTTAATAATGTTTGCAATTTTAATTTCAACTGTATGACAAATTTTAAACCTCAAATTAAACCTCATATTCTCATTTGGAATTTCACTTCACATCTGATGTGGACATTACTAAGCTTGGCCCTTTTCGACGATTGGCCCCCTAGATACCCTAAAAAGGGGGCCGAAATGGAAATACCTTGACAATAAAATTAATTGAACATTCAATATTATACTGTTAAACAATAGGCGAAATAAAACTCTAGTATTATAATGGCAATTTTTATGGGAAATTAAATACAGATATTTTTCAAATTTCTGTTGTCATTTCCATTTCAATCAACGAGCTCAAGAATATACTAAAAGGGTTCTATAAAACGAAGACTAAACATCTATAAATGGTTCTCAAAAAATGTTCTACCCATGGAAAATTTTTTCTATCTTTGAACCTCTTGGAAATTAAAAATTTTGAAATCAAATTTCAACATGACAGCTGATGATAATATTTCAAAGAACAATTTTTTTGATAATATAAAATAACTCATGCGCTTTATCGAAGGCCTTTTGGAAAAATTGGGACAAGACAAAATTTTAAATTATCTGCAATCGTAAAGTGACAAACAATGTAGGGCCCAGATAGGCCACTTTATCAGCTCTGATGATAATTAGTGATTTTAGTGAAAATTTTATTTTTTACTATATTTTTTGCAAAAAACAGTGAAAAAAGTTTTTTATCGAAAAATTTCCGCTATTTTGAAATTTTTGCATGAATTTTATTGGTTGAAGTTCAGGATATAGCTACTGTCGTACTAAATCTAAAACTCTTTGTTTCATCTGTTTCAGATGGTCCTTCATGAAGAAATCATCTGCGCAAGCGACCTACCCACTTTTCGAAGAGTTGTGTTTGCCTGACATTTTTGTATACAAAAACTGTATAAAAACAATTAAAACAAATTTTTCCATGTATTTTAAGAGTTTATTTATTTAGCCCAATAAGTTTTATATTAATATTTATATTAGCAACGTCTAGAAAAATTCTTAAAAATAGCCTTTTTTGGGGGGGCCTACACTGAGAAAAAAATGCTATTGAATCAAAAGCATTTCTTTCGAAAAGCATGTATACTATGAATTCATAAAAATATACTACAAGAACCAATAAATATGTTACTAATTCTATAACATATTGATTTTAATCCGTGATATACATGCTTTTGGAAAGAAATGCTATTGATTCAATAGCATTTTTTCTCAGTGTAGAGTGGTATCATCCCTTAAAACTAATGTCCAAACTTTTTTAATCAATGCCATATAGACGTTATTCCACAACACATAGGAACATCTTGAAATAACTGGAATTTTGGTTATTTGGCTAAACTTTATTGTTAAATTTGCCCTCCATATTAATTCTATTTCGAAGTTTTAGAAATTCTGGTCAGCTATTTCCGGTTGTTCAAACCTGTTATTCTGGGTAATTGAATATGAATTTCTCATCAAAATCATCATAAATTTCTGTTAAGTAGTCACTTTAATTGTAATATCCTGTTTTGGTAAATGTTGCTATTAGTTACTCTCTAAATCTGAATTAGTGAAATTTTCACTGATTCATCGGTAAAAAGGATATTTTTAACTGTTAAATCAATTAATTTTCACTGATTCATAAGTGGAATAAATATTTTTCAAAGTTAAATCAGTTAATTTTCACTAAAGTAATCGTTGAAATTTGACTGATTAACAGTAACCTATTTTTATCTATTTGAATCAGTCAAATTTCACTGATAATCAGTAGATTTTTACTGATTCAGATTTAGAGAGTAGCTTAATGATGTTTACTAGGTAACAGTAAGATATTTTCGGACTAAATAAGTAAAACAATTAATATTAAATGAACGGAGCTTGTCCTCCTCGCAATTAATTTTTATCGATTGAAATCATGTTAAAATACTCAATAAGGCTGTGTCCAAAAAGCATTATTTTAATCAGTCAAATAAAAGTTACTGAATTCATAAATCAATTTTCGCTCTTCAAAAATAACTTCATGAAATTATACAATCCATAAACATTCTTTAATAAAAATACGTTATTATGAGCCTGTCTCATTTTATTTTTATTACTAAAAATAATAACTCACGAACTTTCAACAAATAAATAAACAGTAATTATGTAACAAAATTTTCTTGGCGAATTGACAAAATAGTTGGTTTGAAATAACTGCAATGGGAAAATATTATTATCGAATCAGTAGTACGTGCCTTTATTCTCGTTTAGAAGTATTACTGTTGAACCAAATTACATGCGATGAATTCTGTAGCATGTTCATGTAAATCCATAATAGCTACTTTGAAAAGACTGAAACATATTTTTCAATGAGAAATTATACAAAATTAGAAAAAATATCTCAAAACTTCGTTTCACAAGTGCGGTTTAATTAGCATTTTTTCATTGTAGACGCAGAAACAAAAAATACTTTTAATTAAACAAAATACTTTTGTTAAACTTACAAAGTGTTTTAGAAACAACCAAATTTTACTAATCAAAGAATTATGTTCAGCCAATAAAATGATTTTGTTGGATCAACCAAATATTTTATTGTCTCTATAACGACAAAATACTATGTTTGAATCAAAAAAATTGTTGTTAATTCAACTAAATATTTTTCTGAGTGTATCAGAACTGATCTTAGATCTAGTTAAGTAATTACTTTATAATCAATAAATTTTTATCTATTATTATTAAAGGAACAAGAACATTAATTTCATTAAAAGAATGTCCCAAGTGCGAATTGCCGAAGGTGATAGTACGGCACAATATTGGCCCAATCTCGGCAGCCAAGAGTCGGCCATTGTTATTGGGCCAGTGTCACTGTTTGAATCGGTCAAGTGCTGGGCCGACGATGGCGGCCTTTTTCGACTGTTTAAATTTACCGACCTTCAGCCGAAACTTGGCCCAGTATCGGCCCTATATCAAGCCGATTGTTATTTTTACTATGGCATCCAGTTCTGAAAGTAGAAGAGCCAGAGTCGGGCTCACGGACGGCACATTACTGGGCCATATGTCACTTTTACCACGGCAAACCATCCTGGAAGTGAAAAAACCAGAGTTCGGCACAGCATTGGCCCGTTGCTGTGCCGAAAACAAGTGCTGGCGGCCAGAATTTGGGCCAGAATTGGTCGCCAAGTGCATAGTGGAGTTATCATACCAACAACGGCACGATATTGGCAACCGATCTTCGGCAAATTTTTGGCGATGCTGGGCCAGTGTTGGGCCGTATCTAATTTCGCACTTGGGATATTTCACTATATATATATATCTATGACAATATTTTGAATGAAGGAAAAAGAATAATGGTCCTGAGATTTTTACATAAAAACTTAAAAAAGGTAGGAGATAATTATTCGCAGAGTGATATGTGTTTCAAATTTTCTATACAAATTGGTAGCAAAACGATCAAAGTAGACCTTTTTTTCAAAAAATATTTTTAAAGTGTTTTAATGACTTTAGAATAGTAAAAAAAGCATAAATCAGTTTGAAAATGTTTCTCCAATCCCATTGAGTTTTTCACCTACTGCAATTCTTAAATTGTTTAATTATTGTTCATATATGAACGAAAAAACTTGTTATAGGATTATGTTTCATTTTATAATCATAATTCCAAAAAATGTAACAAATTCATGAAAAATCGAGATGCAACGATAATTATTTCTATAAGAAGCTGAGAATTTCTTGTAGTAAAAATGCTACATTTTTTAATACGAAATTTTCACACATGTAATAATACATTTTTCTGTATCCTATATCTTATACGGCTTTTAAAACAATTTTATTTGAAATAACTTGGATTGAATTCTCATTGGAAAATTTCCGGCCAAAACATATTAAATGTTACGGAACCTTCGTAATTAATTTCTGTAAACGTAATGGAACTCTTAACAAACCCTCGAAACATGATTCTATAACTTTGTTAAAAAGTACTATATTACAATACTGACAAATTACATTTGATTCTCTGTCACGCAACAAGAAGATACAAAATATATTTTTCTATCCCTTCGGCCATTTTAACTTATAAGCATAAATTTATAACAAATTGTTTTTCCTTTACTCTAAAACCTAATAAAAGATGAAATGAGTGCTTTGAAGTAGTAATCCCAACATAATAAGGCCTAGGAGTTAATAATGTACTATACCAACATGTAATTACAATAGATGTCTTTTACGAAGAAATATAAACTTCGTTTTGCTCGCGAATATATAGTGAAAACCCACGTTTCTTCGCAAATACTGAGGTGAAGTTAAACGACGATAAAATTCGTTTCGAACGACCGCCGCAAGCAGGTGATCTTTTTGCTCGAGAATTATCGACTCGTCTCCAAAGTCATCTCGTAACATCGTGTTTATGGCAATACTGGGCCATTACCAACTTAACTGAGTTCGCCACTTTCTGGGGCGCATAAATACAATCGCTAATTACACCAACGAACATAAATTCATTTTAACCTCGTACGTATCGTATAAACAACAATTTTTTTTTATTTTATATAAATTTCCCGTACAGAAATTTTGCCGTAGCGTTGATTTGAGCCCGATAAACATGGCTCTGACCTGGCCTGAACTGGATCATACGACGACACCAGGCTGCCTGCTCTGGGCCAGTTTAGGCTGCTGTTTCATTGCCGATTTTGGTCCCCCGATCAGAACCCGGTCAGACTCACAGGAAAATTTCTGCTTTGGGTGAAAGGCTATTTCCCGTGCAGAAATTTTGGTGGGACGCTGATCGGGAGAAATGTGGCCCCGATAGGGTAATCTGTCTAGCGCCAGACCAGTAATGAAAAGCCCTACCCGACCCGGCCTGTAAAATGAGGACCCGATCTGGCCCAGATATGGCTCCTTCTAATTTTGTATCTCTACAAATAGTAAAATTTAAAAGGTTTTCGTTTAATAACAATAAATAGTTGGTTCAAAAAATTGTTTGTCATAAATTCAGATTAGTTATGCAACAGTATAATCAAAAGTATACAAACAATATAATTTTCAAACCCATCTTCGTGGTCTGTAGAACTATTCGATTCTTCTGAATCTAAAAATAAATTACATTATTAATAATTTTCTTTCTAAAAAATTTACTTTGCAAAATTGAATATACGATATAAAAAATAATGAAACACAATAACGTTCTACACTTAAAATTATAATTTTCTATTCTTTTCAAATTACCGTTAATAAAAAATATGCCAAGTAATAATCTAGTTCATTACAATGTTAGGATTTATGTAATGAATCTAGTGAATTAACTTAGCTTGATCTATAATGCTGAAATAAAAAATTTCACCAACGATTCTGTGCTTCCGAACTCGCGATGTACTTTTTGCTTTTAGCATTTTAATTTCAATATAGTCACTACAATATCACGAGCACAATACAAAATTTGAAAATAATCTTGTCTATCATAATCCAATGTGGTTCCAAACCCCGTGTAGAAAAATTTCATGGCGCTGGCCAGCGCCAAACGAGACTGTCTGGTTTCCAGTTCTGGCGCTGACTATAATGCTGGTCTGGGGCTGGCCAGAACTGTAACGGTTTTGTACGATCAGGCGCTAGTCAGCGGCTGGCTAGCTACAAGCCATAGGTTGCTCAGCCTCTAGCCAGCTGCCGGTCAGACACTAGTCAGAGGCTAGGCAGCAATAAGCCAGCGGCTAGTCAGCCACTAATTGGTGGTCATTTAATAAAGTGTTGGTCACGTAATAAATGTTTACGATCTTTTTTGTCATGGAATGCTGCCCAGCGCCAGATCTAAGCCAAACCAGGAGTTCCAGACTAGTCGGCCTGGACATTGCCAGACCTGGGCCAGATTAGACAATAGACTGCCATTAAATTTGTCCACGCGGGCCGGGCCACATGTGGAAAATTCGATCGAGCCCGGATCGGAACTTGGAAACAAGTTGAGCAATTTTTGCACGGGTTGTAACGCCTTCTGCCGGATTTTTAAGCTCTCAGATTGGGCTCAGATCGGGCTTGGAGTTTCATTCCAGATCAGGGCCAGGTCAGAGAATTTCTTTAGGGGTTCATTTTTTCTGTACTTGAGCAGAACTTTTTCAACTTATCTGCATTACTGACAAGTGGATTTTTAAGTGTAAACAATTTAAATATGAAGTTATTAAAAAAACATGTTTTTCTACACAGAGAAAAATGGATATTCAAGGTCAATATTACTCAACAATCTGACAAGCTTCTCATATAATCAATTCAAATATCAAAATATTCAACTGTAATATCAGAGATATTTATATTAATCTATTTCAGTATTTCAGATAGTGAAACTGAATATTCAGATATTAAAGTTCAATATCTAGATATTAGAACTGAATATATAAGATGCTTGTCACATAGTTGAATATCCATTTTTCTTCGTGTATATGATATTATAGGATGAACAATTGCGAAACGTTTTTTTAGAATTTCATTAATAGATTGACTTTTTCCAAATATCCCCTTTTATTGTTTGTTTTTTATAGCAAATCTACTCTTTGAAAAAATATTAAAAAATTATCAAATTCATCTATATAGCCCCTGAAAGAAACTAAACTCAAATTTGTTTTTCTCTAACTTATTGGTTAAATTTTATTAATTAATATTTGAAAATTAGACAGTTTTAATAAGTGAAAAAAGATTAAACATATAACGATATATGGGTCAAAAATTTACCCCACGCAGGGTGGATGGGGGGGGGGGGGGGGGTCAAATAAGAACTTCTATTTTTTATTGCAGATTCGGATTCTTCATTTGAAAATACGTAAGTTTTATCCAAAATTTATTTTCGATTTATGAGAGATAATTTCATTTTTTTCGTACGATGTTTATTTCTTGAGATATCTCGATATCTCAAGGTAAGAAACTCACCCTGTATAACAATTTGAGAGATGTATAATTATTTTTGAACTGAAAATAAATTTCAAAATTTCCTTCAAAATTATGTAACTTGGTGACACAAAATTTTATAACTACAATAAAAATGTATTTTTTCGTGTTCTACATGCCTTTATCTTTAGATTTTTAATTGTATTTTTCATTAACATTATTTAGAAATGGGTTCGAATATCAAGCTTTGTTCACTAATTTTACATTCGAAATACGAATATTATTCCTCAATTTTCGTTTGTAAATATGTAATTAGAGACAAGTTACTGAGCAGACATTTTAGTAACATTTTGATTTCCTATTTTTTAACAAAGCACCTCAAATTTTGAAACGACTTGAAAATATTTTGATACGTGTACATTATCCTAGAATTATTAAAAAATATATACTAAATAATGGGAATGCGTAAAACTGCTGGGATTTAAGCAGGGCCGTGAAGAGAAAATCTGGGCCTCGGGGGGAGGGGGAGGATTCATCCTCCCCTCCCGCCCCTTTCTGTTATTTTTTTTTTGAAAGCCATGTTTAATCATTATTGCGTAAAGTACTATAACTGTACCCGAATTTACTACTAATACGTATATAGTAGGCTAACCGCAAAATTTTCAGGGTAAACAACGTTCCGGGCCCCCCTAAAAACTACTGGCCGGGGGGAATCTCCCCCAACCCCCCTCCCTCTCCACGGGCCTGGACTTGAGTTTTACAGCTTTTTGGCAATTATCCATATGATCTTTATTATTATTTTCGTCAATTACTATATAATATACTATATCTTTATGAGTCTTTTAATTATTTTAGACTTGGGGAGTAAAACGTAAAAGCAGTAGTACTCATATTGAAATTTTATAAGAATAAATAAATACATGGAATCGTTTTTTATGAATTAACAATTGTTGAATTAAATAATTTATAACTATTAGGTAAATATATTTAGGTTTCTTGAACTAATAATAACGAAATTAAATTTATATTCAAGCAAATGTTGTTATATTCAAATTAATTAATTACGAGAGTTTGGAACATTCGGGACTGTGAACCACTTTCGTCAAAATTGACCTCAATTTGAAGAAGTAAATATTTACAAGGCTTGAAATCAGTTTATGGAAATGAATTGTTTTGCTCTATTTGTCAACTGACTTGATAATACATCGATTAACTAGAAGTTTATCTCTTTAAAATATTTTTGAAAACTTTGATTTGAAAATTCTATGAATATTTTATTGAAGGTAGATTACAAAAATGTATGATCTTCTAGATATTAATTAATCATTTCATGTAGGAATTTCATATTGAAATCAAAATGAAAAGTAAATATCCTATCCTTGGATTTACAAAAACCTGTCAAATTATATGAAATAATTTCAAAATAAGTAAAGCTATTTAAAATTTTCAGAAGAATTTAAAGATTTGAAGAAATTTAAAAATATTTTAAGGTATTTCACAGTTTTTTAATGAATTCAAAATATTCAATAAGATTAGAAACTGTAAATGGTTTGGAAGAATTAGAGATTTCGGGAGACAATAAAATATTAACCTATTTTTATAAAAATTCAATTGGTTTTGCAAGATTTTGAGCAATATTGATGTACCTATTTTAAAAAGTATTCTATGAAATTCTTTGTAATTCTTAATCATCTGTCATTAAAAATATTTATAATTTCGTTTTTGAAGACAAGATTTTCTAAAATATGATATCCAATATAATATGACAATTATTATACTTGAAGCTTAAAAACGAATTCTGAATATTGTTTGCTGCATTTGGATTCGTTAAAAAATGCTCAAATTTTCAACAATACGTATCTTATGTTTTTATATTTTTAGAATGACCGGTTCCAATCCATCGATCTTTGCGATGGTTTATTGACCAGATTCCAAGAATTCGCAATAATGTGACCGTAATTAAAGAGAAATATTGCATTATCAGGAGAATCGTAATCCTCTACATTTAATCTCAAGTTCTTTCATTCCAATGATGAATTAACAAAAATTCAAAATCACGAACATACCGGTTCGGTTAGTATACTCTGTTCATATAATAACGATAGTAATAACAATAATGATAAATTGAATCCCAAAAGGTATTCAATCCACATTAGTATTTGTTTTTCTCTTTCCCTCATAAGATCAGCTTAACTGACATTCATAAATTCAAACGTGAATATTGTATCAAAGTCGTCTTGTGAATCTAATTTTGGTTTTGATTTTACATCATTTTGAGGGAAAATATGGACAAAGTGGCCATATAATACAAAAAGAAGGCAATAAACTCAGAAAAATATTTCTTTATTAAACAAAATTGCTTTGTTGATTTCAAAAAGTATTTTATGGACTAAAACACATTTTTGAATAATTATGTTGCGTTAACCAAACATTTTGTTGTTCGTATAACAAAATACTATAGTATTATATATTTGCTAGACTCAAAAGAAAATTCTAGTCAAAACAACCAGAATTCTGGTTAGGAAATATTTTTTTTTTTAAATCTGGTTGAAATAACTATAATTGTGCTTGTTTTTACTGCATGTTGGCAAACAACCAGAAAATCTCGTTGAAAGAACCAGAAAAAAAATGTTTAATATGCCAAAACCAGAATTCTGGTAGCTTTAACTTCTTTTTTTTAATGTATGAAATTTGATCCTCAGCACCTTTTTTAACATAGATGTTTGATCGATTATTCGAGAGTCCAGTTTTTATTTAATTATCTTTTGAAAGGTTGAATTTGGCATTTTTATAGTAAGAAATAAAAACTATTTGTTTATATCGGGTCTTCATGTAAAACAAGCTTGATATTATTTTTGTATCATTAAATCGTTTTGGCTTGACGTGAATTTAAAAAACGTAGCATAAAGTGTTAGAATATAATATTATGAGATCAGAATTTTGTTTTTCACTTGTAAATTAATTAAGCCTTTTAAAGATTTTCAGTAAAAGCAAGGCATTTTATTCATTTACATACTCTCTAAATCTGAATCAATCAAATTTTCATAAATTGAATCAGTGATTTGCCTTTTCACTGATTCACCAGTGAAAAAATATATTTCACTGTTAAATCAGTTGATTATGACTGATTGAATAAGTGGAGAAAATATTTTCACTGTTAAATCAATTAATATTCACTGAAGCAATCAGTAGAATTTGACTGATTTACAGTAACTTATTTTTAGCTATTAGAATCAGTCAAATTTCACTGATAATCAGTAGATATTGACTGATTCATATTTAGAGAGTAACTCTTATCAAATTATGCCAATTTTTTATGCAATGCACTTATGAATCTCAAATCTGATTGTTGATTTGAATATAATTTTAAAAAAAAGATTCTTAGCTACATAACTTTAGAAGATTCTTACATGAAATATTTATTGAGGCGTTAAAAATTCAAAACAATATCATAAAATAATTAAAAGCATGTCATAAGTCGAAATTAGACCCATAAATGTATTTTGTAAGAATATTTTAAGATTATGTAAGCAAAAACCTCTTCAAAATTGTAAAACTTTCCTAGTCTGACCTACAATTCAACTTTTTATCGGCATGATAAAATTTTAATTCATTTATCTGAATAAAATTTACGAAAGAAATGTACTTCAGATGAAAATCATGTAAATTAGGATGGCCTTTTTGTATATATTATGTTCGACATGAAAATGTATACACGTACTAAAAGGTTCTGGAAAACATTGGCTTTGATTATCAATTAAATTTTTTTTCATTGATCATCATTAAGGCTGTGAATCAACTGGACCACGTGACGTCAGTAATTTTTCAATTACAGTATGTAAGGTTATTCAAAACTTGTTCCTTTACCAGACTGAGCCTCTTCATTTTTTTACTTCTGCTTGGTTCAGAACATTTTTTTTATTTAATAAATTTGAATAACTTTACTGAGTGTGATTAAAATTATTGACATTATATGGCCCAGTTAATAATGACCAAACTGCAATCATTTTACTTATTTATGATGTAATTTGAGATCATTTTAACATTGACTTCCTCGATGAAGAAGTAAATTCTAATGACAATTTCTAAAGGCTGAAAATAAGTATTTTTAACTGATTTCAACTTTCTCGTAATTTTTTAATTTTTTAAAAATTTGCTTTTTTGTCTTAAAACTTAGTTTTTATGATTTGGCATTACCACAAGAAGCGAAAATATTTTACTGATAAAAACAAAACGATTGACCTATATCAGTTGTATATTTGAAAAAATAATAAAAAAATTTTTTTCTTAATTTATAGATACTATCAAATTTTATTGATATCTTCTAACATTTAAAAATTTAAATTTCTCAATTTGTTTCACAATTATTTAATTTTTTAACCCGGTCGTTACACAGCGCTTTCAAGCATGAATCGGCTGCCTATGGATATTAGTATTCATTTTTAAATAACCATGATAGTTATATCTAAATAAAAAGATAATTAAATTTAAAATAGAGATCTCGATATGTTATAGGAAGAGGACATTTTTCATCAATAAATCATCAAATGAATAAAAACTGCAAATAGTTTATGATAATTAATTTACACTCAAAGAATTATATGTTTCTATTGATGGAATAATAATTGTCTTATCAATTAAAGTTAATTATCTTAAGTTTTTGACACGAAAATATCTACATTTTACATTTTTTCGGCATATTTGTTGTTGAAATAAATTGAATAAAATCATCTGGCCGTCGTTAATTCTAAAAAGTAATTCAGGAATCTATAAAATCTTGTTAAAGTTTCTCAAAATCCGATTTGTCATAAAACATATTAGAATTTTGTTGATAATATATTGGAATACATTCAAATAAATAAAACTTTAAATACTTAAAATCTTCAAAATGTCTAATATCTTATAACCTTTTTAATATTATCTAAATTTCTAAAGCTTTTCTGCACTGTTAAAAATCTTATTAATTTTAATAGACTTTAATATACAAGTGGCAAATTAAAATTAATAGATTTGTATATTATGAAAAATTAATATACATTCATATGAAATTAAATAAGTTTTCAATAAAAATATATAAAAATTAACAAACATTATTAAAATATATACTCATGTGTATTAAAATTCAAATAAAAGTTTGTCTTTTTTAAGATGAAAGTATTTTCAATTTAATATACGTTACTAAAAAAAACTTTCATTGTATCTAATGGGAGTTTAATACAGAAATTTCTAACAGTCTACAATCACAAAAGAAACATGGCTCTCTAAGTTTTTTTTATAATTTGAGTAATGATTATTTGATTGTGAAACTATATCATTGACTATACATTCATATACAAATTTCATAAACATTTTTGAGCAATTATTGGATGCAAAATGTTTGTTGCTTTTACTTTTGACGCCCTTTAACTCTGAAATGAATTGGAATTTTTTTTCCGCCTATGATGATTAGAAAGTGCCGATCTAAGTTTGAAAAAACACCAAAATAGTTGTCGACCCTGCGGACATGATCTCAAAAAAACAACAGTTATCACGTTTTCCGAAAAGGTGTTGGGATCCACAAAACATGCAAGAAGAGGTTTCAGAAATTTTCTAATGGAGATTTCGATCTCACTGATAAATAACGTAGAGGAATACCAAAAAAAGTTGAAAACGAGAAATTGGAGTAGCTATCAAGCAAAAATTCTTGTCCAACACGACATAAAATTTTTAAAGAACATGATGTAACTTAACATCTTATCCCCGTTTGGTTAATGAAGATTGAGAAAATTTTAAAGGGAGACTATTGGTTCCCTGAGATGCTCAACCCTGATAACAAAACCAGACTTCGGAAACCCTTGTTATAATAATTCAAAGCCATGGATCAATCGGACCATGTGACTAAATAATACATTAATTTGTTCACGTAAGGTAACTTTTTTAGTTGACAAAATACCTTTCTGATTTTAAAAATTTTTAATAATTTTAAAAACGCTACAAAAAACAATAAAACACGTCTCTTGACTTTTTTTAGTAAGTTTTCAAAACATTTTTAAAACTTGTGAATAATTACGGTTAACTGTAAAAAATCTTCACTCAAATGAAGTTATCAGACGTTTTTTATCATCATCTGTTGTATTTTCCAATTTTAGAGGAAGATATTTTGTTAAACAAAAAAGTTGTCTTACGTGGACTTTTACAGGAATTTGGTCACGTGGTCTGGTAGATCCATGGCCTTAAGAGAAAGGTATTTCTTTATAATATGCAACTAGGGATGAAAAATGGATATTGGGTGACAATCTTAAAACAGGTGTTTTGTTTTCATCCTCTTGTACCGTCAGAATCTACTATCTAACGGAAAATCTAAAAGGGATTATTTATATATTTCCTTAGATTTTTATCTGTTTCGGTCGCTGCGGAATCACCTCCGTGATTTGCACTTTAAATCTTTCGGGAAGGTAGAAAATAGCATCAACCCTCGAGGACACTCATAAGCATTTCTCACACAATTCAAGAATTTAAACCTGATTTTTTCCAGAAGGAAGAAATGTATGTGATTAAATCAAACTAGAAACAAATCACCATCTAAAAACATTAATTTATAGAAGGAGAAAAATGGATATTCAACTATGTGACAAGCATCTTATATATTCAATTGAATACCTAGATATTGAACTGTAATATCTGAACATTTAGCTTTATGATCTAAAATATTAAAACTGGTTAATACGAATATTTTATAGATTACAGCTGAATATTTAGATATTAAAACCGAATATCTAAGATGCTTCTCACATAGTTGAATATCTAGATATTGATACTGAGTATCCATTTTTCTCCCTCTTAAATGAAAAACACTCTAAACTTCTTCCTGATCATGATCCTCTTGTATTGAATTCAAGTCGTGAATAAGAGTTACAATTCTAATAAATTTGATGATCATACATAGTTCAATCACACATCTTACGAACATTACTTGCTCTAACAGGGAATCAGCTAGTTTTCAAATTCTATAAACCTATGCAAAAACATTTCGATTTCCCGTTGTCTATCAAACATCATAACAAATTTCATAGATCAACAAGATTAAAATCAGGTTTTCTAATGAATAACCCCTAATACTTAAAGAAGGAAAAATATCTTCATCAGAGGAGCTTCGACATATAAGATCAATGGAAAATATTGGCAGATTCTTGTCAACAATAGTGCAAATCATGGCAATATGTGTTTGTAAAATGTAATATGAGTGGTCGAACTATAATTTGTAACCCGGTACTATTTATATCTTTGCACAAAACTTCTTCTTGGCCGTATTAAGTGGCAGACTTTAACCTCGCGATGTTGTCATGAAGAAACCCTTGCTAGGCCCTTTCAAGAAAATAAGGGAATAGAAAAGAGTAAAACGCATATCGGTTTAGTGAGGTTACCGTGATCGTTTGCAGGTACCAATGAGTGACAACCGATCAAATAGCGACTGCAACTTAATGAACCGGTTGTGAGCGGCACGTCACTCGTTGTCAGATATCATCGACGCGACGGCTGACAGTTAAAATTGTTGTTCGCGGTCCCCTGACAAATTAATCATCGGCGCACGAATAAAGATTTTTCAGACCCACTCCGTCGGCTAGCTCATCAGACTTTAACAAAATATACAATATACACTATTATATTCAGGCCAGGATCATTTATCTAAGTCTACAATCGATCTCATTTCTACAATCAAGTTAAGATCGATCGACACATGGGAGTACAAAGTGGATCTGTCAGAAGCCGATTTTTCAAAGATTCAAAGTGTCAAACATCATATTCCACTTGTATCCTGTTCAACTTTGCTCTGTACTTAATGACTTGGTTCGTCACTGAATAGACCCTAGTAGATAGTTGATCTTATTCTTTTAAAATAATTTATTACTATCGCCAAAGAATTTATCTATCTAGATCCAGAATAAAAATGTAGTTGATCTTACCAAACCAAGATTTTTGGATGAATCAAATAAAATATGATTAGATCAACCAAATCGTAGAAAAACAAACGATCTTTGGTTATATGACACAAATTCTTTGGTTGGTTCAACTAAACATTCTGTTGACCGCATGACAATAAAATTCACTGGTCAAACAAACCAAAATTTTGTTGCTTTAACCAAATATTTTTCTGAGTCTACTTTTGACATTCACTTGAACCTAAGATGTAAATAAAGTGTTCTCTCTAAATCTGAATCAGTGGAGTTCACTGCAAATCATTTGTAAATGTAAAATCCTCATTATTTGATAAAAACATTGTCCCAATCACCTTCACGTTTGATGTTATGTGTTATAGCAATGAGCTAGAATGGAGAACTGTTAAAAACTCGCCAATTACAAATAAATGCACCAGATTTTCAATAAGATCAGACAGTTACATTATTTGTAATACGTACTTGATTAAACAGTTCCTCATGCTCCTAATCCATCATGATCACTGAATCACTTGGGGTTTGCAGCAACACCAAGAAACACTTTTCTTCTTTTGGTAACTATTCATTCAGCTTCTAATTGTCCACAATATCATTTATCTGATATTTCAAAACGAAATAAACCATATTAAATTGATCACTGAATCACTGGCAAGGGAATAACGTCTGCTTCACAATTTTTGAGATACCTTGAATTCAAAGCCAGAAAGGATCCACTAGAATATATGATCCAGGTAATGATAACATAGATGTGTAAATGAAAGAACAGAACAGAACGAAACGAAACATGGCCCAGACCTGGTGCCGGCCGGTACGTGTACGGGGCGTGCGATCGTGTAGCACGTGGCCGCAAGACTGAATCCCCTACCTTTGATTCCGTCAGTCCGTTTTTCCGTTCGTCCTTATCTTACCTGCTCGTATAGGAGAGTAGGACTACCGCGGCCTTCTCTTCCCTACTCTTCTCGGTAGTAGCATCCATCCTCCTTTGGTAAGAAGTTGAGTATGGGCAGGTCCGGCTTTAGGGGCGGGCGATATGGGCAACTGGTGGTCTTTTATACCAGTCCCAGATCACCATATAAATCATCTACTCGTTCAAGCTACTCTTATTCTTTCTAAAACTGCCTTTTTACTAATAAATACTGTACCCAAGTAATATTGTATATTTCTTCTCCAGATTACACAATCGGTTCTTCAGCTCTGATTCTGAAAGGAAAATATCGTATCGGTTATTGCTAAGATAAAAACCCTGCCTAAAATGCCAGATAGGATCCGATAGAACTCGAAAAGGTCAGGTCAGAAACCGAATGGACTTCTATCCGGATGTATCCTGACTATATGGGTACTTACTTCTCATATGGAAACTATCTGGGTCTTTTCAGGGGTGGGACAAGTTGTGTATATTAAGGGGTTACGCCACCCCTGATAGCCGAAAATGAAGTCCAATTTGAGAATTTTAGTATCGGAAGACGAAACAATCGGAGGTAAATTTACATGCAGCAATTCATTATGCATCATTTGTAGATTTAGAAACAATTTTTATGTTATAAATTTCATGTGTAATATCGCTGTCCTTGTCATGTGTTTCATGTCTTTCTTCTATGCCGAGTACAAACTGCCAAAATCCAACTGCAACAAAAAATCCAGTGATGTATTAAACATCAATTTATATATAAAAATATATTTTTTATTTTTGGAAACCGTCATCACACCTGATAGAGAATATATTTATTAACATCCCAAAACAATTTCAGAACAATCGGATAAAAATTGTAAGAGTTACTATGTACACCGTTTTCAAGAACTTTATTTCTAGAAAAACGCAATTGAAGTTCTAAAACACATATTTTCTATATGTTAGCTACATATTCGTACCTTACTGTCAATCTGCGATGCCAGGTCCGTACAGTTGACCCACTAAGTTGCTTTGAAAATTTTCTTACATCTTTTGAAAATTCAGGGGTGGCGTAACCCCTTTACAAAATCCGTAATCTCTTTTTATCAGGCCCTATCCGGGACATTGGAATTAAAATTTGTTTTCCTTAAAGTCAAAATGGACATGGTTAGAAGCGGATAGAGTCCGGATACAACCTGGAATAAAAATCGGTATAAGACTTCGGTAGCAGCCATACAGACATTTTCTATGCACTTATGCATCCAATGTCACAATGCAGAACCCTTTTTTATGATTATAAAATTGTGATATGGTGCACATCTATTTGAAGTCACCAATCACCGACAGTTTTGAGCTCTATTGCATCTAAAAATTCTGTAGTGCTTGTGACTTGATCTTAAACAAATTTCAATGAATAACAAACCTGCGATTTGTATTCATTATCATCTTTAATTATTCTTCCTCTTCAACTTCCTATCCTATCTACTCTACTTCACGGAATAAAATAGTTAGATTTTTTTGCAAGTCCCTACTCAGTTTTTATGCAGCTAAATCGAGAGAAAAATGACAATCTATATCTTTCTACTCAAGATGATTGGTGCAGAACGTATCCAAGATATTTCCTGACTCGCTTGTTATGTAAAATAACAATAGTATGATAATAAAATTGATGGTGTAAGGTGTAACAGAAGACGTTCCTTTTTTCTGAACAAGAATCATTGTTTCAAAATTTATAAATTCTGTCATAGTTTAAATTGGAACCTAATTAGACCATTGATTATTGCTAATGTTTAACTTATTTGGCTAATTTTAAAATTATACATTTTATGATTTTTAAATTATAAATATAATGCAATGCATTTCTCAATAACATATTTTCTACATTAAAATGTTTTTCTCAATAATTTCGAGTTGTCCTTACACAATAAATGTTATAAAAATTTACTAACCGGCAAATGGCTACACAAAAATCTACAATGTTCATCATTGATAAGATATTTACTTATGATTTGGTGCATGTGATGCCCTCAGTAGAGAATTACCGATAATACTTAATATCTAAAAAATGTGTTACAAGAATGTGCATTGAAGTTTAAAAAACCTGATTCGAAGTGAAAGCAACACATTATTTTTCTTCGTTTGTTTATTTGAGGATTAGATGCCGCATTCTAACAATCATTTCAAATTTAAAAATGGATGCATAAAAGATATGCAAAAATAATTAGAGAAATAAGTGAGCCCTCAACAACTCTTTTTATTAATTTAATTATAAAGTAATTATAAAGTGGATATGGGCAGAGTTCTATTCTAGGGGGAATATGAATAATGTATAGGGTTCTGATGGAGGTGAAGGCATCCCTGAGAATATCTTCAACCTGTTGTCTTCTCCTCAACTTCCCCTTCTCTTGCGGTCAGCATCCTCCTGCACGACGTTTACCACCTCCTTCAATTCTTCAATTCTTCAATTCTTCCTCTTCACCAGTTCTTTATGTCCTTCCTCAACTTTTTTCTCCACCTTCTCCTCCCACTCCTTTTCTTTCCCTTTCTCTTCGAATTGGTTTCTGCTATTCATATTCGCTGCTTACTATTAGACACACGGAATAACGTGCTAATGCGTACCCATATCCATGCAATGCATTTTTCCATGTTTGAGATAAACTTGTGGCGCTCATCAATACACACGCTCATGAACTCTATGCCTTTTAACTATCATAACCTACAAGCGAATACAATACGCATATTATCTACTCAAGCACGTACCTTGCACCTAAAAACTGTAGAGGCATAACTCCATGATGGGATGAGGAAGAAGAAACCAACAGGAATACTCGTACCTTAATAATGTTCATGAGAGGTAGTTTCAGAAAAAAAAGTAGAAAAATTATTTAAGAGTAAAATTTTTGTTTAGAAATAGTTGTAATCATTTTATTGGTTTGTAACAATTACATACCACACCTTGTTCAAAAAATATTCGTCGTATAGTTTATTATTACTTTAATTAAAAATCAGGTTACTCTATAAAGAAGCAATAACATTTAGGAATACAAATAATTTGAAAGAGGAAGAGACAAACAGCAACATTTTAAAACTTTGTAAAAGCAAATTATTTTTAAAATTTGCAAATTCCTTTAATTTAATAGAAACAATTTTGATTCATGGTCAAGACAATCTCTAAGTTGTTTTTAGATAAAACTGTTAAAAAATGTTTGAGAGTGACTAAATTTGTCTCTTTTTCAAGAGGTCTACACTCTAAAAACAGACTATTGACTGGCAAATAATTCCTTTCACTATTAAAGGATATTTGATTCAAAATTGGCATGAGAGGAAATTCTTCAACAGTTAAAGGATTGTCGTTCCAAATGTTGTTCTTTTACTGTCAAAGTATTTCCCTTGGTCTGGAAATGAAATCCTTTGTCGTGCAAAGGAAATATAATTTCGAGGATAAATGAAAAAAAAATTGTATGGTATAATCTGATAAGAAATGTACACAAGCCCAACTTTGACAAATGCGAATATTAAATCGATCATTTTCAACACTATAATAAAGACCTGTCTTAGATTTCAGCTTAAAGAAATTTTAAGATACAACTTTGATGAAAACCATAATATCCATTGGAATTCAAGCACGCTTTACAAAATCATTTTTAAAAAATACGGCTGATAACCCTTCGATGGTTAAAAGAATTAAGACTTAATAAATTTATAATGCTTCGATTGTCAGAAGCAATGAAAAATGAGGTTATGCGGATAAAAATTGTTTATTTTGGTATAAGTACATTGCAAAATTTTTACGGTGCACTTTGAGATTTCTAATATTTTGAAAAAATCGATTTCCTTGAAGCATCCACGTTAATTAATCACGGTGGTAAAATCGTGCAACACAAAAATTACTCACGCATATTACATTGTTAAGCATTAGACGATGTTAGACAGATGCGCAGGCGCACTTCGTATGCTAGCCTACAAATTCAATCCTTTAATAGTTGAAGGATTTCTTTTCAGGATCAAAGGAAATCGTTTAGCGGTAAAACTATTTTCGTTTTGCATTTTACAGCTGAGTTTTTTTAACAGTGAAATGATTCTGTTGATATATAAGATAAATCTGCCTAATTTCAATGTATGCATTCTGATTGGAGCGTAATTTCACTATCAATAGACTTTTTTTAGACTGTGGGGAATCGAAAAGTCGATTCTTTATTATTGCATTTTTTAAAAGCATTAATATTTCTGTTTTTCTTCTTATTTATGTAAGTTGCGCGGAAGTCTGAGAATATAACAAATGGATTCCTGTGTTGCAGAAGTAAACTATTGGATTGCTTGGAAAGTAATTTCGTTATTCATGTAGCCATATCATTAGCCCTGTTTCCCTATATTTAACGCTACTTCCAACCGCAAGATCATTTCATTTCTTGACAAGGTATTTCGGACCTCATTAAGCACACATATCTGTTTCGACCGTTGAAGTAGTGTTTTTTTATGTATCAGAATTGGTTTCAAAATTTCGTTCCAGTAATTTCGACTCAGAAGATGCACCACGTTCAGGTCGACTGATTGAAGCAGATGTCAAAATAAACACTCGTGGATGCTTACCGTCACATGACACGAAAAATCGCTGAGGAGCCAAAATTATCCAATTCGACAGTTCACGTTCATTTGAAACGTCTTGGATTTATTTCAAAGCTTGAGACTTGGGTTTTCCATAATTTGAACGGAATTGACTTGGTTTGACGAATTACCATTTGCCATTCATTCTTAAAACGCGAAGAAAATGATCTGTAAATTAGCTGCAACGGCATATTTTCATCAAAAGAAGGTGATGCATTTTGTATAATGGGATTCGAAGGAAATTATATTTTTCGGGCTACTACCGAATGACCAAATTATGAATTCGGACCTGTAATGGCATCAGCTGGACGAATTGAATGCTGCCACCAAACAAAAGCGACCAGAATTCGTTAATAGTAAAGGTGTTGTATTTCACCATGACAATGCCAGACCACACACAAGTTTGGTCACTCGCCAGAAACTTTTGCAGCTTGAATGGGATGCCTTACTGCACCCACCATATTCTCCTGATTTGGTAGCATCAGATTATCATTTATTCCGGTCTCTTAAAAGTTCTTCAAACGGTATGAACTTCGATTCAGTTGAAGGCGTCAAAAACCACTTACTTCAGGTTTTCGCCACTATATATGGAGAAAAAAATCTGACTATACACTCGAGATTCCCTCCAACGAGAAGCTCGAGCAGCGGAGTGTTCTCTGCAACGAGAGATAGAGGGAACTTCTCCATGCCCTACTTGTTATGCGCGTTATATGATGCGCGCAGTCAGTGATGCCATGTAGATAATTGCACTGGAAAATTTACCCGATTAAATAGTGCAAAAGTGTATGAAAGAGTAATTTGCGAGTATTTAACATGGAATCGACTTCTTTGACGATATTTTCTCAAAATATAGTTCGATCATTTTAATATAGTATAGGGAAATGAGCCATTATCGATCCTAACCTAAAATAATATTAATTACTGTTTCAAATTCGAGCGCGCTTTATTCTATAGTAATGGGGGAATAGGGGTTGATCAGCTGCTCGTTGTAGGGAACGGTGACGCGCTTGTATAAGAGAACGTTCGTTGAAATAAATCTCGAGTGTAATAGCAAGAACACTGGTCATGCTTTTGTAGTCGGTTTCGTTCTTGCTATCCTGGTGAAAAATGCATACATTTTAAGCAGGGATCCTTTCATGATCAAAAGGTACTAAGTTTCATGCTTTTAGAGCAGTTGTACCTTGCGAAAATAGCTCGAAATCTGCCTTGTTATGGTTACAAGAAACTCATCCTATTTCAGCATGAGGTCTTACACAACCAAGATAATAGGCCACGCCTACTTTCGAACGTAGCGCCTAATGTGTCCTCTCGGTTGCAAGAGAACTCTTGCTAAAATAGTGTGACGTCCTGTCACCTACCTTCCTTCAATATCATATTTTATTTTCCCTCGTTTTAGATCGATAAAGAAATACAGAGGATTTCTAAACCGAAACTGGGATGAGGGTAGCTAACTAAAATAAAACTCGAAATATACTGAATTTACAATGATCAACCTTTACTTTTAATGGGTGCAAAATAGGAGAGAGAGATAGTGAATAATTATAATTTCCTTCTCGGGGTCATATATTAAATTGGACTTACTCAGATCCAGGCTGGAACCACTGATAATCCGGAAGGGGTACACACCTTCGAATTCACTTTACAATATGTTGAAACTCTGACAGGTAGGCACCAAAATCCAAGTAGGGTATCTCTGATAGATAGGCACCAAATCGACAAATTAATTCCGGACTGGACTACTGATGATCCCAGAGGGTGAGTTTTAGATACACCTTTCAATATATGCGATGTGGCTTCTGTGGTTTCGAATCGTGGACACTCTTCAATATAAGAACCGTTTACAGGTTCCACTTTTTAACTCACAACAATGTTACACTAAATTCAATTTGGATGTAATTTTAAGTTAATGAGGCAGACACTGACAAAAGATGGAATGAGTTAACCGGCGTTGAAGATAGTCCGACGGCAACTCTGTACTTTTTGAGAGGAGTTCCGTTTCTGAAGATGTCCCGGCGGCAACTGAAGATTCGCAGATTCGCAGGTACTTTTATGCACTTAATTTTTTGTCGATACTGGCTATGTTCGCCATTTTTTCGATCGATACTGGCAGGGAACTTCTAGGTGCACTGACTAGTGGGTTTTATATTTTAGTCGATACTGGTTATGTTTGATTTGCCCTGCTAATATTCTTCTGATGTTGGCCTGACCTTGGCACGTGGCTGAGCTGGCCTCTTTTCCTTTGGGTCGGCATTTTTGTGTACTGAAGAAAAAAGGGGAGACTTCGTTTTTCTTATTCTGGTTTCCCCGACGTTCCTTCTTCTTGAGATGATCTATTTTTTAATTTCTATCCTTTGCTGCGCCGGTCGATATTCTTGTGTACTTAGGACATTCCGATGGGGTTCCCTCGTTAACAGGTAGTTAAGGTAGTACTGTCGGTACGTAGCTAATCAAATGAGTACTTTTTCTCATTTGCTTCACGTAGTATCTAAATTTGTCTACGTCGCATAAGAAAGCGACTATACATGTGTGTATAGCAGATGACTTCTTACGATACGTGAATGGCGCACGGTTTCATTTATTCTACGACGTTGCAACATCTATTTAATCGCCGTCGGTTACTGGAGAAAAATTATATGTTTGCTTACTTAATTGGATTTTTCTACGCTTACACGTATCCAATTGTGATGTTTTAACTTGCAAAATGATTCTTATATTATCAATTAATGAACCAGTCATTTTTATTGAAATCTGAACTGTAGTTATGGCAGGATTTGTAAATGAACTTCGTTTCCCATAAGGTTAGGTGTTAATCGTCTCAAAATGCAATTACTAATTACCAGCCCCCTGCATCTCTAAGTTAAAAATGACATGAATTGTGACTGTTCATTGGGCCGACTTACACGAAAATCACATTATAAAATGTAGTTTTTTAAGCTTTTCCCTGTAAATTTTCAAATTTTCGAGTTCCTGAACGGTATTGAGATAAATTCCGCGAGTCTAGAAATAAATGTCTAAAAAAATTGGTGCAAAAAATGGTGAAATGTATCTATTTTGGGTGTAAACCCGGATACAAGTCTTGCTCCGATAAAGTTCGTTTTTTCATTGTACCGAAGGATGAAAATACAATAAAATTACGGCAAATTGCTATCCTTCGGGATGATATGAATTTAAAAGCAGGTCATGAGATTTGCGAAAAGCATTTCAAGCCAGAAGATATTCTTCAAGAGAGGTTAACCTATGCGCCCGATGGAGTAACAGTTTTGGGAAGAGTAAGTACCTCGAACATATTATTTACTTTCTTAATCAGTTTAAAATAAAACATTTTATTTGATAGAGATGTCAATAATTAACTACAAAATTTAATAAAGATTAATGTCTCAATATTAATTAATTGTATCTACCTGTGCAATGAATTTCTTTTGCACCACAATAAATGTCTCTCAAATACTTACCGCAAATAAATCCAGTTGCAAACATTTTGTGTGATAGAAGTTAAAAAATAGATGAATGAAAGTGACTGAAATAAAGAAAGAGATAAAAAAGAATATTTTTAAAAATTCTGAATTGAAGTTAATGTGAGCTTGTTAAAATTGGATTGTGCTGAAGTGGAAAAAAATTTCTGATTTCTAACAATTTTGATATTAGAATAAAGTTTTGGACTTTAAAAAAGAATATAAGTTCAGATTTTTTGTTAATTTAGATTCCTTACTTTTTAATGCTTATAGTTTTACTGAATTACATGGAATTCCTAAAGTAATAGAAATTAAAAACTTAAATTCATAATTTTACGATACATGAATTTCAAAATAAAATAATACAACGCAGATAAATAAAAAAGAAGGAAATAAAAAAATTAATAAATAACAAAAAATTGATTAAATATGTTATAAATACATAAACAGAAAAATAAGTAAAGTATATTTGTAGATAAAGAAATTTTTTCAGGGCACTTATGAGAGACCTCAACTATTTCACTGCTTTGAACTATAATATATAATAGTAATATATTATTATTATATTTCATTAATTAATAATTTATTCCATAGTATAATATTAATAAATTATCAGTTCAAATTCGAAACAGTATTTTTGAAAAAAAATTTAACTGAGTTAAATAAATAACGATAATCACATGACGTGACAACAGGATGAGTTTTCTTGCAACCATAGCGTGGCGAAGGTCGAGTTATTTTCGCAAGAAACATTGTTCTGACAGCATATGACACTAGCAATAATGGCATGCGCTTGATTCTTTTATAGTATAAGATATTCCATGCTAAAAATGACTGAATTGTTGTAATTGAATTTAATGTATTTCGCATATGAATAAATCGACCTTCATTCACCCTTGAAAACATGAAATTACTTTCTGAACAACCCAATACATCAAGTTAAATAGAGATTTTATTTCAAAGCTAGATTACTTTAATTTTAACAACCCTACCGGACCCGGTTTAGTAAACGGTCAGCAAATACACTGACCATTCACTGACCTTGCAATATTACGAATAAGAACGGTAAAAAAACATTTAAGTCATTGCAATTATGATTCTGCGATCAAATTTAAATTAGAAGGTGTAGGAATAAATACAATAATTTTATTTTTCATCGATAAAAAATAGAAAAACATCATATACCTGTCATTGAAGGCAGTAGGGGAGAAGCGGCGAAATTGGCGCGTCGTCTAAATTGGCGCACCCTATTTTTCAGAAAATGATAACATAACAAAAAATAAAAATAGTTCTATCGTGTGCATTCTTGTATGATATGTATTTGATAGAAAACATTATAAAAATCGAATTGCTTAATACAGTTTTATTGCGATTAATCGTTTTTTGACATAATGGTTATGTTCGAAGCCATTGAGTTAAATCGTTAAATAATAGTAATTCAAGGTGAATTAGATTAATGCAACGATTTTATAATCTTTGATATTTAATCTTACGATTAGGATAGAATATTTGTATGAAAAAATAAGCATTTTACGTAAAAAGTATTTAATTAATGAACGATACACTTGCGGCAAAATTGGCGCATACGAGATTCAAATCAGAGGCGAAGTTGGCACACGTGTTGTGTTTCTGGAAACCGGTGACTGAAGTCAAATGCTCGGATGTTTATGATTGAAAATATAAAGAAGATAGTAAGTACACAATTATTAATATATAGATATATACATTTGAATGTTGCTGGACTTTTCTGCTAATCTTTTTCTTAAGATTTTTTGTGACATGGGAGGTAATGTGGTTCGCAAAACTGATGTAACAACTTTGTAAGGTTATATTCATTTGAACAATCAGTGGTTAAATTTTTTTTTAAGTTTGAGGTATTAAGGCATTTTAAAAGCGATTTTTAATAATTAATTTGCAGTCTGTCAGTGTTTTGAAAGTTTTCTCGATTTTAAGATGTGAAAGCAATGTAAGTAAAAAATTTGTATTTTTGATTGATTGTTTCTATTATTTATAAGTCTTCTAAAGTTAATAATTGTATATACTTCTGATTACAAATTCAAATAATTCTCTATAAAAATGATTTCAATTTGAATATTCACTTAAATATCCAAAATTGCCAGTATTTTATTGTACAAATATAAAATATATTTTAACTTTGGCAGGTTTATGTGAATAAAGGTATAAAAAACTTCACATATCTTGATATACTATCTCAAATTTAGTTTCAAATTATAACTACCTCTTTTCATCAACCTTTGCTACTGAAATGTAATTCTAAATCTATGAAAATATAACTAATACGTTACAAGAGAAGATTATAATATTAGTGCGTCAATTTACCCGACATGGCGGGTAAATTGACGCAGGTGCAGTCCTTCGGAAATCTGAATAAAAACCTGCTTTAATAATTTTCAATGCAATCTTTATCCATTGGAAAGTATAGAAAAGATATCCAGCTATTAAATAAATATTTTTTCATAATTTTTAGTCATATACTTTCTTTTTAAACTCGCACTTTCTATTAGGTGCGCCAATTTCGCCGCTTCTCCCCTACAGTGGTTCAACACGGAAAAAAATGAAATTTCTGCTACTGCTAACTGCAGTTAGCAGTCGACTAGTTAATTGTGATTGATAAAAAGTTTGCTGAGAGAGTTAACAGTTTGCTGGGACAGTTAAAAAATGTTAGCTGCAATCGAAGTTGAAAATTTGCATTGGACTCCTTAGCGTATTAAGAGTTGAAGCTAATCATTTGGTTGTTGCTGCTAAAACAGTTTACTCTCCTAGAAAATCTCAAAATTCGTACTCGTAGCTTTTAAAATTTTGCGCTGATATGTCAGAAGTTAGCAGCGGTTGCTAACGGCTGCTTAGACATCCCGCGTTTTCTGTGCTGCTCATGCGCACAAAGCGCGACTAGTCAGTTATTCTGCTGTAAATGGTAAGTTGTACACCTGTCGCGTTGTTTTAAATTTAATTTATAAATAATTCGACGATTCGCGTTAATTTATAATGCAAATGACTGATTTGTAACTGATCTCTGAAGATTGTATTGTAGATTTTGTAATAGGTTCTTTATTGTGCTATTTATTATCTTCTTACTGAGGTTATCTTAATTCTAAGTGTTGTATACTTATGTACAATTTTTGAAAACATTATATTGGACTGGCAAGTAAATCGCTACTGTTCCCGGTAATGTTTCTACTTGTAGCTATAAGTTTGGTTATCAAAGCAGCTCACGTTTTATTCTTATTCTTGAAAAATTATGCTGTGATTAAGGTTAGAACTGAATCAGTTTTTTTTCGTTTTTAATTTTGCAGGTTACGATATGTCGCAAGAAATTAGTTGTTTTGATATAACTTGCCAGCAGACTTTTGTGAGTATAGAAGGGTTACGAGATCATTTTTTTCTTAAGCACCCAGGTGTAACTGTATTTAAATGTAGGTTTGGAAGTCCAAAATCAATGATTTTGAGTGCTACCTCTATTTGCAGCAATTGCTAATAAAATTAACTAGTACTTCAAACGCTGTTAGAACAGGAAGATAACACGACCGATAGGCTACTGCTCACAATCGTTGTTACCAGTGCTAACGTAAATTAGCTGGCATCGCTAAAGTACTGTAGCAAATAGACATTAGTATAATTATTTTTTTCCGTGTGGCTACGCACACGATACCGGCTACTTTTCATAACATATCGGTAATGTAGGATTCAGTAGTAGATTCAGTAAGTGTTGCATAGCTTTAAATAATAAGTAAAATTAATTGGAAAGAAAAAGTTGCAGCTTACAAAATAAGTGCTGTTATAAAGGCATTTAATGGCTTAAATTATTTTTAAACTTTATTACAATATATTTAACTATTTAAAGTAACTGAATTTAATATATTAGTACCCCAAATATCCGCTCGACAGATGACGTACGCCTCACCTGCCACAATTGTATGAAAATTTCATTATTGTGTAAATAAACATAACTGAAAGCAGGCTAGTTTATGTTTTGGTGTCAGTGAATCGTTGCTCTTTTTTATATTTCAGCAGCAAAGTAACATGTATGAATTTTATGAAGGTAAGTAACATTGAGTTATTTAGTTAATTTCAATCAAGATTAGGTATATATTGACATTAAAAGATGAATTTCTTAAACTTTCTACAAACATCAAATTTTGTTTCGAAGAGTTAAGATAAATAATAATAAATAAATAATTTCATTGCAAATATTCCTGAGTTTCTTTGAATATTAATTCAAGTATGAACTCAAGTATAAATTAATTATTATTATAATATAATAATCTATATTTAATTTAATAATCAGAGATCCATTTCATTCACATTATCAGTCATTAGCATACCAATGAACGTCTTAGTTCAGGGTCAAGTTAATTGACAATTTCTTTCATCCTATATGTCCTTGCTGTATAGTCTTTATTGTAAACAACTTATCTGGAGAGAATTAATTACCTCTATAGAACATAAGGAATCAAAAATATAATAAACTCAATATTTGAAGATTATATGAGTCTTCTTTCATGTACGTTAAACCAGTAATACTTTCATAAATCTCATAAACATAAATAAGAGCATAATTTTTGTATTAATAGGTAAGTGAACGATTATTATTTATGCCCTTTAAAATTATCAAGCTACCATAGGTTGGAACAATTGTGTACCATCTATGAGTGTATTTGAGTTCTTTTCATTTTACGGACAAAGTGTTTCAGTTTCTTTAAAATATCCTCGGAACAAAGTACCACAATATTCAATGCAAATTTTATTTTCCAGCTTTGATTTCTTTACCAATTCAGTATTAAGGAATTTCGATAACAATCTTCCTTGATGGCAAAGTTGAAAATTTTTTGAAAATATATCTGGAAGTGATTTTACTTGACGGTATTTTCAAGTGCATATAGGCACCGTGCGAAGTCATGGTAGGGAGAGTTAAATCGACGCCAGCGCACGCAGTGGATAATTTAAGCGTTAAAGGAGGCTGTTTTATATTTCCGAGCAATCAAAATACATGTGCAAATCTAAATTTTGTTTTAATTTAAAAAATATAGCTGAAATGAGCCACCGAAGTTGTTGTGTTGTGAATTGTAAAAATACAAGCAGCAAAAGTGAGTGTAAATTTTATAAATTTCCAACGTCTAAATGGAAAATAAATCAAAGGAATAAGTGGGTATAGCTGCAGTAAGAAGGCAAAAGTTATTATTTCTACGGAACTCTTGGACATCTCGTACATGTTCTGATAGAACAAGATTTTTACCTTTAATTTTCGTTTGTGTTTGAAATTCTATTGTATGTTTAATTGATTGAAAACTTGTTTTAATAATTATATCCATGATGAATTTGAATCTGAAAATAAACAATTAATATTTATTCACTCAACAAGTGCCTAAAACTGTCATCATGAAATTACAATTTAATTCTTTATTATTTTTCTAGTCTGTTTTGATCTGTCATTAACTTAAAGTAGTCGTCATGCCAAAAAACAGTCTCTGGAAAAAGAAGTTTTTCTATGATTTCAAGACTGAGAATTATATCATCAGCCGTGTCATATGTAAGAAAAGACACTCTTTTTAATGAAAAAATTTAAAAATTACGAAAAATAATATTTTAATAATGTTTTTTATAATAGGATATTTCTTTACTATCGCTTCTTACCAATTTTTTGAAAATGATTGAAGTTTCTTAAATCATAGCATATTTTTTCGGGGGAAATATTCTCTACAACTTAACCGTTTCCAATTTTTGAAAATAAATCAATTATTATCAAATACAGCAATTTGTTTATAAAAAATTTGTTTTGGAAAATTGATTTTTAATTATTCCAGCCATTAAAGAATTTATTTTCAAAAAATGAAAACGGTCAAGTTGTAGAGAATATTTTCCCGAAAAAATAAGCAATGATTTAAGAAACTTCAATCATTTTTTAAAAATTGGTAAGAAGCGATAGTAAGGAAAAATCCTATTACAAAAAACATTATTAAAAAATTATTTTTCGTAATTTTTAAATTTTTTCATTAAAAAGAGTGTATATGACACGGCTGATGTTATAATTTCCAGTCTTGAAATCATAAAAAAACTTCTTTTTCCAGAGACTGATTTTTGGCACGACAACTACCTTAACCTTATATTTACTGGTTTCTATATCATTTTTATTATGGAAAATACTTACTTTTTACTGCTGATTTCACACAAATACTTCACAAGGAAAAACAACCGAATTTTAAAGTGAATCAAATTGTTTTTTTGTTTGCTTTTTTATTGATAATAAACATTTTTATAACTAAGTCCCATTATAATACATTGTAAAAGTTCTCGAACAGCCTCCTTTAGTTCACTCATGCTATGGCGCTGCAGTCACGCACGGTGCCTATAATATATTGATTTTATGATTATAATTTTATTTCTTCACACAGATGAATTTGAAGAAAATGAAGAAGAGGATAATCAAGAAAAAGAAGGAGAGGATAATCAAGAAATAGAAGAAGAGGATAATCAAGAAGAAGAAGAAGACGATGATCAAGAAATTTCATCAAAACTCTGGCAAGAAGCCTGCTGGATTGTCATTAACGCCTACTTTGATGAAAAAGGTCTTGTACGACAACAACTGGACAGTTTTGATGAATTCGTCGAAATGACAATTCAGCGAATCGTCGAAGATTCACCTCCAATCGAAATCCAGGGAGAACCACCTCACACCACAGGAAAAATAGAAGTTCCTTTGAGACACTTGTTGAAATTTCAACAAATCTACTTGTCTAAACCCACTCATTGGGAAAAAGATGGTGCTCCAACCCCTATGATGCCTAACGAAGCCAGACTCAGAAATTTGACGTATTCTGCTCCTTTGTATGTAGATATCATCAAAACTATTTTCACAGATGAAGAAGAATCTACGAGTAATTCTAAAAATTCTTTTATAAACATATAATAAGTACTAAAATTACTTTATATGACGTTTTACAGTGTAACAACATTTTTCATAAATTTGTTTCTGGAACATGATATAATGCTTCCAAACGAAAATTAGGCCGTAATTCTAATTCCGAATGGCAAAAAACTTTACCATTTCAAGTTTTGAAGAATGTTTAGATTAAAAGTTAAAGAACTAAAATATTTTATGAATTTTTTTTTTTTGATCGAATAAGATGAAAGAAATACACTACCGGTCAGAATTGTGGGACCACCTGTTTTTCGATGATTGCTTAAATTATCTTAATTTTAATTCCGTGAGTGACAAAATTTGTTCTCTTAGTAAATTGAATTCCATTAAAATTCTCTATAAAATAAGTCCAAAATGAAGTAATTTCGTTAAATTTTGAAGAAGGTATTGCAAAAAAATCAAAATTTCAATGTTTTCTTCAAATTTAAATAACTTTCGAAATAATCAACATTTTTTAATGTTCTTGGGCTTATTTTGAAGCTAAGATTCTTCAAAATCGCAGTAAATTATCATCATGAATGTATAATTTTTTTCTTGCATAGTACAAAAAGTTAAAATTGTAACAAAAAAGAAGGGAAAATTTGAAAACATTTCATCTGTAGGAAAATCATGATAAAAATCATACAAATATATATTTCAAGGGAATTCTATAGAAAATTCATGATTATATGTTTTATATATCTTATAAAAATGTTTTTCTCAGCAAAAACAATATTGGAATTTTTCCAACTTTTTCATTTGAATTTTAACCTCGTTCACTTTGCAAGAAAAAAATTATACATTTTTTATGACAATTTACTGTGATTTTGTAGAATCTAAGCTTTAAAATGAGCCTAAGAACATTAAAAAATGTTGATTATTTCGAAAGTTATTTAAATTTGAAGAAAACATTGAAATTTTGACTTTTTTGGAATATCTTCTTCAAAATTTAACAAAACGACTTCATTCTGGACTCGTTTTATAGAGAATTTTGATGGCATTCAATTCATTAAAAATACAAATTTTATCACTCACAGAATTAAAATTAAGATAATTTAAGTAATCATCGAAAAAAAGGTGGTCCCACAATTTTGATCGGTAGTGTATACTAGACACAGAAAAAGATTAAAGCCATGGATCATCCAATGATTCCTTCCTTACCAGCATTTCAGATCCTATAACCACATTCTCACGCAGAATAAGATATCGAGTTGAAAATTTGTGAAATTAAATGAAAGGCACTAGTATAGATCTCTCTGGGCATAAATGTTCATAATTCTAAAAAAAATGTACGACCAGACAAACTTATATTGATAAATTTAATTAATTTCTTTAACTTCCAATTGGATATATTATTTTATATGGAAATGTGGTTACAAGAGCTGAAGCGCCGGTAATTTATCGTAGAATATATTCATTTACATACATTTTTTTCTCGGCCGGTAATTCATGACACGTGATTAAGATACGTATAATCTAGTATCACGTCACCTTAAGCCAGCTATTTTCAAACTGGGGGGGTGGGGGCACCCCTGGGGAGGTGTGAAGCCATACCAAAGGGGGCGCGGACGCACGAGCGGTAAACACCTAGAATTATTTAGACTAAATTCTATATTATATTGCATAACAAGGGATGAAACACGGCGATTTCAACGAGTGTAAAGTTTGTTGCCCGAGCGAAGCAAGGGATGCATTCACACTCGTTGAATCCACTGTATTTTGTTTCGAGTAAAGCATATTATTTTTCAAAAGAGGTGCTATGAAAAAGTGTTTTTAAATCACATTGTAGTTTTTGTTTGTTTTATTTTACCCTATTAAAATTGTGGCTGGGAAACGTGACAACTTTATTTTGCATAAAGGGGGCCATGTTGAAAAAAAGTTTGGGGACCCCTGCCGTAATCCTAGAATGAAATGAATAACAAATTTTGTTATATGGGGTTATTTATTGTAAAATATGTTCGTTTTTGTGTTGGAGACATTTTGATGCAATTTTTTTCAGTGTACCAGTTTCCGAAATGTTTTATTGGGAAAATTCCGATAATGTTGAGAAGCAAATATTGTTTATTGTCCGGATTGGCAGATCGTGACTTGACAGAACTGAATGAATGTCCACTAGATCCTGGTGGATATTTTATTATTAATGGATCAGAGAAGGTAAATTATTTTTAACAACAAATAATTTCAAATAGTTTTAGATTCATTGTGACACTGGCTAGGGCGCAAACCGCAACTTTGAATGTATATGCATTAATAACAATATGGCGGGCATTTTTCGAATAAAACGAGTTTTTTTTCACCGTTTGTCGCCAAAAATGAAAATTTAAATTAAAAATTTTAATGTTTCGTCGATTAGCGCCCCAGGGATAGGTGTAAGGAACATGTGGTAAAAATATTATAAGGATCAGTTCAGTAGTTTCGGAAATTTTATCAATAAGCGGTGTAAAAACGTTGTTTCGAGAAAAACGCGTTTAAATTTTTTTTAAATGAAAAATCGTAAAAAAATCGATTTTTTAAAACGGCTAGAATGGTATGATCCCTTAAACGAACAAAAATCGATTTTTTTGCCAAAATACGGCAACTATCAAAATTTAAAGCGCTGTTACACAAAAACTCTTTGTCCAATTCCAATCAAATTTACTACATTTGTGACTTTATCTATCTCCTTTATTTTGTGTTGAAAATTTAACGTAATCGAATAAAAATTGGTAAAATGGTACTAAATATTAAAAAAACAGTTTGTTTGCAATACCGCAAAAACAAGATCTGATTGAGGAAAATTATGGTCATTTTTGTACTCAGTGTGCCCAAATTATCCTAAAAAAGTTGTTGTATACCCTGCAGTAAACAGAAAATTTTTTTTGTCGGACAGTCTTATTATTAGGATATTTGTAATATAAACGATACTGGGCGAAAATGATTAGAACTGCAGATTCAGAACTTATTTATTATTTACTTATAATAATATTAATCCTTTACAAATCAATTTATTTTATTGGTTTACCCAAAAGTCCGTGTTCATACACCTGCACAAAAATTGAGTATAATTAGCGAAAAAAAGGAGCCCTGAACGTACCAAAAATATTTTCTTTAGTCATACATAATTTTGGTACGATAAGACTAGCTGTTTAGTTGTTAAACGATTTTTAATAACGCAAAAATAATAGAAATATTTCATTTGCAGGTCCTTATTGCCCAAGAAAAAATGGCAGCCAATACAGTATACGTTTTTAGTATGAAGGAGGGGAAGTACGCATACAAGAGTGAAATTCGCTCCTGTCTGGAACAAAGTTCTCGACCCGCATCGACTCTTTGGATTAATTTAACATCTAAAAGCAGTGGTGTAAGGAAACTGCCATCTTTACGTATCTTATATAAAATTAAATCTCTATATATTACTTATTTCAGTCAAAAAATCCACCAAACCTGCGCCAATTTATATTGAATTGCTTATCATGGCTTAAAGTCCACAGTAGTAAAAACCGTAACACACAGACAACAAAATTCTACACTGTTAGGAAAAAAAACAATGAAAACATACTTTCAAGATAAAGCTGTACTGAAAAGTTTTATTGGAAAATTTTATCACGTTCCAAAAAAAGTAGGGGATTTTTTTCCACTCGAAGCGTATGATTTAAATTTGGACAGTCATTAAAAATCCAATTTTCACTGAAGGGAATACAAATTTTATACCTAGCTATTGAGTTGCCAAATCGATAAAAAAATGTTTGAAATTAAAAAATATCATTTAGTTTGCAGAGAATGAACAACAATTTTTTTGCTTGAGACACATACGAAAAATATGGTATTATAAAAAAAAACCTATTGTCACTAAATGTAATGGAATTAATCTGATTTTTCAACCAATAATATCATTTTCGAAAAAACAGCGCTTGATACTTTATGGAGGGCTATCTTTTAATAGGGGAGCCTTATGTAAACGACTGTTTTTTTGAGAATTTTTTCCAAAAAAATGAGAAAATTTATCAAATCGGAATAAAGTACATGATACTATTGACTATAAAAAGTATTTGCAATCAATGAATCAAATTCTTTTGATTAAAGTTAGTCCGTCCGCTTCGAATGAGCCTAAATATAGCAAAAATATAATAACTTGGAATTTGGGGACATTTAAAAAAAAATACCTTTATAGTAGATGTATATATATAAGTCGATCAAGGTGAAACCAACGAAACGTCGCTCATGACAAATTATGGTTGAGTGTTTCAATTATTTTTTTAACCCACACCTTGATCGACTTATATATATACATCTACTATATACACATCATGGAGGGTGATAATTCTACAATATTCTCAAAAAATACCTTTCTTCTATTATAAATAAATCGATAAAAACAATATTTATTATAACAATTTTAATATATATATATTAAAATTAACGTTTTGAGAAAAACGCGTTTAAGGGGGTAGAACACAGTGACGGGTATGTTTTGTGGGTCATTTTCATAAATTTATTGCTAACTAAATAATGATGTTACACCACTATTTTTTTTTGTTTTATTATCTTCCATACTTATCAAAAGAGGTTTAAAAAATTTTTTGTTGAAAAAAAAAACTTTTTGATATATGCTGCTTCGCGCATCCCTATGATTTTCGCGCATGGTTGGGTGGTGTACATGATTCTGCGAAAACCAGTCGTCTGAAACAAAAAAACAAAATATGCACATCATCTATATTGTATTGGCTATCGCGTCACGTAGCCTTTTTTTAAGCATTTTTTGGCAACGAGAAAAAATTTCTGAATTGAACATACGTTTTTTGGACCGAAATTTCATGTTATGATTGTTTATAATTAGTGAACAAAACAAGATATTTGCAAAATCCTAGGTGACGCCAGAGGCACTCATCCATAGAGTAAGTTTGTCAAATTTCAAGTCGATTCGTTAGTTAGATCTTGAGATATCATGTACACCGTTTTGAAAAACATCATTTAGAGAAAAACGCGTTTAAGGAGGTTCCCTACCAAAATCATAACGAACAGATTTTGCTTAAACTTGGACTAATGGTTCATTATTGCGTTTAGAAACACTCATTGAAATTTCAAGTAGCCTAGGTAGTTAATAACGGAGAAAATAGTGTTTAATTTTTACATGTGTTCTTATGGGAGCATGTAATGAGTCATGCTTTTTGAATCATTTTGAATTTTTTTAGTACAGAAGCAACGATCATATTTTCATGAAACTTTGAGCACATATAAACATATATTTTGTAAATCTATAGTATTTTTTTCAACAAGATTCAGCAGCTATTATAAATGCTGTAGCAACCTTAATAAAAAAAAGTTACTAGAGCACGCCATGGTTGTAAACGTTTCAGATGATTTTTTGCTCGCACACATAAATAGCACATTTTGAACCTTCCTAAAGTAACGTATGGTTATGCTTTATCCAGTTTAGTTCTTTATGACATTTTTTCAATTACGTTACTTTACATCTATTATTGTAGTATGAGGCATTGGTATCAAGTACTCTCCGGTGCCCCGAGCAAACATTGGAATATCTTTTTTCAGAAATCTAAGAAAATAATATAGTTGGATCGTGAAAATATAGTTACTTATTCATTTCTAACGCATAAAAGAATTTATAACATACAAAATACCGCATACCACAAATATCATGCCCTTGCGTAATGCTCCTTTTTACTGAGCCGTACCTGCACTAGGTAACCTCCTTATGGTAATCATCGCAAGGGCGCATTTCAGAGCATTTCGAGGCGCTCGAGTGATAACTCGAAATTTCAAAGAAAACGACTTCCGGTGGGTATAGGATCTTTTGTCCCTTATTCTAGAAGGTCAAAAGGATTTTTTATGCCAATAAAAAAAAATGACTTTTTCGAAAAATTTACTGTGATCTACCCCCTTAAATTTTTCGGTCTTGGAAAGTAACTATGGAGCGCATCACTTTGGTGACTTCTTAGAGACCTTTAGAACTTCTTCTAGGGTTTAAAACTTTAGGGATACATTCTTGAAATAGTAAATGAATTTATGAAGCAATAAAAAAAATGCAAACAAATTTTAATTCACATAAGGCTCCCCCCTTAATTGTGTTTACTGAGCTGCTTAACAATTTCTCTGAAAATTGACAAGGTATTAAAGTAGTTTTTTTTTATAGGGTATAAAAAAATCATCGATTGGACAGCGGATAGTAGCGATTTTACCCTACATTAAACAAGAAATCCCAATCATGATAGTTTTTCGTGCTCTTGGTTTCGTAGCAGATCAAGATATCCTCGAACATATTGTTTACGATTTCAATGACTCAGAAATGATCGAAATGGTAAAGCCCTCCCTCGACGAAGCATTTGTCATCCAAGAACAGGGTGTTGCTTTGAATTTCATTGGTTCTCGTGGTGCCAGACCCGGTGTGACCAGAGAAAGACGTATGAGGTACGCCAGGGAAATTTTGCAAAAAGAAATTTTACCACATGTTGGAGTGAGTGACTTTTGCGAGACAAAGAAGGCTTACTTCCTGGGTTACATGGTACACAGACTCTTGTTAGCGTCTCTTGGGCGAAGGGAAATCGATGATCGTGACCACTACGGCAACAAACGCTTAGATTTGGCTGGACCCTTGTTGGCCTTTTTATTCAGAGGGTTGTTTAAGAACCTCTGCAAAGAAATGCGGCTCTACGCGCAAAGGTTCGTTGATAGAGGAAAAGACTTCAGCATGGAACTTGCCATTAGAACGAGGATTATAACAGATGGTTTAAAATATTCCTTAGCTACCGGAAATTGGGGAGATCAGAAGAAAGCTCACCAGGCCAGAGCTGGTGTCTCTCAGGTTTTGAATAGATTGACTTACGCCTCCACGTTGTCCCATTTGAGAAGAGTCAATTCACCAATTGGACGAGATGGGAAATTAGCAAAACCTCGTCAGCTCCATAACACGTTGTGGGGAATGTTATGTCCAGCTGAGACTCCTGAGGGAGCCGCAGTAGGTCTTGTGAAGAACTTAGCTTTGATGGCTTATATCAGTGTTGGCTCTCAACCCTCGCCAATTCTAGAGTTCTTAGAAGAATGGTCCATGGAGAACTTGGAAGAAATTGTACCGAGCGCTATAGAAGATTCGACGAAAATCTTTGTAAACGGTTGCTGGGTTGGGATTCACAGAGATCCTGATCAGCTGATGACTACTCTCAGAAAACTTAGAAGGCAGATGGACATAATTGTATCTGAGGTGTCTATGGTGAGAGACATCAGAGATAGAGAGATTAAGATCTTCACAGACGCTGGAAGGATCAGTAGACCTTTGTTGGTCGTAGAGGCACAAAAGCTACTGCTGAAGAAGCAGCACATTGACATGTTGAAAGATAGACATTATAGCAACGACGGTTGGCAAGAATTGGTGGGAAGTGGAGTCGTTGAATATATCGATACTCTGGAAGAAGAAACTGTTATGATTGCAATGTCTCCCGAGGATCTGAAACAAGAAAAAAGTTATGCTTATTGTACATCTTATACACACTGTGAAATTCACCCAGCTATGATACTTGGTGTCTGCGCTTCAATCATTCCATTTCCTGATCACAATCAAAGTCCCAGAAATACTTACCAAAGTGCTATGGGTAAGCAGGCTATGGGAGTTTACATCACGAATTTCCATGTACGAATGGATACACTAGCTCACGTTTTGTATTATCCACATAAACCTTTGGTCACTACTCGGTCAATGGAGTACCTCAGGTTTCGAGAACTTCCTGCTGGAATCAACAGCATTGTTGCTATTTTGTGTTATACAGGATACAATCAGGAAGATAGTGTTATTTTAAACGCTAGTGCTGTTGAAAGAGGTTTTTTTAGATCTGTCTTCTATAGATCTTATAAAGATGCTGAATCCAAGAAATTTGCAGATCAAGAAGAGCAATTTGAAAAACCAGATCGTGCAACTTGTCAGGGAATGCGAAATGCAATTTATGACAAATTGGATGATGATGGAATTATTGCCCCGGGAGTTCGAGTTTCTGGAGAAGACGTGATAATAGGAAAAACAATTATGTTGCCAGAGAGCGATGACGAGGTATTATTTGAAAATAATTTTTATATAGATGTTTTGTTGAAGAAAAACTTTGTGGGCAACATATTTTTATAATGTTTACTTTTGCAGTTGAATAGTACGAGCAGACGTTTCACAAAGAGAGATACATCCACTTTCTTGCGCAATAGTGAAACTGGAATTGTAGACCAAGTAATGTTGACTGTGAACAACGAAGGTTACAGATTTTGTAAGGTTAGAGTGCGCAGTATACGTATTCCACAAATTGGTGATAAGTTTGCTTCTCGCCATGGGCAGAAAGGTACTTGTGGAGTACAGTATCGACAGGAGGATATGCCCTTCACTCGCGAAGGACTCACGCCTGATATCATCATTAATCCTCATGCTATTCCATCTCGAATGACAATTGGTCATTTAATTGAGTGTATTCAAGGAAAAGTCTCGGCTAATAAAGGTATTTTTCTTCTGTTACGTCACTTTAGAGGAATTTTTTTTAAATCTTGGGCGTGAAGACGTTCAGCCACATTGAAACCACGTGACATGGAACTTGATAGAAAATTATATCAGAATGAAAGGAACCTGTTTAAACAAAAAATATTCCTTTCTCAATGTATGAATAAATTCAATCTAAACTTATGTATTAAGTTATTAAGCGTGAAGTTTGAAGTTCATATTCAAAAGTTTGCTTTATTGTTCTTCGAATAAAATAACATTTAAATTATTAAAAGTATGCTCCTGGGGCATCAATACACTTTTGCCATTTTAATGTCAATTAATTCATGCCTTTTGCATAGAATCCTGGAAAGCGAGAACCGATGAAAGCGCGGAAAACATTTTCGACAGCCTGTTGGGAATTGAATATTTTTCCATGTAAGAAGTTGTCCAAATTCCCGATTAAATGATAATCAGTTAGTAAAAGGTCTCTGTTCACTAATTTCGGCTGTTTTCTGCCAGATTCTTCATAATGTTGTACAGTACTATTACAGTATGTCTCTGCTGTGATCGATTAACCAGGTTTTATGGAGCTATAATTAATTAAACCGTGGCTGCTCCACCAAGCAGTAACCATGAGCTACTTTTAATGAATGTTTGGTTTTGGGTTGTGTTTTAGTGCTTTATCCTTATCTAACCAGTTTGCTAAATGCTTACGATTATCATAGATGATATTCTGAAGCAATTAGAAAAATTTTAGAATCTCTTTGATGCAAATCCCTTAAAAATCAATCCAACTCAATTTGTTTCATTGGGATTAAACCTAAATGAATAGGTTTAAGTCAGATTGATTGTTAACCGATTTGCATCAAACGAGATTCTAAAATTTTTCTAATTGGCTCGGAATGGTTCAAATTCACTCGGATTGTATTCGTTTTCGAAACCTTTGTGAGGGGAGACAATTAATTATTTAAAAAGGCAACTTTTAAATATATAATGTGTTTCAGGTGAAATTGGTGATGCCACTCCATTCAATGATGCTGTCAACGTGCAAAAGATTTCGACCCTTTTGCAAGAATATGGTTATCAATTGCGCGGTAACGAAGTTATGTACAACGGACACACTGGACGAAAGATCAACGCTCAAGTATTCTTAGGACCAACATATTATCAGCGTTTGAAGCACATGGTAGACGACAAAATTCATAGCAGAGCAAGAGGGCCAGTTCAAATTTTAGTAAGGCAACCCTCGGAAGGAAGGGGCAGGTCAGTTTTACATTTCGTTCAGTTATGAATTATTTATCTGATATCTGAACTTTGTAGTTCTAAATCTTATGAATAATTTATTTTCATACAGAGATGGTGGTTTACGTTTTGGAGAAATGGAACGTGATTGTCAAATCTCTCACGGAGCAGCTCAATTTTTGCGAGAAAGATTGTTTGAAGTCTCAGATCCCTATAGAATTCATGTATGTGATTTATGTGGCTTAATCGCCATTGCTAACTTGAGATCCAATACTTTCGAGTGTAAGGGTTGTAAAAACAAGACACAAATCTCTCAAGTTCGACTTCCTTATGCTGCAAAACTCTTATTTCAAGAGCTGATGGCAATGAATATCGCTCCTCGCCTCATGGTCACTAAATAATTTCTTAATCCAATACAGATTGTGGCTGCATCAACTTTTATCGAATTTTAATTTTTTTTTCCGACGTTATTTTTATTCTGATGCAGTCTTTTAAAATAATATTTTTAACATTTTAAATGTACAACCCAGGAAAAAAGAAACGATTGATTGAAATTCCTGTGAACTGCGTATCTCAAAATTTACGATTAAAGGTTTCTGAATCTGCAGTTTTATCTAAAAACGATTGCATCAAAACTTTGTTGAACTGCATTTAGGACTTTTTAATCGTATAAATTTTTTTCAATGACGTTAAATCGTAGTTTTACCATTAAGTGATACAGTCCATAAAATTTAAATCGTCGAGATACGTTTCGTGAATTATTCATCTCAATTGTGAAATCACGATTAACAACAGTAAAACAAATTTTTACGAATGGAAAAAGCGTAAAAACAATGCAACAAAGCAATGATTTAATCGGTCTGGGATCAAATTACCTATTGAAAAATCTTTCCAATTCAAATGTCCACAACACAATTAAACCAAAATATTTTGAATCTGCAATTTTAAAATACGCAATACACAGCGATTTTAGCCTATCACTTTTTGTTTCCTGAGAAGATCCAAGAAAAATGTTGACAGAGTATTTTCTTTCACTTCTTTCTTTGTAAAACTAACGGTTATGTATTGAAAAATGTAATTTCAATAAAAGCAAATTTTAAAACTACGCACGCCATGTGATTTCACGAACCTGACTTATAAGTTTGATACTCTTAGACAGTTTTAAAAAGTGTAAAATGTGCCCAATAAAAAAACAGCTCCGTCTTAAATTCGTATGTAACTGGTAATTTCAAAATTGACGTAAATCTCTTTCCACAAAGACAATTTTCGGAGTTCAAAAGTATGTATGGAAACCATTAAAACTCCTAAAGTTTTTGTTTCTTGACTCTCTTTCTTGTTAATAAACTTAATTTGAAATAACAGTATTTTGTGATAAAAAACGATGTTGATGGAAATTTTAATAGATAAAAATATCAATTTTTGAATTCCGAACGTTTTCTTCGTGACAAAGAAGAATTAATTTTTGAAAAATTACGTTATTTTATTAACAAAATACATTAGAATCCAATAAACGTCAAAGATTTTGTGCACTATCTCGTTCGAGGGGGTTTTCACTCACGAGTATTTCTAAATAAGGGACGAATAACGTTATGAAATGCGAGCAAGTCGGAGCGAGTCGATGAGTCGACGAGTATTTACAGGACTGCAGTTTTAACGTTATTTAGCGTCATTTTTGCTTATTAAAAGAAGAAATACTCGAAATACACTGTTTGATTCAGAATTCCATGACTAAAAGTTCCCTATTTTTATTTAAAAGAAAAATTACCATTAACACGCAAAATAAGGGGAAAAGTTTAAAGAAAATAACAGAAAGGGGTATATAAAAAATCTCTTGAAGTTTTTTTTATTGATTGATGCAAACTGAATTCTCAATCCGAATCAATCAGAATTAATCCGTGGTCAGTATGATTTGTATCAGAGCCATATTTGATATAAATGTGATTCTGATAGATTCGTATTGAAAACTGAGTTTGTAATCCTCCAGATTGAATCGGATTGATACCTTGGATTGAATCTGATTAATTTTTAACTGTTTTATATCAAATTGGATTAATAACGTTTTTTGGATTGGCTCAGAATTGCTCTGACTCGGATCCAATTTTTAATACGAAACTTTTGATAGGGAAGATCTTGTTTTTGTTAAACTGAACTCCGCGGGACTTAACAATTAACTATTCTGAATTCTGCTTGCTACAGAAACAGCCTAGAGATGAAGAGATCTTCAAGGGAGATGTGATAATCGCACTTGGTGCCCTCATCTGTGAATTCACGAACTACCTTAAAATTGAAAGTGGGTAATGCAGAACTCTTTGATTCCTTAAATATAATAAAGGGTACAGTTCGAAAATTCTCGGTAAAATAAAATTGGAGAAGGTAACAATGAAAATTACGGTATATTACCGTTAGGGCGAGAATTTATCGAGAAAATATGAGAAGATTCTTTTAAAACATTTGTTTATTATTATTCTTCATTCAATTCACATTTAATATTAATTTTATGTACGAAAAATTAGTAGTAATTATTATAAAACAGAATAAATAATTTTACTTTGTTTATTTGCAAAAAAAATGTAAAAAGATATTAAAGAAATAGGATATAAATGAAAATTGGTCATAGGTAAATTGCATTAAATATTGTTAATATTTTAATATCACGAACATTTTAACACTCCAATTTAAACTTTTTCGTATAATTTATAAAATTAAGTACTGTTAAAAATTGTGATCTTATTACTATTCATTTTGAATAATATATCACGAAATACTCAGTCAAAGATAATTAATTATTAAAGTCATGTGATACTTTATAAAGAATATAATGAAAGATACTTATATTTTCTCATAAAATAATTTTTTTCCGTTCAATATTTTGTATGTCATAGAATTAAATTATCTGCGTACTATAGAAATGTAATAGAGATAGAGAATAATAATTTTATATTCTCATTTACTATGATCTATTCATTATAAAGGATTGTTTACCATTTTATAAAATATATATTTGTATAAATGCATTCACTTTTTTACAGTATAGAATTTTAAGATTAAGAAAATCATTACCGAATAATTTATGACAAGTTACTGTTAAGAAATCACTCATTTATAAACATTATGTAATATAAATTCAGCGATTTCCTGGTAGCATCTTAAATACACCTTTTATTTCATAAATCAGATACTTACTTCTTATAAAGTATAATCCACAAATTTTTATACTTTCAAATTAAAAACAAAATTAATTTTTTTGAAATTAATTAGTTGAGTTTGAAATTTTTGTCACTGCCTACATTATCGGAGGATCACTAGTTGCGTATCAGATAGGATACGTTGTCAACAGGTGTCCTCGTAGACAATTTCAAACACTTATATCGCAAATAATGCAAATGATTTCAAATATTTAAAGAATGACAAGCGACAAGTAGGTACTCAAAATAGGCGGAAATGAATTTTGCACTTGAAAAATATAATTATTAATAAATTTATGACTTACTTTTACGCTAGAAAATTTTGTTTCATCAATTTCCCAATGATTCCCATATATTTCTTTCGTCCAAGACCAACCTAACTTACAGTCTATCCCTACCACATGGCCTGTGACGTCAACTTGGTTATCTCAATTGGATGTTTCCTTGAAATATAATTTGAATTGCAAAGAAAGTTAGAATAAATGCCTGCCTGAGGCAAAAGAGAATGAGTAAAGTTAGATTTTAAGACTTACTTTTTAGATTTTACAAGAAATTTTCAGCACAAGGCATGTTTATAGAAACTTAATATTTTAAAAATTATTATATTAAAAGAATTTATTTTTACTCAATTCTAAAAGGAAATTAGAAAAATAAAAAACTATTTTAATATTAATTTTTTCAGGTCTTCAAGGAATGCCTTCTACAAAGCATGTTCTTTTTTGGTTAAATAAATTAAGATTTTTCGAATGGAGAGTATTTTAATTCATATTACTGAAGCCAATTTATCGGTTACATTTCTCCGAAGCTTTTCTCGAATAAACTATTTCCTTTTTAAACCACTTAGCAGCCATTGACTATGTATACAACATAACTACTTTTATCTCACTCCAAATAATAGTTTTTACGCAGCGTAAAGCAGAGAATGATGAGAGTGAAAGAGACACATAGATATACTGCTCTCTTTCTGTCTCATTATTCTCTGCTTTGTGCCGCGAAAGATGCCGACATGGGACTGCACCCTAAATGTCTTTTTGACATTAAACAGAACTAAATTTGAGATAGAATATTAATAAAAACAAGGAAACCTATAAAACATCCTGATAATAAAATTGGACCAAGTACTCCAAAACAAAGAAGTCTCTCAGAAACTCAATAATTCACATAACGCTAAACTAAAAGTCTGAACACTCTCGAAATCTTTACGTTAGGTGATAGTTACACACAATTATAAATATAATAATTTATATACATTTTAACTAATTTTCATTTCTTTCCTAATTGAATTTCTGTATGCGATAAATATTGCATTTTGACTGAAAGACTGATTCCACGCATTCAGTGTTCTAATCATGGCCAAGGATGAGAACGTAACATACCTTAGGTATGTTACAAGGGTTGCGAAACGTATATGTTACCAGTTATCATATGATGCGCCACTGTGGACGCAAGAAACACACGCGCCTTCATCGACAAGTTTTAAAACTAACTACTTAGCAAAATTCCAGTTTGTGATTTGTGAAGTACAGTCATCTTCCCGTATCTATTCTCCATGCTTATCTTATAGAAATAAGGTTACTTTCTTACTATTTTTGGAAGCCTGAGAAGTTCCGAGCCCTAATATTGATTTATTTTCAAAATAATAATTTTACTAGTGAAAATAACAATTATATGATGTTTGTTACGTTTCAAAAATAGAAAAATCACGTAAAATATATTATGTTTTTGATGCGTAACGCAGCAGTTTTCAACAAGTCGCTACCCAACTCTGTTTACACCACTACTTTGCCACACGGTGCGCGTAAACTATTCTTTTATATCTATGTTTAGAATTTATCCGGTTCGCGAGCAACATTCCTTGTCAAACTTCTGAATAGGAAAACATTAGAGTAGAATTTCTTAGTGTACGTAATTCATGTCTCCCACGGAAAAGTACAAAATCATAAGGAGTATATAAAGTAGGAGTGCCAGTCACGTTCTACTTATATTCACATCGTTATTAACTGTAACGCATTTCAAGTTTCAGTTCGAAGCTGCTGACAGCGATAATTACTTCCAGTATTCCAAAAATTTTAATTGTTTCTGGTTCTCAGTGAAATCCTTCTTTCTGCTCTTGAACATTATAATTTAATTTACTACTTAATAAGACTAATCTAATTGCCAATAAATTTTGGTTATAAATTCTGATTGCTTTTCTTCCTCGTACTCGCATGTTGGTCGACCAAACACTCGTATTCGATGGAATCCGTTCGATTTTTTGTCAATTTTTATTTGTAGCGGCAAAGTTCAAATAATTCGGTGAAAAATAAAATGGGATTATTGTCTGAGGGAAGTCCTCTCAACTGGGAAGAAACGAAGAAGCTTGCTGATCACGTGAGGAAACATGGAGTTATTCAATTCATCAACTTATACAAAAGACTTCGAGATAGACAAGGCGATGTTCTCAAATGGGGCGATGAGGTAATATTGAGTGAGAAGATATGAGTTGTAATTTTTTCAATGTTTATCATGTTTCCTCAATTGTCATGTTTTTCCGCAATATCGCACGTATTGATCAAAATTAAAATCTACCTAGTAATTGAAAAGAAAAAATTCCAATCAGATGAAAAATTCACAATATAGATTTTGATTTTGATGTTTTGTACAGCAGAACCTATTACTCTTTATTTTATATTTAATTATTACTTTTATGTGACGAATACATAAATGTAATAAACATTGTTTCCAGGCACATCCCTAGATTTTCAGTAGAGAAACTATATAGTAGAGGATCCGAATAGGAAACGACCTTCACCCATCTGTTTACACGATGAAAAGTACTTTATATCAAATTTAATATGTTAAAAAATATATCGCATGCGGGTTGCCTAAAAAAATTTCTGTCAAGACTATGATTAATTAAAAATTCAAAAATGACTTTTTTTTTTATATTGCACTTATTCGTTTACGAAACAAACTGTATACCAATATACAAACGTTAGCTTGCCTATTTTTTCCCGTCATAACTATTGGGTTGCCAGGTATAAACAGGTAAGTCGATACTAGTAATTTGCACTCATCTGTTTACTCAATAAAACTTATATAAAAATTACGATAATTTTATTGCGAACACGGTGATATAAGGTTGCCTGCGAAAAATCTGTTTTGAATCCCGGTTGTCGAGTTTTAAGAATCGAATTATTGGTGCATGCTATCTGTCCGTGAAATTGAGGATAGCGATAGACTAGTAAACGCTGAGCATCATTTTGGAGCAACTGGCCTCAATTTTCGTAATAGAAAAAAAAATGTTACCAATTATCGTTATAATAAACAATATACTGCAATAAAAAATGGCTATAAAGTGTTTTTTGTGTAACTCGGACGACTCTGTAATTGATTTTAACGATGAAACTTTTAAAAATTGTTCATTGAAGTTAGCTTTTCGTAAAATAAACAACTTTAAATACAATGATGTTGAGCTAACCAATGCGTCACTCGATTTTGTTGGTTATCATTATGAATATAATATATTATACATATATATATATTTATTATATATATATAATTTGATTTAAAGTCTATTGCCAGTTTCTCCAAAATGATGCTCAGCATCATTTTAAAGCATTTTAAACCTTTTTAAAGTTCGACAACCGGAATTCAAAACAGATTTTTCGCAGGCAACCTTATATCACCGTGTTCGCATTAAAATTATCTTTATTTTGATACAAGTTTTATTGAGTAAACAGATGAGTCCAAATTACTAGTATCGACTTACCTGTTTGTACCTGGCAACACAATAGTTATGACGGGAAAAGAATAGGCAACCTAACGTTTGCATATTCTATAGGCTCCATACTTTCGATTGGTATATAGTATTTTTTGTAAACGAATAAGTGCAATTTAAAAAAAAAAGTCATTTTTGAATTTCTTATTAATCATAATCTTCACAGAAATTTTTTAGGCAACCCACTTGCGATATATTTTTTAACATATTAAATTTGATATAAAGTACTTTTCATTGTGTAAACGGATGGGTGAAGGTCGTTTCCTATTCGGATCTTAGACTAATACACTCATTATACTTTCTAGAAGTTAAATTTTTTTTTACCACTTCAAAATGTAAAGAATGTGAGGTGAAATCGATTTTTATTTAAAAACTTTCGAACAGATCGGCGTAGTTAAGTCTTTCAAGAAAGTAATGTAACGCCTAGTTAATATTATATTACTACCGAGTCATTTACATCGCATTCTTTCTACTCAGGTACCTAGCAAGATACTAAATATAGTAATAAATGAATATATAATTAATAAAAAATTATAAAACAAATTAAAATCAATGTACAATTTATTTAAGTGTCTTTTCAATATAAAATAATATGTGCAGAACATTCTTTTCTTTAACATTAATCTTTAGTGTTTTTAGTATAAATATCACTTAAATAAGTGAATGGCAACATACCCCAAAAAAATTATATTCTTAAATTTAGAATTTCCGCGAATAATCATAAAGTTTTGAATGTCAAATTCTTTGTTAAAAAACAAACAAGATGAGAGACAAACTGTTAGCAAAGCAACATGAATTTGAAAACCATATCACCGTCAATTGTTCATTGAGTTCCCCACGATTTAAATACGAATTACAAAAATTGCTTTCTAAATAAGAAGATATTAAGATTTTCTCAATTGTTAACTAGTAGTTTCTCAGAAGAAGAAACCTGATCAATTAGACCTTAATGAAAAATTAAATTAAACATGAATAAAATTGAATCGAGAGTAAACACTGTAATTTTACACTTTATTCTAAAAGGTTTTGTTAGCGATTTTTAGAATTCTTTCTACACGGAGAAAATCCTACACTACTGGTTACTTCTTTCTACATGACTCAGTCGTGTAGCTAAAATAAAAATATCACCTACACGACTGACTAGTGTAGTGGCACGAATCAATCGTTTTTCGGCAGTAACAATTCGTGTCAGCCACACGAATGCTGATACAGTCAAGAGTAGTGCCGTCTACACTACTCTGCTGTATTGCTACACGACTGACCGATGAAATATGCAAAAAAATTTATCGACGAATATATAAAATCGTAAAAATGAAAATTTTCGAATCTTTAATCACACACGCATTCACATATTATCAGCAGATGTATTTTGACATCGATCTGAACTTACTTTGTTTGATCTTCTTTTTAAAAAAATGCAGATCAAAAACACATAATTACAACTGTCACTCTAAAAATTTCTGTTATGCCAGTTGGAAAAATTCGTGTACTAATGATATTATTGCCGGCTGAATCCTCGACAGAGTGAGTCAAAAATGGAAAAAATAAAGATTTTGTTTAAATTATCACAATTCAATGTGTTCTTGGCAACAAATAAAAAGGAAAAGTTAAAATTAAGAGAACTGAATATTCCATGAGTTTGGATTTTTCATACATAGGAAAAAATGACGCCTTTTGAGATTTAATTAGTGATACTTACAATAAAAAATTTGTTTACTATAGTGTTTCCAATTTCATGTTGATTCGGTAACAGTTTGTCTCTTGTCTAGTTGAGAATATTTTTCTACTGATCTGAAGTGAATCTTGGTAAAAAATTTGCGCAGGAAGCTTATGGGCGGCAGAAATAGTGAGTTTCTATTGGCCAATTGCAATGCTTAATAGTTTGAAAACCATTGTTGGCAAATTAAAATTTATAAATCTCTTTATTCATAGGTATGATAAACAATCGTTTGAAAAATAAAAATAATAAAAATATAAATACCTCCTTCCAGACAAATAGTTGAAGAAAGAGGAGAAATAATAGTAAGGAGACCAGGAACAATGAGTGCAATCTGTAAAAGTCAAGAGTGTTGAAGTTTGAGCAATAGATTTAAGTGACAAAAAGCTTTAAAATATAAACCAATCGTGGCACATCATTAGTTTTTTACAAAATATCGCTTATTTAAGGAGGTCCCCTACCAAAATCATAACGAACATATTTTGCTTAAACTTGGACTAATGCTTCCTTATTGCGTTTAGAAACACTCATTGAAATTTCAAATAGCCTAGGTAGTTAATAACGGAGAAAATAGTGTTTAATTTTTACATGTGTTCTTATGGGAGCATGTAATAAGTCATGCTTTTTGAATCATTTTGAATTTTTTTAGTAGAGAAGCAACGATCATATTTTCATGAAACTTTGAGCACATATAAACATATATTTTGTAAATCTATAGTATTTTTTTCAACAAGATTCAGTAGCTATTATAAATGCTGCAGTAACCTTAATAAAAAAAAGTTACTAGAGCAGCTGCTACGCACGCCATGCTTGTAAACGTTTTAGATGATTTTTTGTTCGCACGCATAAATAGCACATTTTGAACCTTCCTAAAGTAACGTATAGTTATGCTTTATTCAGTTTAGTTCTTTATGACATTTTTTCAATTACGTTACTTTACATCTATTATTGTGGTATGGGGCATTGGTATCAAGTACTCTCTGGTGCCCCGAGCAAACATTGGAATATATTTTTTCAGAAATCCAAGATAATAATATAGTTGGATCGTGAAAATATAGTTATCTATTCATTTCTAACGCATAAAAGAATTTATAACTTACAAATTACCGCATACCACAAATATCATGCCCTTGCGTAATGCCCCTTTTTACTGAGCCGTACCTGCACTAGGCAACCTCCTTAAAAAAATAATTTTTCATAAAAAATACGCGAATTTTTTTAAATTCCAGATGGAGAGATATTCTTAGTTTCAGAGTGTATTCTCAACTTGCTTGAAGGACATTATCACATTAATAATCCCATTTGTTTTTAGCGATACTAGTGCTAGATAAATTTCAATAATATTTGATGAGTGGACAGAATATTTTCCCCTTAATTTCAGAAGACCATGTTGTCGGTGTTATTTGTGGACGAAAAACGAGTATTCCCAGGATATTTTATTTCTTCTGAAGTATTTTCCATGCACGTTCTTTCTTATCTCCATAATTTCTTATTGTAGGTGGAATACATATTAGTTAAATTCGACCATAATCGAAAAGCAGTAAAGGTTTCTCTGCGAGCAGAAGAGATCTTGACACAACTTACAAAAGAAGAACGGGAAAATCCGGAGTAAGTTGAACAGAATGTAAATTACAAATATCATTAAACAATTGCTAATATATTACGCAAAAAATATTTTCTACTGCTTACACTTTCATAGACTGAAAAACCCGGTATAGCTAATTAAAATTCTTCTTTAGGCGCGATTTCAGGCAAATTCACGTTTATCTTCGCAGGACCGTGTACTTGTTATGTTCGTACAAGCAAAGATGTATTATAGAAATTCCTGCAATCAAAATACCAAGATTTGGATCCTGTCTTCGGGTAATTTTTTTAAATTTTTCCCTCTTTTCCTCTCTATGCAGTTGATCCTGGCTTCTATTTTTGTCCAAAAACAATTCGCCTCTTTCCATCTATTCCTAATCCATCACATGTGGTAAAAGATTGTGAAGGCAACAAAGGCATGAGTATGACACTCAGCCCCGATTCTGGATCTCCAGCAATTTTCAAAGTTCCTGGGAACTTTATGAAAATTGCTACAGTAGAACGAACTAAGTGCACATGCATCATAACATGTCACGTGGTATATGACATCGACGCATTTGATGGTACAGCAAGGAAATTACTAAATATCACAAAAACGATTCGGTCTGTGTCCAATAATTCAGGTATAGCAACAACGAGAAGAAGCAAATTCGGTCGTTCTAGTGTTATAGTACGGTGTACTCTAAATATTGTATCTGTACAACTTCCTTATATCTTTATTATATCATTTAATCAGCATTTCACGAGTTTCTAGTTCTTTGTTTTGTTTGAATACTAAATAAAACTTCAATAAAATGACCTTCCCTTTTAAACAAGTAATCAAGATTTACTTGTCAGAAAATTATAAAAAAGATACCTGGCGACAGTCTTTGCAAAATGTGGACGTAATAGGCCCCCACCACTGATCCCGTGTGATTTCACGCTGTCGGCTGTTGAGCCAAGATCGAGCATTATTTTTTGTTCATTTTTCGTTATTTTGGCATAGGGTCAGATTCTTTTTATTCTCTTCGATTGACAATAGTCTTCCTCAAGGAGGAAAAGAACCTCTCAGGATTGCTTATATAAAAAAAAAGTTGTCGGTCAGCAAAGCCACATGTCCCGAGTCGATTCAGATCATTCTGTGAGAGACTCTGGTAACAAAGTCTTCACGAAAAGTTTTCAAAAATGTAAACCTTGTTCGCGTTTTGCCATTAATAACCAATTTGGCATCCTTCTTTAATAATAAAATTTAAAAAAATTCCGGTCGGTTCGTGTGCAAAATTTTTTAATGTTTTTTCATTTATCCGGCTTTTTATTCAAAATCGACTCTAAATATTTTTTCAATTCGTGATGGTGCATACTGGACTACTTCATTTTGAATTGCAAGCTATGAGATAAGTTTTTTAATTCTATGATAATTCTTATTTTAATTATCTCCTATATTCTAATGTTTAACAGAAATTTTGAATTAATCTATGCATTTATCGCACTGAAGAGGGCCCCCACATGTGGCCGAAACGTTCGCCTTGCTTTCTTTTTGAGTATTTTTATATCTAATAGTGATAATTTCAATCGAACAGAATAAAAAAATCTGACCCTATGCCAAAATAACGAGAAATGAACAAAAAATTCTATGAATTTTGGGTCAATATAATAGCAGACATGTTATCAAACATGTCACTTTAAAATCGAGCATTATGTTTCTCTCGACTTCGTGTAAAAGAGGCGCGAAGCAGACGACAAATACAAAATGACAAAATATATAGTTTAAGATATTAGCTTTCTTTTTTTCATATTTTGATAAAAATTTGCTTAGAATGAATATCTTTAAGATTTTTTAAATTTTAGAATGATTTAAACATTTGAGAAATAATTTTTTAATAAAATTTATAGTACAATAAATGTTTAAAGTCTCAAAACAAAATATCGATTTATATCTTTTTTAGCCTTGTAAATGAATTATTTGAAATTAAAAAATTATGTTATGTTTTATGAAATTAAAATAATATTAAGATAAGATAAATCATGAGATTCAAATTGAAATAATAAAAGGTTCGAATAAAATACATCGGAAAGTTTTTTTGAATACAAAATTACACCTTGAGACTTCTCTGACACGTAGTAAAATTGAAAAATATTTCTTAGGAATATAATATTTTGAAATTTCTTTAATATAATATGTAACATCTTTTACAAGACTATTTGAATATACAAATGTGAACAAAAGGCTTCTATTATTAAAAAAATAAGTAAATTATATCTAATTTTGTACAAAAAATTACACATTGAGATTTCTTCGTTATGAAGTAAAATTGACAAATTTTATGATAATAAAATACTTTTAAAAAACATTTTTGAGTACTTAGCAATTTCTATATGACAATTTCAATATGTAAGCGTGAATAAAATGTTTGATTTAAAAAAAAAATTGATAAATGTATTTCTTTAAAATGTATTTTATTATTTTCTTTGTCAATTTTGCTTCATACCAAATTATTCTCAATGTGTAATTTCGTATGCAACATTAGATATAGTTCATATATATTTTAAAATAATTAATCCTCTTATTTATACTTGTATATTGAAATTATCATGTGAAGGTTTTTAAGTATTCCAAAAGCTTTTCCAAAGTATTCTTGTAAGAAGCTACACATTTTTAAAATTACACAACTTTTATTGTATCATATTTGACCTTAAGATAGAATACAGGAAAAAAATTCTAATAATATTTTGATTAGCTAAGAAAATACTATGAAGACTTACTTTTGAAATAAGACCAAAAACTTTTTAAATTGTTAATTTTTTTATAGGGTTATTAACATTCTTCAAAAAGATCAAAATTTGACATTTTTTGTAGTATCTTCTTTTATGAAATTAACATTTTGCTTTAAACTTAAGCTCATTAGATGCAGAATTTTAATAACTTTCATGATATTATTAAGAATTTTTTTATGAGTTGTTATTATCATAACCAAATCATTTTCAATATAGTTAAAACAACAGGTGAAGTAAAAAATTTAAATTGTTTTTATAAAATTAAATCACATGAATAAAAGCTGAAACAACAGATGGTGAGCATTTAATTTATTTAATGTGAAGCAAAATTAACAGATATTATAATAATAAAATAAAATAAAAATTCCTTTGGAATAAAATATCTCATAAAGAACTTTTATTATGCTTGGCATCTTTTATGACGATTTCAACAAATGTAAATAAAAGGTTTGATTATTTAATAATGAAATAAATTATATCTTATTTTGCATACCAAATTACACATTGAGAATAATTTAGTATGAAGCAAAATTGACAAAGATAATAATAAAATACATTTTAAAAAAATACATTTGTCAATTTTTTTTTTTAAATCAAACATTTTATTCACGCTTACATATTGAAATTGTCATATAGAAATTGCTAAGTACTCAAAAATGTTTTTTAAAAGTATTTTATTATCATAAAATTTGTCAATTTTACTTCATAACAAAGAAATCTCAATGTGTAATTTTGTGTGCAAAATTAAATATAATTTATTTATTTTTTTAATAATAGAAACCTTTTGTTCACACTTGTATATTCAAACAGTCTCTTAGAAGATGTTACATACTATATAAAAAGATGTTCAAAGTATTTTATTCCAAAGAAATATTTCTCAATTTTACTACGCGTCAGAGAAATCTCAAGGTGTAATTTTGTATTCAAATAAACTTTCCATAGTATTTTATTTGAACCTTTTATATATAATTATTATATAATAATATATAATACAGATTTTCAAATTCTTTAATATATATAGTAATTTTCATTTTATAAAACATAACATAATTTTTTAATTTCAAATAATTTATTTACAAGGATAAAAAATATATAAATCGATATTTTGTTTTGAGACTTTAAACACTTATTGAACGATAATTTTTACTAAAAAATTATTTCTCAAGTGTTTTAATCATCCTGAAATTTAAAAAAATCTTTAAGATATTCATTCTAAGCAAATTTTTATCAAAATATGAAAAAAAGAAAGCTAATATCTTAAACTATATATTTTGTCATTTTGTATTTGTCGTCTGCTTCGCGCCTCTTTTACACGAAGTCGAGAGAAACATAATTCTGGATTTTTTTCCTTTCTCATTATTTTGGCATAGGGTCAGATTATTTTTATTTTCTTCGATTAAAATTTTCACTATTCGATATAAAAATATTCAAAAAGAAAGCAAGGCAAACGTTTCGGCCACATATGGGGGCCCTCTTCAGTGCCATAAATTCAAAGATTAATTCAAAATTTCTGTAAAACGTAGATAATTAAAATAAGGATTATCATAAAATTGAAAAACTTATCTCATAGCTTGCAATTCAAAATGAAGTAGTCCAGTATGCAGCATCACGAATTGAAAAGATATTTAGAGTTCACTGTGAATAAAAAACCAGATAACCAAAAAACCGGAAAACATAAAAGATTTTGCACACGAACCGACCGTAATTTGAAAACATTTTATTATTAAAGAACGATGCCAAATTGGTTATCAATGGCAAAACGCGAACAAGGTTTACATTTTTAAAAACTTTTCGTGAAGACTTTGTTACCGGAGTCTCACAGAATGATCTGAACTGTTTTCGAAACCGACTCGAGACATGTGGCTTTGCTGAACGAAAATTTTTTTATATATGCAATCCTGAGAGGTTCTTTTCCTCCTTGAAGAAGACTATTGTCCTATACCTAGTTAAGAAATTCGAGACGTTTATATTGATTTTCACGAGTGTACGAAGGCGTGTATTTTTCAAGAAACGATTTTTTATATCAGCTTCACGGACAATCCATTTAATATTGAATTTGCAAGCACGGTATTACAGAAACATAATTTATTATAATATCTATACACGTAGTTTTACTCAATATTATTTGAGTATGTTAAGAAATAAATAAAAAAAATTGAAAGTTGTTTATTACTACATTCAGATTTATTCTGAGATGTTTGGAAAAATAATACATTTATCTTTAAAAAATAACTTCATAAATAACTTAATAAAAAATCGTTTCTTGAAAAATACACGCCTTTGTCCACTCGTGAAAATCACCATAAACGTCTCGAATTTCTTAACTAGTTATAGGACAATAGTCTTCTTCAAGGAGGAAAAGAACCTCTCAGGATAGCTTATATAAAAAAAAATGTTCGTTCAGCAAAGCCACATGTCTCGAGTCGGTTTCGAAAACAGTTCAGATCATTCTGTGAGAGACTCCGGCAACAAAGTCTTCACGAAAAGTCTTTAAAAATGTAAGCCTTGTTCGCGTTTTGCCATTGATAACCAATTTGGCATCGTTCTTTAATAATAAAATGTTTTCAAATTACGGTCGGTTCGTGTGCAAAATCTTTTATGTTTTCCGGTTTTTTGGTTATCTGGTTTTTTATTCACAGTGAACTCTAAATATCTTTTCAATTCGTGATGCTGCATACTGGACTACTTCATTTTGAATTGCAAGCTATGAGATAAGTTTTTCAATTTTATGATAATCCTTATTTTAATTATCTACGTTTTACAGAAATTTTGAATTAATCTTTGAATTTATGGCACTGAAGAGGGCCCCCATATGTGGCCGAAACGTTTGCCTTGCTTTCTTTTTGAGTATTTTTATATCGAATAGTGAAAATTTTAATCGAAGAAAATAAAAATAATCTGATCCTATGCCAAAATAATGAGAAAGGAAAAAAATTCTATGAATTTTGGGTCAATATAATAGCAGACATGTTATCAAACATGTCACTTTATAATTCTGGATCTTGGCTCAGCAGCCGCAGCGAGAAAGTGGGGACACATCGAAATGCTGCATTTGGTTGTGTGAGGATCCGCACGGGTCAGTGGTGGGGGCCGATTTCGTCCACGTTCTGCGAACACTGCCTGGAGAAACCTAAAAATATTTATCAGAAAATTTCTTTGAGAAGTTTGGAGTAGAAACCCTTTTAATTTCTACTCATTTTTTCAACAGTAATGTTAAGTCTCTCTGGCGTCCGGAATATGGTGCCTACATGGTGGAAGGAACTCCTGGAAAGCCATATGGAGGACTATTGGCTCATTTCAACGTTGTCGAAGCAAATATGCAATACAGGAGGCAAGAAGCCTCGAAATTACTTCGCCCAGACGAAGCTTTGATGACTTTAACGAATTTCCCAAGGTGTGGATACACCCCATTTGTGTCAAATAATTCTTAGATCAAATTAAATATTTAATTGGCAGATTCAATTTATATTAAACATTACAATGCAGATTGGGCTCACCTGATTTCACAGACCCACCCGCAAATCCAACACCAGACTCTGGAGCATCTAGAAGTTTATTTTTCCCAGATGAAGCTATTTTTGGTGGTCATCCTCGTTTTAAAACTTTAACAAGGAATATTAGGCTTCGAAGAGGAGAAAAAGTTGCCATTAACATTCCCAGTAAGCAGAATTCAATTAGGGAAAATTGATTTTTATTTGCTTTCTAGAAGTGCATTCAATTCCAAACGTATTTCAGTTTACAAGGACCAAAATGTACCCCGTCCTTTTAAAGAAAACTTTGCTGAAATTGGTGATGATGGATCAAGTGAACGAGCAGCTAAGGAAGATCACGTTTATATGGACGCAATGGGTTTTGGAATGGGTTGCTGTTGCCTACAACTCACCTTTCAAGCTTGTAATATTGAAGAAGCCCGAACTTTATATGATCAACTTACTCCTCTCTGTCCAATCATGGTAAATGAACAACTTTGAGATTCAATTAAAAATTGTAATTTACCAAAGACTAGAAATAAGACTTTGAATTCATTAGAAGAATTATTTGAAGTTCCTCTTGAAGGAGATTTTAAATTGCAAATTTATTCCAGTTGGCTTTAACCGCAGCTTCCCCATTTTATCGAGGATACATAACAGATGTGGATTCTCGGTGGAACGTGATATCATGTTCTGTGGATTGTAGAACTCAAGAGGAACGTGGATTAAAACCGCTCAAGGAGAATAAATTTCGAATTAGTAAATCTAGATATGACTCAATCGATTCATACCTTAGTGAACAGGGGGAAAAGTATAATGATGTACCTTTAACGTATGACAAAGAAATATACAAGCAATTACTAGATAACGGAATTGATAAGTTGCTTGCTCAACATGTGGCACACTTATTTATCAGGGACACAGTATCATTATTTTCAGAGAAAGTTCATCAAAATGATTTAGAGGACACAGATCACTTCGAGGTAAGATAATCACTTAACTCCTTCGATTTTATTCATACATCTAGATTATCTTCTTTTGCCAATGAGTTAGTTCATTAGTTAAAATACCGTGATATTACAGAATATTCAGTCGACCAATTGGCAAACAATGCGTTTCAAACCACCTCCACCGCATTCCTCTATCGGTTGGAGAGTTGAATTTCGGCCTTGTGAAGTACAGATCACAGATTTTGAAAATGCTGCCATTGTCTGCTTTGTTGTGCTCTTGACAAGAGTTATTTTGAGCTATAAACTAAATCTGCTTATACCAATTAGCAAAGTCGACGAGAACATGGCTAGAGCACAAAAAAGAGACGCTTTAAGAAGAGAGAAATTTTGGTTTCGTCGAGACATTGTTTCCAGTAAGCAAGATGAAAATAATAAAGAGGAATATACAGAATTCACAATCAATGAAATCATTAATGGAAAGGTGCGTTTTTGTCCCTGTTATTAGAATTTACACACGTAGATCACTTAATCCTATTGAAATTCCCTATAAAGGCCCTTCGAAATAATCTTATGGAGGGACTAATATAGAGACTTTCAATAGGGGATAAATCTTGCGACTCCGAGAAATGCCAAAGGAAAAAGGGGATGGGGTGGACGGATAGAGCGTGAAAAATAAATGGGATATACAGGGAAGCAATATCTCATCCACATTATTCTCTTGGCGATTTTAAAGTATAACTTTTTATGCGGCTCAACTGTCGACCAGTGCTCAGAGGGAATGTCTCAACTACTGGGGCTAGTTGTTCATCTGAGGACACTATTTACAGATGGTACAAACAATTACAAAGAGGGGTCTTTACTCTTGAAGATGATCCTCGTCCAGGCCGCCATCTGTTGTGGTAACGCCTGTTAACGTGGCTGCTGTTGAAAATCTAATAACAGAAAATCGATGAATCACATAGCAGTAGATTCAGCAACATTTAGACACTAGTACATCAAGTGTGCATTAAATTATCACTAATTGCATAAGAGTGTAAATATCTTGTACGCAATGGGTACCTCACCCACTTACTTCCGAATAAAAGGAGAAGAGGCTAAGTTATTGTAAAAAAATGTTTAAATAATTTGAGACTCGTAAGTCTGTTTCCTGATGTACCGATTTCTGTTTGTCTTAAGTTATAAAGAAGTTGAGAAAATTCCACCCACACTCGCGAGTTTACATATGGCGCTTGCATCACAAATAATGCACCAGCTCATCGACTCCAGAAATCCAAAAAATTTTGCAAAATTTCGAATTGCCTTTGATTATCCCCCTATAGTTCCGATCTAGCGTCTTATGATTTTGGTTTGTTCCCTGAGATAAAATAACAGCTTAAAGGACGACGTTTTGTCATTAAAAAGGACTTGATCGCAACCTTGGACAAGTCTGAATAATAGAACTGATTCGCAAGACTTATCAAGTGACCTACGTGTATACAGTACATTAACTTGAAATCCAGAAAATAATTTACCAGTTATTTTGCATGTTTGATAGGATGGTATATTTACTGGCTTAATTCCACTTGTAAACTCTTATCTTGCAAGTATGGACGCAGATGCAGATACACATTGTACAGTTCAAAGATATATGAAATTGATTCAAAGGCGAGCATCAGGAAAACTTCTAACAACTGCCTCTTGGTTGAGAAAAGAAGTAATCACGCATCCGGAGTACAAGTTAGTATTTTTTTGTTTTATTTGAGGGTTTAAATTTTATAAAATTAATATCAATTTTGATATTTAAAAATCATAATATTTGGGATGTTGAATAAGTTCTCACTCTTTTTTCGTAAAAATTAATGCTTCATTTTTCAAAATTAGTAAAAAAACATGTCACTGAAAGTATTGTCCATCGCTGGCCATTACTTTTTTCATCTTTCTGGCAGAATATGAATTGCACATTCTATTTGAATGGGAAGGTAGCTGAGGGGCAACGGCGGGTGGCCGATGCGTGGGACGGTTCCCCGCCAGCGACGTTTCAAGTTTGGAAGCTCTGGGTCTGCCCTCTGCGTACGTCACACATTTAATGTGTACCCACGAAATTTGAAAAAAAGTTCTGAAAAGATTATCTACAATAATAATTAATAGCTTCTTTTTTTACTGGATTTTGCACGCGTTAACGAAAAATGTTTTATAAAATTAAGAGGTGTGACGTGACATCGAAATGGGGGGGGGGCTGAGGTTTTCGACCATGTGCGACATGGGGGGACGGGGGGGGGGGGGGTAAAAATAGCTAAAAATCGCGTGACGTATTATGTGAACGCCCCCTAATCGGAAGGATCAATGTCTGGTGAATACTACAAGTGGGGTAGGACTTTCCATTTAAGCGTTTCCGAATAGATTTTCACCGGTTTTGCAAAATGTGGCCGAGCGTTGTTATGCTGAAAAATCACTTTGTTGTGTCTTTGCCCGTATAGCAGACGTTTTTCCGTCAATACTCGGCTCGAAGGAATCAATTGTAGTCGATAGCGATTTCTCGTGATGGTTTCGTTCGGCTTCCCTTGCTTTTGAATCATTCATAATGCTTTCAAATGTTTTGAAACCAGCGTTGCCAGACACACGGAGCGAAATTATGGAATCGGCATGTTAAAATTACGGTACACTATGGTACATGATTACAAGACGCATGCGCGGCGCGGAATTCAAATTAATATATCTTCAAATACTTTAAAGTTTAATATTTTTCATAAATAAAATGCTAATACCATTTTGTTAATAAATATAATAACATTATGTTTTGATAAAACTATTTTAACAATAATTATAACACAGTTTCTACTTTTTTAAGTTTTTGTATTTTGTAATATTTACTTAAAGTAACTCTTACCAAAGAACATTTCGTTTTTATAAAACAGCTTATAATCTATGAAAAGCAAGTATAATATCTAATTGTCTTTGGAATATCTTTACGTAAATCACGTGAAAGTTAACTTTACTCAGCCTTCATTTAAAAAAATTATTTATTGGTCAAACATGCTTCATATAGGGCAGAAAACGATTCTCATTGGATAATGGCTATTCTGCTTTTGTCTTCATTTCATTTCGGTTAAATGAAAAATAAAAAATGGAAATATTTTTAAATTATGGTACATTTAAGGGATATGGTACACGAGGGATGGTACATGGTACAAGAATCAAAATTATGGTATGATTACATAATTGTGGTACGGTCTGGCAACGCTGTTTGAAACTGTTGTCTGATCAACTTTTAATGATTCTGTCAGTTCAGCTAACGTCTGACAAGAATCTTCATCAAGTAATGCCTCCAATTCTCCGTCTACAAACTTTTACGGTGCGCCAGAGCGTTCTTTATCTTCAACATCAAAATCATTATTTTTGAAGCGTCTAAACCAATCTCTGCATGTTGTTTCCAGCAGAGCATGGTCGCCTTAAGGTAGTACTGTCGGTACGTAGCTAATCAAATGAGTACTTTTTCTCATTTGCTTCACGTAGTATCTAAATTTGTCAACGTCGCATAAGAAAGCGACTATACATGTGTGTATAGCAGATGACTTCTTACGATACGTGAATGGCGCGCGCTTTCACTTATTCTGCGACGTTGCCACATCTATTTAATCGCCGTCGGTTACTGGAGAAAAATTATATTTTTGCTTACTTAATTGGATTTTTCTACGCTTACACGTATCCAATTGAGATGTTTTAACTTGCAAAATGATGCTTATATTATCAGTCAGTGCACCAGTCATTTTTATTGAAATCTGAACGGTAGTTATGGCAGGATTTGTAAATGAACTCGATTTCCCATAAGGTTACGTGTTAATCGTCTCAAAATGCAATTACTAATTAATCCCCTCCAGTGTACCCTAGCTCCTCAAAAATTTAACTGAGTCATTTCTAGCTTAATGTTCACCAGTGATTTCAATTTTATCAATATCTGAACGGTATTTCCATTTACGACAGTACTACCTTAAGTCTCAACAAGAATTCTGTCTACTGCAGCTGCAGATTTTTTTAAAATAGAGTAGTGCAATAAAATTCCCCATGAATACTCTTCTCTTGGCACGAAATTCGACATGTTTAGCACTATGAAAAAAAGTTGTTTACACTTCGGCGGAATGACATACCCTGAATTTCAAGCTTGCTTACAATACTTCGTTATTCTTGCATTGCTATCTCGAACTACACGCACGCAGTTCTGGTAACGCCGTCTGTTGGATAAAGGCGAGAACTTATTCAATCTTCCAATAAGTAATATTTATTTGAAAATTGAATACTATAAACATTAAAAAATGCATTGATATTTGAATGTTTCAATCGAAACGTCATTCTTAAGGTTAAAGCTTGTTAAGTTTTTTCTTTTTAACTGCTACTAACACAAGTGATTCACAAGAAAACTTTCTGAGATATATTTTAGCTGACTTTGCATGATTTTGCATTTGCAAATTTATCTAGTAAGTTTAATCGAAATTGGTTCAATGGTTCCCGATATAGTCGCGGACAAAGAAATTTGAAGCATTAAAAAAGGGCAAGCCCATGCATTTATACATAAGTACAAATTTCAAAACCTAGAACAAGCAATTTTATTATTAAATTTTAACTATACAGAAAGGATTCAAAAATAACTCAACGAATCAACTACGACCTGCTCAAGAAAGTGCACGACATCCAAATGAACAAAATGGCATGTCCAGAATTACTTGGACCTTGCACTATTTCCAAAACTACTGAAAGTGTTCCAGCAGCGGTAGAAAAAGCCGAGAACTTAAATGTTTCTGATCATTGAGGCAGTTAACAATTACAGTATCAAATCTGAATCATATGTAATTGTTGTTTAGCGAGAAAGACCACAATTGTATTTAATTCAGCATTGAAATAACAAATCGGTGCTGATGAACATATACATAGTGCAAATATGTGACAGGTATACGTGTATATACATGTATATCTGACCGCATGTATATTTAGGTGTGTGTGTGTGTTTCAGGGTGTCCCTTATTTTTTAATTTTAAATTCGTTTTTCTAAGTTCCATGAAATACGTTCAAATTAAAATTTTTCGCATTTTTGGAAATGGCGAACCATAAAAACTACCATTTTGGCAAGCGGATGGGTCCGATATTTAAAAAAATGTTGAAATTTCGATGTTCACATTAAATTTCGGTAGGTATTCATTTATCCGACTTTTCGTTTGTCAAAAATTGTATATCTCCGAAAAAACAATAATTTTCCTTAGATCGATTGGGGAGGGCGTGTGAAGTTCTCATATTTTGCTAACAAGTCCCCAATCAATCTATTCTGGTAAGAAGGTATGGATGAAATTAGATAGAAACGTTTCTATTCAATTCAAAACCGTTTTTGAAAATTACGTTTCAATCCAGAAGAATATTAAAGAAGTAAAAGAAACAGATTGAATTAAATCCACTTACCAAATCGGGATTAAAACGTAGTCAAAAGTACCGCTTTAGTGGAACGTAATTGAACAGAATTAGCCTCAAAAAGGAAAGAAAAAAGTTTATTTATTCATGTTAAGTTTACACGTCATTTTAATTTATGAATTGAATTTATTCTCAATTATGTATAATTTTGGATTTATTAAATCAATGTACATTTAATTTTTACAAGAGTTTCTAACTTTCATTTTTTCATATATAGTAAACATAACGTTCATTGTATTATTTGACAAATTTATTTAAGATATATTAATTTCATATCTATTATTTCTCTATTGCATTTTTTAAGGGAATTTATCTAAATTATTTGGAACAAATTTGCAAAATAATTAATTAGAATTCCAACTCCTGCCATTACAGTGGTCAAAACGAATTAAACTGATTAAATTTTAGGCGAGAAACAACTGAATTAGTTTGTTCCACATATCCACTCACGGGAAGAAATTTAAATGACTTCAACTTCTTAGATTATCCTGCGTAATTAAATTGAATTACTTACTTTCACATTTTGACTCATAAAAACGAATTAAAATGTCTTTAATATTATAAGCTTCTTTACGAGATTAAACAGAATCAACTTGACTTCAAATCTTTCACCCTTGTCAGAATTAAAACGTGTTCATTCTTCGTCGCAGGATTCAACGGAATTGAAACGAGCACATACGTAGAACGCTAAAATGGATTGAAGTGTTTACGTTCAAAAACCGTATAGCTCCTTTGGATTAAAAGAGTTGAAAAATCTCCCATATTCAAACTACTTTTAATTCAATTTAATCCATACCTTCTTATCGGGATAGGAATCTTGTTTTTACGAAGAAATGAAAAATCGGATAAATGAAAATCTACCTAGATTGCTTTTTCTGCATTTAAAAGGAGGTCCTGAGAAAGTTATGTGGATTTTCATTTTTTAATATTTATTCTATGTTAAGGTAGTCCGGTAGTGGGAATGGGGGTGGTTAAGTGTCCTTTTTTATTTCATATATCGATAGATTAGACTCCTCCCGATCGAAAGGTCATCTGCCATTTTGGGCCTTACCAAATTAAATTTTGAATTATCACGCCTCGAAATATGAAATTTTAACATGGGCTCTTATGGAAAGTCATTTCACGGATTCATAATATCACGAATTCGCAATAAAATTTCTGGTGGCGGCGTTGCGGAAAACTATGGAACCGTTGGGAAATTTCATAAGAATATTAATTTTTCTTTGAAAATCGTATCTTACCGTATATCTCAGAAAGTTATTTCGAAATAAACGCCAGAAAACAAGAATAAAAAAGAAATGGAATCCATACTTCCGCTCAGCTGACGATAATACTATAGTTGTCATCTCTTCGGGTGAGTTCGCGATTGGATCCCGAGTGATTAGCGCAGCGCGATGACATTTGCGGCATAGACTAGCATGTATCTGTCAGCGGACTTTTTGGGCAAGGTGTTAGTTTCTACTATTAATTGTGCTTCAGTTTCAAAGTTTTTATTCATTTCTTCTTCATCTGTCGATTCATCAGATGATATGTCATTCATTTTTTCATTTTTATTTTTGTTACACTTCAGTCACTACTATTACATTCTAAATAATATCCACTCATTGCCACTAATAAACATTAGGAGAGAGCGGACAAATTTTGACGCTTGAGGTTATTGACGTTTTTACTCCCCCTATTATAGAGGGCGCGCATATAGCTTGACCAATGCATGAAAGTTAGACTTTCTGCCGTGAAATTGGTGCCGAAACCACGTACTTTCGACTAAGGTAGTAAGAAAACATTTTTGTCCAATCGTTATAGGTATTAATAGTAAATTAAAACGGAAAAAAATTTTCCGCACGGTGTTCGAAATTTTGCAACGTGCATAAAATATTTTCGTAAAATTTTTATAGTTGCTCATTTGATCGCTACCAGACTACCTTAATCAAATCAGGAAAAGATGAATATTAATCGGTTTAAAAGACTTTTAACCATGTATTTAAGGGTCATCCTAGTATGTATACATATATACGGTAGAACCTGTCATAGCTTACACTGTCCTATCATACTTCTTAAAATAATGCGTTCTCTGATTAATTAAATTTTGGAGCTCTAAGCCAATCGAATTTATTTTTTCATAATTTCACATACAGGATTAGTCGTTACAGATTCCACTGTATATATATATTGTGTTTGTGTGAGAACGTATATGCTGCTAAACCCAGTGGGTAATTCCAATTTAGACTTTGGAAAGACATTCCATATTTTTCAAAAGCACTATGGGTTTTTAATTATATCCCTTCTCTAGCAAAAATACTTTTATAAGAGAAACACATTTTGAATTGTAAAAAGGAGAGTTAATTACCTTGATTGTACCTAGATGCTGAAGAATCAAATGTTTTATCCGTAATATATATGCTCTAAGCTCTACTGTGCAGTCTTTCTCTGAAAATTAAAATTTTTGCAAGATTACAATTTTAATTTTGTTGTGAATACCACGACAGGGTGTATAAACTTGTGGATTTTGCAGTTTTTCACAAAATGCATATTTACTGAAATCTTGCACAAAATAGAAAAAAGGACACGTGTCAATAAGGCAGTCATTTAGGCTTTCTAATTGGCTTCATATTTTGCGAAAGCGATGCTTTCGATCTATCTCACCCTGAAGTCTCACAATACACCCTGAAACTCCTTTTCAGACTATTTGAAATTAATAAAAACAAAAAATATAGATATCTTTAAATTGGGGATTTGTATGCGATTTTACATTTTTGATAGGAAATTGTTGTATCGCCCTAGGTCAATAATGAACCCTGCCCTCAAACTTTACCAAAATCTGTGCATATATATATATATGATGTTAATAATGTAAGAAAATCGTTGATTTACTCTTTTTATAATTTTTGAATTCAAAAGTTACTTTCCTTTTAAGAAACCTCTGAGGCCGTAATACACTTTAAATAATTAGTAGTTGAACCAATTATTTTTTGCTACAAGTTTGTGTTAGTTGCTTTAAATATTTAATTTTTTTATATAAAATATAACTACTCAAATCATTAGTTTAACAAACTAAATAGTTACTCGAAACAATGAAATGGTCTAGGAAAAAGAACTTACGTGCTCCAATTTCACATAGGTTTATTATATTCATGGTATTATTTTATTCATTTTTTGGGGTTAAGAGGGCCCAGGGGTAATCATCTCGTCATCCCCCTCTTCTTGTCACGTTTGGTGATATGTACTATACGAAAGGGCATTTTTGCCATACTTTATGGAAGGAGTGAAAATTGAAAAGGCCCAAAAAACGGTCTTACTGGCACCCCTTCTTTCATCCAATTATAGAGCTACTAAAACTGTTAACTATATATATATATATATATTGATTTGTATAAACTGCTAATTTAAATAGAGGGAAATGAATATTATAATATGTAAAGGTAAATAAGTGATTAAAATTTGTAAACAGTAACATAAAACTTATAATTACACCGAAAAAAATTGGAATAATTTTTAATATTGTTAAAGCAATAAATAGTTGATGAAAGACATTTTTTGGTCATTTTAATGTTCCTTAATATTGTTAGTATTTTTATATATTTTATATAATGTAATATATAATTTTTATATAATATTTTTTTATTGTATTAACCAAAGGTTGCTGAAAAAGTGAATTATGAAAAAGCTGTTGTTGAAAATGCAAAACCACTCAATATCCAGGAAAATTTTCAATTGATCTATTTAAAAAGCATCTATGAGAAAATAACGTTAACATTCTTTTAAACAGTCATAAAAAGGTTTTAAATAGGTCACTTGGTTTGAATGAAAATTTATAAGTATCGCACGTGAATATAATAAAAAAAAAAACTGAACTCCATATTCAACTTAAACATCAGTTAGAACCATGTAATATAACTAAAAGATAACGGACACACCAAATACACATGTGTGATCACAAGTATGGTTTGTATAGGTATGTAATGGTTCAAAATAAAGTGTCTGATGAGACATCGAAAAGCATGAGTGCAATTGCTAGTGTTTATCAATCGTTTGTCTGGCTAGTTTGGATGGCATACTCAGTTTATGGTGATGATTGAATGAGTCGTACTCAAGTTTACACGTGGTTTACACGATTTAAAAATGGCCGTGACGATTTAAATGATGATCCAAGACCTGGACGACCAGAAACATCAAATCCTGCTGAGTTAGTGGAAAAAGTACGTGGAACAATCGCTATTGATGCAAATTTCACTGTGAGAATGCTGGCAGAAGAATTAAATTTATCTTACTGTACAATCTACACAATATTAACTGAATATTTGGGTAAAAGAAAAGTTTGTGCCCATTTTGTTCCACATCAGTTAAATAAAGACCAAAAAAGTCAACGAATTTTTTATGTAAAAACAGATTTGTGTCATTGACCACCCTCCGTATTCGCCTGATCTATCACCGTATGACTATTTTCCGTTCCCAAAACTGAAAACTGCAATGAAAGGAGCTTTTTACGATGACGTTCCAACCATTCAAGCAGTTGTGACACAGGTGTTAAAGAACATCCCAAAAACCGAGTTTAAAAAGTCTATGGATAAATTGGTTGATCTTTCCAAATGTTGCATTGAGTTAAATGGATCCTATTTTGAATAAATATTAGCTTTGAAACATAATACCATGCTTGTTTTATTCTATAACTAAAAAGTTTGGTTATTTTTAGATCACACTGTGTATTTTGTAGTTAGCCAGGCTGACTCAAGGGTTCCTCTGTGCTCTGGTACTATCCTGTCTCAAACGCAAATAGGCACTCGTGTTCTGGAATAAGGATGACGTGGGTGTCTTAGACTTTTTGCGGGACTGGAATCACACGTTTTACGGTTTTTTCTTCCTTTGCTACAACATATGTTGATAAGTTTGAGGGTTATCATTAAAGAGATAACTATTTTTGCGAGCTGATATGAATTCTTTGATGGTGTTTCTATCCAGACAGGATCACTTCTTTGTGGGTGGTACTTAATCATTTTTACGTGTCATTAAAATTTTAAAAATATATATAATTAATTTTTAGAATTACTGAACTCGCTTATATGTTTACTTCTGTAAACAATATTTCCATATGTACAGACGTGAAATATGTAATTATTTGCGATTATAATGCACTAGATTTTATATTTATTATACATATATCTTTAAATACTTAAAATTAAAGTCATTTCTATCTAGGGGTATTCTTTATCTCTGTTGGTTCTGTAAGAAACGTAGGTGTTCCATAAAACAGCTACAGTTTGAACTACTAATACTTGGTACTGCAAAGGGATGAGAGCGAAATTCATCAACTGCACTGCTGGCCATAGCTGAAATAATAATAAGAGAATTAAAGTTGCTGTCATACTTCTATTTATTCATGTCTATTCCTGTCTGCGTACTGAATACGAGTAAGAATATTTCGTTTCTCATGATTTGAAATATCGATATCTCTGGAAGGTCTGGATAATAACCAGAGACATCCACTGAGCAGTCTAAATATTTGTTAAAATATTATTAGAAAAATTAAAAAAAATTAAAATATTTAAAAATCCTTAAATTATAGGGTGGGCCATATAAAGTTTTAAATTTAAAAAGTCAATAAAAAAAAAACGGCTTGATATTTTTCAAAGGTCTAACATTTATTTGAAAGGTTGTTTTATGAAATTTATTTGTGGAACACAATTTCGGACAGATGACCACCACGGCTGAGTTTACAGTAGCTTATCCGATACACCCAATTTTGGAGTACTATATTATTATTATTATCGCGCAATGTTATCCAAATTTTTCTTCAAGCAAATTGAAGAAGAAGACTTGGACAACATTTGGTTCCAGCAGGACGGCGCTACGTGCCATACAGCAAACGCTACACTCAATCTTTTACGCCCTATCTTCGAAAATCGCATAATCAGCAAAAGAGGTGATGTGAATTGGCCTCCCAGAAGCTGCGATTTAACTCCGTTGGACTATTTTCTGTGGGGAGCTGTTAAAGATAAATGTTACGACAAACATCCAGAAACAATTCAAGATCTAAAGTACGAGATTCAAGCTGCTGTTGCTGCCATAAGGCCTGAAACCATCGAGAAAGTACTCCAAAATTGGGTGGATCGGATAAGCTACTGTAAACTCAGCCGTGGTGGTCATTTGTCCGAAATTGTTTTCCACAAATAAATTTCATAAAACAACCTTTCAAATAAATGTTAGACCTTTGAAAAATATCAAGCCGTTTTTTTTATTGACTTTTTAAATTTAAAATTTTATATGGCCCACCCTATATTATTGAGTTATTCCAAGAATATCTTCAGAATATCCGTAGGGTGTTTTGAGTAGTATATTTTAGAAGGCGGAAATGTCGATATCTTAATATCAGGTCGAAATATATTCTAAGGACATTCCCACGATATCTTTTTACTAAAGGGATATATTTATAATCTAACAAGAATCGCTATACTTTAAATGCCAGGCTCTCTGGTTTCAGACTTACTCTCTTAATAAGAATGTAATAAATAAATCAATCACGTTTACCTTATAATTGTTTATGAGAATGTCAGTATATTCGTTTTCAAGTTTAATTTTAATATTTTTGATATTGGTTCCTTGCAAAATACCCACTGATGCTATTAAAACAACAATAAATATTGGCGCAAAAAGAAATTGATCGAAGACAACTTTTTTCAGAACTACAGTTCTTCCTTTGGAGCCAATGTATTTATCAAGAATTCCATACCACGTTCTTGTTGTTGGACCCTATAAATTATTGAGATCATTTTAATAACAATTACCTGATTAAATTTGCATTTACGTCGTAGATTTGCATTTTAAGGATAGATTTTTTTATATATTCAATTGAAATACTGTCAAATTAAATAAATAACTATTTTCTTTACCGCAATGAAGAAACCTATTCCAGCAAATTTTGCAGTCCTAATGAAATCCAACTTATTGAAGGATCTTTTCTCAACTAAATTCTGTGCTATTTGATCCCCGAATGCCATTAATATTCCTGTGAATTAAACATCCTAGTAAGAGCTGATTTTTCAATAATACAGAACTTCCCCCCGTTTGAATAATAAATCAAAAAATTATTTTAATAAATGTAAAAATGACATTATTTTCGTTGAAACAAACAGAAAATAGAATAAAGTGTTGTGTATTTTATTATGTGTTCAAATGTATTTTGTTCAGACAAAGTTTAGCTACGAACGCTACGAAGTACTGCCCTGGCAAAAGTATCGGATTGGAATTCATTCCGATATCTCTATCCGAGCCAATGCGAATGAATCTGAGGTCGGAATGATTCGGATTAATTCTGATTGAAAATTCGGTTTGGATCAATCCGAGCTTGGATTCATTCGGATTGAAAACTTGGTTTCGGATTGGTTCGGAATGATTCGCATTGGCTCGGATACAGATATCGGAATAGTTCTGATTGTATCGGAATGAATTCCTATCCGATACTTTCGCAGGGTGATAAATTACCGACGAGGCAGCTATATTCGCCACAATACAAGCCATATGGACTCTGACAAGGCTGTCTCTCAATGGCGATGTTAGCCCAAGTGGTAGTCCTGCTTAAAATTCTGCTTTTATCCGCGAGTTAGCGCCATTTCAGGCGTTTCTAAAATCTGTTTTCGAACCAATCCCCAATTCCCTGCCATTCCGAACTAACTTTTCTAACCAAGAAAATCCATGCTACCCGAATAATTTTAAACCGATTCAATCCGAGCATTCCGAGAAGTTCAAACTGAAGCAATCCGATCGTATTCGAACCAACTTTTCTAGCCGAACTAATTTGTGATATCCGAAGAAATATTGGGAAATTTACTTGATGGGATGGGAGTTAATGACCCCGGTAAGAAGGTATGAATTAAATTAGATAGAAACGTTTCTATTCAATTCAACACTGTTTTTGAAAATTACGTTTCAATCCAGAAGAATATTAAAGAAGTAAAAGAAACGGATTGAAATAAATCCACCTACCAAATCGTGATTAAAACGTAGTCAAAAGTACCGCTTTAATGGAACGGAATTGAACAGAATTAGCCTAAAAAAAGAAATGAAAAAGTTTATTTATTCATGTTAAGTTTACACGTCATTTTAATTTATGAATTTAATTTATTCTTAATTATGTATAATTTTGGATTGATTAAATCAATGTACATTTAATTTTTACACGAGTTTCTCAATTTCATTTTTTTCATATAAAATAAACAATAAAACACATCACTCATATTTGTAGGCAGACATTTGCGGGCTCAACTCATGCTTCCTACACTTTTTTCAAGTTATTTTTTTAATAAAATGTGGCGTATGTGGCTCCCTCAGCGGCAATTTACAGGTACTTTGTAACGTTCATAGCTAAACTTTGTTACAAAAAAATATATTGAGGTTTGAGATCTGCTTATAAGTTCTATGTTCTGGGGCTGCATTCCGTTAGAACCAACCAGAGCCGTTATATTTTCTTATACTATATATGTACTTTGTGCCAACAAGTTTTTCAGTTTTTCAATTGTGAAAACGGAAGAATCTGTTTTGTCTCTCTCCAGCATGTAGTGTACTAGTGTATTGAAACGAGATGATTGGTCATTCTCACGAAAGATACAAAAGCACCTTTATTGTTAATTTCAATAAATAAAAAGTATGTTTATGACTTAAAAAAGGGGAATACTGAAACTCACCTGCTTGTACAGCTTGAATTCCGAGCGGATACCTTGCTAATGTTTTTCTATAAACTTTGAAAATATTATTCATCTTGAAACTCATTTTATTCAAACATTATACATACTATAGAAAAAAGAAATATGCATATTTTAAGGTCTTATACATTCAATATGTCCACTTGTTATTTTGATCACTCGAGTTGATTTAGAATTTTAATGTATTACAAACTGATATTATGAAAGTAATGGGACCTAAATCTATATATTACTTTTGATTATAGGTGCTAAAATTAACACGAGTTGACGTTTATCAACATTTATACTCTTGCATGTTGTCTGCTACCATAGACGTAAAATTGATAGATTGATAATTGCGCGTAAAAAATATTCGGGGCGTGTCCGAATTGGCGAAGTACATTACGAAGTAAATACTTCCACCATAGGATGAAAAGAGGCCGAAGTTTGCTGACGTAACAACTAACTCTTTTCATCCTATAGTGGAAGTATTTACTTCGCAATATAATTTGCCAATTCAGACACGGCCCCGAATTTACTACACTTGAGCCGTGCTCCGGCTATAGGCACCGTGCGAAGTCATGGTAGGGAGAGTTAAATCGACGCCAGCGCACGCAGTGGATAATTTAGGCGTTAAAGGAGGCTGTTTTATATTTCCGAGCAATCAAAATACATGTGCAAATCTAAATTTTATTTTAATTAAAAAAATATAGCTGAAATGAGCCACCGAAGTTGTTGTGTTGTGAATTGTAAAAATACAAGCAGGAAAAGTGAGTGTAAATTTTATAAATTTCCAACGTCTAAATGGAAAATAAATCAAAGGAATAAGTAGGGTAAATAAGAATAAGTAGGGTGTTGCATGAACTGATGCTTGTCGAATTATACGAGATTTTATTAAATAACTTTCATTATTTCTACGGAACTCTTGGACATCTCGTACGTGTTCTGCCAGAACGAGATTTTTACCTTTAATTTTCGTTTGTGGTTGAAATTCTATTGTATGTTTAATTGATTGAAAACCTGTTTTAATAATTATATCCATGATGAATTTGAATCTGAAAATAAACAATTAATATTTATTTACTCAACAAGTACCTAAAAGTGTCATCATGAAATTACAATTTAATTCTTTATTATTTTTCTAGTCTGTTTTGATATGTCATTAACTTAAGGTAGTCGTCATGCCAAAAAACAGTCTCTGTAAAAAGAAGTTTTTCTATGATTTCAAGACTGAGAATTATATCATCAGCCGTGACATATGTAAGAAAAGACACTCTTTTTAATGAAAAAATTTAAAAATTACGAAAAATAATATTTTAATAATGTTTTTTATAATAGGATATTTCTTTACTATCGCTTCTTACCAATTTTTTGAAAATGATTGAAGTTTCTTAAATCATAGCTTATTTTTTCGGGGGAAATATTCTCTACAACTTAACCGTTTCCAATTTTTGGAAATAAATCAATTATTATCAAATACAGCAATTTTTTTATAAAAATTTTGCTTTGGAAAATTTATTTTTAATTATTTCAGTCATTAAAGAATTTATTTTCAAAAATTGGAAACGGTCAAGTTGTAGAGAATATTTTCCCCGAAAAAATAAGGAAAAATCCTATTACAAAAACATTATTAAAAAATTATTTTTCGTAATTTTTAAATTTTTTCATTAAAAAGAGTGTCTTTCCTTACATATGACACGGCTGATAATATAATTTCCAGTCTTGAAATCATAGAAAAACTTCTTTTTCCAGAGACTGATTTTTGGCACGACAACTACCTTAACCTTATATTTACTGGTTTCTATATCATTTTTATTATGGAAAATACTTACTTTTTACTGCTGATTTCACACAAATACTTCACAAGGAAAAACAATCGAATTTTAAAGTGAATCAAATTGTTTTTTTGTTTGTTTTTTTATTGATAATAAACATTTTTATAACTAAGTCCCATTATAATACATTGTAAAAGTTCTCGAACAGCCTCCTTTAGTTCACTCATGCTGTGGCGCTGCAGTCACGCACGGTGCCTATATATTCTTACGAATCTTACATCCATAGCTTGTCCATAGCTTGAGCCAATTGGCTGTTCGAGTCTGACGTTTCACCATATGGTATTCTACATAACCTCACTTATGTAATCTCAAGAACTAAGCTGATTTTGATAAACATTAACGTGCTTTCATGTGTTGATGCGGATTTCTGAAGTGTTAGTCTGTTTCAGTTGTTTTATAAGGTAGGACAAATAGCAAAAGAGCAAGTAAGCACTTTGAATGTCGTTGAAACATACACTAAAAGAATTTCGCATGTTTATTTCAACTAATGTTTTCCGATTTTTGTAAACAAAAAAGCGACTCACAAAGTATCAATAAGTGTTAAAAACTGATAACCAATTTTTCGTGCGTTAGGTTTCTAATTGATTAATGACGCCATTTATTCTAATAACATTTTTATTAAACAATGAGATATGTGCAAAGGAAGTAACTAATGATTTTCATCACTAGATACTTAAAATGACTGTCATTATAAATGATTTTCTATTATTATTATAGAGTAATTTATTACTCCAATTTCAGTCATGTCTGGGCGTTGGACATCGGATATCATAGGCACACTGCGTGGAGCCAGAATAGTTATTAATGCTCTTTGGAAGCATCAAGAAAATTGTGTAAAACACACTATTAAACATTCAAGTGTAGTATCAGAAGCCGAACAAAAACTGGAAAATGTGAAACAGACATTAAGTAATATAGATCCAAGTAAGGTTCCTGTAAGTTTCAAATTCCAATTAAAAAAAAAGAATTTATGACTCCAAAAAGGGATATACCGATCATTGTATTTATGAATGTTAAAAAATGTAACTTATATAATAGTCAACATTATACTCCATTTCACTTTTATTTATTGTATTTCATAGGAATCAGTAGCCAAAGAAACGAAAGAACTCCTTGATAGAATAATTGTGATTGAGAAAGGAATTACCCAATTTGCAAAAGTAAAAACCCATGAAGTTTTAGGTGGTAAGTTCGACTACGAAATAACTTCCGGAGAAAAAAGATTGGAATTCTACGATTCTGCTAAGGATCCAAAAGAAGTATCGATTTCAGAAAAGAAGGAAATTATAACAGACCCAAAATTAGTGCAGAGTTCAACTGAAGCTGGAAGAAATCACGATGACAAAGTTGCGATTACACAAACAAAATTCAGTAGTGTAAAAGAAAAAATAGAAAAAATAGCTAAATTAGATAAAGAAATCCCAAATATCTGTCTGTCAGATAAAGACAAGCAGATTTTGAGAAAACTAGAACTTGAACACGAGAAAAAAATCCAGAAAGAAGGACCTTCAATAGAAAAAAACGTTAGTGAGGCGAAACAAGCACATGTAGATGTAAATTTTAGATCGCAAAAAAATCCTATCAATTCTGCAAGTTCTACAGAAAATAAACCATTAAATTTGACTATTAAACCTTCAATCAAGCCGAGACAGACAGTAAGTTATTAATAAATAATAATATAAAACTATAAAATAAACCGAACGAACTTATTTGCCAACCAAATAGTTTTTTTAATTTTTGCAATAATTTTCATAACTGCTTGGTATTATTTAATTTCGAAGCTATCGGCAAGTGCCAAAGAAAGAAAGGTTCCTTCGACAAGATTACAAAGGATGGTTAGCTTTGGAACTCTTGGAGTAGGTCTTGGAATCGGTACTCTAGCAGAATATACACGGAGAACTTTAGGAATGAAGGATCAAAGTGTTGGTCAAACTCTTGACAGTATGTTCCTCAATAAAGCAAATGTTGGAAGAATTGTTTCAACATTGTGCAAAGTTAGAGGTAAAATCTGGAACGACTATTCATATAGATTTTGTTTCTGTTTATTTATTATATTCTTATATCAGGAGCTGCTTTGAAGATTGGACAAATTCTTAGTATTCAAGATAACACCATTATCAGTCCTGAGTTACAAAAAGCTTTTGAACGCGTGAGACAAAGCGCTGACTTTATGCCTAAGTGGCAGGTTGAGGTAAGAGAGATTTTCATAATTCAATATCCAGAAGTTACTGATATCTGTAAAATTTAAATCACTTTATTATTGTAGAAAGTACTGGCAAGTGAATTAGGCAACGACTGGAGAAACAAACTAGCGGCTTTCGACGCAAAGCCTTTTGCTGCTGCCTCAATTGGTTTGTGATGATATATATATATATATATATTTCACAAAAATTATTCCTGATGAGGAAAAATCTAGCAATTAATTTTTCAGGTCAAGTTCATCACGCAACTTTATTAAATGGTCAATCGGTAGCTATGAAAATTCAATATCCAGGGGTTGCACAAGGAATCACTAGCGATATTGAAAATTTAGTTGGTGTAATGAAGGTGAGGGCTACCAAGAAAAGGACTGTTATAAATTGTAATAAAAAAATTTTGTACATTTGAAATTTCTATATGTTATTTTTCCAGGTATGGAATATGTTTCCTGAAGGTATGTTTATAGATAACATTGTCGAAGTAGCAAAACGAGAACTTTCTTGGGAAGTTGATTATATTAGAGAAGCTGAATGTACGAGAAAATTCAAGCACTTAATTGAATCTTATCCAGAGTATTATATTCCGTCAGTAATTGGTAAGAAATTCAATTTATACCCTACACGGCAGCCAGGAGTGTGTTGCAGAATTGGATTATATTATTAAAACTTTAGTACTTGATATGAAAAATGTTTCACTAAGTGAGTAATCTCCATGGCATTTTTTACATTATACAGAGCATGCCATTTTAATTTTCCGACGCTGATAACTTTGAGAGTAATCGAGTTATCAAAACATGGTACAGGGTAAGAAAAACCCTACTCTTTGCATAACTCAGGAACAAAAACGTAAACGTGGTAGATAACTGTGAATGAATTTCAGTGAATAAGAAACATTGCATTTGGTAAATTTCAAAAAGTATAATAGAAATGTATAAGTCTTGTTGTCAAATAAAGTTTAATAAAAAATTCCACGTACGTAATAGAAACAGGATTTGATACGAAGCTTGTGCGGATAAGAATTGATACACATTCAATACAATTTCATATTTCCTATGATAGAAAGTCTATCAAGTTCTATACATTTTCTATACTTTTTCCAGCAGGGTTGTTATGAACCCTACAATTTTTATCCTGCAATACACTTGTAGGTACCATGTGTAGTACAAATGGGAAGCAACCTTTAAGTATACGTGTTGTAAGCGATAAAATAATTGTCATTTTCAGATGAACTAAGTACGGCGCAAATTTTTACCAGTGAATTAGTAGATGGTATTCCAGTAGATAAATGTGCAGAAATGGACATGCAAACCCGAGAGCACATATGTAGACTAATAATGGAACTTTGCTTAAAAGAACTCTTCGTATTCCGTTACATGCAAACAGATCCGAACTGGTCAAATTTTTTTTATAACACAGACACAAAACAAGTACGTTTTTTTAATAATAAATTATTCAATAATTATAATGATAATTAAGATAATGATAATGATTCAATTTTTTGAAGTTGATTCTACTTGATTTTGGAGCATGTAGAAGTTACGAGAAACCATTCATGGATAAATACATTGAAGTAATTAAAGGGGCCAGTGAAGGAGATAGGCACAAAGTTCTAACTCTTTCTCAAGAAATGGGATTCTTGACTGGATATGAGTCCAAGGTAAAATAATTTTTTATTTGATCAACAAATTCTCAGTAAAAAAAATTAATATGGGTTTAATTATATCAATATTTAACAAAAAGATTATGGAGGAGGCTCACGTCGATGCAGTAATGATTCTTGGACAAGTTTTTGATAAAGATCACGAGTATTTTGACTTTGGAGGTCAGAATGTAACACGAAGGTAATAGGTACACAATATATAAAATTTACCACATGTTTCTCTAGATATCAAACTAAATATTTGAAATTTTTTATACAGAATACAGAAACTCGTTCCTACAATAGTAACTCATAGACTTTGTCCACCTCCAGAGGAGATCTACAGTTTGCATAGAAAACTATCGGGAGTATTTTTACTCTGTGCAAAACTAAAAGTCAAGATGAATTGTCGCGACATGTTTCGCAACATTTATGCGAATTATAAATTTTAATTACTTTTATAGTATTTAATTGAAACTATAAATGTGAGCGCTTTTTGGTTTGAGTACAAAATGTAAAATAATTTAGTTATAGTGCCTTTTATCGGCTCAAAATGACGCAGAAACATAGAATATTGTACATGTTTGGTGGCATGGCAGATATTTTTATTGCTATACTCGTGAGATAATTTTTAAATGACGTGTTTACTGATGCAATTTTTTTCTGTTATACATATGATTTTAGGTAGACTATATAGTATTTACCAAGCTTCAATGAAAATTATACAATAACTTCTACTATTTTTATGTACTTCTTAAAGACCCGTATGGAGTTGTAATGAAGAAATATTCTTTTAAAAATAAATTTGAAAAGAAGAAAATAAGATTGTTCTTAATGAAATTTCCTCCTAATCTTTCTTTATAAAATTTAACTTGTTTGTAAAGAATTACATTTAATTGAGAAATTTAATTTTATTTAAATCAATCACTGGCATCTCTAATTTTTCCATTTCCCATATTTCATATCTCAAATACGACTACATGACCCCCAAGGCTGAAATAATCAGAAACGAATTCTCATAAGCTCAATTACTCATTACCGTAAACTTCAGAACTAAACAATTAAACTTCATACTCAAAATGTCAATAAAGGGGAAAAAATGAGACAGGAAAATTGTAATTTAAAATCGTTTAATTTTTATTATTATTTTAGATACTATTTAATTGAAAGAATGAACCCAATAAACCGCTCCAAATTGAACTACAAATGTCAATTGAACAAGTTACCTCATATTTAATATTTTAGATTCCTATAAAATAAGTTTGGACAAAACAAGCAAAATTTGAACGACAATGAAAAAATGAAAAAAAGTAACCCTGTATTTACCCATGAATAAATTGAATCTACTATTGAAATAATTAAAGACAAAAGATTTATTTTTTATTACAAATTTTCAAAGATCCACGGACTGACTCTAAACTTGAAACATAATTCTAAAATAAACTCTAAGTCCTCATGAAATACCAAACCAGAGCTGGACCAAGCCTTTTCAAGAGACATGGCCTTAGTTTAGATTACGGCAAAAATTTTGCACTGGCCAGTAGGTTTTGGAATACTAATCATTATTAAAATTAGGATTGATAAAATACGACGTATTGTGCCATTTTTTATATTTTTACATGCTCGTTTTGAAAATGTTGTATTGCATTTTCAACTCAATTTTCATTCATTTCCAAACTAATTTAAATCAAGGTCCATAAGAAGATAATTAGGAACATTTGACACGTGCCAGTATAATCAAACCAAGGTTAAGTACATAAAGCAATTTAAAGTTGTTGAGATTGTTAATATGAATTACCTAAGCGCTGCGAAAAATATTTATGATTTTTTCGAAAATTTTGTACTGAATACATGAAGTGCCGCAAACTATTTTTCAACTGTCCGTCGAATTTAACAGAAAAATTTCTCTTTTGTTTATTTTTCTCTTACTTGATTTATTATTTTTGTGATAATTATGAAAGTAAAGAAAGCTTTTAAGTCATACTTCTAAAAAGAGCCATTGGAGAATTTTATTTTATTGATCTGGCTTTTAGAAAACTTTGTCAAATAGTAAATTGTGTAAAGAGAATTTTAGCATGTATTCTAGTATTCTCTTTAAAATATCTTTTAAATCGCTGAGAAACCTTGATATAATACTCTTTATCTTTTTTCAAACAATTATTTCAAGCATAATGAAATTTTGCTTTATTTAATCAATTCTTTATCTCAAGCTGAGTATTTTGTGTCACAAAAATGTATACTTTGATCTTTTAAATTCAATCATTTCATAACTAAATTCAAATAAGAAAATTCGGGGTAAGGTTCTTATCTCCCGCTTTTACTTTGCTTAACGTTTATATATATAATCGATATACAAATTTATTACAATAAGTTTTTGTAAATTAACAAAGATGAAAGCTATATTTGTTAAAATACTTTGTGCGTTCTTAATAGTTGTTGCTGATTCTAAAGGTAATTATTCATTATAATTATTTTTTTGTAGATTTTACATAATCATCAGCATCATTTTGTAAATATTTCGGGTCGAAATATTATGCCATAAAAAGTAATTGCATTTACTAATAAATTAGCAGTAGCTTATTTTACAAATCGAAGTACATGCAACTATTTTTCTTGATGTATCTATGTGAAAGAGATTTGAATTAATTCAGTTTGAAGTGGAATAAATAGTTTCGTCCGACAGCGGAGCGAAACCAAGCGATTCCGTCTGTAAAGGGGGGAGGATCGAAAACGTTCGAGGCACAACTAACGATGTGGTAGACTGGTAGCACGTATGGCCGAATTTATAAACTATCAAATATAACAATTAATCAATTTTATAATAATTTTTTAGCTCAATTTAGCTCACAAAAATGACAGATAACATATAGCAACCAACAGAACATCAGTTACTTCAAACCCGTTTTGTATATTTTCAAACGCGAAAACTCCCTTTCACTCCGCTGCCGGACAAAATAGTATGTGAACCTCGAGCAAAAACAGGCGTTGGTGCCTTGTATAAAGTTGAAAAACCCTCGGCTTCGCCTCGGGGCTCAACTTTTTACGCGGAGCGCAAAAGCCTGCTTTCGCTCTCGGTGCACAATATACTATTATGGTATATTGTACACGCGTATTATAAAATTGAACCCGGTAAGCAGGTGGGCATTGAAATGTTAAGATCTGGAAAGAAACAGAATGGAGAATGAAAATTTTGAATACATTTTAATTCCTAGGCATTAAAAGGCATTCAAAAGTTTCATTCTGAATTCCGTTTCTTTCCAGATTTTGACATTTCAATGCCATTCATGGTGCATTTATACCTCTTTCTGCCTGACTGGTGCGGACAGAAAATACATAAGAGCAAAAAAGACAGACGTTTTCTTTTTGAACAATTTTACACTGTCTGTCTCCTTTACTCTTATGTATTTTCTGTCCGCACCGGTCAGGCGGAGAGAGGTATAAATGCTCCATCAATGCCCACCTTCTCACTGGGAATGGAATGAATTCACATAAAGTACAACAACTGAACAACATTGAAAACATCCCTAACGTAACCTGTTTAGTGAACGGTCAGCAAATACACTGACCATTTTTCTGACCGTTCTCTAACTTTACAATATTATAAATAAGAACGGTAAAAAAACATTTAAGTCATTGCATTTATGGTTCTGCGATCAAATTTGAATTAGAATGTGTAGGAATAAATATAATAATTTCATTTTTCACCGATAAAAACTAGAAAAATGTCGTTTACCTGTCATTGGAGACAGTGGCTGTGGTTCACGATATGAGGAACGTCTCAAATCTCAACCGTCAGAATTAGCCATTGGTAGAAGTGAGATAAGAAGTAGTTGCGTCTCACTCCAACCAATGGCCAACCCTGACGATGGAGACGTTGCGCAAATGGTGAACCACTGCCCTGCCTTCAATGACAGGTATATGATGTTTTTCTTGTTTTTATCGCTGAAAAATAAAATTATTATATTTATCCTACACCTTCTAATTACAATTTGTTCGCAGAATCATAAATGCAATGACTTAAATGTTTTTTTATCGTTCTTAGGGCTTCTCTGTTCTATCAACACGCAAATGTACTGCGCATGCGGCTGCTAGCTAGCTGGCTGAGGCATGGCACCGTTCTTATCAGTGTTCGCAGAAGGTGGACGTAAACGGCCCCCATCATGGACCCTACCAGCTCATGGCTTCTTCCTCGCTCCACTGCCATAGGTTGGTTGAATAAGGAAGACACAATGAGCTCGAATCATCTATGGTGGGGGCCGTTTACGTCCACGTTCTGCGAACACTGGTTCTTATTCATAATATTGCAAGGTCAGTGAACGGTCAGTGTATTTGCTGACTTTTTACTAAACCGGGTCCACTAGGGACATTAACATTAATGCAGTTTAGTTATTTTCTAAAAATTATAGAAATCGCATATATTCGATTGACTGAATGTACTTTCTACCCTTTGTAGGTACACGTATTTTTCCTGGCACCGTGTGTACACGTGGGCCAAAAATTTCAGGCACTTATTTATTCATGAGAAAGGTCTTTAAAAAATCTCTCAATATCCTAAAATACTCTTTGGGGATCCTATTTTATGTTCCAATAGGTTTTGCAGCAATTTGTTTAGCGATTGTTTATTTATAACAATTTATTCCGATGAAAATATTTCACTTGAAAATTTCGTCATGTCCCTTTTGGGACACGTGTACCTACAAAGGGCTAAAATATACTTTCCATTGTGGGAAAAACACGACTCGAACAATTTTGAATTAATTTTGAATTTCTTGAAAAAGGATCCAAAAAAATTTTTTTATTATGTATTTAAGTAGAAGTTAAGGCGTTAGGGCACTCTAGAGAGAGAAAAAATAGGCATATTTTGGGAATTATTTTAGGAAAATGATGGAGTCAATCAAAATTCTGTAAGCGGGCCCTTCTTATACATCTAATAAACTTTTTAAAAAGTGTTTGTATATAATAATTGAATCCAAAAAAAAAAAATTTAATTTCAAGAAAAATTCACCAGAAAATTGTTTATAACATAAAAACTATGCAATATAATGAAAATATCCAAAGTAGTTCCATAGAGAATTTGATTTTAAATATGCAGTTAAATTTCCAAGTCTATTGGTAAAGATTTGTTTGATTTACGAGTACGACTAGTCTGAAAAATGCGGTTTCGAGGAAAACGCGTTCAAAGTTTTCATCAGTAAAAAAGTATAGATAACTCTTACACATTGTGTCAAAAAAGTACCGGGAATTGTTAAATAAAACTCACAATTTTTATTTATGCATCAATATTTATTTTGTAGCCTTCAAAGTAGGCTCCATTTAATGCAACACACATATGCCAGCGTTTTTGCAGTCTTCGAAATACTTTTTATAGGTACTTTCCAGTATGGCCTTCAACTCCTTCCATGAATTTTGTTTTATGGCTTCAATCGAGTCAAAACGGGTACCCCGAGGCGGCAATTTTAGTTTTGGGGACAGAAAGAAGTCAGAAATGAATTCGTGATACACCACACCACGAATATCGAAGACAAAAATGAGCATCACCATGACTTTTGAGCGATTTTCACTTGGTTTTTTCGGTTTCGACTCATCTTTTGTCGTCCATTCTGATGACTGTTGGCCTGTTTGCATGTGAAACTCGTAGACACATGTCTCGTCACCTATTATAATGCGTTCTATGAATGTGGAATCAGAATTGGCACTACCCGGCATGTCTAGAGAGACCTGCTCACGGTACTGTTTTTGAAGAAAATTCAATTTCTTTGGAACAAGCCGTGCGGCGATGCGTTTCATACCCAAAATATCTACCAAAATCAAACGAACTCGTCAAAGATGTTAAGGTCGCGAGCTATCTTTTTGAAGCTGTAATGGCGATTATCGAGCACAATTTCCTTCACTTTTTTGATGTTTTCATCTTTTGAAGAGGTTGAAGATCGTCTAGAACGAGCCATGTTTTCTACGATCTCTCGGCCCTCCTTGAACGCTTTGTACCACTTGTAAGCCCGTGTTTTTGATAAAACTGATTCACCTTAAGCCTTTTCTAATATTATCAGCGAGTCGACACACCAAATTCCATTCGCAATAAAAAATTTAAGGCAAACTCTTTGTTCAATAATTTCGTACATTGTAAAATTCGTGATGCGCTACTGAAGTGGACTGATCCAACCAACTGCTGTAAAAAAACTGGTTGACATATCTCGCCCACTGTTAGCATAGTAATTAAGTACAGTACTACCATCTTCCGGAAAAAAGTTTTTTTTTTAAATCACTAGTACGGGCCTTTTAAATTAAAAATTACCGTTACCTTTTTAACCCAATTTATATGGAACGGACAAAGAGAGGATGCGGCAGAACTCGAAATTCGGGCGCTTACATATTTTGCCCACCCATGATATTTCGACACATCATTTTCAAAATGTTAAGGCACCTTTTGAGCGAAAAAAAGCAAATTTCGATATATTTGAAATCCTAGAGTGGCCTAACCCCTTAAGGGGGTCTCCTTATCCAGAACCAAAAAAAAGGTACTTTTTCCTAATTTTTTTTAAGTTGAAAATAAAAACACAGGTCAACGATTTTCCGCATATATTTAGGTACATATCTGATCTTGTAAAAATAGTTATTTTATTTGAAAACGACAAAAAGTCTCGGACTAATCGAAGATCCCGCGCAGCGTCTCGCCACGGACAATTGAAATCGCATGTATCATATTGTCCAAAGTTTTCATCTGAAACACACATATATTTTTTTTTTAATCAGAAGAGTCTTCCGCTTATAGTGAACCTAAAAAATTGTAAAAAAAAATGTTTTAATTGATCTTTTAAGTTACTTTTCAAAAAAATCAAATTTTTCGCCCTTTTTTTTGTTGAAAATGCGTTATATATAATGAAAATGAATACTGTATCATGTAAATTAAAGGTTCACTATAAGCGCATTTTAATTATCTACAAATTAAAAAAAAGTTTATAATAATAGCTTTAATGGTTCTTTTTTAATCGCGCACGCAATTTTGAAAAAAAAAAATCGATTTTTCGAAAGTTCTGGATAAGCAGACCCCCTTAAAGTACTTTTAAGAAATGCAATGACTTATGACACAACTTTTAATTGCAACTTAATCTTTTTTAATACACTTTTCATAGAACTTGATTCGAAAATGTCGGATTCGGTGTTAGAAATGTACATGGGCATGTATTTTAACGCGACATGGCCGAGCAACGTGAGATCTTTTATGGTTGCCATAATTCAGGGTAGATATACAGTCTATGCTACCGGCATTTTCTTTAGAAAGGATGCTTTCTTGATGGCTACGGACTGTATACACCCCACTACAAATGCCTTAGTAGTTATGTTTGAATATCCACATGCTACTAACTATAAACGTATCATGCTTAAGTCGGCTGATGAACATACTTCTGCAGGTATTGTAATGATAAAAGTAAGTTTTCCTGCACAACACACAGAATTTTTTTTTTAATCGAACAAATCTGTGCATTGCTATAGAGTAAAAAAACACATTTTCTTATTTGAAAAAAATTTCTTAGTTGACTTTCTTTTAATTAAAAAAGTCCTGTTGATCCAAAGAAATTTTGCTTTGATCTAAAAAAGTATATTTGTTTACATTTAATAAAATTTGTTTCGATGGTCCCGAGCGACTTTGACTTAACTCGCAAACAAGTGAACAAACTGTCCTAACTGAAAATCTCCGTCCCATTTTGACTTAACTGAAAATGTCAGTTCTATTTTGACTCCCCTAGCGGACCCGGTTGAGAGAACGGTCAGAGAATACTTTGAGCGTTCTCTGACCTCGCATTATTATGGCTAAGAACGATAAAACAAACATTCAAGTCTTTGCAATTATGATTATGTCAAAAATTTTTAACAAAAAAAGTTAGAAAAACATCATATACCTGTCATTGAAGGCAGTGCAGTGGTTCACCATATACGGAACGTCTCCACCGTCAGGATTGGCTATTCGTAGAAGTGAGATAAAAGTAGTTGCGCCTCACTTCAACCAAAGGTCAACCCTGACTGTGGAGACATTCCGCAAATTTCCAAATTTCACCACAGAATCATAATTGCAATACTTTAAATGTTTTTTTTTTACCGTTCTTAGCCATAATAATGCGAGGTCAGAGAACGGTCAGAGTATTCTCTGACCGTTCTCTCAATCGGATCCGCTAGGTTTAACTGAAATCGGTTGTGACATTTTGTTGTAACTATTATTTGAGAGTTTTATTATATTATTTATATTATTTTTGTTTTTCACATTATGTGATGTATCGTTTTTTTATAATTATGTTAAAATAAGGAAAATTTATAAAAGTAATATTTTTAAAATGACTCGCAAACTTGATACAGCTTGTTCTCTAAAACTGTCAAATAAGAATTAAACAAAATGTCACATCCGATTTCAGTTAAGTCAAAATAGAACTATTTGGCTTTGAATAGCCTGTAAGTAGTAAGTAATAATAAAAATATCATCTTGAAAAACATCCCAGTTTGATAATCACATCAGTCAATAAAAGCATTTTGAAGCTATTATGTATTTTTGTATGCCAAAATTTCACATATTTTTTTTAGGTTACGCATCCTATTAATGATTTTCCATTTACTGAACTAAATAATCCTTTGGATTTGTTCCATTTTGGCAGCATTCCTGATGATGCCACTCTGGTTACATTAGGATGGACCGCGGTAGGTATTCGTGACTGTCAAATAAATAATTAACCCAATACTATCTATGGATTTTCTAATTCTAGAAAGTTTATTAAAACTTTGTATACAGGATTCTATAAATATGTGATATAGATATGATTATTTGAATTTGTTACAAGATCTAGATTTTAGTTGCATTATTTGCGATATAAGAGTTTGAAATTGTTTACGAGGACACCTGTCGGCAACGTATCCTATCTGATACACGACTAGTGATCCTCCGATAACGTAGGCAGTGACAAAAATTTGAATTATTTTTGACGTAAACGTATAAAAACTAGTTGGTCAGATCATGTTGCTAATTTTGGAAAAATATTTTCTTCCCTGTAAGTATCACATGTCCTTGAGGCAATTCATCAATTCAACCACGTGACTAAGTTACTCATTAATTCATTCATGTATGATAACTTTTTTAATTTACAAAATACCTTTTCTTGATCTCCTAGCCGAAAGTACGGTCCTTCCGGCCGCATTTCACTCCAGAAACAACGATTTTTGTGGCCTTTTTTTGTTTTTTGTTACTCAATAGTGCCGCTAAATTCATCGTATAATTCGTTTGTTTAATTTGTTTAATTCATCTGTATCCACGAAAGAGTAACTCTTAAAAAGAAAAACAAAAAATTTATGTACACGGTTTATTTTATATTAATAATTATATTCATAAAAGTAATAATAATTATTGTAATAAGATTAGTATTACTGGATGTGTGATGTTAAAGTTACTGTTGATCAATATTAATATTGTTATCTAAGAAGATCTGTACTCTGGTATTTGTTAATTTAAAAAATTTTTTTGGTTTTCAATTTTTTATTGCAGTTATTATATGATTGCATTTTATTTTAAATTTGTTTCTAATGCTCGCCCCGACCAGCAAAAACCTCGGCTTCGTCCGGTTTTACAAAAGTCGGGCGGACCTCCCCCTGCCCCCTACAAAACCTCGGCTTCGCCACGGTTTTAAACGTACTTTCGGCTGGAGATAAAAAAATAGTATACGACCCACGGCCAGAATGTTGGATATACTATTCTGTAAATTTGAGTAACAAAAAAAAAACAATAAAGAATGTCTGTTAACTTTTTTTTAGTAAATATTCTGTAAACAATTGTAAAACTTATCGACATTTACAGTTGACTTAAAATTTTTTTGCAAACTTTCACTCAAAAGAAGTTGATAGACATTCTTTATCGTTTTCTGTTGCAATCTCCAAATTGTTAAAAAAATATTTCGTAAAATAAAAACATTATCTCACACGAACTTTTACAGTAATTTACCCCGGCAGACCCAGTTCAGTGAATGGTCAGCGAATTCGCTGACTATTCACTAACCGTTCGCTGTCCTCGTAATAATATGAATAAGAACACAAAAGATATTCAAATTGTTTCAATTATGATTCTGCGGTACATTTTGAGTTTGAAGGTTTGGAAATTAATACAATAATTTTATTTTATAGTTTAAAAACTACAAAAACATAATTCCTGTCGTTGAAGGCAGTGCAGTGGTTCGCCATTTGCGGAACGTCTCCACCATTAGAGTTAACCATTGATTGGACTGAGACACAGCTACTTTCGTCTCAATCTAACAAATAATCAATTCTGACGGTGGGGACATAGAAATTGATGAACCAGTGCATTGCCTTCAGTGACAGGCATTATGTTTTTTTTTAGTTTTTAACGCTAAAAAATAAAATTTTTGTATCAACTGTGATAACCTTAAACTCAAAATGTACTGCAGAATCATAAAAAACAACAATTAAAATTTTCATTATGCTCCTCTTATAAAATTTATTAAGAATCAATACGTGTTCGAAGATTACTTTGTTTGTAAAATCGATCATCTGATCATGATCAGTGTTCTCAGGCAGCAAACCACAATACATGGGCTGCCCCGGGTCAGTCAATGTATTCTGGTTTGCTGCTGAGAGGACTGATCACGATCATCTGTTGCGATTATAGCTACAGTAAATTCTTGTCGTTAATACCATCTGATAAAATTTCACCCGGACTGGTTTAAAAAAAAAAGCACTTTTGTGTATTTTAATACAAATCTTTATTATCGCCTTCAAAATAGGCTCCTTTTGAGCCAATACAAGCATGCCAACGGTTAATCCAATTTTCCATACACTTCTTATAGGCCTCGGCCGGTATGGCCTTTAGTTCCTTCAAAGAATTTATTTTTATGGCCTCAATCGACTAATGACGCGTTCCCCGGAGCGGATATTTGAGTTTTGGAAACATGAAAATGTCACAGTGAGCTAAATCTGGTGAATACGGTGGCTGAAAAATGACTTTTGTTTCGTTTTTAGCCACAAATTCAGTCACAATCAGGCTGAAATGTAACGGCCGACGGTACGAGTCTGGCCTGCGACGCGCTTCATACCCAAAGCATGAACCACAATGTGTTGAGTCGATCCATAAGAGATGTTGAGAGGCTCTGCTACCTCTCTAATGCCAACACGACGATTTTCGAGGACAATTTTCTTCACTTTTTCGATGTTGTCGTCGTTAACACAGGTGGATGAACGACTCGCATAAAGCAAGTTTTCTACGATCTTACGACCCTTACTGAATGCTTTATGCTACTCAAATACTTACGTTCTCGATAGAGTAGACTCCCCAAAACACTTCTGGAACATTTTTAATGATTCCGTAGCCGTAATTCCATTGGAAACACAGTATTTCAAGCAAACTCGTTGTTCAATTTTTTTTCCATAGTAAAAATCGCTAGACAAACTTTTCGCGTCGTAAACCAATGACTGCCAAACACACACTAATGGACGCCTCCCGCTCAAATTTCACATGACTGTCCAAAAAAGTGTTACCAACCTAGAAAAAAAACTTTTTACCGTTTCGGTTTACGCGCGCGGTTCAACTGGACCAGTCCAGGTCAAATTTGATCAGATGGTATACCGAACGTCGGTTTTATTGGTTACGATGTCAGACAAGACTGTATGATTCGTTTTTTTAACAATACTATCCCCATATTTCTCAGTCAAAAACAAAAATTCATTAAATTTCACTTTGGAAAATCTGATAACCCGGAGAAATTTACGCTCGCCCGAAGACCCGGAGATTCTCTCTCAGGCTCGGAGACTCCGGGCGAGGCCCGAAGAGATGGTAACCCTACTGGGAAATAATAAAAATTGTTCTGATATGTTTCAGAATCTAATAGTTGGTATGAAGTTATGTTATCTTATTCGTGTAGAAAATGGAAAGATAGTTGTATCACAAAGATCTATTGGTGGCACATATGTAGTAAGTACATCAAATTACGTTAATGCAGATGCAGAAATCTGCATATTTTTGGAAGCACTCGTGTTTTTTGGAAATTGGTTTTAAATTATAATTTTCTCTATTTCAGTCCCAACTAGGTGATCCTTTATTTTGCGCCGGGAAAATTGTAGGATTATTTGATTCGTATGTTGAGGAAATTGAGGGGCAAGTTTGGGCCTCATATAAAAAATGTCTATATAAAGATGAGTGGTTTGAAAATCTACCATAATAACTCTTATTTATGGTTGAGGCGATTAATCTATATTTGTAAGAGAAGTCATGACTCCTAAAACTTTAGAATGGATCGTAATTTAGTGTAACAACCGTTTACAGGAGCTATTTAAGTAAAATAAAGTTAAGTGATGTATTGAAAGTAAATAAGTATTGAAAGTAAGTAATAAAGTATTGATATAATTTGTCCACTTTTCGACACTAATCACATATATAATTTTTTTTAAATATATAAAAAAGTCGACTTTGTTACTTTTTCAAATCAAATAAATTTTTATTCTGTTGAGGATATGTGAATCGTGATAAGAGTTCAATAACGAGACGGTTCAATAAAAGTTAAACTGAAATAGCTTTATTCCTATATATGTAAACAGAGCGGTTTCCGACAACGAACTGAACTCCCGGAAAATCTAGAGCGTCTCTCTCCCTACTCCTCACCAGGCCCTGAAGGGGCTATACCTACGTTGGGCATGCTAGCACGCATGGATGATCATAGTTCAGGGGCCGTTTCAACATATTCTAATTGAAGAAAATAATAAAAAAGCATTTTTTAATTTGAGTTAAAATACCCGGAATATTCTCCACAATTTTGTAGTTGAAATTCAATATGTTTTGTAAGATAAATTTATTTTCTCACATAATTGGGAACTTTTTTATTATTAAGGAAGAATTATCGTTTTTGAATAGAATCTTTTCATAATATATAGAAAAATTTCTCAAGGAGTATGGAAATATAGAAGTTCGAGGAATTTGACACTATTTTGCTCGAAAAAATAAGCTATGATTTATAAAAATCCAATAATTTTGAAAAAATTGATAAGAAGCGATAGTAAGGAAAAATTCTGTTACAAAAAACATTATTAAAACTATCATTTTTCGTAAATTTTAAATTGTTTTAATGAAATATAATAATTTTTCTTTTATAAGACATGACTGGTAATATAATTTCAAGTCTTTCAATCATAGAAAAGATTTTTTAACAAAGACTTGATTTTTGGCACAACTACCTTAAATATTTGAAATGAGTATTTTTTAGCAATTTTGAGCCCGAATGTATAAAAAATAAACAATTAACCGGTTCATCAGTAAATTTTACTGATTTTATGAGGAATAAAATACATTGTAGTACTAAATTTTTCATTTTCATGAGAAATTTATTTATAAATATGTAAATACATATCACTTACTAATTTTTGCAAATGTTAGAGACAGTTCACTTTTTTTCAATTTTCTTCATTGAGTTTATATGGCCATCTCCTTTTTTAAGGAAATTTTTTGATCTTTGAAGTGTTGAAATGTTTTCATTTTTACGAAATTTGTTTAGTTCTTCTATAGGAATAGGTAGACGACCAAACCGATCTAATTTTGGTCCTACTGACATTGTTTTGCGAAAGAAGGTGCGTTCTTCTGGAATATACTTCTTATACATTTTCCATCGCCAATATCTGATACAATATTTCTTTTATTAACGGCCATCTTGAAATCTATTTTATCTGCTTTATAAAATAATTACCTATTATCAATTTGAATTATGTCATGTTGAGACTCGGGAAGTCTGTGTAAGAATTCTTTCCAAGATTTACAATTTTCTTCGTTTTTTAATGATTTTTCGCGAATAGCAAATGCTTTCAAATTTGTCATAAATGGAAGTGGCAATAAATCAAATGTATACCCATCATCTCTTTTTGGAAAATATTGACGTATTAGTGAAATTGGAAATTTTCCTGTTTAAAGTTATCTGTTTTAATTTAAGTATAAATGTATTTGTTTATAGATAAATATATTTTCAATTCAAGTTTGTTGAAAAAAAGCTATATTTCAGAGAAGAATTTGTTTTAAACATTTTCCTTCTCACGGCGAAAATCTAATGCCTTTCGGCTTTAATTTCATTCGAGGAGCACGTAAAGCCCCATAGTAAGTTTTTATAATTTTCTTAATTTTGTCATTTTTTACCTCTCTTTTTAAGAAATTCTTCTGCTGCATTAACTTCACCTTCTATATTTTCATTTAGTTCGCATTTTACCTCATTACTTATGTGCTCTAATTTCGAGTTTTTGAATATTGGTTTTTCATTCGGAGTGTCAGAACATAACTTCAAATGAAGTTGAGGTTCTACATAATCGTTATGGCTACATAAGTTTAAAGATACACTGTTATTGTACCAAAAATGTCAATTTTATTTATCAATTTAATGATCTCATCCTAAATTAGACAAAGATTACCTTATTTTTAATGTAGATTTTTCACCTTGGTTTAAATTATCACAGTTGCATTTTGCTCTTTCAGTCTCTGCGGTGATCTTCATTTGGCAATGATATTAATACCTATTACATTAATTTTTTTATCCTCTTCTCTTTTTTTTTAGTATCAGATTTTAATAATTTCGTTAGTATACGCTAACACAATTTGTAATGATTACAAATACGCAAATGTATAAAATTAAATTTACAATCTTCAGTGATGAGGCACCTCCTTTCTATCGAATTACAAATCATTAAAAATAAATGCAATTAAATGAGTTTTTTTTATGTTAAAAGAGAGATTGTATGAAATGCGCATGTATATATATATATCATATATATATATGCATGCGCATTTCATACGCATATCGCCGTCAAATGTTTGGAGAACGTTCACTAGGCATAGAATATGCATATTCTTACCTTTTACTTTAAAAGTGCACACATACCTCGTAAAGCAAGCATTTTGCTTGCTTGCTTGCACAAAATTAAAAAAACTCACAAGGCAACGTTGCCAGTCACATGGAGCGAAATTATGGAATTGGCATGTTATGGTGCATTTACACCTCTGTTTGCCTGACCGGTGCGGACAGAAAATGCACAAGAGTAAAGGAGACAGACAGTGTAAAATTGGACAAATAGAAAACGTCTGTCTTTTTTGCTCTTATGTATTTTCTGTCCGCACCAGTCAGGGGTCAGGTAGACAGAGGTATAAATGTACCATTAAAACTATGGTACATGTTCACAAGACGCATGCGCGGCACGAAATTCAAATTAATATATCTTCAAAGACTTAGAAGTTTAATATTTTTCATAAATAAAATGCTAATAATATTTTGTTAATAAATATAATAATATTTTGTCTTAATAAAACTATTTTAATGATAATTATATACAGTTTCTACTTTTTCAAGTCTATGTATTTTGTAACATTTAATTAAAGTAGCACTTATTAAAGAACATTTTTTTTTTATAAAACAGCTTATAATCTATCAAAATCAAGTATAATATGTAATTGTCTTTGGAATATATTTACGTAAATCACATAAATATTAACTCTACTCAGCCTTCATTTATAAAAATGATTGATTGGTCAAACATGCTTCATATAGGGCAAAAAACAATTCTCATTGGATAATGGCTATTCTGCTTTTGTGTTCATTTCATTTCGTTTAATGAAAAATAAAAAATTGAAATATTTTTAAATTATGGTACATTTAAGAGTTAATAATAAACTCTAATAAAAAAATCTATTCAATTTTATATTGTAGGATGTGAATGAGCTCAGATAAATAATCATTCGTTCACAATTCAATAAAAATAATGTGAAATAATATGATTGTAATCTATAAACATTTCTTTTTATATCTATGAGTAATAAATTGAATATTTTTGATTAAAAAAATAGCCCAGAAATGATGAAAATATCTCTTTTAAGTTATGAAAAATTTTAAAATGTGTCCTTCTTGTACCTATATTTTTCCAGAGTAAGAAAATAAAGTAAGAAATTAATCATTAGTTTGAACAAAATAAAATTTATTTGCGACTGCAAATGCTTAAACAAGTTTAAGCACTAGGATATCATATAGTCAATCACTTTTTCTAAAACATTACTTCCTTAAATTTTGTTATCCTACAAATTTCAATGATTTATAATCTTAAATAGATTCCGTAGTATACTAGTAACACTTACCTTTTCTAATTATTTTTGAACATCGTAGAAGTTAAGAAAATTGGTACATATTCTTTGTATCGATTATATATACCACACTAAAAAGGCAAATTATTACATATAATAGGGCTCGAATGATTTATAGTGTCAAGAAATAATAATTCCATGGAAATTTGTATGATTTAAAGTTTTTATAATGTAAAAAATGGAAATTACTGAAAATCTATTAAAGTAACATTGGTTGGGTAATATTATGGTTATATTACCACTTATCTAACCGTTACCGAAGTAATATAACCCGTTTAGAACTTTAGGCGGGGATACACTTTTTGTGGGACGGTAAAGCGTAACGTGTAACTTGCGGCGATCCCTTCTCTACTGCGATCGTTTGCGCAGGAGACCAATGTCAGCACTTTGCGCATTCTGTGAAGTGATCTGAGCTGTAAGAAATAATCACGAGAAGAAGAGCGTGCTCAGTAGCATCAAAGTGGCTCCCTGCGCAAAGCAGCCGTATCAAGAGAGTTGACAAAGTTACTTCACTATGGCATCCCACCTCCACCACGGAATTTGAGTCTCCTAGTCTCTAGTCCCCTTGGTTATCCATCTCTTTCACTCTTGTAAGTTTTTGTGCAAGCAAGCAAGCAAAATGCTTACTTTTCGAGGCGTGTGTGCACCTTAAATTTCCATGAATAAATACGTAAATAATATAGTTTTTACATCAAAAGTCATTCAGAAATATAAAAAATTATAATAAAATATTGTATCACAATTATCAATTTTTTGAGTTATCCTACATTTAAAGAATATTATTATAAAGTAAAAGAGAAAATTCACACACATAGTAATTTTATCGACTCATTGTTACATAAATTACTATTTCCAATATAATACTATATATGTCATAATGTACTCCAGAATTGATTAAACAAAATGATTTAAATACATTTTCGAAGCAAAGATACTCGTTTTCATTTTTTTATGCAAAAATAAAAAAATGTTCATATTTGCTTCATAACTATTTTTAACCGGATAATAATTGTCTGAAATAATTTCTTTACTATTTTTTCTATCCTCTACGTCATTTTCTTTGCCAAAAATTTATTTCCACATTGTAATCAAATAGTAATACATTAAAGGAAATTCAAAAATCGCGCTAAAAGTCCGACAGTTTAGATTCATAATGGAGCTATCATACCTCGTATGCATGCAGATCACTATTGTGCATTTAGAGGTAAACAACATTTTTTACACGAAGTGAAAAACGTATTTTACGTAATTTAGCCCCACCATAGAAAAGATACATTGTGTAAAAAACTAGAGACGTAAAATACATAGTAAAATACTGTTAAAAACTAAGAAAATTATCTTGAGTAAATTACGTACCCATTTCTATAAGGCATTCTATCTCATGTGCAAACAGATTGTTTCTCTCTCTTTGTATATCAACTCATGATTTTGCTTCCTCTTTTGAACTAACCTTGCATCGTTGCGGGGGTATTAGGAATGTGTTGAGAGAATTATAAATACGTTTATGCTTGATTGGTGCTTATAATCTACGAAGAACAACGTTTCCAAAATGGCATTGCGATTCAGTCAAGGTAAGCTTTAATATTTGTGATTATTAGAAAAAAATCTCTGTTTATTTAGTTGATAATCAAGTGAAGAACGGCATGCTATTTTGCTCGTTTTGGTTATCTCGTTCCGTCTGTCATAGCGCCATGTTTTTAATTTCCAAGTCCAGTCCGGTTTCATGCTTGTGTGTAATCTGACAAGTGAAACGCGGAACAAGAAACAAAATGTCGTAGATTGATAATTGTAACTGCGTCTCTCGAGTATTTGATGTCACAATTAATATGCAAAGTTTGTAATCGGTATTCTTAATAGTAGTAAAGCTTTTTATGTATTTTAACAGTAGTAAAATAAATCTCGGTCGAGGCATTCATGAATTCTCAGTTCCTAGATACCGTTTTAAGTTTCAAGAGTGCTGCGTGGGTGATTCATTTACAGGACATGGGAGTGAATAACAGAAATAATACGTGATTATCAGGGAAATTTGTTACAAAGAGCACTTTCCTTGAAAGAATTGATTGCGATTGGAGTTGCGACTGATTTTGTGCGTGACATGTGTTTTTATCGTCGATTGGAATTATTGGAGGTACATTGAGACGCACTCGACTTGGACACATGTAATGTCAGAGGGAGCATGAAGGTAACCGTGTGCTTTGATAACGTGCGAGTAGTGGTTCCGTGTGGAGATGGAACCCTGCTTGTTAGGGACTTGATGCACGAAGCGATATTGCGCTATAAAAAAGCCACGGGAAAAAGCGATAGTGCTTTAACAATCAACAGTCTATCCTCTTTAACGGGCGGCGGTCTTCTGGACCCAGACGACAAATTATGCGACGTAGCTGATGACAGGGAACAGATCGTAGCACATTTTCTTTACTCGGATGTTATTCATGCTGGTGGCGATGGTGCCAGTTCCGTTGGGACTAACAGTCCTGACTTTTTCCATGGAGATGGCAAAGATCATCGTTTTGGAGTCGATCATCATCATCATCAGGCTAGTAGTATTAAAAGAGAAAGTACAAAGAGGTTATCAATGCACGTACTTTCCAGCAGAGAACCATGTCTCACCACATATTCTGCACAGTCTCTACCTCGAGAATCACGTCGCAAAGAACCATTAGGGCAGGATTCGAAATCTGTTTATGAATTGACAAAGTTTCATTCCAAATCCAGTAACCAAGGTGAGATTCGAGAAATAATTATTAAAAATAAAGCAGGGCCTTTGGGATTGCATGTTGTGCCCTGCTATGATTTGTCTGGAAATGATCAAGGCCTCCGTGTCGAGGGAATCGAACCAAATGGAAGAATAGCGAAGGACGGACAGATTGATTTGCACGACAATATTATTAAAATTAATGGTCATAATTTGTTGCATTTGCCCTTTTCCAAAGTTCAAGAAATATTTCGAACATGCATGAATGAGCCATGCTTAAAAATTTCTGTTTTAAAACACAAGAAAAACCGGGATGAGCAATCTGTGCAGAAAAGTGTTGCAAATACAAGCGGAGGAGAAAAGACCGAAAGTGAGGAAAACGTTAAGAAATTGCAAGGAACAAATTATAATATTCTCCAAACAGCGAACACTCGAAAGATAGGAAAGATGATAGAAATTGAACTTACTAAGGGAAGTAATGGTTTAGGATTTAGTGTTACGACTCGAGACAATCCTGCAGGTGGGCACTGTCCAATTTATATAAAAAATATTTTACCCAAAGGTGCAGCCGTGGAAGATGGTAGGTTGAAGCCAGGAGACAGATTGTTAGAAGTGAATAAAATGGAAATGACTGGGAAAAGTCAAGATGAGGTAGTAGCTTTGCTAAGGAGTATTACACCAGGCGGAAAAGTTAAATTGTTAGTATCTCGCCAGGAAGAAGTTTCTGCTAATACGTCTGACACTCAAATTGGAGTGCCTTGTACTTCTGATTCTACAGATAGCTTGAGAAATTGGAAAACATCGCATCGTTCACCAATAAAAAAGAGCGACGAAGAAAAATTGGATTCTTATTCGATGGATAAATTCAACTTCAAGACAATTCAGGTTTCAGGTGACGTCGTCTTATCGCCGAGGAAAAATCGAATGATTCTTACCTTAGATATTCCTGTACATGACTCTGAAAAGGCTGGTCTTGGAGTAAGTGTAAAAGGTAAAACAAGTAGTACCGACGATAAGACTAACGTCGACCTAGGTATATTCATTAAAAGTGTATTACACGGAGGAGCTGCTTCTAGAGACGGTCGTTTACGAACTAACGATCAGCTGCTCAATGTTAATGGAGTCTCTTTGTTAGGTCTCTCGAATTCCGATGCTATGGAAACCTTGAGACGTGCTATGCTCAATACAAATAGTTCTGTCACGGGTGTTATTACTCTAACGATAGCTAGGCGAGTATCTTCTTACGACACGTGCGATAAAAATTTTGTGGACAATGTCTCTGCACACTGCAATCTTGAATCTGCTAATACGGTATATATAACAGATTCGACGAAACGTAGTGATGGGAGGATCAAGGATAAAAATAGTCTTAATTCTCAATCAGATGTACTAGACGATGGACCTTTACTATCGTCGGTCTCAGCATCTTCTTGGAATCCAGTTATAGATAGATTAACTGAACAATACAATAAAAATAGTTTGCGTAATGAAAGTTACTGTCTTGCAACAAACAAGACGTGGATAGACTCAACAGGTAACAGTAACCCTAAGAAGTTAACATTGGGACAAAATAACAATCGCCTGGAATCAGTATTACTCGAAGATTCTAACAACGATAATATCCATGGTAACGAAACTAAGAGAAATTTAGAAGATAAGGACAGTCAATATTCCGGTGACCCAACTTATGATAGCCAACTATCTTTAGAAGAATTTAATTCTCCTACAAATCAATTTTCACGTGATGCTTTAGGTCGGCAGAGTATGTCTGAAAAAAGACACGCTGCCCTTGATGCTAAAAATACTGATACTTATAAAAGAAACAAAAAGTTAAGGGAAGGTAGAGAAAACAAAAATTCAGAGCAAAATAATCATTCAGAGGATGTTGAAGATCACGGAAAAAGAGGATACAAAGTAGAAAAATTTGAAAAAATGGGAGACAAAGCTGGAGAAAGTTCATTGTTTGATAGTAATAGGAAACACTATGATAAGAATTTTGTGGACCAACCTCAACCTGAGTACCTGTACACCATTCCAGGATGTAATAATAAGCTCGTATCACCTAGAAAACATTGGCTCGTCGACGATGTTCACGGCGGTGAGATTTCAAATACAAATAATTTTAAAGAAGAGAGAGATGGCTTTTCCAATAGCCGTGGAGACATGAAGCAGGCATCTTTAAACTCAGCATTAGATGATCGGTACAAACGTTCCAGAAAAAAAGGAGGTATTCGGTCTATGCTTCGACTTGGGAAAAACAGGAAATCACTTAACTTTGGCGATAATATAGAAAATCGGCACGAGACTAATAGTTATTGCAGTGGAACAATTAATTACATTGCTTAAGTATTGCAGATCAATATTTTTTAAATGAATTTGAATCGTGTTTATAAATATTTGTATGTTGATATGTGCATACGAATCAATTTTGAATAGAGTTGTTTCAACAGATATTTTGCTCCATAGTTATGATTGAAATTGACTGGAAGTCACATATTAAAAATAAACCATTGCAGATCTAAAGGTTACATAAGTCTTTGTAATAATAAGTGAAAAGGACCTGTTTGAAAGTGCCTTATGTCTGCAAAATACGAAAACGGTAGAATTAATGAATTCTGTATATATATATATAATTTTGTACTTAATTTTAGAAATTATTGCCGATGCATATTACAATCATAGCATTGACGCATTTCCAATGAAAATCGCATATACGTGAACCAAGAAAAATGTTTTATCAACATTTTCAACGTTTGTTGCCTACAAAATAGTTTTGAACACTGTATAAAAATGCAACAGAGCAAATTATCACACAATAAATTATTAATTACATTCCAAAATGTGATAGATTGTCAATTAGGTAAGATTTCGTAATCATTGTTTTCTCTATTATTAACAAATGTAACTAAACTTCTATAAGTTTGAGGTGGAAATTTGAATATCATATATTATTCATTATTTCAAGCACTTATAATTCCACTTTCAGAAATAATTTATACTTTTTGTTTCAGTTTTGCAGCCAGTTAAAAATTCAGTTTCGGTTCAGCAAATTCGATATCGCTCTAAGATAAATATACAAAAGCCAAAACCATTTCACCATGAACGAGGAAAAGTGATGAAGCTTGTGACTGAATTTTTTCCGAATCCAGACAAAGGGAAACCATTATGGGAAGTTTGTAAGAAAACAATGAAAAAGAAGAACAAAATATTAGAAGGAAACCCTTATGAAATTATTATAGCACGAGAAGTACTTAATTGGTTCAATAGTTCTAAAATGATTGCATTTTTTCATAAAAATTCTTTGTTGGGTGAAGATGAATTCAATTTCAAAGTTAATATGAAACGAAAAAATATGTATGGAAAATCCTATGGAAGTAAAATACTTAAATTGGCCTTGACCGATACATGTTACGCTCCTGTTCTTAAATTATTTAATTCACCAACTATGTTAGTATTCAGTCCAGTTGTTAATGTTGCCGAGCTTCACAAAGCTGCAAAAAAAACACCTCAAGTGACTTTGTTAGGTAAGTAACATATTTCTGAAGTCTTTTACTTCCTTTCAGTGTCTAGCGGTCACGCAAGTCAAGATTATGATAATGTTAGAGAATTGTTTTAGTTTTTAATTTTAATTCCAATTAAACTTACAATTATTCAAGTTAATTTTATATTTAACATTGAAATATTCCAGATTAGAAAAAGTTAAGAAACTTCAATAAGAATTATAGTAAGAAGAAAATTGAGAAATCAAAGGCCTAAAAATTATAAAAATATTCAAAGTAAAATTAAATTTTAAAAAGTAAGAGTAAAATCCCAATTTAAAATTATATTTTCCTTTTTATCTCACGTAGTTTTGGTTTCCCTAATGATATTAATGTTTGTTTTTCGGAATTATCTATATTGAAACATACTTTAAAAAAATAATAATAATACATATGAATGAATATATCCATTATACGCATATTTATTCTTGAAATGCTGACTTTCACTGTCTGAATTCCGTATATTTACTTTATCAGGATAAATTTTTATAGTTTTTCATTTAAACTTTTGATTCAGAAAAATATTCTTGAAACCTTTTTGAATTTTTCCTGAAAGCATTCTTATATTTTGATTTTATGTTTCAGCTGGTATAATTGAGAGAGAATTTCTAAGCCTAAACGAATTTTTGAAGTATGGAAAAATGGATCTAACATCTGCTCGGGTTGGCTTGGTTTCAGTATTGCAGAATGCAAGTGGTGGCAATCTAAACAGGCAATTGACGCATCATCAGTCTACTTTGGTTTCACGGTTACAACAGATGGATACAACAAAATCATCTTGCGATAAAAACGACTAATTGGTGCCTATTATTCAAAATTTTTTTTATTTATAATGTATCATATTTAAGAGATTTATATGAAGCTTTAAAAGATCTATGGCTAGGCACTTTATGTAAGATTATAAATAAGTTTATTAACTCGATTAGTGAGATTAGATGCTTTTTTTAATTCACATTACCATTATCACATGACGTTTAGGTATAAATGCGTATTTTTAAAATACTTTAAAGATTAATGTCATTAGTTCACTCAGCTGCACGTAAGCAGATTTTTATTTCATTGACAAATTTTAATTTCAATCTAGCTGACAGTAAAGCTAAGTAACACTTCTATGCTCAATGACAATAATTGCATCGAGGATGACACTTTAGTCCATTTTCTCCGCATTTGCAACCGCCGGATATGTCTCCTTTTCCCTAAAAATAGAAATCGGCGAATCACTGTTGTATTATAATCATTGAACTTATAGTCTTCATTATTATATAAAAAACGGTGTTGCCAGACTAAGTATTATGTCGTTGGTATTTTTGATATCATCGATCACAAAGTATATTTAACATTTTCAAATTTATCAAATTCTATATTCAATCATGAATTTATTTTTCATATCTCGTACCTTCAAATGAAGAAAATTCATGAGTAGGATAACTTTAAAGAAGAGTCTAGTAATTCCATAATTCATTTTACTGAGTAAACAAAGTAACAAAATACAGTGGAAGTCGAAATAAATAAATAGCTCTAGTTCGAAAAATTGTACAAAATAAAAGTTTTGGAACAAAATTGAAGAATTTGAATTCTTGTAAAGTTAAACACAAGATGCATTATATGATATTGAAGACCCGGTAATTTTCCTTGTTTTAAATGAAAAGCAGATTTTTGTTTTGAAAAAAATGTCCTGTTACGTAAACGTTTTTTTGTTTTTAACATAAATATAATTTTTTAATAACTTCATCTCTAATAGGAAGTATTAAATGCGCATACGCGGTACCATTATATTTCCCGCAAATTACATCAAGTCGGCCATGTTCTGATATCTGATAATTGCATGTATCTATAGTATATACATTTTTTCAAACGTTTTTAAAAAATAAGATGTACCTGATGAAAATTTAGTTCAAAATTTATGAGCCCTGTGAACAATTATAAAATACTGTTCAAGATAAGTTCGCAAAAGCGATACCACTTTAATGAGGAAAGAAATTCTAAGGTATACATAGAAAAGTGAGGTTAAGCTCACTTGATACGTGTCACTGTTTTTATATTTCTCATAAATTTAAATATAATATATTTTATACTATATGATAGTATATTTTTACATTTTTTGTGAACTCAGTGCAGCGTGTCCATCAATCATGAATCTCTTTCTCGATAATCTAACCACACATTGCACTACACGAGTGTATGAGGTCGTCTAGCAAAAACAAACAGAAATGGACGTTTGTTTGCAAATTATGAGCAGAAATTCACTTTTTTGTGGTTATATTGTCCTGAAGAAGTTTTCGGATTAGTAAAAATGCTACATGAGTGTAAAGAAACTGTAACCAGTAAAAAATGATATAATCATCTGTCACAATTTTTTTTCCTTCAGAACTAAATATATAGTTTTCTGAAACAGTAAATGATTGACCAGACGGATTTATTTCGACTGAAGTCTTTGATTGAACCGGATGGAGTCGATATAATTTTCAACCAATATGTATTAAACGAGATTCAAAACGTTTTTAGATTAGTTCGGAATGGTTTGGAATAGCTTTGATTCGCTTGGATTGAATTTCAATCCAAAACATTCGCCAGGGTAGTTACTGGAGTTTGTTTTTTCGACATATTGAGACATTGTGTGAGAAACTGGCAACACCGTTTTAAAAACTAAATTTATTGTAATTATGCGATTAGTTTCACTTACACCTGGTCCCCAACGAGGACCTTTAGTAACCCAACAGATTTCTGTTTTACACATTGAACATCTGAGCCAGTCACAGCCCCACTTTTTCATAAGAACGACAGCACAAGTTGGGCACGAAAGTGCTTCACCTCTGTCTACCATTTCCTCTAACATTGCAGCTGTCCTTTTAGAATCTTGATCCGTTTCCTTCGAAAGCTCGAGTTCTTCCTGATATTGGCGACAATTCTTTCCCATATGAATGGACTGAAATACATTAGTCAGATTAAATTTTATTTTAATACACTCTGGAGGACCTTCCCTAGTGCAAATTAGCATCATCCGTTTTACACTTTCCCATCTATCTCTGCAAAAGCGATTTGTCAGACTTTTTTCTGTAACACATAAAGTAACAGGCTTCCTCCCTCAAATGGCTTATGAAGGTATATTTATGTATAGTTTACTGATATGGAAGCAGACACAAAAGAGAACTTATAATTCCAGCCGATAAAAGAGAGATAAGCGAAATTCCGTAGGCTGGTAAAGTTTCGCTTATCTGCCTCTTATCTGCTAAATTTAGTGGTCACAAAAATTTAAGGACATCTTTACGATGACGTTATAATTTCTATATTGCGAAGTCATTTCAAAGACACTAACGTTTTGGAATATTTGTTATATTATAATGGAATATAATTAAATGAGGCTGGAATTGATGATCTTGTGTAAACAAGAAAAATTTTTTTTATCTGCATGTAAATAGTATATCAAACTTTGAATGCATTTTTCTTAAAATAACGTTTTCAAAGTCTATGAGCAATATTTCTCAAAAATCACTGAACTTATCAATTTCAAATTTAGAAGTCTTTTCTTAAATATAAAATAGCAGTCCTTAATCGAAGAATTTTTTTTCCATTAAAACCTCTTTTTGTATTAACAAAAAAGAAACATATTTTTCAACCAAAATTGGAGTTTCAACTTTGACTTTCTGCCATTTTGTCCAATTTTTTTTTTTGCAAAATTCTTTGATTAAGGACTAGAAAAACTAATAAATCAAGGAAATATTTTTGTATTTTTTATTTCAAATGATCCAGTATAAGCAATGTTTCTCACCGTAAAGCACCTCAAAAAAAGATACTGCGCGGTATCTCCGGTAACTCTTTAAATCATGAATATTTTTCAATGAAAATTATACAAAATTTTGCTCATATGATAATCTTCTGAATATACAAACTTTTAACGAAATTATCTATTCATTTTTTCGAAAGAAATTAGCGAAAATTCACTTTGTTTGGCATAATAAGTAGGGATAATCCCTTTCAAGATATGAATTTACCTTCACTCGTATTTAGATTCACACTATATATCGTATAGGGAATACGTAAAATTTAGAAGTCGTGGATTTTGGTGCAAATTCTCATTAGCATGTCCTTGGGGGTTCTTATAGTAATTTTTGAAACAGAATTGAATATTTATTTTTTGTGATAGTAATTATACCCAGATAGGCAATTTTAAGGTCTAAAATAAAAAATAAATAAGTTCTTTTTGCTTAAAAACATTAAGTAAATACAGATTGAACTCATATATTTTGAATTTGAAATCCTGTGATAATCCTGTTGAAATTCTGTTAATTAGTTTCCGATCCCATGACTTTCTGACTAATTTAACTGATTTTTTTGATTGTTGGGATAAACTGAACACCACGCTTACTGCATATACTGATGTTCCATATTAACAAAATAAATCAAGCCTTTAACTCTTTCGTGCATGAATTCTTTCTACCAAGGTTGCAAGCTAGATTGATGTGCCAAACAAAGTTTAAAGTGTACCGGATGAGAAAAAAAAATTGTCCAAATCGAATTAATTCGAACCCCAACCGACCAATTTTTTAATCCATCTCTATCTGTGCATTCCGGAGAATTTCAAACCAAATCAATTCGAAACCCATCTGATCGAAATATTTTGAATTTTTTGAAATTTTGTTGACGAAATTAGGGGGTTAGGGGCAACTCTCTTTTTCGCAAACCCCCAAAATCTTGTCAGTTTCTGCATATGTTTCACCGTTTTCTCATTACTTGAATTTTTGAAAGAAAATTTTACTTTCAGACTGTGAAATATTTTCTGCTGACTTCGGATTCAGATGGATTTTTCTGAATTTCAGGTTGAATTTTCGTCGGTGAGGATTGGTTCGGAATAGGACGGAATGAAACGGATAAACATTTTTCCAATCCAGAACTTGCACCAGGGCTAGTTTAAGGTAATAGTCTGGTAACTTGGGTTGAAAAAATCGAAACTTTTTTTTTTTGCTTAATTCGAAAGTACGATATATTGATTATTTGTATTATTCGATTTTGGCTTTAGGGTCCATAAATGAAAAAAACAGTAGTTTTAATCAAACGTTTTGACCCTGATTGGAGTCCTCATCAGTGATCTTTATTTCTAGAATATGAAAAAAGAACTAGTGAATATTGTGCATGTGAGTCCCACTTTTGAGTACAACTTTGGTATTGTCTACAGAATAAAAATATGAGAAAATTTACATAAATTAAACATAAACATTTTTTGGTGAAACACAAGAGAAATTTTAAGAATTGATATTGAAAAGTAACACATACATTTTTAAACATCTGAGATGAAAAACTAGACACGTTTATATACAAATATAACTTAAATTGTAGATGCAAGTATAAAAATGTGAGAAAAAATAACTCAAAAAATACACAAAAAAACTTCGGTAAAACTTCAAAAAACCATTGATTGAAAAACATGAAAACTATTCCACGTTTATGTATAAGTGTATTTTGAAATATAGATGTATAAAATATGAAAAAAACATTAAAAATATGCAAACAAAACTTCGATAAAACTTCGATGAAAACTTCAAAAAACTTCGATAAAAAAGCATGAAAATTCTTTGGGATTGCGTGAAGAATAAAAACATGAGGAAATTTACATAAAGTTATACATAAAAAATTTTTGGGAACACAAGAGAGTTCATAAGAGAATTAATATTGAAAAGTAAAACATACATTTTTAAACATCTGAGATAAAAAAACTTGACACGTTTATGTATAAATGCAAATTAAGATGTGGATGTGAGTACATAAAGGTGTGAATAAATAACTCAGAAAAGGCAAAAAACTCGCTAAGAAACACCTATAAAAACTTCGATAAAAATTTTGATGAAAAGCTTCAAAAAACTTCGATAAAAACATGAAAAAAAAAAATCTTTGCAATAAAAATCGAATTTTTTAAGTAATATTATAATATGGGATCATTACTTACAAAATTCGATTTTCATTACGAATGTTTTTTTTTTCATATTTTTATCGGAGTTTTTTGAAGCTTTTCATCGAAATTGTTATCGAAGTTTTTATAGGTGTTTCTTATCGAGTTTTTTGCCTTTTCTGAGTTATTTATTCACACCTTTATGTACTCACATCCACATCTTAAGTTGCATTTATACATGAACGTGTCAAGTTTTTTTATCTCAGATGTTTAAAAATGTATGTTTTACTTTTCAATATTAATTCTCTTATGAACTCTCTTGTGTTCCCAAAAATTTTTTATGTATAACTTTATGTAAATTTCCTCATGTTTTTATTCTTCACGCAATCCCAAAGAATTTTCATGCTTTTTTATCGAAGTTTTTTGAAGTTTTCATCGAAGTTTTATCGAAGTTTTGTTTGCATATTTTTAATGTTTTTTTCATATTTTATACATCTATATTTCAAAATACACTTATACATAAACGTGGAATAGTTTTCATGTTTTTCAATCAATGGTTTTTTGAAGTTTTACCGAAGTTTTTTTGTGTATTTTTTGAGTTATTTTTTCTCACATTTTTATACTTGCATCTACAATTTAAGTTATATTTGTATATAAACGTGTCTAGTTTTTCATCTCAGATGTTTAAAAATGTATGTGTTACTTTTCAATATCAATTCTTAAAATTTCTCTTGTGTTTCACCAAAAAATGTTTATATTTAATTTATGTAAATTTTCTCATATTTTTATTCTGTAGACAATACCATAGTTGTACTAAAAAGTGGGACTCACATGCGCAATATTCACTAGTTGTTTTTTCATATTCTAGAAATAAAGACCACTGATGAGGACTCCAATCAGAGTCGAAACGTTTGATTAAAACAACTGTTTTTTTCATTTATGGACCCTAAAGCCAATTATCCGGGTCATAACTTATTTCTATCTAACCGATTGGACTGAAATGTTAACTGCTTATTCTACACACTTGTAGTTCTCGCAGGAATTAGAATGGATTTTTTTCACCCCTAACTTTCCATTTTATATCCCTTTTGTGCTAAAAAAAAGATGACATTTTTCCAAAGTCCACCATTTTGTTATTTTTCGATAAAATTTAACAATTGTAGTTCCGGCAAGAATGACATATCTATGGATTAAGAATCATTAAAAAATTTTGATTTCAGATGTCCTCAAGAGTCAAAATCACCCGGGCCACCCACGCGCTTTTTTTTGAGCTGCCAAGTTCAAATAACCTTAACAATAATAATAAATTATTAAATTCCTTCAAAATTTTTGTTTTCTGTATCCTTAAGATGTGAAAAATAACATATTAAAAATTAAAAATGACGCGAGTTACCAGACTACTACCTTAAATATACATATATATTACCTGGCATGTTAGACAGTTGTTCATGTGACATACTGGGCAAAGAAAGTTGTTGACATTATCATCGTATATGCACCATCCTGGGCAGTCTGGGGTCTTGCAGTGAAATGCGTTATTCCCTGCGTTGTTCTCTGCTTGGGCGATGGACTTTGCAAGGTGCTGCTGATAAACTTCCGGTTCTACGAGCTGCACGCGAGCGTTGTACCAGCAGATAAATGTAGAGTAATGCAAATTTGCATCGTATTCAGGAAGCTCGATGTGGCCGACTTACCGCCTTGATTTCGCGCTCTTGAAGAGTAGACTCGCAGGTGTAGATGGAGTCTCTGTAAGGACACATCACTTCGGCCTCTTCGCAGTAGAAAATCGTATTGTTTAAGCACGGCCTAGACAAAATAAGTTCTTTTATTCAAATCTTAACTCGAGATTGATCATAAACCAATTTCAATTTCAATGACTACTGGAATCTATTATTTTAATCCATTTCATAACTTTAGTGTTGTCTAATGAATTGAAATTGGTTCAGTTACTTCAGGAAATTGTTTCCTATTTAAGAAATTTTCGCCTATTTAAACGTCTTGTTAATAGGAAACCTGCAAAACGTGTGCAGACAATCCCTTAACGTGATTCCTTCTTGCGGACCGCATTCTACAAAACATACGGGGCATTCAACTGGTTCGGAATTTGGTATAACATCATAATTCTCCAAAGATAATAAAACTTCATATCGTTCAGATTTAAGTTCCTTAGTTAGATGCTCTTTTTCTTCATTCTGTTTAGGAGGGTTTAGATTTTCCATAGCCTTTCGAAGAATAAACATTAATTTAACGTACAAAATCAAAGTGTATAACACTTGATAGATGGCATCATACCTTAACTGATTCTTCTATGACTATTGTTGTTTCGGGTTGCAAATTTTTTTCTTGATTATCTGATTCTTCAATAACTAACGTTACTTCTGATGACAAATGTTTCTCTTGAATATCTGACTTATCGGTGTCCTTAACGACAGAAGATTTTTCGGGTTGAGGTACTTCGTTCTGATGTGAATCTATTGAATGTAAACAATATAGTAACTAAGCGGATCTTATTTCACTTTTATTAAACCCTAAGAAAAAAAATAATTTGATATCCTTGAATTCATTGGTGTCTTGAGTGTAAACGAAAGTTGATTTATTTACCAGGAGTAACAAGAAACAAAAAAATTGAAGATCCTTCTGTTATTTCGAGTCCCTCTAAAGTAGAATCGTCATTATCAGCCAAATTTTTTCTGATAATCCATCGTTGAATATTCATTGGTATTTCAAATTCGACGTAAATTTTTGCTTTCAGTTGTGCAACTGTCATGTTTGTTGGAAGCTATTAAAGTAAATTTTATAAATACGTGAAAACTTCGTTTATGTAAAAAAAAGTATTGAGAAACAAAAAACTCTTGATTGCAGGGTGCACAGTCTTCCCCTTCTTTTCTGTGTTTTCCCTTTTCTTGAGAAATTCCCCTTTTTTCCCCTATTCTCGAAAATCTTCCTCTTTTTTCAACTTTTTCAATTAAAAATACAATATTTGAATTACGTGGAAAAATTCTCTCTGCATACGAGCGCGCACAGACTAATTACCAAAAACTCAGTTTAGGTAATACAAATAAATATATTCGTCTAGGCGAGAACCAATAAATGCTAAATGTATTTTTGCTAAATGTATAAATCAGTTTTCAAAAGATATTTCTGTTTCCCAAGATTGTGTGCTAAAAAACTATAACGTACTTCGCTTAAATTTTTGCTTCTTCTCTGCATGTAAAACTTAATGTTTAATCTTTCCCCTTTTTTTCCCTTTTTCGTGAAAAAATGACCCTATTTCCCCTTTTTTGAGCTCATTTTACGCTGTGCACCCTGTGATTATCTTCTAAATGATTTCAAAGCATAATTCTTTTTTCATTTTCATAATTTTAAACTTGGTTTATTTCTAGAAAAAATTTAATATTCCAAATTAGGAATCTATTTTAATTCATCTTAAAAACTTTTGACATTAATTTCTAAAAATCTTGATCCCATGTAAGATTTTAAAAAATTGATATTACCAGAAGTGGTATTGGTCCTTGATGAGCTTCTTTATCTTCGATGTACATATTAACATTGAGAACTGCTTTGGAATCACTTGCTCGTTGCCTAATTACAGAGCAATGGATTTTCAATTGTGCAAGTTCTTTAGCCAAAAATGCAGCCTGCTGATGATTCCCAGATGCAATAGCAGCTTCTAATTTTTTTAATGATTTATTTATAGCCAAAGTATTCATGTTTTGTTTGCGAAATTCATCAAAGCAATTTGGCTGAGACTTCCCTGTAATGATTTTTCAAATATTCCTAAGTAATAGTTATGATTTATAAGTAAATGAGAAAGAATCATGAATAATTTTATCATAAAATTACCTGGTAGAATTAATGTTTCTTTTTGATCGAATCGCGATGAAAACGAATTAGTGTTTGTTTCTGCCAGTGTCTCATTTTTGACCGAAGATTGATGAGCTTGAATGTTTGATAAGGGTTTTGGTGGAGGAACTGTCGCATTGACATAAAGAGAATGATCAATCACATTAGCATAAGTGTTTTCTTGACTAGATCGTTTTACCATTTTAATATCTTCGATTTCCGTATAATCCTTTGGTCTTATTGAATGGAATTCATTTTTTATCAATTTTGGAGCACTATTTTGACTTTTAGTTTGTGCACTTTTAAAAATTATATCCTCTTTAGAATTTTGCACTAGACTTGGAGACAAATAATTGACTTTACGCAAATTCCCACTTGTTTGTACTCCTGATGACACTTTTTGTTTTTCGATTTTTTCCAAATCGACTCTTTTTAAATTAGTGGAAAATGCACTCAGATCACAAAAACCACTTGTTGAAGGCTTACTGTTCATATTCATTACCTCCGAATCAGTTTTTATAGGTTTCTTTGCCTTGGAATGCTTCGGCAAAGAATGCTTCATTTCTTTCAAGATTTCCTTCAAGTCCATTGTAACTGGATCCTCTCCAGTATTCAAGATCGATGTTCTTCCTTTCATTAAGACTCCTTTACTTTCGGAATTAATTAATCTTGATTCTACTTTTTTATTAGTTGTTTTCTCTATTGATCGATCAGCAGAGTTATTTCCTTTTTCATCTTTCTCTGATTCTATCGAAAAATTCAAAGTCTGAGTATCTTGATTCGAAGGACCTGCCTGCATCTCAGTTTTTATGTTATTGCTTAGCAACTGTTTATCGATCTCATCGAATATCATGTTTAATTTCTTACTCATCGTAGAAAATTCATTTTTCTCAGTAATTAAACCTGTCTTATTGTCATTACCGTCAGAAACTTTTTCAACGTACGATTTTTGATTATTTTCTCTGTAATTCTGTTTCGGTCGAATATCCGCCATTATGATTTTTTCTGTTCTTTCAGCTTGAAAGGAACTTGAATTTTGCTTTTTTTCTGAAATATCGCTATCACTGGAGCTTTTTGAATGATCTACTTTAGTGGAATTCATTTCTCGTTGGTTAGACCGTGAAGTTAACTTAGGAGACCGCTGCTCTGGTAAAAAGTATTTTGTAACGTCTCTCTCAGATTGAATGCTTTTTCTGTCCTTAATATTCTGTTCTATGGATCTAAATTCGTTCGGCCAATTACTCTTATTTTCTTCTTGAGTTCTTTCGTTTAATTCAAATTTCCTATTGCTCTCTCCCGTTGGGGAATTTTTCGTGAAAATATCTGTATTCACATTAACTTTGGTTTTATTACTAATCGCATTAAATTTGGAGATTAGAGCCCGAGTGCCTCGTCTAGGTGAACTTTCCATGGCAGATACCACCATATTCTGTACAAGCTCTTCGTTGCCTATTTGTCCATGCAACCCTATGAATTTGTTATTTTGCAATATCGTCGAGGCTCTTGCTCTAATTTGTTCTTCCTGAACAATAGCAGCGGCTTCTTTGTCGAGTTCGCTAATATTGGTCAGAATCGAAATACCTGATTTTCGCTTGGCTTCTCTTCGTCTATCTTCTGAATGTCTTTCTGTTCGGTGAAAGAAATTTAGCTTTGATAGAGAGCCCTCAAAAGGGAAAGAAGACGTAACATTCATGGTTGAAGCAGACTCTTCTGTCTTCTCTTTCGATATCGAATTCTTGAGAACATCTCCTCTTTTTGCCGTACCAGTGTCACGGGAATGCTCGAATACACTGCGTTTGTACCAAGGTCGTGGCATGGCTTTACCGAGTGTTCCAGTCAAAATTAAAAACTGATTTTCTTTTCCTTGTGAGAGTTCAACATCTGCAGACACTTTTTCAGAAGAGACTTTCGCTTGACATTCACTAACACTTGTTTTTTCTATTTTAGGTAACAACACTCCACCTCGCAACATCAGAGTATCATTACTGATTATAGGAGAATTGTTGGGGTCTTCTGGAACTTCACAGTTTACACCAGTGGACTCGAGTTTCAGATTAGACTCCTCGGGAGGTGGAGGTGCCGGTCTTCTTCTACGCCCTCTAGGTTTGGTTGTCTGCTCGGGATTGGGAGCAAGACTTTTTAATTTCAAGTCAGGAGGATTTGGCGCTCGACGTTTACCCTTCACGTGAACTTTCTTGCCTTTGAGAAAGTATTTCGCTTTATCCACCGGAACGGGCAAGTTGCCACAGGAATTGAAGGAGTTAGAAGGCTGCAAAGAATACCTTTCCGTGATGTCCTTTTTTACGGAGAAGTTATTGGGCAGTGTATAATTGACATTCGTCAAATTAGAGTTATTTCCTTCCTTTAGGAGTTTCACTGCACCTGCACCAAAAGGTCCGACTTCTGGAAGTTGTCTTGGAAAATCAAAGGTGAAATGATTGCATTTCTGGAAAGCACTGGAATGGAAAGCGAAGCTACGCACCGTTGTTGTACTATAAAATGTATTGATGCTCTCAGTGCTTGAAAAAGTGGAATTTGGTCCCTCGAGGTTGATATTGCTAGAGACACGTCTACGACGTTTTCTAAGTGACGTAGAATCACGATTGCCTCGTTTAAACCACTTTAAGAATGAAAACCGATTATTTCTTCGTACAAAAGGTGGTTTAGTCTCGTGCACGGTCAATGCTGCGCTGCCTATTTCTGCCTTCGCGATAGGAGAGAATTCTTGACACTTCCTGTGACTTGATCCGCCATTAAAAGATATGCTAGTCTCGCCGCAAACAGTGTTTTGTACCATTCTTACTCATACATTCTCTCTCTCTACACTGCAGGCAATGCACTTTATTCACAGGGTATAGTTCTTTATTTAGATTCACTCAAACGTAAATTTAACTTCCTTCCAGTGAGGACAATGAAGTACCAATGAATATTACGGACTAGAGTCCGAGTTTGTACGTTCGTCTTTTTTCGGTTGCCTTCCCCTTCTCTTTCATTTCTTTCTCGGAGGTTTCGCAAAATCTTATTAAACAAAATTCGTAATTGTCAATACAGTGCTGGCAAGTCGAAATCTAGATTAATTTTATTAGTGATTGATAACGTTACTTCTAGAATTCATTGAATTTTCGCGAACCGTCGTTTCGTCTGCGAGGTTGTAAAAAAACTAATGTATTTTCTTCAGAAAGGCGACGATGTTGCTGAACTCTCGACAAAGACACACAAATCCACTATTAATAGATGGATGCTTCACCCGGCGTGGGTTATTTTCAAGTCCACTCTCTGCACTTAGTGCGCGAAATCAAAACAGAATACATACGTGAAACAAGAAGGGATACTTTTAAAAAATTGTTCCACACGCAATTATTATTTTTGTATGGATCCATTCATTTCTTGGAGTGGTTTTATTTTTAGAAACTGCACATCATAAGTTGAGAATATGTGACATTGCAGAATCTAAAACATTGCGTTTCAAGAGGCACACACAGTTGATCAAATTATTAAGATCACCTATCATATTTTAAAGAATTGATTTTCACTTGTATATTTAATATCAAAATGTAAGATTGTTTTAGGGAGGACCATGCCGTTCCTAAGAAGCCTTTGGAAAAAATGAATTAATTAAGACTTCAAAAAATGTTAATGCTGTTATTCAATACATGTCGGAAAACTACGAGCCGTCAACTTTATGGTCGACATATTCCATGCTTCGCAGTACAATAAGTGGCAAATTTATTTTCTGAAGAGACAATCAGATGGTTTTAGCAGCAAGAAATCGAAAATCCTTGAAACCGAAGAAACCCGGAGGTTTATTACCGAGACACCAAATTAAAAATATTTAGCAACAAAGATGAATATTATAAAATGTGTTCAAAATATTCAAACAACCCAGTAAAATTTCAAAAATGGAAAAGATAAACGAAATTTGGTTTGTTGGATATTGTTTTTAATTCCTAAAGTTGTTATTATTCATTCGTTTTTTTTATTATTTTGTACTTTATTCTGTAGAGTCGGGGGCAAAATCAAGATATTTTATAAAAAAAAAGTTATCTTACATGGTTGAATTAAGATACAATTTTTGTCACGTGACTTGAATGGCCCGTGGTCTTAAAGTGGGGGAATAGTTATTATTTCTAAATTCTAATTATTCAACTGAGTAATATTTTTATTGATATTGAAATGAACAGTTTTAATTTTAATGTTCTATAAAGATTAAACGACCCATATGTAAAATGGATTAAGTTGTTCCAAGTTAATCCTTAGTATACAGAAGGCTATCCTTGTGTAAGCACAGGTGCATGTTACTTCGAAGGGGTAAAAGTTGTTTCGAGTCAGCCAGTGACTGCCTAGCCAAGCTAGCTTTGCCAGATGCGGTTTCCTGGTTAAATACCCTTGTAGAATGCTACTGGTTAAGTGCTGCCCAAATTCACCTGCTACCAAGCAATGCAGATACTCATTACTGTTTTGAAATATTCCCTTTTGGTTTTTTTAATTACTTAACATATATATGGACTTCAGCAGTGGTTTACATGACAAAGTTTCTTCTCTTCTATTCTATTTAGGCACAAAGTCATAGAGTGAGACTCAGACTCTCCAAGTAACTAACACTTTAGTTTCATCCTGCACAACCTTTACGCTTGGGGATTGTTACTTGCTATTTTGGGGCGACACGTTCTAACTTTCAAATAACTCTCGAATTATGAATCCTTTAATAATAGTTTCTCTTGTTTCCGAGGACATCAGGCACTTTAGGGGACTTTCGAAAACACTATAATGTCAACAAGAGCACAACAAAAATGTTCGCAACTATTATTAAGTGACTGTGAATTTAATGGTGTCTTTTAAATCATTTGTTATTCGATTGTGAAACAGAAAACGCTCAATTAATTAATTTGTATCATATTATTGCATATAATAATGAAACAGGACTTATATCGACCCTTAGTATTGATATTAAATATTGTTGATGTTCTTAGTTGGCTTTAGGGTCCAGAAAAAATGTAACTCAAAGTTTCATATTTTCAAACGTTTCGACTCAGATTGGAGTCCTCATCAGTGAAAATTTATTTCTATATAAAATACAAAAGGAAGAAACTTAAAAATTGCCCGTTACGGATAAACATTGTGGTAAAAAATTATATAAAAGAATTGCACGAAGAAGGTAAAAAAGGAAATTTGTTATTCTGTCACTTGGATTAATTTTTTTCACCAACGCTTTGTCCGGCTACTTAACAAAATAACAGCTTAGTTTTTGTTTTGTAATATTTTATTGTGATGAGATCGCAGTTTTTAGACTTTTTATTCTGTAATAATTCTTCTTAACTTCTACAATTTTACTGCATATATAATCTTTCTTAGGGTAGATTTAAAAGAAAAAAATTTTCTGTACTGTTTTTGTGAATTCAGCTATTCAGACCGATTTTAAAGTTTTCACACGTACATGCACATTATATCGTTTGTTAGCACAATGTTTAACCGCCATACGTGCAAATTTTTTAAGTTTCTTCCTTTGTATTTTTATAGGGGAAAAATTTTGCACAGTTTTTATTTTGTTCAATTTAGTTATTTAGACCAATTTTGTAGTTTCACATGTGCAATTATTTTTATATAATTTTTTACCTCAATTTTTATCTGTCACGTGCAATTTTGTAAGTTTCTTCCCTTTGTATTTTTATAGAAAAAATGTTTTGTACATTTTTTATTTTTGTAAACTTAGTTATTAAAACCAATTTATAGTTTCACATGTACAATGCATTTATATCGATTTTACCACAATGTTTATCCGTCATACGTGCTATTTTTTAAGTTTCTTCCCTTAGTATTTTTACAGAAAAAATTTTTTATACAGTCTTTATTTTTTGTAAATTTAGTTATTCAGACCAATTTTATAGGTTCACACGTGCAATTCTTTTATATAATTTTTTACCACAATGTTTATCCGTAACGGGCAATTTTGAAGTTTCTTCCTTTTGTATTTTATATAGAAATAAATTTTCACTGATGAGGACTCCAATCTGAGTCGAAACGTTTGAAAATATGAAACTTTGAGTTACATTTTTTCTGGACCCTAAAGCCAACTAAGAACATCAACAATATGTAATATTATCGCTTATAATGTCTTGCAATGATTAAATGCTTTTTACAGAAACTTTGTTGATTCTACACTGAGAAATAAATGCTATTGAATCTAAAGAATTTCGGTCAAAAGCATGTATATTATTAATTTATAAAAATATGCTTTAAGAACCAATAAATATGTTACAAATTCTATAGCCTATCGAATTGAATGAATGATATACCAGCTTTCGGCAGAAACTCTATAGATTCAATAGCATTATTGTATAAAAATTTAACAGACAAAGGAAAATTTGCATTGATTTTCAATGTTACTAACAATTTTAATAAAACGCGATACATTATGTAACTTCATTTAATTGAAAATTAAATCCCCAAAAGACATTGATAAAAGATGATTCTAGTTCACCAGCAGCCAGAAAACCTTAATTTCTTCAATCCTATTTTCAATTTAAAAATTTGTATGTAAGATATTTTGGTTTCTTTATATAAACTTTCTTAATTAAAGCATGAAGAAAGTGATACAGAGTTGAAACATTCAGCATTGTAATCTTTTATTTTTATTATATTTTATTGTTATAATATTGGTGTGTAAGAAAAAGAGTTGTTTTAAACAAATTGTAATCATATTTATTCAAGTGAACAAGGTTTTATCTTAATTACATGATCCCTTTTTGTATACAGTAAACTGAATATTTAAAAAAAATATCGTTTCGATTGAACTACCATTGTTTCAGTTCTCACATCTCCATTCATGTGAAATTATATCATAACTTATGAAAGAATTTATTACATAACAAAAGCTTGTATATAAAGAATGAAATCAAAACCAATGTTCGACTGGATCAATAAGAAATATTAGAGCTGAATATCTAGATAGTACAACTGAATATATAAGATGGCTGTCCCATAGTTGAATATCTGGATAATCACTGACTATCCATTTGGCTCAGTGTGGTGCGAAGCTCAAATCTGAATGCATATTCGTTTGCTCGTTGGGTCAATTAGTATTCCATGCGCGGTTATTCGTTACAGTGAGATAGAAAGAGAGAGCGCAGTTTGCTCAGAAATATAATTTCGTGATATGATATTTATTGCAAACATTGCATGCTGAAATATTCATGAAATGAACCCTGGCACCCTCCTGCATGCAGTTTCCTGATGGTCCCTATTGTCTACCCTGTGTTACAGACTTTCTCCAATTATACGTGTACAATGTACATAGATGCAATGAATGATAGCACCCATTGGACACTCGCAACTGCTACATAAATTGTTTTGTAAAAATGTCATACTATACGTGTCACAGTTACGGAACAATATACGTTAGGTAAATGTTTCATAACTGTTAGGTAACTTTTATTGTTCTGTAACTGTGACACTTACGGAGCGACATTTTTAAAAAACTGTTATGTGAGAATTGTGAGTACCCACTGGATAGTTACTAAAATATAATGTAAATATTGCTACATAAAATATTAATTCACCTTGCATAAAAGATACGTAAATGTTACATTTGAGTGTCTCCTGGGGTTCATTTCTTACGCATATATACTGTAAAAAATATTTAGAATTCTCACAATTGTAGGTAAAATTTCCTGCTTTGGATAGAAAAACAATAAACTATAAATTATTTCTTTGTTTCCGCAAAATGTTCAGGTAGCAATATACACATAAACATCGGCAATTTTTCCAGAAACAACTTAGGAAAAATTTCCACATTTCTTAATTTCTTATAAAAATTGTACATATATTATGGAAATATTCCTTTTAAGGGGGGAACCTGGTTTAGAGGGTAAAAAAAATCTATTTTTTGAAAGTCATCTCATTCGATTAGAAATATATTCAGAAATATGTCTCCAAAATTTCAGAGTCAAATTCCAAATCGTTTCGCAGATATTTGGTGTTGGTGAGTTTGAAATATATACAATTAACTTTTAGAAAAAACTTAAAACGCGATTTTCTCGAAACAGCGTTTTCCTGCACTGCGTATACGATTAAGAATGTTGTAATTGCCGCATTTTTATAAGTGATAGCTCTTTTTAGAGCTGAAAATGTAAGCTTCTACGAGAACCTAAAAAATCACATAAAATTTTTTTTTAATAACTATTTTTTGTTAATTATCTCAAAATTTCGTCAGTAGAACGTGAATTTTTTTTTAAACACTCATAAAATTTGCAATTTTTAACATTTCAATAAATTTCTTAGGTTTAAATAGAAGATAAACTCCTAAAGTGCAAAAAAAATTTTGGTTTTAATGTTTCAGATAAAAAGGACGATCGCTATCATGTACACAGTGGAGAATCTTCAAGCGAGTAGTGCCCCAAACAAATACGAATTTTTATTGCTAAACATTATCGAATAAAATAAAAATAAATTTTTTCTGCAAGATTTGTGTATCTATGACCTACTTCAAGAGTACTTGAAACATTTCATAAGTTAGGCAGCCTAAAAAACTGTGCCGAATATCATGCAATTTTCGGCGTTCTAAACCAGGTTCCCCCCTTAACAAGAACATTTTTTCCTCAATAATGTAAAAACTTCTAGTCATGTTGGAAATTAAATTTTCCTACCCAAAATAGGGAATTTTACCTTCAAATTGGGAAAATTCCTGATAATTTATACAGTGATGCGTTATCACTTTGTAAAAAGGGACCTTAGAAAAAGTTTATAAATTTTTAGTCTAATATAAAAAGTGAAAAATTCGTAATTGACAAAAAATATGTATTTGTTGCTTAAGGGACCATCTATTAATTAAGGTAGAAGGGTTAAATTTTGCACGTCCGCTATCCTTTATGTACATTTTTCAACTATTTTTCTAATCTCTTGAAGAATTTCAAAATTCCTAGAAATCAGTTAAAGTATCTTAAATTTCCCTGAATTTCTTAGAATTTTCTGATAATCTATTCGATGCACAATCAATATCCCTCAAGCAAACAAAATTCATGATTATTGAATATTATACGAAAATTTAAAAACCTGTATGTATTCTGCGATAAACGTGTACTGAGATCTTATAGGTATTTCCAGGAAATCGAATGAAATTTCTTTATAATAAACTACAATTAGATTTACATTAATCAACACATCAAAAAAGGTATACTTATTATATCTAGTATTATACAGATTATAAAAATATGAACTTTTCAAGTCACTTGCAATACCCTAATTTCTTACATGTTTAAGAAATAAAAATTATATTATTTCTATTGAATAATTACTATGTTTTAATAAAATTTTCCGAATAAGTTACTCTATAAATTAAAAAAAAAATTAGTTACTTTATTATTAATGGTGAGGCTGATGGCCTTTCTGGTAAATTAAAGAGAAATATATTTGCAATTTTCTTTTCTCTAGGTTAATTCCTAGTTTTTTCCAATGTTTGACATCTTCTACGAAGGCAGGACCATAAGTCCGTCTCAATTTATTGTAATATCCATGATGATTCATATTGATGGAATGTGTTTTTAGGCCAGTGTATAATTTCAAAAAATTCGTTCAGTTGTTACCAGTTTTTATTAATAATGGTGGAGATGATGGCCTTTCTCATCGCCATCATCCTCACCATTATTAATAAAAACTGGTAACAACTGAACGAATTTTTTGAAATTAGTTACTTTATGTCTTTTGACTAATGCAGATAGTGAAAGGCCGCTGACTGATTACTACTGAATGTACATCGTTTGTCCGTAAAGTAATGTCAGTGAGTCGATTAAACAAAATTTATTGAACAGATCGGTACAACACATTAAAAGGTTTCAGAATAGGCTTCTCCTACGCCGATATATCGCTTCCAGCGAGATTTCCAGGCATCGAAGGCTTCACGATAGGCTTTCTCAGGAATGTCCCTTAGAGCTTTGGTGCAAGCCTCTTTGATTTTGTCAACTGTCCCGAAATGATGTCCTATCACGGGAGTTTTCAGGCGCGGGAACAAAAAGTAGTCTGGGGGAGCCACATAGGGATTGTAGGGCGGCTAAGGAATCATTGGTACCTTTAAATCTGCCAGTTAACGGGTCACGAGGAAGGCGGTGTGAACTGACACGTTGTAATTCCAACAAGCAATGCATTACGGCTTGCACGGGAGACAAAAACGAGTTTCACGGAAAAGCTTCACGTAGACACCTGAAAACGTCCAAGTAGTATTTCTTATTGAACGTTTGACCCTCTGGGACGAATTTTCAACAAATTTTCAAACAATTTTCTTCACTTTTTCGATGTTATCGTCGTTAACAGAGGTGGATGGATGACTTGCATGAGGCAAGTTTTCTACGACCTCATGACCCTCACTGAATGCTTTATGCCACTCAAATAGTTGCGTTCTCGATAGAGTAGATTCCCCAAAACACTTCTACAACATTTTCAATGATTCCGTAGCCGTAATTCCAATGGAACACAAAATTTCAAGCGAATTCGTTGTTCAATTTTGTTCTTACTACCTCGGTCGAAAGTACGTGGTTTCGGCATCAATTTTACGGCAGAAAGTCTAACTTTCATGCATTGGTCAAACTATATGCGCGCCCTCTATAATAGCGGGTGTAAAAACGTCAATAACCTCAAGCGTCAAAATTTGTCCGCTCTCTGCTAATGTTTATTAGTTGCAATTAGTGGATATTATTTAGAAAATAGTAGTAGTGACTGAAGTGTAACAAAAATAAAAATTAAAAAATGAATGACATATCATCTGATGAATCGACAGTTGAAGAAGAAATTAATAAAAACTTTGAAACTGAAGCTCAATTAATAGTAGAAACTGACACCTTACCCAAAAAGTCCGTTGACAGATACATGCTAGTCTATGATAATTACCAAAGATGGAAACAAGGAAGTAGAAATCTAAACCTTAATTTATAGATGTATTTGATGCCTGCCCCTCCGACCAGCAGTAGTCGCTCCGCTCGTGTTTTCGTACTTTCGACCGGGTAGCAAGAAAAATAGTATACACTACATGGGCAGAAATTTGAGAGCCTCGGGCATCATGGTGCGCAGTGCAGGAATCTCAGCTTTCTGCCCTTGTAGTGTAATATACTATTTTTCCGTAGTAAAAATTCGCAGACAAACTTTTTGCGTCGTAAACAAATGGCTGCCAAACACACACTAATGGACGTCTCCTGCTCAAACTTCACACGACTGTCAAAGAAGGTGTTACCAACCTAGAAAAAAAACTTTTTACCGTTTCGGTTTACGCACGCCGTTTAACCTGGCAAGTCCCGGTCAAATTTAATCAGATGGCATAAGTGCAAACACTATAAGACGCAGATTAGCTAAAGCAAAACTGTAGTTCCGTGCCACGAGAATGAAACTTCTGCTCTCAGAAGATCACATACACAAACGTCTAGTTTGGGCCAGGGAGAATATCGGTCGCGATTGGTCCCATATAATATTTCCCAACGAAACATCCTTTTGGGGATGGGTACCTATAAAACTTTTCTGGTCTGCCGCCGGTGAACATTTTCTCTAGCGATTCGTGAAACAACCCATAAAAATCCACGCTTAGAGATGCTCCTCTCTGCGTGGATTTGATTGTTTTGCCCTTTTACTGAAATCCTAAATGCTCAAAAAATGCTCAGAATTTACATACATGTTCCTCTGAAGTCCGCTGAGAAGATTTTTGGAGCCAATATTGAGGATTGGATCCTACCAAAGGATAACGAGCCGAAACATCGTAGCCGCCTCTGCACAGACTGGAAAACAGAAAATGGTATCCTGACTTTAGATTTACCGCCACAATCTCCCGATGCAAATCCCATAATGTCTGAAGTATCATGAAGAGGAAGCTTACAGGAAAGCGTGTTTTCATCCTGAAGTTACTCTCTTGACGAAATAAGAAGGCATGGCATTCTCTTTCTACGGAATATGCTGATAAACTGGTCGAGAGCATGCTCAGAAAGTTCCAAGTTATCATTGAGAATAAATACGACAATAGCACTTGTATACCAGAAAAGAAAAATTAGGATTTTTCAAAACTTTCTGAGAAAACGCGTACCTTTTCTCGTAGAACAGACTGTGAATGAATAATTTTTATTGACTTTTATCTGACTAATTGATCAGTTTTCAACATCTAAAGGTTTTGGTCGATAATGCCCCAAACATCTAGATGCTGAAAACTGTTTTCCAAACACTTTATACAACCTTCTAGATCCACTTTTCCGATTTTATTATTATTTTCATTCTGAATGCTTTACTATTCTCTGTATAATACATTTTCCATCGCAATTTAATATAATGAATACAATGAATTTTATAATATTTTGTTTGATTAGTAAAAATTAACTAAGTCATTTCAAGTGAAGTTTATAAGGAGTCTTTTTTAAGTGTCGTCTTCCAATTGTTTTGGTTCTTAGATATATTTTTGCACCTTTCTTTAAAAAAAAAACGGGTACCAGATGTTACTGATTGATTCATGATTGGGTTTCACAAACTTAATTAGTGTATTTTGACTAATTGACAACCAAAATTTTTGCTTTCAAAATTAGTCAAATTTGACTGACTTAGATTTAGAGAGTATTAACTTTAAGTACGATCTACATCTATGTTTTCGCGATTAGTCCCCAGATTTCAATATTTGTCAGCTGAGATTCTTCAATCTTGTGTCAAAAAGTTATTTATGACCTTTATGACAAATTGTTGTTATTCATTTTAATTAGGAAAATAAGTATGTCTCCAGAAAGTTTGCTTTCGGAAGCAGATTTGTTAGTGCCAGTTCAAAGTTGAAACTTAGCGTCAACAAACTAATGAAATCAAGATATTCAGAAAAATATGTTATCCTGAAATAGAAATTCAAATTTCTCATGAATATGGCCAGATTCTTTCGCTAGAAAGTTTACTTCCGGAAGAAGATTTATTTTATTTTACTTCAAGATAGAAGTTTTAATACTTATAATAATAGTAATCAATAGAAATTTTATCTGATTTATCTAACCTTGCATGAATATAAACTATAATTAAATCACGTAGTCCATGGCTTTAAAAAAAGACTATGTTTGACCATCTGAATCACTTGATTTTATTACTCTATTGACCAAGTACTCGGACAACAATGTGAGAGTAAAGAGTCTTCTTCCGGAAGCAAACACTGGGTTGAGGGAAGTTTGAATTTTCATCTGAGAACGCCAACATTTTTTTGGAAGGTTAACTTCCGGTGAAAGACATCTTCATGAAATAGAAGGATAGTACTAATAAAAATAAATAATAAAGTATAATGCGTAATTTTTGGAATAGCGGCTATTCATTGTACTTATATAAAAATAAAACTTTACCTTTCCACCTTGGATTTTTAATCCATAAGGTATTACTATAGAAACAATTTTATTGTCAAGAAAATTAATTCGATCCCATTATTAATTTTCGATATTATGAAAAGCAATGCAATTCCTGATATGATAAATATTGCTGAAAATACCAATTAAACTTTTACTACTTTTCTTGTCACGTTTATCGCAGGAAAATTAAACAGAATTATTTATCTGAGTGTATAATGTGAAGCAAAAGAAATCATAAGAGTAGATATTCTCAGTTTGATGAAAATTAAAAATTTAATTTATCAGTACACATAATTTTGAGCGATTGGTAATAAAAATACGCGATCCTATCCACTCGTATCATCTTCTGAAAAACAGTTCTAGGGGCTTTGTGAAGAGCGTCTGATTCATTTGGACTCGGAAATTATCCTCGCGAAAATAGTATTTCATATGGCACATCAAATAATAGACCGCTTTCTTAAAGAAGTAACTTTTTTCAAACAAATATACGACAGTAAATACGTACTTAATAATATATAATTATGTATAATATATATATTATCTTTTATTATTATATTATATTGTAAACTGGCTCTTCAAAGTTTTCTTTTTTTTTGTCCTTTGTCTAATAGTCGGTGATTTCGCTGCTGCACTTTCCCTTGAATAATTTATATAGTGGTCATTACAGTTTCTGTCGACATTGCAAGATAAATTATTATTTTCCGTTTTTCTATAAAGAGTTCCGTAATATTGCTTTTTCACTCTTGTTCACTGAGAAACCATTAGGTGTGTCAACTAGGTTGCCAGATTCTGAAACACAATGTCACAATTATATGTATTAATTATTAAATTATTGAAAATCTTATAGTGATTGAAATTTGTCTTTCTTACTAGTAGGTTCCCTAAAAACATCAGTTGAAGGCGCAATAAGGTCAATTTAAAGCAAAATTTGTTTCAAAGTTTCAAACTTTTACATTGTTCTCTAACAAAGACTCACACACGGAAAAACCAGTATAGCTGAGAAAACTATACAGAATTTGAGTTCAGCAAAATACCTGTCGTGACTATACGATATTGGTATTGTAGCTAAAATGAATGCGTGACGCACCGAAACGCGTATTTTGCCATCGCACCAATATAATTTCGTTCGTGCAACGATAGAAGTATAGCTGTCCGACCTATATTGTGTCTCTGGTATAGGTGAGACAACTATACTGGTTTGCAGCGCTACCTATACCTTGCTTCGCATACACGCGACTCTAACCTCGAAGTGAGAAAGAAGTGTCATTTGTTCGAGGCGTTCATCCCTCTTATTTGGTTTTTAAACTCCTTCCACATGTAAGGTACAATAAACGAAAATATTTAAGACGCAGGTTTTTAATTGCTATTACTGTTTCTATATATCACTTTATCCATAATCACTTCCTAAAATATGTTTCAAGTAAGAGTCGAGAATTTACAAGTAGTTAAAATTAAATATACGTGACGAGAAAGGCGTGAAAGTGCTCAAAGTAACCTTTGACCATCAGTGTTGCTTTGAAGTAGCATATGACCTTTAATAAATGTTAATAGATATTAAAGATAAACTTTTTGTTCAATTTCAAGTCTAGAACTCAAAGATTGTTAAACTGACAATTAGGTTTTAACTTCTAAACCCTTTTTTTTCTAATGTGGGTAAATCCAAGGTTTATTTGAAAAATTATAATAGTGACTATTAAAATCAATACTAACTTTGTAAACATTAATAGGGGTATAGCGTGTTCTCATTAAACATTATTATTTGAGAGGCAAAACGGCCAAAGAAGCTAAAAAGAAGCTTGATAAGTATTATGGCACATCTGCTCCGTTGAATACAACGGTCAAAAGGTGGATCCATCAAGAAGTTAATTTTGGTCGTACGAACTCTCTGACCAGCAAAAGTTAGAAAGAGCTGGTGTTTCTCAATACAATTTGGACATTTTGAGAGTAAAATAGATGGCCTTTCCGGTTTTGTACAGTTGTTTATTTCTTAAAACGTCAACGTTTCGACCAAAGTTATGGTCCTTATCAAAACTATAAAGGAAATATACAATATGAGTATTTGTAATATAAAAATGAAATTACAGATATCAGTTATAAATAAAATGTTTATACTGTAAAAATTTAATGATAAGTTTAAAAAAATAATAAGAAAAGAGAGAAAAACATACCGTGGATAAATTTTCAAATTTACTTCTTTGCATCAGATTATTTTGACAAGTAGATGAATAATAATTGTTTTGTATTGAAAATGTTTGTTTCTTGTTTTTTTTGTTTTTTTAAATCCATGTTAAAATATAGAGTTATCTTGTAAAAATCATTGAAATTCTTCACAAGACAAAAATTAGTCATTGTGAGAATTCGTTAAAACTTTAAAAATTCGGATTGCTTTCATGTTCATTTTTAGGATAAATTGACATAAAGACACCTATAATATAAATGTACATAAAACAGAATGTATAACAAACTTTATAAAGAATTATTTAAAAATATCGATTACTCACAAGCAGTTCCTCTTTTTTTTAAATAAGTATTTTCATTTTCCTTAGATAATTTATATTGAAAGATTGGAAGTAAATTTATTCCATTTATGTATTTGGCTATGGTGGCGTTGTTGCTGTAAAGGTGCGTTCATAGCACTATTGATGTGTATTGTGTAAAAACAAAACAGTTTGGACATGTTCAAGCATAAGCCAAAGTAGTTCTTGTGCTATGTTGTAACCGTTGATGAAACATGGATCTATCACTACATACCAGAGACCAAGGAACAGTCGAAACAATGGATAGAAGCTGGTGGAAGTGCACCGAATCAGCCGAAAACGGAACAATCGGCAGGCAAGGTTATAACGACTGTTTTTTGGATGTGCATGGTATAATTCATATTGTCTACCTGGAGAAAGGAAAAACTATGAATTCTCAATATTATAGTGAATTATTGTATCGATTCGATGCTGCAATCAAGGCTAAACTGCCACATCTGGCACACAAAAAAATCCTCTTCCATAAAGACAATGCACCAGCACACAAAGCAGTTAAGAGATGATCAACTTAACTGAATTGATGTACCAATTGCAAGAGATTTTTCTCAAATGAAGAGGTCATTGCCGAAACAAATGCCTATTCTGAGAAGTTGAGCTTCATTACTATAAAAAAGGCATCAAGCTTATAGAAACTCGTTGGAACAAGTGTATCGAGTTGATTGAGAACTATGATGGAGAATAAATGCAAATTTTCTCAAAAAAATATTTTTTTATTACTTAGGCCCGGGACTTTTTAAACGACCTAGTGTTTGTAAGATAACCTAAGAGGCGTTATAGATATTTAAAGTGACTTAAGACTATATTTAATATCATGGCACTAATTTTAAAAAGATATTGCGGAAATCGCGATTTAGAAAAACGATCTTTTGTAATCATATCTGTCAGTTAATTGATTATTTTATTTTATCTACTATCCTTCCACTGAAAGATTACATTAGAGAAGTACAAAGTATATTTAATTACATAGAAGTACGAGCTTGCTTTGAAATTTCACTTAGGTTTCATTAAGGACTACATTTTCTCTAGTAGCAAAATGAGATTGGAGTGCCAACTGTTCTCATCCCTAACTAGATTTCACAACTCAAACATGTTCTATGTTTCACGCCAGATTGCAAGAGACCTTACGATGTAAACATCAAAAATTCTCTCACAAAATAATTATTCAAATAATTAATAGTAATGATGATAGGTAAATTTTCCATAAAAATGATACTGCATTGTTCCGAAATATCAAAACTAAGTGCTCCTGGAAAGAGCCCAATAATTTTCTCCCTCTAATGAAAGCTAGAATACAGTCGCGCATAGGAAGCGAGTTGAAGTGTAAGTGGTAAAAGCACAATAGAAACCGTGGCTCTGGGCAATAGTTGCGCATACTCGAAGCATAGAATCTCATCCCGAAGGGTAAAAAAAGACCATGAGTTGTTTTAGCCTGCAGGCTTGTCATCAAGCGAAGTATTTGCTTCCAGCACCAAAATATACATCAAAACTTATATCTCTTCTCAGGCTTAGATCTATTTTGCTCATTTCTTTTCCTTTTTCTACATTGATACATTGTATATATAATTCTAATATTCAAATTGCTTTTCAGTATTATGTTCTTCAATTATATGAAAATTTGAGTACAACAATTATCAGTCAAATATCATTCCTGATTTATTTTCTTTAAATGTGTCAGAAATTTTTTATTTTAATTAAACTCCCCTGAAAAAATTTTTGAAAATGAATTCAATTCAAGCGAATCTTCAATCCGGAATCTGTTTTCAAACCATTCAGAACCAATCCGAAAAAAGTTTCTAATATTTTTGATGCAAATTGTTTAAAAATCAATTCGACTTAATTTGATTCAATCCGATACTTCAATCCAAACCAAGTTTTTAATCTGAATAAATATAAAAATAAAAAAAATCAATTCGATGTGTATTATTAAACAATTGATTCTTGATACATAGAAGACAGTTACTTCTTCCTGATATACCTAATTCTGTTTGAAAAGTTGGAAGCTCATCGGGCTTACTTAGCCCAAGAATTTTTAGAAGATTTCGGTTTCCCTACAGACTTGATCTAGCGCTTTGCGATTTTGGGTTATTCCCCGAGGTAAGAAACAATTGAAAGAACAACGTTTTGACACTGAAAACGACCTAATAATAGCAGTTTCTTCATATGCAAATGTGTATAAATTGCGGCGAAGAATACTTTGAAAAAATCTAAAAAAAATAGAGCTGAGTCGCCAGACTTATCGAGTGATATACATAAAATGCTTTTTGCAAACAGAATTTGGAATTTTGCTTGACGAAAACGAAATATAACTACATACTAGAAACAGCAATTACAAGGCAAGGCCGCTGACGTACTATACTTTGTAGCTATGGTACCATCTGTCGTAGTTCCACCAATGGTGGAGTTTGAGATTTATAGGATTTCTGGAATAGAATGCAACTGCAGACGTGAAGTAATATTTTCATATTGCCCTTATAGGAAATAATATATTCTGACAGTTGTTAGAGTTCAGTTAACTTCTGTCTTGACTCGTTCTATTTATTAAGAATATAATACGATGCGAAACATAGTGTTTAATCAAAAGAATCAGTACTTTTCAATTATAACTTCTTCAAACAAACAGAATTTTGAATGAAAAAATCGAATTTTACATTTTCATCATTAATAGTATGCAAAGTTGTAAAGTAAAATATTTATTTCATCTCCCACCCTAAGAAAATATACTGCATGGAAAACTAGATTTCTGTAGTAAAAATATTGTTGGATTCTCAAATTTTTTTCTTTTAAAGACCTTAAAATTTTTAAAGTTCTTGGATTCCTTGAAAATCTTTTCAAAACTTCAATCTTCAGTTCTAGTTATCTTTAAAAATTTCAATGACGCTTAAACTCTCATAAAATTTTGAAATCTACTAAAATTCATTAAGTTATTGGAAAATCTCGAACAAGCTACATAGTTGTGATAACCATAAAAGAGTTAAATATCACAAATTTTTATTTGCTGCCCCAGCGATATAATTATTTGAAGTAACTATTTAGTTTATCGAATCAAAAAACTTAATCGTCAATTCGAATAACGTTATCGTTGAGGCAACTGATATAAATTTGTGGACCATATTTTTGTGGTTGTCACAATCACATAGTATTTTCCATGCGGGTATAAATATTCCCATGCAAAATTTTGGTTATAGTATAAACAATATACTTTCTTTTCTAATATAAGGCTTGAAAATATAAAAATGACAACATTTTTAAATCTATTTTATGGGGTGAAGACGTTTTTTAAATTTTTTAAAATAAACCTTGCGAAATTGATGGATAAATCTTTGAGATGCTGTATCTTGAAACATGGACAGTAATTATCACGCACGCGTATAAACTTTTTATTGACGTTATGTGAAATCTGATTTAGGTTTAAGTGCAAAGCAAGGAGAGGAGCAATATGATATTCCAGTATCGTGATAGCAACTGTACCTGGTAACACTCTGGTGCTCATCCCGTCTCATTCCCTCGACACTGTAGCTTGTATTTTATATATAGAAGAGTCGACGTTATCGTGGAACACTACCTATAAGACCGTTAGGGTTTACTGCACATATCCTGGTTTAAAGTTTTATCTTGCTATATAACTATATGACTTTACGTAGATGGTTCGCAATATTTGGCAATTGGTGAACTCCATTCAAAGGAGCAAAATGGATCTTGTAGCAAATGAAAAAGAGTTTAAAATTATAAGGAAAGAAAGTAACACCAAAACTACAAATTAATTATCTAGCCTAAAACCTTTATAACATCTAAATATGCAGAATACACGAGGATTTTACAACCATCTACGAAATGAATACAATCAACAACTTGTTACAGACATCAAATTATATAAGCAATGACCGGAAAGGCCACCTATTTTCTTCTCTAAATTGATTATACTTTAAACATCTTTCGTGTACAAAATTTGTAGGAAGAATTGTATTCTTATTAAATACATTAGTTAATATTCTTTTTCCAAGTAAAGCTACGCAAGTGTGACTCGTCAATTTACATGAAACTTTACGGATTTATAAAACTATGAAAAATGATTAACACGTATTTTTTTAACGGCGAAGGTTCATTTTTATAGGCGGGAATCACCTCTTTTATGTATCAACTTAATCTTGCTTACAAGGGGTGAAAGCCATATTGAATCCGCCATTTCGATTTTTGTAATTTGAATATCAAATTTGGGTTCAGCGATCTCAAAAATTTCTTAAAAGGCTTCGACTTCAAAATATATGATGCCTTTTCAATAGAATTGTGAAAACCACCCTTTAAAAACAAGGGGTGTTTTTTACTCTTAAAATTGAACATTTGCTGATATAGAAATATGTGTTGATCATGTTTCATAATTCTATAAGTCTACAAAGTTCCATTAAAATTGGCAAGTACACTGTGAAGAATATCCGGACTTTTTCCAACAATTTTGTGACTGAAATAAAGTTTCTTTTTTGAATATGGTAACTACATTTTTCATATAAATGGAAATTATTTTATTATTCAGGAAAAATGATCATTTCTGAAGGTACTGTTCCAATAGTACATGGAAAATTTTCCTAATAAGTCAGGGAATATGGGATTTTGAGAAAATTTCTAAATAAAAAATGTTTACAGTGTACAATGAATTTTCGTTACGAGTTAAATCTTTCAAGATATTACTTCTACGTTATTTTCGCACATAAAATTAATTTTACACATAGTTGTGAATTTATAAAGAACCTGTAGGAAAACCTGTAATAATCCCTTACAGAAATAATCATTCTTAAATTCACCTGACAGCGTTGAATCGCATTGGCTTTGTCTCATTTTTTATTTCGGTCAATGGTATTAAAAAGAATTAATTTGTATTGAGGAGTGGGTTGGATTGAATTGAAACAACTTGAATTCAGTCATTGGTTCGGCATTCATATGAATCGATTTGTTTGAAATTTTGAATGCTGTTTAATTCATTTCAATCCATATCTTCTTACCGGGTAAAGGGGACCTAATTGAAAATAGAATTCCAATGTTTAGAGGATTATAGCAATAATATGTTCCAAGTGGCGAAAATACAGACAGGTTAATTGTATGCTTAAGTAATGAAGTCCTAAAAAAGTCCTAAACTAGGAGTAAACGACTCATGCTGAAATTTTTACCTTTTAAGAAATAAATTTAATAAATTACTTTCGACAGAACAGATTCTAGATAGGACATATTATATGTTTCTGTTTCGTTTACTCAAACGTAATGGTCAAGGATTTTATATAGGAACCTACACATCCTATATGGGTTTCCATGTAGGGTCCATTATAGGTACCTATGTGTCAATTTTCAGTAAGAATGACATTGTCTTCCAAATCATCTTAAATATTCATTGTGATTCTATAAAAAATATTTAACTCATTTCACAATACACGATTGTGAAATTGATTTACTTGAAGTGTCTCTTTTTACACAGAAAGATTTCAGATTATTTAAATTCGAATTTATTTAAATATAATTTGAGATCTTTGTTGTTGTTTACAAATTGATCTTAAGTTTTTCTAAATTGACATAAGAAGTTATCATCTGAAAAATATCATTTTATAAGATGTAGCAACATGATTGCACGTATACGAAATTTTTTGGTAGGTACGGAAAAGATGAGAAATTCCTTCAACCAAGCTATCGACCCTTCATGATATCATAATAGCTATAATTACTTACTGAATAATAACAGTTAAAACTTTGTTACGAATTAAAATCCCACTAAAACCTATTCTGTTGCCACAATGAATGTTTTTTCAGTAACTGACAGAAACACGAAGCTTGAGAGCACATTCATCAAACAGATGAGCATAGCTTCGCTGACCTAGGAATGGGAGACGTATAAATTGATGCATTAGATTGGAACAATTAACAGAGGTGACACGATGCGTCGAGCCATCGGGATCACATCTCTGACACGAGTTGATAGGTTTCTACTGCAGATGTTCCGTATCCTGGAATTATGCTGGCCTATGAACCTGTTCATGAACGTGCGTTTGCTTCGCTTTGTACGTGTTCCGTCAACCGTCGGTGTTGCATCATTGTATGGATAGTATATCTATATTTATAAATATCCTAACACATATACAAATGTCGCTCTCGGTATAAATGTGTCTAGACTCGCGACCAGATGTGTTCATCACGCGTCATGAGAAACGGATGGGATTGCATATGTCTGATTTGTGCTTTAGATAGCAAAGTCCGGACATGATATTCGTGTCCCGTATGATAAAGGTATCACTATTCTAATTGTATTGGAAGATAAGGTTTTCTAGGTGCAGTCAGAACTCAACGAAACTTGCAAACTTTATTATTCATTATATGGATATTTACTGAGAATTCACAAGAATATTTTTCTGAATGGTTATGGGACTTGTAAAAAATGCAGAAAAACCAAGAGTTATAATACAGAATTTTAAGATCCAGAATAAGATGGAATGAAATCTTATCCGAAACTTTTTTCAGGCTTAACTGTACAAAGTTAAAAACCATAATAATAATTATGACTTGTTAATCAAATCATATTTTAATGGTATCAATAACATAAATGATGACTTGGAAATTAAGGAAATTTGTTGTGAACAACAAATTTGGAGAAAATAAGTTAAAAATAGCATTAACTTTATTACATCATTATTATCTGACAATCAAATTAGGGGTTCATGAAAGAAAAGCTTATATCTAATTAGTTTCTGAAAATTGATTGATCTTTTCATTAATATGTTTATATAATTTTTAAACTTGTAGAAGTTTTACATCATCTTATGATGTTTGTCCATAGAGATTTTGAGGTAATTTCCGAAAACTAACTAAGTAGTGTACTGTAGTTGTGTGTGATGTAGCTCGTCCCATCGGGCCAAGGCTAGCCCACTTCCCGTTAGATTCGACCCTTCTCATCATCAACCAGCCACAGGCCACAGCCCCTCGACCCTTACAAGTCCTACCCAACCTACAACAACGTTACAATCGACCAGTATACTGTCGACAAAGTAATTGTTTAGAAACTACTTGATCTGTAATATCAGAGAATGCCCTCAAATGTTATCATAGACAATTATTTTCAATGATTCATAACTCCTGTTAGATGATTCTATCTCATTCAACCCTCTGAGGATAGACTCCAAATAATCGGAGTAGAATTATTAAATTATATTGCGATACGTTTGATAATGATTTCAAGTGATTTATTGACTTGAATAATTACACTGGTCAACAGCCACTTTGTTGCAAGGTAGACAACAACTTTTCTACGGTAATTTTGGCACGTTGAATCCAAAAATAACCATCATTTTGCTCAATCAGCTCTTTTTTGCGATATTGCAAAAAAAAACGATTTTTCGATATGCAAACATTCAAATTCGTATGTTTTTTTAAATCAAATACTTCAGCCAAAGAACATTCCTCATGTAGATAAGGGTCCTAATTAAACTAAAATACCTTAATCCGTAATTATTACGTAATTTTTAGGAGGTGTGACCACTACGGGTTAAGGGGTAATACCACTGTAGAATTTTCAAAAAATCATTTTTCTTTTATTGGTTTAAAAGATGCTTTGAACCTTCTAAAATATGAGGCAAAAAATCCAATCCCTGGCAAAAAATTTGTTCTATGAGTAGAATTATTTCTAAGAGTAGAATTTTTTCATTTGTTCATGTCTATAACACATTTCAAAACTTCAAACGCGATTTTCTCGAAATATGATTTTTCAAAACGGCACGTGGCATAACTCTAACAATTTTCAATCTTTTTATTTGAAAATTTAACCTCAATTTTGAAATAACATTTCAAAGTGAACCACGTAGGGGATTTTTGACTAGCTAATTTAAACAATACTTATTAACAAGTGACTGTCTTTTTTTTGGTGAAAATTGAATGACTTTATTCAAACACTTGCCAATTACACAAAAATCAATATTTCTAAAATTCCCTATGTAGTTCACTAGCTACACTCATGTAGAATACATAGATTTTTTTTCTCTTTTCCCAGCTTCAAATTCGCACCAGTTATAGTGCGTGCCGCAGATCGCCTCAAATTCAACATGTCTCGGAAGAATTGCTGCAGAGTCGCCATTTTCTAATATTTTCCTGGAAATTTTTTTTGTAAAATACTTAAATATATGCTCAATAACTACCCCAAGTAAAGTGTGATCAAATTGGAGGTACTTTTTCCAATAGGGTTTTATTGACATGTCACGCGTGACTACTGCCAAACTAAATACACACTTTTATTCAGTTTTTATTGACACTTCATCATGGAAAGACTTACGCCTCAACAACGTTTACAAATCGTACAATTATATTACGAAAATGGACGCTCTATGAAAAGTGTTTATCGCGCGCTCAGGCCAATTTATGGTGTACATAATCGTCCTACCGAACGCACTATTCGGCATACCATCGGCAAACTCGAGAATAATGTAACATTATTGGATGATACTCGACCGATTAGACCACGTACAGCCCGAACTGTAGAGAATATTGCGGCTGTAAATGAGAGTTTTGCCGAAGACCCGGAAGAATCGATTCTGCGCCGATCTCAACAACTTGGCCTATCTTATGGCACTACTTGGGCAATTTTTGATGCCGGAAATTGAAGCCCGTAATCTCTACGACATTTGGTTCCAACAAGACGGCGCTACTTGTCATACAGCCCGTGAAACAATGGATTTACTGCGTAGTCGTTTCGGTGAGCAATTTATCTCTCGTCTCGGACCGGTGGATTGGCCTCCAAGGTTGTGTGATGTCACACCTTTGGACTTTTATTTGTGGGGGTATGTAAAGTCTAAATGTTTTGTGGATAAACCAGCTACAATTGAGGCATTGGAAGCCAACATTACTGAAGTTATTAGCGAGATACCGACCGAAGTCCTCGAGCGAGTCATTCAAAATTGGTGTTTACGGATGGACGAATTAGATCGCAGTTGCGGCCAACATTTGAAAGGGGTTATCTTTAAAAAATAAATGTCGTGAATGGTTCTACACAAAAATAAAAAAGATTGCTTTATCAATTTGAATTTTCGTTGTTTTATTTCAATTTAAAATCCTATACCTCTAAATTGATCACCCTTTATTATTTCTCTATCATTTTTCCTTCCGCCTAAAAAAAGTTGTCAGCAAAACGCTTTTTAGGCCCTTACAGTGGTGTTACCCCATAAGCAAAATGATGGTCATTTTTGGATTCAGTGTTCCCAAATTACCCTAAAAAAGTTGCATACCCTGCAGCAAACAGAAAATTTTTTTGTCAGCTAGTCTTATCATCCAAAAGGTTTTTTCATCTTGGCATTAGTTCAGGTTTGTTGGTTACCTAAATTATTTAGCCTCCATAGCTTTAATATTATCCTTACTCTTACAGCTCGATCCAAATCGGCTGAAAATCATTCCGATTCAATTTCTTAACTTCTAATTCGAACCAAGTTTTTAATCTATCTCAATCTGACTCAATCCGAAGCCTGAATGATTCAGATTGGAAGTTTAGATTGAAATATTGTTCCGGATTCATTCGAATTGGGAGTCTCGGATCAAGTTCGATCAATTTTCAACCGATTTGTATTAAGTGAGATTGCAAATATTTTTTCGATTCGATTTGGAATGGTTTAAATTAGCGCGGAATAGGATGGAATAAAATCCTATCCGACACTTTCACCAAGGCAATTAGTTATTTAAATTCTTTACTTACAATTTCTTCTATCCTTGAACAACCACTTCGTGCTGTACATATAAGTGCAGCGACGATACCTCCAACAAACATCAGTATGACTAAGACAGCAAGTCTCCAACTATGGTCCTTTCTCGATATGAGTTTTTTGGCAGAAGGTAGTCTAGTTACTTCCACCGTCGTGACTCCTAAACGCGATGCCTTCAATAAGGTGGTCTTTAATCTTCGGGATGCTTTTTCACAGGCCATTTTGTAAATATGTCCCCTAGAAGACTTTGTCTTCACCTGTACATGATGGTTCACCTGTTCTTCTGTATTACGCATTGATATCACATGCTAATTTCTCACAGGTATTTTAACGAAATAAATTTATAATCCTTTTTATCCTTTAAGTTCAACTTAGAATAAAGGGATGCATAGTTTTATGTTATTAGTTCTTTTTTCCTCAACAACTCCCTATGGCATATGTCTGAGTACTACGTCCATCGACATCAGATATTTTTTACTGCGGCTGTTTGACAACTTCATATATAAGAATGGGCAAGTATTCTCGTTTTACGAGGCTCTTCCCTTCCTCAGATTCATAATATCTCTTATATTTTGTGAAACCCCTCGCCGTTAAATCGGAATCGTTATATTTTTATGTTCATGGCAAAGGTCCAATGGGGATGTTGGTGCACGAAGTGAGCACAAGAAGGAAACACAAGTTGGAAAAAGATGGTCGTACTATGGATATTTTTCGTGTTTCTAGCATATTTTAAAACTGAGGCAGGCCTCAAGGGCTAGAGATCGACATATCTCAAGGTTTCATTATTTTTCATCATCCCTAGATGAAATTCACGGGTTAAATAATTTTTTTTTGGAGCATGGTTAATTGACCGCACAACTACCAGTCAAGATATCTAGAAGTTGATATTCCTTTTGTCCATTTTGAGTTACTTTCAGAATTGCTTTGTTGCTTCGTTCCTTTTCCTCTATGCTTTACTCGCGCCATTAAATGTCACGATGTCGTGAACAATTTATAAAAGATCATATGATTTTTATCGTCCCGATGTCACTTCTCCCTCCATTGCTTTTTTATTTTCCTCTCTATCGCTTACCCTCCATTTTCTAGCAGCAAGTTCTTTCGTTCATTTCGATGGTTGTGTTGTAGATTATTTTACACTTTTATAGCTTCATGGTCACATGCGATTTTACGAACGAATGTGCATTTTAAACGGTCATTTAGCATTCCTGAAGCTCCAGACATCACCTAGAAAAAAAAGTAGTAATAGCGAAAATGCACCAACAAATCAAAATTCAATATAAAAAAATGTTACACAAATTTCGGAGACATTTTGAAAACTGGATTTTTTATACAGAATTTTAAATAAATGTTTTCGAATAGTTATTCTTTATGGGTACAATTGGAAAAGTTATCAAGAATAAGTTTAAAGAATACATATGCCGAAGAGTTTTTTCTCGATTTGCTTTTTTGATTCTTCTGAGAAACTGAAAAGCTGCTTTGAGAGAATAAACAACTTAATGTGACCAGCGCTCTGAGTGAAGGAAGTTCAATCTACAACCCTCAAAACCACAAACTATTCGACCCTGATGTTTGTAATGACAGAGAAGCCCCTTCGTCATCGTGCTTGTTTTGTTGTATTTGCCCTCTCGAATCTCGAATCTAAATACACCCTCATTAAACACCAAACTAGACAGCTACATTGTTTCAAAACCTGCTTGCACGTTTTCGCTTATCAAGATGACCACAAGTAGGTTGCAGAATGAAGAAACTAGTGAGGGTGTCATATTAGTCAATAATCCGATCATTATTATTTATCTTGTTATCACTAAATAGGCACGTTTCATGGCGCTTAAATTTTAAGTTTTCAAATTTGTATCCCGCGTTAATATTGAACAACTATTTTGTTGCAAATCAACTTCGAATTTGTTTACTAAAAAATTAATTAGTTTTTAATACTGATAAGTTTTCCAATTTGTTTTGTTTAGTTGTTTAGTTTTTGTTAAGTTCAAATGGAAGGTATTTTCATGAAGTTTAACAATTTTTTTGGTTTATATGTTTCAGATTAAAAAGGCGACCGCTATCGTTTCGTGAACGACGACCCATTTGTGTTGTATAACATGATTAATTGGCAATGAAAAACATTTTTCCTGGAAATTTTATCTCTAATTACACAGCTAAAAAGTTCTCGAATTAATTCATATGATTTAAAGTTTTTAAAAAATTGCGAAATATCATGCAAATTTTGGCGTTCTAAACCAGGCTCTCCCCTTAATCAGAGATTTTAAACCCGAATAATATAAACCAAGTTATCAATATAGATCTCATTCCGAGGTGGGAATTATTCAAATCGGAAAACTTGGATTGAATACTTTGTTTAGTTTTATTCGGATTGCAAGTCTTGGGTAAAAAATTTGGTTTAAATCCATTCGGATTAAACGTCTCGGTTTGATTTTCAACTGATTTACATCGAGCGAGACTGAAAAACTTCTTTCAGATTGGCTCGGACTGGTTCGGGTAGGCGTGAAATAGAATGGAATGATATCCTATCTGAAAGTTTTGCTAAGATTCCTATTAAAAACCTCTAGACAAAATCCTTCTTAAAAAAATCAAAACTTCTGATTTCAGATATACAGAGGTTTTTGACGGTGTTATTTTTGATGTTGAAGTCAAATATTATAAACTCGAAATAAGTTTTATGGTAACTGACTGATATGACTTTTTCGACCATTTTAACGCCAGTTGTATTATATTCTCCATTTTGAATTTTTTACTTAAGGGGTCAGCCCACCTTTCAATTTTCAAAAATTCGATTTTTTTTTCATTTTTACTTAGTTTAAAACCTTGGAATTCATGTAGAAACCTTCTTTTCCATCAAAAAATGGTCGAATGTACCACATTCATTTCGATACTTATGTGTTTTTTCTGCATCTCAAACTTTAAACGCGTTTTTCTCAAAACACTATTTTTTCAACTTGTCGGCATGATTCCGGCAAAACTACTGGACGGTTTTGCTTAAACTTTTTTTAAAAATGTTTATAAAACACCTCGCTATCGTTCCTAGCACGGACATGCATGCCAATTGTTTATTAACAATATTGTAGCAACATTCATGTTGAAAAACAGGGTGAAAAATGGAAAAAAACATAAAAAATTCACTATTTGTTTATTTATAAACGAATTTTCACAATTTTGCTAGGGACGATAACCATTCATGCCCTCTTTAAGAATAAATATGGATTTACTGTTTCAGATCATCCAAACATGAGAAATCGTGCCGACAAGGAAAAAGTTGTTGACCATTCCGCCGGCCAAAACTCAGCGGGGTGTCACCAAAATTTTCCAAAAAAATTTTCTGTTATACTTCAATAACCATACAAAATAATGTAAAAAACTTCAAATGGTAAAATAAAAATTTCTGAAAGAAAAAAAATGGTGAAAAAAGAGGCCTCAAAGGTGGGCTGCCCCCTTGAACATTTAAAATAAAACCATCAAAACCCATTTTAAACTGAGTTTTACGCTTATCAAGTTATTTTAATTATATTGCCACATCAATCCCGAAAACCTCTCAAATACGTTTTCCATAATTGACTCATTTAGCAACTGCCGTCCACAAAGAGTTAAAAGCCCTTTTAGAAAATTTTTAGTGCAGTTTTGAAACGATATTTATCATTTTCATGATCAAATTTTATAACCCATAAATCTTATAAAAAGATTTCTAGAACAGTTTTATTGCAACTTTTCAAAATACAATACACAATACCATTCCTGAAAAATGTGCATTGGTGCCCCTATAAAATGTATCAAATGCAGAGTTAATCAATTTATATATTGCCTTTTTTCACAATTTTGGGGGTATCAAGAATATCCCATTTCTTATCAGATTTTTATATACTTATCTGTATAAAATAATTATTTTTCGATGTGTACCTCTCTAATTAATATTTAATTGTTGTATCCATGAAAATATTTGAAAAAATTATTTTTTTAACTTTAGTGTTTTCTTTTGATGATAGAAGCTTAAAAAATACTAGATGTTTCGGGGAAGAAAAATAGAAGGTATAAACAAAATATTGAATTAAATTTTTTATTCTTCAGACATTTTGAATCTTTTATTAGTTTTTGCATACGTTTTGGATACTAATTTTTATAAAAAATGCAAACAAATTTTTCCTTTTCATGCCTGCATAGTTTTCTGATGTATGCGAAAATGTTCCTAGTTTGTCTAAAAGAAACTATGATCGATTTACGCATTCGCAAAATTTTTTCTCCACATGCTTTTCTAAAAAGCGTCACTTTCGGCCCATTTCACAGGAATAAAAAAGTAGACATTTTGTGCATGTGTTGCACAAAATATTTTTATAGGCCTATTGAAAGCTCGGACATTGTATGTGGAAACATTAGCCGGAAAAACAATTTTTTACTACATTTTTAAAGCACGAGTGTAATAATGCAAAAACACGATCATGGTATTGTAAAGTGAAATTACAATACTTGTAATGCTAATGTAGTCATTATCAGAGCAAACTACCAGAATAAACTTGCTGCAATATAACCTTACGAAATGTTACACACCGTGTGTTGTAACGCTACATTACGATTCGGAAATTTACTTCCAATATATTTATTGTGATTTTTAGGTTATAGAATTTTAATAAGACATTCTAAAGTCAAATTAAATCAGAGATGCTATTGATTTAGTGCACTTCCATATTTTGCGACAAAAGACTTATGTACTTTTGGTGATTTTGATTGACAAAAAGAGGCTGCGGCGTTGGATCGTAAATAAAAATGAATTGCCGTTGCTGCTGAGATTCAAGCGATAAATCAAAATGTAGCAGCTAGCCTGCCGCCAGGCAGAGAAAATAAAAGAGAATTACTGAGGAGAGAAATAAATCAGTAGTACGAGAAATATAGAGAATGTTGTTGGGACGATCGAGTGTGCTCTTTGCGGTTCGAAATGAACCTGATAAAAGAAAAACGTGTTGAGCACGCTTCCTCAACCTTTTTCCTTTACATCCCATTGCAATGAGTGATCTTTACTTCTCATTTCTTTTTATACTTTATCGATAAATAAGATAGTCCCTGGAAAATGGCAGTCTTGGAAAATAGTACTTGAAAGTTAAATCAGAATGCACAATCTACATTTTAAAAAGTACACCTATATAGAAACAATCAAGTTCTTGGAGTACAGAACTGTTTCATCTCTAGTGGGCCATTTGCTTTAGCGTTGAAAAACTAAAAAAAACATAATACCTATCATTGAAGGCAGTTCAGTGGTGCACCATTTGCGGTACGTTTCCATCATCAGGGTTGACCATGGGTTGGAGTGAGACCCAGCTGCTTTCGTCTCACTCTAACAAATAGTCAATCCTGACTTTGGAGACATGACAATTGATGACTTCAATGACAAGTATTATGTTTTTTTTTACTTTTTAACACTAAAAAATGAAATTATTGTATTAACCCTTTGACTTTGAAAGGCATATATATATACGCTCTCATAAGTCTATCAATATACTACTGTGGGCAAAAACTAAGTTGAATTTTTAATTTAAACTTCGCGGGCTAACCGATTTGGGCAAAGTCTTTAATTTTTATGTTGGTCCTATTCTTACTGACATCTGTACCAAATTTCATGTCAATGTCATCATTTGTTACATAGTTACGCTTGTGTTTTCTAAACGACTAAAAGTGATTTTTTCAATTTTTACAATGTCTTAATTTGTTGAGCAAAGAAGTGCCATTAAATTTTGTTGGCAGAATGGAATTTCAGTTGCGGAAACGTTCAGAATGTTGCAGAAGGCCTTCGGTGATTTGACCATGTCACAGAAAAATGTTTATAAGTGTTGATGACTTGGAACGCCCCGGGCGACCATCAACATCAACTGACGAGCAACAGATCAATCAAATCAAAGAATTAGTGCACAAAAATCGTCGATTAACAATTAGAGACTTTTCTGACACTATTGGCATTTCAAGAGGATCACTCAACACCGTTTCAGAAGATATTTTGGGCAGACAACTCGTCGTTTTTGCATCACGATAATGCGCCATCTCACACTGCACTCGTTCTTCGTGACCATTTCGCCAAAAACTCAACGCATATCGTTCCACAACCACTATATTCACCTGATTTGGCTCCATGTGACTTCTGTCTATTCCCCAAACTCAAAAAACCACTCCGAGGACACCGTTTTGACACGATTAAAGAGATACAAGCCGAATCGAAGAAGGCTTTGAAGGCAATTCCGGAAATCGAATTTAACAAGTGTTTCGACGATTGGAAAAAAACGTTGGCATAAGTGCATTATATCGGGAGGGGATTACATTGAAGATTTTCCATTTTATAACAAAATTCACCTTAGTTTTTGCCCACAGTAGTATACGAAGGCGTATATATACGCCCTCACAAGCCGACGTGCGAATAACGCGCCATCCCTGTTGAAAGATTACTTCGAGTTCGCGCCGCAGTCAAAGGGTTAACTTTGATACCTTCAAACTCAAAGTGTACCACAGAATCATAATGTCAACAATTTGAATGTTTTTTATGCTCCTCTATTTCATATCATTATGAGGTTAGTGAATGGTCAGTAAACGGTCAGTGAATGGTCAGCGAATTCGCTGATCGATCACTTAACCAGGAGCGCTAGAGATAGTCTTGGATCTAAGCTATTACTGAACAATTTTATGTATATATTACGAAATTATTTTCAAAAATTACAGAACTTTCTGAAATAATTTCAATAATTTTTGTAATTATTACAAAAGTTCTGTGATTTTTAAAGAATGTTTCGGAATATATAAAAAGCTTTGTTCAGTAATAGCTTATATCCAAGGCTATGAAACAGTTCTGTATTCCAAAAACTTAATTTTTTCTAGGTAGGATTAAAAAGTAACATTGATTTAAAATTTTAAGAATTTTCGAGTAATCCCGATAGGAATTTCTATCAGAGTAATATTTTTTTCAGATTGAAATTAAGTTCATGTTCTCAAATTATGTTGAGGATATATAAATTAACAGAATCATTTCTTCTAATATCGTGTGTGAATATTATCTCTTCTAGTCCCTTGTATTTTCATTGCATCTTTGCTTCCAAGCTTTAATATGATTTTATTGTGATCATCGATTAGAACTTGAAAATAGTGTTTTACCGAGAATGACATAAATTTATGGTTCTAAACAATTATAATTTTTAAAAAATAAAAAATAAAATAATAATCGCTTTAGTACTGCAATCATGCATGTAAAACCATGGTCAATAATTGTTTTATTAAAACAGAAAACGATGGCAGGCGTTACAAGTCGAGTGTTTTGAAATACGACATTAATTAATTTGGAAATTGGCTTAATATTTGCATCTGAGAACTTTTGGGTCCCGCACGATCATAGTCATATTCAATGTAACTAACTACCGTGGTCGCCAAAGAAACAAAATAATCAGAGCGATAATTGAACATCTAGAGGAGAGGGACAAAATTTATCGGCGTCATTTAATTAAATGGAGGACTTTTTGTTACGTATCCAGCCCAAATTTCATTGAACATGTAAGGAAGTCACCGAGTTTAGTCAGGTACAACGTACACCTATTAGGTCCATAAACGATAATGCCTATCAATCAGGATTTGACTAAAATCACCTTCGTAATTGATTCGAAATAAACTTTTTCTGTAAATGTGCGTGACAAATTACAAATTGGTTTAAAAAATATTCCCGAGTTGTGATAATTTCTTTAAAAAAGTCATAAGGAAATGGGTTGCAATATCTCGGTATTACAATCAAGTATATGAGATGCTTGTAACATACTTTAATATCTAGGTATTGATCCTAAATATCCTTTTCTCTGTTTAAGATATTGAGGGTAAATATATAGATATTAAGATGTAGAGTCTAGATTTTGATGATTTTGTAGTTTTTTTAGATTTTGTAATTTTGCAAATAAGACTGCTGCAGACAAGTCTAGTCATGTAAAGGTCATTTTTTGAGGTCAATTTTTTGTCGATAAAATCAAAATCAGTCATTAATTTGGGCACCTAAGATAAGATCCGCAATAGTCAATCCAGCTAAAGCAAATACGCATGAATTCAGCGAGTTAAGTTAAGATCAGACATTAATCCAACCAATCAAGGCAAGATCATTTGATTATCCTAGCTTATCAAATCAAGAAAAATTTAGTGATTCATGCAATGAAAGCAAGATCATTCGTTATTCCAGGTGGTGTGAAAAGGAACAATTACCCAACTAATCAGAGCAAGATCCTTTAATAATTTCAGCTAATCGAAGCAAGAAGGATCAATAGTCGATACGAAGAAGGCAGTCATTCGATCATTGCAGCTAATGAAGCAAGAAAAAGCAATTTATTACCTACTGCTGTATTTATTGTGGAGATAATCTGATTTTTCAGTATCTGTTCATACTTTTGTCCATTTAATTCACTTTCGATAAATAATGATCCAATTATACCATTATTCAGTTCACTTGCCCAAATTGTGACTTTTTGCGGATATTGGATCTTGTTTTCTCGAATTGAATGAAGGTATTCATCAGACCCATATAGACTGTTGTGCCTATTAAAGATACCGTTCAGTTAGAAGGTTGCTCCATCTGAAAAAATGACCCTATACAGGAATTCAGGATTCGCATTTACCCTTCCCACCATGATATCACGGAACTCAATTTGTCCATCGGAGTCAGTTTCGTTTAACTCATGAACCAAATGGATTGCCAAAGGATGAAATAAATTTATTTGTAATACCTTTTTAACAGACATCGAATTTATTCTATGTTCTTGAGCTGCTCTGCTAATCGAAGTGTGAGGATTTTCGACAGAAGACTGCAAGACCTTTAACAACTTTCCAGCATTTGAGGCTGTTATTGGCATATTGGCCTTCTAAATTTCAGACGATCATTGGCGCTACCAGTTTCTTCAAATCGTTTCACTCTTTTCACAACATTTAACATTAAAATTGCTCTTCCTTTGTTTTGAAAAGTGGCATTAAACAGGGCCGCTATGTCATTATGAGATCTTATTCTATCATTCCAGACTCTCATCATCAAGAGTGAGATGCATTCACGTTCAATGAAACGATACATAATTGCAAGAATCGATCTTGATGAGAACTATAGATCGATAGGAAAATAATCATGCATACAATAGAACAAAGAAATAAAAAAATAATGATTAAGACTATTGACAAGCAATAATAAATTGATGCAAGAGATGCATCAAGCAAAAATTGAAATAGAGTAGTAAATTTGATATTTTATGAAGTTTTTTTGGTTTTTATAATTTGAAAAGCATCAGTTCAAGCAATAACTAACAAAACATTAACGCATCCTACTATTCATGATGAAGAAATTGAGTAATCAAATTAAGAGGCACAACTTGTTTGGAATTTTGAAAATTTAAAATACTTAAAAATTCATAACAGTGAAATCAGTACTTTTATCTTTAGACGCGTTTTTCTCAAAACTACATTTTTCAAATTTGCTGCAGTTGTAACTCGATAACAAATCATCCCATCGATTTGGGTCTTCTTTTAGCTTATTGTGTATTTGTTTTTCCATACAATGACCCTCCAGTTTTATGATTGGATGAAAAATATAATTTTGCCACACCAAAAACCATAAGATTTTTGAGCAAAATGTTAATTTTTTTTCAAAACTCCGCCATTTTGTTGCATTTTAATTTTTGTTTACAATCGAGGGTCATTGTATAGGAAATATATTCTAGTTTAATAAAATTTTTGGTTTTTTTTATTTCAGGCACTGTGAAGGCGACAATTAGTGCAGCAGTGGCGGAACTTTTTTTTTTTGAAGACTCAAGAGATGGTGGATAACTTGCTGAAAATCGAATATTTTCATTTGAAAACATTACTGTGTATTCATTATTTATACACAAATATATCTGCAAAACTTTAAAACATTCGATGCAATACTTTTTTTTTAAATTCACAAAAATCACCTGTTTTTTAGGCGGTTAAACTAGTTGTGCCCCTTAAGTCTTTTGATCCATATATATCCACTTTTTAAAACAAATTCAATCCATGTGATTCTATTCTCAATTTGAAATATTTCGATCTTGAAATAGACCTTTCGAGTCAATCTGAGCCTCTGCAAATCTTATATGTCCAAACACAGAATTTTAAGTCGTATTTATTTCCGGTATCAAAAAGGTTGCAATTCATTTGAAAAAGTTAAGTTTGACAAGATATGTTATTCTGAATATAGTCATATTTTAAATAAAAGTAATGAATGAAACAATCATCCATAGTTATTACATACGTAAAATTTCTGTAATATAGATTTACTATGTGTGAATTAAGACGTTTCACCTATTTCAAAATTTCTCTGCCGTTCCAATGTAACAGATAAAAAACAAACGTATAGGAAAAATAATACTCTATTAACTAAAACATGGTTTTGGCAAATGTTTCCATAAAGGTAATTAGTAAAGATGTGTTTAGATAAACTGTCTCCAGATATTTAAAATTTTCACTTACTACAATTTGGGATATGATTTTGATTTAAAATTGTCATTAGTGGATTATAAAAAACATTAAGGAACATCATAAAGAAATATCATATTTGTATGAGAACTTTCAAATCTTGCAGTAAATACATATTTACCGAAAATGTAAAAAATTGTCTCTGAAATCCGTTTCTGTAAAGGCGAAGTTTTCATCCTGTTATAACATGTTAGTTACGAAATGATCATCAAATTCTCATTTTGTTCCTTTCTGATCATTGACACTGACAGGAATAAGTGAACATACGCTTTTCACATTACACCATCATTATAAATTCCGATCAAGTGAGACGAAATCCTCGTGCAGTCAGTGATTATGGGAAAAATCTCTACACTATGTTATTAAGGAGACATCGCGGCGTTCACTGCAGAGATGTTGTCGCGCACCCGCCCTTATACCTCCGTAATGCACTCTCACCCTCTCTTTAACATAGCGGTACTCCCCTCTGCTAGATTCGGAATCAACGCAGGCGTTAAACTAGTAGCAAGAATGCTCCTGCAGGTTGCACTCTGCGGAAAATTCACTATCTCTAGACGATTTTGAGTTTATAGATACTTTATCTGTGACGATTATTGTTAATTACTTTTAGTTCTTGTAGAGAAATATATTTGCTCTTTTTTTTTATATATATCATTACAAATTTTTAATTTTATAGACAAATTGTATGAAACTTCGCTTAAAAAATAGGCAATAGATGGCAAATTGAAACATAATGAAAAAAACAGTAAAAAGTTTCATCCAGTTTGAAATTTGCTTTTGAAAACTCCAAAATATATTAATTTGATATTAGAGTTTCTTACAAACAGTGATTATTACAGTCGGAGTCATAGGGAATAGATATAAGTAGATCAATTATGGATTGAAGTATCAATTCCCTAGCTGAAATTCTGACAAGCAAATAGTTAGAAAACTTTTCAATAAGGGTGCGTGAGTTACATGCGTTCATAACGGCGATGATGTTATACATGTAACATAAATCGCCATTGTGGATGCAAGGAACACACGTGCCCTCATCAAAAAGCTTTAGAAATATGTATTTGGCAAAACTTCAGCTTGTGTTTTGTAAATGACGGCCAAAAGTCTTTTTATATGTATTCTCCATGATCGAAGCAATAGATCAGACTTAATGCAGAGTAGCTTATGTAGCCAAACATGTAGCTGATTTGCTTACGGAGGATAGTAGAGAGTTGGCCGCTAAGAAGGTAGAGGCGAAGTCTTGTTAAGGTATACAAGGTTCGTTGAACTTCTCAGAATTAACAGCGAGATCGTTCAAGTTACGAAGACTGTAAAATATCTTGGCATATTGATGGTCATTATTCTAACATATTGAGCTACATTTCAGAAGGCGCCAAAAAAGCAGCCAAAATGGTTGCTATATGTTGGTGAAGCTTATGCCCATCAAAGCTGGACCCAAGACCTGCAAGGTGAGAACCATGATGAATGTAGTTTATTCTGTCATGTTCTACAGAGCAGAGATATGGGTGGACACTTGCGAAAGGATGGCTACTATACAGAAAAGCAGAGAGCTAAAACCGTAGGTGCCTATTAACCCTTTAAGATCGAGCGCTTTTTCAAGTGCGCTTCTCACTGGGTCGAACAAATTTTGATAAAGAAAGCGATATCATGTACCAAAGCGTTAAATATATGAAGTTAATTGAAAAATATTTTGTTTAATGGAATTTTAGACTTTATTAAAGAACAATAATTGTTACGTCGTAACAATCAGTAATTATTTATTTTGTACTACCTAGAAGCAACGATATTTCGAATCCTTTTTGAGTTGTATATTTAAATATTACAATGAATTATTTCTAATCTCGTTATACGGTTCTGAGTCCAGGTTTATTATTTATTATTTCGTAAAGGCAGTCAATTTTGTACCTACGAATATTTACGAATAATACAGAAACAACCATCCGGCCTTTTTAATCTCTTGAATTATAACTCACCAGATGTTCGCTAACTGCAGGGAATGTCATAGATTTAGGCTGTTGTAAACCGTTTTTAAATTCTATACTTTTCTTTATTGCTAAGGATTTAGACTTCAACCAACTCAATCGCTTTACGATCCTTGACCCTCCACCGAACCTAAGGAAGGTTTACACATTGTCTTTGGGTTTTTTCGCACTTGCACCAATGAACATCAACGAGCCCCCTCCTCTCGTTCTCTACCAATTATAAGTAATTTTTGTAAAGCGTGGACACACCTTCTGCGCCCAAAAGGGACACCCGAGTACCAATCGACAAAACCTAGATTATTATTCTTCCAAACCTTCGAACGAAACACAACTGTTCCCTTTTAGTCTTAGTTAGATTAATTTCTAGAAATAAATATTTTTATATAAAGGAATTCGAGTTTTTTAACAACTGATTCCCTCACCCGCATAAAGCATATTTAAAATTTAGAGTTTAAATTATTCATTTCTATTACAACTCTAAACAATAATAATTATGATTTTAGAATAGAATATTTTATTCTAGTGAATAGAAATGTAATGTCGCTTGTGCGGCGATATTCGTCCACAAAGGGTTAAAAGAGGGTCAAGATTGATTTCCGTCGACTTGCTAGCCGAAGAAAAGAAGCGCATTTACGACAGAAGTACTGAAGGCGATGTAAAGTGCGTCCGGATATGGAAAAAGCAGTGCATTAGTAGCAGGAGGGATAGGGAGAAGGTTGCTTAGGCCTGCCAAACTGAATGCGGAATTAGTGGTATGAATTGAAGACACCTAGAGAGGAAACTTTTATATTACCCAGTTCTTGACAGAACACGGTCACTTGTGTCGAATGGACAGGAAAGATAATCTATACTGTGGATCGACACCTTTTTTAAATGTAAGCGATGATTAGGCACAAGACGTGTACTGAGTCAATCACTGGAGAGGTGTGGGCACCGAAGAAAATCGTCGCGACGATTCTGAAGTCCCAAGAGAATTGAGGCTCAATGGTGACTTTCATTGAAGAAGTTTTTTACATCCGAAAGAGCGAGAAGCAGCGAAAAGAGAGGCTAAATCACTAGATCCACAAGAGGGTGGGGGAAATAGCCCTTAGGGAATAATCCAGGAGGAAGTCGACGTGGACAATACTAATCCTGTGGTGTGTGTAAATACACTTTAACCTTTCAGAAAAAAACTCTATTGATTGTTACCTATCCTAAAACTATCACTATCTGATCATAAATTCTTCTTGGTGTTACAATTATTTTGGTTAATATTATGTCTTTTGGAAAAACACCTATCCTTATGAAAATTATTTTTCATTAATACTGCCATTTTCAAAAAATAATGAAATCAAATAGTTATAATAAATTTGACGATACTTTTTTTAGTCAAATTAATTGGAATTCATTCCATCAAACGAATCCTGTAAGTTGATTGCATTTGATCTTGCGCTTTTCTTATTTTTCTTCATTAATTTGAAGATGGCTACTACAGAGCTTTTAAATCTCGCCAATTACGCGTCAGATGTTGGTTTCCAAGGCTTCAATGGATTATGGATTAACTGCATAGACTTGATCTTTTATATAGCCCCAAAACAAATAGTCTAAAGGAGGTAAATCACATGATCTAGGAGGCCAATTGACTGCAGAATTATGCGAAATTATTCGATCAGGAAGTTTCGTTCGCAATAAATTCAATGTTGTAGTGGTTGTGTGGCATGTGGCGCCGTCCTCTTTAAACCGCATATCACTCATATCCATATCATTAATAATATGACAAAAAAAATGTTCAACATGCCTCGAAAACGCAATCCATTGACAGTAACAGCGTTTGCAGACAATTTTAATTATTAACATAACCAATCAAATGAAAATGAGCTTCATCTGAAAAGATGATCTTATAAGGTCTTCTACCTTGTGGCTTCATTTTTGACACTGTTTTTTGAATATTAGTTAAAGGAAAACTAAAAACGCAATCGAGATGCGGTTTATTGCATTCAACTTGTTTATTTAAATACATTTAACACTAATTTTACTGAAAATTTGCCGTCTTCGATTTGACCGTGACTTGACCTTGAAGTGTCCCTTGCAAAAAATGCATACACAAATGGTTGACACGATTCAGCTCATAAAAATCGTCTGAAACAAAAAAATCAAAATGATTTAGTTTTTTTATCACCTTGGCTATCTTTTGACAGATGGGATTTTCAAAATTTGAAAATTTCGCAGAACAGTCAACTTTAAAAAAAAAAATTTTTTTTTTCATGTTTTTGAGGTTAAAAACATCTGTAAAAATTGTTTAAATAAAAAAAATCTAAAAAGCATCTGTCAGACGATAGGCACATGTTTTTCACAAATTTTGATATATAACTTCAATTAATCAATCAACTACTTTTCGAGATATCATGTCAACCAGTTGCAAAAACGCAACTTTTGGGAAATCGCATTTAAAGATATTCATGCATGAATCGCGGAGTGGAGCGGAGCTATATTTGACGGCTCTGGAAACCCCGAAATAATAAGATTTCGGTTATACCCTTTTAAGATTATATTTCTAGCACCTTCTAGGCCACAAAAATGCAAAAAAAAATTGATTTTTTTGAACCAACAAGGTTGAAGACCCCCTTAATGCAAAATTGGTCATGTGTGCTCGTGAATACACAGTGTGATCTGAAAATAACCGAACTTTTAATTTAAATCATAGAACATGTAGCGCCATCTATTACACGTTGGCAGCGATAGAAAGGTACATTTTTCTGAGTGAGTCGTACTCAAGTTTACACGTGGTTTACACGATTTGAAAATGGCCGTGACGATTTAAATCATGATCCAAGATCTGAAAGACCAGAAGCATCAAATCGTGCTGAGTTAGTAGAAAAAGTACGTGAAATAATCGTTATCGATGCAAATTTCACTGTGAGAATGCTGACAGAATAATTAAATTCATCTTACTGTACAATCTACACAATATTAACTGAAGATTTGGGTAAAAGAAAGATCTGTGCACGTTTTGTTCCATATCAGTTAAATGAAGACCAAAAACATCAACGAATTTTTGATGAAAATACAGACTTGTGTCATCGACCACCCTCCGTATTCGCCTGATCTATCACCATGTGACTATTTTCTGTTCCCGAAACTGAAAACTGCAATGAAAGGAGCTTTTTACGATTACGTTCCAACCATTCAAGCAGCTGTGACACAGGTGCTAAAGAACATCATAAAAACTGAGTTTAAAAAGTCTATGGATAAATTAGTTGATCGTTCCAAACGTTGTATTGAGTTAAATAGATCCTATTTTGAATAAATATTAGCTTTGAAACATAATACTAAAAAGTTCGCTTATTTTTAGATCACACTGTGTAGGTCTAATTTCTAAGAACGCCGTGGAATTGATAAATTTGGATCTTCCTTAACACTTTCCCTTGCAGCAGCAATATTTTAGACGAACACGTGCTTTTGTTGGTATGTTATGTACCAAACCAGCAGACTGAAATTTATCCTTTAAGTTCTTAATAGCGGTCTCAGAAGGACGATTATAACGACCGAAAATATCCGAAATTTTGCGATATGTAGTTATCACAGGTTCATCATTTTCTTAGTGGATTTTAATTATTTTTCTGAGATTTTTGATTGAAATTAAAGACATTATAATATAACTTTGGGCCTGGCATATGTCCAAAAAGATAATGGCAAAACTATTATCGAATCCTTAATTCCCCCTTTTACAAAATAAAGTCCCTGTTCAAAAGCATTGTATTAGTCCCATCACTTTTACTTTGGTTATCCTGCATAAGAAAGAAAATATAAGTCGTTGAGATGATAGCAGTTACATGAGGGTTGAATAATCTTATTCAGGCGAAGGGAAGAAATAAGTGGGGTACTCGATATGAGGAAGTACCTATATGCTCTACAACTTCGTGTCCCAAAGCGCTTGTAACTTTCCGATAGGTGAAGGTGGCAATCTCCACGTCGGGTGATAGATAAATTGATGATGAGTAGAGACTGCGACGGACACTCGAGTGTATATCAATGTCAACAGAATATATAGGTTTGTTTTAGTATTCTCTGAGACGTTAGACGGATGCTGTATTCACTCGTATCCCAGGGCGACAAACATACATGATTCGCATCACGTTTTACAAATTATTTATTTTCACAAGCCCATGCGTTGTATAATAAAGCATGGATGAAGTAACACAGTGGTTAAAAAAATATTATTTATCAAAAATCAATATTTGAATTACGCGGTAAAATTCTTTTCGCATACGAGCGCGTACAAAGTCCAACATATTCAAATACATATAAGTTCCGTTAAAAGTTCAAGATGTTTATATTTCTCCAAACTGTGAACCAAAAAATGTTTTTATCAATCTATATTTCACATAGACTTATTAAATTCGTAAACTGAATTAAGAAAAACGTGTAGAAGTTAAATTTCTATTCTAAGATGATTCTGTTCCTTTAGTCTACAATGTGAACAAAATAATAATTAATATGCTTCGTTTAGATTTAGAAAATTGACTGAATAGAAAATTATAACTATATAAAGATGAATAAAAATATAACATTTCCTTAAAAATATTTTTTTCTACTTTTCTACTTGTAAAAATGAATGTCTAATCTTTCTCCTTTTTTCCCCTTTTGTGTGAAAAAATCACCCCATTTTCCCTTTCTTGAGCTTATTTTACGCTGTTCACCCTGTATATGGCTCCCCTACTTAACAGATCTCAATCCATGAGACTTTTTCAGTGGGGTTTCATTAAAGACAGATTTTTTAGTTTCATAAAAGGTGTACATCAGTTGGTCTTGCCAAGCTGATTTAGAATATGTCGTACATTTTTTATTAGAAACCTTCTTCTCCACTTATTTCTTATTCAGAGGGCCAAAATAAGGTTATTTCTTTTTTTTCTGAAAAACATTGAATAACTTATTTTTCAATTAATTGTCCCGAAATTAAACGTAATATTGTGCAATATTCTGTAATATATAAATTGTTTATATCGTACAAAAAATACTATTTAGATCTTTCAATTAGGCTAACGCCAAAAGCCTTTTGAACGTCATCCATCTTATCTTGCCCAACTCTTTCCTATATTTATATAATAAATATTTATTTAACGACCCCTCACGGTTATGAAAAAACGAATTGCAATTGAAAATTATGGTAACCAGTATTTATTAATTGTACAAAATAGCACACAAAAACAATAAAATGTATAAAACATCCTTACATTTAAATTTAAGTATCAAGACTATCCAGAAAAAGTTTTTTTTCTACTAGCGTGTCATAAAGTGGATTTTATTGCCCGTGCGGGTCAAACAAATCGATTATCTGACCCCCAGTAGAAAAAAAATTGTATGCGACACGGGAAAAACATTAATTTTACTCGTGTAGTTGTTGCCCTCGCTCTGCTTAGGTATCAAACTTCATACTCGCAAAATAAATTTTTTTTTTCCTAGTTGCATAATATACTATAAAACTTATTACATTTTAAGTTTTCATATGTCAAAAGAGAAAAATGATAATTTTAAGAATTGAGCGATAGTATGTGATGTATGAGGTAACCTTTATCAAAATATTTTATGTGAGTAAAAAATAAAAAACATTACATTCATATTGACTGGATCATATTTCCCCTGGATAAACAAGAGTTTCACGCAAATTATGCATTATTCTTAGATAGTTAGTATTTACATCAGTTTTCCGTGCTGTGAATTAGTATAAACCATTTGTTAACTAAAAGAGAATATTTATCTCTATAAGCGCAGTTGCGGTTTTATTTTACAATACTTCAACCCTGAAATACTTCACCAATTTATGCTAGTTGCAATTGTTAAACTACTAAACTAACACAAATATTAGGTATATAAATAAAATGTGTTGTATCTAAGGGTTAAAATTCTTGTACGTTTTTTTTTCAATTTGCTGCTTTCAAACATGTGAAAGAATCATACGTACACTTCTCTTCATTGATGACAATATCAATAGCAAAGGCTAACTTCAAATTAGAAGACATTAATGAACAGCAGTGAAGGTAAAAAATAGTTGACCTAATTTACAATGAATAACATATTTACACACTGTAGACAGATTAGAGGCATGTCGACATATTCAGTAAATCTAAAATATACATTAATCTATCCATATTCAACATTTTTATAAGGCACTTCTTTTTTGTTCTGAAAAATGCAAGTAACATATTTTACGTTATTGTTTATTGCAGTAAATTGTTTTTACTCTTACATGGGGAAGGTATCCTCTTACAATTAGATACAAACTTCCGTAATATTGGTAGTAAGAGGTTGAAATGATTTTTGTATTGTAATGCTAATTCAGATTAGGGAACTTAGATTTCATCAAATGTAACATCTAAAAATAAAAATAATATATTTTTTACGTTGTGTGTATGGGTGTCAATGAAAAAGATGCTCAGAAAAATTATCAGCCTCCTAATATCAATATTTTCCTAATACCCTATCAACTGAATGTCTTCGTTTAAGTAATTTCTGGTTGTCTCATTTAGATAAAACTTCAAGTTGGCCTTTAGTAATTTACCAGTGATTTTTGGAAAAATATAGTAATTAAGAAATTGAAATTTGCGATAAATAAAAACATGTTATCTTCAAATAGATTAATGATTTATACAAAAAAGATTTTGGTTTCATATTAATTAGTTTTATGTTTTTTTATTTTAAAGAGCTCTCGATAACCTGCTTTTCTGATACTCGTAATTATATTTAGATAACTTTTGTCTATAAACAAATTTCTCCTTGGGATGCTATCTAATTGGAAAAGTTTTCTAAAAATGTTTCTTGCTAACTTACGTTTTAAATTTAATAAGTTAAGGAGAGTCAAATGTATTATGAAATTACTAAACGAAATAAACCCTGTACATGAACGATTTATTTGGTAGTCAAATTTTAATTTTAAAAGGGATTCGGAAACTTTCTGCCATTGATATTATAATAACTAAAGGAGAAAACGACTGGTAAACAAAAATGAAACTAAGAATAAACCAATAATGATTTTGAATATATGATTGATTCAAGAAAAATGTCTAGCCACAAATATTCAATATTCTTTCCTAAACTAAAGAGTAATCTTCCAAGAGAGTTTCGCCAAAATGGGTGACCACGTAGTCGTGGTAATACATCAGAACGCATAAAGGTTGACCGATAATGAGGCTCGACCAGACGACAATATTTCCCCATCTAGCTCCGCAATGCTTCTCCACTGTTTTGCTCAAGGCCGAAAGGGGAATCTAAACAGAAAACCAGATATTAAAGTAGAATATCAGTTCAAACAAAAGGAATTTCACGACACAACTAAACCTGTGACAGGATCGGAAATGCAATTAAAAGAATAAAAGCGTAACCTGATATTTTTACAAATTTTTACAATTGAGTATGGTTACGACTACTGAAAAGAGGTTTTCAGCAAACTTCAGTCAGTTTAAGTGAAAATTCTTTCTGAAATAACGAAAAAAAAAAAACAACGATCGTATTTTCGAAGTGTTTTTTTTTATATATTCAATTCTTGCCATCGAAAAATGTATTTTATACTATAAATATAAAACACTTCCATAGAAGTAAAATTCAAATGATATATTTATTTTGTAAACAATGTAATACATAAAGTTAAATAATAAATTAATCATGAATGCCTTGTATAGTAATATATAATAAGAATTACAAATTAATTTAATGGAATTGAAAAATTTATGAAATAAAAAAAAATACTTATTGTTGATTTTCTTCAAATATGGCGTTAACGATCCCTTATTAAATTGATATATAATGTTCTTAACAAATAGTCTGTCATTATAATATCTTAAGTTAATTAAAACTAATAATTTCTCCATTTGAAGGAAAGATTTAAATATAATGACTTTGACTTGAAGTATTGTGTTATTATGAATAATAAATCCAATTTTCATTTCAAATGCGACTGCATTTTGAACAACAATAGAGCTCGGCGACTTGAACTGAAAAATTATATAGTCGTGAAATACAACCGAAAAAATCACTTACTAACAAAAATGTTAAATGTTTTGAAATTTGTACATAATTTCGTAATTCAGGAGAAATTAAAATGTAATGCAAATATTATTACTGACGGCATCAAGTTCAAGGCTTCAGGGTTATAAATTATATATAAATAAAAAACTTAAGAATTTTAAGTGAATTATTTAAGTAATGTTATTTACCTGTCCCATCATTCCCATAAATGCCCAAGTTTTAAACGTTTTTAAAGGCACACTGACAAGATATTCGTGGAAGAAAGCGCTGATGAAGAAAACCGTTACACTTGCAGTGGTTTTTCCGTATCCCATTTCCACGATTGGAATGTAAAGGTGTCTGTGAACATACAATTTCAGCATAATGAAGCGTTTTCTTACTAAGATGCAGTCCATTCCTCTCTTTCACTCCACTGTAACAAAGTAAGGCGTCTAAAGCAGCAAATGAAAATAGCTTAAAGAATAAAATATTATTCACAAAAAATAATTTATTGAAGAAATATATATTAATACACCAGTGTCACAACTGCCTTGCCCTTCCGGTTCTGTTTCTCCAAGTAATTCTTCATCTTTCGATAGCTTTCGACATTATATATAGACATTGTAAAAGCCTCGGGAAATACATACATACTTAGCTCTAACTGCACTAGCGCAATGCGTATCAGCTTTTCCCATTACAGGCCTGAAAAGACCCTGTATTCGTCTTAGACTACTACCAAAAATATAGGATGGAGACTCTTTTCCATTTTCGCCTCGTCTTATAACCTGCATGGCTCTATGCCAGCTACAGTTGCCATAGGGACTGTACATCCAAGTTGAGGAATCAAAGTATAGATAAAAAAATGTAATGAATAGTCGAGAAATACACCAAAAAATTTTCTTTCAATTTTAAAGAAAGTCTAAACACAACCTTAACTCTCATTAGAATTTGAAAGTTCAAAAAACACAGAGAAAAAAAATTGTTCTAGAAATAGGAATGTTGAGAAAAAAAGGCTAACGAAATAAGGCCAGTACATTCTGGTGAACAAGTTATTTTATTAATGTATACAGAGGAAGATATAATATAATAATATAATATTTGGAACAGTAGCGACCAACTGACTTTACTAGCTTCGGTAATTCCGTTTAGTCTTAAAAGCCCTAGTGCTTATTGAAAAACTGATTCGCGTCAAAGTGGAAAACCTTCACATATTCTCAACAAGGAACTTAGTCCACAACAATTTTTTATTGTAAATGTAGAACTGACACATAAATTTATCACAGAAACAAAAAAATTGTTGCGCACCAATTGTTGATAAAACTAATTACACTGGCATGTTGTCTATATATACACAGTGTGATCTAAAAATAAACGAACTTTTTAGTTATAGAATAAAAAAAGCATGGTATTATGTTTCAAAGCTAATATTTATTCAAAATAGGATCCATTTAACTCAATACAACGGTTGGAACATGATCGTAAAAAGCTCCTTTCATTGCAGTTTTCAGTTTTGGGAACAAAAAATTGTCACACGGTGATAGATCAGGCGAATATGGAGGGTGGTCGATAATACAAATCTGTTTTTTCATCAAAAATTCGTTGACTTTTTTAATCTTGTGGGGTGGTGCATTTAACTGATGTGGAAAAAACGTGCACAGACCTTTCTTTTACCCAAATCTTCAGTTAATATTGTGTAGATTGTACAGTAAGATGAATTTAATTTTTCTGTCAGCATTCTCACAGTGAAATTTGCATCGATAGCGATTATTTCACGTACTTTTTCTACTAACTCAGCACGATTTGATGCTTCTGGTCGTCCAGGTCTTGGATCATCATTTAAATCGGCAAGGCCATTTTCAAATCGTGTAAACCACGTGTAAACTTGAGTAAGACTCATAAAATCATCACCATAATTTTTTTTTTAATAATTCGTAAGTCTCAGCAAATTTTTTACTGAGTTTAAAACAAAATTTAATATTTGCTCTTTGTTCCATTATGTTTATACGACATAACCACAAAAACTACTGTCATTAAAACGGGCATAATTTTGTGACCTGCCAACTGATTTGCTGAAACTTGGTTGCGTTTTAAAAAAGAAAAATGTACCTTTCTATCGCTGCCAACGTTTAATAAATGGCGCTACGTGTTCTATAATTTAAATTAAAAGTTCGGTTATTTTCAGATCACACTGTGTAATCGGACAGAGTCAGTAAAACGTGAAATCGTAACAACAGTCAAAAGGTGGATGCAAGAGTTTAAGTTTGGTCGTACGAACACAAATGACGAACCGAGAAATGATGAAAAAAATTCTATGTTCAGTGAGCGATGACTGTGAATTGAAGGTGCGTGAGATTTCTAAGATGGTAAACATTTCAACTGAATGTGCTCACTGGGCAACAAAATTTGGAAAGAGCAGATGTTTCTCAATACAATTTGGGCATGTTCAAGCGTAATGCAAAGGAGTGCTTGCACCGTTTTGTAACCATTCATGAAACAACGATCCATCACTACACACCAGAGACAAAGGAACAGTTGAAACAGTGGGTAGAAGCTGGTGGAAGTGCACCGAATCAGCCGAAAACAAGGTTATGGTAAGGTTATGGCAACTGTTTTTTAGGATATGCATGGTATAATTCATATTGCCTACTTAAAGAAAGGAAAAAAATCACTGCTCAATATTACAGGGAATTATTGGATCGGTTTGATATTCCAATGAAGGGTAAACGACCACATTTGGCACGTAAAAAAATCCTCTTTCATCAAGACAATGCACTGGCACATAAACCAGTTTAAACGATGACCAAATTGACTGAATTGAAGTACGAATTGCTTCCCCACCCCCTGTATTCTTCAGATTTGGCCCCCCTGCGATTATTATCTTTTCCCAAACTTGAAGAGATGTCTGTCTGCCACGAAATTTTACCCAAATGTCATTGAGAAAACAAACGCGTAGTTTAAGGAAATATGCGCCAACCACTATAAAAAGGGCATCGAGCTTTTAGAAACTTGGTGCAATAAGTGTATTGAGTTGGAAGGGAGCTATAGGGTGTACCATCTATTTGTGACTCATTGAATCATTCTGTCATTTTGACATTTACTGTTAGATACACTTACTGTATGTGTCAAATGGAACTGTAGTCGATGGAAATTAACATAATTGAACAGTACACGCCATGAGAATGCCCTCAAATAGTAGAGCTTTATATTAAAAATAATTACTCAATTGTGTGAACTCAACGTGAATTTCGTAGAAAATTCAAGTCAAGACCGGAAACTTCTAAGCTGATAACAGTTTGATATCGAAACTACTGGATCTATAACTTAATTCGTGCGGTTTGCTAAGGGATGGCGTAACTTGATTATTATTCCATCGTTCCAATATTCCGGACATGCGTTGGAAAGCTACTGTCATTGTGTGTCTTTTTCAGTATATCGATACCCACGTTCTAATATGTCGTATCCCACAAAATTTGAGAAATTGACTTTTTTTTGAAAAATGGATTAATAATAATGTTTTACAGCTTATATTAAAATCTTGTGAGTCAAATTAGTTATTTAATATTTTTAAATAAATAATCTAATATGTCGTATCCCACATGCCGATCTTCACGAATTCTAATATGTTGTATCCCACATCCATTGGTTAAGTCAGCGCCAGCGATGTGACAGTCAATTTTTATTTTGTGATTAGTCTTAAGTTTATTTTGAGAAATTATTTAATAAAATGAGTAAGAAGGTAATTACAAATAATATTTTCACAACTCCAATTAAATCTAGAGCACCGCTGAAACCTTTGTTTGTAGATCGATTAAAAAGAACTAAAAGTAAATGGCAACAATTACAGGCATTAAAAAAAGTGTTGCTGAGAGATACACACTGCTTCTATGATAATATAAAATATATTGATGTTACTGACTCTGCTTCTGACCAATCTCCATCAATAAAAAATTTGGAAGCCGAGAGTAAAAATATAGTTAAGGTAACTGAAAAGACTAAGAGTAAGAAACGAAAAGCTAATCAAGTTAATCTTGGTGTTAAAAGCAAAGTACTGCGTACTAATAATAGATTTAAAAAACCTGAAGATAATGATATTAATTATAAAAAAAATTGTGATAATACCAGACGAAAGAGGACAAGAAATTTTCAACAATCTCAGCAAAAAATGTACATGAAGTAAAAAAAAAAAAAAATTAGGATTACTTAAAAGTAAAAAAAAAATGTTTTAAGCAATATTAAAGATAGTCTAAATAAAATGTATCAATAATGTTATATTATAATATAATAATAATAATAACGATTAAATCAATTTTATTTCTAAAATACATTTTAATTTTTTCTTCTTGCGTAACCCACATAAATATCATAAAATTTATTTAAATAATTTTTTTTGCTTTAATTATTATTATTTATGCATTTTTATGAACGTATAAAACAAAAATTTGTTTACATTTATTTATTTGTGCTAGCAAGACGTTTTTATCGTTTCCTGAAAAATTTTCCAAATGTGGGATACGACATATTAGAACGTGGGTATCGATATGTCATTCATTTTAAGCGTAAACAACAATAATTTTTTCCACTTAAATATGTCGAACTTCATTACTTTAATATGAAGAAAATTGCTGCCGAAAGTCATCGTATTTTGGTGGAAGTTTATGCTGAACATGCTCTAGCTGAGCAAACGTGCCAAAAGTGGTTTGCACGATTTAAAAGTGGTGATTTTGGCTTGGAAGACGAAGAACGTCCTGGGCAGCCAAAAAAGTTTGAAGATGAAGAACTGGAAGCATTACTCGATGAAGATTGTTGCCAAACCGAAGAAGAGCTCGCACAATCTTTGGGAGTCTCTCAAGCAGCCATTTCAAAACGTTTAAAAGCAGCCGGATACATTCAAAAGCAAGAAAATTGGGTTCCACATTAACTCAAGCCGAGAAACGTTGAAAGGCGGTTTTGCATGTCCGAAATGCTGCTGGAATGCCACAAAAAGAAGTCATTTTTGCATCGGATTGTTACTGGTGATAAAAAATGGATCCATTTCGATAACCCCAAGCGCAAAAAATCATATTTGAAACCCGGCCAACCAGCCAAATCAACGGCAAAGCCGAATATCCATGCCGCGAAGGTAATGCTCTGTATTTAGTGGGATCAGAAGGGTGTGCTGTATTATGAGCTGCCAAAACCGGGTGAAACCATCAATGGAGAACGCTACCGAACACAATTAATCCGTTTGAAGAGAGCAATAGCCGAAAAACGCCCGGAATATGCGACCAGACACGAGGCAATAATTTTCCATCATGACAAAGCTCGGCCCCATGTTGCTATTCCGGTTAAGAACTATTTGGAAAACAGTGGATGGGAAGTTCTGCCCCACCCCTCTTATAGCCCAGACCTTGCCCCTTCTAACTACCATTTGTTCCGGTCGATGCAGAACGCCCTCACTGGAATACGGTTCACATCAGAACAGGGTATCAAAAATTGGCTTGATTCATTCTTGGCCGCCAAGCCGGCGCAGTTCCACAAATTGCCAGAAAGATGGAAAAAAGTCATAGCTTCAGATGGGCAATACTTTGAATAATACTATTGTACATGTTTTTCTTAAATAAACGTTCAAATTTTGAAAAAAAAAACCGCACGAATTAAGTTATAGATCCAATATAACAACAACAAATTCAATGATAACATCGTATGTTTTTTTGTAATTGAATGGGCTTCATCTAGATGACCTAAACTCGATAGAACAAATAGCTTGTAACAGTGGTGGGTATAGTTTTGGAAGTAGTAATAGCGCAGCTAACTACATATTAATATCTTGTGCAATATAAATCTAATAAGGAGTCCAACCGTCAGTTTTCAACTCCGTGAGTGTAATTTTGAAACAAGCCAGACACTTTTTTCTTCCTTCGATACACGTTGTCACGTTGACCCCAGAACAAAGAAGGTAGTCTTTGGCAAGTGAGTTACGAAAGCTAAATCAATTGATAGACGAGCAGCATCCAAAAATAAAGAAAAAATAGGTACTGACCAAGTAACTTTGAGGTTCGGGACTATTTCCCTTCCGTTTGAGCATCCACTGAAGACATTGCCTCTTTCTATTTTATTTAACCAAATTGCGAAAACCCGGATTGAATCCTCCTTATATGAACTACACTTGTTAACAAAGTTTTACTTGAACATTTACATGAACAAGATTTAGATTCCATTGTGCATTATTCCGTTCTATTTCACGGCTATTCGAAATCGTTTTCCGTGCCTATCCGAGCCATTTAAAAAAATGGTTTTTAATCTTACTCGATGCAAATTGACTGCAGACTAGTCCTACTGAATCTGAGACTTTCAATTTAAGTTAATTCGAACCAAGTTTTCAATATATCTGGATGCATTTAAATTTTTGTAAGTAAAGAGGAATTTACTGCATACCCAATTTTAATAAAATTGACATTAAATTATTTGTAGTTAGACTACATCACTTACCTTACGGCCCATCGGTGCACTGGCATATTCCAACTTCTCCAGAAAGTATCAATGTTATTTGCATTCCACCAGTCGCAATAGAAATTCCTGTCAGCAAAATGAAGCAATTCCCCCATTAAATTCAGATAGGAATGAAACGACAAGTAGAAGAAGCACAGCCACATTAGATGATTTGGAATCTGTAAACATATTAATAAACGTGATGTTTAAATTTCATCTTTCAATTCAATTTTAAATATGTTTCAATAAATTTTACCTCTAACTCTCAAACTTTATCGATTCACTCTCATTGTCGTATCAATGTTTCAATGTTGTCAAAACTTAGTATTCAGCGTTATTAAAATGACATAATTTAAAGGATTGATTTAATGAGTTTACGATCAATATCTTTATTATTCACAGCTGAACGAGAAGACTTGCATGTCAAGTGAGCACTGTTATCATTGATTTTTCCGATGGACTCGTTAACACCATGCAAATGTTTTCTTCGTTAATGGATCATTTCTCCTGGATGAACATTGCAATTTAATATGCTCTTAAAGATATATCTTTAAAATAAAATAAAATAGTTTTTCATCAAATTTTCGCAGTTGTTAATTGTATTTATAATGAACCGTGTAGCAGAGCAAAGAATTTGATAACGTTAGCAGTACAAAGGCGCGGTGAAGTGTCCAGAATGAAAGATATTTCTTCATTTGTGGAAGAAAAGGAATTACAGAGTTAGACTAGAATAAGGTAGAAGAGGAATTCTTCTTAGCTTTTGGGGAAACTTGCCTCTCGTTTAAATTTCGTTTTTCTTTTCTTTATTATTCTGTTTCTTTGAGTCAAGAAGCTACGCTGAAGAACTAAGAAAAGGAGGCGAAAAAGCAAGGAAAATGCACGATGCGTCGTCTAAAGTGGCATCTGACCTATCCATACCACTACGAAGAAATCACAGTAAACTTTGAGCAGCGTTTGCCTCTGGCTACAACATACGTTCTTGATACGGAGCAAAAGGAAGGATATACTATAGTCACTGGAAAAAGTTACTGTGAAAAAAGCAAACCTCTTTAGAGTATCTGTTTCAGCTCTTGGTCGTAAGTGACATTCCACGTTGCACACCAAGAGTAAACGCATACTGAATCAATAACGTCTGCACATACTGAGAAGATTACTGATAAAGACAACTTGTAGCTAGGCAAGTCCTGTCATTTGATACTAAATCGAAAAGAAATCAGTTTCTTCAAATACCTATACATAGTGCTTGAAAAGAGACGATGATTCACCAACAGCCGTTAAAAATGGTTGTATACTATAGTAATAATCGTTGTGTAAACATGTGACCATGGCGCCTCTTATGAATACTCAAATTCGTGCGATAATTTGTCAACAGTAACACTGGGAAATGGTACTTGCATTGGGAAAAGATGCACCATCCCTGATAACACTAACAATTTGAAAGAGGTCATTTCAATTTAGAGAACGATTCGTGTCCAGGTCGTCCGAGGGATGTGGCAACTCCTGAAAGTGTGGCTGCCGTCGAAGAGCTAGTTAAAGAAAATCGTCGAATCACCTATAAACAAATTCAGGAAACTCTGAAGATATCTCCATGGATTGTGAATACAATTTTACACGAATATATGCATTTTCGTAAAGTATGTAGGCTTTTTGTTCCACATACGCTAACTGACGATCAGAGAACGAATCATATGGAGTAGTGCAAAAGAATCCACTTAAAATTAAAGTCAGGAGGATCTAGTCAGATGTTTTGGATTGTAGTGAGAGATAAAACCTGGCTCTACTATTATAATATGTCCAAAAAATGTAAGTCACGAATGGATGTTTGAAGAGGACACTGAAATTTTGGGAACGTGGGAAGAAATTTGAACTTCCAACCCACACGAAAAGTGTAAATACTGGTTTGATGACCAATTTGTGTGGATGGATAAATGCGCAGTGAGGGGCGGTAAGTGCTTTAAAAAATAATATCATTTAGAAGTGAACGACAAGACTTCCAGAGTAACCTATATACACCAAAACCTCTTTTCGGTTACGGTTTTAATCGATAGTCAGCAAACGTGTCACTCATCTTGCACACAGCTTTCTCATCACCAATTTTCCGTGCAGGATGTTGTGAATTCATTCAGCGAGAATTCGCACTTCATCCTACTTGGAGGTCCGACTACGTTTAAATTGGTTTCTCCAAAAATAAACTGTCTCCAACGAAGAAGCAGAATCACGATGTCTAACTTAGTCTAACTTTGCTTTAATCTACGCGACTTTTCAGTTCTTTAAATAAAAATGTTTCATCACTAAACGGAACTCGCCTTCATCCATTTTTGTGTCAACTGCAAATATGCTTGCTTCAAATGACTGTCAAATAAGAACAGACCGTCATTTCTGGTTGCAATTTGGTCATAGATAGTGCAATAGGTAATACTTTCCAGTCATAATATTACCAAGTAAATTGTACACGGATTGTCGAAAAAGTTCTGAGACTGATTTTATTAAATGCAAAGAAAAATAGCTGTATAAATGTTATTATTTGAAATGTTCTACGTAATTCCCAGCGATGTCAATGCAACATTAAAAACGTTCCTTTAACCGTTGGAAGCTGCTACAGAAATCTTCTTTTGGTATGGCCTTTAATTCCCTGGTAACATTCGCCCGGATGTCTTAAATATCGTAAAAACGTGTTTCCTATATTGCCATTTTTGATTTTCAAAATAAAAAATAGCCTTCCGGAGCCAAATTTGGCGAGTACAAAGGATATTGAAGCACTGGCATCTGTTTACGGGCTAAAATGAGCTACAATTGCCGCGAAATACGCTGATATGTTGTCATAAAGAAGAAAGAAATCCCGTTCGGCGTATCGCTGTGGTCGAATGCGTCTGGTTAATGCCAAAAGACGATCGACCATCTCCAAGTAGTACTTGGCAGTGAATGTGGAGCCAGGAGGCATGAATACACAACAAATCAAGTCATCCTCTTCAAAAAAAAGTAATCAGCATCGTTTTGATTTTGTCACTCTAGAATTTCCCTACCATCATAAAAACGTTTATACCATTCAAAAACCCTTGCACGTGATAGAGAGTCTTCACCATAAACCTGTTTCGTCAAATCGTAGGCTTCCGTTGCAGTTTTCTTAATTTTGAAACAATATTTCACCACAGCGCATTGTTTTATTTCGACACTTTTGACCAACACAGTTCCTCTTGCGAAGTGATTATGATTACTGGACGCAAACGGAATGTAGTACTAATCTATAAACAATTGCACAAGTAAACTCGTGTTAGTGCTTACTGATTCTATGATTACTCGAGAGTTAACACTTATGTTATGGCATAGTAACTTAGATAGTAAAGACAGTAAGCCTTCCTATTGAATTATCAACATACAAAAAAATTACGATAGCACTTTTGAGCAAAATGGTCTTCATAAATTAATCAAATGACATGTTTTTAGTCTCGAATAAGTAATTGGGGTTTGTTTAAAACATTATTTTGTGATTTCGGCATTAAAAAATATTAATAAAAGAAGATAATGGAAAATATTCTTAATGTAATGATATACATGTATATTTCTGATTCAAGTCGCGGATTCTAGCTACCTGTCCTAATATAATATTGATAAATTTAGTATGTCTCTATCATTGATAGAATTGGATAATGTTTTCAAAGGATAAGTAGCATATTAATTATAACAAATTCACTGACCCGAAAGTTTTAAGCAGAATAAAAAAAAGGTTCATTTCGTTATAGTATCAATCATTGAATGTAATAATTTTTAGGATCTTTAGCATCAAAGAGTTTTAATTCAAATTCAAATCTTTTAAAGTTTCACATTTGGTATAGTTTAATCGTCGAATCTCTAATCTGTTTTTTCTTTTTGACATTATACCCAAAACTTAGTCATTAAAGGAGTTGAATTGGACAGATTATAGAAAAATAAAGTATTTAAAAAACTTACCGCCAGTTTAAGTAGACGTTCGATAGCTTTAGCAACGTCCATGTTCTGGAATCAAAACAAAAAAATAGATTATAACTTATAACTTGCATTAATTCTATAACCTTGTAATTTTTGAAATATATGTCCTTACAGGTGAATAGCTGCATTCATATATATATTGTATAAAAGGGCAAAGGCCTTTATAGTGGAAACCTTCTATGTCACATAGGGTTATAATAAGTCACGAACGATAAAAAGGGGTGACGGGTTATCGATCCTATTCTGTAGTAAGAGTGTGAGATAAGATCCACCTCTTGAAAGAAAATCCATCAGAAGAATGACAAGGGCTTAGTTTAGGTGACGAAGTAAGGTTTCTTTTGCGCAATAATGTTTTCTTACTTCAATCATCACATATAGATTTACGGTTTTGCATTCACTAACGACTTGTCTTACTATTTATAGAATGGCATAAAAAGGAAAAATTACGATTTTGAAATTTGAGATTAACAATTAAAGAACTGTTAAAAGAACATTATAAAATAAGTTAAGAGAAAATGACATGGTTGTCATGTAGGAAGAAACGCTTGATTTTAAAGGTAAAAATGTTAACTTAATACAGCAGTCGCTACAACAGAATTCCAAAAAAATGTGGGTATAAAAAATTATGAATGTATGCATCTATTGATAAATAGATTGAACCAAGTTTTCTTCCATCATTTCAGAGTCGATCAAAAAATGGTTGGAACTGTTCATTCAATCTAGATAAATTTATCTTTATTAAAATAGAAAGTAGCGAAGATAGATATTTATTTTAAGAAATTCAGTAAAAGGATAAGGAGAATTTTGTGTTTCTCAGAAATTGAAATTTTATTTATTAAAATATATTTATTCAGTCGAAAGTCGGCTTTAGCAAAAAATTAATTATATCAATAAAAAATATTGAAAGATATTATTCAACTATTTTTAACGTCCAAAATCTTCAACGAACACGAGAGACATTTCCTAAAAATGTGAGATGAATTTCAACAAGTGAGGAAAATTTTAAATATAAATCATCTTGAAATTCCTAAGCATCAGCCATTCTTCAAAGCATAATTGAAATTACGAGGAAGATGCTTCGAATTTTCAATTGTGGAATTATGATTAGGCAATTTGCAAACTTGAGAGCATTTTACTCTCTCCCTCTTTCTCTCTCTCTTTGCTTCACTGACTTCGTACTGGTTTCTGTATAATTATTGCTTCATGCGCAAAGAGGATTGTATGCCTGCAATCGTAATAAGTGATTTTCATATACAGGTGCATCAAACTCATAGTTCAAAGATCAAAATAGGCATTCCTCTTTTCTCACAGTCTTCACTTCCTATTTATCTCTGTATAATATCGTGTTTCTCAAGGACAGTGCTCAGTGAATAAATCATATAAAAAAACAGTTGAAAAACCGTTAACATGGCTTCAAATATTTACAGAAATAAATTATCTATACAAAGTATTTGCTTCTAAAGTAATTTTACGATATCATTTTGAATATCAAAAATGAATTGCGTAATTTTTAAGTAAATTTAACTGCAAGAACAGTTTTATTGGCACAATGCCATAATTTGTAACCAAATTACGGACAAAAATGTCAAGTTCTGCAGTCAAACTTGTAAATAATTGTAGTAATATTTTTAACGTTGTCAAAATAAGAACCCATTTGTCACCAGGTGCGGGACTCAAAATCATTTTTTTTTTGGACCTTAGTCTTATTTTAGAGTTCAAAAATCGAATAAAAACTGCCAACAAAGGGTAATTTTGTACCACAATAGTAAGCATGCAGGAAATATTATTTTTCATTGTTCTTATTATTTTATATTTGAAGGTTGAGTTCGAAATTTTTGCCATAATTATAATTTTTTTTTTATAAGAATGACACAGAATCTATCTTACTTATACATGGCACCAAATATATTTTTGAATATTATTCCTTAAACAGGCTAAAAATGGAGAGGAACCCTTCCTCAGGAGGGAATCAGTATATCCAGTTTTCTTTCAATTTACAATGGCTTTAAAACTTGTGAGAATTAATGAAATATATATTTATAAAAAAAAATCCGATAAAAATACAAACAATTACAATTTACCATTTATAGAGAGCAAGAGACTATTTATAGAGGCAAAAATCAATATTTCATGTAGCCTCCCTCGGCATATATTGCTGCTTTTATACGTCCGAGACCTATCATGTCCTAAACATGCTCGATGACGTTCAAGGTAGGTGAATAGGGTTACCACTGAAAAGCTTAAACGTTATGTTCAGCTAGAAAAAGTCGCACACTTCTAGCTGAATGTGGTAGATCATTGGCCTCTTGGAAGACAATTTCTGAATGTCTAGTCTAAATAATGGTATTACTCTAGACTTTAAGATGTTGTTAATGTAGCACTGATGGTTTAGCATTCCTGTAAAAAGAACTATAGGTAAGCGCTTATCAAACCTGATAATTCTCAATATTATAACAGTCTAAGGTGTTTTCAAGCGAAAGCAAATACACCTCCCATGCATGCGTTCTTCAGGCCGTCGCCAAATCAATATCCGACTATTTAGCACCAAAAAAAAAAAACTCGAGATATATCGAAGAACACGATACGTTCCATTTTTAGACCAGGGGGCTACTTCATGAAAATTATGAGTTTACAAGTTTCAAGTTACTATAAGGGTGGAATGAAAAGTTCGTGATCTCATATAGAATCAACTTTAATATTTATATAAAACTACTCCTATTATATTCTCTCATTCTTTAGTTGTGACTGTGTAAAGCTTCATTACTGTGCTGTTAACGATCTTGAACGAGATGGGTCCCAAGGCTGCTTTCAGTACAACAAAAATGGAATAGACTCAATATTTCTAGCGACTGTTTGGAGCCGATCCATAAGCATTTTTGGACAGTTTTGTGACCATGGATGATACCTGGCTTCACCATTATACTCCAGAGTCAAAACAATAATCCAAACAGTGGAAACGAGTGAGATCACCCTCTTCAATGAGTAAAACAGTAAACTCAGTTTACTACTGAACCCTTTTACACCGTTTGCGTGAAGAACTCTAGGAGAAACGCCTGAACACGGGTGCCTCGAAGTGGTAATTTGAGTTTTGGAAAGAGAAAAAAGTCGGCCAGAGCAATATCAGGTGTATACGGTGGTTGTTCGATGATATTCGTTGAGTTTTTGGCCAGAAATTCGTTCACAATGATAGCCTTGTGAGATGGTGCGTTATCGTGGTGCAAAATCCATGAAACAATCGTTTAAAATGGTGCGAATTGATTCGTGAGACACACTAAGTTCAGTTTCAGTTTAACCGATGTTAACTTCAGTTGAAGACGTTAATGGTCAACCAGAGCGAGACAAATCTTCCACCACATCTCGACCGCTTTTGAATGAACTGTACCACTCATATTTACGCATGTGTTTTTGATAAAGTCGATTCAACGTAAGCCTTCTGTAGCATTTTCAGCGATTCCGCACACGAAATTCCATTTGCAATGCAAAATTTGAGAAAAATTCTCTGTTCGATATTCTTATCCATTGGAAAAATCGCGAAACAATCTCTTTAAGCGGGCTTTTTGAATGATCAATTCCTGGTACATTCTTAACAATATATATTGGATCTATAACTTAATTCGTACGATTTTTTTCAAAATTTGAACGTTTATTTAAGAAAAACATGTACAATAGTATCATTCAAAGTATTGCCCATCTGAAGCTATGACTTTTTTCCATCTTTCTAGCAATTTGTGGATGCCATCACAAAAGAACTGCGCCGGCTTGGCGGCCAAGAATGAATCAAGCCAATTTTTGATACCCTGTTCTGATGTGAACCGTATTCCAGTGAGGGCGTTTTGCATCGACCGGAACAAATGGTAGTCAGAAGAGGCAAGGTCTGGGCTATAAGACGGGTGGGGCAAAACTTCCCATCCATTGTTTTTCAGATAGTTCTTAACCAGAATAGCAACATATGGCCGAGCGTTGTCATGATGGAAAATTATTGCCTCGTGTCTGGTCGTATATTCCGGGCGTTTTTCGGCTATTGCCCTCTTCAAACAGATTAATTGTGTTCTGTAGAGTTCTCCATTGATGGTTTCACTCGGTTTTAGCAGCTCATAATACAGCACACCCTTCTGATCCCACCAAATACAGAGCAATACCTTCGCGCCATGGATATTCGGCTTTGCCGTTCATTTGGCTGGTTGGCCGGGTTTCACATATGATTTTTTGCGCTTGGGGTTATCGTAATGGATCCATTTTTCATCACCAGTAACAATCCGGTGCAAAAATGACTCCTTTTTGTGGCGTTTCAGCAGCATTTTGGACATGCAAAACCGCCTTTCAACGTCTCTCGGCTTTAGTTCATGTGAAACCCAATTTCTTTGATTTTGAATGTGCATCCGGCTGCTTTTAAACGTTTTGAAATGGCTGCTTGAGTGACTCAAAGATTCTGCGAGCTCATCTTGTGTTTGGAAACAATCTTCATCGAGTAATGCTTCCAGTTCTTCATCTACAAACTTTTTTGGCTGCCCAGGACTTTCTTTGTCTTCCAAGCCAAAATCACCACTTTTAAATCGTGCAAACCACTTTTGGCACGTTCGCTCAGCTAGAGCATGTTCAGCATAAACTTCCACCAAAATACGATGACCTTCGGCAGCAATTTTCTTCGTATTAAAGTAATGAAGAAGAACTCCCCGCAAAAACACTTTTTCAGACACAAAGTTCGACATATTTGAGTGAAAAAAATTATTGTTCTTTACGCTTCAAATGAATGATTATTGTAACAATGGGATAATTATCAAGTTACGACATCTCTTAGCAAACTGCACGAATTAAGTTATAGATCCAATATATTACAACTATTTACTCATTTTTCCAAATCATTTCAGTCGATTAGTAAATAATAAATAAATAATTAGTAAATAGTTCATGAAATATCCGTAGCCAAATAAGCGTAAATAGATTCTGTGAGAAAAGTTGCGTGGAATCTCCGCAGCTCAGATGATAGAGCATTCGACCGGGAATCGAAAGGTCCTGGGCTCGATACCCAGCGGAGTGAAAGCTTTCCTTTTTTCACAGAAAATTTTTTCAAAGTATATTACAACTTGGTAAGTACAAGTTCTTGTATTTTTTTCCTGAACATTCTCGCTTTTTCGGCTTGTACACGGAGTTTTTGTAATTGAAGCTTGTAAAAAGTGTCATCGACTTCATGAAACGCTCACTTGTAAATAGAGCTACAAATCCCTTAACTTGTACTTGTAAATTGTAATTTGTGAGTTTTATGAAATAGGCCCCTGAATTGCTCAACTATTTCAGTCTCTTCAATGTGAATCTAGGGTCAGAAAGTACCAACCGGTGAAAATCACGTTATTCTCTTTGTATTGTAAGCTGGGATCGTTCAGAGTCAAGGTGAAGTGACGTCTGTCTTTCCTCTCTTAATTGCCTCCATACTCGAACCACAGTCCTCGGATTTTGGCTCAAACGAATGCCAATATCCTTATGCCCCAACCCAGCTTCAAGTAGACGAACAATTCAACGCCTCTCGAATTCCGGCACGCATATATTGCGTTTCCATTTTCTTGCTTGAAATGATGCAACAAGTAATACACATTACTGATAGATAAAACTTTCGTTTTGATTTGTGTGTCACGTCCCGCGACGCATTCGAATGTACTATAGGCACAGGCTAGGTCTAGAGAGAAATCTGGGGAAATTACTAAAAGAGAGAGAAAACCACCTATTGAAAAGAGAGGTATAACTACGTCACACGCAGCGGGAGACTGCGCAACGCGTGACGTCACCAAAAAATATAATATAAAAAGGACACACCGCTAAGGGAAAACTAGTCTTGTGAGCAGTATTTAAGTGCGGCATTTTCTAAAAAACTAAAAGGGATTCTCAGCGTGAGACAATTATACCGTGCAGTTTGACAGTGTAAAGACCCGAGAGTCATAAATTTACCGTGGTCCGTTTTTCAATCCTTGAAAGGATCTTAGACTCAGTGCCAAAAAGAGTGAATAGTTGTTGTATCCTTGTCACACCTGTGGATATTCACTCCTTCGCAGTCACACCTGTGGGAATCGCATCGCAGTCATACCTGTGAGGAACATTTAAAGAAACAAAGGGAAATCATAAAGGTACCGCCCCCCCTCTCTCTCTCTCTCTCTCTCTCTCTCTCTCTCTCTCTCTCTCTCTCTCTCTCTCTCTCTCTCTCTCTCTCTCTCTCTCTCTCTCTCTCTCTCTCTCTCTCTCTCTCTCTCTATATATATATATATATATATATATATGTTCTGTCTCTTTCCAACCAACCAGCCTGTGCCTCCAATTATAAATCAATTGTATCGACAATTTAATATTTTCAATTTATAATTATTTTAATAAATTCAATTTTTATTATTTGATAATCATTGTGTCTTTTCATTGACTTATCCTCATCCCTAAGCGAGGATCATTCGATCCTAACTTAAAACGAGGAATCTTCGATCAAAGTAAGTATTTACGTACTTGTGACGTAACATGTGGAACCTTGTCCAATCCCACAATATTATGCCTCTCTCCACCACTTAGAAGCAAATTTCTCAGAAAGTTTTTAAGGAAACTCGCCAATATTCAAATTATATTATTGTTATTCAGAGAGCTACCAATCCTAAAAATATACTTGTTTAATCATGTACTTTTCCTGGTGTTAAAATTATTTTGTCGCACTATATACATTTCCCATTTTGCAGTATTCTATGGGGCATCTCATATATAAGCGCACAAAGTTATTTTAAATCCTGTGTGAAAAATGGTATACAATTTTAAAATCCTTAAGAAGTGATTATCAATTTGTAAACTTTTTTCACTCTAAAACGTCAAAGTATTGTAATTATGCTTATTCCTCATAAAATTGTCAAATCTCTTAGCCTGAATAAAATAAAGTCAGCAAAATAATGTAATAAACATAGTTTTCGGATATATAGATAAAGGGCTATGTCACAAATTTGGAGAAAAAAAATGCGTGTGATAGTTATTTTACATTAACATCATCTTTGCGGGGAAAAAGTTCATAACTCTAGTGTCAGTCTTAAAAACAATAAAAATAAATTAGATATAAAATTCTTTGTATTGTTTAACCTTATTATTCTTTATCTATCTACTCGTGAATCATTATTGACTAAACAACAAATAACATTGATCAACAAAAATGGCCTATGTCCTCACTGAATGCAACATATCATTTCCGAAGTACTTTTCAATGCTGAACACGAATCTGGTTTCCGTTCGTTGCTATCACGCCTGGTTTAATAGATATTTGCAATTAAAATTGTTAATAAAAAATTGTTCAACATTTTTTCTTAAGAGTGAAAATTTTTTCTCCGCCATCAACATAGGTCATTTTGATGCATTTTTTAACGCAGTTTTCGAATATCGTCTTACTTTAGCATTTTCTATAACGGGTTTTGAGATATTCCTAAAAAACTGAAAATAAGTCCTAAAAATGTACTGAAATTTCAGTGCTCTGTAATTCAGGACATATTTACTTCTTTTTAATAAACAATAAGTCAATTTGTTTGTTTTTTCATGAAAAATAATTATCTGGAAAAAAATTTTAATTCAGATTATCCGTTTCTGAAATATCTTGAAAAATGTGTACCCATCTTTCCAATTTCCAAAAACTTGTACTAAATGCTGTACTAGGCATCAGATCTCCATTTATCCATATTAAAATGTTCAACTGAGAATAAATTAACACGCACACTGTTGGTCAATCTATTCAGACTTTAAAGTGATTGCTATTTCATTAGAACTGCAGACAGGATACACGAAGTATTGTCAAGGTTTAGTTCGAACGCGACTCCTTTGAACCAAGGCAAAGAAACGTCGCTGAAAATCCTCTGGTAGATACTAAAAATGTTATTCTGACGCCTCTACATATCAAACTCGGGATAATTGAAAACTTCGTAAAAGCAATAGTTCGAAACGGAAATTTAAAATTCCCAAAACTTAGCGAAGCGACAATCAAAGAAGGGGTTTCCATAGGGCCTCAAATTCGTCAGCTTATGCAAGACTGAGAATAATAATAATAAGCACTACAAGCGGTATGCACGCAAAAAAATGTTTAGCTGGTACAAAGAAACATATTGCTATTCCAGCAATATTATTAATTATCCTAACCATAAATATGGCTGATATAACCTAAAAAATCTTTGTCACAGCTACACATTTCTTTCCGTGTGTGAATGAATTGTTGACGCAATTTATTTATATTAGCAACTATTGAGAAGAGATATCAAGGTAAATAGAGTACCAGTAGTCTTGCGGATTATTGTTGGAGTCTGATCCGTGATGATCCAATCAAAAAACATGTTCGCTCAAGCAAACGCCAAATATTTTAATGTGAATAAATGAAGATCTGATGCCCAGTACAGCATTTAGTACAAGTATTTGGAAATTGCGAAGAAGGGTACATATTTTTCCAGATATTTCAGAAACGGATAATCCGAATTAAAATTTTTTTCCAGATAACTATTCTTCATAAAAAAAACTTGTTTATTCAAGTTATTTATTGTTTATTTAAAAAAAAAATATGTCCTGAATTACAGAGCACTGAAATTTCAGTACATTTCTTGCACTTTTTCCAGTGCTTTAAGAATATCTCATGAACCGTTATAGAAATCTCTAAAGTAAGACGATATTCGAAATCTGCGTTAAAAAACGCATAGGAATGACCTACGTTTCTGGCGGAGAACAATTTTTCACTATTAAAAAAATTGTTAAACCATTTTATATTAACAATTTTAATTTCAAATATCTGTTAAACTAGGCGTGATAGCAACAAACGGAAGCCAGATTCGTGTTTAGCATTGAAAAGTACTTCGGAAGTGATATGTCGCATTCAGCGAGAACATAGGTAATTTTTGTTGATCAGTGTAATTTTCAGAATCACTATCAAATTTTCCTATGCTATAATTTCTCAGCATAATAATTTCACGTGTTGTTTTTTCTTCCATCAAATCAAAGTCAAATTTATTAATATTTTGAACAAAGTCTCTCCGTGAAGAATAGTTAAACAAAACATGTGTACTTACACTGAAAGGTATCAATGAATTCTTAACAGATGGAATCATCCATTGTTGGAAAAGTGACATGACGACCTGACAACCCACGACGACTTCCAGGATTCTTTTTATTAGGAACCTGCATAGAAAGCAAATGTGGTCCAAAATAAAACTGTGCTATTAGGAATCAAGCTATTGATTCAAATGCATACAAAGAGAATGTATTTGTAGAACTATTTGTAGAATTAGCGATTAAATTTGGTAAACCGATGACAGAATAATATTTTTTAATAGTTAATAATGTATCATGTATTTATGAAATACATCATAAAATAGCGTAAAATAATTGAACATTTAATGAAATGAGAGGTCTAAAATTTACTTTTACATAATAATAATGGCTTACCTAAAATTAATCACGGATTGTAAAACGTTTTATTTTATTTAGAAATTTAGAAAGTAAAATGAAATATTTTTATAAAGATTTTTTCGTGATATATGTGACTCTAAGGTGAAGGGGGTCAACTTATAATATCTGTAATTACCTTATACTCAAAATACTAACAGGAATTGTTTGATAAAATACACAAATTGGGCTTTCAGCTCTTTTAAGGAATTTTCTCAAACAATCCATATCGGCTAAACACGTTTTCTATGAAGTGCTAATTTGAGTTTTGGATACAGAAAAATGTGTAGGGGGCCAAGTTTGGCGAATACGATGCTTGAAAATAATAATTGTTGAGTTTTTGACTTTATTTCAAACCATGTTTAAGTTAACCTTGCAATTTTCCTAGTTTTTTACAATGGAAATAATTAAATTGAAAACTGAGCATCAATTTCAAATCTCAACCAGGATGTTTTGTTGCCAATGCGACTGATAGCAACTAACAGAGAATAGTAGCGACTAAACGAAACTTACGTTCTTATATTAGTCTCATAATTAACCAAGTGAACGCACTCTCAATAGCGCTAGGGTGGCTTGACGCCTATACCTCCTCTCTCCATTCCTATTAAACTCGAACCACAGAATTCGGATTTCAGCCTACATGGATGGTAATTTCCCGAAACGACAACCCAGTTCAACGTGGACCAACAGTTCGACTTTTTTCAAATATCGAAACATTCTCATATTGTATTCGCGTTTTCTTGCGTGGTTGATAGGATAAGATGGTTCCTAAAAAGTGATATCCTAGCCAATAGAGGGTACCGGAATACTATTGAGCTTCTAAATCGTTTATGAATTGCATAATACACGCCGTCGTTTCTCGTAAAAGGTAAGCATTAACTCAAAACAAAAGATGCCATCATTCACATCTAGTTACAAAATCAAAATGGATAGTTAAATATGAAAAGAGTCATCTAAATCAATATTCAAATTCCTTCAGTTAAGGATACGAATCCAGTACATTTCGGATAGAGAAGATTTTTACTGAACAACTGGAGCAGTTATCAATAGGTGTCATCCTCCTATCTTTATGTTAAACCAATGCTGAAATAGCCCAACAACAACTTGAAAATGCAAGGCAATCGAACATTCTTCAAGCATTAATGAGACAGAACCTCAACTCCAAAAACAGTCAGATGTATTCTTTTCGATGTAGAAGAATAATTGAATTTATCAGTGTCAATGCTGGAATATCTAAACAATTTTACAATCGATATATACCAAGTAAAGCTCGGACGATCTTATGTCTAAGATAAATTACAAAAGGATCTAGAGGGAAAATTACATCCTGAAATTTTTAACTGAAGAGAATGAAGACGAGGCCTAAGTGGACGACAAAAATTCTGCTACACAAGATTACTACTGTATGTATAAGTACGACGCTTAGACTGTAGGTACCTACGAATACATTGCCAGTGTCTTGTAGTTTATGGGATACGCACAACAGCAAGCTAATGTTCGTTATCCTTCAAGTTGAATGATCGAGTCGATAAATAGTACAGCAAAGCGACCGCAACATATATACGGGGTTACAATGAATACTTGACGTTCAGGCTGATATTCATCATTGAGCACGAATTAGAGTTCGAATTGCTGCCTCATATCCACTTTATTCTCCAGATTTGGCCCCTTATGACTTCTTTCTATTACCAAACCTGAAGATCTAACTTAAGGTGAAGTTATTTTGGTGTGTACCCTACTGACAATCCCTATATAGGTCCCAATATAAATTTCCTATAGGAAAGAACAAACATAGGAAATGATCCCTTATAGGATCCTATGTAGGTTCCTACATAGGTTCCTGTGTGATTTTTAAAAATGTGCAAACAAATTCAAAAAATGCTGCGCAGTAGCTTTTCTTGACTGGGATTCGCCAAGTTCATATATGTATCAGGTATAAAAATAAGTTTCCGTCGTTTTTTATTAAAAATTGGGCATTTATTGTGAAAGAATGGAATCTTATGTTTTATTCGAAGCATTGTACATCGTTTTGTGCTTTTTGCGTTTTGCACGAATCTCGATCCAATAATGCTTCCAATTCCGCGTCTTCGTACACTTTCGGCCTTCCGCTACGTTCTTTGTCTTCGATGTCAAATTCACCGTTCTTAAACTTTTGAAACCACTCACGACAACTCCTCTTACTTAAGGCAGCTTGACCATATGTTTCTACAAGCAATTAATGCGCCGCAGCTGCAGATTTCTTCAAATTGAAGAAGTAAATCAAAAGTTGCCGCAAATAACGCTTATTCGGCTCAAAACTCGACATTTTTGCATACAAAAGAATATATTATACTGACGAAAATTCACTAATATTCCAAGCTTATGTTGTTGACCGATGTCCAACCTTATGACAGTGACGTTTTACATCTGTCAATTTCAACCAGAACTTACTGGTGGCGCCAAATTTTGTCCAACGGCGGAAACTTATTTGCACACCTAATAGTATAATTATAGTCCGTTATTAATACTATATATTTCAATTTTTTTCTATTAATTTGTTACATAAGTTAATAATATTAAGTTTCTATATAGCAACCTGTATAGAAACCTATATAGGAATTTTCAGTAAGGTAGAGCTCGGAGAAGACAATCTCGGGAAATAAAGACAAATTTCCCTGATAGAGTTGATTTTCTTCATCTCTTAACACACATAAAAAAACTCTTATATGCTCCCTTCAAAAATTAAAAAATCAAGTTATTCTACGAAGAATTTGTAATGTAACCCAACTTTTTAGTAAGAATTGAGGGGTCCTAACTAAATTTCGCTCTGCATGACAGCTAACTCCGCAATGAACGGCATAAATCAAAGCAGCCTAAAATATAATCGGATATTTATTTCATTCTAACCAAAAAACTTCATCTTTGATATTTTCAGAAAATTATGATGAAAACTTTAAATAATACAATCCAAAAATAAATCCCTTTTACTATTTTCTGAAGTTTTAATGTAAAATAAGAAATAGCATAATTTTCTAATTTATTATTAATATGATTTTACCAAAAAACAATTTAAAATCTTAGGCCATTCACGTAATAGTTATTTCTGACACAAGGACCCTGAGCGTCAGTTTCTCAGACGAGTGTAAAGTTGCAGTCCGAAAAATTGCCGCTTAGGGTCGAGCGTCACACACTATTTTTTATCACATCGGTATCATATGTGGCAGTCAGATCATCGTACGTCCTCTAGTTTAAAGTCCTAGAATCCTAAGTAAAGCATTTAAAACCTACGCGTTTAAACGCTGCTTTGGGGATCGCCCAGCGGCGCTTAAGTCGCACTTATGATGGAGATGTAATAAAAAAATTATTTTTATCTATTGAAGTGTTTCAAAATAAAAAATAAAATAAAACAATAATGAATCACATACTTTGTTTAACTCTATTTTTATCTATCTTTTTATTTGGACATCCTTAAATTCCACTTACCTTTTACGGATTCTCTGTGTCCTGGGGAAATTTAGTTCGTAACAAAGGGTCGGAGCCAAAATGTAATAGTACAAATCACCGAGAGTTAGATTATCTGGATACTGAATAAGAGTCATACAACCATCTATTTCATGTCTTCCATTATCCGAGTCATATCCATCCTGCTTCGCCCCAGGAGCTGTAGGAAAATAAGTAGAACCTCTATAAATGATATTCAACTCTTTTGACTGAAGCACTGCTTCTGATGCGCGGTATAAGGATACCCCAAAAAGGACAAATAATATTACGTTTACAACTTTGCTTCCAAAGTTTGTTCCAAAATTTGAGGCTTTATTCCTGAAAAGTGATTACCTATTTATAATTTAAAGTACTGTCCGTCTCTAGGCACTACTTTTTTACATTTTTACACCAAGCTGGTCCCACCAAATGCAGACCATAACCTTGGCACCGTGACTATTCGGTCTGGCCGTCGACGGGGAGGCATGTCCGGACATTGGCCATGATTTTCTGCGCTTGGTATTATCGTAGCGGCTGCATTTTTCGTCGCCGATCCCAATGCCATATAAAAACCCCTTCCGATTCAGTCTTTGAAGCAGTTGCTCACAAGCAAAGAAATGCCGTTCAACATCTCTCTGCTTCAACTCGTACGGAACCCAATTTCCTTGCTTTTGAATCACTCCCATGGCTTTGAGGCGTTTCGAAATGGCTTGTTGAGTCACTCCAAATGATTCTGCCAATCCTTGTAGCTTCGCCGTAAGTACTTGAGAGCATTCGATGAGCCTCAGCCGCAGTTTTCTTCAAATGAAAGCAGAATATCAAAACTTTCCGCAAATGACGAGAATTTGGCTCTAAAACTGACATTTTCGATAGAGGATAAATTTATGATGCAAACACAAATTTACTAATGTGGTGCTGTCGTTACGTTGACAGATGTTCAAGCTTACTGTTTGACATTTTTGATCTGCCTATTTCGACCAGCACTTACCGCTGCAGCCATCTATCGAAAAACGGCGGAAGCAATGTTGTACACCTAATAATTGGATTAATCTATTGACGTATACATATCTGCGTAAAATACAGTGAAAAATCTTTTTAGCGAAATATTTTATCTCCCGTATTTCAAAGACTTGAGCCTTTATGCATCATAGCCTGATTTCTGGGAACTTCAAAGATATATCTATTGTGGATAGAATTTTATCTCATCACACAAGCAAAGTTTCTGACAGTAGCCTTTTCGATTCTAAAGTCCTAGTATATCTCATCCGAGCTTAAATGGTTAACTCTAGTTCTGCGTACATACAAGAGATGTCTCATTATGACGTCGCTGATAAATCGTATCTCAGCTTCTGGTCTAAAGCAGCTTCCAACTGCGAACCACTTTGACACGAAAGCTAAAAGCTTTAGGACATGCTTTCCTTTTATTCCAGCTCATTGTTCGCGTTGTCACAACAATATAAGCGAGAGATTACATCCAGTATCTAATGGCGAGAGCCATTGAGCAGGGCGAATCAACTTAACATTTAAATATAAAGCGGGTTCGACAAATAATCGATATGACGAGTGTCATCCCGGGTGTACCTAATTCTTTTAACGCTATCGTAAACTCATATCATCAGAGCAACCACTCGTGTGAAGATCTTCAACAGGTGGTTTCAAGACACGAAAAATTAACCGAGTCTGTGTCTTCTGCTTGCCGTTAATTTTTTCAATTTGTCACTTGCACGTCCTTGAAGGCACTTTTATTTTTCACACTGATGTACCGGTAGAGAGATGATTTCGAAAACGAAAAATACAATGTAATTGCAAATAACATAAGTTCTCAAACATGTACCTAACAAAATATTAGGTGTACAACCTTGCTTCCGCCGCTTTCCGATAGATGGCGGCAGCAGTAAGTGCTGGTCGAAATAGGCAGATCAAAAATGTCAAACAGTAAGCTTGAACATCTATCAATATAACGACAGCACCACATTAGTAAATTTGTGTTTACATCATAAATTTATTCTCGATCGACGATGGTAGTTTTCGAGCCAAATTCTCATAATTTGCGGAAAGTTTTGATTTTCTGCTTTCATTTGAAGAAAACTGCGGCTGAGGCTCATCGAATGCTCTCAAGTACTTACGGTGAAGCTACAAGAAGAATTGGCAAAATCATTTCATGGAGAGAAGTTTAGTAAAGTGTGATCAAATTGGAGGTACTTTTTCCAATAGCGTTTTATTGACATGTCACGCGTGACTACTGTCAAACTAAATACACAATTTTATTCAGTTTTTATTGACACTTCATCATGGAAAGACTTATGCCTCAACAACGTTTACAAATCGTACAATTATATTACGAAAATGGACGCTCTGTGAAAAGTGTTTATCGCGCGCTCAGGCCAATTTATGGTGTACATAATCGTCCTACCGAACGCACTATTCGGCATACCATCGGCAAACTCGAGAATAATTTAACATTATTGGATGATACTCGACCGATTAGACCACGTAATCTCCACGACACTTGGTTCCAACAAGATTGCGCTACATGTCATACAGCCCGTGAAACAATGGATTTCTGCGTAGTCTTTTCGGTGAGCAATTTATCTCTCGTCTCGGACCGGTGGATTGGCCTCCAAGATCGTGTGATATCACACCTTTGGACTTTTATTTGTGGGGGTAGGTAAAGTCTAAACGTTTTGTGGATGAACCAGCTACTATTGAGGCATTGGAAGCCAACATTACTGAAGTTATTAGCCAGATACCGACCGAAGTCCTCGAGTGAGTCATTCAAAATTGGTGTTTACGGATGGACGAATTAAAGCGCAGTTGCGGCAAACATTTGAAAGGGGTCATCTTTAAAAAATAAATGTCGTGAATGGTTCTACACAAAAATAAAAAAGATTGCCCTATTAATTTGAATTTTCGTTGTTTTATTTCAATTTAAAATCCTATACCTCTAAATTGATCACCCTTTATAACCGTTGCACTAGGGGTGAGAAAGCCGCTGCTCTTTTGTTTAGTGTGACGTCTACTCTAAAATTGGGGTACTGTTTACCTCAAACTGACGAGAAAGATTGCGAGAGAACGGCTGGACTAAGTATTTCGCGTAACGACTCGCCTAGTTTGGGTAATGGTTCCCCCAAATTGGCAGAGCAGTTCGACCAAACAGAGGTCACGCAGCTCTCCGTGTGTTTAGCGCATCAGTTCTACGTGTTGGGCGAGCAGATCCACCAAACTTTTCTCCGAGTTGGAGTAACTCAACAAGCCATTTCGAAACGCCTGAAAGCCATGGAAATGATTCAGAAGCAAGGAAATTGGGTTAAGGTTATGCTCTACATTTGGTGGGACCAGCTTGGTGTGGTGTATTATGAGCTGTTGAAACCGAGTGAAACCATCACAGGGAATCGGTATCGAACGCAATTTATGCATTTGAGCCGAGCATTGGAGGAGAAACGGCCACAGTACCAAGAGAGACACAACAAAGTTATCCTTCAGCAAGACAATGCTCGGCCACATGTCGCAAGACCGGTCAAGACATACTTGGAAACGCTGAAATGGGAGGTCTTACCCCACCCGCCGTACTCTCGAGACGTTGCTCTTTACGACTACCATTTGTGTTGACCGATGGCACACGGCCTGGCTCATCAGCATTTCCGCTCTTATGAAGAAGTCAAAAAATGGATCGATTCGTGGATCACCTCAAAAGACGGATCGTTTTTTCGAGATGGTATCTGACAATTACCAGAAATATGGAAAAAAAGTAGTGCCTAGCGACGGACATTACTTTGAATTATAAATAGGTTATCACTTTTTAAGAATAAAGCCTCAAATTTTTTGAAAAAACGGCGGAAGCAAAGTTCTACACCTAATATAATTATTTTTTTTACTAAAGATTAGATAAATACTTACATTGCAAGTTATTGTATGAGAGTGATTGCCTCCGTATTTTACCATGATTCGAACTATTAATTCTGTTGCTGAGTCGACACCACATATTAACTTGTACATAAGACCAGAGTTTAAGAAATAGAATCGCATAAAGCATGCACACATACATGGCTCCAACTGTAATCACAAAAGAAAAAATAGCAATTAATAAACTGTATACACTTTAGTACTATATTTAGTGACAGCATTGAATTGAGCGACACTGTAGATTGAACTGCAGCGTTAAATTATGGGAACTAAAAGAAACTGAAATAATGAACAGCACAATATTAGATATGCAACCTAATTCTCGGGCCCTAACAATTTGCAAATGACTACACTAGTTGGGGCGGATTCAGAAAGGGGGCCATAGAGTTATCCACAAACTCACAGTTGAGAACAAAAGTAGATGCTATAACTATATTAATATTTGGCGACGGGAAAATAGTATAATTTACTAATTCTGTTGCTAGTATGTATTCCTATATGTTCTTTGTTACCTATCATACAAATAAAGTTTAATTGAATTAGTTCAATGAATTCAATGGATTAACTACGAAAAGTAGTAATTATAACCATAGTTAATGATTTCACTTATGGCGAATAAGTCTTTTTTTATAAATAAAATGGATGCCTATGTGGTTCTAATTTGAGAAAAGTAAGATAGACCCATTTATCCATCATAGGTAAAAAGTTATTTTATTTCTGGAAAGTAGATAGGGTTGCTTTGTTTGGTCTCTTTATTAACAATAAACGAAAGTCACGAAATTTTTAGATTTCTTTACTGATTTTATACATTATACGAAGGTAAAAAAATATTATTGTAAAAAACTATTTTGCTTTTGATTAGTTTGACAGTACATGCATATTAAAGATTTGTACTGCTACAATATTCATTCGAAATTCATGAAAAGAATTTCGTTTTCTCATATTTCCGGTTAAGACTGGATGCAATTTCCGCTCCGTTTCAACCTTCCTGACCCTTCGTCAATGTCTCTTTTTACACGTCAGGTTTCATGGTGGTTGTAACTCCACTAGATGAAACTTTTGAAAAGAACACACTTAGATGTCTATCCAACTTCATTTCATCTTGCATTATTTGTAATTTCAAGAATTTCATGTAAAGGAAAAAATAAGAAAAATCAATTTTGCGACATTAAATATAAAAAAGTATGCATAGCGTAAAATATCACTGAATGAAAATTGGTAAAAAGGGGATAAAAACATATAAATATATATTTATGTGAGATGTAAGAAAACATTTAGTGTAAATATTATTATAGTATCAAAGATATCAGAGAATAACATTCTAATTGTATAGTATATACCAACTGATATTCATTACTTTGAACATTTTTATTCATTAAATAGTTCAAAAAATTCCTCAATAAATTTAATAAGTTTTTAATATTTGTAATGAACAAAAATTATTTTAGAGTCATTACCTTTTTGATCTAATTTTGGTGTATAATCTATACAAAATTTGAGTATTTATACTATTCAGACTAAACAAAAGGATAAAAAAAAAAGTATTTTAAATGCTCTTACTTAAACTGAACCCTGAATCTTTGACGTGAATGACTACCATTGGCATCAGTACCATCACAATAAGATTTACGACGTGGAACACCATTCCCGGACCATGCTCTATAATATCCTGCAACAAACAGAATTATCTTTTCGTGTGAAACATAGTATGAGTTGATTCTTTTGACAAGAAAGTAATACATATCTTGATTAATTTGATATGATTTTATTCAATTAATCTCTTATGTTAGAAATAGTATAAGCTATATATTTTATTTTATTGATATTTATACTTTTATGTTGCTGTATATTTAATTACTCATATTTTATTAAAAAGTACGAATTTCCGAAAGTATACGTAATAAATCTCTTCGAATATAATGAGTGAGTGATACACTCTTCTAATAATTGACATAATCGACTGCAATGATTTGGAAAAATTAATAATTAATAAGTACTTGTAATAAAAATCTTAAAAATTTTATTTACTTAAGTCATTTTTATGTGGATAACATGTGTTTCCTTAATGTTTGTAAATACTGTATGAAAATAATATAAGAGCATAATTTTTAATGATTTAATATGTTATTCACAAAAAATATTATGTTATACGAAAAGATTATTTAATAATTTAGTCACGTGGCTCGAATGTTAATTTTTGTCAACGGCTTGACCTCCGACTTTATAGCAGTTTTCTGGAATTAGGAATCCGAATTTATCAAAATTAAAAAATTTAATTATCATGACATACCATAGCCAATCCTTTTTCGATTAACAAGCAGAGCAATACTGGCACTGTTGAATCTGAAATAAATATATTTTATAAATATCAAGTTTGATATCACATTCCTGAAAATTATGAATATAGTTTAATTTAAATAAGGGGAACTAGTTTGATTTGGCCAGCCATAAGGAGTTCAAGTTTTATGTACATTTTTTTCTTTGATTCAAAGAAAAAAAAACAGTCAAGAAATTTCTTTAAGTCAGAGAAACTTTTCTTTGACCGTATATCAATGCACAAATTTGTTTGATTCAAAGAAATTGTGTTTGAATGAAAGAAATTTTATTTGAATCAAAGAAACTTTTTTCTGAGTGCAGCGGAATAAATTAGTCCTTTCAATCTGTAATGTATTGGATCTATAACTTAATTCGTGCGGTTTGCTAAGAGATGGCGTAACTTGATTATTATTCCATCGTTCCAATATTCCGAACATACGTTGGAAAGCTACTGTCATTGTGCGTCTTTTTCAGTATATTTCATTCATTTGAAGCGTAAACAACAATAATTTTTTTTCACTCAAATATGTCGAACTTTGTGTCTGAAAAAGTGTTTTTGTGGGGAGTTCTTTTTCATTACTTTAATATGAAGAAAATTGCTGCCGAAAGTCATCGTATTTTGGTGGAAGTTCATGGTGAACATGCTCTAGCTGAGCGAACGTACAAGTGGTTGCACGATTTAAAAGTGGTGATTTTGGCTTGGTAGACGAAGAACGTCCTGGGCAGTCAACAAAGTTTGAAGATGAAGAACTGGAAGCATTACTCGATGAAGATTGTTGCCAAACACAAGAAGAGCTCGCAGAATCTTTGAGAGTTACTCAAGCAGCTATTTCAAAACGTTTAAAAGCAGCCAGATACATTCAAAAGCAAGGAAATTGGGTTCCACATAAACTCAAGCCGAGAGACATTGAAAGGCGGTTTTGCATGTCCGAAATGCTGCTGGAACGCCACAAAAAGAAGTCATTTTGCATCGGATTGTTACTGGTGACGAGAAATGGATCCATTACGACAACCCCAAGCGCAAAAAATCATATGTGAAACCCGGCCAACTAGCCGAATCAACGACAAAGCCGAATATCCATGGCGCGAAGGTAATGCTCTGTATTTGGTGGGATCAAAAGGGTGTGCTGTATTATGATCTGCCGAAACCGGGTGAAACCATCAATGGAGAACGCTACCGAACACAATTAATCCGTTTGAAGAGAGCGATAGCCGAAAAACGCCCGGAATATACGACCAGACACGAGGCAATAATTTTCCATCATGACAACGCTCGGCCCCATGTTGCTATTCCGGTTAAGAACTATTTGGAAAACAGTGGATGGGAAGTTTTGCCCCACCCGCCTTATAGCCTGACTACCATTTGTTCCGGTCGATGCAGAACGCCCTCACTGGAATACGGTTCACATCAGAACAGGGTATCAAAAATTGGCTTGATTCATTCTTGGCCGCCAAGCCCGCGCAGTTCTTTTGGGATGAAATCCACAAAATGCCAGAAAGATGGGAAAAAGTCATAGCTTCAGATGGGCAATACTTTGAATAATACTATTGTGCATGTTTTTCTTAAATAAACGTTCAAATTTTGAAAAAAACCGCATGAATTAAGTTATAGATCCAATAGTTAAATGCTGGTTGTATATTAACTTTTTTAATTTATCTGTACACAGCTCAAGACAAAGAATGAAGAATTAAATTCATCACGATTGGAAATTTTCATAAAATACTCACAAATAATCAATAAAATTGAAGGATATTCTTTCCCTCCATCGTTTTTTCCGCTTAAGAACATAAACCATTGTACTGGGTCGACCCTTATTCCATATCTAGAACAAGAGGAAACAAATTACACTAATCATAATGAGTATATCTCTTTTTCGCAATATTTCACTATGAGCGTGCTATGAGAGCAAGAGGGGCAAACAGTGTACCTTAGTTAACTGGCATGAGCTGGAACGATTGGAAAATGATACCATTAACATGTGCTCTCAAAACACGATATACGTTTTTAGATAGGATCTGCCCTCACTACTGAAATTTCTGACAGAGGATCTTATGTTAGAATCTACACTACAGTCGGAAATTATAGGTTCACTTGTTGTTTCACCTGTTGTTAAAGTGTCTTAAATTTTATAATAATAAGTTGATATTATTTGCCCAATCATAGCTTGAAATTTAATACAATTTGCCATCTAATGAGCCCAAGTTAAAGGTAAAATGTTAATTTTATAAAAATATATTGCAAAAGCGTCAAATTTTGATCTTTTAAAAAAATATCAATCGCTCGGAAAATAATTGTCATTTTTATCTTAAGTAGGTTTGGGTAGATTAGTAGTTCGTTATGATTCTCTACACTGAGAGAAATCCTATTAGTTGTGCTGACTAAAAGGTCACAATTATATTCTTTTAGTAAGCAGTACCAAAAATTTTGTAAATGCTACTAATTTTTTTTGTGAAATTGATCAAATTCACTTATTTTGAGAAATGTAAATATTTCATTTCCATATGCAATATTTCGTGTGTAAACATGACTTGCAAGTCTTTGGTAATACAGTAAAACCTCATTTATCGGGACGCCTTTGAAATGTAAACACCTCGTTTATCGGGATTTCGAGGGGCTCCCCACTACCACCTTCAGTCTCATGATGGGAGTCCCACCACGCTTTCACCTTACCCCACTTCATGTCACTATGTACAAGGAGTGGTGGCTGGAGAAGAAACAAAATGTCCCGATAAATGAGGTTGCGAGATCCCGATAAGTGAAGATCCCAATAAATGAGTGTCCCGATAAATGAGTATTTACTGTAGTAAACTTTAAGAAATTATTGTACAGACGAATTAGATTTTACCTGCTTATCAACTGTTTTGAATCGTTTTGAAATCGTTACATATATTGATTTCTTAAAATTTTGCTTTTGTTCTTCATCAAAATGAGAAGAATTAAATCATGGTAATTTTAAAGTATAACTGTAAACTGTTGTGCAGTTTTTGATGAAAAACCTCTCAACAATTATTATCCTTTGTTACATTTTGAAAAACAATAATTAAAAAAGTTTTTCCCCTAAACAATTTTAATCTAAGAAAGTTCCCATCGACATTAACAAAAATACAATAGATAGAATGGTAAATTTAACATTTTTTCAATGTTGCAATTACTATCTTAATCATGTACGGATGAAAAAAATTAATCAGTTTCTAATTAAGATATTGGAATAGTTTTTGGTAGAACTTTTCTCCGTTATGTCGAAAATAAATATATTTTTGTAATAACTACACTGGAAAAATAGTAAAAACAATTAACGCAATTAGTAAGTTTTACAAAAACGTATTGGTAACATCTATTATAAGCTGGATAGAATGTGGGAATGCATGAAAATAGTCGCGGCTACAAAACGGACCGACTAATCGGATTTTGTAAGTTTTACTAAAAATTTTAATCATTGCTGCTCAGTTAATATTGCTGTAATATTGCTTAGATGATACAGACTAAAAAACATACTTGTGACCCTTTTTTAAAAAAAAAAAATAGGTAACCACGACTAATACTTTCTCTCAGTGTATGATCTAGAAGTACAAACTGAACCCCAGTTGAAATAGAAATGCAACAATGTTGAACTACCGGTTTTTAAAGTTTAATTTTTATATGCGTTATGAGTTTGGATTTTAAATTTCAGTTAGAACGTGACTATTTAACTAAGCAGTATTTCCGACTAAAATGATAATTTCACTAAATTTTCCTGTGTGTACAAGACAGTATGATTGCGAAATTAAAAAAAAATAATTATAAAACAAATTTTAAATGAAGGTCACTATTTTATTTAAACATAGCACGAATTTAAATGAAGAAACAAAATAAAAAATTATAAAAACTCATATTAACTAACCAATCTCCCTTGTTGCATAATATTAATTAAAATTATGTTCAAGTTTTAATTATTTTTCAAGTTTATACTGGGATTTTTCTAGCCAAAAGTCAAAGATTAAGAAGCGATAGACAATAAAAGTTGAGAAAGTTTCTGCCAACATTTACTTTATTTAACGACCATATAAAGTTTAGCAAATGCTCATGGGAATGCGCTACTTGACGACTTAAGAATCTACAACGATAAAAATCTTCACCAAATTATTCATAGACTTCAACCTTTTTAGAAACGCAAATTGTTTCTAATATCAAAAAATCTATTTGGATTTCTTACAATCTTTATTGGACAAGATGTATTATTGCTATTCACTCAACATGAAAATTTAAAGTATATATTTACAATTTTCTGCAAATTAAAACGTTCCAGAATCGTCAGATCTTTACCGCAAATCAATTTAACATTGTATGATATCTGAAAACATTTTTCCAGCTCAATTGATAATTTGGAAAATATGCAATAATTACATATTAATAAAATGTATCTAATAAATATTAGCTTACTTTATGAAATTTTCCAAGAGAAGCCTTATACCACCGATGCCTAGAAGTAAGAAGCCCCAATTAACGAATCCTGTAAAGTTATCAAATCCAGAACTCCAGGAGAAAAGACTGTCCCTTGGTCTATGGCATCTAGAAAATGACAAAAAAATACTGTAGTAAAAATATACAAAAATTGACAAAAAATCATACCATAATTTAGTTAAAGGAAATTCATAATTTGAAGTAAGGCTTAGTTCTCCTTGCAACTTCTATGTAGTAAATTAAAATATTTCTATAGTAATGCGTTCAAAAAGTACTCTTAAATTTATAGGTAAAAGATAATATTACATCTTCATATTTTCCCTATGAAGTACAACCTTCAGACAACAGCTCTCTAAATTTGAACCAATTTCGTTGTTTACTTCCAAAGTTACAGACGATAGAAGCGAACGAGTTTTTTTTTTTTTTATTAGAATGGAAAAAACACCAGTGTAAGCAAATCAGTGGCTTAATAAATTTTATGAGGAATCTTCTCCATCGAGGCAAATGGTTGAGAAGTGGATTGGTAAATTTAAACGAGATCGTACGAGCACAAATGATGTTGAACGAACGGGAAGGCCAAAAAACGTTACCACTCCAGAAATAATCAAAAAAATCCGTGACATCGTATTAGATGATCCAAAAGTGAAAGTCCGTGAGTTAGCTGAGGCCGCAGGCATATCAACTGGGTCGGTGTTTAAAATTTTGCATGAGGATTTGGTCATGAGAAAGCTAACCGCAAAATGGGTGCTGCGTTTGCTAAAAAACGATCAAAAACGCCAACGAGTTCGTGATTCAAAGAGTTATTTGGACCTTTTTAACCTCAATTCAAACGATTTTCTGCGCCAATTAGTCACCATTGTTGAAACATGGATCCACCACTACAAACCAGAATCGAAACAACAAGAAAAACAGTGGGTAAGACCCGGTGGAACTGCACCAATGCGAGTAAAGACACAACAATCGGCTGGAAAGGTTATGGCTTCTGTTTTTTGGAATTACAGTGACATATTGTTCATCGACTATTTGACACAAGGAAAAACAATCAACAGCGACTATTACTGTGCATTATTGGAGCAATTGAATTAAGAAATCACAAGAAAACGGACTCATTTGTTGAAGAAAAATGCATCTTTTTGCAAGACAATGCACCACCTCACAAATTGATGGCAAAAATCAATGAATTACGCTTCTAATTGCTCCCCCACCCACCTTATGCTCCAGATCTGGCCCTCAGTGACTTTGATCTATTCCCAAATCTAAAGAGATGGCTCCAGGGACAGAGATTTTCTTCAAATGAAGAGGTTAAATTGGAAACCGATGGCTATTTTAGAGGCCTTGACAAATTGTATTACAAGAGAGGTATCGAAATTTTAAAAGATCGTTAGACTAAGTGTATCGAGCTGAAAGGAGATTATATTGAATAATAAATAGGATTTTTGCCAAAAAAGTTGTTTTTTCATTGTCATCCTACAGATTTATGGAAGTCCCTAGAATATTTTGGGATAATGATTGAAAACATGGAAGTTAGTTTAAAATATATTTAGCAGTTTATGGTTAGATTAAAATAAAATATATTTGTTATCAAATTGGGGTGCGGCGAAAGACTGTCTGCCGTCCTCAGTTACACATACTCATTTGTCACTCACTCATGCATACGCGTTCGTTATACCTACAATCTTATTTGTTGTTCTGGTATATTCGCACTCGACTTTCTAAATATAGTCTAATCCTGCTTAAATCCACTACACACCGAGTCACACAGAATTCTGACACTATACATTCTATCAAATAAATACCGGGAATTGTTCAGAAAAACACAAAATATTGGTTTAATCATCCAAATTCATTTTGTCGCCTTCAAAATAGGCCCCATTTGCTGCGGTACACTTATACCAACGAATAATCCAGTCGTCAAAACACTTCTTATAGGCATTTTCCGGTATTGTCTTCAGCTCCTTCTGCGAATTTTGTTTTATGGCTTCAATGGATTCAAAACGTCTTCCAGGAAGTGGTGATTTGAGTTTAGGGAACAAGAAAAGTCACACGTGGCCATGTCTCGTGAATACGGTGCTTGGTCGATGACATTCGTTGAATTATTGGTCAAAAATTCGGGTACAAGGATCGATGTGTAAGAGGGCGCATTATTGTGGTGCAAAATCCAAGAAATGTTCGTCAACAGATCTGGCCTTTTGTAGTGAACATTCTCTCTCTAACACTTCGTAACACTCGGATAATATAATGTTTGCCTCTTTAAAAACTTCAAGGACTCAAAACTAATCAAATCCTCAAAGCACAAAAACCACAACCAAATTTGGACTAAAATCACCACACCTCAATAAAACCATTGAAAAACAAACAAAAAAGGAGGAAAGAAAAAAGAAGGCAACCTTCCAAAACCCCTTCCTTCTTTTTCTTTCTTTCGTCCTCTTTTTTTTTTATTAACCACCACCATTTACATAAATAAAAATTCAAAATTTTCGCCGTCGTTTCGGTGCTCTTTCAGCGCCCTCTTCAGAGTTGTAACACTACAGAAAAAAAAAAAAATTTAATAAAGTTTTGTCTCCTATCACCCTCCATGGCGACGCAGACCCTCCTCCACGGAACGTGGAAACGTCGGCGAAAATTTTAAATTTTTATTCATGTAAATAGTGGTGGGTAATAAAAAAAAAGAGGACGAAAGAAAGAAAAAGAAGGAAGGGGTTTTGGAAGGTTGCTTTCTTTTTTCTTTCCTCCTTTTTTGTTTGTTTTTCAATGGCTTTATTGAGGTGTGGTGATTTTAGTCCAAATTTGGTTGTGGTTTTTGTGTTTCGAGGATTCGATTAGTTTCGAATCCTTGAAGTTTTTAATTGTGCTTTTGTTTGTACGTTGAGAGGAATCCGGATTCCGTGGAGGAGGGTCTGCGTCGCCATGGAGGGTGATAGGAGACAAAACTTTATTTAAATAATTTTTTTTCTGTAATGTTACAGCTCTGAAGAGGGTGCTGAAACAGCACCGAAACGTCGGCGAAAATATTAAATTTTTATTTATGTAAATGGTGGTGGATAATGAAAACAAAAGAGGACGAAAGAAAGAAAAAGAAGGAAGGGGTTTTGAAAGGTTGCCCTCTTTTTTCTTTCCTTCTTTTTTGTTTATTTTTCTCACGGTTTGTTTTTTAATGGTATTATTGAGGTGTGGTGATTTTGGTCCAAATTTAGTTGTGGTTTTTGTGTTTTGAGGATTCGATTAGTTTCGAGTTCTTGAAGTTTTTAATTGTGCTTTTGTTTGGACGTTGAGAGGAATCCGGGTTAGTGGTGATACGGGTTCAGGTTTTAAATGTTTGCCTCTCAAATATTTTTTTCTAAATAAACAATTCCCGGTACTTATTTGACAGAATGTACAATATGTTTGAGAAGAACGAAATTTGATGACCGATAAGTTCTTATTAGTTATCTCTGTATGAAGTTATGATTATTTTTACGTTTCGGGACAGGAAATGTATTGTTATCAACTATAGTGATATTTTCATTTAGTTTAATCCACCGCTGGTATCTTACTAGGTTATCAGCTCAGTTGTTTTTGTTACTGCAACTAAATTTCTTTTAAAATACATAACATCGATTGCAAACTTCCGTTCCCTTTCAGTTATACAGAGAGACCACGAGTGGGTTGCAGAATAGAGTTATGAGTGCAAGCGTGACAGCAATATGTCTTAACATAAGTTTATCCTCCTCGTACTCGTAGTCTACTCTGCAGCCCACATGTGGCCACCCCGCAATATCGTTCTGTTAACAAATCACCGCTGACTGTCATATTATAAAAAATATCAGGTGTACAAATAAGTTTCCACCGTTTGACAAAAGTTGGCATCACCAATAAGGTTTGGTTGAAGTTGGCGTATGTAAAACGTCACTGTCGTAAGGTTGGACATCGGTCAACAACATAACCTTGAAATATTAGTGAATTTTTATCAGTATAATATATTCTTTTGTATGCAAAAATGTCGAGTTTTGAGCCGAATAAGCGTTATTTGCGGCAACTTTTGATTTACTTCTTCAATTTGAAGAAATCTGCAGCTGAGGCGCATTGATTGCTTGTAGAAACATATGGTGAGGCTGTCTTAAGTGAGAGAAGCTGTTGTGAATGGTTTCAAAAGTTTAAGAACGATGCATTTCACATTGAAGGCAAAGAACGTAGCGGAAGGCCGAAAGTCAACGAAGACGCGAAATTGGAAACATTATTGAGTCAAGATTCGTGCTAAACGAAAGAAGAACAATACGATGGACAATATTTCGAATAAAACATAAGGTTCCGATCTTTCACAATAAATGCCCAATTTGTGATAAAAAACGGAGGAAACTTATTTGTACACCTGATAATATAAAAAGAGACTACCACCAAGGGCTAAGTCAATGTATCTAGTGTAATCAGTTTTTTACGCAGTTTCAAGATCAGTCATATGAGCAGAATAATAGTTTGGTAACCGGTAACATAGGGAAACGTAACCCAGCGTACAGTGGTCCAGAAATGGATTTCCGCTATCAAATTCGTCCAGAGGTCATATTTCTTAACCGATTAAAGCTTTTTTTTCATTTCAATACTAGGTAATAAATTTCCAATAAATATAAGAGAAGTAATTTGCATCATATTTTTTAAAAAAATCGCTTTGTTGCACGTTTTTTCAAATTTAGTTGAAAAAGATGATTGTTACAAAATTCCAAAATTATTATTTTTAATTTTAATTCGGGCTATAGCCACACATTTTCTGCAGATATGTGTAAAACTTTAAATTAATTGGTCCAGTTATTTTTTAAACATCATTTCCACTACTTCGGAAAACATGGTTTCAAGAAAAACGCACTTTAAGGCTTAGCAATTATAGTGAAAATCGTTGTACAGAACTCCTTTTTCTTCGAATAATTGTTGCAGGGATTTTTTAGAATATCCAAACTCTAATATTCCTTCAACACAGCAATTTGCTTTTTGAAAATGAAAATTTTTTTGAATCGCGCGAGTTTTGCGCCCCATCACCACACATTGTACTGCAGCGTTGTAGCTTCATTATTGCGACATGTACCCATTAATCGCAAGCTTTCCGTTTAATACTTTTCTTCTGACTTTTTGAAGAGAAGTTACTCAGTTATCTTCAAGTGTTTTTCCCGGAACCAAAATAAATTAAAATATTTTCGATACTTGATTAAAATTATTGATTCATAATGGAGCAGTTCACATTTTAATTATGAATCTTTTGCAGCCCTTTGTTTTTCAAAATATTTTCTGTCTCACAAGCATTTTCGTTAAGCAATTGTTTCAATTTCTGGTCTTTAAATTTTGTTGCTTGTTTGATAAAGCGTTCGACATCCTAGAAATCAAAATTTCCTCTACAAAATTTCTGAGGCCACTTTCTACATGTGCTATACGATAAAGCGTTTTCTCCTAAGGCAGAGTATGCCATTTGTTTAGTTTCTGAGGCATTTATTAAAAGCTAGAATGCGAAAAAAGGTAGTGTCTATTAGCATGCTTATTCATTCTGCTAGGGCCGCTATTTGAATGCAATCCCATTTTTGGTAATAAAAAATCGACACCAGACCTATTTCGTTAAATTAACCATCAATAATATAACCAAACAGATATATAATAAAGTATTTACTGAGAGGCAACAAACTCGCAAAACTCTTTGCCTTTCGTAAACTGGAATAGAGTTATTGCGAGATTTGAAATCTGCTCTAGGGCATGGAACACGAGCACGCAGGATGAGTGAAAAACTTCTTATGGATAGTTTCCCGTGTTCCAATTACGTCTACAACTTCGCAAATCTTCTAGATATGAAACGACGCCTTAATTCACATAGTCTTGTTTACGCGAATGCTGTTTGGAATACGGGGCTTGCTGTCGTAATTACTTCGCAGCCACCTTACGCTTCGTTCCCAACCTCGTATAGATATTGTACAGAATTAATAACAGATTGCGGTAGCTAATAGAAACTTTAGAAAGGATCTGAGAGGAACAACGAAGGAAATATGATAAAAGTCTCTCGATTATTATATTTAATGAAAAAGGTAGACTTGCCGCCATAAAATTTTATATTCTTGATTGAATTACTGCGTAGTGTTTAATATAGCAAAAGTGAATGCTATGATTCCAAGAATGTGTTTTAGAATAGGAAAAAAACAAATGTTTATGGGCGATGTTTTAGCCTTTATGTTTCAAATTTTGATAAATCAGTAAGAACGAATCATCAACGAGAAATTATTGGTTTTTTCACATTATCATCATCAATGAGAATGCGTTTTGAGCCTCAACATGAAAATGGCATTACCAATTTTCCTGACTCCCGTACTACAATTGGACATGCTTTGAAAGATACTTCTCAAAATTTCAACTAAAGTTGAAATTGTTGATAGTTGATTGTCTTTTATGTCAGTGTTTTCGTAAAAATGGGAAAAGTCGAATATCGAATACTCGCAAAAAAAAACATTTCTTTCCCTAGTTGGACAATATACTATTGGTTAGTAGAAAAAGTTTGTGGCGTTTTGTTATCAACAATGTTTCGCTATTTTTCGGGTAGAGCCATGATTCCATCAGCATAGAACTTCTGTAGTTTCTGGTTGAAAAACTGAATCAAGTAATTTTCACAGGCCTCTCTTGAAACCAGCTTAGTTCTATGAAGATACTTCTGAAGAGATCGAAACAAGTGGTAGTCTGAGGGTGCGATGTCTGGACTATACGGCGAAAGCATCAAAACTTCCCAGCCAAGCTCTCTTAATTTTTGGCGAGTCATCAAAGATGTGTGTGTGTCAGTTCATCTTGTTTTTCACACTCATTTCATGAGACATCCAAACATCGAATTTCTTTTTTAACTCAGCTTTTTGCAAATGGTTTAAAACGGTCTGATGATGAATATTCAATTCATAAGCTATGCCAAGGCTGCTAAAATGCTGGTATTGCTCAATTTTTTCGAGAATTTCGTAATTTTTTACGGTGATTGGCCGAAGAGACTAGGGCTCATCTTTGACATCGAAATTTCCAGAACGAATGCGAGCGAATCATTAGCGTGCTGCTGATTTTATACAGCACTTTCACCATAAACACCACAAATTTCTTTACAAGCCTGCGATGCATAGTCGCCTTTGTCAAAGTGGTATTGTAAAATATAGCGAATTTTCTCTTTACTCTGGTGCATTTTTTAATTTGAATAACTTTTGATACACTACACCGATTTCAATAAAATTCTGCACGAAACAAAGCTAAAAGTGTCACCTTTCAAACTCTCGTCTAGTGTTGTTGCAAACTAGTGGTTACTGAGTTAATTTGCTTTAAACTCCATCTCCTCGAACTTTTCGTCCAACCAATATTTTATGTTAGGCTTAACACTTTTCAACTAATCTTCTTACACCTCGCAGCGCGACGACAGATTTTAGTGCAATAAGAATGTATCTACCGAAGGTAGGCAGATATTATTTCAAGACACATAAGTGGAAATAAAAAATTTTGTAAAAAGATTTCAAAACGATCCTGTTTGTAAAGATTTATTAGACAGAAATCATTCACTTCCTAAGTTAATTTCGTAACGTAGAACATATTTCTATATGCTTCAGTATTTGAATTTTTAATTTCCTGTATCACATCCTGCAATTCATGATTGTGAAGTATTCACAATGACTTTTGGGCTTCGTTCGCCTTCTGTTAATTAATATGTTAATAAGATCATGACATAGCGAAAAGGCTGTTATAATGAATGATAAATATGAATTGAATCTTATTATTCTACATATTGACTAGAAGTAAGAAAGACAATGTCTTCTAATAAAAATTAATATAATGAGTATGAGCGGGCAATAGTAGTAGTCTTGTAATAAATGGAAAATATATTGTTTCATTCTAAATATTTTCAGTAAAGTTCATAAAATGTAGCTTTGAGATTTTGCAATAACACAATTCATTTATCGAAAAATGGAAAACATGGTAAGTAATGCAATGAGAGTTGTAACACTTGCAGAAATAAAATGTATTATTCAGCTATTTAAAGCAGTACTTTTTGCTTTTTTCTTTTTCTCTGGTCTAGTTCTAGGACGAGTATGTCGCCATCAGTGTTAAATTTCTCCTAGGGCTTGTGTGAGTTGTCCTATAGGATTTTTGACTTTGTCTGGATTTTTCAAATGATAAATTTTTATTTTTTAATCAACTTTTGGATCTTTTTTTTGTACAAAATGTTATCATCCAATGCCATCTAACCGTTTTTTCGTCAATTGGCAAGCCTCAACAACTCAATAGATTATTAATTAAAATGCATCAGGGTTCAAAAATAAAAATATAAGATGTTAAGCGTTGATAACATTTAATAAAATAGTCACTTTTCTGTCCTATCTTGTCTTCTTTTTCAAACTTTTCTACCCTACTTCGTCCTCTTTTTCAAACTCTACTGTCCTACTTCGTCCTCCTTTTTAAACAAATTGTTGTCCTCATTTATCAAACCTTTTTGTCCTACTTTTCGAAAATCAATTATGATCACCCTACACATAAGTAACTATACAACAGAAATTGATACTACTTGTTCGTCTTGAACTAAAAAACATTTTGTAGACGTAAGTATTTAAAAAAGAGCTTTATTTATGATTCAGTGCATGTAGATATCATTTCTTGTCTATACATATAAAGTCAGTTTGCAACACTTTTTTTTAGTGAAAAAGTAGTTGCTTCTTGTTATGCTAATTACAGAATCACGTGGGCATTTAAAATCATAGTGTACATGAAAGCTACAAGAGTACCGCGTGCTCCGGCGAAGTGAGCAGGATGACAGAGGATGACCCTCGCATCGATTACGAAGAATATCTGAACGAAGCCAAGAGGGGATATCCCTCTCTTTCCTTTCACTGACACAAGCAAATCTTGACGTCGGCGCAGTAACTCATACCGGTCTCTCCAGTCGAAGGTTACAAAACTTTAGTGTTGCTACATTGAGTAGTCAGGCAAAAACCGTATCATGTGGTTGTAATTGAACTGTAACTCAGAATTAGCTTACTAAATGATGAGAAGAAATGTGAGAATTGACCAGACTTCGAGTAAACAGTTTAATTCTTCCAATATTTGCATCAGATATACTTACGGTTTGTCTGGCTGAGACCTGCGTACCATTCGCTCAGCTTTTTGAATTTCCTCAGCCCTGGTTGCACTTTTAGTCCTTCTTAACCTCACTTTTGTGTCATGTTCATGATCTAACGTCATCTTCACTAACAAACTAGAAAAATCTACTCACTCACTCACTCACTCGCAAAACGTCTGGTCCGTGCCGAAACGTTGCACTTACTAGAGAGTAAACGTGTATGATGTACGAATATGATATGTGTGTGTAGAGAGGGAGAGAAGTGGAAAAAGAAGTAACTGAGATACGTATATTCTCTCGCACTTAAATTTCTTTGCGTCTGTAACTTGTCTACTCAAATAAGTGAGAGATTTACGATTTTTATTAACCTGCAACCGATATTACTATGCATGATTTTTCTGCAACGCTAAGCTGTAGATTTCAACAACTGTATTCAATTAAAAGGAGAACGTAGTTCCAAAGTCTAAATGAATAATTCAATGCTCCCTAGAAACTTATTCTGTGTTACAATTTATCACGAAACTGACTCATTAAGAATTACGACGATACTATAGTCCAAGCAACGCACACTTGAGGTTTTCCTGTTTCTTCCTTCCTCTAGAGTCTAGACAACAGAGATAGTCACCAAGCGATAAATAAACTGCGATTACGAAAGAACCTGATTCATGTGTTCAAAACTCATGTCCATTCTCACGATGCAGTTTGTATTCCGTAAAATTTGAGGTCTTGGAGTAGATTGAAAATGGATGAACAAAATCTGAGGGATTATGATAAACGTAAAAGTAAGTCCCAGTATGAGAAAATAACAATTGAACGTATGGATGCAAAAAGGAAACTCACGTACATTTATTCTTTATAAAATTTTTTTTGTATTGTGGATAGTTTTTCGAATGCAAATTAAAATTAAATTTTAAATAAAGATTGTACAAAATATACAAAATATCAATATTATTATAAATTTAAATTTAAGAATTTGAAATCTTTCTGTGAAAAAAAAACGCTTTCGACTGCGCTGGGATTTGAGCCCAGGTCTTTCGATTGCCGGTCGATTCCACTGAAAGATTTCAAATTCTTAAATTTAAATTTAACACCTGTCGGCAACGTATCCTATCTGATACGCGACTAGTGATTCTCCGATAATGTAGGCAGTGCCAAAAATTTCAAACTCAACTAATTAATTTGAAATTATTATAAATAATCTTAAATCTTATTAAAATATGATATACATTTATTTTTTTAAATCATTGTGAGAAACTACACATTCCAAGAAAACATTTTAAAAATATTTGATCAGTTGGCAAATTGCTCTATTTTTTAGAGGTATTAACATTTTCCAAAAATATCGAAATTTTACGTTTTTGGATTATATTTTTATAAAATTAATATTTTGCCTTCAACTTGGGATCATTAGATGCAAAGTTTTATTACTATTCATGTTATTATCGTAACAAAAAAATTAACTATTGGGTTGTCCCAGAAGTAATTGCCGATTTCTTCACAAAAATTAAACACATTTTTTTAAATACAAGGAATGAACTTTAATCAATGACACATTTTCCATTTTGTTAAATGACCTTTTGCCATCTTTCTGGTAATTTCATGATTCCACGCTCATAGAACTTCTGGTCTTTATCGGCAAAAAACTGAACCAAGTGCGATTTCACAGCTTCATCATGATTGAAAGTTTTACCATTCAAGGAGTTCTGCAAAGATCAATATAAATAGTAATCTGATGGTGCAAGGTCAGGGCTATATGGTGGATGTAACATCACTTCCCAACCAAGCCATAATAATTTTTGGCGAGTGGCTAAAGATGTATGTGGTGTAGCGTTGTCATGGTGAAAAATTACACCTTTACGATTGACCAATTCTGTCCGTTTTCTTTGAACACTGCGTTCAATTCGTTCAGCTGACGACAGTAGACATCCGAATTAATCGTTTGGTTCCTTGGAATCAGCTCAAAAAATACCACGCCTTTCCAATCCCACCAAACAGACAGCATAATATTTTTTAAATGCAATTCAGCTTTCGATGTTGTTTGTGGTGGCTCATCACGCTTGGACCATGATCGTTTTCGAACGACGTTATTCTAAACAATCCATTTTTCATCACGAGTGATAATTCGTTTTAAAATAAATCAAATTCATTGCGTTTAAGATGCAAATCACAAGCCTTGATGCATTTTCTTAAATAAATTAAAATCCATCCAAATTCTCTTAAAATATCGCAAGATAAATTTGAAAAATGATTGAATTTTGTAATTGAAAAAATGAGGTTTTCATTTTTTTATCACAAAACCGTAGGTCCAATAAGAAAATGTTAATTTGAAAAATTGTTCATCTTGTGATTTTAAATTGATCGGTATTTTTTATTATTTGTAATTTCAAATTTTGACTGAATTTGACCTCTATTCCTTCCGTTTATTCTACTGTTCAGGCATATGACAGACTATTGCCCTGGAACTCTTAATCATTCAATATTGTATTATAATATATTAGTTAAAAAGAATATAGTAAAAGAAAAGAGTATAATTAATGCAAGTAAGATTACAACAAAGGCATTGCACTTGAACAATTTTGCTTATTTATATATTAAATGTATGTTGTCATATCTTATCTTATCTTAATGCTTAATCTTATACGAGATATAGGTTTTTAATTAATTAAAATTCTCATAACTTTTAATACTATAATATTTAGTCAAATTTCAAATTTTACAATGATCGCGAGATTTAAAAGGAAGCATTGAAAAAAAAATCAAACGATATTTTTACAGAAATAAGATCATTTTGTCAGGAATAAAATTTTATGTGCCTCAGCCGCGGAAACTCGTTTTTCCGTTACAGCTGAGAGTAAAGCAATGTTGTATATTCCGTTACAGAGGAATACAATGTAGAAATTGAACTGCGCATGCGCATTATAGTCTTACAGCGGAACGCAATCTATTTCTTATTCTTCTTCTTCTCACTTCTTCTTCGTGCAGCGGAACGCAATCTATTTCTTATTCTTCTTCCTCTCACTTCTTTTTCGTACAGCGTTAGCACTGACTACTACACAAGACCGATAAAATCAAAATGGCCGGGACTAGTCGCCAATTTGCGCCCGCTTCGTACAACTAGTGCAGCAAACAACTACAATAAGTACTAGATTAGATTCCAATGTACGCATAAAAACTCGTATCCGCACCACAGTCACATAAAATAGAATATGTGCCAATGCACACAATTCGGGACATTCCGAGACTCGCGACAATGCTCGCAGGACTGATCGCGCCTCGGATTCGTCTCGGCTTTGCCTCAGCTACGTCTCGGCTACGCCTCGTCTACGCCTTGGCTTCGATCTCCTGCGAACATTGTCGCTCGTCACGCAATCATCCTCATTGTGTGCCTAGGCACATAATATACTATTAATAAATTGATTTATACTTGTTGAAAATCTTATTAGGATTTTAATTTTCCTTAAAAAATGCATTATTAATCTTAAGCAAAATGGAATTCACTTATAATAGATCAGTTCAAAAATTAAGTCGTCAAGGGCCTCCTACGAAAATCACTTTATAGTTTCTATGTATTTTTTTCTATAAATAATTTATACGCAATGAACGACTTCGGAGCCCATCATTTCTAAAACACGAGAATATCTCTGTGAATTAGTGAATAAATCTCAAGTCTCATACATATTCGAGTTTTACATGCTGAATGGATCATGCAATCTTCTCAATTCGAAGACACTTATCGATCATAAATTCTAAAACAGTTCAATGAAAGACTGATCCATACAAGTGGTATATTTTACATCACAAGATAGTTTTCCTTATAATTTAATCTATATATTTTCCATTATGTACAGTTAAAATGACCACAGAATTAATGGATTTCTTGGGGATACCTAAACTGAATAAAAATAAGTATTGAAACAACGTGATGAAGGGATCAATAGAGTTAATATTTTTATTATAAGGTCCATCCATAAATTACGTAACAGCATTTGAAGTGGGAGGGTTGAGAGAGAAGGGGGAGGGGGTGGTGGAACACTGTTATATAATTTTCTTTTAAATAATAAAAACGTTGTACTTATATTACTTCTTTTAAAGTTTCAAAATGTGACATGCGGCTGAATTTTTCATGTCTTTTTTGAATTTCCAATTATTTAACTCGTTACTTGTTGAATTGAAAGTAAAAATCAATTACAGTAGAACCTCTTTAACTCGAACCTCCCTAGCTCGAAATGCTCTCTAACTCGAAAAAATACCGTGTAAAATGGCACCTCTATAACTCGAAATCATTTCGGCCGACAAAATCTTTTTCTTGCAATATTTCTGTCCAACAGCCTCCATAACTCGAATAGATGAAGTGTAAACCTCTGTAAGTCGAAATATGAAAACAATACAACAATGTGTAAAGATAATTGAACATACTGTCGTTGGTATTTACATAAATAAAATCTGTAACCTCTATAACTCGAAGTACATTTATTCCCACCTCTATATCTCGAAGTCTTTCTAACTCGAAACCTCCCTAACTCGAAGTAATTTGGCTGCATCTTGAGTTTCGAGTTAAGGGGGTCTTCTCATCAGTCAGCTTCAAAAAATCGATTTTTTTGTTGAAAAACTTTAAAGCCCATTTTATGAAAACCATGTTTTTTTAAATTCCGTGCACGATTAAAAAAAAACTATAAAAGCTATGTATACAAGTAAAACACTGTTTTTTAGATAATTTAATTGTGCACAGACTAAGTTAAAAAAATGTATTAAAAAATCTCTTTTTACAATGTTATTAACGCACTTGCTACTAAAAAAAGGCCGAAAAATCGAGTACTTTATTAAAAAATGACTAAAATAGTCAAATTTCAACTTTCAATCACCATAATAGACTATACTGTGCAGAAAAGCCTTCCGAATAAGGAAGTATTTTAATTTTTAGTTTCAGGTAAAAATTACAGGCTGAATTTTTCACCGAGTTTGAGTTGTCCGCGGCGAGCTGCTGCGCGAGATTGTTTATAAATCCGCCATTTTTATTTATTTTGACATTCAAAAAACTTTTTATTGTTGAATAAATATATGTTCAAAGATACGCAAAAGATCATTTGTTTCTCTTGCTGTTTTCATGTTTTAAAAAAATCCTAAAAAACCACCTTTTTTATGAGCCATTGATGAGGAGACCCCCTTAAAGAGGTTCTACAGTGATAGAAATATTTATTCAAATTAAATATCATTTGGTATACAATTATTTCTAACGTTTTGTTATGTTTAATCTTTTTGATGAATTTAAAAGATTTTACACCATTTATGGACGAAGATTCCGCTTTATTAATTTATAAAAGCGATGATATTTATAATCTGATACCATGGGATGATGGAGAAGAGTAATGTTTGTAAGTCTCTGGTGGCTTAAGGGTTGCATTTGAGTTCAAACGGGGGTAGTTGAGGCTGGAAGCAGTCGAGGGTGAGCCTGCAGGTAGCATGATCCCCATAAGCCAGAGCCAAGCTATTAGTAAAGTTTTCTCTAGTCTATATCCTACACGAAGAAAAATAGAGTAATTTTACTCAACTTTCGATCAAAGTTGTAACATATGGACAAGTTAAAAGTTATTTAGCGTCACTGTAATTATTTATGATATACCAAATGTTTAAGAATAAATCACAGTTCAGTAAAATTCAGAAGTGTAGAGTAAACTATGAAAATGTATTTCAATTACGTTTTATTGTACAGTAGGATCTTGATGGACTGGACTCCACAGGACTTAATTTTCTATTCTGCTTTCCCTATCAACTGCCTAAATATTGCGCTAAAACTGTACATTGAAATTTTCGAACAAATCAATTCAGGTGAATAACAAACCAATTCCGTTTTTGTCCAAATTCTAGTAAATGGATTACAATGCAATTCAAAATTTTTTGTTTCAATCCATTTTAATACTCGTTGAAAATAAATGCTTTTTAAGTCCACTAAACGGAACCGAATTTGTAACAGAACTAATGCCATTGAATAGTGTCAGGTAACTTAAGAATTGAATGCTTGTCAATGCGTTTTATGGAATTCAGAAAAGAAGCTGCAATTGTGTAATTCGAATTCGCCCGCCGACAATAGCCAATGAAGTCTTCATTATTGCCGTGGTCCGTTTCGACGATCCTTGATTACTTATCTGTCTCATGGGAGTCAAAAATTGCAATCATGTCCGCTAGCCTTTGTAAGGTGACACTTGTTGACACTCGCCAATGTATCTCGAGTATTGGTGGGTTAATTCTAAATTTTGATTAATAGGAGTTAAAACCTGCTATTTTGAATGGAATTAACATTTTTTCTTGTCAACAATTATTTTTCGACTTTAATAGAAGTAAAGAGTACGTGATTCTTAAGTATATACAACTGCTGACATAGGAATGTACAGTATTGCTCCCTACAAAGAATTAAATTGACAACACCCCTACTCTGGATTCGGTAGTGGCAACCTGATGTACTTTCCGACATAATTGGAAAAAATTTTAATGTTTTAATTCTTGTAGGTTGTTTTATTTAATAACAAATTTTAAACCGTCCTATATTTTTTAGTATGGTATTGAAAATAATTCGATTAGATTCACTCTTTTCCACCTTAATGGATTTCATTCTTTGACAAGGAATTGTCAGGGATTCAATGTTCTATTCAAAGACGGAATTCATTTGGATTGAAACATTTCAATTCATTCGAATGCTCTCTTTCTTACGGGAAAATTTTTCCCCTTCTGGTGACAATTGAATAATTTAACACTACGTCATATCCTGCCGGTAAAATCAATTTTTTCGTATTCGTTATCATCTAGTGGGCACCCTAGTATTGTTGATATATGGGATTTTTAATATAGGGTTTTCCAATTAGAGGTTTTATTTTGAATAGCCTGCTATTTTGGCAGCTGTCATAATTAGAGGTGTCATTTTTTGACACATGACAACTAAAAATATGCCATTAATAAAAATGGAACGATACAACCTTCAAAAACGCATTCAAATTGTTAAAATTCACTATAAAAATGCATGAAAATGAACCTGAATTTTACCGAAAACTCATTATGATCGATGAGGCTCATTTTCACCTTGGAGGCTACGTTAATAAGCAGAATTATTAATGATATGGATGTGGACAATGTTTATTTTCAATAAGATGGTTCTAAGTGCCACACAAGTGACGAAACCATCGATCTTTTAAGTGAAAAGTTTCCAGGCCGAGTGATTTTTCGAAACGGTGATTACAATTGACCGCCGAGATAATGTGATTTAACACCTCTAGACTTTTTTCTTTGGGGTTACGTGAAAGATAAGGTTTATGCTGATGCTCCTCAGTCAATTCAAGAACTCAAAGAGTAGATTCGTGCCGTTATCGACGAAATAGAGCTCCAATTGTGCGAAAATGTAATGGAAAATTTCATCAAAAGAGAATGGTCCTACAAACGTAGCCGTGGAGGCCATATGAATGATATTGTTTTTCATTATTAATGGTAAACCTTCCGCTATTGAATGAAACAAAAATCAAATGATTTTTCACAAAAAACACGCATTTTTCTTAGAAATCAAAATGAAAACTCTAATTGGAAAACCCTGTATAAAGTGATATAAATAAATAATCAACGTAAAATACCGTGAACTTGTCTTAATAATGGATTGCAATAGCCGATATGAAAGGGATTCGACATCACTTTATCCGTTTCCAAGCATTAAAATAATTAAATCAGAGAAAATAAAAAACAAGTGTCTTGCACGATTAAGACTGAAAACAGAGTTTTAAAACCAGAATGATCAGAAAATGATATTCAAACTGGATGACATTGTTAGAAACATTTCATTTGAGGTGAGTATTAACTTTATACTTTGATGTATGGTATTGACGTGATAAAATGAACAAGAATTTATTTTTTTGGCAAAAATCGGTTTTATTTCTCAATGTACTTTCCTTTTACCTTGATAATACGATTTTTCAAACCCTCCAAAATACCCTTCTGTTTCCCATTTAACTTCTTCGTCCGACTCAAAACGCCTACCACACAGCCATCTCTTGAGGTTTAGGAACAGATAATAGTCGCTGGGGGCCAGGTCTGGAGAATACGGTAGATTCGAAAGCGATTCGAAACCCAATTCATGCTTTTTTGCCTGTGCAATGATCGATATGTGAGATGGTGCATTGTCATCATGAAAAATGATTTTTTTCTTCTGAAAATTTGGCCGCGTTTTTTCATGATTTCAACTAATCGATCCAATAATGCAGTATAATATGCTCCAGCAATCGTCCTTCCTTTCTCAAGGTAGTCAATTAAGATTACTCTATGTGCATTCGAAAAAACACTAGTCATATCTTTCCCAATCGATTGTTGCGTTTTCGGACGCTTTAGTACACTTTCACCAGGTTTAATCCACTGTTTTGACCCTTCACGTGATTCCGTAGTGTAGTGGTGGATCCATGTTTCATCCATCGTCACAAATCGACGCAAAAACTCTTTCGGATTGCGGTTAAAATAGGCCAAATTTTGCTCCGAAGTGGTCACACGAATGCGTTTTTGGTTGATTGTGAGAAATCGCGGCACCCATCTTGCACAGAGCTTTCTCATGCTCAAATGTTTATGCAAAATATTGACCACATGCTCAGTTGAGATGGATACGATCTCAGCTATCTCACGCACTTTCACTTTCGGGTCATTAAAAACAATATCATGGATTTTATTGATCATTTCTGGTGTAGTGGTCTCATTTGGACGACCTGGACTTGGTATGGTTTCTGTGTTCGTACGACCACAATGAAATTCGGCAAACCACTTCTGAATTATTCCATACGGCGGAGCAGAGTCCGAATAATATTTATCGAGCTTGGCCTTGGTTTCTGATAACATTTTTCCACGCAAAAAGTAGTGTTTAATCAACACACGAAATTTACTTTTGTCCATCTTTGCCGAAAATTCGGAGGTTGGTTGCTTTCAGATACTGTAACTTGTAAACTAATCAATGGATTTAGGTCAAATTTTGACACAAGAGGTTTGAAGGATGGAACTTGTCAACAATGATAGCCGTTTGTTATTAGTGGTGACATCTCATAGAAATATCACGTCAATATTAAACAAATGAATCAAATAAAGATAAATCATTTTTGTTCGTTATATTGTATGCGTTATTAAAAATGGTTTAAATTTGTTTTTTGATTCATGATCTTCTTAAAAATCCTCGAGTAGAGTAAGTTTCCAGCCTCTGGACGCGTACTAATAGCTGTACAGACATATATTTTTATAAAATTTCTCTCTGAATCATATTTATTATTGCTTACTAGATACCCACATATTCATAATGTCAATAGTATATCATTTTGGACGAGATGTATTCAGGCGATGTACAAGATCATTATTATCAGTTTAGAATACATAATGGTCCTTATGGTCAGCATACCAGCCGACGTTTCGTGTTCCTCAAACAATATGCTCACGTTAAGCTGGGAAATGGGAAATCTTCTCCAAGCCGATTAGTATTCAAAGCACGTTCGTTATTAGCCATTCACGCGAGAGTCTCTTCCAAAACTACTAAAATCAAACTTAGGTCCGGAACAGACACTCTCAAGACTTTAACACCTCGATCTTATACGACCATCCGAGAAACATTTCAGGAATTTCAGCAAGTTATCAGCAAACTACTTGACATAACTTTTATAATATATGAGGCCCATGAATGTTAATGATCATATCTCGTATCGATGAAACACGAATATTAATGCATGAACTAGATAAATTTTTGTAACTTTTTATTTTTATGATATTTTTTTATATTTCTGGTTCTCTTTTTTTTTGCATAGTTATATTTAAATCAAACTACGTGTATATCAAATTTTGAAACACTCAGTCACGATACATATAAAAAGTGAACTGCAAGACTTACTCATGAAGAAGAATATATTAATTTGGCCAAAAATGGCCATTTTTGCTCTTTTAGATAAGGATATCTCAAAATACTAATATGATGGGAAAATTTTGACAACAGTTTCGTTTCCAGCACACGAAAAGTCTTCGGATTTGCTTAATCCAATCTCTAGTCAGGAGCAAAATCAATTTTAGTAGGTTTGAACTTTTATTATTATAATTATTATACCGTTGCGGAAACTAACTCACTAAAATTTTTCTCATCAGCCACTTAACCGAGGTGTAGATGTCTTTAAGGATCTGGAGGGCGCCTGGGGGATTTTAATGTTGGGATTTTCGCTATTCTGAGGATTTTTCATGTCTTCACGTCTTTTGTGCATGAAACATCCTGAAAGCAACAAAAAGCCTGACCTTGAAATAAACGTCTTTAAAATATCCAAACAACTTGTGTCATTCGTAGCGAACTTTAAAAGAAATTTTCTTTCTGTGCGGATTTGATGTATTCATGTGAGAACTATAACATGGCGAAAAGAGTTCAAGATAGATATAAGAGTTGAAGGAAATTGAAGATAGGATTGACTTTTTTCGTAAATCGAAAAACCAGCCTGCGAAGGATCTTCTTGACCACAAAGCTCTAAAGTATCAAGATAGTAAAGATCGCCAGTAGAGCTTTTACGGAGTGACGAGTATCATCACGATGAGTAAACCATGAGCTTCTTGACATTCGTTCGAACGTAGAATGCTGAAAGTCGAATCCTTTTTACGACTAAGATGCGAACTTCTCGCTCGATGCCTGCGGCATGAGGGGGTGAGATTTCCACTATCGTGTCTTGTAACCGCATGGTGAATTCGCTTAAAGGGAGAATTCATACACCTTCCATCCCTGTTAGTTCCTTATATCTCGCCACTTCTCCACTTGGTATGGGAAAGACGATCTGTTTTTTTGCGATTCCACACCCTGAAGGACATTAACTTTTCATTCAATACGAGCGGGAGATGAGTAAGTGGTTTCATTCGTAGTCTACTTGATCTCTGCTTTTAGAAAAATCATAAAATTTAATATTAGGGCAAAGTAGCTACGAAAATTCTATTCTAAAATTCTCTAACTTTATCCAGCTATTTCAGAAAATTTTCTTCAATATTTCCAACCAATTTCTAAATTAAGTCTAATTAAGTTATATTGGGAAAAAATGGCCCATGTTCTCCTTGAATGCGACATTTCATTTCCAAAGCACTTTTTCAATTTTCTTTTTTTTTTTATAGCCAATAATCTGAAGATAGAATCTGCACCCTTGTTTTTGATTATAAGAAACTTGTGCTGTATACTATTGACATTAAATGTTTAATTTTAAAAATGAAAACGTTCTTCGTTTGCTTGAGCAACGATGTTTTTTGGCTGGATCGGCAAAAATTAGATTCCAACAATAGTCAGCACGTTATGTTCAAATTATTAGGGTTTTTTAAACATATATTTAATTTTTAATATTTAACGAAACTCTGTAGATTGGAGCTTCGTTTTGTAATAAATAATTATGAGTTGGATTGACGAATCAATAATTAGGAGACTAGGATGCAGAATTTTGTTTTAATTTAAAATTATAATCAGAACACATCTATTAGATACACATTTTTTTTTTACTGTTTTATTAAACATATATACATTTCTTTTTATTTCCAGAAGAGGATTTATTAACTTTGTTCGCTTAATTCTCGACTACGAGAGCAGGTCATTAAGTTTTTACAAAAACAAAAAATCAAATTATTTCGGGTTCTTCAAAATAGGTCTTTGTTTCAGTGACGTTTTCGTTTGACTCAAATCTCTTTCCGGTAAGCTTTTTTTATGTATGAAAACAGGAATAAGTCACTGGGGTCTAAATCTGGCAAATATGCTGGGTACGCATAATATTCTCCATTTATCGTTCGTCCTTTTTCAAAGTAATCAATGAAGATGCTTTTTAAAACATTTAAAAAATCCAGGAAACGTTCCACATTGTAGAAAAAAGTTTTCTTTAATTTACAGTATTTGTTTGCATCAATCAAAGCAATGTTGGTGCCTTGCAAACATTCCTTTTCAGAAGTAACATGAAAACCCGAATATATCAATTTCGAGTGCAGTCTATGGATTGACTATGTATGTGGATCCATCTGCGATCACTAATCAGAATTGAGGGCAGTCAATATTTAACTGCACTACTCTGTTGTAGAGTTACGAAGGAGAACTATGAACTGTATACTCATCAATTATCTCTTACATACCGCGGCACAATCCTAACAGTCGAATTCGCTCGATTCTCTATCCTTTAACAATCTAAACCGCGCCAGAGTTCAGAGGCTCGAGTTAGTCGGTTGAAATTGTCTCTTGACCTCGGTTACACACTAATGACCGGTTCAAAATTGCAGTGGCTCGAAACATTGTGCAGGTGGTATATCGAGACTGGCTCTCACCATTCCCCAATCGATAAAGCCAAATTCTGAATTGAAAACCCTTCAACAGTTCGTCTGGGCTCCTCAAATTATGAAACCTAAAATATTTTACAATCTTGTGCTTTTATATTATATGAATAAATCTCTGGCTGATATTTGATTCTAAAAATTTTAAATAAATAAATCTATTGGGCGGAAAAAAATAATTCTTATGGCGTTGAAAACGATGTCAAAATTTAGAGGAGGATGGGGGGGGGGATGATTTACTAGAGCCACACTGGACGACAATGTTATGCTGGTGCACTGAAAAGACGGTATAGCTGAGAGAGCTACAATATATTTTGGTCTTCAGAACCAGAAAATATTGCTATCAGACCAATGCTACAGTATGGTCCTCAGAACTATACGAGTATAGGTGAGACAGCTATAATGATATTCCTAAACGTCATATTGCTCCGCGAAGGATACAAGTTTGTTGATATGACAATACGATGCATAGCGATCGTAACCAAAATATTATACCTGTTATAACAATGCATGCGATAGAGTTGTCGCATGTTCTGTAATCCAGAGCTTTAATTATAAATAATAGAAAATGATAAAATGATAGTCAAATTATTGTAACTATGTTAGTACTTACCTTCGAAAGCTTCGATATATTTTCTTAATCCCCAATCAGTCAATTTTTTCTTCACCCACTCGTCCATCGCTGTTATGGATTTTCGAGTGTGATAAAACAATACGTGATACGCAAAAATGATCTTTCAAGCAAAGAAAAAATGCACCAAACAAATCGACAAACGCTTCCAAAAAACACCTCGAACAAATGACACTTCTTTCTCATTTCGAGGTTAGAGTCGCATGCATGCGAAGCAATGTATAGGTCGCGCGGCAAACCCAGTATAGTTATTTCACCTATACCGCATGGGTCGAGACACTACATACCGGTATAGGTCGAGCAGCTATACTTATATCGTTCCACGAAAGAAATTATAATGGTACGGTGGCAAAATACGCATTTCGGTGCGTCACGCATTTAATTTAGCTACAATACCAATATCGTATAGTCACGACAGGTATTTTGCTGAACTAAAATTCTGTATAGTTTTCTCAGCTATACTGTTTTTTCCGTGTGTAAACAGCTCCAAGGAGCTGATTAGTATTAAGGATAATTGAGCCCACGGGAAGAAGAACTCGCCGAGCGCTCGAAAAAGGGGAAAAATATTGTCCACTTTCTAAAATTGAAGTAAAAAAAAAAGTTGTAAAAACTCAAAATAAAAAAATATAAGCTGATAGAGCTTGTCAAAATACAACTTTTATTCCTCAAGTATTTTTTAGTCCAACATGATTATTACGAAAAAAGAAATATAAAAGGTATTTTTTGAATAACCTAAAATCAATGTTTCAAAAAACATAAATTGCGATTTTTCGGTAAGTACTGCACGCAATGGATTAAATTTTACGTATTTTCATTCAGTATTCGTTGCTGATGCCGAATAGTCATTTAAAAACAATAAATATCATCAACATTTGATAATATTCAATAACAAACCAATACCTGTCAATTCTTTGTTTTTCGCGATTCGGAGTGAAAAAGTGGCGAATAAATGTTATGTTTCGATAAATATGAAGTGACAAAGTTATTTATTTTTATTTAAGGAAGTTTTTCGGAAAATTTCAAATTATTCGTACTAAAAATAAAGAATTGAGAGGGTTGTTAACCCTCCGTTGCCAAACATATGAGGGATTCCCTCAGTGGGGTCAGTTTTTTCGAAATAACTTCTAATTTACGCTTCACACAGTCTGGTCCGTTTGAATACCTTTCAAAGAATTATTCCTGAAGCTTTTTGGAGCAATAAAAAATGTTCAAGTAGAATACTCATTCAATAATCACTTTTCAAAACCAAAGGTGACGTGAATTCTGAGGGAATCACTCCATAGTTTGGCTTTCGTGCAATGGAAATAGCTTGAGTTCTAGAGTGCGGTGTTGTCATATTTTGATGATGCACGTTCAGCCAAGTAACCGCCCCATTGATAACACTGTAGATGTTCTAACACGCAGAGGAAAATCCTCTGGGGTTTGGTAACCGTGTGACAATTTTTAAGTTTGGTAACGGAGGGTTAATAATAAGCGCACGACGCCCGAAGCGCTAAAGTTGAATTATTCAACGGAATTCCGCGGTTTTCTCAGTTTATTTGGATATTCGTTTAAATATTTGCCACTGAAAATCATTAAAATTCATAATATGTAACAATAAAATAAAATTATTTAAGTTCAAACTTCTACCACCTCCAAAACCTTATATATATGATAAATTGTGCGAAACACCTGAGGACGATTCCATTGGAATAAGCGCGGAAAAAATTAAAGATGTTCGAGCCTTATTAAGGGGGGCGCCCTATCCAGCATTTTCAAAAAATCGATTTTTTTTTTTTTCATTAATCGATTGGGTCATGTCTTGAAAGTATATTCTCAAAATATTATGACTCAACTCTGAATATTGTGACACTCACAGTTCGGGCGCGCTGTGGCCGCTGTGGGTCACAGTTCGGGCGCGCTGTGGCCGCTGTGGGTCACAGCTCGAAACTCGAAACTTTAAATCGATTTTTCTCAAAACTATGTTTTCCAAATTGCGGTACACGATTGTAAAAAAACTACTAAACCGATTTTCGATTTCTAAAAAGTTTTTTGTAAATTATTAAATAAACGAGTGCATGAATGTCTGAAATTATAAAAAAAAAGTTTTTTTATACACTTTTTAGCCACATTTAGCAGCCAAAAATGACGAAAAAAAGCACTTTTTTTTCAAGACGTGATTTCAATATTTTGAAATCAAATTTTTTGGAGTTTCTGACATTCCTGCACTCGGGGGAAGCCTGCTGAATAATAAAAAAATTGGGTTGCATGTTTCAGATGAAAACTTTGGGCTCCACGATGTACCGCGAAAAATCCGTCCCCCGCGACACGCCATACGCGATCATCAATGAGTCCGCCATTTTTTTATTTTAGTTCTTGACAAAATGCTTTTTTTGTAGTCCAAACATGTCTTTAAACATATGCAATAGTATATTACATTACAAGGGGCGAAACAGAGCGATTGCATGAGTGTGAAGTTTGCTGCCCGAGTGAAACGAGGGCTGCAATCACACGAAATGCTTACGCTGTGTTTTGTTTCGAGTAATGTATACTATTTTTCATAGCAACTCTTTTGAGAATCTGATTGGCTGTAACTGTGGAGCGGGTTGAAACAGCGGCTTTCAACCCTAGGGTTGAAAATCGTAGTTTCAACCCGCTCTACAGGTACCGAAAATCGGATTTTCAAAGGAGGCGCTATGAAAAAAATTATTTGTGTGTGTTTTTATTTTCCGAGTGAAAAAAAATCCCAAAAAATGACCACTTTTTAACGTGCTGGATAGGGCGCCCCCTTAAGATATGACAAGCTCTATCAGCTTGTATTTTTTTATTTTGAGTTTTTACAACTTTTTTTTTACTTCAATTTTAGAAAGTGGACAATACTTTTCCCCTTTTTCGAGCGCTCGGCGAGTTCTTGTTACTGTGGGCTCAATTAACGCATTGACTAGCCACTGGAGGCAATGACGTTAGAAAATATCACAGCAGTAGAAAAACTGCTCCAGGATTCCATCGCATCCTGCACGATCATTTAAAAGTTAGGAAGGTTTGTATCCTCTAGGCGTCCCACTCACTGACGGAGGAAAAAATGTTAAAATGGTTTGATGCTAGATCGTCTCATGATGTAACTACCATAGTTGCCAGCGATGGATCTTGACTGTATTATTACGACGTGCCAACAATATCACAGAGCAATATCTGGCTCTTTGATGAAGCGGATACTCCGATGGAAGTGCAAAAATCTCAATCGATGAAAAAAAGAATGACGGAAAACACAACGCACAGTTATTTTTACTTGGTACATCAAAATATTTCTGCCTCAGATGATAAAAAGTTTTTATAACTTGAGATCGCGATCTTACCCCAACATTGGCCGAAATTGGTCTGAATTTCCTAGATTACCCTTCATACAATCTAGATCTTGCCTTTTGTGATTTTGGTACATTTCCGGTAGTGGAAGGGTATCATAAAGGTTGTTGATTTACAATCGAAATCTGACTGTCAAAAGCATGGGACCAACTGTATGATGAACGTTCGGAAGAAAAGTGCAAGGTGATAACTTGACTTTTTCAAAAAATTGTAAAAGGTACGGTTATGCTGCAAAACTTTCGTACCAATCTATGTATATTTGGACGCATACTACGGTTTTACATTTTTTTCTTCGACCCCTTGCATCGCACCATCACCAAACTAAACACTTCAGTGTTATGCCATTAACATTTAGACTTAGCTTGCATAGCTTAGCGTGTAATGTTGAGAGTATAGACATCAATATTTGAATATAGTAAGAACTTGATTGTCTTAACAAAACAGGGAAACTGTAAAGTGGGACGAGGTATTTGTGACAGGTTTGCGATTCACCAGCTATTTGCTGGATTCATAAAATTTATAATCTTTTACTTAGCACTATTTATTTACAGTGAATGAAGCATCTAATACAGATGATTACAGTCGTTACAGGTTTGGTAAATATTTTATTCTTTATGCGATTTCACGGAAATCGCGTGAAACATAACGGTCATCCATTTTAAATATTTGAGTACATACAAATACATTCCCGAATTAGTTCGTGCTAGGCACATTTTTTTCAATACCTTGTATATCTAGCTTCCACCTCTTTAACAAGAGAACTTCGCATTATCTTCAAGACGAATTTGCTTTAACTACGTTAATTTTGTTAACGACGCAAAGTTAATATAGATATAGACATTTAATACTAATTTTATATTTTGATATATTCACATACTTCACATTTTAACATCAATAAATCTTAAAAAACTTACAGTATGGTTATAAATTTCCTTTAAAATGGACATTTTGACATTTCATAAATCCGTAAACAATTATATAAATTTTGTATTTTATACTTTGCGTCTTTGTATTCCCATTATATTGATTTTTCAATTTTTTTGTAATGTTCTCTTCACAATCTACAATTTTTACTAAACAGGCTTCTTAAGACGATTTTTTAAAATTAAAGATCATAAGAATAAACAGTACATTGAAAAATAGGAATTCTCGTGATTTTGTAGGAGTGAAGCTATCTTCAGTTTCAGGAATCGATTAAAAATCATTATTTTGTGAAATATTTGTCAGTACAATCGTTCCAAGGAAGCCTGCTAATATTAATTAAATAGATTGAAACTAGTGCGAAACCAGCGCTATAACTTGGGCATGGACTGAGATGATGGTGGTGTTGTTAGATTATGTATTCCGTCAAAAGATTTCTTTGCACTGCTTTGAAGATCATCCAAGCTTCGCTTTGTTTTTGATGTCAGATCATCAAGTTGACGTCGCGTTTGACATAAGAGTTCATCTGTTGACTTCACTGCGCTATTTGCAAAGTCTTTAACTTCTGACTCTAATTTGTCAATTACCCACTCCATAGCTTGCCTTCCCTAGACAACAGCAACATGAAAAAATGTTAGTTAGACAATAAATTTACACATTTATTAATGAACTTTGAAGGGTAATAGAAAAATATATAAAGCACAGCTCATGCGGAATTCCGGTTTCAAAATTCCTTGACTTTTTTAGGTTTTTTAGAATAATTTTTCATTGGAGATTGGAAAAATCATGATTTATTATATAAGGTTTTCAAAAGAATAGAAAAACATTAGCTAGAAGTAACTATGTGTTCGGTTTGGCACAAATAGTTGTGTTTGACTCTGACTTGTATTAAAATAATTGGTTATAGCTGTCATAAATTTCGAAAAGAAATCTTTTATTGTCTTTTTTTAACGACCTTGCGAATGGAGCTGCCTTTTATTGAATAGAAATATAAACCGTTGATTGAAATATAACTCTAACGGCAATCTGTAGAATTTTATTGATATATCTTACATGTTAGTGAAAGTAATACTAATAACTACTTTTAAGAATGTTAGAAACATTATTATTGTGAAATGCCTAAGTCATATAAAAAAGAGCTATCCAAAAATTAATTATTAAATAAGATATTTAGGATTTAAATTTTGAAATATATTTTTCATTTATTATTTATTGCCTGAAATAAATAAATAATCAATTCAAAATAATATTATTTCGTTACTTAATAAATATTTTACAGAAAAAATTTTCCTTTCATTTTATTTATACGAAAAACCCTATTAGAATAAATTCAAGAAAGTAAAAAATATGAATTTTTCTGTAAACAACATCTTTTGGAAAATATTTATCGTAGTAAAAAATTTTAACATTACATTACACCTTATACGCCTTTTGCTCTTTTTATATTCTTTCTTAATTCAAAATTTAAGCCTATAAATTCTGTTATGATTTTTCCATTAAATTCATCTTTTATACGACTAATTATCTATATTATCAAGTTAGATTCCGTGAAAATTCTTTGGTGGATGGACTAAAATTTCAACTCATTCAAATTTCATTCAATTTAACTATAGAAAATTGAATCAGAGCTATTTTATTTAATTATCTTTTTCAGTAAAAAGTAATTTTTATTTTCATCAAAACATTTCTTGATGTAAGAATAATGAAAATCATATTTGATCATTTTTAACACATTGAGAACATTGAATCCTATGTTTACTGATTTATTAAAGTTTACTTTTAATTGATCAAGTTTAAAAATCAAATAATAATATAAAAATATAATAAATAATATACAAATAAAACCTAACTATTGTATATAAAGAATTATGACTATATAACTGAAATAAAAAAAAATTATTAATTTATTAAAATAATTATATCAAAATATAAAAAATTAAATAATAAGAATAATTTGTTTGCTTTTCAAAATCATCAAACTTTATCAACGACACTTTTTAAATGATTAATAAACCATTCAATGCAATATTTTCCACGATGAAGTATAATATTCGAAAGAAGATCGTTAAAATTGCATTTCACACAATAAATGACAATTTGAAGTACATGCTTTTGATAAGACGCCGCATGTCTTTGTGTATTTGTAACAGACTCCGAAAGATTTTTAAAGTTTGCGTAAATTATACAAAACTTCTTTGTATCTGTGATTTTTGAACTGCAATAATTCTTTATTTGCAGCTGGTAGAATCATCCTGCATTATTAATATTTTCAAGATTTTTGTATAAGTGCTTCATTTTGAAATTACATAGAAACCTATCACATATTAAAATATACCCACTATTTTTTAATATTTGGGATTTTGCTAAGCGGGAAAAATTTTTAATCCATGAGAAGTGATACACTGGAATATTTTCATTTTTATCATCTAACAAAGAATTAGGTAGGTGTTAGCCCTCATTCATACTTTTTATCAAAATACTTTTAAAAGTATCCTTTAATTATATTTCTTCATTATTTCTATGATAAACTCCATTCATTTCTAGAAGGTAGAAAATGTTGTTTATTTATATATAAACTGATCGTTTTTTATTTGCTGTCCAAATTAAAAATCCATTTATTTCTGTTACACGGAAAATATTTGAAGGTGGCTTTTATTGCTTCAAACGGAACTAGTGTTCCTTGCAAGTCAAAATCAATTTTCTCAGTCAAAAGGAGGTGAACGTCTATTTTTTCTAACTTTTCCTGATTCAAATAAATAGGAAATATTCTTTAATTTTATTCCTAACATCTTGGAAATAAAATAAAAATTCTACTGATTTATATTTTACAGTTTCATTAAAATGTTTATAGGAACTCATTTGTTCCACGTGTCTGACACTTTTCGCAGGATAAGGAGCTGCCATTACTGACCAAAAAAAAAAAAAAATCATTATTATTTGCAACATTTACGTTAACTTTTTTGCATCTAATAAACTTTGGTAATCGCATTAAAGTTGATGAACAAGCTGAGAAAGATGTGCATCTATTTATATTTATTTTCAAACTAATAACTTCTTTGAATTCCCATCCTGAGTTCTGTTGTTAAAAATCTTCAACTTTACTTAAAATTTGCTGTTTTATTTTATTATCATACCATTCATCAATATTTGTCACTTCAGTAATATTTTCATTCTTAATATTAAAAAATCTAATTTCTTCAATCTCCGTATCATTTTCTAAAGCACTGAATTTTATGGCACAAATAACATTCATTTCTGAATATCCTGTACTCTTCAAAGTATTTTTGAATTGTGAAATAATCTTCCATCTAAAATCATCTAAGAAACTATTGAGATCTGTATGACTTAAATTAATCATTAAACCTGTTTTAATCCTCTTTTGAAAACAGTCTCTAAACTTTCCCACCTGATTTTTTTTTTGCTTTTCTATTCAAGTTTTTATTGATACTGGTTCCTCTATTCATCAGTTTTTTAAATTTTCTAATTGTCATCAGAAATCCAATTGTCAAAATATCAATCTTTTCTTCAACAAATAATTCTTTTAATCTCTTCATAATTATGACTAGAATCTAGATGTTTGCAATCTCATTTAGAGTTCAATCCGAAGTTTCAGAAGTTGTGGTATTTCCTTTTAAAGCTTCATATGTTTCTTAAAAAATATTGATAATCTCCTTACACTTGTTCGGATTCATTTATAAGTATTTGAACACTGAACATCAGTAAACAATAAAATACTTGCGTTAATAATGGTTTTTAAATGTTAATTCTCTTGGGTGTTTGTTGTCAACTGATAACCTAACACCTGTTATAACATACTTGCTCTATAATTATGACTTATCATTGCAAGTGAAAAATATTTGCAGATAACTTAACCAACTTGTTTATTTAAATTATGTATTTATATAAACAAGGCGCTTTCTCATAAGAGACGTTAAACAGACTTATTATTTTATTTCATGTCATGTTTCACCTTTGTGCACTAATTTTATACTTAACGACGAACAAAAAACGTACAACAAAGTCCCACCTTATAAAACCTAAATTCTTCTTGTAGCCATTTCGATCTTTCGTACTTTAACAATCTAGAACATTCTAGACATTACGAGTAGAAGGTTCTTTACCTTCAAAGATTCTTGTGGAAAGTGGTTCAATTACACAGGTCTGCAAGGTTTTGTTGTTGAAAAGCTATGGGTCGTTTCCGGGGTAATTTTTGACGCAGAATCCGAATCCGAAATCAGAATCAGCCTATCACGTCAGGATTTTGAGATATTTGAGGTTATGTGCTCGAAAAATGGGGTTTTTCGATACTTTTGAGGTTATGTACAGGGCGCAAGAAATTTTTTTGGTTTTTTTCTCAAATGTCATCATTTAGCACTACTCTTTCCCTTCAAAATGAGCTATTGAACAGTCACGAGTGATTTTTTTCACAAAGATACGACCATATCAAGTTTTGACATTTATCTGAACAACCTTATGAGCATTCACATTGACTCTTTGGTGCATACCATTTTGCATTCGGAAATTTATCTTGAAAATTTGTGCTTGCGGGTTTTGATGGTCTGTGAATCAGAATTTACAGTCAGAAAATTGACATTAGAGAGCGAAATCGTTTAATTTCGTAAATTTCGATCCGCCATCTTATAAATGGAAATGTCAATTTTCTGACTGTAAATTCTTATTCACAGACCATCAAAACCCGCAAGCACAAATTTTCAAGATAAATTTTCGAATGCAAAATGGTATTGGCAATTCAAACTTGCAATGCGAGACCTGGTGGTCGACAAGCGAACTAATCAATATGGCTACCGTTGGGCTTCGCGCAGCATTGTGTATACTATACTAAAGCCAGATGGTCACAGTGTAACGCAGTAATTAATCAATTGTTTGACAAATAAATATATAGTTAACATAAAAAGTAAATGACAAGTGCATAAATAAATATAAGCGTGAAAATAGAATTCTCACCGAAGCACAGGAAAGGAAAGGACTTTACTCGTAAAGTCAGTGCTTGTGCGTACTCGCGTAACGTATTTAACGACAAAAAAAAACACTTTTAGCACTTACAGATAAACGTAATTTGAAAAGTCCTATTCAGATCAACAGTAAATACGTGAACGCCGAAGCCCTGCGGCAGCCATGATTGTTTTCATGCAGCAGCGCCCCTAAGCCCGCGGTGGACGTTTGTTTTGCCAATACACCAAAGAGTCAATGTGAATGCTCATAAGGTTGTTCAGATAAATGTCAAAACTTGATATGGTCGTATCTTTGTGAAAAAAATCACTCGTGACTGTTCAATAGCTCATTTTGAAGGGAAAGAGTAGTGCTAAATGATGACATTTGAGAAAAAAACCAAAAAAATTTCTTGCGCCCTGTACATAACCTCAAAAGTATCGAAAAACCCCATTTTTCGAGCACATAACCTCAAATATCTCAAAATCCTGACGTGATAGGCTGATTCTGATTTCGGATTCGGATTCTGCGTCAAAAATTACCCCGGAAATGATCTTTCGTTTTCCAACAACAAATGCAAACCCATTATTTGCAGACCTGTGTTATCTTAGGGTGAATGACAGAACTGTATATTCCGAAATATTTTATCAGAATTATTTTTATAAGCCAACACCTCGAAAACATCAGTCAACGAATTTTGAAACCCTAGTACAAACCTAGATACTAAGCATAGAACCGAAGCTTACGGACATTAAAAATGTCCGTAATATATAAATTTCCAAATGCAAAAGTCACAGAGTTTTGTAGGCTCAACTTTCATAAAATCATAAAAGAATATTTTTGGGTAAAAGAGGATATTTGGAAATAGGGGAAATGTGATTATTTAGAACATGGTCCTTTTCGATCATAAAATGAATCTTTCTTTCAAAATTTAAAGGATTTTGATTTTAGCTTCTAAACATCTTCAGGCTTTTGAAATTGGTCATTTTAAAATTTAAAAAATAAATAAATAGAAACTTTGTGTATTTAAAACAAGAATTTAAACAAGAATTCATGGTAATTTCAGAGCCATTAATAAAATATTTTGTAATGAATCATATTCAGCAAAGATTCAATAAGTAATTTTTTAAAGAAGAATAAATTACTATTTTTACGAAGAATAAAACATGGATTAAATAAATTGAGAAAAATGTTCAAATAACTATTAATACAACTATTTTCATCCAGAATACTTTTTCAAAAAACTTGATAAATATTAATATAAATGTAAAAACATTAGTGTAAGATTTTTCAACTTTTTTCAATATTCTGAAAAAATTAGAATCTTTCTGAAATAAATTACAAAATAATCCTTATTTTGATATTCCTTTCAAATATGATCCTCAATTTACAGGCCTTCAATTTGGAATTCATTTTAAGATGAAGTCTTACAAATTGCATGCCTCCAACTTTGATCGCCATAAACATTAAGAGGAAATAACGGATACTTTTAAATTTAGAAATGTTTTCAGATTGAACTTTCCATTTTTGATGTTCCTGAATTTTGAAAGTTTCAATTGTGGGAAATTCTCTGCTAAGTATATAGTTATTTTCAAATGCCATAAATTCATAAACATGGAAGGTAGATCGAAAAGACCGTTCTGAGAAAAAGGGTAGAGATAAGCCAGCGTAGGTAAAGGATTGAATGTAAGCACATTTGATTTAGGAATTATCTATGGCAGAAGCTTCAAATTTTCTAAACCTTTATAATTAAAACTTTTGATCATGGAAATGATGCTTTATAATTTTGAAATGCATTATATTTCAGGACTTCCTTAGAATCTACAAATTTATAGTAGTTTTTTATTTTCAAAGTTATTTAAGTGCAGAAATCTTCAAACGAAAAATTTAAGAATTTGGATATAGTATTTTTTATATCATTCCAGCCAATTGTACCGATCATCAAAAAAATCTCAAATCATCAGCGGAGTCAAAGCGTTCATTCTTTCACAGGACAAGTTTCTAAGAATTTTGAAGACTTAAAGTTGTAAAACATAAAATTTTAAAGTTCAAGACTAGAATGCTTTCAAAGAATTTCAATACATTGCAATAAAATTCCGGTAAACTTACAACATTCTCTGACTTTAAATATTTCCGTTTTTACACGAGCTTCTAGCAAACCTATTTCCTCTTCAAAATATATTGAGGTCTTTCTGATTCAAGAAAATGAAACTAACTGCAATAAATCAATGATTCCTTTTCATCCTTTTTTTGCACTTCAAATAGGAAACTTTTATGTAATGAAGGATTTAGAGTAAAAAGTGCCTACCTTTCCAGCATTGAAGGAGATTCTCGAAGTCAAGAGGTCTTCCATGTAGTGAGTAAGAGGAACGCCTTGCACCGTGACCACGGCCTCTTGAGTTAACAGAGTTTTGCCCGCATCTTGTGGATGAGGTAAGTATCTTACAGTCTCGTCAACCGCAATGTAGTTACAGAAGGTAAGCTGAAAAATAAAACAAAAATAAATATATATTCAATCTTTCAAACTGATTACATTTTACTGGAGGAATAATTTTGATTAATCAATTTACAAGTACATATCTCCGCTATACCAATAGTAAATAAAATATGTATAAGAAACTACTGAAAATTTCACACTGGCTAAAAAAAAAAAAAATGTAGGTTAGGAAGAACCTCAAACCGTTCGAGAAAAATGTCTACATCACGCTCAGCGTTACCAGCCACAATACGTGATGTCGCATAAAAATATAATATAAAAAGAAAGTACCCCCTGGGGCTAAGTCAGTCTAGTAAGGAGAAGAATAATAGTGCAATAACCAGTCAACATAAAGAACTAAACTAGCGTGAGGGTAGTAAAAGTCAGTTAACCAAGTATAGTGCCAAACAGTTTCACTAACTTCTATAAGTCCCGGGTATCGTAAATTGTTGCGATCATTTTTCCAAATCTTTGTGGAAATCCCACAGTGACAGTGTCCATTTTGAAATTCTCCAAAATTGCCAAGGTGCCGAATTTAGTGAAACCAATGGTCAGCTTAGATGATAATTATTGTCACGCTGAATCAAAGAATTCTTTCGATTTAGTGTCCCAAGAAAGAGACACCTCATTTTCATTTCACTTACTTTTGTGGGGACTTTAATTTATCTTCATATCGTTCTAAGAAGGGGATCAACATTTCATCTGATTCAACTTAGTGAGAATTTGCAAAGAAACCAATTATTTCCCCTTTCAACAATTTCTCACTGATTTGCCTGTATCGATTACATATTTTCAGATATCTGTGTTAAATTATTAATAAATATAATTTTTTCAATTTTTATAAGAATCGTATTTTTTATTGATTTGCTCCTCATCCCTAAGTAAAGACCTTTGAGTCCTAATTTAAAAAGTGGACTTTTTCGAATCAAGTGATTATGTACCTTATTTGTGATAAAAAAAGGTAAACATCCATATCACAGAAAATTTTTTTATTACTTTTAGGAGAAAAGTTTCAAACGCGTAAATACAAACCATATGCTCTATTATTACCGGTTGTTTAAATCTTAAAATTATCATAACATTTATTTCTTTTAAAGCGAATAATTTTTTAAGCATCAATTCAAGATAAACTGAATCCACGATACAAAAAAAATTAAAAATTTTCTACCTGCTTCCACATTTTTCTGGCTTTTCTTAAACCTCAGACAAACTTAAAATAAATTTTACTAATCTTCTTATGTCGAAGATTTTATAGTTCAATTAATTTCCAATTAGACTGAAAAAAAAATTTCAATCTATATCACTAGTGTTATTGGCAGTCGGCGAAAACATATTATAGGTTTAAAATCTCAAATATGAAGCAATGACATTGGATTTACTTTACACGTATTGATATGAAAACTACAGCATATGTCTTCGCCGGTAGCCAATAGCATTGGTGCTATAAATTCAAGAGTTTTTTTTCTTAGTGTAGGATGTTTGCATGGGCCGAGAATGCACACATGAAGGTAGAAATGGAACGTAGAAGCATTATTATGACCCCGACTCGGCAAGGATAGTGGTCTCGAAGGTGGAACAATTCAATCGCCAGTTTGCAATACGTCTCGCGGTGAAATTAACGCCCGTGGCATTGTGGCTCATGATCAAGGGTTCAGTCTACACACTGGACCGTCATATTGGCAATTAACGAAGCCATCTACGTTACATAATGTGATAGTCCCTTCTGCTTACTGATTTTAATGATGAGCACAGATACAATATGAGTTTCGCTTTGAAAAATTTTCTCAGCTTTGGAGAAACAAGGAGCAAATTACAAAATTATTTGAATAACTTAATAGTCAGCATCTAGGTTTTCTATTTCATAGAGAACAAAATTTCTTACATTTACTGAATCTATAAGTTAAAATAATAAAAGAATAAAATTTCTGTAAATTTAATAGATATTCAAACTGTTATATATACATTTTTGTAAATAGATGCAAACGATTTTTTTCAAAATTCTGGAACTTGCGGCCGTTAAGGCAAACAGTTAATTTCTTCCTTGTTTTAATTCCACATTTTTAAACATCATCAGTAAGCGTCAGTTAATTGAAGTTTTTTGCTTTTCAAAGGATGTTCAAACTGGTATTTGCCAATCCCTCAGCGAGTAGTAACTCGATCGCTCGTTTGAGTTTACTTTTCATTTATCGCTTGGGTTTGGCGTATTTCTGCGGTTTCAATAAAACGCTTTCAGGTACAAAAAATCTGCGTTAATCAATTTGGAATCGTTATGTACAATCAGTACCCATCGTATGACGAGATCTCCACTGGTCTTTTGTTGTGATAAATGTTCGGCTATTCCTGTTGAAAGACTTCGAAGTCTGTTATAAAGTACGCACATCGCCGAAAACACACAAACGCAAACAATGGAATTTGGTAGTGCCTTTCTATTATTTTTAATCATAAATATAGGTGAGTAAAGTATGTCCTAGTGCAACAAATTATTTCGATATTTATTACAGTATTATTAGATTAAAATCTAGTCAGTGTAATTTTCAGAATATGTTGAGATGGAAATGTTTTTTAAAATGCCAAAGAAAATATGGTAATTATTTTCAATCCAAAATATTGTTACTAGGACGACTACACAAAAAAGTCTGTTAGATCTATAGAACTATTAATAAAAATAAAGCCCAAAAGGTTTTTTGTAATGTTGACAAAATTATTCAATATTATTAACAAATTTTATTAGTTTAAAGATATTTTCTATAAATTTTACGTAAAGGTATCTGTAAAGTTAAGATATGAAAAATTGATGAATTTAGCCTTATGCAAAATAATTTAATTATAATTTTGTTGCTTTTAGCCCTTTAGGAGTTTAAGTAGAAAAGCCATTTAAAATCTACCCCATTTCCATTTATTTAAAAAAATAGTGTTATAGCTTGGAGCTAGAGGACCCACGAGAGTGCGAAAAAACAGAGAAACGGTGTCCAGTCTTTTTTATGTCTGCAACTCAGAGCGAATTTCATCGCTCGGCGCACATGTGTGTCGCGTTGCGCTTGTAACTCTCTTGAGGGGTGGAGTTACCATTTTTCATTAAACCTAGCTCCTCTCGAGTCCATATTTCAATTGATTTAAAAAGTGCTGGCGGTCGGCATCTAGACATGGTAGTCCTGCACTCAGAAAAATAGATATTAAATCGCAATATCTAGATATTAGTGGATAAAATATTTGCGATATATTATAAACAAGATGTTAACTGACAATAACTCAGATATTAAAGAGAAGAATCAAAAAAATTCCTACAAAATTTTTAATAATTCCAAAAATACCTGTAAAACATGAAAATTCGTATAAAATTCGAAAGAAAATTATATTATAATCACAAAAATTGATAATTTTTCAAAAAACAAGTTCAGTAAACTTTTTTAACTCTTTCGGTACATTTCCATATTTTTTAACTTATTGGGAAAATTTGCATACACAGTGGAAATATTTTCTTTAAAAACGATAATTCTTTTTAATATTGAAAAAATTTCTAGTTATATGGGGAAAAAGTTTGCATAACCAAAATAGAATAAAAAAAACTGCAGGTACCATAAAATTTTACAAATCTATTATCACCGCGTACTTTTCTCCCTTGTTTCGTAATTCTCTCACTATATCTAGTGCAATTTGTTGTTTTTTATGATTTAGAAGACTGTTTGTGCCATAATTCAGTCGCCAACGCATTAGCCTCTCGAAACCTCTCTATTCATCAACAAAGTCCAGAGGGATTCAGCGCCTTCATATTTTATGTGATACTAAACTCATACAAAAATACTCATCAGCGGTTATTAATTTTCGGTCGCACACACCGTCTTCCAATGAACCCTCACATTTGTTACTTAGCAGCTCTGTATATAAATAATAACAAACAAAAACATATACTTAACCGAATAGCGGAAATCGCATGAAAAAATAATTAAATAATAAATATTTATTTAAAAAAAAAAAAAAAAAAGAATTTTTGCGTGAAAACACTTGTTGCATTTTAGGCATATTACTTACATACATGTTACATTAAACGTTACACTATCTTTTGAAACTCATGTTTATATACGCGCACAATAAAATTACTAGCGTGCACGAGGCAAATTTCTAAAAGATATATCCCTCTTGGGATTCAGTGGATACAGCTTATAATGCGAATTAACTCAGAGCTAACATAGAATACATTGTATTCTGCAAACGGTCTTGCACGTGAATACTATTGAAACACTGAATAGCACGAGTAAACACAAAACTCACATTTATAATGGTGAATTGTTTAATTTTAGTTTAAGTTCATGCAAATGGGTTTTGCTTATCATTTGTCGGTATTCAAGTTTCCAAAACACCAAAAAATCTGGTCTGGACACTATAAATCGAACAAAATTTTTTTGGTTTCGTAAAACAAATTTTTTGGTTAGTTTAACTAAAATTTGGTTCGATTAATCAAATGTTTTTCTTAGTAATATAAGCCTTTCAAAGAAATAGTAAATAAAACGACCATTTACTAGTAAGAAATTTTCCAGCTATACAATGAAAGAAACAAATTAATAAAGTAAAAAAGGTAAATTGTAAAAGCTGGAAAGAAATTGATTTCTTTTGGAATTTGAAATGTATAACAGTAAATTTATAAAAAAGTATCAATTCAGTGATTTGAGGAGTCTTCATAACTTTTGATCTCTTCTTTTAAGCTTACACCCGCGTATCATATCGGTAATGCATTTCATGCTCCAGATTTTTCATGGCATATTTTGTGCTTAGGTGATCTTCAACGCGTATAAGGATCAGCTACCAATGCTGTGCTTCTCTTTTCATCCCCTAACTGTATGTGGAGCTATGCAAACCCTTCGGTAATGTGCGCATCAATATCCTATCATACCCACCCCAACCACAATGATGTGCTTTTAAACCTCAACCATAAGCTACTTAAATAACCGTTCTAGCAGCAGATGATGTTGCTGAAGAACCAAAGTTGGATGTACAAAGTAACTATAAATCCCCTGATGATAATAATTACAATTTTATTCAAATTCCAAGCCTAACAAACATTGTATTATTTCTACGTCTAACAGAAATAAAATAATACATAAGAAGTGTGAACACTATATATGTATATATGGTGTGTTCCATGCCAAATAGGACAGGTTCAGGACTCCATGTTTCCGATTTACTTGAAATTTTAAGGATTGATAGACTAACATAAATAATGAAGAAACACAAAATTTGAGATTTTTTTATGCATTATTTAAAAAGTTATGGGATAAAAAAAAATATTTTTTTGTTCTTTTTCAATTATTTAAAAACTGAAACTAGGAAAAATTCTGAAAAAAATTACACAAACTTATCATTAGATGGCCGATGTACTAGCATTTTTCGAAAAAATGTTTACTCCAAATTCAATTTAAAAAAAAATGTTTTTTTTTCAAACAAATTGATTTTTTGAAAAATCTGAAAAAATGTACATATGAATGTAGCAATAAGTTGGTAAAAATATATATAAAAAATATATAATTAAATATTCTGAAGAAATGATATCAATTTACTAAAATTAGGGAGCAAATTATACAACAAAAGATACTGTATGGTAGAATGGTTGCACGTGAAAATTGACGTAGTGTAACGAAATCAGATTCTTCTTTCATGGCCGATGCGCTTTGCATTTCTCGTCTAGTCATCGAAACGACAACCATCGAGTTCCCTTGCGTCGGGGGAGTAACCGAAGCGAAATAAAAACCAGCTTCAGTCTCGAGCTGAAGTCTCAGATAAATCCTACGATCTGGAAAGAATACGTGCGCACAATGCGAAATATCAAGACGCTCCATGATTTTTCTCAAGAAAATCATGTTTTCTTTTGTGCACGTATGAGAAAATGCAGAAAATACAGAATATTAGCAGTGCAATAAACTTCTTAACATCACATGATCTGTTCATTGAACGAAAAGTTTTACTATTTATTAATACGATTATCGTATTAAAAGGTTTAGTTTTTCCTCTTGGCATGAAAATCGTAGGTAATTTTAATAACTTCGCTGTCAAGTGAAAATAGACATGGTTGTGACATTAACACGTCACTGCAAACTGTACTTCCGCGTGATAATTAAGCTTAATTAACTACGAATGGTAAATTCATTAAGCAAAATTATCTTTAATAAATTTCTTTTATATTCCAGTATTAGGAAATCAGTACAAAAAATAAGAGGAAAAAGCTGTATTGTTCCAATAATTTAATCGTTTACTGCATGGATTTTTATTTTTTATTGAAAAAATGCACATGCATCTGAAGTATGCTTTTATTAATAGAAAAAATAGTGAGAAAAATCTCCTCGAACATCTTTATATGCAATTTTTTTTGCGGTTCCTCTTTTTATTTTTCTCTTAAATGCTCATATGAAACCAACTATTTTTCGTGGACGAGTTTGAAAAATGGAAAGAAATACGTAAATACTATTTCTTGGATCTGACTCAAATACGACAGAAACCTTGAATTCTAGGCCATAATTGCATGATGTACCATAAAAGAACAATTTTTTTATTTTCGCTGATCTTGTAAATATTGTAAAAGGTTGTGTCTTGCGTGAGGATCTTTTTCATGCTACTTTTCTACTTTTTCTTTTCTCTACTGTTAAGGTAGTTCATCCACGAAAATTAAACCTCGAGCAGAAATAGATAATTTTTCTTTCAAGAATAGCTATATTATTATTGAAGGGTTTTTTTCAAAGAAAAATGATTATTTTCCATGAAAAAAATTTAAAACACAGGAAAATAATTTTATCAAAAAATTTTATTTTTGCCCCAACTTTTTTTCTTTTCGCTTCTTACCAAATTTTTAAAAATTATGCGATTCTAATAAATTACGAATCATTTTTTCAGAGAAAAGATTCTCCACAACTTCACCGTTTCCAATTTTTGAAAGTGAATTCTATCATGGCTGAAACCATTAAAAAAAATTTTCCAAAACGAAATTTATATAAACAAATTGCCGAATTTGATAATAATTGATTCATTTTTAAAAATTGGAAACTGTCAAGTTTGTAGATAATTGTATACGATGTTGATGTTAATAATTGGCTTTAGGGTCCAGAAATGATAACTCAGGAAGTTACATACTTTCAAACGTTTCGACTCTGATCGGAGTCCTCATCAGTGATCTTTATTTCTTATTAGATGTAGTGTGCTGTAATTACAACTGAGGGACTGCTATATCCTCAGACAAAAACTTTAAAAATTTTTTCCTTTTTCGTTTTCTGGCCACATACATACTTTCAAATAACTCACTGAATAGAGATCAGTGAGTTATTTGAAAGTATGTATGTGGCCAGAAAACGAAAAAGGAAAAAATTTTTAAAGTTTTTGTCTGAGGATATAGCAGTCCCTCAGTTGTAATTACAGCACACTACATCTAATAAGAAATAAAGATCACTGATGAGGACTCCGATCAGAGTCGAAACGTTTGAAAGTATGTAACTTCCTGAGTTATCATTTCTGGACCCTAAAGCCAATTAACATCAACATCGTATTCAATTATTATTTGAGGGTCGATACAAGTCCTATTTTGTAGATAATCTTTTCATTGAAAAAGTGATTCATGATTTATTAGAATCGCATAATTTTTAAAAATTTGTTAAGAAGCAATAAAAAAAAATAATTAGGGCAAAAATAAAATTTATTAATAAAATTATTTTTTTGTGTTTCAAATTTTGTTCATGGAAAATAATCTTTTTTCTTTAAAAAAAACCCTTCAATAATAATATTGCTATTCTTGAAAGCAAAATTATCTATTTTTGCCTGAGATCTAATTTTCGTGGATGAACTACCTTAATAGATTACGATTTCGTGGTGATATGTCACATCGTACACTTAGATACGATTATTCCATATATGTTTTTGCAGACAGTGACCAAAAACATGGTATATTTACTAAAAAAAAGAAACGTTATTTAATTCGGGTCATACAGAAAGGCAACGAGTAGGTTTCAGAATAGGGCTATGAGTGCGAGTATCACAGAAATATGTATTAGCATAAGTTTGTCCTTTTTGCACTAATAGCCTATTTTGCAATATATTTGTGGACATTCTGCAAATGATACACAACGCGATAAAGAGTTAAATAAGTTCGAAAATATACTTACATTTCTCGTCTTGAGAATCATGTCTCGGTTATTAGGATCAACCTCACTTCGTTCACTAGCATAACAGATACTTGCATGGCCAATCAACTGAAACAAAATTTAATTGCATGTATTCTTTGATTAAATTTTATGAAAAACAAAATATTATATTTAAATTTAGAAGTTCGCATTTTTATGTTTTTTGTGTTTTTTAGATCATTAAATGAAAATTATTGACTTAGTATCATGAATCTTATATATAAAGTTACAACTGGAACCGTTGAAAGACATAAAATGAAATTTCTTTGCAAAATAGCAAGGTTTATAAAAATTCTACGAACAGAAGCGATTCGTTGAAAATAAAAAAAATTCCAGTCAGTTGAATCCCTAAGGAAAGTATATAGATGCAAAAGGGAACCAGGGAAGCGTCTCTGGAAGTCTGCCAACTGACGTAACATTGCTCTTGCTCGTTATGAAAGTTGATACAGCTTGATGCTGTTTTGCAATTCCCCGACATTTCCTAACCATCTTCTTGCCTGACTTCGTGAGAGTTTCGAATTTCCGGATGGCGCACAACTATAGTATCGGGGGTTAGAAATTGCTTAGCCGGTTGATACAGCTTTTTGTGCGGTAAATCTGTTGCATAGAGAGCATAACTCAAACTATCCGTTTTTCTCTAAGGGTAGTCATACTGATAAAAATCCAGAAAATGGAAGAAAGCTCTTTCTTCAAGTTAGTTATAGAAGAAGGATATGAATCACCTAATTCATATTACTTCGTTATTCTTTATTATCAAAGTATACTAGCTTGTGTGACTTTGCAAAAGAATTTCGAAACGATTCCATGCTTTACAGAAAAAATATAAGAAATATAAGAAAAAAATATATTAATCTTTCAAAGATCCCATTTCTTGAGTTATTTTTGACTTTTATTGACAAATTATTGCGTTTTTTGCTTAAAACGATTTACTCAAAAAGTTTATTTTTGATTTTTCGAAAATTTAAATTTGAATTACTTACATGTTTATTTTGAAATCTGTAATCTAATAGATAAACTGAATTTGAAATATATTAAATGTGCGAATTTCAGGAACTTTTCACTCATTTATTGATACAAGACTGGTTGAGATTCCATAAGAGTTGACAAGTCTAAGACTCAAAGATATCAGCCAAGTTAGATAATTCCAAAGTTAAAATTGTTTAGAATTAAATCTGTACAAATTTTATATAAAAATATAATAAATTTTCAAACCACTTGAAAGGGTTGATAATATTCAGCAATAAAATTCAACGTACTTTAATTGAAAAATGTCTGGTCTTAGTCTGAGAAAAAAATACTTTTGAATCTACAACAGCAATGCTGTTGGCAGCCGGTGAAGACATGCTATAGATTTCATAGCAACGTATATGAAGCAAATATAGTGTCGTTATTTCATATATAATATTATTATATCTATAACATAAGTCTTTGTCGGCTGCCAATAGAATTGGTGATTTAGATTCAAAAGTATTTTTATTCCAGCCTATTGATGTAATTTTATAAAGTTTCTCTGAACACTTTAGACTGAACCATAGTGTTTAATGTTTCTGACCTAGAGACACACTTATATAACATTTATATAATCTAAAATTCCATGTTTTGTTAGATGATTAGCTTTTACAGAAAGTAGATACCTACGTATACTTCTGATAAAATCATGATCCACATTGATGATTTTTTTGAGAACTTGAATAACATGCGATAAGTAACACAAATATATAGACTCTGAACTACAGCATGGCAATGAGCGGGTTGTATTTCACAAAAGATAAAAAGTAATATACATTAGCTGTGCATTAATGTTATTAATTAATGTCATAAATTTTTCTGTTAAACTTTGGTCATTGTATGAAAAATACTTCACGGAAAAAATGGGGATCATAAGAATATCAAAGATTTCTAAAAAATAGGAATGATTATCAATAAAGAAAAAAGAGTATTAAACAGTACAGAACTCATTCACAAACTGCGTAAAACTCTCTTTTCTCATTTGGTAGTTATTCCTGGTTTTAAGTAATCATTCATATTCTTCTGATCTCCATTTTTCTCCGTGTTGTTTTTTATATTACGAGTATCCTAATATAATATTACTATATTTGATTAACTGACTCTTTTTGGTTAGAAAAGTAACGTTAAGTTAGATCACAATGAATATTAACAATAGGCGTTTAAATATAAACTATAATTATGTAGACAGACATTATCAATTGCATTAAATTATAATTTCTCAAAATGCTTTTTAAATGATATTTTTGTTTGTGCTTTTTCTTGAAAATATTTGTTATGCCTGAATCGACTCGAGTTTTCTAGATCCCAATGTAAAAATAATGATTTTTCAAAGCATTTTGTTCTGTGGTTAAGAACTTTCTACGACAGCCACGGAAGTAAAATGCTCCTAATTACGTTTAAATTGATAATTATAAAACTTTCTTTTATGGTTAAACAGAATCTACTTTGTTGTAAATGTATTAAAACTGAAGAGGTTAGATTGCCTTTATAGACATTTTGTTTTAAAATAATATAGAAATGTTTTGTAAACTTACAGCTTGTGCCCATTTTGGAAAGCCCCATTTACTAGAGACTAGTCTGTGCGTGTGTAAAACTCCATCTACTACTTTTCTATCAATGACGTCCGTCCCAATTACAGCAGGATTCATAGGATTTGGGTACTTCCTCCATGCTGCTTGAGCGACAGTTTCCCACGGATGGCTAGAAATTTAATTACACACATGAAACTCATGCAACGTGAATCATAAATTCATTTGCTAATTTTACATGATTTCATTGTCATTTAAGTTGAGGTTAATGTCAGATCTTCATTGAATTCAACCTTTTTAATACTTGTGGAATGAAGTTTCTTTTAATTACTTAAAACTTTCGACATACTCTGATGTAATACTGTTTACTGTTGATAATACATGTTAACAAACGGAAGCAAATTCGATAATTGTGAAATGGATTAAAGATGATTAAAAGAACTTACTTGAATGTGTGTTCTGACGTCCAGATTTTCATGATTTATAAACTGAGCACAATATTTCGTTCTTACAAATGAACACACTTGGGAAGTAGCACTAGGAGGGCACTGTTTCAAGTGCACTGAGAATCTTCATGCAGGCATTTAGAACCTGACGTAAGAGAAAAGATTGTAAAAGATCTATACAAAGCTTATCACGTGATTAAAGGTTACTGCCATGTTGAAAAGTTTATTTTATAATCATACGAATTGAGTTCAATGAAGACTAGAATTCCAAACTCGAATCATCGTTTGTCCTTTTTATCATTTCATTTAAAAAGAGACGGAATGACATTTGAGCCAATGGTGTCGTCCCATACAAACGCAAAACTGCACACTGCCTGTTAGATCCAACTTAATACCCTATAAAATGACAGGTCTTTTTTACGATCCACATAAACAAGTTATATGATTGGTTACAAATTTAGCTCCAAGTAGGGATGTAAGTCCACGGAACGTTTCATTGAAACATTGAAAGTTTCGTGACAGGATGAAACATTTCATGGCCCAAAGTTTCACAAACATGAATGCGCATGCGCACTCATGCCAGGTTGAGGTTATATTATTTGAATCGTATTCAATATTTTGCGTTTAAAGTATAATAAAAAGTTCTTGGAAAACGGGTCGCCAGAAGCACAAATTAATTCTAAGACAACAAATTTAAAAAAATAAAATACTAAATAATTTACATTTGACTCACGTGATTTAATCTTTCTAATGAGTTAAAATGATTTATTAATTCAAATTTTCTATATAAATTAGTTATTTATATGATTATTTATGCAATTCATTTATGAATTTTGAAAATCCAATTAGTTTGAATTTTCCCGCCATTGTGCTTGAAACTTTGGAAACTTTGAAACGTTTCATTTTCCCAAAGTTTTATGAAACTTTAGAAACCTAGCTCCCCGTAGTCATGTAAGATTTTGCGCGCGTGGATAGGACGGCATCATAAATTTAAAGCTTAAGTTTTTATTGTGCTCAGACCTTTTTCTTTTTGTTTATGGCCTCATGCTATTTAGCAAATGGCTATAATAGGACGGAGCTTATGGTGCTTTTATACTCCTCCAGCTACGGGCCAAAAAATTCTTTTACAGTACTTTATTGGTTCTTTTCGTTACTTATAGCAAACAGGATTTAACGGAATGAACCAATCATTTTCTGCAAATGAATTTGCCGGTCCGCAATGGGAGAGGCATAGAAGCATCTTTAGCGGGCGAGAAGAAATTACATAAATCGGGAAGGGGCGCAGCTGCATATTTCCAAAATATTTCACATCTTTCTAACGCCATGTAGTATTACGTATGCCCTAAGGGTGCATTCAGACCTCTGCTTACGGGTCCGCGAACCATGGAAAAGAAAGAGATAAAAATATCTTTCATTTTATTCTTTTTCATGAGTTTACAAGACCGCAAATAGAGATTTAAGTGCACCTGAAAGTACACTGAAGTCAGGAACTGGAAACGTGAATGTCAGTCTGTCCTTTTATATCGTATAGCACTATCTTTCTTCTGGTTGATTCACAAGAGATATAGCGCTGACCATAGAAAAAGACAGATTGACATTACGTTACATAATTATGCTCAGGGTGCAGTCCAATGTCGGCGTTTTTACGCAGCGTAAAGCAGAGATTGATTAGGCCCTGTTACGCGTGTGAGTGAAGCCTAAATGTTTCTTTTTACTTAAGAGCAGGGACAAATTTGATGTCATGAACACCTTTACATGTTCTGAGCAGTTTTTACATTCGTTTCGTGAGTGGGAAAAAGACTTCCCATATATCTTTTGTCTCACTCTAATCAATGGTTAATTCCGATTTCAATCCAGACAGTCGAGACATAGCATATGATTTGTACATCCAAAAGTGATCCAAAGCAATCATGTTTTAATATCACGAAAACTATATTTGCCAAAAACTATTAATCACAGTCTTCGTAATTTTAGAATTGATCATTGGAAGCACCATTTACACATTTTTTTATTTGAAGTGCAGACAGACCCTAGCGAACTGGCTGAACGATAGCTTTACGCTGTACCATAAAGCTATCGTAAAGTAGCATTATAACTCATGAATGAGGCAAAATAAACGTTCAAAATGTTTCCATCCTTATTTTACATTGAAAATAACGTTAACTGGTAATTGAAATATGCAATAATTTTATTTATTTACGCTAAGAATTAAAAAAAAACATAATACCTGTCATTGAAGGCAGTGCAGTGGTTCACCTTTTGTGGAACTTCTCCGTTAAAGTTGACCATTGGTTGGAGTGAGACACAACTATACTTTCATCTCACTCTGACAAATATTCAATCCTGACGGTGAAGACATGGAAAGTGATGAACCACTGCACTGCCTTGAATGACAGGTATTATGTTTTTTTCAATTTTTAGCGTAAATAAATAAAATTATTGCATATTTCAATTACCAGTTAACGTTATTTTCAACGTAGAATAAGGATGAAAACATTTTGAATGTTTATTTTGCCTCATTCATGAGTTATAATGCTACTTTACGATAGCTTTACGATAGCTTTACTGTACAGCATAAAGCTACCATTCAGCCAGTTCGCTAGGGGAGGTATAAATGCAACATAACAAGATAAAAGTATACTTCTCACTCCTTTAGCCTGGAGCCCCATGAGGGAGATTACTAGAATAGTGGATTAGTCACTGAACAATAGTGTGATTGCTTAAGAATTTGATGAACTTCTCAAACTCTAAAGGAATCACATTATTGGTGAAAGACTATTCTATTATGCTGCTAATCTACCTTAAGGTGTTTTTATACCTCTCCGGCTGTGATCTGATAAATTCATCTACAGAAGTTGATTGGTCCATTCTGTTAAATCCTGTTCGTTGAGCAACGTAATATGCCAATAAACCACTCTAAATGAATTTCTCGACCCGCAGCCGGAGAGATATAAAAGCACCATTATGGGACTCCATCCTTACTGTTAGTATGATGCAAAGCAAAACTGATTCATGGGATGGCACCCTGACTTCATTTGTTTCATATGGCAATGTAAGGATGCAGTCCCATGCCGGCGTTTTTACGCGTCGAAAAGCGGAATATCATGAGACAGAAAGAGAGAGGTGTATCTATGTATCTCTTTCACTCCCATTAATTTCTGCTTTACGTCGTGTGAAAACGCTGACGTGACTGCACCTTAAATTCGTGCTGCGGAAGTCCCTATACCAGTTTCACCTTCCGTGCTATCATTAAATATGTTTTTCGTAAACGTTATTAATTATTTAATTCTCATAAAAATTTACAAACAATCAGAGGTGTAAATGTGCCTAACTGACTAACATTCGGCCGAATCAGTATTTGACCTATCGTTACTCAACTCTGCCCATATCCATGAGTATACGATTCGTACTCATCCCTGATGGCTTTGTTCAGCAGGTTCAGCTTTGTTGAGCTTTGTTCAAGAATAATATTCTTCATTCGCGCACCGCAACTGATAAATGCGCATTTTGAAAGTATTGAAAGTATTTATTAAAGTGTTCATTTCATAAAATTCTATGTTTATTACATTTCAGTTCAATTTTATTAATGTTGTCAGGGATATTTACAAAAAAAAAAGTAAATTTTGATAATAAAGCCAAAATATGCATGAAGATACAATTTCCATAAAGTATTAGTACCGTCGTTCACATTCTTAGTGAGTATTTATAGATATTTTATAATAAAGGGCCGGTTAATCTAACCTTCTGATAAGTTCCAGATTAATTTATCGTATGTTAAAATCTTAACCGATAAATTTATCTGGGACTTATCAGAAGGTGGATAAACCGGACCTAAATTTTTTAGGACTGGTTGATCCAATCTTCTGATAAATTCCAAATAAATGTGTTACATGTTAAATCTTATGGCATTAATTTATCTGTAACTTTATCAGAAGATGGATCAATCTGCTCTAAGTTGCATTATATTATTTAATACTCCATTACAAATCTTTTTATTCGATATTGTTTTTTGTTTGAAAAATACTATGCAATATATTTGACTTGTTATTTTTTTCCCCTTTGTGTGAAATTTCAGAAAGCTCTTAATGGAACTATATAAAATAAAATTTTCCGAGAACTTAACGAATTTTGAGATCAATTTTTTGCCCACGTCCCTACATTCTGAAAATTCGATATTTTCACATCAACAGCTAACTTCACTTCTTCGAATACTGAAAATTTATATAGTAAGGGATCTTATTTTCGAATTTCAACAGTAAAAAAGCATTTTTCGAAAAAATAGTAGTAATTAAATATAATAAGTAAATAAGATAAATAAATTAAAAAATAGAAAAAGCAAAAAAATTATTATAAATTTGTCAAAATTACTTAAATTTATTGTCTAGTCTAGTTTATTTTGTATACTAAAATATATCTTCACCAGTAAATTATTTTCAAGAAATGTTTCTTCATCGCAAAAATTGAAAAATAATGGTGCATTTATACCTCTGTCTACCTCACCGGTGCGGAAAAAAAAATACTTAAGAGCAAAAAAGACAGACGTTTTCTTTTTGTCCAATTTTACACTGTCTGTCTCCTTTACCAAATACTCCTATGTATTTTCTGTCCGCACCGGTCAGGCAGACAGGTACAAATGCACCATAAGATCCTTCCTGTACATTTTCAATTTTCGACAAAATGAAGTTAGCTGCTTATGGAAGTGAAAATGCCTAATTAGCAGAGATGGGTACGTATTACATCATGTATATTACATGGTTTTCTATATGTATATTACTACGTATATTACATCTTTAGTTTTTTACAAAATGTATGTTTTATGTGCTGGGGGTAAATTACTTAAAATACGTATCTTCATGTCTAAAACCATGTATTTTACGTAAAAAACCTCGAGTGAGTCACACCCATATCTGCTAAGATAATTTAATGTTTTCTTGAACTTTTTCAATTATGTTTTGTGTGCTTAAAGTAAATTAAATGAGGCACATGCTCGGAAATGTCAATCATTTAACAATTTGAGAGAAAAACTAAACCTAGCAGAAAAAATCTTGATTATCTTGGAAAATATAGATTTTTGAGGAAAAAGCTTGTTATAAAAGTTATAAAACTATTTGCGGTATGTGTACAAAAATATCGTGCTCACTTACACTAATTTAACATTTTTCAAATAATACGCTCACATTATACGATATACAATATCGTAATTACTTACGATTCAAGTTTTGAAAAAATTATGTTAAAAACAGTTGAATCACACAACTACCTTGAAGTTAAATTAAACTTACCTAAAGCTGTTTAGATTTTTGAACCTAATATGTACATAAAGTAAGGCGCAGATTTTAACAACCTATCATTTGGTATTCCTGAAATTCTTACCGCATTAATATGAAAATTATTGGTTGGTTATAAGAAAAAACAGCAAATCTCATTGAACTAACTCAAACACCATATGATTTTGTTTCACCAGAACTGCCAATCTATGAAAAAAATGTCCTCGACTCACTGTTTTCAATCCAGTGTTGCCAAAATGATGCCTATCAAAACTTATTTTTATTAATTTATTTATGCAATTTTCCACATTTTGTGTTATTCGGTATTCTATTATCAGTATTTATTTTAAGAAAACACATTTTTAAATTCATCTATGTCTGTATAAATACTTAGTAAAGTTTAGATTAATTTTGAGGTAAATTTCATCAGTATCTTGAATAGTCTTTTCGCATTTCGTCAGTTTCATCTGAATGTTATTTTAAAGAGAAGTTGAGTGATCCTGAACTTTATACTCCAGTGTAGTTCATATTCTTTTTCTGTGATTATACAAATTAATTTGGTAAATGATATTGCTAGAAATGTAATTCTTCACTAAATTAAGGTTCAAATGAAACATGTTTTATTTTTTCCCCAAGATCTACATGAAAATTTGTAAAAAAAATTCGTTCTTTAACGAGTTAAAATTACAAAATTCTGAAAAGATTTATTTGTTCGTGATATTCTTATTCTTGTTATAATTCTCAATGTAGCATAACCGATTTCAAACTTTATTATAGGGAAATGTTTATCTTGGATACATGGTGGTGTTTATAATATTCTTGAAAATCATGCCTTGAGAGCATTCAACAATTACAATCTCAGAAAGTTAACCAATTATAGCTATCAACTTCACAATAAAAGTAGTAAGCAGTTAAATTTACAATATATTATTTCATGATATAACATCTAAAATGATGGTATTCTTTCGAACGCAGATATGGAGACATTTGATGATCAACGCTATCGACGTCAAGTGGAAGACTTTGTTTCAAATCATGGTGGGACAACATCGCGAGAAGTGATTTTCGCTATATTACCAAATATATGTAGTATTTTTCTTACAATGTCAGTGTCCGGTTTACTTGGAAAGTGTTTACATCGACATATTCGAGTTATTTTAGAATTTTTTTTACTGATAGTTCCATGTATTTTATGTTGTACAATATTGTCCGAACATTTGTTCCATGTTTGCGCTGTTATGCTGATACTTTCTTTGATTGCTATTATTCTCATCGGCGTGAGAAAATCAACTTCATCTCAGAGCACAACCTTATTATTCGATCTAAGACAAGTCACAGTTATAACAAATTTTAGAGCATTGGTAAATGTCATAACAGCTGTATGCATTTTAGCAGTTGATTTCAAAGTTTTTCCGCGTAAGTTTGCAAAAACAGAAGTTTATGGATATAGTTTGATGGACACGGGTGTAGGTTTATTTATAATTTCCAATGCTTTAGTATCACCTGAAGCAAGAGGAGTAAAATCAGATCGCAAAGTTGACTTTTTCCCTGGAATCATAAAATCCTTTAAAAGTTGCATTCCTTTGTTAGTATTAGGGTTTGGACGCTTCTTTGCGGTTGAATATTTAGGATACCAAAAACATGTTACAGAATATGGAGTGCATTGGAATTTCTTCATAACTTTGGCATTCGTAAAACTCTTCAGTAGTTTAATTTCTAATACTATTAGTTCAAAATATTCTCTCTTATTGGGAATATGGTTATTAGCAATGTACGAATACGGTTTAAACAGTAAAAATTTGAAAGAATGGATCCTAAGTGTTGGATCAAGAAACGACTTTATATCTGCAAACCGAGAGGGCCTTATTTCAATACCCGGCTACGTTGGGCTTTATTTCATTGGGCTAGCCGTTGGAAGACTCATTCATTCAACGTATCAAAGTTTAAGTGCTAATTCAAAACAATCCAATGAACAAACTTTTCTCGAAGTGAAAATTTTCAAGCGTGAAATTGCAATGATGTATAATCAATCTATGATACTTTGCATAAAATTATCTTTAATAGCTTCACAGGCTTGTGCCGTAACTTTATTTTGTGATGCGTACTTATCAGTGTCAAGAAGACTTGCTAATGCTGGTTATTGTGCGTGGATCGTTACATTAAGTACAACAGTATTGACACTTTTGTTATTAGTGGAAATCCTAACAGATGTATTTGTTTGGCATAGAAAAGAGGACAATAAACAAACTATAGGTGGAGGCAATGATTATGCAAAAAAAGTGAAACATCACAAATCAAAACTACGAATGGGAAGTGACGCAGATTGTTTTTCTAGAAGCCCAGAAATTTTTGAAGCTGTTAATTATAATGGTCTCTGCTTTTTTCTCCTGGCCAATTTATTAACAGGAACTGTAAATATGTTTATGAAAACATTGTATACTGAGAATGCAGCAGCTCTTAAAATTCTTTTCGTCTACATGGCTGTAAATATACTTTTTGTCTTAGTTTGTTATAGGCTGAAAGTACAAATTAAATTATAGATACTTATGAATGTCAAGAAATGATGAATTTTCTGTTTATAAAGGTAATATATGAAACTGATATTTTTAAGGATTTCATAAAACTTCTTTTAAGCTTTAGTACAAATGCGCCTGGAATGTACACAAAACTCCTGCTATTTCCCAATTTCAAAAATCCATAATTTTCAAATTACTTGTATTTATAAATGTCAGCACATGACGCTACCGTCATTGTTATGATATCTAACAAAAATTATTCCTACATAAAGAATTTTGTATTTGCGACCTTTTGCAAAATGTCTTAATGTCTTATACTTTCCTGTTGGAATTCATGGAGGAGAGTTCTGCGTCTCCATGGAAGGTGATAGGAGATGATTTAAAATTTTTTTTTAGAATTCCAACTTTGAAGAGGGTGCTGGAAGAGCACCGAAACGTCGCAAGTAGTTTTTTTTTATGTAGATGGTTGTGGGAAATAAAGGCAAAAGGGGACGAAAGAAAGATAGAGAAGGAAGTGGTATCGGAAGGTTGTCTTCTTTTTTCTTTCCTCCTTTTTTGTTGGTTTTTCTCATAGTTGTTTATTTTGGGGTAATGTTTTTTTATCCAAATTGGGTTGTGGTTTTTGTGTTTTAAAGATTCGAACGGTTTCGAATTGTTGAAATTTTGAAATATCTTAACTAGGTATGGTAGACATTTTAATATTGATGGGAATATTTATTTAAAGTATTAAATACACAATAAATTTTGTCTTTATCATTGGACTTTCACATTTAGGGAATGGTACAAGGTGTCAAAGTATGGATGTCAATCAATACATACATAAATGACAACTAAACTATTGACGATATGAAAAAATGTTCCAGATAAATATTACTTTGTTTTAAATAGGACTAGGGTAAGTGTGGGTATTACTGTGGACGCTCCAGTTACTGCGGTTTCGAATAAAACTAATGATATACAATGTTTTAAAGATATATAACGTTACAAAACAACTAAAAACAATTAATTTCTAATTCAAGCATAATAAGTATCAACGAATTATCAATAGTTACGATATTTGTAGCTAATTGATTGCAATTTGAAACTCTCCTGTTCCCGGATCCTATAGTTTTAATGCTTAGATTTGTTGACAGGTCATGAACACGTTCTGAAAAACTTGTTATAATTCTGTTTTTGAAAATAAAATATTTATTATGATATTATTTTTTGCAAAGTAAATATCTTATTTTTCTAAATATTTATGCAAAATAACAAAAAATACGTTTTTTAATCATTTTTTTTACCAAAACAGTATTTGGTACATGATTTTCATAGGTGTATGAATTACTGCGATCTGTCAGGCGGCACTGAATAATCTTTCAATTTATTACAAATGCTTCGTTATGCCTACTTTTTATAATAGAGATTAAACAAAATGTTGAAAACTCCAAAATCGTTGCTAATGAGGCAAGAGGAAGTCAAGTAATATAATTTTAAGGTAAATTAAAATTAATAAAATTATTAATCTTAATTTGTTACGAATGCTTCGTCATGTTTACTTTTTATAATTGAGATTAAATAAAATCTTCAACACTCCTAAATTAATTGTAAGTTCAGTCAAAATAATATCGCAGTATTACGCGCGCAGAAATTGAGGTTTCCGCAGTAGTCGGAGCGCAGCAATTGGGGCTTCCGCAGTAAATGGTGCGCAGTAATTCATGCAAACCCACAGTAATACTTACATGGGACATTTATTTTATTCTTTTCAGGGTTTAAGGACTGCATGCTACTTACTTAATACCAAATACTGCTTGAAAAATTAATTCGAGACGACTTTTTAATCTCAAAATCTTTTTTTTTAACATTAAAAGCCGTCTTGATTTTCGATCCGCAGTAATTGCCACACTTACCCTATACTAATATGTTACGTAGAGTGAGGTCAATAAAATAAGTTTTTAAATTCTGAGTGCTTTGTTTTAAACACTTCGTGATGTTTCTAATGGTTTAGCTGTTATTCATGCTTATGTGACTGATATGTACACTTTGAAACTTTGTTTTATCTCCTAGAAGTGGAAGTCCGACAATGCAAGAAATACTTTTTACATTCTCATCATGGATGAGAAGGTATTGGTTTCATGTGAAAAATGACTTTCGAAATTTTCATCAAATCTTTACGTTTTGAGACCCCTGAGTCAGAAAAAAGGGTTTTTACAAAAGTGTCTGTCTGTCTGTCTGTCTGTAGGTCGTGTGTGGCATAACTCTCGACAGAATTATCAGATTGAATTGAGCTTTGGTACACTTTATCGGAGCCGAAAAAGTAAGGACAAGTTCGTTAACCAGCCACATCCAATCAAAATTGAGGGATTGAGCACTACTTTTGTGTTTTTGAAAATAATTTTTTGAAAAAATAAAAAATTTCAATACTAGTTTTTGATAGTGCTCATTAATCTCTACAAATTATCCTGATAAAATTTTTTTATTAAATTAAAATTAGAAATGTTAAAGCATATTCAAATTCGAAAAAAGTCAATATCAAAATTCCATTTTCAAGTTAAATTATACAAGATACGAAAAAACGTTATGATACAATATTATTTTTTACATAAAAACCTACAAATTTGAATTGTAACATTTTTTCATAAGATGCATATTTTTCTTATTAATTTAAAAAAAAACCATTGAAAATCCAAAATTCAATTTTTTAACAATAATATGTGAAATACGAAAAAAACGTAAGAATACAAAGTTGTTCGTTTCAAAAATATCTAAAAATTTTGTCTCACACAGTTTCTGATAAAAAATATATTTTTCGTTTCAATTCCAAAAAATACGATTAAAATTCAAAAATTCCATTTTTTAGACAAAATATGTGAGATACAGAAAAAACTTTTAGATGAAAAACTGTTTGGCTAAATAAGGTCTACACATTCTTATCGAGAAATTTCTCGACAGGATCTATATTTTAATTTTTTGATTTTTAATATTGAAAAAATTCTATTTTTTTCAACAAAATATGTGAGATACGAAATAAGCGTTGTTCTGCAAAATCGTTTCCTTAAATAAAGTCTACGATTGTTTTTCCTTTTTGAGATATTTGGAAGAAAATAAATTTATCAATAATCATGTAATTTATTAAAAAGTTACAAAAATGCATACAGAAAATCGAGCGCGAAGCGCGAGTGTCATGATGAGAATGTGTTCCTTAAGGCCGATAGATCCTTAAGTAAATTGAATTTCCTGTTTTACTTAAACTGAAAAAGAAACTTAGTGAATTTGAGAAAATGACTAATTACATCATCTTTAATATCATTAAATTGGTTTGAGCTTCAGTATTAAATTATAAGAAATAAACTTAAACGTATGCGAAGAGCACAAGACCGAGCGCGAAGCGCGAGATCCAGGAAGAACGGAGCGCGCAGCGCGACGATCAAATCGCGCGCCCTAGGCGCGCTCAAACTTGCGAGCGAAGCGTGCGATGAGAATGAGCCGCGAAGCGGGCAGATTTTTTTTTACTTTCACTCGCTCTATAAAACTGTTGCATAAAAAGGGAGGATAAGGATCGGAGGTTGACTTCTGGAACAGTGAAAAAAGAAGATCCTTTCGCATTCTTATTGAGTGTTTGGTGTTCCTTTATTGTTTGCATTTTAAAAACTCTAGTTTACCTAAAAAGTTGTAAAAGCAAAAATCTCAAATAAAAAAAATTGTTTTATTAATAAAATGTTATAAAAAATACTATTTGCAGAAAGTACCCATCAAGCACATAATTTCAAGCAATAGTAGAATAACTATTTACAGAATAGAAATCGTATTATAAATTTACAAAAATGGTGAATTTACATTATTCTTTGAAAAATTGTACTTGACTTTTTGGGAACTATTCTGCTATTTAAATAAATGTTTACTTAATTGGTTAAATATTTAATAGCATATTGTGCACCTAAAGAAAAATAAATGTTTTTCCCGTGTTGCACACGATTTTTTTCTACTGGGGGATCAAAAAATAGATTTGTTTACCCCGCAGAGGGCAATAAAATGCACTTTATGACCTGCTAGTAGAAAAAAGTTATATTTATTTCTCTGTTATAAAAATTCAATCGCATTCTAAATTATTGACTGTGTTTTTGTTTGTTGAATTGTTTCATATGTTAAAATTTAAATATAAAATTAAGTTAAAATTCACAAAAACCTAAATTAAATAGCACCCACATGTATTACTGTAATACAGAATAGGCTGAAAGTCTTTTGGTATATGTACTGTGTCATGTCCGCTTCAATTTGCGCTTTTGCTTTAACCGCAATGGCTCAAGTAGCGCAGAACTATTCTTATTGATTTACTGATCTTGTTCTGCCAACTCTGATCGATCATTTACTTTGAAATTCGTATTTACGGTTCGAGATTGGAAAATTTTCTGCCCGTAAACAGGCAAAACAGCTACCGTAAGTGGACTGTATTATTGAATATGCATCCACGTATTGGTGTACTGAAGTTTTAAACAATTAGCAGAATTGTCTAAACTTTCCGATTTTCGATCTCAAATTTAGCGAATTGTCGAATTTCAAGTATAATAAATATTCTGTTATTTGTCTTGATTTTTAAAGTTCATCTTTAGATAATTTTGGTTTCTTATCTTTCTTTACAGCTTTCTCAATAAAAGCTTTAAAACTTGCATGTTTTTTCACATGTTTCTCTGCAAGGGAAACTATCCTCAAAAATTCTTTTACATCAAAGCTATAGTTAGTGAACTTTGCATGAGCACCTCCGTTTGGATGAGTACCCTGTTTAACATACACATTATGAAAATTAGATGAAGCATTTAAGTTTTTTGATTTATATAATTACAACAAATTTTTAAGTGCCTTACCGGATCTTCCTGAACCACTTTTTCTGAATCTTGCCACGTATAATATTTTACTCCACGCAAACGAGCTAAGTCTTTATAACAACTGGCATCTTCACAATTATATCTATAAAAATGTATATTATACCATTTTATAATCATCTACTCTTTTCATCTGAACGATTTTGTAAGAAAATTGATCAAACTTACATTTCAAATACAGATGCCCAATCTGGTAGAAAGAGAAGATGTGTTAGTCCTGCACCATGAATTCCAATAAAAATATCAGAATTTCTTGAAATTTCTAACTGTTTCTTAAATGGTAAATCTTTATTATAAACTACCTGAAATTAAAAATGATATGCAACATCTATTGCCTTGGTGAATTATAAACTTTCTTTTGTAAAATTTACCTTTTTGACCTTATAATTGGGATTTTTCTTCAAAGCCTTCACCAATTCATCTTCATTTAGAATCTTCCTGTATTGAGTGTCTCTGCTAAGTAGAGTAACGCGCAATTTTGGGTCTTTTCTCTCATGTAGGGTGATGCCTAAATGATGCAAGACATGATCACCAAAAGCTTTAAAAAGACCACTCTTTTCACAACCATAAATCTGGAAAAGTTTACCAGATATCGAAATATTAATACAAAAAGAAATATTTTGATTTGAAAGAGTAAAGCATCCTACACAACTTACAAGTGGTGTATTATAATACAATCCAAAGATCATTCTCGGTAACAAGGGAAAGACTAAATTTTTGAAGCAAACTGTCTTCCCTCTGAATGTTTTTAAATCCCATATAGAATTGGATGTAAATGCTTCAAAAGTGTCTTGGAATATTGAACGATAACTGTAAGTTCAAAAGTTTTTAGGTTACAAAATTTCTTATTCATTAGGAGACTTCCATTAATTACAACAGATAAATTTTTATACAGAAATTATTCATATCAGATTTAAAAATTTACTTCATGGATTTTGAAAGATGTCAAAAATCTTCAAAAGTATCAGAGTTAGCAAATAAGGACAAATGTTTTATATTTAAAACACTTCAAATTTACAGGCATTAAAGACAGACTTTCTTTGGAAAATCGTGATGGAGGATCAAAAATGGTTCCTTTATAAGAACCCCAAGCTTAAAAAAATCATGAGATGATCCTTAGACATAAATACATCTACGCCTAAACCTAAATAGGTGTTTTAAAAAGTATCAGCAGATTCCCATAATGATAAAATGCTGTAACAGTATTCAAGTAAGAAATAAAACTGCAAATTTCTGAGTGTGAAAAAAAATAAGGTTTGTGTGATAAGTTTAGTAAAAAAGCAAATAATACACAATCTTTTTCGAAAAATTCACCCTTATTTGTTTTCATCGAGAGCTATATACTTGGTCCACCAAGTTCCCTATTTTTCTATCCTGTAGGAAAAGTTTAATACCTCATGTAATATTTTTGCCCTTCTCCAAATAGTCACTCAAAATAATTCATTGGAAATCCTAAGAAACAGTCAAGTGTGTATTCGATTCTCACTAACTTATATAAGAGTGAGAAAAGTTTTTACGTTATGGGTACCTTACTCACTCGCTTCTTAACAAAAGCACAAGAGGGTAATTTGATGCAGAAAAATGCTTAAATAATTCAAATCTAGCAAGTCTAAGGACGTGAACAGTATTATAACAGGTGATGAAACCTAGTAATAATACTGCAACCTCCCATTTGAATCCCAATGCAGAGTTTGGGTTTTTAAAGATGAAGAATCTTCAATTACGGATAAGGAGTCTCGTTCAATAGAAAAGAAAATGATAGCTGTATTTTTTGGTAAGCGGGGTATTATTGAAAGAGTGATTCTTGATGCACAGAAGACAGTTGCCGCTTTCTAGTATACCCAATTCTCTTTGCCTAAAGTCATTGAAAAGTTGAAAGAGTTTCGTCCACACTCTCAACACATGGCGTTTGTATTACGATAATGCACCAGCTCATCGGGCTCACTTCAAAGAATTTTTGGAAGTTTTCGGTTTGCCTCTCCTTGATCACCCTTCCTGCAGTTCTGATCTAATAGGGTCTTGCGATTGTGGTGTGTTCCTCGAGGTAAAGAAAACAGTTAAAAGGACAACGGTTTGACAATGAAAATGACCTAATCAAAGCTTGGGACAAGACCTGTGCCGATCTCCCACAGGAAAAATGGGATCAGTTTCTTCATGATTGGTTTCTCCATATGCAAAAGTTTGTAGATTGTGGTGGAAAATACTGTGAAAAAGTCTAAAAAATAGATCTAAGTAGTAAGGCTTATCTAGTGACCTACGTAGATATTCCCCGAAAAATGAGAAATGCTGCATGATATTGAAGAATATATTTTAACATTTTTAAGGTCAGGATATTGATCTGAAAATTTTAATAGAAGTCTCTGAAAAATGATGAAATTGATATGATTAATTGCTATAGAATTCTTCATTAACCTTACCTGTAACTTTCCCATATCATAATGTGGTTATCTTTACTAAAACCTGTTGGATGTGTGAGATTTACATGCAGCGAAGCATACAGATTGAAGAAGTCGCAAAAATGGTGGTACATATTTACAGCTGCAATGATACTTAAGTGTATAACTGAACGATAAAAAATATAAAGGCTAATTGTAAACATAGATTTGTAAAATAAATTACTTACTAGCGTCGATTTTCATGATGAAAGTAGGTTTTTCTATAACTACATCACAATCTCCCTCGAGAATTGGTCTACTTGATAAACTTCGGAAGTTCTGAATTTCGGGGCCCCAGGATTGAAGAGGACTTAAATGATCTGATTCTTCTTCCAATCTTGTTTTATTTAACCTGTTTTCATATCATTAATAAATAATGATGAAATATCACTTTCTTTATGGAAGAGTTCACTTGGTTAAAAATCCCTAAATAGGAAACCATATGGAAACCTGTGTAGGGTCCTAATTAGGTTCCTGTCCGAATTTTCCAGTTCTAAGATCGGAAAAGAAATAATAAAGGATACGATATGGGTTTTGATGTAGTCGCCGATATGAATGTCCTATGACTTCCTTTATAATTTCTTCTCCCATATCAGAAATGCTAAATTTGAACAGGAACCTACATAGGATCCTTCATAGGTTCTCATATGGTTTTCCGTCTGGGTACCCACGTAGGTTCCTATGTAGGGATATTTAACCGGGCATCACATGCAAAATTTTTTATAATACTTACGTGCAATATCCGCCAATTTGTCCTTCCTTCAAAACATCCATTTTGTATCTGATAGGCTCACTTCTGTACAATAAATCCGTAAAATTTATCATTATGTTTCGGCCTCTGCAGAATCGCATGTGTTCTGTACATTCTAGTGAGGAGTCGTCCTGTTAAGATTACATTTTAAGTTTTATTTTAATCAAATGTTTTTAATCTTTGATTCCTTGCACATACATCCTAAGAACTTACGAGGAAAAGAGGCTCACAGAGAACAACCATTTCACGTCTTAGGTCCCTGACATAACCAAAGTCGCCTTGAGCATAAAATGTTTCTAACTGTGCACTTTTAGTGGCGACCCATCCTTTATGATCACCAGGACAGTGTGGAATAGAAAAAGAATTCTTCGATGAACAGTTTGGTTCATACCCCCAGCAGGCTTTAGCATCTAAATGTTCCTGCAATATTTAAAATAAGTAATATCGTAATATAAGATAATATTAACATACACATAGGCTTTTTTAGTTGTACATGTGTTAGAAGAAATTTACTATGACACTTTTGAAATTAACCAAATTTTTGTAACTTAACTTAGTTACTTTTGCGATAAAATAATTTGCAGCTTTGAAAACCCCGCGTACCAAGAAAGCAAAAGACTGCGAAACATGTCCGCCGCACTTGTGCACCATTAGTTTTATACATAAATATATAATCATACGAGTGTTTGTAAACAAAGCAAGAAGGATTCAGGCTTGTTTTTTCTTACAAATACGAATCACAAAATCAGAAACTTGTGATTATTTAATAATTTACTACTTTTGATTTCAAATAATGCTTATATTTTTAATCGGAATAAATTGGGGGGGGGGGGGGGGGGTATTTAAAGTTACTTTTTGAGAAAAGTAACTGTATTTGCAACTAGATACTTTTTTTAGAGAGTAAGTAATTGTATCTAGTTATTTTTTAAACATTAACTTACTGTTAATAATGTCTAAAAGTGAATTATTTTTTATAATAATGGAAAAAAAATAGTTCATTGATTTTTGCCTAATAATAGGATGACGAAGGAATTCATTTCATTCATAGTTCTTTATTTCAGATTTTTTATGGCACCATCAATAATTGTCACTAGTTATTTGAATTCGTTGAGAATTCACAATTAATTTAATGTTTTTAGTATATCTATTGAAATAAGTTCAAACTTTCAAAGACTATGGCATATGTAAACAAATTTTTAGTACATATTCTAAATCTTCTTTTAATTCACTATTATAATCTAAGGCTACCGATGGAAAATTTCAATATGGACAATAAGGTTCTAGTGATTTTGAAATCTGTCTGTAACACATTGTTTCATCCAACAGTTCAATTTGACCTTATACATTTTATTTGTTTAAATGTCTAGAAATAAAATTTTAATTGTATTTAATTGTATCTGGCACTCTTAAATCAAAATTATTTGAATCTTTTTATTTTAATTTCAAATCTGCTGGTTGCAGAATTGAAGTGATCTAGAAACTTAATTCGCATTAATTATTTTGAACACCTTTTTCAATTAGCGGCATATATAGCGCCTTAAGTTTTACGTGCATACACTGAAAAAAATAGTTAGTAAAACCAACTACTTCGGTTTGTTAAATATGCCTCAGCTATTTTATTAGTTAGCACAACAATTTTTTTTGTTGGTGTTACTATCTCAATTGTTATCACAAGAACTTGGGTAGTAACACCAACTAACAAAATTTTTGTGCTAACTAATAAAATAGCTGAGGCATATTTTACAAACCGAAGTAGTTTGTTTTACTAACCATTTTTTTCAGTGTAGTGTGTTATTACTCAAATTTTGAAATAGAAGTTTTGCAATGGTTAAAATAGTATGCTATGTCTTAAACCTTCGTACCTTATATGGACAGGCTACATCATCCCGGCATTTCTCTGCCTCCGCAGGAAAATAGTTGAAGAAATACTTAACATGATCCTCTGGCAAATTGATATTGAAATAATTTCCTTTAGTAAAATTCACTAACAGCGTCAGTGTAATTAATATAAAAACTAAATTTTTATTTTCCATCACGAAATGAACGGCTGCAACCGACCGGGAACGTGCGTCGTGTATTCCTGTATAAGAATAAATGATATGAATGAAAGAATAAAGCACCTGCGTTTTGTGTTAAGCGGCATATGACCTCATCATATATAAAGAAAGTTCACCTACGTTTATTCAAATACTTCATCCAATTAAGAAAATTGTTGAAAATTCTCTTTCCTCAAAAATAAAATAACAAATGTGTCATTCATAAACTGATTTTGGAGAAACAATGTTACAATAAAATTTATTAAACTCTTTTCTATCTGAATTTGGAGCCACAAGTTGTTGGTAAAACAGAGAATTTTAGAAGACTGCTTTTTACCGTTACATGAATGTTAATTTCTAGAAAGTACTTACGCATTTTAGCAACACGTTTTCCGACCGATTAACGAATGTTCGCCCGTCATATGCACAGTTATGAGAACGCTGGTTCATGAGTATTTAATGTCTCTCAACTTTCACGTTTAATTTTCCTTTCAAGAATAGTACAGTCAGCTGTGCGTTTGTTTCTCGTTGAGCATTGCTAAATAAAATAATATTTCACTACTGATTAAATAAAATTCTCATCTAACATGCACTTTTTTTGAGATTTGGAGTCATTAAAAAATACAATTTGAAGAATGAATAAAAAGTAAAATTATTGGGTAGAAGTACTTTTGTCAGCCTTATACAAGGTGACACTTGGACTGTAATACCTGGGCCAGGACGCCTTAATTTTAATACACACGTGCATGAAAGGAAGGACACAATCTATTCTAAGGGGAATGTACTAAATAAATTCTTGCTTAAGCTCGGGTAAAGCAGTATTGTACCTTCAGTCGGTATTTTAAAATGTCACTACAGACATACAACCTTATTCATTGTAACTATTAAGTTCGTTAATTACCATCGGTTGGTAAAGAAGATATTGACTTTTGATTCTTTTAGGCATTTTTTTATTACAGACATTATGCAAATAATATGTTAGGTGTGTGATAATACATTGGAGAAGTAATTACAAAGTACTGTGATAGGAAAAAGACGGCAGTTTTTGAAAAACAGAATTTCGCCTGACTAACATCATTTTTTACTTCCGTGTATTACGAGTTGCATACTTAACTGTATTACCAATGTTGAATCACGATGAAAAACGTATAAAATCACTTACCACTGGAAATTTATCAAGTATCTTTAAATGCTTTTAGTTACTAATTCTTCAACAAACATCAAATGAAAATATAAAAAATAACGTTATTAGATGTAAATGAACATTGTAATTTTCAATTCTTTCAGAAAATATTGAAGAATATTCAGAAAAGTTTTCGTAAAAACGATAAATCGAAATAGATTAAACTTCTTTCATTTCATATCTTATTTCATGAATTGAAAAAAATGCATAATCAAGAATTCGTATACATTGGGTACTTGCGCAATTCAAATTAAAATAATGAGTCTTCAATTTATTTCAATGAAAGCCTTCTTACCCTGAAACCAGAAAAATAGTTTTGATAATTATTAAAGTAGTAGTGGGATGTTTTAAAAGTCGTAGTAGTAGGTGTGACTATTTTTTTCTTAAACAGGTTTCCTTCTGAGTTTGCAAGTGACACTTGGGTACCTAGATGATATAAAAAATGATTATTGTGTATTAATCACGTAAACTTCTTATTTTACTGTGACATAATATATTCCGTTGACAAAAAATTTTGACATATGAAAAAATGGTGTAAAAAAAGTCTTAACAGACATTATAAAATGAAAAATAGCATTTTTTGTTTATTCAAGAAACCGGCAGACCGATTTCTCCAGTCTGGCTACTCTGTCTGAAATGAGCATGCCGACGAACCACGATACTCCACAAATCAATGTTAATCGATGTAAGGAGATCATGAATCGGTACTTGATAATGCGATTATCCAGCGTCAACCTGCCGTAGCGTGACCCGGAAATAGATCTAGGGAATAGTACTCGTACCGGTAGGGGACAACACCGATGCTTGGGCACGGATCGCGATAGATCGAAGAAACGATCTACATCGATCACGATCAAATCACCCCCGCCTCGACCATCAAGTCAACTCGATCTTCGACTTAACTGCAACGGTATACTGTTCTTCCTATTTACGAGTATACCGGCAAACCCACTTATTTATTGTAAATTCTCGGTCTTTAAACGACTGTTTTGTGCCTCACATTTTCATGCAAATAAGAACTTACATTTTCTTAGATTAGTGGTCGTATTACAGTCTACATATGTCGAGGCGCCGGCAAATCAATTACGGTAATCTACAAGAAAATTACGCGATTAGGTGCACTGCTTGACAAGACACACGTTTTACGACTTTTTTTTATCGAAGAAACGGCTTGTAGTATTGCTATCATATTGTACGAACTTAGACTCACTTGAATTTAAGACGTGTATCATTACGCTTATACCTATGACCACATTGTCAGCGATATGTCTGGAGAACGCAATATCTGTATCGCTCGACGTGGTGGCGCCTATAGTATCAGTGCAATAGCAACCTACGCGAATATCTTTACGATAGTGGAACCAAAGTTGAGCTTAAAAGTTTCGTTAAACAATGCCTGGAATATATGAATTGAACATGTCCTTTCATTATGATATAAAGGGCCGGAACTTTAATATGGTTAATGAGGGCAGTTGTGGCTAAAATAGTGTTTAATATTTTTTTTCTATTCGCGGATGATAAAGTGCAATTTATTGCCTCCTGCGGAGAAAACAAATCCATTTTTTGACCCTCAAGTAGAAAAAAACAGTGTGCAACACGGGAATACACTTATTTTACTCAATATGATTGTTACCCCCGCTTTGCTCGGGCATCAAACTTCACACTTGCAAAATAAACTTTTTTTTGCTCTAGTTGCACAATACACTATTAAGGCTCAGAGAGTTTTTTTACTAGGTATTCAAATTGGAGTTTCGCAATTCTCAAAATTCAACACAAATCAAAGGGCCAGTTCACAATATCTTCAATATAGTTGACTGTCAATTTATTTTTACAGAAAGCAAAAGAAGACTTTTGATAGAGGGTTTGGAAAAAAATTGTTTATATCTTGTTGTTTTGGTATGGGGTAATGTTTTTCTTTCCTTCTTCTTTAAAATATATTTTTTATCAAGAGCGTACATTCGAGAAAAAAAATTAGAAGGGCATTAATTTTACAAGCAATGCTATATATAGGAATAATATTTATCATTTTAAACTACAGTAAAACCTCATTTATCGGAACATTCATTTATCGGGATCTTCACTTATCGGGATCTCGCAACTTCATTTATCGGGACATTTTGTTTCTCTTCCAGCCACCACTCCTTGTACATAGTGACATAGTTTGCAGATGTTTCATTTGCAGGAGTTTTATTATGTCAATTTTTTTACATACCTTCGTATTATATATACCTTCGTTACCATTACTAAATGTCAACATACAACAAGAGTCATGGCAACCCACCATGAGACTGTAGGTGGTAGTGGGGAGCCCCTCCAAATCCCGATAAACGAGGTGTTTACATTTCAAGGGCGTCCCGATAAATGAGGTTTTACTGTACAGGGTTTTCCAATTAGAGGTTTCATTTTGAATAGCCCGCTATTTTGACAGCTTTCATAATAAGAGGTGTTATTTTTTGACAGATGACAACTAAAAACTATGCCATTAATAAAAATGGAACGTACGCGCTTCAACAACGCATTGAAATTGTTAAAATTCACTACAAAAATGCATGAAAATGAACTTGAATTCCACCGAAAACTCATTATGAGCGATGAGGCTCATTTTCACCTTGGACGCTACGTTAATAAGCAGAATTGTCGCATTTGGGGCTCAGAAAACCCAAAAATAATTATTGAAAAGCCTCTCTACCCCCAACGTGTAACTGTATGGTGCAGTTTTTGGGCAGGACGGGTCTTATTTTTTTGGAAATGAAGCTGGAGCGGCTGTTTCGGTGAATGAATTGCGCTATCGAACCATGATTAATGAATTCTTATGGCCAGAATTAAAAGATATGGATGTGGACGATGTTTATTTTCAATAAGACGGTTCTAAATGCCACACAAGTGACGAAACCATCAATGTTTTACGGGAAAAGTTTCCAGGCCGAGTGATTTTTCGAAACGGTGATTACAATTGGCTGCCGAGATCATGCGATTTAACACCTCTAGACGTTTTTCTTTGGGGTTACGTGAAAGATAAGATTTATACTGATGTTCCTCAGTCAATTTAAGAACTCAAAGAAAAGATTCGTGCCGTTATCGACGAAATAGAGTTCCAATTGTGTGAAAATGTAATGGAAAATTTCATTAAAACAGAATGGTCCTACAAACGTAGCCGTGGTGGCCATATATATATTGTTTTATATTGCCATATATTGTTTTTCATTATTAATGGCAAACCTTCCGCTATTGAATGAAATGAAAATCAAATAATTGTTCACAACAAACACGCAGTTTCCTTATACATCAAAATGAAACCTCTAATTGGAAAACCCTGTATATGGTTTTTTTATGTTATATTATTTATATCTATTCTAGCTTTAAGCAATTTTCTTATTGATGAGGACCTATGGAGATCGCTCGGTGCAAGACTCAAACGTAAAGTTCCTCAAAAAAAGAACAAGAAATATTTTCTTTTGGTACTAATAACGTGCGGTATTGAAGAATAAAATTATCTTCAAAGATATTTTTTATTCCTTCAACCTGTAGATTTCAATCACTAGTTACTAAGTCGTGTTACTTTTACTGTGTCATTGATATGGGTTGGATTCTACAAATTTATTTTTATGAGATTTCGTTAATGGATGTTTTCAAACATGTCGCGATACAATTTAAAAAAATTCTTCCTTCACAAAAAAACTGTGGAGTTTCATTATTTTTGTGATAAAGGGATGACACTCCTCTAATTAAGACAAAAGCGAATCACTAGTACTCCTCATGGTGAAATCTATATTAGTGAGTCTTTCTCTATCATACATAATATGCAATTTAGAATTTATTTCTATATTGTAAATCAAAAATTCTTTTTGTTAATTAATATGTTTTCAAAATAGTAATAAGTACAACCTTAGTGTTCACTGAAAAGTGAAAAACTTCAATCTAAAAAATAATGTAGGCTCCTTCTATTATTCAAGTTTTAATTCTGTTCACATGAAAATATGCAGAAAGGCTTACATTCAGCGTTCCCATTGCTATTGATTTTTTAAGACAGGTTACTAATATACATAACGTTGATTATTATTTTAATTTTATGTCATGTTCTTTTCATGTAATAGAAATTTATTATTTCATAGTATTTCAACTATCATAGTAATGAATCCTAAATTTGTTTAATCTCCTGACTTTTACTCGGCCAATGTCAACGCTGCTTGTATCTTAAGAAAAAAGTAATTGATTCTTTGTATTATTTTTAAGCACTGACCCCCTTAACTTGAATAAGATTTATTTGATAACGGTAAGACAAAATGCCCCAAAATTATGATATTCATTTTCATTGAAAAAAATGCAATTGAGTGTTAGAACATTATTAGTTTTCAAGTGTCACAGCCGACGAAAATTGTAAAAATAAGTACATTTTTTGTGTGTTCGAAAAAAACTTTTTGAAAAAATCCAAAATTATAATACTGGTTTCTGATAGTGCTCAAAGATGTCTACTAATTATCCTTATAACATTTTTCGATCCAACTAAAATTAGAAAAGTTACAGTATGTTGAAACTTAAAAAAAGTCAATATCTAAATTCCACTTTCCAGTTAAATTATACGAAATACGAAAAAAAGTTATGATTTTTTTTTTCTTCAACAATCTTAAATTCTTCTCAGCTTTACTTATTTTTTCTTCTGAACTATTGGGTGTACAGATAAGTTTCCGACGTTTTTTTTATCAGAATTGGGCATTTATTGTGAAAGAACGGAACCCTATGTTTTATTCGAAGTACAACTTCTCTCACTTAAGGCAGCCTCACCATATGTTTCTACAAGCAATCGATGCGCCTCAGCTACATATTTCTTCAAATTGAAAAAGTAAATCAAAAGTTCCCGCAAATGACGCTTATTCGGCTGAAAACTCGATATTTTCGCACACAAAAGAATATATTATACTGATAAAAATTCATTAATGTTCCAAGGTTATGTTTTTGACAGATGTCCAACCTTACGACAGCGACATTTTTTATCTGTTAATTTCAACCAAAACTTACAGGTGACGCCAACTTTTGTCAAACGGCGGAAACTTATTTGTACACTTGATAATTTTTGCTCTCATCAACTATAATTTAAAATACAATATATATTTCAGCGTAGTAGTGAATGTGTTTAGATTAGGTGTAAATTATTGTCGTTTATGCGAAATAGTTTGTCTTGTGTCAATGAATCCAAGTCTTGGCATAATTTATCAATAGGTAGGGAATTCCCAAGGGTTGCCACCCCATCAAATTCATTGTTTGAGCTGAACTAGACTCGTTCAAAAGGGCTCTTTTAGAGGGTCATAAGTCTTATTAGGTTTGGTTATAGCAGCGATACCGTCTTTGAACTGTTTGTGAAATTTGCATTTTTTTAAAATTATTCTTCAAGTTTTCTGAATGTCATTGATTTTCAATAAAAAACGATTTTTATTTGTGTTAAATGTTATTGCAGATATCGACATGTATCGAGTTCCAGCTGACTCTCGAGACTTTCTGCTTTGACCTGAGTACCTTTCAAAACTCTTCGACCCAACCAAACATTACTTACCATAGGTCAAATTCGCGAAACTGGGACAAGTGGGTCCAACCATTCTAGCGATTATCCTGAGCAATCTACTCCAGATATCGACATGTACTAAGTTTCACCTGTCTCTCGATACTTACAGATTTGTCCTGAGTACTTTTTGAAGTACCTCGACTCAACTAAACACTATTTACCATAGGTCAAAGTCGCGAAACTGGGACAAGTGGGTCCAACCCCTCTAGCGATTATTCTGAGCAATCTACTCCAGATATCGACATGTGCTGAGTTCCAACTGACTCGCGAGACTTTCAACATTGTCCTGAGTACCTTCCCAAGCACCTCGACCCAACCAAACATTACTTACAATAGGTTAATTTCGCGAAACTGGGACAAGTGGGTCCTACCCCTCTTGCGACTATTCTGAGGAATCTATTCCAGATATCGACATGTACCGAGTTCCAGTTAACTCTCGAGACTTTCTGCTTTGACCTAAGTTCCTTCGCAAGCACCTCATCCCAACCAAACATTACTTACCATAGTTCAAAGTCGCGAAACTGGGACAAGTGGGTCCTACCCCTCTAGCGATTATCCTGAGCTATCTACTCCAGATATCGACATGTACTAAGTTTCACCTGACTCGCGACACTTTCAGCTTTGACCTGAGCACCTTCCCAAGCACCTCGACCCAACCAAACATTACTTACCATAGTTCAAAGTCGCGAAACTGGGACAAGTGGGTCCTACCCCTCTAGCGACTATCCTGAGCAATCTACTCCAGATATTGACATGTACTGGGTTCCAGTTAATTCTCGAGACTTTCTGCTTTGACCTAAGTACCTTCGCAAGCACTTCGACCCGACCAAACATTACTTACAATAGGACAAAGTCGCGAAACTGGGACGAGTGGGTCCTACCCCTCTTGCGACTATCCTGAGGAATCTATTCCAGATATCGACATGTACTGAAATCCAGATGACTCTCGAGGCTTTCAGCTTTCACCTGAATACCTTCCTAAGCACCTCGACCCAACCAAACATTACTTACAATAGGTCAATTTCGCGAAACTGGGACAAGTGGGTCCACCCCTTCTAGCAACTATCCTGAGCAATCTACTCCAGATATCGACATGCACTGAGTTCCAGCTGACTCGCGAGTCTTTCAGCTTTGTCCTGAGTACCTTTCGAAATCAGGATGGCCGCTGATCCGGGAAAACCTCGAATTTTTTGTGACCTGAAAAAACCCTAAAATGACCGGGCATTTTTTAAAATTTTTATTTAAAAAACGATTTTTATTTGTTTTGAATGTGTTACATAAAGTGATTATGCATTTCGAAATTCCCGCCTTATTTGTGCAACGCGAGCGGGAATTATTTTGGTCGATGAAAACGGTCACCCTGATATTGTCTAAATATTGCTTTTTCTTTAAATCGGCAGAAATAACAGGAATCGTCTACTTCTGTTTAAAATCTCTGAGTCTGTAAATTATAAATGACAGAAATCAAGAAAAAGGGAAAGATAAAGATCGACAAACTATTTTTGCTGTTCTACGACGACAACTTGTCCTGCGGTGTTCACGATTCGACCTGTGCTTCGACCTCGTAGTCGTAAATTCTACGTCATAGCGGTTGTCACCGACTTCGGCTCTTTTTTACGACCGCCACGCTCGTATTCTTGACTTTCAAGATACCCACCTCTCGTTAAATCGAGTTCGTGATACAATCCTTTGAGTAAGTACAGAAATTAGCTTTTTCCATCAAGTTTGTTCTTTACATTGTCGTCGTAAAAGTATTAACCCATTAATTGTTTCTTTCTGACCAATAAATTTATGCGTGTTAGTTTCATACTGGTAATAAGAAAAGGCACCGATAAATCTTTGCTAATATCCCGGCTCCTTTTATAATACCGCATTCTGACGTAAGAGGAGTAACTCTGTCATCTAAATGAAAAGAATCGTATCTTTACTTCAGATATGTTAACTGCTATTTCGTTAAATGCAAAGAAAAATTGACGAATTTCGTAATTTATGTTTGGCTAATGAAACCCTATTTTGCATATACGCAATTTGATAAATAAAATGTTCATAAATCTAATCTTATGGCAAGAATTTATGACTTTTTTAACTTAATCAATGTATTAATACACGATTTTTTTATTCGAACGGGAGAACGTGGGTGTTATACGGAAAAAAAATTTGTTTCTGAAAAGTTTAAACGTACTTGAATAGGATACGTAGGGAAAGACCTTTAAGTCTCAATGGAAAAAACCTAGCAGGCCTGTGTATTTTGTCAAAAATCCATGAACGACTTACGAATTGTACACAGGAAATAAAATTTACTTGATCCAAGAGCGTAATTAGTTGGCTCTATTCAGCAAAGAAATTGGCTCAATTGATAACAAATTTGCTAGATTTAAAAAGGACATTCTTGATTGAAATACGTTTTAATGAATAAAGCCAATTTCTTTGTTGAATAGAGCCAAATAAATTATGCTTTTAGATGAAGTAGATTTTGTGTTCCATGTTCCTTTTATCCCAAGCTTATAAGTATTGGTTGTGGACTTTTTCATGGACATATTTTTTCCTGTCCTTTCAAAGGTTTCAAAGCACATATATGTACAGAGTGGAACTTCAAGTCCAAGCCTCTATTTTTTTATTGCAGATTTGGATTCTTTTTAAAAAAATACGAGAACTTTATTCGAAATTTGAAAGTTATCCCGTTTTTTGGTGATATTTCGATATCTCATGATGAAAAACTCACCCTGCATATATATGTAGTACACTCATATCTTCTCTGATCCGCATCAGCTACTCTATGAAATGCAAGAAAAAGAAGAAGAGTGACATAGAAGCAGGAGAATGTATAGCGGAGGGTAAAGTGAGTGTACGAGAGAGATGGGTATCCTACTTCCTACTAAAGAGAAAAAGAGGGAGTGTATGCAGCAACCTGAGGAAACAGGGTGGTCCCTGACTCAGAGTTGACTAACTGCAACACGACAGCCTGCCATACCCGGTTTAACTGCCCCTCGATTACATTCGATGGCTAACAAATGAATGTTTATTCTCCGCATCTAGGTCGCCAAGAATATCTTATATCTAATAACTGAGATAATCCGGGAAGTAAATGTAAATAAATGAAACGAATAAAACATGATGACAAGAACTGACGTTAAAGCAACTAAGTTAGCATGATAACATCTCATCGTATCGGAAATTATTGCCTGGAGACATTTAACGATTTCATAAATTCGACTGGATTAGCTGAACTAATTAAACGATAATACTTAACAACATCTTATCCGATACAGTTACAGGACCTTTATTTACTTGTTGTGTAGACTTAAGATGGCTGAAATTAATCAAGAGTTCTAATTATCTCAGTCTCATTCAATAGGATAATCAGGAATTGATGCGATATAATCGAAAGATCTTTTTGCTGCTGCTGCTCCTTCTGCTTTGTACCATGGAAGAACCTTAGTGAACGAGTTATGTTTATCGCAATAGCAAGCCATAAAAATGTTTTGCTCCCACGCGTAGTTTTACATACACAGAGAAACTTTCAGTTGTAAAGTTATATATTGTAATATTTATATTTACAAAACAACTGTAGCACATAAGGATATAACTAAGTTCATTGTTTGTTTCTGTTTAAAGTTAGAAACATGACAATGAAACAGGAAAAAAAAATTTTAACACGTGCCATGCTGGGATTGAACCCACTTTAATTGAAACCTTCTATCTAGCAGGAAAGGAACTAAGAATCGAGAATAACAGTTACTTATATTCGTTGTTAGTAAACGTTCTTGAATGCTTTCGAATTGTACAATTTTTATTTAGAGTCCGTCAACATCGTTTTTTTTTATTTATATCATTTATACACATCTAGATGTGCGGTCACGCGATTTTACAGATTTCAAAATTTCTAAGAAAATAGGTAATCTCCATAAAGAAACAGTATTTCTCAATAAATTACACAGTCTAAACAAATTTGTAATCGAAGACCGGACTTTCTTTGATATCCTGCAAACGAATCCGCTGCCTAAGCTTTACCAGCACGTAAAAAGATTTCAAGATTTCTTAATCGAAAAAGTACAGAAATGGAAATAAAAGATGATAGGATGTACTAAACGATACCAGTAGCGGTTCCAAGAGGAAAAATCCGGTGCCCGTGTTATATTGTTTAAAATATGGCGAAAAATAAGTAACCTAATCTAGCCTTTGGTTACAGAAAAAATGAAATTGTTGTCGAAACTTTAAAGCTAATCAAACCTCTTCTAAAAGACTCGAATCCCGAAACAAAAACGACCGAATTTGGTCTAAAATAAATTTCCAAACAAGAAAGGAGGACAGAAAAAAGAAGGCAACCACCTAAAACCCCTTCCTTTTTTCTAAGGCCCACCGAGACGCAGCATTATTAACAAGAAAACTTTCGTAGCTTTTATTGTTATATATTTGTCAGCAAAATTTTCTAAACATAGGTTTTGAAATACCAACGAGACGTATCTCTGGATAATAGTGATGCTAAAAACCTGCAACATTTCTTACTGCGCAAGTGTAAGAAGGAGGTGGAAGAAAGGAGTAAGGAACAAATCATTCAATATTCAAATACTATTGATGTTCTTAGTTGACTTTAGGGTCCAGAAAAAATGTAACTCAAAGTTTCATGTTTTCAAATGTTTCGACTCAGATTGAAGTCTTCATCAGTGATAATTTATTTCTATAAAAAATACAAAGGAAGAAACTTAAAAATTGCCCGTGTGACGTAAACATTGTGCTAAAAAATGGTATAATAGGATTACGATTGTGAAAATATAAAATTGGTCTAAGTAACTAAACCAAGTAGTTCGTAAGAGAACTTTCCGATGAGGGCACGTGTGCTCCCTGCGTCCACAATGGCGGTCCATTTTATATAAAACTAACTACTTGGCAAAATTCCAGTTCGTGTTTTGTGAAGTACACCCATAAGAGATAGGTTTCCTTATACCAGGGGTGTTAGTTCAAATTTGCCGGTTTTACTCATAGATGTCGCTAGAGATATGTATACATTTCTTAATTATCAAAAGAAAAAAGCAGTTGAAGCTCATCGATTGCTGGTAGAAACTTATGGTGAACATCCTTCAGTGATTAGAACACGTGAGACATGGTTTCGTCAATTTAAAAGTGGAAATTTCGATTTAACAGACAATGAATATCCTGGTGCTGCGAAAAAGTTCGAAGACGAGGAATTGCAGGCGTTATTGGATGAAGACCCAACTTAATCGCAACAACAATTGGCACAAACACTAAATGTGACCCGAGGAGCAATTTGCCAACGTTTAAAAGCCATGGGAAAAATCCAAAAGTATGAAAAATGGGTACTACACCAACTGAACGATAGACATATGGAAAATCGAAAAACCATTTGTGAAATGCTGCTTCAACGGTTCGAAAGAAAATATTTTCTGCATCGAATTGCCACGGGGGACGAAAAATGGATTTATTTCGAGAACCCGAAGCGGAAAAAATCATGGCTTTCACCTGGTGAGGTCGGCCCATCGACTCCAAGGCCAAATCGCTTTGGCCGTAAGACAATGCTCTGTGTTTGGTGGGACCAGTGTGGTGTGGTGCACCTTGAGTTATTAAAACCTGGTGAGACGGTGAATACGGATCGCTACCGACAACAAATTATCCTACTATCACCTTTTCGCATCGATGGGACACTCACTCGCAGAGCAGCGCTTCGCCAATTTTGAAGAAGTCGAAAAATGGCTCGTCGAATGGTTTGCCTAGAAAGAGAAAAAGTTTTTTTGGAATGGTATTCATGATTTGCCTGAAAGATGGGCAAAATGTGTAGAATCCAACGGTCAATACTTTGAAGAAAATTTTTTTGAGATTCCCTTGAGAATTAAGTGTTTTCTTTATTGAAAAAACCGGCAAACTTCAACTAACACCCCTGGTATCTAGTCTCCATGAATATAAGGGTTACCCAAGATGTTGACAGCGTCGCATCTTACGGTGTGACGCATTAGAGTGACAAGAGAACACGATACGTCATCTCGTGTCACTCTCCACAAAGTGCCGCACATACGTACAGGGCAAATTACTTTGCGTTGATTCGTACATTCGTGCGTGCCTGATTTCGCGTTGCATTTGACTGTACAGGAGTCGCGCGGTATTGCAAGATAGGTAGGCAGATAGTCCCAGAATTCGCGACTGGCTGTACTGTGGAAAGGCTTATTACTGGGCACACTCTTGTTCTCCGATCTTGCGAGATAAGTAACTGCGTAGTACTTTGCAAGTTTTAGGTTTGAATCGTTTTCGATGTTACCTTGCTCCACCTACCTTGACATAAGTATCTCTTTTACAGATGACCCGCTGAGCTGTCGAGATTCTCAGTAAAACCCCACTATCTGCCCACCTGTTGTGTTCCGGTCTCCACAAGACGCAAAAGAGTTTCAACTTCAAAGGAGAGATGCTTATACTGATCAAAATATTTGCAGTGCCTGACCAAGTATTTAATTTTACTGTAATGCCATAATTTATATTTTAGGGTGAATTTTATTTGTTATGAGGCCTCCCAAACCTCATTTCAGTTTCTTGTGACAAAGTTTCGGCTACGGAGTAATAGTAATTTACTATTGAGGGCGTCACACGCACCACAACAGATACACACAGTACTGCCGTGCAAATGAAAATGAGCGTATCTGCAGCGTAGCCAACTTTGTGCAGAAAACGAAAAATTATTTTGACGTACCATACTTATATTTTTACCAGTTGTGGAAAAAGCGGCTGTCTACGTAAAAGACCAACCTTTATGATTTTTCATAAAAGAAAAGCGTATTTTGTATAATTCCAAGTGTGCATTTACACGGAAAAAATAGTTTAGTAAAGTTTATAGAACTGTTTAAGAGTTTGGGACACAGGTATTTACGGAAAAGAATTCTGCAAAATGTATAGAACTTTTCAATATAAAATGCAGAACATTCAGGAAAAACTATCAAAAGTTCTATATTAATTATGAAAAGTTCTATAAATTTTGTAGACTTTGTTCCGTAAATGCCTGTATCCCCAACTCTTGAACAGTTCTATAAACTTTATTGAACTTTTTTTTCCGTGTGCAGTCGTGCTTATTTACAATTTCTATTACTTGAACATGAAAAACCATATGTGCTATGAAAATAATATGTCCGAGTTTTGCAACGACCGCGAGTGGTAGAACATAGTTTACAAATTGAAGACCTTGAGTCCATCACGTGCGGTGTGTGGCGCTCTGTAAGTATAAGGGGTGGATGTAGCACCGCAGCATTCATATTCTTTCATGTCAACTACTCCTGCAATTTACACTTTTTCCTCCACTTTTGAATAATCAGTATTTCCAGAGTTGACTTGAGTTCCTTTCTACCATTTTTTTTCCTTGAATGTATGTAAAAATGAGTACGTGTAACAGCGTAGCATTCGTTTTTTTCATGTTAACTTTGTAGTTTTTAGTCAAAATGTCATCCAAATCCATGGGAGATTTAGTAACAGAATAACTATCAGAACACTGAAAAAAATGGATCGCAGGAGCAGTTGATATAGAAAAAATGAATGAAATGAAAAAATGTCACAAAGGAACTTGACTCGACTTTAAGGAACACTGACTACTCAAAAGTGAAGGAAACAAGTGAAAATCGTAGGAGTAGTTGACCTGAAAGAATACGAATGCTACGGTGCTACTCGTACTTACAAAGCGCCACACATCGCACGTAACTGGTTTAAGATCTTCATTTTTTAAACTATATACAACCCCTTTGATCGTTTTAAAACTCAGGCTTGTTATTCTAGGGTATATAGAAATTGCTTAGTAAGAAAATCGTGATAGTGCCTCAAGGCTCGGTCAAGTAGGTTCCCATTTCATATTGTACAGAAATTCCTGTCTCGAATTCCGAAAGGCGCTAAGATCGGTTCTCATCTATGGAGGTTAAGATATGGGATCTTGTATGAGGATTTACAGTAGGGTGTAGCAGATGTGGCGCCACAGTGGTCAATCACCGGTACTTCCAACCCGATACTTTGTCACAAGTAGACAGGCCATGCAAACTTAATGGAAAGGTGGTGGACCGCTAGCAACTAGCACCGCGTATATCCGTTCAAATGAACTACCATTATGTGTGCACGTGTTAGTGCATATACATGCATACGTAGATTCTTTAAATGTGTTATAGAGAATAATATATTCAAATATAATTAAAAGGAAATTGAAGATTTAACGCAAAATTGTGAAAATGCAATTCAAGAGTGAGAAGTTAATATCAACTCACTCTTGAATTACATTCTCACAATTTTGCCTTAAATCTTGGTTTGGTCGTAATAAGTAAAAATCAGAAATATCTGTAATTTGTATTTTTATTTTCAGAAAATATAGTTGCTCGGCACACCAGTCAAATAGAATCTAATTAAACCAATTTATAATACTTTCGTAGCAATGTGCCAATATAAAAATCTTGAAGCCATATTATGATTTCAAGAAGATGCTCATTCTACAGTAAGTCGTTATTTACATTTTTAGTTAAATTAGAAGACGGATGTTGGACAGGATCTTTCAGTAATTTCTGTAATACTTTTGGAAATACAGATTCGACGAAATACTTATTGTGCTTCAAAACCAACTTGACCTGGAAAGAGGAAAAAATATTATTATTTTCCAAATTGAGATGAAATAAATTTGTATTTGTTAAAGTCAAACGAAAGAAAAAATCTTACCTGAAATGCATATTCTATCACATTTCTTGAATTAACGGAATTAAAAGAAATTGCATCAACCATAATCCAACTTGTAAAGCATTGTAAAACCCTCACGTAGACATGAATATTTTCGATACATCGTTTGAGGCACACTTTTTAAAAATAAACCGATTATGAGAAAAAAATCATTTGAATAGATTTGTGGAGTGAATAAAATTATTTTTTCCACGCACCAAAAATTCTATGGCATGTAGCTCAGAAAAAGTATACAACAATGGCGGAACTCATACGAAGCCGTTCCCCTTGCCGCACTCCATCCGCTCCCTACTACTAGCGCCGCGCATATCCGTTCAAATGAACTATCCTATGGGGACACCCAATACATTAGAGGTTGATCTGCCCTGCAAGTAGAGTCCTTAAGAGGGAATATCACCTTGATAACTGTAAGATAAACGGTAATTACACATAATAGCGAACGCTGTTCTGAATTCACCAGATTTGATGTGCTTTATTTACAGGTTCTGTATGAAGATTTTACAAGATTTCGTAAATTTACAACATTGAATATGGGTAATTTTAGTCATCTTATTCAATGTGCAAAAACAACTTTCGGTATTTTTATCAATTTTTCTTCATTGGTGAATTCATTCCATTGTATGGCGTAAATTTACGAATCTTTGTGCAATTACCAAAAGGGAATGTAAAGTATACACAAATTTTTGTTTACAGTATAGCTAATAGTACACATAGAATTTTCACAACAAAAAAAAGGTAAGTGTGTGAAACTTCAATAATGTTTTATTTGTGCAATCTAGAATTTATGGAGAAAAAATTTAATTTTTTCATTTGTCGTTACAAATAATTGTGTCCCTGGTTTATCACAATATTTATATTTGTCGCTATATCTTTAAAAATTTCATACACGGAGAAACTTTTCATTGTAAAATCTAGTATTATTATATTTATTTTTACTAAAAGTCAATAGGAAGCGAAGATATAGTAACAAAACTAGTTCTATTTACCATAGCGGTAGGAGGAAATACATTTTCTGAACCAATTGTAAATATAGTGCAACTTTATAAATTACCATTGAGAGTTGCAAAGATTAATATCTTTGATGGCAAATTAAAACTAGAAATAAGTGACACCTATATAAATAAAAAGTAAAACTATCTATGCAAGAATTGGTCTTTTGAACAATATAAATTGCAAAATAGTTTAGAGAAATTACCATTGTCAATAGTAATAAACAATGAAGAGAGAAAGACTTGAATATTTTTCAATCGAATACATCATATATTGGAATAGTACGTTGTCAAAATTCCCATTGGAAATATTAAATATACTGCCGAGTGACGTCAGATACACCGAACGTTTCTGATATTATAGCAAGACATGTTCCTGTACATGCTTTGGATTTTTATATTGACCCACAGTAATAAATATATGATAATTGAATCGGCATGGGGTCAGTTACTTTTTTTCAAATATATAAAATTTCAAAGTGGCAAACGTTTCGGCCACAGATGTGGGCCCTCTTCAGTGCCAGATTTTTTTTTAAAAGTAAAAACATTAAGGTATCGAAGCCGCCTTAGAAAATAAACCTTAAAAATTAAACATTAATAATTAAGTTGAATTGCGTGCAATTTATAAGTTATTTAGTAACCTAAGAGTAATACTAATTTTTGTTTTTTTGGATTTTTTATTTTATTACTTTAATTAAATTAGTAGATCATACATAAAAATTTGGAAAAAACTCATGAAAAAGTGAAGGCCTCATGTTGGACGACCAAAGGAGAGGTGCAGTTTTTCGCACACCCGAGAATCGCTCCATGTGCTCGTTATGATTATTTGTTGGTAGCCGATATAGTAATATATTTTTTTACATTTGAATATGGCGCCTTTCTAACTTACGATTTTTTCTAGCAGAGGGACTACCGAGCTTTTCCTCACAAATCGTAAAAGTTTCCACAGTTCAGTATATAATGAAATTGCTACATTGTAATTGACAATGTTGACATATCACTGCGATGCGTTCATGAATTTGTGCGTTGTGCAGTTAGGTTAAGTTGCGCTGAATTAGTATTTGAGCGTGCATTGGTATGTTTATTATTTATATTGATATATATATATATATATATATATATATATATATATATATATATATATATATATATATATATACGTGTGTGTGTATGTAAATATGTAACTATGTTTATAAATACTCTCTCTATGTAGCTCACAAAATCTAATAAGAACTATGGTAAAATTTGCGAATGACTGATTTTTCTATATCATGGAGGTGCAATTATTTCCTATTTTCGATAGGAAAAGTTATAAATATGGTTCCACTGTCTCCAAAAGACTATGGTAATTCGGTCAGACAGAAGATGTGACTTTACTATTGTCTTTTGTAAACTTAACATTCTTTTTTAGCAATTAATGAAACATTTATTGGGTTTACTTCAATATAATTCGTTCGATGTTTCGATTGCGATTTTACTATTTCAAGTAATAAAATTTGCTTTTGTTTTTAGGCATAAGTACAATTATATCACTATTTTCTCCAATATTATTAGTAACTCCATAGCTTAATATTCAAAATAGTAATTTCTAAAAAAGTGACGTTATATCCTCGTTTCCTATTGACTTTTAGTAAAATAAATATAATAATACTAAATTTTGCAATGAAGAGTTTCTCCGTGTAGAGTTCTGGGAAAAGTTAGCATTTTCCAAATCTTGGGGAGTTATGAGATCTAGTGTTTTGAGATGTACTACGGTGCACATGTAGATTTTTATAAGTAAAGGTTTAATAATCTTGCAATATTTCAAGGTGAATGAAGTGTTTCTTACGTGCTGTTGCAAACGAATGTGCTATTATGATAGTTTATTACGGTATCAAAATATATATAAAAATTTATATATACGCATTTTTTAAACATTAAAGGTTTTGTTTTGTGTTTTAAAATATTACTTAATTTTTTTATTATTAAATATAATGATAAACTGTTTTTAGTCTTTAGAATATTATATGCCATTAAATTTGAATAATTTTATAATCATATTTTAAATAAATAATGATTTCTTTGAGTTTAGAAATTAAAACGTGGTGTAAATTCGTTACGGTATTTTTGTATTGGCATTGGGTCAGTCTGTCAATCTAGTATTACTATAAACAACTTATTTTTTTTTTCATCATCATATGTTATTAAAAATAAATTAAATAATATTTTAAAATACAAAACAAAACCCTCAATGTTGAAAAAATGCATATATATAAATTTTTATATACATGTTGATACTGCAATAAACTAATAGCATATTTTTTTGCAACGGCATGTAACAAACACTTCATTCGCCTTAAAATATTGCAAGATCATTAAACCTTTACTTATAAAACTCTATAGGTGCACCGTAGTACATTAAGGGGGGAATACCAATTAGAAGGTCGAAAACGTTACTTAACTTTGAACGTGTTTAGTAAAAAACTATCAATGTTAGAAACACTAAAATTAAAAGATATGTTGTATATTATTTGCACAATCATACAAAAAAGGTTATTTTGAAAAATTCGGGTCCAGTCGATAAATATAAGCGCGCAAAGTGGAGTCTGCACTCGGCGTAGAGGCAAACGGCTTACCAAATAGAGCCTCAGGACATGTTTCTATAATAGAAAAGTGTTAATAAATTAGTTATATAATTGCATTTACTCGGCCTTGACGGTTTTGGTTTTCGAAAAAAAAAAATTCTATAAAATAGCGTAAAAAGTAAAAAAAAAACGTTTCTTTGCAAGTTATCGGTTTTTTACAACTTGGCACGCCATTTTAAATCGACATCGATCTCGGTCTGAAGGGAACTCTATAGCTCGAGCGCGTCGGGCACGGGCCAGGCGCAGCGCGGGGCGAAAAAATACTCCATTTTCGGAATTTCGACCTAAAATTTTACAGACACATTTCTGAATAGTTGTAGAATTCATGTATGTGAAAAAAATCGATTGTTTGAGCCAGCTACTTGGTATTCTCCCCTTAACAGACATTTTTTATTTTGTAATTGAATTTGACAAAAATTATATTAGAAAGCATTATTACTGTATTTTGATCTATTTTATTATAAATTCAAAATTTTTATTATAAATTCAAAATTTTTATTATTTTTGCCCAAAATTTCGAAATCTTTATATATTATATGAGAACCATGATCTATAAACGTAAAAAGAAATTGTTTATGATTAAAATATCATTTTTGCAAAACACGTACTAAAGTACTTCGAGTCCCTGTAGAACGGTAGTAAGGACGTCCATTTACGATCAGTGATTTCATATTGTATCTGTTTTAGTTCCTTAGGTTCTACTTTCGTTCCATAGGTCCTACTATTGTTCCTTACGTCCGCTGAACAACTGTGACAATATGCCCAATGTCAATACAAGTTATATTCTTACAAAAATATGGGTTACATTTTTCCAATGTGCTTCGTTAGCACGCAGACTACGTTTTTTATATGGCGAGTATTCATGTATGCTACTTCAAATTTTCCACCAAGTAAGTACTATATTCATACATATTATTGGTATAACATGTTCGTAGTCCACCGAGTCGTAAATGGACACCCTGAATACTGCTTTACGGACGCTCAAAACACTTTTTTAGGACGTGTTTTGCAAAAAAAATCGTGTGTGTTACGCTCGGCCATTTTGGAACTCGACCAATGTATTAAGTCCTCATCCCAAAAAGCGTGCCTCAGCTCCTAGCAACAAAATATACTATTTTTTATAAAAGTATGAGAAAATTATACTAACGATTAAAGATTTATAAATTTAAATGCCTTAATTTGTTATAAAACATAAAATGGTATACAATAACTTTTCTATAGTGAGAAAAAAATGGTATTGAATCTATAGCATTTCTGCGATTATCATTGATTTAAATCAAAATGCTATAGAATTGGTAGCATATGTATCATTTCTTATAGAATATTTTTTTGAATCAATAATATACATGCTTTTGGCAAGAATGCTATAGATTCAATAGCATTTTTTTCTCAGTGTAGCGTAATTTGGGCACGCAGAATTCAAGAATGTCCAGCATTTTTCTAATTCAGTTCTTGTTTTTACAGTTTGGCAAAAAAAACGTTTTTTTTTTATTTAGTACCATTTAGCCAATTTTTATTCGATTGCGTTAAAATTTTAACACAGCAAAGAAGATAGATAAAGCTACAAACTCAGTAGATTTTATCAAAATTGGGTAAAAAATTTTTGTGTGACAGCGCTTTGAATTTTGGCTAAAATATCGAGTTTTGTTTGTTTAAACATGATTTTCGAAGGGAATAATTTTATGAATGTGTATGATTTAAGGTTTTTTTAGTTCAATTAGGACCCATAGCTACATTACGAATGGTATTTGGTTGAAGTATGTATCTATAACAGAAAAATATACGAATTTGAATGCTTGCATATCGAAAAACAGTTTTTTTTGCAATATCGCAAAAGAAGAACTGATTAAGCAAAATGATGGTCATGTTTGGATTCAGCGTGCCCAAATTACCCTAGAAAAGTTGCTGTATATACAATAACAAACAGACATTTTTTTTTTTCAACCAGTATTATTTAAAGTTTTGATTTTCGTGACTTTATTTTTTGCCATATAGCCATATTTAATTAATTACTCTTAACTATGTTTATTAGTTGTTGTATTTTGTTCAGTAACAGAATTTGATACCTAGATTTTTAACATATTTAAATTTCGCGCGATAAAATAGTAAGAAAGATGGCGTTAGAGGCGCAAAGACATGCTTTCCGAAATGTTAAACATATGACGTAGTGAATTCAAGACGTAAAATACGTAGTTTGTGGATTGTAGAAAACCATGTAAAATACGTTACATATGTTACGGACCCAACTAAGAAAATAAGTGCCGGTTCTGACTGTTACTTTCTTATCTATTGGATATTGGTGAATGTTACCAATCAATATTCTGAATATCATTCCTTACAACATCCATTATTATACGTATTTTCAACATAATAACATTAATAAATTGAATTTAGAGATTTACTATAAAATTTTGCACAAAAATTCAAGTTATCAAGGTGAAGGATACAAGCTACCAGTGCAAAATGCATTAGATCGCGAAAAAATCAAACCGCTTAAACAGCGCAGGTGTGTCTTTTGATTCTTTTCTTGCCTTTTCTTATGTACCTCCTCCTCTACCCGGGAATGCATGCTACTTTCTTTGGCTGTTTATGGAAACGCGAGAATTGTGCGAATCGGTTTCTCGGCCTAGCTAGACTTCCGAGAGTTGAAGGGAGAAAGGTGCAGATAGAAGTAAAGAGCCAAAGGGAGAGCAATGAGGAAAATGCGTGATCTCGCAATTTCACGAGCATACAGCACCTGCATGTTTCCTATTCACTAGGTTTTGTGTCAGATATGATCATATACATATGAGCGAACCAATGCACCTAACTATTGAACCTGCCTACAATGTAAATAAAGTATGTCGCAAATGGAATAACTATAAGGATGATTATGGAGATTTGTCTGAGCAAGTCCAATTATATTATCCATCCCATTCTCTACCACTGCACCTGACTCTAGATATTTGCATTTATTTACGATCGATCATGGTTGTTTTATGAAATCCTCATAAGCTTCAGCAAATCGATACCCGATAAGAAGGAATGTATTAAAACGTATTTAAAGTTTCATAATCCTTTGAGTCCCTTTTTAGTCCATTTACCTCTATAAAAGTGGGTTCACTCAGAAAAAATATTTGATTGAATCAATAAAAATATTTGTTTGAAACACTTTATTTGATGTAAAGAAATGTTTTGCTTTAATGAAACAAAACTTGTTTGATTAAAAAAAAATATCTTTGGAACAAATAAATATTTGTTCGAATCAAATAAATTTCTGCCTTAAGGGCGTTCTCTTGAAAATCACTTTTCTCTAGATTTCTTTCAAACTTCGTAAATAAGTACTTTTTACCATGATCTACAAAGCGGTAAAAAGATTAGCATCAAGACCGGTACTTTAAATCGAGAAATTAAGCTCTAAAGTTGAATCTCTTAACACGTGTTAGATAGGCATAGTTCAGTTTCGCGATACCTTTCTTTACATTAAAAGCACAATTTCCTTCAGATTTTTTTGGAAAACTAGTATATTATACTAGAGATTATAAGGAATCGTATGCCATCATAAAAAATACGTGAACCGGCACTACTTTTAAAGATATACGTTTGTTGAAACTCGCAGTTGTACAAATTCTTAGCCGGCTTGCTAAAGCAAATATGGTGACTTGGCAACACCGCATCAATAGCGCGCGCGTACGCTTACATTTGACATTGCTTCCAGAGCTTTGTTTTTACGAGCAGCTGATTTTTGTGAAATAAAAAGTCCATTTTTGTTGCGAAATTTATTAGACGTCTTATTAGTATTTACAAACTGTCAATAGACTCATAATATAAGCTCTCTCACACCATATGCTTTCGACTCGATATGAGAAAGACAGGAAAGGGGTGTTGCCAAATCGCACAAATCGACGCAGAAGACACATTTTGCTACTTTTGCGCATAAACGGTGCTCAACTCATTCGGTTAGAAAGATTAACAGTAATCCCACTACGTATGATAGAGTAGGATGAGCACATCTACGGGCAAGAGAGCGTCCTTAAATCAAACAAATTATATCTTTGACCATATATCAATTTATTAATTTTTTTATTTTGAAGAAAAATTAATTTGATTCAAACAAACATTTATTTGGTTCAAAGATATTTTGTTTGAATTGAACAAATATTATTTCATTTAAATTTGAAATCAATTTATATCAACATTTAATTTATTCGGTTAAGTGGAATCAAAAACCCAAGGGCAACAAAAAATTAAAAAGTATTCAATAGGAATCACTTCACCATTTGACATCGAAATTCACCAATACTTTTCAATGCAAGCCTTCTTACTGGTTAGGCAGTTTTATTATGTGTACAAATATGTATATATCAGAAATAGAGTAATTTGTATTTCATTGAATGTACAGGAATAGTTTTATGACCCTGGATTACTGAATATATAGCCAGTGCATTAAAGCTCTATCGTTTTTCTCAACGTATCCAACTTATGAGCACAAATAACAACATTTAAAATGTGGAGACATCAAGCAGGTTGCGGGAGAAAAACAAGAAACTAATAAAACTACAAGTGCGGTTGCTGCTCATTGATAGTTGAAGACATACTAAATAAAAGAATTATAGTGAAATTTATCTGAGGGGTTTACTTGGCAGTGGTGGCCACGCTGATAGTGGGCGTTCAAGAATGAACATAAACGCACCGTAAAAGTCAGAGTGCCAATCGTATTCATGAAGAACGTTCTTGAGACCTGCTGCGTGTCGAGACCAACAGATCATCTCCACAAAAGAGCTTAACAGATTATAGAGATGTTAAAGTTGCTAGCAATCTGTTTATATTAATTATTCGATTTTTCCTGCGTGAAAAAAGCTAGCATGTCTCAAGTCTGGAACAAGCGTGAGTCACGACTATCTGATGCATGGCTTAAGAATTGCTTCTGTAGGTTGCAGATTAGACCACGCGTGCGAGAAAGAGAGTATTATGCCGCTTGTACACGCATAGGTATACGGTCTAGTGATATAAAGATAATGTGAAAATAAATTGAGATCATAAAACTTAAAAATCCAATCATAGCAAATTTTTGGTAAAATTCATATTTCAGCTCTTCAATAAAATCGGGCCGTCGAATCGAGAAATTGCTATACATGTTTGTGTCAATTAAAACCGGAGACGTTGTACATAAGTACTCTGATCTCTCTTTCTGCATCACACTTAGCCTTCCACTCCTTGTATTCTATCTCATTTTAATCTTTCTGGAGAAATGTTGCTGGACACCGTCACTGCGGCGCCAGGCTGCTTCCACCCACAGTTAATGGATACTGAATACATGTGAGTGTAAATACTCCACTCATAAAAACTGTGTTCAAGACAGCGAAATTTAAAGTACTATAGCGAGATTCCAATTTTCGATTCAGTTTGCTTTACAAAATAATTATAAAAATAATCTAATTGTACTATCAGAACTTGCAGAGTTATTTACTAAAGTTTAAAATGCACTTTTTAAGCTTAAAGTCTTGTACAGTGTATATTTATTGATATGAAAATAAGCGCGTGCACCTGCAAGCGTTTGTTACGTTGTTTCAGATTTTCTACATGTCACCTGGTTGTAAGCGTAAGCAATTACCATTGGCAAACTCTCTCTTCTGTAGCACTTGATAATCTTACCTCTCTTCTCGTTTATCGAGAATCAGCACTGGTGTGTAAATCGACATTACAATTACGACCAGAGTAATTACGAAGCTAGGTGCTAACCGTTAAATATAGTTTCTAGGAAATCAAAGAGACTGAAGCTCAGTATAACCAGAACTCTAATGTTCGAGTACCTCTGAGACAGGTACGATTTAGCTTGCACGCGAACAGATTACGACACCGCACTATACTTGATATTTGTAAAATCTGTAAAAAAGCCTTCAAATTTTGTTGGAAATACACGTAATTTATTTTTTGCAACATATGCAAGAAAATGTTCCACTTTCTGTGCATGTAGAGCGTGGTGAAAATGACTAATTCTAGAGCAGTTTAGGAAAGTCATTTCTTAACGCCGTTGCACATGCGCACTTGGAGCAAAATATCACATTTCTCACGCTTTCAAAACAGTTGTAAATTGAAAATACATGTAACTGATATCAACGTGAATTGTTAAAGATAGGTTATGTTGGTTGACAGATTTGATTGTCCAATCGATTCTATTCCCTTAATGGCTTAGTTAAGACCTTCGTTAATCGGACAGTACACAGTGTGATATGAAAATAACCGAACTTTTAATTGAAATCATAGAATGCCATATATTAAACGTTGGCAGCGTTAGAAAGGTACATTTTTCCTCTTTCAAGCGCAACCAAGTTCAAGCAAATCAGTTGTCAGGTCACAAAATTACGCACGTTTTAATGACAGTAGTTTTTGTGGTTATGTCGTAAAAACATAATGGAACGAGGAGCAAATATTAAATTTCGTTTCAAACTCGGTAAAAAATTTATTGAGACTTACGAATTATTAAAAAAAAAAATGTATGGTGATGATTTTGTGAGTCGTACTCAAGTTTACACGTAGTTTACACGATTTAAAAATGGCCGTGACGATTTAAATGGTGATCCAAGACCTGGACGACTAGAAGCATCAAATCGTGCTCTGAGTTAGCAGAAAAAGTACGTGAAATAATCAGTATCAATGCAAATTTCATTATGAGAATGCTGGCAGAAGAATTAATTTCATCTTAATATACAATCTATACAATATTAACTAAAGATTTGGGTAAAAGAAAGGTTTGAAACATAATACCATGCTTGTTTTATTCTATAACTAAAAAGTTCGGTTATTTTTAGATCACACTGTGTAAGCGGCACATTTCTTATATTTGTTATAAAAAATATCGTGTGCATCACATGCGTAAAACAGACAATTCTGACTCGTGTAAAGTTTTAGTGAAGTAAATGGAATAGGCAACAATTGCCCATTCGATTCCTACCTGGTCCAAAATGACAGGCGTGATGTTCTCCAATGGCATGATTTTTCTTTTTCCCTTTGCATTTTGTCCCATATTCACGGTATCTTGTCCTAATATAGGCCAGCATATTATGTATGCCGCCATCGAGTCTCTTATCTGAACGATGTGGGTAAGACATTCTTTTGAAAAGCCGCTTGTAAATAAACGTACTCAAGTAGTGGCATGTATAAGACTCTCACTCTCATCTGATCTCGTGCTACAGTTTTAATGTAGTATTCAGCCGCATTAAGACGAAGCGGATTTGAGTCCCAATTTGCCATTTTACTCAATGTCTGGTTTAAAATGAAACACATTAATCGACAACTTGCTCGAATAAATTTCCAGACTTGTCACCATCCCAGGCTTCTTTCGAGTTTTGACAACCTACAAAATACGAAAAAATCCCAGCTTGAAAAGAATTTATTGGAAGATAGGTGAAACGTACACTAAATACATGAATTCAATTGAGCTTCTTGTACAATCTAATAGAAAGTTGTCATCTTCTGTTATACATAAATAATGAAAATTCAGAACGAATGTACTTTGAAACATTCTAATTTAACTGTTGCTGTATAATCTGACGTATTTGAACATTTTTCATCATCTGTTGGTGCGGTATTTCCACCAGCATATACATTTTACCAAACTGGTGGATTATGGTTGTAGACTATTTTACCGAACCTAGGGTGCACTACCAGATTATGTACCTAATATTTACAAATCCCAAAATACATATGGGGATTTTCAAAAATTATTGATAAAGTGTAATTAAGTCATCAAACAAATATTTACTGATCCATCCATAAACCCTTCGCTGCTTTGAAACCATGAAGTATTCCCGACTTCAAACCAATCCAATAAACACCCTTTCAAAAATGTTCCAAAATGCCAATTCTTAAAATGTGCATAATTTTGAAGGTGATTTTTTTGTAATATTCATTTCTCCTGAAATTACTTAGAAAAATCATGCGTGTCATATGAATATGAAGTCATGTTCTGAAATTTTCCAAAATCCAAATCGAAATTGCAAAATACAATCTGACTTCCGCGAAAATGTAGTAATAGTATTAAATCATGAAAAATATCTTCTGGTATCAAGTTTCATTGAACTTTGATAAGTTTTTAATTTTGTCCGTTTTTGCAAACCTTCTGGTTCACTGTGCATTGAATCATGTTTTGCATTTGTCAGACACGTCAAGAGTGACTTAACTGACGTATTGTTATTTGATTACTTCAGAATTGATCAAAGCGTGACCAATCTTGTCTTCTCTTCTCTTCTTTCTACCTCCTTTCAACATCTTCTTCGCCTCTTGGTAGGAGAACGCTCGTCGTGACGTAACCTCATTAGTCGTCTGATGTCTTTCTTAATTGCCCGCCTCTCCCCTGTTTATTTATTGGCGCTGATCGTGATCTGCAGCCCACTTCTCTTGAGCCTCCGGCTATCCCAGGCTATCCTTCAAAGATGCATCGAATCTTACATACAGAACCAATTTACTGAATTCGTATCAACAAACTTCCGCAGAATTCAATATGAACGTCCTACCGATCATTCAGTTTTTTCGAAAAGTATAAAAAAGAAAACATTTGGTCCAATTACTGACTTGAGGAACGTTTTCAGATAAACATTTTTGGTAAAGAGTGTCCAGTTCTTACAATAAAAAATCCGTTTGCCGAAGCCAGAGAGACTTTCTGATCGTGCGTTGAAAGCCGGAACTTAAGCGTGTTTGTATCTACAACACATGAAAGGAACAATATCAATTAATATTCATGCTTCATGAATTTTATTAAAGTATATTTGAGGTAGATTTTGTTTGTTATTATAATTGCGTGAATATGAACTATCATCAGGACTTTATTTTTGGATTTACAAAGTCTTAAAACGTGAAGGTCCAGTAAAAAAAGTAAGTCAATTTCCCTGGTGATAGTTTTGAATAGGATTTTATTCTGACCCATTCCAAACCAATTCGAGAAAGGTTTTCAATTTCTCTCGAAAAAAATCGGCTGAAAATCAATTCGATTGCAATTGAACCATATTTTCAATTCGAATCAAACCGAACCTTCAGCCGATTTTCATCGAGCGAGATTGAAGAATTTTTCTGAATGGCTCGCATTGGCGCGGAATAATGCGGAATGAAATTGAATCCAAAATTTTTACGAGGGATTCGCGTTCTTGATGAAAGAATAAACAAAGATTAAATGACAGTATGTTAACAATAAGTCAAATAATGTTTGCTACAAGAAATAAAGTTCTTCCTATTGATGTCTATTTTCATAGCTGTACAGTGCAGATCCATGGTATAAGCATAAGGGGACGCTGGTTCTATAATTACTATCGATGTACTTTTCTCAATTGTGATCTAATAAAGCTCAGGTACAAAGGTCAACCAGACACAATCTATAATTACATCAGTGAATACACGCGTACAGGCGCAAAGTTATTCAACTTTTAATCATACTTATTCCTAGACACGAAGCAACCACCCAAAGTAATGTTGTAATTTACAACCAATACAATCGTGACATCTTTTTATCTTTGTCTTGATCTAACCTTTGTAGACTGACAGTCTTATAAGTAGTATTTTTTTCCGTAAAAGCTCACCCTCTTACATGAAACGCTCTTGGTGTGAAATTTGATTTAATTAATTTAGCATATAATGCAGTGTTAAAAGAGAATTAATTTGCTTTCAATTATATACTCAGTATAGTCAGAAAGAGGAATAGAAAAATATATATATTTTAGCCATAGAAATTTCAACCACGAAACTATTCAAATGAAAACATCTTTTATCAGTATCACTTGTCACTTTTATGTACAGGGTGCGCCATTTAGACCTTCGGTATTTCAACATTGAATAACTATGACACTTTTCAGCCGATTTTGGCAAATGAGCAAGATTTGTTTAGAATATACTTTACCATTTATTTCAAATCTATTTTAGTACACAACGTCGATTAAATGACCACCTCCATTCGATACACAAAAAGCAGCTCTTTTTCGCGCATTATGCATAACATTGGCCAGCATTTCGGGCGATATAGCAGCTATTTCGGCTTGTATGTTACATTTAAGTTCGTCAATTGTCTTTGGTTTGCTGGCATAAACTTTGCTTTTTAAATAACCCAAAAGAAAAAAGTCAGGTACAGTTAAATCCGGAGAACGAGGAGGCCACTCCAAATCGCCATTTTTCGACATAACGTGTTTTCACAATTGAACGATTGTTTTCAATGTAAAACGCTACGATTTCAGCGCGTTCTTTCGGTGTGTATTGACTCATGGTTAAAATGGTACTGAATGAAGTTTCAGAATTGTACTCATTTGTCAAAATCGGCTGAAAAACAACAGAGTTAGTCAATGTTGAAATACCGAAGGTCTAGATGGCGCACCCTGTATATAACATAGTTTCGCTTGTATCTGCTAGGTATCGAGCACCGAGTAGTGCCGATCGTCAGCTGACAGACTTGCTGATTAAAAATGTGATACTTTCCACATTTTCTGAGGAATTGTTTTTATGGTTTAGTAAAAAGTTCTTTCTAGCGCAACTCTAAAATTTAACGTGATAGGCAAATTTTGGTGGCACATTCGTTTTCAGCTATATTTTTATTGAAAATTATTAGGTCTGCAAATTTATTCGGTGCTTTCACTTTGATATATTGTAAGTTCAGGTCAAACTTCAATTGTTCCCCCTCCCTAATTTTATTTGGAAGGGCAAAACTTAAGATTTGAAACACACTACAATAAGTGACGGCCCTGCGGACATAGCCTCAAAAATCAGTAGTAATTACAATGGCGCCCGACAAGGAGCATTTAAAACACTGCATTCTTTTTGTATTCCAATTAATAAAAATGCATTCGTGGTAACTGAAATGCTTTACTCAGCCTTAGAAGAAGGTGCGGTGATACTTAAAACGTGTAAAAAGTAGTTTCAGAGATATTGCACATGTTATTTAGACTTTTTCAACTTAGAAAGATCTGGACAGCCGAATAAATTTGAAGATGAGAAACTGGAGCAACTTCTGAAAGAAAAAAATTGACTGGGTTTGAAAAATGGGTGTTGAACGAGAACTCTAGAAAGAAAAAATCTTGCATTTATCCGAGTCAACCATCAACATCTACAGCCAAACCCAATATTTACTCCAAAAAGTTTTTCTGTGCATTGTTTGATACATGAAAGATATACTGCAATCTAAGTTGCTAAACCCAAGTAAAACTAACTGCAAAGTGATATCAAGACAAACTCGAGCGTGTAAGTGGCGAAATTGAGACTGTTTATGGGAAGTGATTTTGTTACATGACAATGCAAAACCGCACACCGCGAGATCGACAAAAGGCATTATAAATTCATTGAGCTGGGAAGTTCTCCCTTACGTCGCTGGTTCACCAGACATAGCTCCTCCACACTACCACCTGTTTCGGCCCCTTCAGCATCACCTTTCGGAAACGCACTTCAAGTTAGTGGCGAAGGTCGATGAGAGCATCGCAGGTTTTATCCTCTCAAAACCACCATCATTTTACCGAAAGGAAGTTGCAAACTACCTGAAAAAAAGCAGAAATATGTGGAAAGCAACGGCGATTAATTTTACGATTAGATAGTAATTAAATAATATTAAATAATAATATAAATAATAATAATAATTGTATACGATGTTGATGTTAATAATTGGCTTTATTATAAATAATAATAATAATATAAATAAAAATAATATTAAAATTTGAAATCGGACAAAAAAAAGCACCGAATTAATTTGTATACCTCCCAGTACAATGAATTCATAATGTCTTGTCGATCTCGCTATTTGCATTGTCATGCAAAAAAATCACTTACCTAGTCTAACTTCCCGTAAACGGTCTTTTCACTTCAATTTCGTCACTTACACACATGTGTTGCTCTTTATATCGCTAAGCAGTGACAGTTTCACCTGGTTTTAGCAAATCATAATACAGTATACCTTTCGTGTCCCACCAAGCGGACAGCAAAATTTTCTTGGAATGAATATTGGGTTTGGCTGTAGATGTTGATGGTCAAAATTACATGTGCCAAATCTCTGGAACCACTTTTTACATGTTTTATATGTCACCGCATCTTATTCTGAAACTGATCATATCATTTCGGCCTCAGCTGCATTTTTTTCGATTGCAATGCAAAAAAAAGTGCTCAAATGATCCTAGTTGGACGCCATTGTAATCTCTACTGTTTTTTAAGGTTATGTCCGGAAGGCCGCCACCTATTATAGTGTGTTCCAAAGCTTAAGGTTCGCCCTTTCAAACCACCTTAGGGCTTACCATTTTGCATAAAATTACCATCAAGATGCTTATTTCTATTTTAAAGATAAAATATTGTAGAAATTACCACCTGTATTGTATCAAGTGTAATACAGATAACATCTGTACGTGAGCTTTGTTAAGATTATCATCTGTGTCGTGCTCACTACCATACAGATGGTCACCCGTACAATACGTAATAGCTTATCAAGTCCATATTAGGTATATTTTCATGTGTCTAGGAATTCCAACTTTTCGACAATGCACACATCCAAACTCTACATTTTGTATTGTTAACAAGAAATATAATTCAGGTCACTAACTTGAAAAAGAAATAAAGGTTGTGGATAGTAAATTTGATCTTTTTAAGATTGTGATTCATCTATAAGTGAGTGAATACAAAAGAGGCAAAATAGAATAAAACAGTAAATAAAGCAGCGAAATCCAAACACCAAGCGAACGGGAACTGAGGATCAAACTGCAAAGTCCGTGGAAACTATTTCCGGGTAGGATGATCCATCGGTGCGGTCTGCACGATGCACACGATGCCCCAAAGCGAGTTGACCTGGAGACCAGACTGAACCAGGACGCTGATGAGACCATCGTCTCTCTAATAGTCTAATCCCTATCTCTCGCCTTCTCTCTCGTTCTCTTGTTTAATACAGAAGAAACTGAGAACTAAAGGGTGCCGGAGGGTGGAGAGAAATGCGCATCTAGATCTCGACCATGTCGTCTGTTTCTGTACAGTTACTAAAAATGATGGTCTCGGGTCGGTTTCCGGGTCAGGCGTTTGTTGGACACTTTATAGAAGTATCAGGTGTCATTACCACTATCATGGTTTCCAGTGATTTCGGTTTCTGAGTAGTTCCTTGAAAGTGCATTTGCGTCATATTTCATAATGTTGAGTTTAATCTGTTTATAATTCAACACTTTTGACTTAATATGAACAAATTGCAGTTATTTCGGTAAATAAACGAGTATTAAATTTTACAAGGAAATCGGCGATATTCAGTTTCTCGGTAACAGAAAATTATGTAGCTAATATAAATATAATATTCCCAGTTGATATAAATGTTTTCTTACTTTCCAAATATTACTCTCTTTACAAAAAATAATATTTTCCCTTATTTAGGGAGGAATTGGACAGGCAATTGGAAAGAAGTTAGTCGAACCCACTATTTCCTTAGATTTTTTCATTTATAATTTTCTTTTGCTGGTTTTTTTTAAGTGAAAGTGTAAGAAAATTTGATCTTGAATAAATGGAATCGTCAAAAGTTGGAATCAGATGAAAATTATGGATTTTTTTATTGGTGGAATCATATCCAAAAACAACTAGAATTTGTCGAGCGATTTCCGATTATATATCAAAAAGGTTGTTCTGCTATTCTAATTGAACAGTGTATATAATCTGACTCAGTTTTACTCAGTCTAAACTTACAGATTTTTTAAATTAAATATATTCTAGATACCTTCGTTTTCCTTGAAAAAATTTTCCGTGTATTATTGGAATGAATGTCACTGTTATGCCCGTTACTATTGGATATTTCGTGGTTCAAGTTGCTATTTTCTGGATCATTAAATAACCTGCGGCAAGAGCATGTCGTGCCTCTCTTCGAATTCTCACGGTAAAGATTGAAACTGATGCACAATTGAAGTTATGATGTCTGTTACGATAGGACGATCAAGACTAAAACTCAATGTATTTTTCATATTTTCCTTATGAAAATTTTTTAATTTTTAAATATTTTGTCCTCATATACTTTCTGTTACGTTTGAAAGGTCTTATATTATATGCCTGTGAATTGTCATGAAATGCTTTCTTCACGGAGAAACTTTATGAGCAATATCTAAGATAATCAATATCAAATTTCAGAATTATGATATTTCCTCGTTTAAATCTTTTTCAGTAATTTAATTCATTTATCATTAATAAAATCAAGTATCTAGAATAGTTTTAAGCCCAGAAATTTTATATAAGTTGAAGCTAACTTGTGAAGTTCACTCAAAGAATTTAATTTCACAAATTTTATTTTCTGGAATATGGAAATCGCTATATTCTATCATTGTAACATTTTTTTCCCGCATTTTTCACTTATCATAGTTACGTAACATTTGTAGAACTAGATATTTGAATATTTTTTAAAGATGAAATTTACATTAACAAGGCTAATCTCTGAATTTCAATCAATAAAAATATATCACTAAATTAAATTAGTAAGGACTTTGACTTATGTATCATTTTTTAGGAACAAGTTGTATAGATTTCATTGTTTTTTATGTCTTCCTGCTTTATGAAAACTAAAGAAAGATATAACAAGAGGAGAGAGATAATGAATGGAGAATAAAGTTCATAGTATCCCAACGAGACAGTCTATAAATCAAAGTGCTGGGTGGATAATTGGTCGATCGGATAACTCAGGTGTATTATGAAATCGGGTGGCCTCGAAACCTCTAGCCTCATTGGAACAAGATTGTGCCAGAAACGTATGTATTAAACCTGAAAAACTCAATATAAATTTATATCTGACTAAGAAAAATTACCTCGAATTGGTTTGCACATTACCAGAGATTGAAGGTCTCTCGTAGCTTGTACACCAAAAAGTTTAATCGTAACGTTTATGACACAAGAAGGTATCAGATTTAGAAAAAATTACAAAAAGTACCTCAACTAGCATAAAGATAGCGCCTTACTTTCAATAAATACAAGTGGGAATATTCTAACACGCAAGTGCATAAATAGTGTTTAATCAAAATTATAATTTTATTTATACGATTCATGACATACTAGTGGCATGAATAAATGCAACTTGATCCAACTCAAAGCGAGTAATTAGTAAAGACAAGTTTTCTTTCATACTCGATACTTTAGAGTCCATGAAGTTGAGATTTATGTTAATTTTCAGTTAACTAATTATTATAAATTTAAGTCATTTAATATGTCACTAGTCACTACAATTATACCTGCTTCTTAGAACGTGAAACTGTTTTGCTGTTTCTAATACATCCTTCAACTCCGATAGAATTATTTTCTCTTGATTTTTCTCTTTTAGGGAGCCCCGAACAGAGAAATAAAGAGCGCGTGCTAGAGCCGGTTTAATTTTGAGTTTCAAGCGTGCTGTCACTTCAATAGACTGATTATCATCTTTAGAGTAGCTTGTACAACCTTCACGCTACTTGGCTAAATTTCGATCACTCAAATTCTATTAATGATCGCGGACGTGAAGTTTAAAATGTTAATAAGGGCAGACTGATGATGAATTCGGTAGCCAAAGTGAGTCTAATAACTCGTTTGACAACATAAAGCGCCTGAGTACCTGTTTCTTTATTTCACACCATTTTGTCGCCGACCACCACAATTATACCTCATACGTTAATATATTTTGTCAATTTTTAAGGCCTTCAACGGTCATTAATAAATGCTAATTCAAATATCATACACTACAAATTAGTATTCAAATTAATAATAAATTTGAATTTATTCAGTGTTTTCTTGAAAAAGGAAATAATCAAATCTGTCCGGTTCCTTTCGAGGGCGCGAACGCCTTTTCGTTATGCGCTTCGTGTTCCGGTATATTTTGACGTTGCACTACGCGCTTGATCTTATTTTCTTCGCGTTATTAAAGTTTATTTCCCGTGATTTATTACTATGACTACAGTGCATTTGTAACATTGCAAATGTGAATTTTATTTTCTTTAAGTAACTTCGACTTTGAAGGATACATATTCAAATATATTTTACTAAGATTTTTCTAATAAGAACACATAGGTCTTATAACATGGACCATTTTTGTACATTAATGAATATTTGGGTTTTTTTTAAAAAAAAAAACAGTTTCGAAATTCAAATACTCATAAATTTGTGGAAAAAATTTGTTTCGCAATTTAAAAAAATACGTATTACTCTCTAAATCTGAATCAGTCAAATTTTCACTGACTGAATGAGTGATTTGCCTTTTCACTGATTCATCAGTGAAAAAATATTTTTCACTGTTAAATCAGTTAATTTTCACTGATTCATCAGTGAAAAAGATACTTTTCATTGTCAAATCAGTCAATTTTCACTGAAATAATCAGTGAAATTTGACTGATTTACAGTAACCTCTTTTTAGCTATTTGAATCAGTCAAATTCCACTGATAATCAGTAGATTTTAACTGATTCAAGTTTAGAGAGTATTTAATTTCGTCTAAAAACAACATATTTCGTCCGAAACAGATTCTGCGTCTTGAAGTATAAGACCTGCCTGATTTTAAAGGGATCCGGTCAAAAAACAATGTTTCCTAATAAGAATTTTTTCAACAGATCAACTTTCTCTGTTAACATTCTTTGGAAACGCGTATATTTTTTTTAAAAAAAGGGAATTTTCAAAATTAAAATGAAAACTAGGCTACAGACAGAAAAATACTTCAAATCAACTTTGCAGATATTTTTTAGTATAATGATCTTACTTATAAACATTTTTTTCGCACATCGCAAAGTTTGGCTAACAAATAGGATTTTTGATTTGCAATGCAATTTTCTCAAATTAAAACGCAAAATATACGTCGCCAGGAAAAATTTTCAGAATAGATTTTTTTTTAACAAATATTTTGTTCTTTACATTTTTTCTTATTTGACATGGTCTATCTGAACAAAACTCTGCAATTTCTATTAAATTTCTTTTCAAATTTTAACATGATTTCTTCCCTTCATATTTTTATGGAGTATTTTTGTTGTTGTGATAGTACCAATCATTAGTCAGCACCTGATTTGCTTTTTTAGTTATTCTCATAGTTATTTGTTGGTACCATGAGATATATTATACTTACAATTATAATCGAAAACTTCATTAACCTGGCGGAAGTTTGGAATTAAAATTCAATCCAAGCGAATCAGAGTTATTCTGAGCTATTCCGAAATCTGTTTCTGGATCATTCGGAAACATTCGAAACCAATCCGAAAAACGTTTTGTATCTCGTTTAATGAAAAAAATTCAAAAATCAGTTCATTCTGTTTCAATCTGAGGTATCAATCCAAATTAATCCAACCGGATTGATCCAAACTAAATTTCCAAACCTAATCAATCCAATCTCGGAGTGATTCCTCGGATTAAATCGGATTAAGTCGGATTGATTTTTGACCGTTTTCAACAAACGAGATACAAAACCTTTTTAAAGTTGGTGACGAGTGATTCCGAATAGTTCGGAAAAAGATTATGGAATGTCTCGGAATAGCTCTGATTCGCTTTGATTCCATTCTAATCCAGGGTGGCCGCTGGATCGGGAAACCGGGAAATCACCGAGAATTTTTTAAAATTTTTTATAAAAAAAGATTTTAATTTGTTTTAAATGTGTTACATAAGGTGATTTACTTATATATTATATTATGCATTTCGAAATTCCCCGCCTTATTTTAACAATTACTTGACAATTACTTTAACAATTGTCCTTTTCGTATGATTTCATGATTTCGGTATAGCAAGAGAAATTTCATTTCATAATATTGAATAAAAAATATTTTAAAACTCTAAAACCCATTGCATTAACTGTTATTCACTGGAAACTATTTTTTTAATGAGTGGGAAAAAATTTTCGATGACCGGAAATTATTTTTGTCAATGAAAACGGTCACTCTGTAAATCATAAACTTTCACCAGGGTAGTGATATAAGAAGCACTTTGCCACTTTGTAATTAATGCCTTTATGAGATGTCCACAGTATATGTCGTATTGAGGAATCGAATAATGGAATTTTTTGACATTTTTTGTTTTTCGCTGTGCCTCTTTTTTAAGAAGCAGGAATTCTACTAAGATAAATTTTCTCGATACTCTGCATTTAACTAAAACATCCCTTAAATCTTGAATACTTTACGGTTTTACCTTTTTATGGTGGTTCAGAAAGTTGATCTCATTTTGAATCGTTGTTCAGTTCACACGGGAGACCTTAGGACAATAAGAGTGTAGAAGTGAAAAAGAAAATTGAAAAATCCAACTTAGTAGACTGGTTCTCGTGACATTCATTCATCCTGATCGTAAAAGGTCAGTTATATAAGATCCACCTACTTTATAAAATTCTTTGTGTGTCCAAGATTTAGGCGGCACACTCGAATGCACCCACATGAAAACAGGACGGGTCTGAGATTTATTGGAAAAACTCGAATTCGGTTAACAACGTTTAACACGCTGACACAAGAGTGGATAAAGAGATGTCTTTCTCGCACTTTTTTTTACTACCTACTTCTCATAATAGTCTATACAGGCATTATTATGAATGACTTCATTCTTGCTTGATAACTTTGCAGGAGGCGGGGAAAATAGTTCGACCGTATATGAATTTCATCTTGTGTGTTCTTTTTGTGTTTGTTCTTTTAACAAAGAAATATCATATTTCTTTATCTGTTAAGTAGGATCCGAATTAATAATATGCGTTTTTGATTTTTTCTCATATCAGAACTTATCATAATAAAGAATAGTTCGTTGTAAATTCGCAAAAAAAAATCCTATTTTTTGTTAAAGAATTATTAAATACATAATATTAATTTTGTATGTATAAATTTAACATGTCAAGAAATTAAGTTGAGTAAAAGGAAGATTGTATTCTATAAACCCTATTCAATAATGTCCGCAACCCGCAGGTACAGCTTTAGGATCGAATAATGGCTTCATTCATCGGAGCAACAAAATTTGGACAGGTACCGTTTGCAACCAAACTTCATAATAGCATTGTACCAAATTCTATACCCACTCAAGAAGAACTGCATTCCATTCGGCAGCAATGTCAGTGAGATCCTCCACTGATTCTTAGTAAAACCTGCCAAAGGGATTTGCTACAAAAAATGAAAATCTTTTGTGATATTATTATCCTTGTTAAGGTGCTAAAGTGGAAAAGGTGTTGCTTCTATTTCTAATTATTTATCACTATTTATTCCTTTTGTTGACTTTTCTATGGCTTTTTTTATGGTTTTTATGGTTTTTATGCTAGTTAAGGAAAGTAATACGCATGGGACAAATGTACCCACCCCGAAAAATAAAATTCTCAGACCAAACTCAAACTTGGGCAAAGTTAGTGAATGAACTTTACCTACTACTATATATGTATAAGACATTTTTATTATAGCGCATTTGAAAAAGAGTTTTTTTCGTTTTTGAGAAAATGTGCAACGAGTCGAAAGATGCTACTCTCTAAATCTAAATCAGTCAAATTTTCACTGATTGAATCAGTGATTTGTCTTTTCACTGATTCATCAGTGAAAAAGATATTTTTCACTGTCAAATCAGTCAATTTTCACTGAAATAATCAGTGAAATTTGACTGATTTAAAGTAACCTCTTTTTAGCTATTTAAATCAGTTAAATTTCACTGATAATCAGTAGATTTTGACTGATTCATATTTAGAGAGTATGTGGACTTCCCCATGGGGGTGAAACCCAATGGTAAATTACTGGAAACAAACATGGCGGTAAAAGCATGCGCTCCCCCACTTTTGCATGGAGCGTTTCAGCGCTCCCGCTGCCCTCCTGCCCCTTTGCCCGAATAAATTCTAATATGAAATTTTTATACATCTAAAGCGATTAGATGCTGAAATTGCAAAACTTTGTACTACTATGTATTAACCAGTAAATTTGGTGTTGTAATTTCATAACTTGATCGCCTCTGGTGTCTCATTGAAGTATTTGGCATTAATTTCCTTGGCTTCAGACTAAATGTCATTTCATAAGCAGCTATGACTCTTCTGAACTGCGAGATCAACTGGTTTTTTGGGGGATTTTTAATTGGCAGCGTGATTCCCCCACATTTGCATGGACGTGTTTCTCCCCTTCTAAAGCGGGCTTCACTCCCATGGACTTCCCCTTTCTTTTTTAATACTTTTTTTTGTGTTTTTATTTTAGATCTTTAAAAAAATTCTACTAACATTGGTGAGTAGCAAAATTTTTTCTGATAGTGTTTCTCAATTTTTGCCTATTTGATATTTTTAACTGGCTTGAAAATAAATATGTAGGTTTTCAATTCGTTGTGTATGTGTCGCGGATTTCTCGGGAACTTCTGAACAGATTTTAATGAAACTTTTACTAAATGAATCAGCATATTCAGAGAAAGGTGTAAGGTCAACCTATGTCAGAGATTCTCAATTTTTTGTACACTGAGAGAAAAAATAATGTCACCGCAACAAAATAGTTTTGTTAAACAGATTTTGTTATCAATACTAAAATTTGGTTGGCATTACAAAAAGAATGGTTAATGTTACCAAAAAATGTATTTGGTTCGAACAAATAATTTGATTGAATGCCTTGGTTAAACCACCTAAATAATTTGGTTTTCCCGACAAAATGTATTACCACTCATGTGTAGTGTTTTGTTTATATCAGTATTTCGTTCGCGTCGCACGCAACCGGCACATCATCCTATCTTTCCTCTTCATAAAATATGTTATGAGAGTTAAACTAGGGCTTAAGGTGGCGCTAGTATTAATTATGTTCTGCTAGACCACATAATGCACAGAAAAAATACGAAAAAGTGGCAAATTAATCTCAAAACAAACCATGTTACAGAGTAAAAATTATTTTAAACTAGTAGTTAAACTATTTTCATATTATTGTGTTATTTTCCATGTGTTACGTGCTTTGACAGTGCAAAGTTACTACTAGCGACACCTGAACTCTGGTGACATATTTCAATTCCTCGATACACAGGTCTGGTCACGCGGCTCTTTTGTTTGATTCGATGTAGCAAACTTTACCGAGAAACCACATGTCTTCATTTTCGCCGTTCACCGAAATTTAATTTAATCGAATTCGCGACTTCATATTTATTGATTTCTGACTTAAAAATGCAGCAACTCTTGGAGGAATGGGGCTTACCAGGCCTGATAAATACCTTCAAAGGTAAATCTAACCCTAATCTAACCCTAATAGTGCATTTAATCAAAAATATTCATTTTTCACTTTTATTTTGGGATTAAAATCAATATGGCAGAGTCTTGCAAAGTGATTGTTAAAAATCTTACCAGAAAGTGTTCAGAAAATTTTAAGAATGTAAATAATGATACGTGTAGTTGACTTTTTTTTTACTTTTATGATTTGTAGATTCGAATAACCTCGGAAATTCATATTTCTCTTTCCGTGCATAGAAATATGTTTTATCTGTGCAAAAAATATTGCTAATTTAACAAAATTATGAATTTCCTTCAACAAAACGATTTTGTTCTACTAAAAGAAAGTATGCTCTCCTAACAAAATAATTTTGCTCTTTCAAAAAAATAATTTTTTTCTTGGAACAAAATAATTTTGTTGAATCAACAATAAGTTTTGTCATACTAACAAAACACTTTTGTTATCACTACAAAATTATTTGGTTGAGTGAAACTAAAAATTCAACAACAAAATTTTGTTGGTCCAACAAAACATTTTGTCAGCTGTATATCAAACAAATTATTTTGTTGCGACAACCAAATTTTTGTTGGCACTACCAAACTGTTTTCTCAGTGTAGGTAGTATGAGAAAGTATTCAGGTATACCAATTTCAAGGGTCTGAGCTGCATCATTTTTAATAAAGTTTGATTGTTTAACTATATGCACGGAGAGACCGAAGTTTAGGAATTTTATTAAACTGAATTTCTATTTAGGGACAATTGTGCAATGGTAAGAATTTTACGCAGTAAAATACCAAAATTTAGAAAATTTGTATAAGATTTTCATATAAACACAAGTTGTAATTTTTGATATTAAGAACATGAAAAATTTTAAGAAATAAAGATTTAAAACTTTAAATATTTTAAAACTCGTGTAATACCTATTAAACATTATTTGAGTCTACTTTCATGTTCATTTATGAAAATATTATGGAATTTTAGTTTCAAAGATGATGAGTTTTCTCATTTATGGAACCTTAAGTTAAAGTCCATGTTACATCAACTTTTTAAACATATTTATTAATTTCGGTTATTATAAAAGTCAAAATGAATACTATATCAATTGCTTTTTCATAGAGGAGCCGTTATAACGATGCAAATTTTTACCTCGATTTTTATTAACCTGTTTAAAATGACAACCGACTCTGTGTAGTCGATTTTTTAAAACAAGGGGAATAAAAATTTGATTATTCAACAATTTTGTAATTTTTGACTTTTCTGTTTATCAATATAAGTATTATACCTAATTTTTATGTCATGAAGAAATTGCAAGTACCAAGTTTTTCATTTTGGTAAAACAAAATGAATTATTTATTTGAAAAGCCTGTATGACCAAAAAGAGTTATAATATGAACAAAAATAAAATTTTAAAAATAAACATTTTCAATAATTTTTATTACTTGAACATATGTGTTGATGTTTATAGTTGACTTTAGGGTCAAATGTTAATAAAAACACAAAGTTTTACATAATCAAACGTTTCGGCTCTGATCGGAGCCCTCATCAGTGATTTATTTTGGATCTTGAGTAAGCTGTGATTTTTTGTGTATAAAAAGTAATTTTTTTCGTTTTCTGGGGAATCACATAACTTGAAACTTTTCAAAGTAATAATATACTTGGAAAACGAGATTTTTCAAAACACGGTTAGTATTTTATTAATATAATTTCATAAAACTATTACAAATGTCTATAAACAAAAATTGTATCCTTTAATAATTTTTTGATTTTTCTTTTTATTTTTTAATTTTCCTTTAAAAATCTGCGACTTTAAAAGCTCCCTTTAATGAGGAAGCAAAAAAGTACTCATATAATCATTATTAATTTATTTTTAATTCCAGCACTGTAAAGCTTTTGAATTTGACTACAGAAGAAATAAAAGGCAATGTTTCTGTCAGCTAAATCAAATGTTACAGTTAATCACAGGCATGCAGATGAGTTTGAAAACGTGGGTGTCGATCGTTCTCTATTTCTTTACGACGTCAATGCACACACATTCAAGTCCATAAATCACTTGAGATTCTTCGCATTCTCAGCTTTGTGAGCTGGTACACTTGTTTCGCAGACCTTTCTTTCGTTCATTCATGTTGAAGCGACAATACCTGCACCTTACGATGCGACGTTTCCATGGAGAACGTATACTGTCGACCGCCGTACCGCACCGGTCGAATTCTTCCATTCAGTTGGCAAGTTCCTAATAGAAAGAAAATCCCCATGATTCAATGGTCGTATCGTCACGGTATCGAGAATTATCTCTCTCAGAATTCGTCGTCCTGCAGGATACGCCTTGTTCTCTTGTTGATTTTATCGTGTTTATATGAGTAAGATTTTTGTTCTCTTCTTTTTGACTGGATTTACTTCCTTTCTTGGTTTTTCGTACGTGTAGTAACACGTAGCTTCAGGCCAGGACGAGGTATCATCTATTTAAGTTGCCCTCGATGACGCTTTCCAAACGAACAGAATAATAGACTCTTATCCTTTTCTTCACAAAAAATCCATCAGTTTCTTAATCTTTGAGTCTTTTGCTATTGAAAAACCCTCCTGTCACTCTGATTTGCCTTTGAGAACGTCCACGTGATAATATTTTCGAGTTCTCAAAAATATTTTCTTTATACTTTTGAAAATCTTTTGTTAAAATTATATTAATACAGGAAATAATATTTTATAAGTGTACTTTCCCAAGAATACTTATCAAATGAAATCATGATTCCAGAAAAGCCATAATAGATCACAAAAAATTAATTAGTAAATTGCACTTTTTTTTACCAGTAGTGTAACCGCGTCACACTAGAAATTTTAACTAATCAATAACAACTATGAAATTATAGTTATTTTTATCACATTCTGCTCTCTAATTCTAAATATATAAATAGTTATTATTTTGAACATTTTATTGTTTTTTCCCACAATTGTAATTTGGTAATTTTGTCAGCGAGTGACAATTGAACTGAATATATTCATATTTGAAAAGTAAAAATTAGTAATGTTTATCTTCACAGTTGTCAGTTTTTATCACATATATGTTCTTTGTCACATATATTAAAAATACTGTCCAATTCTATTAACTACGAAAATTAGTAATAATTACAATAATAACTGATGAAGACTCCAATCTGAGTCAAAACGTTTGAAAACTGTGCAAAAAAATTTTTATATTTTCCGGTTTATTTGTTATCCGGTTCTTTATTCACAGTGAACTCTAAATATTTTTTCAATTCGTGATGCTGCATACTGGACTACTTCATTTTGAATTGCAAGCTATGAGATAAGTTTTTCAATTTTATGATAATCCTTATTTTAATTATCTCCGTTTTACAGAAATTTTGAATTAATCTTTGAATTTATGGCACTGAAGAGGGTCCCCATATGTGGCCGAAACGTATGCCTTGCTTTCTTTTTGAGTATTTTTATATTTAATAGTGAAAATTTTAATCGAAGAAAATAAAAAGAATCTGACCCTATGCCAAAATAATGAGAAATGAAAAAAATTCTATGAATTTTGGGTCAATATAATAGCAGACATGTTATCAAACATGTCACTTTAAAAAATAAAACTTTGAGTTACATTTTTTCTGGACCCTAAAGTCAACTATGAACATCAACAATATTTGAATGGAGTCGAAATTTTATAAATTTTTATAAATTAAGTTTGTAAATGATAAAATAGTTGCCCACAACTTTCAGGTGTATAATTAAATTAAAACAACGGAAGGTATCTCAAATTTCTTTTCGTCGAATGTAAGTTCAGTAGTCTGCCAGTTTTTACAGGACGCTTGGCTAATCTTCTGACTCTCTCTTCCCAGTGTTGTTTTTATTTCTATATATCTTTCTTTCCATTTGCCCTTCTTCTATACACATCGTCAATACAAAGGTATTTTTTCGTGTCACATCAACAATTTTTTTTAAAGTATACCCAAACTCAGAAGACAAGGGAATGACGAGAGCAGCACGAGACAGGGCGGCATGTCGTTCTTGGTGTCTCTGATGCTTCGCCGCTCCTGTCTATCAGACGAAAACTTCTCTTTACGCGGATTCGAGTCTTTTGTCGCCAAGACCGTGACATTGCTGCGACACCTAAGCCGAAAAGAAACGGCCACACCTGATTTCAGTCCCATTTTAGCCTTTTGGAATTCCAAATTGCGTGCGCGGCCGCGTGGACCACCGAAACACATTTAGAAATACGAGTAGAAAGAAAATTAGCACAAAACTGGTTCTGTCTTTACCTTTTGCTCTTTATCTCACGTTCTACTTTCCAGGGTATTCACCTGCTTTGTCTTTCTTATAACACTGACAGATTGGGTTGGATTAAAAATAAATTTTTATTTAAAAAAAGTAAATTTAAAATTACATTTACACAAAAATTATTGCAATCTTATCTCTTTTTAATTACAATTTGACTTGTCCAAGAGTTAATGCGCAAGTATTTTTCATTTCTTACTAGAAAACAGGCTATCTTCTAGGTACATTTGGTATCAAGTCAGATTGTCGTGTTACTTTTGTTATGGAAAAAAGTGTCATTTATCCACAGGACCGTTTTAAGTCATTTTGCCCATAAGCGCTAGTTTTATCTGATGAAAGGGTGCAAAGGCTGAGAATTCTTTAATTTATTCGATTCGTTTCCTTTCGACAATTTAGCGTCATTCTGTCTGGCACTAACGTGGCCTTGCATTCTTTTGTCCCACTGGATAATACTAGAGCACCGCAGGACATCTGACTGAGATCATTCAGTTCTTTCCCACAGAGTTGCCCGAAACCTGGAAATCTTTTCTATTCTACGTGTTTTTTCCTTGCTTCTCTTTCTTGCACCGAATTCTCTTTGCATGGGAACGCTGGAAAACTCTGATCACTTCGCATGGACACATCACTTTCGTCTCTCCTTCTGTTCACTCCTAGTTTTTCTTAGCCTCTTTTATCCGTAAAACCTGAGATGATCTTTGTCGTTCACATGAACCTGCAAGCATTCGCAATCCTTTAAAAAGCGGGCATAAGTTTCTTTTCACACGATTCCCAGCCTTCATCTATTCCTTATTTTTCTATAATACTACCAGAATCCCTTTCAAGATGGTAAGATTTTAAAATTTGATTGCATTTTGAGTGCCTATCCCTCAAATTGAGTAATACTGTTATATTCATTCTTTACCTAAAGTTTTCGTAATCGTACACCTATTATTTGGAAAAGCATTCGCATATTCCTTTAGGTCTAGAAGCCTTGATATGACAAATTTTAGTTTATTTATGGAAATAGCCGTCTGCATTAAACTTGTAAAACAAACCGAGAAAATAAATAAGTATTCAAGCAGATAAAGACATTGACATTTTAAAATGTTTAATTTGCAGATATAGAATAGCGGGAGTTTAAAAGAGAATTTAGAAGATTGGTTTTATAAAACGAAGGAGATTGGTCCATTGTTTGTAGAGAAACATAAAAAAGATCCTAATTGTCTGGCTGCAGCGAGATGCGCGATTAGAATTAACGGTTTTAATATTGTGCATGGCACAAAATTTGGTAAATGTATCAGAAGATAACAAGGAACGTCTCTTAATTTCGTTTTAGTCAAAATTCTGCAATTTTTTTATTTTAAAATATAAAACTGTAGTGTTATCAACGATAACAGCGTTGTAATCGAGATTGAAATATTGAAATATCGTCTTGAAATTTTGGGAAATGAATAAAAATTTACTGTGACAGGTCTGTTATGTCTTGAATATTAATAATGATACAAAACAATTTTGATAAAAATAAGTAATTTTAGCAAATTTACAGAATATATTACCGACAGTGTTAGACCAGTGCAGCAGAACCCAAAACACTTACTTGGTATTATTAATAAAGAATTTTGAAAATCTTTCTGTGGAAAAAAAGACGCTTTCGACTGCGCTGGGATTCGAGCCCAGGGCAATCGAAAGACCTGGGCTGGAATCCCAGCGCAGTCGAAAGCGTCTTTTTTTCCACGGAAGGATCTTCAAAACTCTTTAATATTTGAATTCATTGGCATTATTTGCGATATAAGAGTATGAAATTGTCTACGAGGACACCTGTCGGCAACGTATCCTATCTGATACGCGACTAGTGATTCTCCGATAATGTAGGCAGTGGCAGAAATTTCAAACTCAACTAATTAATTTGAAATTATTAATAAAATTTGTTAAAAAAATGTATTGATATATGCTATTATTTATCGTTTCCTAAATTTTGACCGATTTATTTTGATTTAAAATATTATATATGTAGAAAAAATCAATAGCAAGGGACTGAATTGGTCACGTGACCTGCATGGCTCATGGCCTTAATACCTGCATTAAATTTCACAGTCAAACTCCAAAAAAAATATTATGTGATTCTAAATAAAATATTTATCCTCAAAAAATTACACGAAATTTTTATAATGATTTTAAAATACGGATTATCATACCGTAATCAAAAATTTTGTTTTGTTTTTTAAGGTTAAATGGACAATATCTCTTTATTTTTGAAGTTTAACTGTCAAATTTGATACAGGTATTGATGGTTGTCCATTTCTTAATGAATTAAGCGTTTAAAATAGAGAGTTTCATACGCCTAATAAATAAATTAGATCCCATGATTACGTCCTATTTCAGGGCGTATAAAGGACCTAATATTTAAGCTATATATAATTATTTGTGAATTGGCTTTATTTTGGGACTTAAATAAGATCCACTTATTGGGCCTTTAATCATCAGGTTTCAGACGTAAAAGATTAGTTGTCGAAATTTTCTTTGACCGTCATCGACTTTTAGGTAGGATTAAAGTTTTAAAGCTTCTCTTTGACGTTTTTTTATTAATCTCTTGTACTTTTGAGTGCGGAGTTTAAAAATAGTTCGCGAAATTATTGGTGACAGTCAAATTATTCACAATCATAGAAAATTTCGGCAACTCTTCAAGAAATTTTCAATGATAATTAAATGAAATTAATAAAATCGTTAATAAACAGTCAAAGAAAATTTCGATAATTAATTTTTTTTGTTTGGGTAAGACCAGATTATGTATAACAAGATAAGAAAACATTACCTGGTTCATATATATTTTTGATACAAGCATAAATTTTATGCAAGTAACTGAAAATAGGCCAAGCCAGTCGAAGATTGTAGAAAACATGTGGGATTGAAAAACAACTATTTAATAGTGGCTACTGTTTGTATAGATAGAAATTACTATTTTAGAGGAAATTCAATACATTGTTTCGTTTTAAAAATCAGTTTGTATTGAATCGATGTTGAGGATTTAAGAAAATTGGTTTTAGTGTAGCGAGCTTGTGGATTTTAAACATTATTATAATATTATAAGACTTGAGGGTACCATGGGAATCTGGAGTAGGTACACGATATTCGAGAAATGCCTTCGAAATTCTTCGAAAGGCTAGTGCTCTATTCTATATCAACAATAAACGTTTCCTCGAGGTGGATGATTTCTTTTTCAAAGCCGAATTTTTCTTCTCCGCCTACTTCGTTTAATAGAAAGAAGTCCGTGTCGACACGTACCGAATTTCGGTACTTGTTAAAAACAACCAGAAATGTTTTAGGTACAACTACTCAGAAGACACATTTGTGTAATTGTGATTTTAGTATTACAAAACACTTTACAGCAGTTTTTGTAATTAATCTATTACGGTTTGTTGACTCTTATATAATTCAATCTAAATAATGTTACAGATGATCGAAATTAACATTCTACAGTACAATCATATAACTCAATTGTAGCGGATGTTATAGAACATATGTATGTATGCATGTAAAACTGCTGACAGTTTTCACACTATTGTTTAACTCAATTATAACAGCACTACATAACAATGTTACCTTCTTTTACGAAAATACTATTCCTCCATTGTGACTATATTTCCTCGGTGTAACAATTGTTACAGAATACTCTTACATTTATGTAATTTTTTTATACGATTTCAAAATTTTCAAAACTCTACTTTTAAGAATGATATCAAAATCCATTAACGTTACAAATATTTCTGATCAAAATTGTAAATCGATAAAGAGAATTCTCATCGCGTGAGTCTTCTAGGCTTAACATTTTTTTTCTCTGATGAAATTTCAAATGCAAACTGAAATAAGTGGTTGGGGAGTGCATGTATATATTATTATCACATTTTAACACACATGTCAGTGGTATCTTAAGCATTTTTAATTTATTAGCTCATGGAATGGAAGATAAACCACGAAAATGAAATGTTCTGTGCCATATGGTGTCGGAGGGCGCGTGGCACAAAGAGAACGATGCCGCTTTTTTTAATTGCACCATGTGGCCCTCCTAAGAGTCCTATCCTCTGTCTATACTCTCTATCCTATACGTATACCTCGACTAGAGCCCACTCAGCTGATTTCTAACAGCAACTGCCAGGCCCCCACTGATCCTCATTGGTGGTAGCTATGGTGTTTTCATCAAGCTCCACTCCTGCGACGACATGTAATCGAGCGACGATACATCAGGTGAGAGACAGCAGCTGTTTACCGGACCCCACCATAACAATGCTTAATATCATTCTGATACTACCAAAATAGAATCAATTTAAATTTCAATAACCGGAATTATTCATGTATTGGAAGAATTATTTTGTATTTTAGTCCCTTAATATCTGGATAAAATGTTATTCCTAGTAAATATAATTACATCTAAATAATTATTTTGATTAAACTATAATAAACAAAAATTACTATTTTGGAATGTAACATGCGGCTAATGATCGACAAGTGAAAGAAAAATATTTTAATTGTTGATTTTATCATTTTTCTAAGTATTAATGAAGTATATTGTTACGTTTGTGGGGAAAATTGGCTTAAGGGTTCAGTATTGATAAAGTTGATTTAATCAGAGGTTTCGGCTCTGACCTGAGCTCTTGTCAGTAATTTTTATTAAAGTCTAAAAAAAAAATACAGAAAAGGGAATTTTCTGAATGAAAATTTTTTTAGAATAAATTACTTTTAAAACTAGAAAAAAACAAATACTTTGTACATGACAATATGAATATGTAAGTGTGAATAGATGCTTTGGATATTTAAAAACCTATCCGCTTCGTGGGCACATTCGAATTTATTTCTTGTAATTTGATACTGAAACTCAAGTCAATTTTATAATATTGCAAATTTGAATTAAATTTTCTCAAAGTGACAAAATTTGTTTTTGATTTCAAATGAAAAAGGTAATTTTATTTATTTAAGGCTTTATCGGCCTTAAGGAACACTTTTTCATCATGATACTCGCGCTTCGCGCCCAATTTTTTTACTTTATATCCATTAGAGCCACATTTGCATCAAAAAATACGTTTTTGATTTCAAATGAAAAAGAAAATTAAATTTACTTAAGGCAATTTTAGTCTTATGAAACACATTCTCTTTATGATTCTCGCGCTTCGCGCTCGAATTTTTACTTCATATCCAGTATTTACTTTACTTTTATTAAAGCTACATTTGAATTGAAAAATACATGGACCTTGCGCTTCGCGTTCGGTGTCTTATGTCCTTTACATACATATTGCTAAATTTTATTGATTTCAAATGGAAAAGGAAATTCCATTTACTTAAGGCTACATCGGCCTCAAGAAGCACATTCTTATCATGATACTCGCTCTCGATTTTCTATATACATTTCTGTAACTTTCTCATAAATTATATGATTAAAATATTTTATTCTCTAACATTTTTTCGTATCTCGTATAGTTTAACTGGAAAATAGAATTTATATATTGACTTTTTCAAGTTTTAACATACTGTAGTTTTTAAAATTTTTGTTCAATAGAAAAATGTTATAAGGATAATTCCATCGAGAGTTATCGTGTCCACAGACACCGGACAGACAGACATATGACAGGCAGATACTTCCGCAAATCCCATTTTTTATGACTCAGAGGGTCCCAAAACCTAGAGATTTGATGAAAATTACACAAGAATATTATACATCAGTAGTTAATACTTTGAACAGCAATGAAAATCAAAGCAAAAATCTAAAAAAATTGTAATGCAGGCGAATGTGTAAAATATTGTTCTGACTTATAAACAACTACAAAAGTATTACATTTGACGATTTGGAAATGTTTTTGAGTAAAATTACTTTTAAATGTAAAAATAATTCGAAATAATTATTAACGTATTTCACAGGTAAACTTTATAACATGTTTTGTAACACCTTCTGGAGAGTCATCTTTTGAGCATCGATACAAGAACATTTTTTTACACTGTGGGACAGAAAATTTGCGTACTGCAGTACGACTCAAAAGACTTTCCATGTAGGCGTTGCAAAAAATGGAGTTAGACACACACAATCTTATTTAAATTTTATTTCATCAGTAATTCATTTTTTATATACTTTCATGAGAAAAACTTCTGTCACGTGTGCCTTAAAATTTATTCTCATTTTCTAACATTTTTTGAAATTCCATGTGGAGTGAAAATAATCGTTTCATTCGGCAAGGTGGGGTCACCCTCACATTAAATATCATCATTGGGGGTGTGAGTTGTGCATGGCATGTGTTTGGCGCCATACTAGGACCCCCATATCTAAAAAGTAAAACAATGCTAAGAACCGACCGCCACCGGTCGATAATAAATGGATTTTTCCTGACCTGCTAGCCAGCGAGAAATTAAGGTAAAAGAAGTATCAGTCACCCTTGACCACTAGTTTCCACATCAGTTTCGGAACTGAGGGATGATGGAAGAGTCCAGTTTTGGTACCTCTCTCTCCGTTGACTGGTTAGTGGCCGTATAAACCACCTGTTATTGCTGCAGAGGAGTTGCCTGAATGTTGTTAGAATGCAGCAGAATTACGGAGACTAGATTCCTAACGACCCTTCGGCTAAGGAGTCTTTAATGTCATTCTAACGAATGTCTCCGTTTTCTTCTACGATAAACATCAACCCTAGTGTGAACGAGGTGGTAAATCTTCAGTTCCTACAAAAGCGATACTAATGAACATTCAAGAACGTAAAAATTTGTCTTGAAATAGTTCAGCAGATGGAGAGCTCTTAAGGAAACGCAATATGGGCCCTTAAAGTCTCATTTTCTGCTGCAATCTGTAATTATCAGAAACTATTATTATATTGGATGGAGGTTTTGACAATTTATTTAAAACCCTATGGAATTACTACAAATTCCTTCAGATCCGAACATATTATTCAAATTGAAATGTGAACAGCTTTATATTAAAGATGCTACATTTGAAAACGTTCTTTATAATATAATTTTATAATTCAAACTCATCCAAAATTATATACTTGTAAATGTATTATTATGTTTAATGAGCATTTTGTATTCTTTTCAATCATTGGCTATCCGCCATTGCGTTTAACAATCCTTATTTGCTTGAACATGTTCTAATGTTTTATTATTCGTCTTATTCCAACTTTAGCATCTTTATTCTATCCCTTTGATCTACTTGAAGTATAGATTTAATTTTGATTTTCACATTAACATTGATATATGTTCTATTCATGATAACTGATGTAAAACATCTGAACTGCTTTATGGATAAGTACTAATTACATCGCAAATTAAATCTGACGGATTGAAATAAAAAGCACAGAAACGGATGGAAATCCATATAATGAAATAAAAAGTGCTAGAAATTGATGTCAAAATCATTATCTGTTGGATAAGATGATACTTCACGAGAATGGATATCCCTCTTATATAAACGAATAGAGCAGAAGAAAAGAAGTATTAAAATGTATTTAAAAGGATAATAATCGTTCAATCCTTTTACTTCCAGCAGGATAATAGTATATACAGTTTGTTTAGAGGATTTGAAGTGAAACTAACGGAAATTGAGATCGTATTGTTGAAGAAAGCAATATCTGAATGGAGCAGAAAGCCACACCTTTCTAGCAGATTCAAAGAGATCAGTGATCTTGTAACTTATGCAGAATCTTCACGGTAATGGACGCGTGGGACTACTTGTGCGATGAATTTCGTGGAGCACCTCCTGTTCACCCATCTTAAGACCACACAAGTTGCACTTTCAGTTCTTCCTTGACTGAATTACCACAAAACGAGCGAGGATGTACCGGGATGCAAAAAATAGTGTAATACGTGTGACAATGCAGAAAAGGAATTTATACTCACTGCCTTTTCGTCATCAACTATAGCTACTCTTGGGATAAACATAATTTTAAACGAATTATGGGCATTATGGTGGTTCTAGGAGAACTATAACAACATAAGGCGACATTGTACTAAAGCAGCCCTCCGGTTATAACACAAACCAAAATGTCAGGTTACCTCTAAAGGAGAATAACGTCTCCTTCAGTGTCATGTCGGATGTATTTGAGTCTTTGTAGGATCATAGATTCTACGGTATAGTCTTCATCGTACGGAATACAATGACAGGTTGACGGTGCACTTAGATACGGTGAATGAGAGTAAATGACCTCCATTCACAAGAATCGCCCACTAGTCCATTCAAGATTCTGATCCCGGGTGGGCCTTCTTTCCAAGCAAGTGGCTAGTGTAGGTGCGCGTTCAGAAATTTCACGTCTTTCAAAGAAAATCACTTGTTCCAGTTTGATTTTAATATCTAACACCTGCAAAAACTATGATCTATTGCAAAGGTCGCTGTATGGAGAAAAGATCACCCTTTGTGTTGCTCTTTTTAATGGGTGTCCTTTTTCACTTTAACAACGGTGGGCCCTCTTTAAGGAAGATCGATCCATTGACAATCTCAAACTGAATAATGCTTTTTAGAAACCAGAGGAAATAGAGCAAAAACCAATTTCAATGCATTTTCGAAAAAGCAACAATAAATATCTTCAAGAAAACTAGTTTGGGTCAAAATTATTTTTTAAGTAATAGTTATTCAATATTTAAGATTCTCTCAACCCTCTGTAACTTATTTAAATTTTTATTGTTTCTTAATAAACAATAGCTCATTTTGTATCATTAGGACATTTTCTACAATTTTACTCGTTAAGGGGAGCTTGAAAGAAATATGAAATTTTGAAATGTTGCGTAAAAAAAATAGATAAAGTAACTGTTTAATTCAGTTTCAAAAACATCATATTTGGAATTTTAACAACATTTGCAAAGAAAGAAAAACTTTTAATTGCTCAGGAAGGTTGCTAACTCTGAAAAGTATTCAAAGTAAGTTACATAAGATTGTACTCTATTTAAAGAATTTGAAAATCTTTCTGTATTTAAATAAAAATTTTATGTCCGAAATCCTTATTTTTATAATTTGCTCGTGTATGATCCTAGTAACTTATTGAAATAACGCGCCATTTTAAAATTGGATCAGGGGTGTGAGCCTTAAGAGGTGGAAAAGGGTGAGAAGTAGTGGAATATATTGCAATTAATTTTGATCTCATTTTCCCTGCTTCTATAACCTGCTATTCAGTTTGAGGTTATGTAAATGGATTGACCTTTAAATGTATAATACTATTCTCAACTTCAACATATTAAGCGAATATCAGTAAAAAAAAAGCTGTTGGTATGAATCCAGCTTTATTGAAATTGCTTAGTCACATCATAAAATTTATTGAATATCTATGAATATTCATGAAGACCTTATAAATATGTCGAGAACTATTACAGATCTGATTCGAAATCAGTTTTACGTATAATTAGGGTAGGATTCTCAATTAGCTTTGTGTTATAAATTTTGAAAATTTTACACCGCCTATGCAAAATTCTTCAAATAATCATTCATTAATTAAAGAATCAATTACCATCAATATCTGTATTAAATTTTACAGTCGAACTCCAAAAAAAGATATTGCGCATTTCGCTTTAAAAATTAGACCAAGTTTTTGTTCATGATCTAAGAATACCATTTATCATATCGTAAATAAAATTACATTTGAATCGTTTGGGGTCTAATATCGACAATATTTTCTTTTTCTTGGAGTTAAACTATGTAATTAATTACAGGTATTTATGGTAGTCCATTTTTTGATTAATTATTAATTATTCAAAGAATGACGTATACTAAACTAACGTATACTAAATAACATTTTCAAAATTAATAACACACTGCTAACTCAGAATACCATCCCTGATATGATGTGCAGTAAGAAAACTAAACAACCATGAAGTAGTTGGACTTATAAATATACAGTGCCGCCATCCACAGGTCGTCTTTCGTTTCTTCTAAACCATCGCTTTAGTCTCAATATTTTATTTTGTTAATTAACGGTAAACTCCTTTACTTCCTTTTTAATTTTAATTGCGTCAGGTTGGCCAACTGTGCATAGGTTGTCGGTAAGCGAGTCTCCCACATGTGCTGTTAATGTTGCGGTTTGTACTTTGAAACCTCCCTTTATCTCGATTCAATGTTTTTCTTTTACTTTACATATATGTGATTCTGACTGGTTTTGTCATGTTGTATATTATAGACGTTATAGTTATTATACAGTGAATAAATATTAGTTTTGAGAGGGATTTTAAAAATTGTTTCTATCTATGAAACATTTATATTTCCGTCTAGTTGATTCAAAATAATCCCAGGAGGGACCAATATTAATAATTCGGCTGTAATCAATACATTAAAATAAATAAATAAAAAAGATAATTTTCTTTTCACCTAATGATAATGTACAATAAGTGTTTTTTATTAGTATTGTAGGAGCGTTCAAGATTTAAGTTCACGTGTTTCAAAATTTTTTCGAACTTTCCAAGTAGAAATTCCTCTAACTAATCGAAAAATATTCACATACTCTAACTTGCTATTTTTCAAACATTTTTCCTTGAAATCACATGAGCATTGATATAAATTCAAAATATTTTTTAATTTCAAGATTTGTAATTATGTAATCATACAAATCTTTTACTTTTCTAATCATTTAATGTTGGGATTTTTCACACAAAAGTGATCTCAAGTCTTATATTTCTATTAGTCTACTTCTACTTCCTTACAGCATTTCAAATATCTTTGATTTGTATAGTAATGGACTTTTAAAGGACTCCGTGTCAAATGTATATGAAATTAGCTTTCGGTCGACCTGCCATGAAGCCATTTGTACCAGAACTAATTTTGGGTGTCTCATTGACGGCTTGGAATGGTTTAAGAAAATAACTCAACTTTTTATTTATGATAACTTTAAAGAAAACTACAATTTGTTCATTTTAAAAATGATTCGATTTTTTTTTAAATCGTTAAATTAAGATGCAATCATTTTTTCATTGCTATATTTTTTTTATAATTGCAAAACTCTTCAAAAAATCTTTCCAAATTCCATATAAAAAAGTCGATTAACTGTGATAATGTTAAAAATATTTTATATTTTTTATATTTTTTTAAGGTCGAATTTATTATTTGAAATAAGTACAGCGAAAGAGAAAAAAAAACAATATTTTCGACCACAAGTGGATGCTCTCTTAAGTGCCGAAAATATTATTATAACATTTAAAGGACAATCAAAATAGAAAAAGTGCAAGGTGTTCATACAAAAATATTGAGAAGGATCCATCCTAGGCACCATTCCTTTATGTATTTAATAGCTTTCTAAACATAAGGAGAATTTGTCATTCAGAAACTAGAAAATTAGAAATATACTACCATACTAAATGCATGCATTCAAAATACAAGTTTTTATAATATAATATACAGTTCTCGTTTATAAAGCTCTTCTTTGTATCTATGTAATTTAATTTTAGTATACCCCGAAACAATAAATATAGTTAATCTAACCAAACCATTTTGTGCAATGAACCCAGATTTTTAGTTGTATAAAATAAAATTTAGTTAAGTGAAACCAATTCTTTAGTTGTTTCAACTAAAAATTTTGTTGATATCATATAATATAATTTTGTTATATGGGTTCAGTAGTTACCCCTAAAAAAATAGCTTGAAAGTAAAATATCTTAGAATAGCTGTAGAATAGCTATATCTAGATTTTAAAGAGTATAATCTAATTTATAAGCGGAATAATCTAGATCATAGATTATTTATTGTAGATTATGTTGCTTATAATCTAGATATTACTGTTCATAATCTAGATAGCTGTCTTTGAGTTATTCGATCAGGATATTTAATTTTACAATTCATTTTTTTCTTTCTAGAAGTGAATAATGGATGACTCGCACCAAAAAATATTTTGCAATGTATTCACGTAGTAGTCGTACATGTCTACTAATATATGACAATCGCAGCATAATACCGCTCGCCCCAATGAGACCGACTGATACAGCACGTATTACTTAATGATAAAAAAATTCGATTCGCGATCGATAAATCACAATATGTATGCAAGTGTGTTAGCTCAGATTACAAATCTGGTGCATAAATGCGTGACAGAATAGGGCTGACGTCACGTTATGGTGAGATTTAGTTATACGGAGAAGCTTGTGAGACGCGCAAAGCTTCAAGATTACTGTATGCTAATTCTGTTAATGTCGTATGACTTATGGCCGAGCGACACCTATCTTCTTATTTTCCGCTAGAGCACCATCCTTTATTTGTAGAAACGGATGGTGGATGCAACTCGTAAGTAGCCGCCTCCTCATAGTGGAATTATATTCTTGCACGTCTTCGCATATCTTAAGAGCTGATAAATTGAACGTGGTGAACTTGATCTAGACCGTGAAATCAGCAAGCAATAATTGATTATCTAGTACTTTCTCACAACTAATGGAAAAAAAATCGTAATCGCAAGTAATTGTAAAACAATTTCAATACTATCACTGTGAAAAATTTCTTTTGTAATTTCACAACTGATGGTGACGCCGCTCCACAGTAAATTCACAACACTTGTTTTGTAATTCCGAAAAATTACGTTACAAGTACTGCGATTTTACGTTACAATGCTTTATCTGTAATTTTACATTACATTTTGGTAATAAAATTCCATAAAAGTTTAAAACGTCAACAAAATATTTTTTAAAGTTGAGAAAGCTGTGAACTAAATACTTTAGTTACAAAATATTATATTTGATCTGTTTATAAATGTTGATTTTGATTATCCAAGATGTTTTGTTCTAGATGCACCCTATTTTGTAATATTAGTGCAAACAACGAGCCAAAAATGTAGATGGTAGATGAAAGAGAAATACTGTTATTTGGCTGATATAAGACGGTTTTTCAATAGATTAAGATTTTGTGCATCTAGGTCCAGTCTGAAAAAACTTTTATAGAAATTGACGCGTAACAGAAGTGTTAGTCAAAAAGTTATTTAGCCATCAGTGTATCGTGTAGTAAGCACCGTGTGATCTTCTATACCCACCAGCTACGAATAATGATATAGTTGGCAAGTGAGTATGACGGATTGACCGGATAATTGTAATTAAGATATAATCTAAATGCTTGTAGCTAATATCATCATAAAGACAAGAACTGACTTACGTCTGTCAATATGTGAAGTTAGCTTGCATAAATGTATATAAGGTCATGATAGCACATATATGTTCTACTCGATTTATTTTATATATACACATTACACATACGTGTACACCAGATATAGAGTACCATTAACGAGATATGAGGCGTGACTAATTATCCAATCGATGTAAGTCCAATCAAATCCACTTCCTTTTGCAGGTCACTATCATAATATTACGATGTGCACCGTGTATTAGCGAAACAATTACAATTATTGAATTTCGATTATGCTTGAAATTACAATATAAGGACTGCAGACAAAAGCTTACCTATGAAACCATTTATCTTTCCATGCACAAATCTGATTGACCAATTTAATAGGATATAGTTTCATTAATCAATTATATCTAGCTAATATATTTTTTATTGTTCCCAATATTTTCTAACTTTTGAGACAAATACTTATCTCTTTTTTTCCATTGCTAAGTTTTTTCAGTTTTTCTTATATTAAAGAAAATAGTTATTTGAACTTATTACCCTGAGTTGTAAAATATGCCTCTGCTAAAATAAAAAAGAATAAATAAGTTTTTCCAACCAATAAAGTAGCAGTAAAAATGTTTACAAATTGAAGTAGTTAAATAAATTAAGGCCATGGATCAACCAGATCACGTGACCAAATTCCTGTAAAAGTTCGTGTAAGATAACTTTTGTATTTTACAAAATATCTTCCTGAGAATTTGAAAAATACTACAGAACACGACAGAGAACGTCTGTCAACTTTGTTACGTTTCCCAAATTTATAGAAAGATACTTTGTAAATTAAAAATGTTATCTTACATGAACGAATAAATGTATAATTTAGTCACGTGGTCCGATTGATCCATGGCCTTAACCAGTTTTATCAGTGTATTACTTATTGAATAGCTATTACAACTATATTTTACGGCTAAAGAAAAGTGGTGCAATTCACTAAGAATTTTTTTTGGTTTATGCGCGGATGAGATGTGACACGTCAAGTGTCTTCCCTTTAATCTGTCGCGAGACATACCTTTTTTCATCATCATTCTGACAACGCATTTCCTTGTAGCCGCATGTACGCTCCTTTCTTCGTAATTAGCAACAGCTCATTACCGTCTTTGCGATCGTCGTCGTGAAATCGTCGAAGCTAACTCACCGCAACGCATAACTCGAACGCAAACGTGTCAAGCTCACGGATCGCTGAACGTCGTCCTCGCTGTCTGGGTGGTACACCCGCTCTGAGACCTACCGTTGTAATAACATTTTGCATCCGTCGGTAGATAAGCTCATGAAATGAAATTCACGTGGACAGTGGCTTGGTGACCGGTAAGACAACACGGAGCGATCTCTAACATGCAAACCACCGATCAAGTTCTTGTTCTCACTTTTTTTTCATTTTATCAAGAGGCACATGTATTGTTTCATTTTTGAAATGCTCTTAAACTCGAACAACATAGGCATATGTAATACAATGATTAGCAAGATATTTACTTCGGAACAATCACTTTTATCTCGTTCAAGGGCCTTCAGTGCTATACATATATTGTTAACAGGTCACTCGTTCCTAGGGTCATATGGATCAATTAACTTAACAACAGGCTTGCCCCCCGTGAGTTGGCACGTTCGCAAGACAAGAGATTTTTCAGCACATTTAAAACTGTTGACGAGTAAACTAAGTATATAAGCAAGGACCTGTCAACGAAGCTGGTTTAATGGCGGCAACAATTACAGTGTCATAAGCTAAACATGATTTACATGAAGACCTTGCTAAGTCTCTTTGCATTTACAGTCTTGTAAGTTTATTATCACGCCTTTTTTAGCGAAAGGTTAAAAAAATCAGTTAAGCAACTTGCTGTCAGAAAATGTACAGTCTCATTTTAAATACGGCTAAACAATACACCTTCTGATTCTATATGAGAATTAATATAATTTTTTAACTACACCCAGAAAAAAATTTACTGGATTTAACCAAACATTTTGTTAAATGAAACAAGACCTTTGATTAAGTTAAACAAAATTTAGTTACATCAACGGAAAAGTTGTTTTGTTTGGATACGATTTAGTAAACTCAAACAATTTTTGGTTGCAAGAACAAGTTCTGTTATGTTCAGGCAATTTCTTTATACAAAATTTGTGAAAGATTGTATAGTATGAATAAAGTACAATTTAATTTCTTAAAGCAGCAATCAGTATCTGTGGTCTAGTAACTTTAATTTATACAGCATATAATCATATTTCTAAAACTGAGATAATTGCAAATCGCTGAATTTAGATTTATAGTGTTATCATTTTGAGATTTTCAACGTGCACATCTACATGTTTGACATTTTCATGAAACTGAATAACTTTTCCTGATGAAACTTCTTCAGCCTCAATTTAGGAAAACTTCAGTTCCGGAGTAGACTTTTGTTTTCCCTTTTAATTATAATTTTGCAGATTGTTTTTTCGTTTTCCTAAAAAATTCCGATTTTTTGGGTTATTTAGTTCTGCAATATCTCCCTTTATTTATCCTTGTCAAAAGGATAAATGATTCAGCAATATGAATGTATAAAATAGTCGTTTTCAGTATATTTTTTCCGTGTAATGTTTCAATTACCAGTATTGCTGTTTATTTCTCACATTGAAGGTAGAAAAAGAGTTTCTAAGAAGAAAGTCAAGTGGATCTGAGACCTAATCCCTGGTTGTGCGATCGTGGCGCTGACTAAGATTACCCTAATTTCTTTGAGTGAAACAATATCGAGTTACTACCGATGGTATCGTTGGTGAACGCACGTGCTACGGTTCTGAAGAGGTAGGTTCATCATGGCTCTGACGAGCTACCGTAGCCAGCTATCTTCACAAATCTTGAGTGCTTGTACGAAGAGAAAAAGAAAATGCAGAAGTAGAAGAAGAGGAATGACGGTGGATCCCTTCGGCGCAGTTTAGGCCCATTCCATACGCACTCGAGTTTCAGAGCTGAGCAAGGACGAGATTTGTTCCTACAAGCAAGTGGATGAGCCGCATAAAAAGTTTGCTCGCATCACACATGTAAACACTAGAAGCAGAAGCTCACAAGTGGAGAGATTGAAGGAAATAATTGAATTCCTGAGATTCTTTCGGTCTGATAATTCGATCACGAGAGGTGGTACGTGGAATCAAGAACTTGCTTCTAGCAGTCACAGTATAAATCGTCATGTTTTAAGGGGTTTCGCATCGTGGCGAAGACATGTTCCATAATTCTTTGACATGCCGACGAAGGAGGAATTGCATAATAAAGTACTTGTTTTGCAGAAAAATTCCCATATGCAAATAGAAAAACAATTACAAATCAAAGTAAGGAAGTTAAAATAATTTTGATACCCACCAAAAATATTTTTTGACTCTCAGATTCAAAATTGTCAACCCTTTAGCCATTGTCAGTTTTCTTCATTAATGAATTTTATACGCACAGGGAAATATTCCTTAATAGTTGAAATACGTTATCCTGAAAAAGTTATTTTTTACTGTCAACCCTAATGCCAACAAACTGCCGTGTGCGCGGAATTAGGAACTTAATGCGCAAAAAGGGTATCAAATCCGTGGTCGACGACAAGATGTTGCTGCTTAAAATTCCTTTCGAAGACGACGTGCTATAAATGATGTATCCACCTCTTTTCCTTTTTCTCCAGTTTCCCCTGATTCTTTCTGAAAGATGAAAAGAGAAAAATACTTCGATCACATGCGAGATACGAGGCAACGATTACATGAAACTGTCATGCGGCATTTCTGAGGTTTAGTCAATGAAGCGTCAAAACATCGATACGCCCTATTTTGCTAATACTTCACATGCTTCCTCTTATTTCTTATGGCCTTCCACAACTTTCTTACAACTTCCTTCGTACATATGAGGTCATCAAAATTATCATATTGTAACACCAAGTTAATTGTTAAATATTGCAAAGTAAAGAGTAAAAAGAGTTGACTCAAAGTGAAAAACCTTTTTTAGATCTGAGCTAAGTCTTTTATACTTATAATGAAAAGTCGTATTGATCTTTGAAGCGTAAGACTTTTGTAAAGTCTATTCTGAGTCATATTAATGTTACTTTTTATCTGCGTGTTCATATCAGTCGTATTAATTTTTGAATTGAATTATTGTGTTATTTGAAATTTATGTTGTGTCAACTGAAGTCCGTTAATTTTTACAACAAACGAAAAGTTCATTTACGGGATCTAGAACGGCATTATAGTGGATATAATAGAAATTTCCATACATCCTAAAAATTTTTAGTAATTACGGTGAATTTAGTTCAATAATTAATATAAGTCATACGATTAATTAATACAACTGCAAACTGGTGGTAACAACAATGATGTAATTATTGTTAGGGTAAATAAATAATATAGAAAAAATATATATATAATAAAAAAACTAATACCTTCTCATTCATGATGAGAATATAAGTAATTATTTTCGTTATTTTTCATTAAAATATTTTCAAAATCTCTTGGAATTTCAGAGATATCATTCATGTCCCATAATAAGTTCGATTCACATCATTGAAAATATTTGTCAATTATCGACGAATGATAAATATAAATATTCTTTCATATTACGTTGAAAAATATAGATCCTTGTTGACGATACAGACGTAATTATGATTCCATGAACTATTGATATTATATTGGTGATTTGCTAATAACCCAGGTTTATTTGTATCCCTATAGCACTGTAAGGGTATTCTAACCATTTAATTTTTAATATAAATCTAGATTTGGAGTAAACTATTACTTTCATCCCACAAACAAATATCTTTTTCACTATTCTTATTTAGCTTTGTACCAATACTCACGATTCATGTTTAGTATTCTTTTACTTATCACAATTCAAATATTTCAAGAACAATAATATGATCTTAATAATGCCATTAAACTGACGTATTTCCAATAATTTTAATTGTCAAATTCAATAACAAGATAAAAATTGGGTTCCACATTAAGTTTGCTCTAATTTTTACATAGTTTTAAGACATTGGAGTAAAGGTAAGCATCTTATAAAATATTCGGAAGTAGCATCTGCTACGAAACCTATTCCTGTAACCTCAGCAAATCTTCTTCCAATTTCAACAGTAATTGTAGATGAATATGATGAAGAACCTACATTCGAAGAAGCATCTACTGACGAGGACTTCATTGTTTATGCATTTATACCAAGTTGCATTACATTATCAAAATTATATAACAATCAAGGCAAACTTAATGCTGAATTCAATTTTCATCTTGTTGTTGGATTTGAAAATTGAAGTATTGGAAGTACGACAGTTTAATAGCATTATTCATATAATATCTTTGTTTCTTGGAGAAAAACTGACCGCAAACGTGACAGAGTTCATAAGGAAAATACTAAAGATGAATGATAAGCATAAAAAACTGAACTGTAATACAGTTATTCATTTTTCTATGCACGGAAAAAAATTTGATAAAGATGCTGCACTACCTCTGGTGCGTCTACGTAACTAGACTGGAGGGCAACTGCAGCGCTCTTCATAGGTTAGCAGATTTACTTCTTTGTGGGCTAACTGCTCTCCCACAATTGCGGGAGAGCTGCTGCCCCGCAGGAGGGAATGCTGCGGCGAGTTATATAAATTGAGATTTGACTATACTTTTCAATGGATAATTCGATTACCATATTTTGATATTTCTGAAATCGTCGTTAATTATTATATATCTTTTGAAGAATTTGTTGCCTGACGATGCGGTGCAACTACACTCCCTACCGAAAGGAGCGCTGTGTTCCTTCGATGTAAGTCAACTGCTTCTCAAAAAAGGGGCAGCTGCTCATCCACAGAGGGAACGCTGCATACCCAAATGTCCCAAATGCATAGTGCACATCTTTCCTTCGGTAAACGCGTGCACTTAGTCAAGTTCAATTTGCATTTGCTTTTGATAACAAGTTTTTCTTCTCTTGAAATATTCGAATTGTGACAAGTAAAAGAATACTAAACATGAATCGTGAGCATCGGTACAAAGCTGAATAAGAACAGTGATACAGATATTTGTTTGTGGAATGAAATGACTAGTTCACTCCAGAAGTCTAGATTGTCATTCTTGAAACAAAAGAAGATCTCTGTGTAAATTTAGTCGCAGTAATTCTTGCCTCAGTTGGCTGTCCTACTTTGCCTTATTTGGCTGAATCAGGATTTATCTCGACATACTTTCCACCACATATAATGCTCCATATTGAATTCCTGAATTTTTACTTCAAATTCGAAATCTGCAACCCAAAAACCCTTTGATATTTTTACCATCAAATATTTTCACTATGACATACTTATTCCCAACTTTTCTGAATTAAAACGTAGTTTAGGGAGAAGTACAAACTTGGATATTTTCATATATAAATGGACAAATATTTAATGTAATTTCATGACTCTAAAGATACCTTTTAACGGTGAATACATTTATAAATTCCAATCGTGTATTAGGCGGGTGGTTAGTGTTACCATATCAGTGCGTTAATTTTAACTATTAATTTTATTTTATTTAAGTATTTATTTTAAGAATTAAATTGAGTAGCAGAAAAGCGGAAGAAAAAGACAGAACAAGTTGAGTCGTTCTGAATGGCCTCCCCTTTCGGAGAGCCGGATGCTCTCTCAGCGAAGTAGACGTTTCATACGTAATCCAGTTTATGAAAAGTGGATCTATACGCTCATATCTCGTCTTTCGTTTGTACCAAACGAATGGACAGGAAATGCGCCAGGTTTCAAAGCAGGAATTGGATTAAGGAGTTGGACGCCTAAAGTACAGCACGGTTCGGACATTGTATACGTTACGTTCGTTATGGTTTCACCTGTACATACTTCCCTACCTGTACCATCGATTTTCACAATCCTGGGATTATCTTCTTCTGTGCCTTTAGAACGTAACGGATCATCCACAATTTTAACTGAAAGACTAAATCTTAAATCAGCAGGTAAAATGCTACGTTATAAAAAGAAAATCTTATTGAAAATTAACAAATTGATTTACTGTAAGGAGTGTAACGTAAAAATACCACTGTAGCCAACGATGGTTACTAGAAGACGAATTTAGAAAGAAATTTATAAAAGAGCACAGAACAGGAAGTTTCATAAATCTGAGTCTTTTTCAATATTTACAAAAAAGTTTAGTAATTGAAATAGATGAATTAAACAATCTACTACTTAATTATATCATATGAGACTCTAAGTTACTGAACTAAAGCTACTGCCAACTAAAAATGTTAAAAGCAGGGGATATGAAAACAGATCAAGAGCATTGCTGTAGGTCTTTTTCAACAAACAGTTTTCTTGAAGTGAAACTTCCTTTAGCGCGCCCTGCGAGGAAAAGTTTATAGGGAGTGAACTGAACTCGGCTGGTTTGAAGCGTAAGGAAAAGTAACGCGAACCTGTATCAGTGAGAGTCGTGTGGAATTGTGTGCGTTAGCCGCGAGCACGTATGAATGGATATTTAATTTTCGATCAAAATATAAAAGAGTGGTAAATTTTTCCCACTGGCTGCCCTTACGAGGTAGATATCAATAGAGATTATATTCCACAGGATCAAAATAAACTCTCAGAAGATCAACTATATTTAAAACTTTTTAGGATATCGTGTGTACCAGAAATTAAAAATAACAGGGCACATTTATAATTGAAAAAATATAATGTTTGAATTCCACGTGCTTCAATACGAAAAGATACTTTGAAATTTCGTAATATAATTTTAATGTGATCCCATTACTTTCTCGTACTTTGCCTTCGATATACGTGATGAGAATGTAAAATGAGAGAGAAAAAATACAGAGGGGAAAAAAGGAGAGAACTGCTAATTAGGCGCCTCGCGCGAACCTCGTGTTGTTATATCGGTCGCGGGCTGTGATTATGGTCAGCATACTCTCCATGAGAAAAAGAGAGGTAAAAGGTAAAAAAAAAGGTGCAGATATACAGCTCATACGTGGGCTTCATTACCAGGCCGGGTTAATTAGGCAAAGATAGGCGATCGACAATTATGTCTTATGGCATACTCTTTCTCGTCTTCCTAAAGATATACACTGTTTAATATTCTAATACAATTACAGCAATAACATTGTACTTAAATGTCTTTTAATCATTAAGTGTTGCATATTGAAACGAAATTGCAGGTGGGTAGATGTTTATAAAATGTGTATTTTTCTTTTTAGAATCTTTCCACCCTTTTATTCCTTTAATTAACGAACTGTAACAGATATATTGAGTCAGTAATATGCAACATGTGTTAAATATATTATATAGGCAATTTCTGCATAAACGATTTTCTCAAAATAACAATATTAAAACATAGAGATTCTACACAAACATGCATAATATAATTATGTATATATACAACAAATCAGTCCGTGAAAATATTGAACTTCTATTCGAATGAATGGATCTAAATGAATTTAATGCAACATTTATACCCGATCCAAATCGCGATTTCAGCCAAGTCCAATTCAAACAAATCAGAAATTAATTCTAGACATTTTTCTAATCTATATCAATCTGTATATCTGTAAGTCTTTTCAAGTTTAGTTTAAGCGAATTTCTTTAACGAACGACTTAAGACCTGCATACAATATAAATAAATTATCGAAAAATCAATGTCAATCAATATTGTACATCTTATAGAATTTATGTTCTGGTGGAAGTTTCGGAGTGAGGAAACCCTAACCGTCTTGTTTGCTTCTACTACAAAATATGCTTCCGTGTCGATAGCCAGATTGGATTTTGAGTGGACACAAAGACGATTTATAGAGATTTTATGGATATATTTCGTGTGCATGAACAAAGATTTTTCGGGTTCTTTCGGATTGGCCTTAGGCTTTGTTCAAGAGCATTGTAAATTTATAGGTATATAATCGAGTAAACCAATATTTATTGCATAATCGAAATAATTGAACGGCAATCTCACAATATTTTTTCTATTAATCCAATCTTTAACTTATATTAACAAGTTTTCTCTAGAGTTGGCTGTATATAGGTATTGTAAACTCTGAAAAAAAGGTTATTGACAAGAAAGGTTCACTTAAACGAAATAGTTGATTAAGGCAACTGCCTTAAATAATAGGATAGACTCACATTACGAAGATTAAGGACGAAGGGTGACATGCTGTTCGTACGCCACGTTTGGGTACGCGATGGAGAACGGAATGACGCGCGTGCACAATGGCCGCGGCCGTCAAGACTTGATCTTCTTAATTAACTGGTTTCCGTGTCGTTTCGTGCTGTTACGGCACGTTTTTCTTCGTTCCTTTTCTTTATCGAGAAAGACCGCATATCCTCTACGCGTACGTACATTTACTTTAGCTCTTTCTAAATAGTTGTTGCGGTATCCTTTTGTCGGGATCAGACTTTTCGCTGGTTTCTGTCATTAAATCACTTTCTTACCTTATAAGAACAGCATATACCTACACGAAAAAAAAACTTTTGAAATTTTACAGAATTGTTTCGTAGACGTGGATATAACCTATTACTAGACAGTGTTTCGTTTATGTTCCGTAACTTTTACTTGAAATAACAAAACTATTTTTAAAAAGTCGTGCGATTTTTGCGAAAATTTCTGTGATTTCTAGTGAATGTACCTCAATATAAACAAAACACTGTCCAGTAATAGCATGTATCCAAGACTACGAAACAGTTCTGTAAAATTTGGACAACTTTTTTCCGTGTAAATGCATAAAAGTAAAAAAACGGTCTTATTTTGGTTCTGATTTTTCATTTTAGAAATGTGTAAACTATACCTGAATTAGCAGTTAAAATAATACCTGAAAAAACTTATTTGGCAAGTGATAAATAGTATTATTTACTTATACTGTTGTCAGTTTTTGCTACTATACGTTTTTTGTCACCTTTCTCACAAATACTATCTAATTGGATTAACTACGAGAATTAGTAATTCTAATTATAGTTAATGCCCATTTGATAGTAGTACTATTAAAAATGTTATTAAAAAAACTATTTTCTACAGATGACGTGCGCAGAGTATTTTGGCAGCAAAATAATAGTACTATTAAAATATTAAAATAGTACTATTAAAAATGTCAAGAATTCGAAACCACTCAAATCCATTAACTATTAACTATTCAAAAATAGTTACAATGCTTTGAAAATGATATTTTAAATTATTTTTTTCGACTGTACCAGTATGACCGATTTTACTAAACATATTTTTGCGTTTAGTCGAGCTAACCCCAAAATATTAAAGAACTATTTTCTCTAGATGACGTGCGCAGAGTATTTTGGCAGCAAAATAATTTCCATTCTATCTTCAACTGCCATTTACTGAATAGATACTATAGAGAAGACTTTATAGGCAAGTATTTATATGAGTAACGTCATTTGTATGATTGAGATCGTCCTGAGAAAATTCGATTATAGTTTAACACTGGTCACGTGTTTTAGTCGATATGTATTTAAACATGATGAGAATTTAAAAATAAAGGAAGAGTAGCAGCGACCGTGAGGGAAAGAGATAGGAAGAGGCGGGAGAGGTCTTAACCTTCAGTTACCCCGTGATCTGGTGTCAGACAGAGGATGATGTCGAGTTGTCACGAAGGCCGCAGGGTTATCCGGGAAGATCGTAAACGTAAAGCGTAAAGAGCGTAAACTTGGATATAAGAGCTTAAGCGTGGCTCATAAAGTGAACTAACAATGTGGGCACACCACGTCTAAAAGAAACGAGCCTACGGGGTAGCTCGGGTGATCAAGGTGGAAAACAGAGCAATAGGGTGAGAGGAAAGGATCTAAACAGGGAGAACAACAGTCTGCCTTTGCCTCTCAACTCCGCTCTCTCCTTTGCCTTTCTTTCTCTCTGTCTCTGGAAGTCTGGAGATATACGAGCGAATACAACCTGCCCCGTAATGAATGCAAGCCGTAAAACAAGGATGTTTTGATTTACTCACCGGGTTAATGTTGAACTCGCAGTATTAATAAATTATCAGTTATTAAAAGTGTATAGCCATTCGTTTCTACCTTGCGTTGCAGCCATGTCTCTTTCCTGGATTGGTTTGCTTTGTGTAATGTTAAAAGAAAAAACTGACTCATTTTGACGTAAGACGACGTCTGATTGATTTTCTTGGCCATTTTTTTTTGTTGGAATATCTTACTGATAAGGGTGATAAAGTAAATCATAATGGAATTAGTATTTAATCCTTCTAGAGACGTTGATAAACCTAATGATATTTCTAATGGACAGTGTGAAGTGATAAATGTTCCCTTTTCTATAAATTTAGAAAGCTCATCTTTTTTTTTCATTTACGCTGACATGAATGAAGTTAAATCTTCATCTGACCCTTGGACACGTGCATTCTCAAGTAGCTGCTTCATAATCTTATACTCGGTTGAATATAGTAAAAGAAGGTAAACTGTTCGCTCGCCGATGGTATAAATGGTCTGTAATCTTTGGACGGGTAGGACCACCGAAGCTGTATAGTCAACAGTGGTCTCCCCATGTGTAGTACGACAGCCTCGTAACTCATATCAGGGCGCCCACGCCCTGAGGTAGCAGCGACAACACCGGACGACATTGGACACCCAGGGCGAAGACACTCAATTAGGGTCCGGTATACTAGGAACCACCAAGAGCTGTGCGCGAAAAGAAAAGTATGACATAACATTAGTAAAAGAAAGAAGATAAAGAGCAAGAGTAAAAAGGCGAGAGAGAGAAAGGGAGAAAGGTAGGCGAAATTGGAGGTTCAAGATACGAGCACACCTCGCACGCTTTCGGCATTTTTAATTCACCAGGGGGTGATCGTGATTGGATACAGCTCGATCCTGGGCGCACCTGTGGATTTGCATAAGTCATCATACAAGTCCTATGTCGAAAGTGCACTGTACGTATTGCAAGGACGAGGACGGTCAAGCAGAGCTACCGTTATGGCAGCGATTGCCAGTGGCAGTACCGGCAGTGGCAACAACAGTCACTTCGCAAACGTGGGCGAGAAAACTTTTGCATTGATCCGAGCAATCGCTGCAGTGATCGGTGAGGGCAGAGAAGCTCTGCACGTAACAACGTGTTCGCCAACCCTGGACATTGGCTGCGCACGGTTCCAATTAAGTGTTTTCGTGATGGGTGGCGCTTAAGATGGTGGGCATCTGGGATGCCTCACACTTATCAATACCTACATCTTCACTGCATGCCATCTACTTCATCATTGATATTCAAGCGTAGACTTAAAGTTGCTCACATAACGCTCAACAATTGACAAACTATTAAAAAAGAACCGAAAATGTCAAAAGAATTAGGAAAGAGGCGAGTAAACGTGGCCACTCGTGACTTTGAATAAACTGTACTCTCTACGAGGATAAATCAACATTTTTAACTTCTATAATTGTCCCAAAGCGTAATTTTGAAGATATAGACCATATCTCTGATCTGTTAAAAAGAAAATCGGGTTTAATTATTTCGTCTCTAGAAAACAAATCAAAAAATAAATCAATTTTACAATCAAATATTTGCAAAATTAGGTTGGTTTTGATTGGGATAGGTACCTCAAAACATTCTCGAACTTTGGCATAATTTTCGTGTCATTTTTTAAAAATAATTTTACTTGTTTTCTTATTCAGATTCTACTTCAACAAGTGAGTCAGGTAGCCCTGGAAAAATTTAGAACAAATTAATAATGAATAATAATTAATCAATAATGAATTTAGAAAGGAAAATTAAAAAAAAAAAAAAGATAAGTGAAAAATAGGAAAATCAGAGAAAGAAGACGAAAAGTAATTTTTTGTCTGCTTAAGGTCACGAATCTATCTTATGTGAATATATTATAAAATGTACTTTTCATACTTTATTACTTGTTGAATAAATGTTTTTATATGTTCCAATGTATAAAATTTGGCACTTTCCCCTTTAAATATACATTTTTTCACTTTAATCCTATTATAACTATCCTGGTATATTAGTATCTTTCTTATGTTTGGCCCGATGTCCTTCCCTACTGGAAAAATTTAATGAAAAAACTCAATTTGATACGAAAAGACAATTAGATTTGATAAGAATCATATCAAATTTAATCGTGTTTTGTGCTTTTCTAGCAGAAACTTCGTTTAGTGACCAAATTATGGGTCCAGATAAAGCCAACTACGAACATCAAAAATATTTGAATAACGTTAAATAACATTATAAATAACGTCAGTGGCATTAAGGAGACCAATAAGGAATGTCAATCATATGGTGCAGGCATAGTCTATTAGAAGGTTAGTTTGATTCGAGTACAAGATATCACAAAGTAAAACTTCAAATGCGTATTTCTCAAAACAACATTTCTGAAATTGGTGGAACATTTCTTTCAAGCATCCAAAATGATCCCAGTGATGCGAGATTAGTGGAATTTTCTCACTCACTCTTACAGGGGCTGTCATGAATCTTGTGAGAGTGAGCAAGAAAAGTACCACTCACCTGATTTCTCTAGGTAATCTTCCCCCTTAATTTTTTAAAAATATTTTCCTTTGAGCTATTTCCTAAGAATTAAAATGTATTGACAAGAATATTCCTCAATGCCATGAATGAAAAGACTAATTTAAAATAATAATATTACTTGCTAAGGATCGCTAGCCGTAATTTCATCTTAAATATCAATTATACATATTTTTGTGGATTTTGAAAGTTGAAATGAGAGAAAGGTAAAATCCTCGAGACATTTTATCGCAGTTATCATGTATTTGATGACATTATAAAAAGTTACCAAATTAAACTTTTGCGGTCCCGTTAGCAATGAGTGGAAATGCGGGTGGTGGTATTTCAGTTTTCGATGTCATGACTTACGAAACGTGATATACTGATTTACTAAGAACAGAAGACCGGTTCGCTTCAAAGCTCGCATTCTTAGCCTGATTTTGATCACTAAGGCTAAATGAGATCTATACTTTCTTTCTATGTGACAACCAAGTAACGGAACGTGGAATTGCTCTAAGGATTGCGTAACTTAAAGATTTTCTGCGGGTCTATGATCCTTGAAGAATGCCAAAAATGTCTCCAAACAAACTACTCATTTCTGTGACGGGTGTCTCGTGTTCAATCTAATCGTTGACAGTTACTTTAAGGCAATTTATCATCAGTAGCAGTTATAAAGTCAAGGAGAAAGAACACTTCCTAAGTCAAATGTAGCAGGATAAACGAGAGAAACTTTTTTGGGCTTGGCATTATTTGAGGCTGACTGAAAAAAACATAAATGAAATCATTTATTACAAAAATTGCTTAACTAAAAAATAGTAGGTTGACGATTAGCTTACCGTTATGTTTAATTTAGCTATGCTCAAATATGTAGCGTCGTATTGATCCAGTCACAATAATTTTGATACTAATTGTTCAACTATTCATCAGAAATTATTCAGATTCTAATCATCCAATTAGCTTTGAATTTCTATTGAAATTGCCAGCCGGTTACATTATTTGTCCGAATATCTTGAAATATTTCTTGAAGAGAAGTTCGAAACTTCTTAGGGAAATTATTTTTTGTGCTTATATGTGCATTTGATTGTATTTCAACTCTGTATTGGTAATCAGATTTAGTAGAAGAGTTTTGTTCTGTTCATGGACAGGTCGGTCAATGCTTCGTTTAATTCGCACCCACGCCCGATCATTAGCGGCGATTGCTGACCTGCCTCAACACCTTGCATTATGCGCTCTCAATCATTGCATTGCGCACGTACAACCCCGGGCTCTCGGTACAGCTTTGGTATCAATGGTGTTTTCCATACCTCATAAATAACGACAATTCCCAGTAATTGTATTAGATGAAAGGCTGTCACCTGCCCGCTATGCTGAACTGCGAAGATGCTCAGGAACTTGGGGAAAGAGGGAAAGAGAGAGAGAGTGGAGAGGAAAAAGAGGCGAGGTCGAGGATAAATCAAACCGCTCAAGGTTTGGCCTGTACTTAAACCTCAAACCTTAAACTGAGTGAGAGAGTTGACAACGAAAAAAAAAGGACCGTACGCGACTCAAAGGGCTAAATCATCGGTGATTGCTGCGTTGCGTGGGTCGCCCTCACTCCCAACATAGCATATCCTTCTCTCCTTTTGCTCTCTCTCTGTCTCTTTTACTCACTTCTTCGGAAGATACAGGTCATGGGGTTAAACTTTTGAATTAAATTTTGTATCATTCTTATTCCAGTCTTATTATAACATATATCTTTAAAAAATGCAATTCATCTGGAAAGACAATTATAAATTTTATGTAATGAAAAATTGTTGGAGAAGGAACTGGAATACACCTACAATTATTTTGTTCTGTATAAGATGCAACAGGTAGGCATCAGTGTGTCATGTTCATAATCAGTGACAAAGACCACCTTCCGCGTACCTGTTGTAAGTGAGCTAACGGGAAATTTAAAGTATGGTTTCTCGATATCCATAGATAAATCTAAGCATAATGACATTCACTTGTCATTCTCAGATTAAATGACTAATATGACGTAAAATTGTCCAGCTTTAACACGCGCATGTTTTTATTCAAATTATGACGTTACCCTTCCCATTTAAGGGAGCATCTTCATTTAGATTAACTCAGCTAACTATGCTTCTTCAAATTTAAAGTGCTTGGCGCTCTTTCTTCAAGTCAGAAAAACATGTGCAAATTCACTTCTGTATATAAAAACGGTAACACTTATTGCTGTAAATTATATGTCTGACTAGTAATAAGGAATGTAAAACGTGGAAACATTGAGCAAATTATGATGCCATATTACGCTGCAATCAGCGAAAATGGATGGGAATCGCAAATAGATGCCAGGGAATTATGTACTTGCAATGCTGTTTGCACTTCACTTACCGCTATTATTTCACAAGTCAAAATGATATTAACCGCCATTGATTTCTAATTTTAATATTTTTTACGAATATAATAAATGAAAAAGTAGCAAAATTATAATGAAAATCAAATAGAAGTGTATCGTTCAGTTTATTCTTAACATATTTTATTGCAGTGAGTCTTATGTTTTAGCACTCAATAAATACTTGGTTAAATGAACAAAATTTTAGTGAGTTCAATCCTAGAATTCTGTTTGTACACGTGCAACAAAATATTTCGTTTAAAAACAAAATTTTTGATTAAAAATGTTTGGCTTGTTTTACCATACACACCAAATAAAATTTTTTTTGTGAGTGAGTGTAAAATAACAATTATATTACTCGTTTTGCAGTATTTCTCATGCTCACATTTCAAATATGCAGCACCAACAGGATAAAGTGCACCACCGTACATAACCAGAAACAGGCACGCAACTTTCAGGCGCCAGGACAGCCTCCGGGTACTGAGGGACCGGCGAGAGTTATGTTGCCAAGTATGTGCTGGCCACGCCGCAGTATTTATAATGGCAGGCTTAATTATTGTCCGTAGATCAGTCGACTATCATAACTTCTCAGAAACGCATGACGCCCACGTTTTGCATAAAATCTTTCGAGATTTGCCAGACGTGTGCCATTTTCGTTAGTTTGATAGCAGGCACCAACGCATATCCTTCAACGTTAGCTCATCATTTGCATTTTATATCCAACGGGCATCTGAAATGTTGCATATGATAGGAAATCTTAACCCCTCACACCATCTAATTCTTTTAGTCAATATTTTTCCTAGCCGATACTTACAAAACTTATTTAGACATTAAAAGCGTATATCCTAGATTAATGAAATAGTTCTGTAAACTTTGAAGAACTTTTTATCTCGTGTGGCAAGTGTCAGTTACATTAAGAAGCCCAATTATGTCTCTTAGAGAAATTATCATAGAAGGTGTATTTGAAAGTGTGAATATGTAACTGTGAAGACTTAGCCACCTTGTGTATGCGCGCATCAGTGCTAGATACCACGTCCGCGAGCGCTGTTAAGTTGAATTAATTAACTCTGTGGTACCGCGTATAGAATATTAAGTAGACACGGAACTCAAGTCAGGGTCGCTAGACTCTATGCACCCTTATTTTACTCCACAGTGAGTCCACTTTTATTAATTCAAGAGGGTAATTATAACAAAAATTATCAAGCATGTTCCCCACGAAGAGGAGCTAGCAAGATCTACTTTTTCTTTCAATGACCGATGAAGTTCTCTCTATTTCTCTGCCTCTCTGACACCTGTCATAATTTCAATTAATCTATGAGTTATATTCAAAATAGGTTGGAACTGGAAAACCGTATTTATACTGCAATAGAAATCCGCTAAATTATAAAATAGTTAATGAATAAATTCAATGCTTCTTAGATAAAAAATTGAAAACGTATTGTAAAAAAGTGTATATATGAGTTAGTATCCTGATATGGTATTGTGAATCACTATAACTGAGTATTGTACAACATGATCTTCTTTGAAAAATTGTTCCTAAACAATATTACAGAGATGATTACATTAAACGATGGTTGTTCGAATTTTGATGCTCATTCCCGGTTATCAAATTGACACCATATTACTACGTCTGTGCTAGGACTCAATGTGAATCAAATATAAGGAGCCAAAGTATCTAAAAATCTGTTATTAAATGCGAAATGTTTTGAGTTTATTGCAGCCTCTGTGCGATCAAGTGAACTCTTTTATCCTGGTGAAAAGTACGATCTACATACATCCCTGCAGTAACTGCACGACCTCCCAGTTGATATAACCCCTAAGTGTGGTTTGCTGTACCGGCCACCAGCACCCTGGGTACAGAGTTATGTTTCGCGTCAATTGGCTTGGAATAGCTGCCACTGGTACGGCGCTGCAATGCCAAAGGTGAAAGAAGGGAAGAGAACTGAAAAAAATTTATACGCAAACAACCTGCGCTTGTCTGTCGATGGGTGCAGGATAACGTACTGCTCACCCTGTCTTCGACACCCTGCGTATTGCGTCGCACGTGGAATTCACTTAGGCCGAGAATGCGAACCTCGTGTCTGCCCTCTGTAGTCTACGCGCTTTCTCAGCCTCCAATTCACTTTTATTCTTGTTCTATTCTTTTCACGATTGTCTGTATCTTTAAGTTTCATTCCGACCTGCTTTGTTGTACGGTAACATATTATATATTTTCTTCAATTATTAAAATTACCAATTTGTATCAAGTGTAAAACTGCAGAAAAAGATCCTCTGAAGGATATTAAGTCTGCTCTGCATCCCTAAAAAAACGCTAGTACTTTCACTTTGTTTTATTACCAATACATAAGAAAATAGCTTGAAAATAAGTGTATTATGAACTGAACCTCCTAAATTTACAGATATTGCTTGTGAGTTGATTTAAAAGATTAAAAACTCAATTATTGTGTCCTGAAGCTTAGGTTGTTTATTTGTGGAGAATGTTCAACAAACAAGAAATTTCGGGCATTGGAAATGATCCGTTATTCCATACAGTGGCAAAAGTGTACATTGTGAGTTGAAATTTACTTCCTTATCGTTCCCTGTAACATGATTCTCAGCATCGGCGACAGAACGCTGAATTGGCACACTGGACGAATAATGCTGCATTTCACATTTAAAATGGCGATCTGCATAAAATAATGCATTCTTTCGAAAAACGAATAGCGGTTTTCTTATTGACTGGACGTACGCACACTCAATACCACAGGTATCGCTGCTACACGAGTACTGCATTACTCGAGTTGGAATCCCCATGCAAAACTACTGAATCACTTGGATACGTCGCACTCATCCTTCTTTATGCTTCCAACTTTAGTGGCATTGCGACAAAATTTTATTTTATGCAAGAAAAGCGATTTATACTGCGAGAAAATAGAGTTTTGGTTCAAAAGATTTTCAAAAACTTATTTTAAATAATAATGTTTCCATACGTTTAAAAAAGATTTGTAGAATTTAAAAAAAGTTCGATAGATACTTGAATAACATTACTTTTTTTGTACTTTATAAGAAGCCTAATTAAATCAACAGATTTTTATGCATTTCACTTAGCTCCCAGTGAAATCTCCATAATATAAAAAAATTCAAGCTTTAGTAGATTTAATTAGAAGATAGTGAAATTCATGGTAAACCGATTGATTCAACTTCATTTTATGTACAATAGACTAGAAAGTCAAGTTTTCCAAATAAATACCGAACATACTGTAAATTTTACCTACCTTTAGGGGGGGGGGCACTATATAACCTTATTAATGCTTTTAAAAAAATATATATGTTTGCTCGTGGGAATTTTCAGTTATAATTTAAGTGCTGCTTTTAGACGTGATATGTTTTTTCTCGGTACCTTAAAAAATGTATTAATGCCGAAGCAAGACTTCCAGCTAACATAGTGAGCCAGTATAATAAGCTTAATAAATAGCCTGCAATAAAGTTCTGATTGTTTGAGACGTATCGCAAGTAGCGGAATTACAAGGCATTGACACTTGCAAGTGTAGAAAAGTATGTGTAACGAAATTTATCACTTGTATCCAACTTGGGTGAAATTTACAATGCAATGTAACGTAAGCAGTATAGTTTTATTCATTTTCATGCAAAAGGGTAACGGGACAGAGGTGCATAAATATATCATTGAATACTCTACAAAGCCAATGATAGGGTAAATCATTGGCCACTGAATGTCGCTATTTTTTCCAGCCCTAGTTTTTGGACAATTGAATGGAATAAAAGAAAAGTGAATTTTCAATTATGATTTATGATAAAGTGCACCGTGCAGAAATTCCTGGATCTGGCAGATCGCGTTGCAATAATTTGTCCGCCAGACCAGATTAGGGTCATCTTTTCATTTCGAACTAGAAATGCCATGTCTGTGACATGCCAAAATCAGAAAATTTTATAAAAATTATATGGGCAGGACACCGAAAATGTGTCAATCTTTCATTTTTTATATTAAATTGAAAGTAACAAAAAATGTTTCTATTTGACCAACTGTGGCAATTTTACGTCAAATTTCCTAAGCTTCAAATTTAAAGAATGATTAATCATATTGTATTGAAACCGTTGCCATTTTTTAATAAGTGTTAAAAAAGTTCTATTTTTCTTACTTTTTGACTCCGTTTTTTTACCTTTGCGTGGAAAAGAATCTTATCTATATAAATGAATGGCGTTGATTTCTGTCCGAGTTTCCAAAACAACGATTTGAAATTATAATGCTCAAAAAATGGTACCTTACTGCTATTCTGTGAATGATGCTAATGGTTATCTATCTTGAATTGGTTCTGAATGGCTAGTTATCACGACAATAGACACCATCGGTCTTCTGGTTCAAGTGCGAGTTGCCTACGGAGATATGGGAAGTTGTGCACGTGCGGATGGTTATAAAGGCGCATACACATAAATACGTCAAGTACATCGCACCAGCGGTACGGAGTGCTTCGGCCAGCTTCGATTGCCTTAAATGAGAATTAAGTTCTTTAAATTTTACAAATTAAGTTTAGCAACTGTGAAAAATTGGAATTAAGGGTTAATTCAGCAGTATTTGAAAATATGCTAAAATTCTCCTTGTCATTGAGTATTTGTAAATCGTTCATTTCATGAGTCTTGGTGTACGAAATATAGAATAATTCTGCAAAGTGCTTCATGTGAAATACGTAGTAACCAGTTGACAGTTAAATGAATTTTTTCACAATCGCCAAAATCGAACCAACTTACTATATAAATGGGGGATACTTCGAATGCGACAAAGTGGTTTTTAAGTCAAAAACTAATATTTTATATTTTATTAACTAACTCCTGGCACTTTTCGGGCCAAATTCTGATCATTTGCGGGAAGTTTTGATTTTCTGCTTTCATTTGAAAAAAACTGCGGCGGTGAGACTGCTCTTAGTGAAAGAACGTGTCGTAAGTGGTTTCAACGCTTCAAAGGGGGTGGAAAAGAGAAGTATTTCGAAGATTTCGATTTGGAGGCATTACTTGCTGAAGACTCGTGTCAAACGCAAGAAGAATTGGCAGAATCATTGGGAGTGACTCAACAATCCATTTCGATACGTCTCAAAGTCATGGGAATTATTTAAAAGGAAGGAAATTGGGTATGTACGAGTTGATCCTGAGAGACGTCGATTTTGCAGCATGTCAACGGTCGGTCCAATGTTGCAAAACCGGTAATAACCTACTTGGAAACGCTGAAATGGGAGGTCTTACCCCACCCACCGTACTCTCCAAGCGTTGCTCCTTAAGACAAAGATTTGTTGCGATCGATGGCACACGGCCTGGCTCATCAGCATTTCCGCTCTTATGAAGAGATCAAAAAATGGATCGATTCGTGGATCGCCTCAAAAGACCCATCGTTTTTTCTAGGTGGTATCCGACAAATGCTAGAAAGATGGAAAAAAGTAGTGGCTAACGACGGACAGTACTTTGAATCATAAATAGGTAATCATTTTTTAAGAATAAAGCCTGAAATTTTGGGAGGAAACGGCGGAAGTGAATTTGTACACCTAATAGATTGTGTAAAAATACTAGAAACGTGAGACACTTGGTAAAGAACTGTAAAAAACCAAGTAAATTACACACCTATCTCTGAAGACACATACGCAATTAATTGGTAAACTTTTGGGATCATTGTTTAAGAAAATGTACCACATCGATAAAGAAACTACTGAGTTTAGTTTCCGAAACTTTTTTTTGAAAATAATTATTTCTTTCTAAAATTGTGGGACATGATAAAAAACCTAGTAGGACAGGTCGCGTGACTTTTCTGATTGATTGATCAAAAAAGTGATTCACGTTTCTACCGATCTAATGAAGAAAATGAATTATTTATTAATAATTAATCTGAAAGAAATCATGAAACCTGTCGCATCAGGTTCATTATTATTTTATAAAATTTCAGCAAGAAGTAATCTTTATTTTTGAATAAAGTTACGGAAAATAATAAAGTCGCTTGACCAATATGGTATATGTCCTTAGAAAACGAAAATAAAGTACCGAGTTCTATGAATGTTATGTCTTATGAACACAAGAAATTTAGAAAGGGAGGTGGTTGGTGAGAGAATAAAAATGACATAAGATTGGGAAATTGTAGACGTGGCTTGAAAGTGACATGGCGAGATATGTCGTTGCCTTTTGTCACTCTCACGCGTTGGGCTGTACGCAGCGACGCGCTGTAGACATTCTGGGGGAGCCGTATGTACCTTAAGTGCGCACAGTAAACGTGCTAGGGACGTTGATCGTGTCTCACACGTCCACGAGAGGGATTGATTTATCACGCCCCAGGAGACAGATTGCCGCGTTGCGCACGCTGACTCGTTCGTTCAACTATGAGAGAGACAGGGCAAAGCAGGGAAAGAAGAAGAGGGAGAACTTCATGCAGAAGCAGATAGACACGCCGACTCGGTTATCTTGTGCTGTGGGTCTAGCTGGACTCTTTCGCGAACTAATGCCTAAGTGGAGCGCACTTGGTGAACGGAAGGTGCATCAATAGCGATAAAGAAACGCCGCAGACAATCCTAACTTCTCTCTCTCAATCTACAGGGTGGCCACGAGCGGGATACAAAATAAACTATGTGTGCAAAAATATTTATATTTATATATAATGACCACTTTCTCTACTGCCTTTTCTACAATCCTATAATATTTTATTACAATAATTGAAACTCATTACATTGTTAAATCGCTACAGTTTAACATTGCTTGCTTCATTATTGCTTCAATCAAAGCTTACTATAAAAGTGCTGCAAGAATACAATTTTAATATCAAAAACGGATTCATAAGTTAAAAGAATAATTAGGAGAAAAGCAAAAACTGACATAAATAAATTTAAATTTGTCAAATCTAGTAGTGTCTAAGTGAGGTTTCCAAAAGTAGCGAATAACAACTTGCAAATGATCCAAGAGTCAAGGTCGGAATCAAGGCTCCCGAGATATGCCGTGTGGCCCTGTGGCGTATTTGGATCCTTGTTGGGAGTGCGCACAAGGATCATTAAAGTGATTAATGTTGATCAAAATACTGATAGTGTTGATTTATTAATGTCACTAGCAACGGGTCAGTGATGGTGATGAAATAAATGGTAGATGAGCGCATTCGCGCGCTCTCCAACACTTGCGAACTTCACAAAACTCACTTCTTTGAATCAATTATACTTTTTGTGTGTTTATATGTCTCTTCACACAAACGCTTTGCGAATTCTAAAATAATGTATTTTTTTGGAGGATTTTGGAATTATTAGAAGTTTGACATTTTTCAAATATATATGTGGGTGTGTATGCGAAGTTAAAAACAAATGTGTCAATTCGAGTCTTTAAAAGAAAATGTATTTTTATGGATATTGTCAAAGTCTTGTAAATCTCTTTAAGCAATTAATAATATTATATTTTAATCAATTTTATTTGCACTCGAAAAATGATATTTTTTTACCTATTTTGGTGAACTAGTCAATTTAAAGTGTTAAAATCCTGTAGGAAACATAATTAGATGGTAAAAGGTATTAATTAATAAAATTCACTACTGTTGTGTAAAATGAGAAGGGAGTAAGTGATCCTCTCTTGGGTTTAAAACCCATACTAAATTTGTTCGGTAGCATGGTATAGATATATAATTAATTAGGAGAATAACAATAATTTCATTGAGAGTGGGAATCAGAAGTTAACATAACGATTATTTGTGCGATCGTAAAATAAATTTTAATATAATAAATTTTAAAAAAGTGAATTGAAATTTCAAGATAAAAATTCTTAAATCATATTATAAGAACTATTAAGATTTTCAATAAATATAACTTCAACAAATCATCTTTATAGAATTTAAATCATGATGTGGGATTTTAACTTGATCCCATTTAAAAATCGATTATCAGGATCATGAGTGGGTTCTACAAGATGCTTACTAATAACGTTGTGATATTCATAATTTATTTTTATATTATTCATATCTTCCTCACGTCTGATTCTTAAAGTCCGTTTGGTTTGATTTATAAAGGGTTTCCCAATAAGGGTGATATGTTTTGAAATTGAAAAAAAACACTGAATATTCATTCGGAATTGATCGAAATCTTTTTTATTATATTGGATATTCTATGCCATTTATGATTTAAACAATATATCGGCCAAATGTCCCCCGAGACTTGAGCCAAAAATGCGCCTCATCAGAAAAGATGATTTTTTGATGAAAATTGGGATCATTTTCAATTGATTCCAGAGCCCAATCCGCGAACTCCCGACGCAAACGATGGTCATTATGCTTCAGTTCTTGGGCCAGAATCATCTTATAGGGATGCATGCAAAGATCAAATATCAAAATACACCAGGTAGTCATCCTGGACAGGCCCAATTCCTGAGATCGGCGTGGCACGGACAATTCACGGTTTTCCTCGATACTGGCCTGTACGGCGGCTATATTCTGTGTAGAACGTGCGGTACGCATACGATTTTTAGGCTTAGTATCCAATAGAGTAAATTCACTCTCCAACTTATCGATTATTCGACGAATTGAGAGCGCGGATGGAGCAGAATGACGAACATATTTTGCACGATATGCTCTTTGAACACCGACAAAACTTCTCGAATTTTGATAAAATAATTGGACAATTTCCAAACGTTGTGGAAGCGTGAAACTACTCATGATTAAATGGCAAACCTTACTGATGACAACTGACAGCAGACGTTAAAAATTTCAGTTCAAATGAGCCCGATAGGGACATTCAAAATCATATCACCCCTATTGGGAAACCCTTTATAAAATTCGTCACAATTACAAGTAGAATTATAAACCACATTGCAGTTCTATTGTGGTCTTCAACATGGAATTAATTCTTTGTAAATATAGTTATTTTTTTAAAATCACTGCAATATTGCCTTTATCTGCATGAGTAATCAATAATTCTTTATTATTTTTGATAAATTCTCTTGTATTTCTTTCAAATATTTGGTTGATATGAGTAATAGTTTATATCTCAATTCATCCTAATATCTATCAGAAACTTTCTTGATGTTACCTTCCAAGTCCGTCATGATTTCAAAAATATGATCCTTCTTCGGAGTTACAAAATAAATTTATAAATTTGAAAAATACAAAATATTACAGAAATGCCTGCTTAATAATTTGATGAAAATGCCTTATTCAGTAATATTTTATGATTTTTCAGCGAAACATAATTATTCTTTGTATTAATTGCATAACTAAAATCATATACACCATAATATCCAATTGTTCTGTTTTTTTTTTCATTAAACTAGTACACGATAATAGCCCACGCCTCAGGACAATATCGATGCACATTGCGTAGGAGGAATAAAAGACATTTCCTCCCTCACTTTTCTCTGCACCTCTTACACTTTTCAAACCTCTTCTTTGCTTCTACTTGTTCGCTCTGAATAAGATATGCGTGAAGCTGCTTTGCTCTGCGATAGAGACCTCGATTAAGTCTGGGTCTATGTGTGTAATCACCTTGCTTGGTATACGTATGTTTTCACGTCCAGACAGGCCAACTCTAGTACGATTGTCGTGTAGAGACGGCAGTGAAATAGTTGTCACTTGGCGCGAGATATCAGAGGGGTTCTGAACTTATGCCAGAAGTCGAGACTTCTGCGAGCAATTGTGGTCGACCCACGAGGAGTGCCGTCTCTTATAAACTCGCCATTCAAATATTACCTCGTGTATGATAATTCGACACGACTGCACCAAAGAACGGCATTAAAACGATAGTTTGCTTCGAGAATGTATTCACAACCAGTACAAGAACTTCCTATTTTTTATTTTAAATATGGCCCTGAGAAAACCCTGGTCAGGCTTTATATATTTTGAATATAAAAAATCTACCTGCCTTAGGCAGGCACAGTCTCATTGCGCGCTTCGCGCTCCGAGGTGTACATATCTCGCGTTCTAGAAGTTATAATTATTTTTCATTTTAAATTTAAATGGAAATTAATTTATTTAAGGCTTATTCAGCCTTAAAGAACACATTCTCATTGTGATACTCGCGCTTCGCGCTTGATTTTCTCTTTCATTTCTATAATTCTTATTACACAGAGAGAAATTCCAGGTTATAGTAACCTGATTGGTGTAGTTAAAATTGTCTTCAACTGAAAGTCTCAGGTTGAGAAGAAATTTGAATTTCAAATTGTGATCACCTAAATTTCCGGTTGAAATAACCGGAAATATTAGTTGTAAGATTTTACAAAAAGAAGATTTAAGGTTATGTTTAACTTCACGTGATTATTTACCTATTCTTTTATTTCGAAATTTTTGTTCCGGTTACGATAATTTAAAACGAATGATAGTTAATAACGAATATTACTTACTATTGGCGGCAATGTTATTGCTGATGATAATTGTTAAGAAACAAAATCACGCAGCGATCACTATGACAGTATCAATGAAACATTCAATACTTTATGCGCTTACGCAGCAAAATTTTTGTTTTCCGGTGACTACAACCTGAATTTCCGTTTGCCTAAAATCTTTCATTGTAGTTACAGTACATAAATTTTCTAGTTGAAGACATTTTTAACCAGAAAATGTAGTTGTCACAACTGGAAATAGAATATTACTGTTGATCAGGTTGCTATGACTAGTTTTGTTCATTACTGGAACTAAATTCCCTGGTATACTAACTGTTGAAGGTAGTTATCACAACAACATTATAAGTGACTACATTTTTCCGGTTCCCACAACCAGAGCTTATTTCTCTCTGTGTAAATTATATAGTTACAGCAGTTTATTATTTTTTCAATTTTCTAGAGCTGATTGTTAAGGATAAATCCTGCACTTTTTTATAATTATTTTCACATTTGTTGATGCATTTTTATATATTTAGCGTCAGGTTATAAGTTAAGTAAAATAACTTGTTAATTTTTAAGCATACATTGATAGAAATGGTTCGGGAGTTTTAGCCATTCGGTTGTAGGTTGGGAATTTATAATTGCATTTATAAAATAATATGTCTCTCTGAACAACGCAGGATGTTGAATACATAAATCAAAATATATTGTAAGTGAAACTGGTCGAATCAGAAGTATAATATGGGAAGGCGAACAATACATTTTTCCATAGCAACCAATAATATGGTTAATTCGTTCATATTTATTCAGTTATCAGTAACAGCCATTCCTTTCTATCAGTGTAATTCTTGCATTTATATGCGCTAATAATATTAAGTAAATCAAAATTCTACAATTTTTCTACCCTCTATTATTAGCTATCTTGAGCTTGGATTTTTTCAAAAAATTTTGATTATCAAAACCATTGAATAAAGTTTTAGAAATGGTATCAACAATACGACATCGATAGGAAATAATTAAAAAATACCAACGTATCTAAACTTCTATCGGGGAATTTATATAAATATAGAACTGGATTAAACATTTCTTTCCCTGAAGGAGAGAGATGTTGCCATAAAAGATTTTACCTAGTAAATTTAAAATCATCGTTCATTACCAATTCTAAGCATCTTAAAAGTGGTGTTATTTATTACATGTATTCACAAAAAGAATCATTTGCGTTGAAAAATTGCTCGTTTTCCAAGCGTGTGGTGCATTCCAAAAATTGTTGCACGGGGATACCAGCCTGAAAACACATAAATGCCATCGTTGAAGCACTGCGGGATGACGCGAAAGACACTTAGATGCTTTCCTGTTGAGATTCAAACGGAAAAGCAATGTGGCACTTAACTGAGGGGCTTCCCCCATGATTATCGGTACGTATATAAGTAAGATCTTGGGATTTTACGCCGTTACCTCACACGAAGTCGCCAGAGTTAGCCTTTAAAAGAATATCGGACCTGATCCTACCAGATCGTGGGTTGCACAGGTACATGTAAACAGGTGTATACTTGACGTAGACGATGGTCGTTGGACGATGATTCATGCAAACATGTGTATACCTAATCGTATGGTGTGCACACCTACGTGAAGTATATTGAGGACCTACGCGAAATGGTGACGCAATATGTGCAAAGGATTCAAATCGTATACTCAAAGAAGCGTGAATTTTTATTTGAAACGGGATACGCGTTACTAACATATATTATAAAAATTACGGATATCATGGCTTCAAGTTTATTCAAATGTACACATACACGCGACTGGTCATTCGAAATAGCTCATTGAGGCTTTATATTCTTTGAAATATTACCAGTATACAAGAATACAGACATAGAATAATATAATTTGTGCATCGCCTATAAAACATTTAATTCACCAAGAAAACAAATTCCTTTATCAAACCAAACCATTTTGTTAAATAAACCAAGATCTTTGGTTAAGTCAAACAAAGTTTTCTTGAAACAACTCAAATATTCGTTTAATTTAACCAAATCGTATCCAATCAAACGATTTTTAGTTGATCTAAGCAAATATTTTTCTAAGTGTTATTATTTAAAGGAAGATAAAAAGTTAACAATATAAATTAATCTGCATATGATAGAAACGTGTTCATAGGTTGCATATGATGTTATGGGTTGTGGGCTAGAAAAGGTTTACGGCCAAGTAATTGAACACCTATGCCTCTCAAGCCTTTTCTTCGAGTTAATTTAAATCTATATGGTGCTAAGACCATAAGTATTTCCGTACAGGAGACCTTAAGGCTCAATAGTATGTATAATAATGTTGATTCGATTCTTGAAAAAAGTTTATTTTTAAATTTAGAACTGATAATTTCAATGTTTTACTTAAAATACACAATCTTTACGACTATTATATTTCAAGATAAAAAATAAATACTGACAAATTATATACACATGCTATCTACATATATTATATTTAGTGTGAATATATAGGTAAAAAATCTCATAAAATAGCAATACTTTTCAAGAAACCATGATAGCGACGAGTATTATACACTATATACGTACTCTTTTTTGAAGAGCAATCGATGGAATGAGCATACCTTAGTAACTTATTTATTTTTGAAGAGATAATACACTCAAGACATGAAGGGAGATGTGGGTGGATAGCACACCCATACTTGAGTCAGGTGTGATTAAACGATGCTATCCAAGGTTCTCGCTGCTGTGGCACCTGTGTGCTGGAAACACCTACATTATATTAACTTCTCTATTCATTGTGCAGAAAATACACTTATATGGTAATTCTAGTTCTTGATATTGCATAGTTCTTCATATTTTTAGATAAAACTTCAAAGAGAAAAAATTCTTAGTCTTATCACTGATCGGTGCTGGTACTTATGACTAAACATCCTAGTATCGCGCTTCATTGTCCAGAGCTTAGTTGTATGTACATGTCGTATGTACATTAAAATTTGGTAAATGCAACATTGCCCCCGTTTTGGACAACAAAGATCTATAGCGAAATGTGATTTCATATGCCTTAGTTGTTGTTAGAAGAACATCTGGTTTTTCAAGTGATTAATTTGAGTATGAGAGGATATATCTACGTGTTTTCTTGTTTCTTTTTTCACAACTATATTTTAGTAGTTTCAATAGCAAGTGATAGTTAAAGAAACCAAACTAATAGTAATTACAACCATTCGAAATTAGTGCTATTCATTATTCAAAAATGGTTACAAGGATTTAAAAAATGACATTTTTAGCTACTTTCTTTTGACCAAACCACTATTGTCGATTTCACTACAAATGTTTTTTTCGATATTTGTACCAATTTTACACAAAATGTCATTATTATTTGAAAGAATTCTTTGAAAATGAAATAATATCCCTCTACACAAATATCAAGTTTGTTTTTACAACTTTTGCCAATTGTAACTTAAAAATATTGCTGTATTCTAATTGTGGAAGAAAATGATCTTCTTCGCAGTATAATTGATTATTTTTCTCGTCTCTTTTTATACGTTTGTCGCTGTAAGCAAAGGGAAGCAGCGTCGCTGGATGCACACATTTTAGCGTCCTGCACTACGATGGTCATTTACTATTGTTATGCGGTTCTTTGTGCATTTCATGGAAAGTGAAATAATGCAGTGTTTTCAAACATATGCATACAATGATACAGAACCACACAAGACCTTGTTTAACCATTTTATCGCTTCGCTTTTGTTACAGAACTTGCCGATTGTGTAGTCAGCTATGCTACCATCTACATAACTATAGTGCGCACCTTCGATATAAGACGATAGTCAGCGAATTAATGTCTCTTACGTTTTATTAGAAACATTAGATGCATAGTATACTGAGATACTTGCGTTCTCAAGCTTTAATATACTATGTTTTAATTTAAGAAAAAATGTGTTATCAGGGATTTTTTGTAGCGAAATTATAAAACTTTGGAAAACTCAGAGAAAAGCTTTTTTCATGTTAAAAAAATCGTTTATTTACCCTACTTTTCTTAGATCAAAATAAAAATTTGTTCCTGTTACAAAAAATGTTTGTTTTGAAAAAATGAAGAACTTGAATAGAACACATTCTTTGTTGAAATGATTTGTTTGATTTAATAATAATTTTTCCAAAAGTTTTTTTCCCTAAATTGAACATTATGTATTAAGAACTAAAAAACGGGTTATTCAGTGCGGTAAAAATAGCTTTTTCCTTGTAATAATAATTTTTACGTTGCATAATTCTTAATATTTTAAGGTTCACGGTGTCAGAAATAAAAACAACATTCGGAAAATTTTATTTTAATGAATCGAAAGTAGCATTGAAAGTAGATACGAACTTCTTGCATGATAACGGTATAGAGTTGAACTTTCTCAATTATATTTTTCAGAAGTTCATAGAAACGTCATTAACACCCACGCGTTGTTTCTACTGAACTAGCAGCTCGCTCATTTGACTCAGCAAAGGACGTGAAATTTTAGATTTTATGGAGCAGCACTCGTCAACGTGATGACAGTAAAGGCGGATATACCTTTATCTTTCGAAAAAATATGATATGAATAATGTGTAGAGAAAGTTCGAGAACTTTACTGCCATTAAATTTCATTTCTTTGTGGTAATAATATGTATTGTAATGGTTTTAAATAAGAGCACTTGCGCTTATTGACAAGACACAAATTATGTTTTTAATGTACTATTGTATAAACACATCAATTTTGACGTAACAATTTCATTGACTAGTGTTTGTTTTAGAGCTCGGTAGTGAAAAGTTAGGAAAGTAGATTGGCAAATTATAAACTTCTTTGGAATCCCATTGAAACTTCGAGAACCTTCAAGAGTTTTCATACATACACAAAAAAAATTTACTTGATCTGAGTAAACCATTGTTTGGTTGGTAGCATGAAAAAAATTTATTGATTGAGATAAAATAATGTGGTCAAGCGTGTAAATAGACAAATTCTTTAGTTGGCCCAACTGAATTTTAGTTGGATTAATTAAATATTTTTTTGATTGGATATAAAGATAGTGAATTGTATCTCACTCGATGCAAATTCTTTAAAAATCAATCCCGCTCAACGCGAGACTTCAAATCCGAAACAGATTTTAGATTAGCGCGGAATAAGACGGAATAGCACGCAATGAAATCCTATCCGAAACTTGCACCATAGTAACACATAAAGGATTCGAACCTATAAGAAATTCCAATTTGTTTTCTTTAAAATTTTGAAATATCACTTATCACGTATTGTTCAATTTTTTCCATCATTTTTGTTTTAGAAACTATGATCATCTATAAAGCTAAGTGGCCAATGTTTCTTTTTCAAGAAATTAGTATTGTAGAATATCAGAATTCGTGTAGATATAGTATAATACTTGAAAATAAAAAGTTCAAACTGCTTTTAAAATGCAGTGCATGTTTAGACACTGAGATTGAAGATAAATCCATGGGTTTCAGAAGTCTCTGTTACTGACAGAAGAGCGTGATAGTGTACGCGTGCGAACGTTTGAACGCAAATTAGTTTAAGCTCAGTACATACTGGTGCTGTTGTCGATGAGTGCACTTTACTTAGCATGATGGTCGAAGGTACATCTTGAACGTACAGATAAATTCAACGGAGAAGAGCAACTTGAGTTTGCTTCTCTCTTTCTTATCGGTGCAGTGCGAATTATGGGAGCCATAAGTTGAGAGCTGTATCGCAAGCATGCAACTTAATGTCGATACATATTCAACGGATCTACTGAGTCCGCCCTCGCTACTCAGTTTGCCATGTGAGACAACAATCATTGAAACAAACTCACTTATAACCAACACGGATATAAGTCAACCAACACCCCCGAGCATTTTGCGGATCGCTTGTCCACTAAATATTCATGAGACTCAACTATTAGAGACATAATAGTGACTGAGAAAGAATCGAAATAAGAACATATTTTTTTGTAAATTCTTAAAGATATGTACAATAAAACACAGCGCAAAATCCTATTAACTTTATTATTTTTCAAAAAAAATTCCCAAAAATCATCCTAAATTTTAGGGATTACGCTTTAAGATATCAGCGTGCCATTAAGTAAAACTGTCACAGAACCAAAAATAACTTTTCATTCTTCTTGATCAAGTTGAATCAACAACTCTGTTTTGCAAACATCAGAGATCACATTGGTCAAGTGTTTTGTGCCTAAGCTATGGCCTAACGGTCCATTGCAATGGCATAATGTTGGCAATCAGGGTAAGCATCCAGCATGAGATTTTCTCATCTTCTTCTTCTGCTTCCTGCTTGTTTTCCATATGTGAAGTAACTCATTGAAATAACGCAGAGCGATGCAATATTCGTAGCAAATGGGATAGAGATCGCCACTAACAAACAACATAAAGCTTGAGATAGTTTTCGGTTTAGATATGGTTGCTTATGTAATCGCTTTGATGGTTGTCAATGAAGTGGCTGTTATACGTATACCAGATGCATTGTACCAATAAATCGCAATTCCAAAAAAAGAACAGGAAACCTGATGCAAGTTTCGGATTGGATTGGTTTCCGAACTGTTTCCTGCTTATATGAACCAATATTTCAAATAGTGTCAATCCATGCTTTCCAAGAAGGTTCTATCTGAATCAATCCGAACCCTGTTCAAAACATCCATGCAATTCATCTCAGTTCGTGGCTTTATCCATAATCAAACCGAACCAATCTAAACTTCGTTCAATACATCCATGCAATATATATGTATCAGTGATTTTATCCACGTTCAAACCGAATCAATCGGAATCGAACATTGCAATCTATTCCAAGCCGCGCCTTTACTTAAGTTCAAACGGAACCAACTGGAAACCTGTTCAAAAAATCCTTGCAATCCATCTCAATTCGTGATTTTACCCAAGTTCAAACCTAATTAATCCAAATCGAACATTACAATCTATTTCAACCTGTGAATCTACTCAATTTAAAACCGAATTAATCTTCGCGCATTGTGTTTATTTGTGGCGATTGGTGAACAGTCGAGAATGATCTTCACAATTTATCTGGTTTTCAACGTCCTTCCAAACAAACGAATTGAGAAGCAAAGCTAAGTGCCGATCGGCATGCGATTTGACGTACTGGCAAAATCAGTAGTTTCTTATGTTGGTATGTACTTTATTGACGACACGTAAAACGTAGTAGATGAAGACTGTAACCACTATAGTACCATGGGCGACCCATAAACTTCAGAAGCGGACACCGTGCTATCCTTGAAGAAATTAGTGTATGTTTTTTAATACGATATAGACGTAGAATATTATAAGAGCGTTCTGCTACACGTTAACATAAATTGAGACCGTACATCGCCTATCGTGATCACTTTCAGGCAGTTTTAAAAAAATTTGGAAAATGAGAATATAAAGGCACATGCGTATACATTAGAATGGATAAAGTACTGAGGCATCTTGGAGAGCAAGCAGAATAAAGAAGAAGCGGAAAGGTGCGGTGGCGGTAGAAGAAGAAAGGGAGAAAGGAAGAATTTGTGAGTCAGAGAAAGAAGAGTACAGGTTGGTACCGTAAAGGCGCGGCTAAGTGCATAAAACTTAGTATATAACTAACCTAATCGCAATAGAAGCATCTACATGTTTTACCCCCACATACCACGATTCAATTTAGTATCCCAAAGTATGTAGTTTACTCGAAAAAATTTGGAAAGTTTAAAAAAAAAAAAAACTATGTATATATAATATTTACTTTCGAGGTTAATGTGCAGTCTAATTCATGTATGTCTTAACTTACACTGTTCACTCTCTCTTATTTGTTTAAAATATGAAAGAATAGGAAGCTGCACTCAGAAAAAAAAATTGAACTAACCAAATAATTTTGTTGAATTAACCAAGATCTACGGTCAAATGAAATAAAATATTTAATTATTGATTATATATTATGATTATATACATATTATATATATATATTATTATATAGAATTATGTATATATGAAATTTGATTGAATCTACTGAAATATTTTTTTTGTACAACCAATTCGTATTAAAAAAACATTTTTGATTAAATGAAATAAAGTACTTAACCGAATAACCCAAAAATTTGGCCCACAGTATGATAACCAAAATAAAATGTAAAATTAAGTTAATTTGCAAAACTGTTACTTTAAATTCCTTATTTGTGAAATTACTCTCCTTATTTTTAAAATGTAAACAAATATAAATCTAGAGGAAAAATCGCATACTTTTTAAAATAATTTTTACAATAATTACGCGACTTTTTCCTGCGACTCTGTTACTTGAAAGTTACTCGGTTTTTTTCTATTGTTCCTGGAAAGTTATTGAATTTTTAACACCGTAGTAAAAAAGAACAATGTTTCTCTAAAACAATTTCTGAAATTAATATTTGTAAATAAATACACTTTTGAAATGAGTTGTTGAACTTATTTTGCAAATAATATAAAATATCAACTAAGTCTATACTTTTTGATATATTCAATTTTGATTCAATGAAGTTTATCGAATTACTAATGGAAGACTGATGTACAGATTATACAAATATAACAGAACAATAATAATTGCTTCAGATAGGTAGACCACTAATGCATGATAGATTACATAATCATTATGGATCTATCAAATTGTAGAGTTTTTATGCATCGAGGAACCAGATATCCTTGACTAATTTCTTGAAGAAACACGCATAGTTTCTTGATGTTCTTGAATTATTGCCCAGTTATCTTGGACCGTGGAAGAGTGGGTTCAGGCGCAGGAGATCGCGTTTCATGAAAGACGCCGCTTGTTTCTTCTCTCAGGGGTTGCTTATGGAGAGGAAAGACAGCGCACAGTTTCTAGTTCTAATCTGTCGGCCATTTGTTAGCGGTTATGACGCTGGAAGCATGTTGACCATGTCGTCGTTTGTCCTGGTGAACTGAGGCACTGGACCACCCCGAACCAGGCAAGTGATCCGCAACCCATGCCTGAACAAAATACGTTTTATTTGTTTTGAACTTTGCTACAAAAGACTTTTTTTTAACATAAAAATTCTATTATGCTATATTTAAATTGAAAAGATTAATTTAACTAAGATTTATTTTAATCATGACACTTAAACAGTTCAGTCTGACTTTCTGAACATTAACAAAAATTACTCTATTAATGTTCAAGTCTTCAATTGCAATGTAAATAAGCCTAAGTACATGCGTACAATGCAGTTCCATGGTGCGGATTATCCTTATGAAAAATAAGTATTGGTAAGTATTGGCAAGGTTTTACACTTTTACCACGAAATTCAATACTTAATCTGCAAAAGAATATTAGATCAAATACTTCTTTTTCATAAAATTGGAGAAATTGATAAATAGATTTTGACCAATGGCAAGTTAACGTGACGAAAATTTATCATGGTGATACTAAGTAAACATTTCATTGGTCGGTACCTATTCTTTGGATCTTCTAATCTGCATTGTGGGAATTTACTAAAATTATTTCTGAATTTACTAAAAAAATATATTTAAAGCAACTAATTTTTTATACAGGCACCGTCTGGAGCTAAGAAAGAGTAGTGCAATTTTCCAAGAGTTTTTTCGGTCTAAGGGATATTAGCGGGACAGAGGTGCAGAGGTTCATCTTCTTACTTGTTCATAGGAGCTAAGCTAGTAGGAATATCTTTTTCCATCTTCCTTCTTCTTCTTTCCCTCTTGGTATCGGCAAAAGGATGATGAAGAATCGTCTCTGCCGACAAAGATGCCGCAACATGAGGCATACACTTAGTTCCCCTCGATCTTGGATAGAGTGGTCCACAAGATTTTTATAGGCGTGTCATCGGGATTATCAATCGTGATAAAAAACGGATCGTTTCACAAATATAGTAGTCTAATCACTTTCAAAATAAACAACGATCGCCGACAAAGTTTTTGAAAATATCGTCAATTAATTTAAAGGCAATTCGAACTTTATCAAGCAAGCGAATTTATTGAAAACACCTCACTGAGAGAAAAGATTTATTTGAATTAAATGACATTTGTTTCATTCAAACAAAATATCTTTGCGTCAAATAAATATTCGTTTAAACCAAATAATTTTTTCTTCAAAATAAAGAAATTAATGCATTGATATATGATCAATGACATAATTTGTTTGATTTAGGGCAGAAATTTATTTGATCTGAACAAATTTCTGTTTGATTCAAAGATACTTTGTATGAATCAAACAAATTTTATTTTATTCAAATAAATCATTTCTTCAATTAAAAGAATATTTTTCAAACAAATAATTTTCTTTGGTTCACTCAAACCTCTTTTCAGTTTGCTAATATAGCATATTTTTTAATTCTATTACTGTATTACTTATCACTGTACAATCCTCCTTGGAAAACTGCTTCTGATATCATTGAAGAAATTTTATTCGGCTTAACTAAAGATCTTGGTTTATTTAGCAAAATGGTTTAGTTAGATCAAGTAATATTTTTTTTTGGATATAGGAACAAACATGGGTAAGATTTTCAATAGTGACCTAAAAGTACTTAAAATTCTACAATAAAAGAATGAACTGACTCGTATGTCAAAAATTTTCTTTTTGAGTACCCCGTCAGTTCACTCAGGTCTAATGCATAGAAAGTGAACGCTGGGCGCAGTTCTGAGCATCCTTCCGTGACAGACATTCGATTAGCCCTATTAATATAGAAGACTGTATAACACCCTGGATATCCTCGAGTGCCCTCGTTTCCTGACTTGCCCAAGCTATGTGCTCATCGAACTCAAATCTTGACTCGCCTTTGTTCGCAAATTATGAGACGATCACTCGTTGTATTCATACATTCTTGTTGGTCTCATGAGTGCCGGAAAGGCGGGGCGATGCTTCTGATAAACACCGACCTACCGGTATTCGATAGACTACTTTAATCGCTGACCGGACGAGGTCTAAGTTTGAGGATGTGAAGCGAATAACACGAGACATGTACACTCCCAACTTAACTTTTATTTATTTCCGTCAAATAACTTCAGGGTATGTGATCTCATTGATTGCACAGGCTTGGGAGGGTCAGTTACAGTAATGAAAGAAGGTGAATTTTATAGATTTGTTTCTGAATAATATAGTTTCACTTGCACGGAGAGAAATTTGATAGAAAATTTTACCATCTTTAATGTAAACCACAATTATTATGAAATATTATCAATGAATGGAAACTATTTTTTTCCGTGTAATAATTCTGGTTTACTCTTTAAGATGGTAGTACTTACTATCAAATTTTGCTCTATGTAGGTGTCGAGAACCGAGTAGCGCCGATCTTCAGCTGATGAACTTGCAGATAATGTAATCATTCCCACATTTTCTCAGAAAATGTTTTTATGATCCAGCAAAAAGTTATTTCTAGCACAACATTTCGTGTCAGATCTTTTCAAAACTTTTTTAGAACTAATGTTTAAATAGTTTTTTCCATGTTGAACAATTTTTATAGAGCTGTCTTTCCACAGAATTGTTTCTAGAGCTTATTTTATCAAAGCTCAGCGAAAAAAGTGGTTCAGAGGGAAAAAAAAAGGATTTTAAAGCTAAAAACTAGTACTATAGAATTCCGCTGACAAGAATACTAAAAAACCGTTTCCTTATAATAAATTCGTAATCTACTAAAGATAAACACCAATGAAATAATCTATAAAATATTTACACCACAGAGTTGCCAATTTTTTTTTTATTATTTCTTCTTCTGATAATATTTTAGCGAGTTCCGAAGCAAGCAAAGCGTCATATTAGGTTCGTAATTATAAAGTTGATACTGAGGTGATTATCTAGATCAGAGTTATGTTTTTTGAATTGTTTTCTATTAAAATTGTTGTTTAGTTCTAATAGTATAATCATTTCATATTGACTCTAATTTTCACTATAGAAGTCGAGAGCATAAAAAATAATCGAATCCACCAATTCTACAAAATTGAAAGAAAGAATTAATAGTATTTCACAAATTGCAAAACGAAACTCAATGGTTCAAACAGTTTTTTTTAAATAGCTAAAGACATTATTACAGATATCTTGGGGCCAGAATCTTAATAATAATTCTCAAAAATAAAAAAATCTTCTCAAGGTAAACAAGCGAAAACCAAAACGGATTTGAGAAAAAATTGATCTCGAACCTTAGATTTTTCAATCATCCGAAATTATTCCCATCATGAACAAATTTAGAAATGATATCATCAACTGCGAAAGCAACACAGGGTGGAAGCACCAATTTTATCGAGTCAGAATCATGTTCTGATCAAACTGATGATTTTGATTACCCAAAAGCTTCAATATGCTTTTTTCTTAGTAAAAGACATCAAATAGATCTAAATTAATTGTCTTGAACATAAATTCTAGATACCAAAGTAGTGAGAATAGGAAAAATTTGACCTTTGAAATCGAGAATAGGTACCTTCTTAACAATTGGTCCTTTTACCCTGCCCATCTGTTTGTAAAACAGTTTTTGTAATTGTTATTTATTTTATTACTCAAACTTTCTGTAAATTAAAAAATGTGTTTCTATCGTTTTCTGAAAAATCGCCTGAATAGCGTATAATGCCCTGTTGTAGAGCACGCTTCAGGTGACGTTTATCGAGTTGTCGAAGCTCCGGTCGCAGATTTCGCCCACGTTCTGCCTCATTTGTGACAAAGAGAAGCACTTTTCGTTTTTTCCACCTACGTATAGATATAAAAATAGCCTTGCAGGTGGCGACGAAAATGGTCCGAAAGTCATTTTACAAAATTCAATATTTTACAAACTACAACGTATAACTATCATAAGATAAACCAATTCATCAATTTTACGTATTCCAGACCGAAAAAATAGTAGTAATTTTTACATGCACATCACGTATACCGAAGGCATAATGCAAAACAATATTGGAATCACGTAAAAATCCAATTTCGAGATTTTAATAGATACATGTAGTATTGTATTAACTTTAGGGTCATAAATTATTAAAAATTAAATTATTAAGGGCCGATATAATTCCTGATTTTAATATTTTAGTAGATATTTACGTTTTTAGACACGCAAGCAGTAAAATACAAAAGTAGCTTTTTATGCCTTTTTGGAAATATCTGTCTAGAAATGATTTTTTGTGAATTTTGTACCTTTGAAGAGGAATCGCAAATCGAATCATTTAGAAAGAAAACTGTATTTTGTTTATATAGAGAAATTGATTTGTTGTGCATATTTCCTTGATGCGAATAAATAATTTCTGTACTCTGAAAAAAAATACTACTGATTCCGAAAGTTTAGGTTACATAAAATTTATCATACAACAGAACGTGAAAACATATTTTACTTACCAACTTTAGTAACAATTTTACTGTTTTCCAATAAAATACTGCTGATTTAAATTTAGAGTTAATTTGTATTAGCCTGTTTCTTTTATCTTTTACTGTTTTCAGAACATCACAAAATCTCGATATCAATGCAACATTAGCAGCAGTGTTGGGGCATTACGAGTTTAGTAGTAGATTTCCTACCACGCATATTTATAATTTTTTTTACTTGCATTTAAATTATACAATTATTTTGTTTTAAGTGACAGATTATTTTTAATTTACATTTAAATTGGAGATCAGATTAGAAAAGCTCGAACGAGTAGTAATAAAGAATCGTTTTCTGATTATCCAACGAGGAAATATGTCCACAGAAACTATAAAGACATGGTTGACGTGTGGAGCGGCTCCAAGGAGTCACGATATCTCGTAATTGGCTGATCAGAATGATACCTTCATGTAGACTACTGAATTCGTCTTGATCTGTTCTATAAGTGGGTTATACAAAATTAAATACTAAAAGATTTATAGAAAAAATTAAAATATTATCCTGAAAACGTAATTATTGAAAATAAATTATCTTTACAGATGTACCATAATGAAAAATATGGTAGAAGGCAATTTATGATCCAATGTAATTTCAAGAACAAACCATATGAAAGTAGTTAAATAATAATTTTATTCATTTCCTGACCAAAATGCTTGATAAATATGTATTGTAAGCATCTTTTGGAAGATTTTCCTAAAATGTTTGAGACGCATTAAACACAAACTTCGCTAATTTTTTTTTTTCTTAAATTCGATATATTTTTTCAACGTCTTCGGTAAACTTCCATTTTCCCTAGCTTATCATATTCAGAAAAATATTTGGTTAACCAACCATAATTGAGTTTGATCAACTAAAGAAATAGCTCATTATACCCTCTGGCAAATTTTTGGTTGATTTAACCAGCGAATTTGTTTCATGCAATCAATGATTGTTCACATACAATTTGGTTATATGAAACAAATATTTCAATTGGTTCTCACTCTCTAAATCTGAACTAGTTAAAATTTTTAATAATTTCAAACAGTGACTGACTTTTTGCTTCTCAATCAGCCAAACGTGATTGATTTCCAATCAGAAATGACTAATCGTTGAGCAAGGAGTCAGTCACTGATTGAAATTATTAAAAATTTTAACCTCCAAAATTCTTAGGGACATTTCGTGTATTTTAAATTCTAAGTCTTACAAAACCTCGTATTTGACAACTGAGACGCAAAATAAAATGTTTTGCTACATGGAAATACGTTTCCACCTGGGATATCAAGTTGTTACCCTTCAAGGCATCTCCTTCCCAAGATACACCTGGTAGATAACAGTATGAAAACATAGGATTTGCGGGGCCTCTTACATTTGAAAGCGGGCATGGCAGCATCGCAAAGCATCGTCATCGTCGTCGCAAGATGTTGTCTTCTCGTCATAACTGTAGCCACGCCATGTCAGTGACACAAGCATCTTAGTCCGCTTCCAACGAAATACGTGTATCTAAACTTTATCTCCACGAGTCTGCTTTGTAAATGCGAAACGAGAGTATCGCGTGACCGCCAAGCGTTTTCTCTTAACTATAGATGGAGATTTAATTAAAACGTCAGGGTTGGAATAGAAGGGATCTATCTACGTGTAAGGAGAGAATTGTTCTCCGCGCCTATTCCATCCGAGAAATTTCTCATAGCTGTGTGTTTCATGCACCGAGGGAAAAAGCCTTTTAACTTCCTAGACAGTCTCTCCAGGGTATCAAGAATCAGGAGAGAAGCTACCGCTGCGGTGCGCCAAACCAAGTACTGGATAGACTCGAAACTTGATAAGAAGCAAGGGAAGGTGATCGTTAATTTTCACGGAATTCCACAGGCTGACAATACGAAGAATACAGGTGGACGGAAGATGAAAGATAGAGAGCATGGCACGACCTCCTCACGGCTCGTACGACACGACTTCAAACGAGGAACAAACGAGAGCACCTTAAGTGGCCTCTTGGTCAGTGAACGAACGAACGTATGAACCGAGAAACACGTGCTTCAGAGTTTCTCGCTCTTCAAGCCTTCTCTACAATCGATAAACTGAGCCCAAGAAATTCGACGTGATATGCGTTGTTAACGAAGGTTGCGAGCGTTGGGTCCAGACTCGGTCTGCGATTCATCCAAATGTCCCTTTGTCACGTGAGCAACCATTAAAAACGGACACATGTCACAATTCTTGGACTTGGACCATTTATTGTAGAGAAGGCTTCATGGCCCCAAGATCGCGTTCAGCCAAGTCGATCGCAGCATAAGGAACAAGACGTTTCAAAGACGAGGTATCTATTCGCTTCTCGGAATCGACAGAAAACTGGTTCTCGCGCATGTGCGGTACATCGTAGAACACGAAGAATAATTTGTGGATTGGCACGACGAAGTGACGTCGACGACCACTATCCAGGATGAGATTAGAACACCCTGATTTCATGAAATAGTTAAACTTGTCCCTGTGAGCTTTCAGCGGGATAATTTTAAATAATTTTTCAGGAAATTGAATTTAATCTTGAATTTATTATTACATGGACAGAAAACCACCAGGAATGCTGAAATTTCCAATTTTTCTGTTTTATTGCTGGATGTGAGGATGAAATCTATTCAGTTCTTTTACTTTTTTTCAACGATGCAGAAACAAAGTCTATATGGTACAGTAGACTCTTGTTATCTGTCCGCTTGGTAAATTTCCGCCCTCTCCATATTAATTTGAACTGTTAACAGGACTGTACTGTACGATTTTTGTATAACTTTTTTGTAAAAATTCTTTTGTATTGTATATAATCGTATTTTGTACCAAGCCTACGATTGTTTAAAACCAGAAAATACATGCAGGAAGTTCTTTTAAGACACTTTTACTGTCACTCATGTCGCACACTCTTTTGAAATATTTTGTTATGAATAGAACTATAGTTTAGACTCAAAAATTATTTATTTATTTTAGAGTTTATTGGCACACTGACTCTATTGAACGCTCAAGCTGGGAAATTAAAAAATTGAATTAACTGAAAGTGGACACACTCCCTTAATTTTTTAGATTTGTATTCAGTTTTTAATCGTTGCTGGGGTATAAGTTTGGCTTATCTACCAACGCAAACAACCTGTCCCAATTGTAGCTTACAACTCACATAATCATAATTCTGGCAGTGTAAATGATACAATTCAGCAAGAAACAGTGCATTCAGATTTACATACATATAGAAATACATTTCCACTTACAATATGTATGGTACGCCCACGTGTAGAGACAAAGATCAAGGCAGCCGACATTTTGTTAAGGCGTAAGTCATTTTCAATTACTGAAAGTAACAAAATTGGTCTCACTGAGGATTGTCCATCACAGATAGAAAATGTCCGGAAAACTCTTCTAAGTGTCTACCTCGAAATTGTTATGCAAACATAACTCTTTATTGTCATTTTTCCGAGTCCCTGATTTATTCAATCGTCTGTTAAGGGACACAAGTTACATTCAATCAACTCCGTAAACTATTCTCCAAACACTTTTAAATCGTTTCTCACAGACTTGATTCAGAATTCTGACATCAGAATTTTATCTTATTGTTATCTATTGCTGCACATTCAGGATCAAACTAAATTATGTTTCGATGTTAAATTTCCCAAGTTATGCGACATAAATCGTATTATCTTTGAAAATCTCAGATCTGTATAAAAGCATTTACCATTTCTACAGCTTTAGCAATAATTTGACATAAAATAAGATTTTTATCGTTTTCTTTTACGATCTGTCTTTAGATAAAGAATTTGCAGGTGATGAAAGTTAGCAATGTTAGTTTTAATCAGCCAGATTTAAACATGTAATATCTCTAATGTAATTTATCAACGATATAATCGTGTACGCACATTGTGGTTGTAGTTCAATATTTGGCATTTAAATTCAATCGCTTTGTCGTTGAATAATCGTTGATATTAATACTTGCAAGGAATTTAATATATTCAGAGTGCTTTAACCTTGTAGTGACCTGTTGATAAAATTATCCTGCAATTGGCTTCCAAGTCAAACTTCCATGAGTAGTTGGACATGAAATTAACTTTACCTGGAAAAAACATGAAACACGTAGTACGTCGCGTCGCGTCGGTCTGACATCACATATGTGGTTTTATGCGGCACGTGCTCAATGCCGCAGGTATGCTTGCTGGTGGCAAAAGGGTAGATAAACATCAAGAGTCATCTGGCTTAGAAGGGGCACATCATTAAAACGTTATATGCGAGTCAAGGGGGGAGCTGATTCACTCATTGAATTAATTGGACACGCCTTGATGATGCATGCATTAATATTACATTTTGTTTAGGATGATCATTCATTTTTTTTGTTATCTTGCATTTCACATAAAAATTGTAATAAAGGCGTATATTTCATTTTTACACAAATTTAACATTAGTTTCAAATTTATATAGAAAATGGAAAACTTCTTTAAAAGAAAAATTCAAATTTTTTATTTCTATCAATTTTTATATGTATATATATTTTTGATATATATATTCTAAATTTTGGAATTTATACTTAAGATTAGAAAAAGTACACTGTAAAATTTTTTTCGAAAATACTTTCATACATTTTTTAAACGTCTCTGTTAATTTTCTATATTCCCTAATTTTTAAGCAAAGTCTTCGATTCATTATAGTAATATTCCCTTTATAACTGAAAATGTTTGCTAAATAATTTCCAATTCTAATTATACATATTAAGAAATGAGTATTCTTATCCGAAGTATAAAATTTTACAAAATTGTTGGAAAAATCTTGGATAATTTTTACAATATATTTTTTTTACATTTCATTTATTATTGATAATCCTGGTAAATTTAATTCATAGAAATTTTATTTGTATCTTTTACTCCACTTTCCAAAGAGACATGCAAATTATATGTAGTAATTGAAGTTTACTGTATCAAAGTATCTCAGAAGAATCTGAAAGTTTTCAGGAAAGACTTGAATGTATACGATAAGAAATATCCAAAATGTTCTCAATAATTTTGTAGGTAAAATCCCTTATTTTGGGTATGAACATTTATATTTCCATGTAAATGGGAATTTTTCAATTGTTTAAGGAAAATTATTGTTTTTGAGGAAATATTTCCATAGTATATAGAAAATTTTCTTATTATAAAGTTAGGGGATATAGTAGTTTACTAAAAACTTTGGAAAAATTCACTAAAATATGTGTGTTTAATGAATCCTGAACATTTTGAGGAAATTCCTTTAAAAATTCTTACAGTGATAAATACCACAAACACTCTCCTTTCTCAAAAGCGCCAAACGTAATTAAACGAAGAAACTATATAGAAAATTTGTCAAGAACAAATTTTTGTTAGAAGATCCTCTTTCATAATAGGAATATAAATGATTTAAAAATTAGCAAATTAAAGATATATTTAATTCGAAGTTTCTTTTAATTTTTGAACTTCATAGCAGAACTCTTTTTGAATCCGAATTCTTAAATTAATGTTCAATTACCAGCATCGGGTTTCGTTAATAAATCTGGAAAAATCAGCAAGTAAGTCTCTAGATTGAATTACTTTTCAGATTTGCGATTTTTGAACCCTTTAATCGTCATTATTATTATAGTTTATATTAAATTTTGCTAAATTAAACGTGTTAAAAAGTTCAACCCTAATAATCTCTGGCGAGTGAGAAAGTGGAAAATTCTTTGAATTGGTGGATAACGACGACACCAGTTGTATATTGCATAAGTCACATAAATGAAATCATCTCAGTATTATAGCTGAAGAGCAAGATAATTGTAATGCTAAAATAGAAGGACGAATGATGGCACGAGCAGACACTCCCAAAAAGAGTCGGTTCGTTTTCATTAGTGACTCATCAACAAAGAAGAGCAAGTGACATCGAAGTAATAAAGAAAAACAAAGACATACGTTAATATATGATAATACGTTAATGCTGGTAATTGGTTTTAGGGTCCAAAGTTAATAAAAACTCAAGATTTTATGTAATCAGACGATTCACTTGTTGTCTGGGTCCTTACTAGTGATTTCTATTATCTAAAAAAATTTGGCATGAAATCTATACGTATAGACCGTGCATAAGAAAACTTTTGAATACAGGTTTTTTATCATAATAAACTGAGAAGTAGTATGTATGTGCATAAATTATCTCATCTTATAGCAAATATTATTACATATCTGACGAACTCGAAAATCTAATCAATTTTTTAAAGTGAATAAATGGATACGCCTCATTAATATAATAAGTGAGGGTATAAATGTATATATATATATATATATTATATAAAATTATGTGCTGATACGGGCGGAATTCAGGGGCAAACTGTGAGGTTAAATTTCTAGGAATAGGGGACGTTATGTTGTTAGAAAAAAATGCAATGTGTAATCCTCCTATCTTCACTGTACCGTAGCACATTGCGTGTTAAAAGCTAACTGACTCCAAAAAGAACCCTTAACATTGATCCAGCTAATGAGGTAATTGCAGGTCGATTCATTTGTGAAAGCAAAAAGCAGCCGGCGCCCTGATCAGAACATATTGGTCATGAAATAGATTTTAATGAATCGAATCGACTCAAGTACACTCCATCTTGCTCATCTTATTACCCTGATGTACAGACAATTAGAGTTTCTATAAAGCCAATTAAAAGAAAATTAACTCAATAAATTACTACCAAACTAGTTTATTTGTGACCTAATCGATTAGATTTCATTTTTTCTTATTAAAACATTCTTATCGATCGTACATGTTACTGTGACATATTTAGTCCTGGATTGCAAATATTAACACACTTATACTTTACGCAATGCTTGTAATCTATCTGATATCTTATAACTTGTTAAGACCTCCCATGTTAGTATTTCTCATACCGGATAGAATTTTCTTTGGTACATTATTTATCTATGAGAACCTTTAAAAGCATTTGAAATCGTCTCATGACCTTCAGAATTCACCTATTTCAGTGCTTGATGTTAAAGAAACTGAGTCTGAGTCTCGGGTTTCCCCTTTCCAAACAAGAATACAGGAGTCAGTTATCGCTAACGGGGTTTCCGGAATAATGTTTCGTCCCCTGACACTAACAAACACCTCCCGTCCATCATGCCCCTTGACCTTCGCAGCGACGAGGGGCAAACCAGCTCTCATTGTGAAATTGTATGGTACTGCGCATTATGGTCAGAGAACTGGTACACAAAGACTCTGATAATGCGATAAACCCGTCAATTGCAGCCTCTACTTACGAGGAAATTCCCAATCGCAGAATAAAAATATGCAAACTCATACCCACCAAGTATAAAGGATAATTGGGAGTCACACGGAAAAACATACTCTCAGTCATAAGAACTATATATGTATCTAAAATAAAACTGTATAATTAACATAGAAATTAGATAAATGTAATGTAGAGCCGAAAAGTACATTGCTGTAGAAGAAAACTAAGCTGGATGGAATCAAGCCTGCAGTGAGAAAAAAATGTTATTAAATCTATAGAATTTCTGCCTAAAGCATGTATGTTATTGATTCAAAAAAATATGCTATTAGAACTAATAAATATGCTATAAATCCTATAGCATAGGCCTTATTCCAAGCTGCGGTTAGGCTGTTTTCAGTGCTGGTGCATTATCGTGATCAAACTTTTCATTGACTTTTGGCAAACAGAATTAGATATAGCAGTAACTGTCTTCTGTATATAAAAATCACTCCCTCAATGATATCTCGCTTACCAAAAAATACAGTTATCATTTACTTTTTCACTGATCGAAATTGCTTAACCATAATCGGAGGTTCTTCATCTTCAAAAACTCTCATTTTGCATTAAGAGGTACCCATACTGTTTTCAGGTGTTACGGAATCCGGCGGGCGGCCTGGACGAGGATCATCTTCAAGAGTGAAGACCCCTCTTTGGAACTGCTTATATAATCTGTACATAGTGGCTTTATATAGACAATTATTCCTCAGTACTTGAGACATTTCCTCAAAGCACGAAATTCGATAGTCGTCCAACTTGCCATATCTTTGTGTATTCACTTAGCTCGCCAAAAGAATAATGTAAGCATAGTCCAGGCAACTGGTAGTTTTTTCCCGTAATAATTCCCAGAGTAGAAAAAATCGATTACCAAAAGATGTTTTTTTTTTTTTTTTTCATAAGAATTTTCAAAATCCACGTTAGCGTGAAGGGACCATTTCTATTGCGTTGTACAAAAAAAAGTTCAAATTATAAAATAAAGTGTACACAATTCTAAGAAAAACAAAATAGTAAAGAACTTCATATCTCTAATAAGTTTCAAGATATACGGTAAATTTGAAGTACCCCTTTTTTCCAAATATTGTCGAAAAAGCACCATCTTTTATAACTTGTGAGCACTATCTGACCGAAAGATTCTATAAAAAAATGTTTAGCAGACGAGTGCAATAGGATGAAATAAAGCAAAAAATTTCAATACTCAACCAATTAATTTGAAAGTAAACAATATTCTTCGTAAATCAAATGAACCTTTTTTGCATATAATTACCTGAGTTTACCATACGGGAGTAGTACGACGTTTTTTGAAGATTGTTATGCGAATTGAATGATTAGGACCAATTGCAAGTAAATAATACATACTTTTTTATGGATAAGCAATTCATTGTTTGTAATTTTGAAAATTCTTTTCCAACAAAATTGCTTTGGCAATCGATATGTTCTACAATTTTTAGAGGTCATTAAGGACCCCGTCAACAAGCTATTTAAAAAAAATCGACTCTGGAAGTTATTTCGAAAAGTTATGCGTTTTTACGACGTGCTGCCTGGACTATCAGGCTATCGAGTCTGCCTATTCCACTCTTTTTCCTCACTCTATGCATCTATCCCATCTCCAATTTTTCCCTCTTTGTCATTGCTCAGAGTCTCAAGATTTATCAAGTCACCCATGTTCTTTTAGAATTGAAGATATTAAAACAATTCACTGAAATGTTAATAATGAGACGTCCATCACGTTTTTCGAATAGAATGATTTTTCAATTGATTTTTTCATTTTAATTACTTTTAATTTTAAGCAACTTGTTTGACTGGATTTCAATTTGCTTGTGCACAATTTCGATATTAATTTACTTTATTAATTGTTAATTTTACGTTCTTCTAAAATTTTTAATTAACCCACCAAATAATATGATCTACTCTTTGCTCTTTTCCTGTGCCTTTTTTTTACGCTTATGCAATAATATAAGTTGCAGGTTTTTAACATCACTGGTGTCCCAGACTTAGGTATAAGTTCCGGACTTTTCGACAAAGAATTTTTTTCTTGCAAGCGAACACCCGTGATCTAATATCCATCTGTGTGATTAGCACCAATTGAAGCGCTAGCTTTATCAGATCCTGAGCGCGTGCCCATCTGCTCTCTCGAAGCAGAAGGTGTGTGTGTATTTTGCCCCCGTGGAATCAAATAGCATAACGTATCACTAACTATGCTTGTCAACCCTTCATATACCTTTGATGGCATTGCATCTAGTTTTTTGGTATCGCAGCGATCTACAAATACATTATGTGCGTTATGCGTATGTTTCTATTTATGCGTTCGGATCCACGTCGCGCACAGTGTGTATACTATTAACTAGTTACTAGTAGGTATCCACAGGCAGATACTCGTTTTGCAGCACATGTCGCACGGCGCGATAGCCGCTATGTAAATTCTTGTGCATAGTACTCACCCCGATGCTACGTTAAAGTGCCATTCGGCGAGCTGATGGTAGTAATTTCCATGAGATTAACGAGGCAACGGAGACTTTGCATGCCAACCGGTAGCTAATCGAGAAAACGTCCGACCCCATAGGAGCGGAACTGTGTGTTTTCTGTACAGTTTCTAAGGCCTTTGATAATTTACGAGGAGATTTTGCGAGTAGTAGAGGGAATTTGGAATGCTCTTTCTTGTCCTGAAGCTAGAAAATTTTCATTCACGCCAATGACCTTTCGCTCACTTTTGCTTCGGACGAGTTCATAGCAGATTTCAGTTTTTTCTGGAGCAGGGCAGCCGATATAAATTAAACATGGCATTCTTTATACCAAGGTTTACGTAAATACTGTGAAAAATTTACGGAATTTCCCCAAAATTTTTTTGAGTGAAATTCTCTTTTAAGAAGAAAAACTTATTTTCTGACGTATTTCCATAGTCTATGGAAAAGTTTCCTGAAAATGAAGAAAATATACAAATTTATCTAAGATGATAAACAAATTTACCGAAGTTGTTTCCGGAAAATTGCCAATATTCGTGTATTCGTATTTATCGCATCCCGAATATTTTAGGTGAGTTACCAAAATATTTTTCACGATGTATATACAACTTTTATTTTTGAACTCGAAATATTAGTTTGTTTTAAATTTGATTCATTTTTATTTTAAGATGAATTGTAAATACAAAGTAGCTGGGATATTTTACCGTTTTTGTAGGTGGAATGTACTATTTTGGGTACAATATCTCATTTTTCCATTTGATTGGAAATTTTCCCAATATTTTGTGAGAATTTTCTCTGGGTGCTTTTCATAAATCTCGTTAATGTTGCTAACATCTTCGGTGAATCTCTATGTTCCCTAATTTATTTGGAAAATTTCCCATATGCTTAGGAAATATTCTCTTTAAAAACTTTCATAGAAACTAAATAACGAGAAATTTATTGGGTTACAGATAGTTTTTATAATCTAATTTTGAAAGAACTTTCTTTTTCTTCCTTATGCATACGATACTTATTCCTGATCCTGGTAGAGTTAATTTATACAAGTTTTATTTATTTCTTTTACTCCAGCGGGAATTGCAACTTATATGTATTACTATGATAAATATCCAGAATATCCTCAAGAATATTGTAGGTAAAATGTCTTACTGTAGGTAAGAAAATTTATTTTCTTTTTTAATTGTAAATTTTTCCATTACATACGAAAAATTATCGTTCTTGACAGGAATATTTCCACAGTATGTGGACAATTTTCCTAATCCCTAATAATATAAGGAAACATAACGGAATCGTTAGAAAGTGAACCATAAAAAAATATAGATTAAATTGAGCTATGATTGACTTTACACGATACTTTTAAATTAATAAAGTTAAGCAAATTTACTTTCGTTGGCCTAATGAACAAAATATTTTATTTTTGTATACTTCAAAATAGTAGGAAAAAAAATTGAAACCATCATCAAATCGCTAACTCCAGCAAACACTTTATGCGGAAAGTTGAAATTTTTATCTGCTTCATGCAGTGTGCTCCTATAGTAATTAACAGAATATAATTTTCTTAACCAGATGAAGTTGAAAAAGTTTGTTTAAATAGCTCTTCAATTTAAAAAAACACGACATAATCTTTTTAATTACCATATTTATTCAAATTATAAGAAAATGAATGTATGGCCCAGAATTTGTGAGATTTGACCTTGTAACAATTTCCAGCAACCTTGAATGTCTCTTAAACTATTTAATATTATAATATAAAATTATTTAGTCTCATTTAAATCGGTTTCTCCATCCAGAGAAAGTTGAAATCTTTTCATGACTCGCATATTTTTAAATTCTGATCTGAAACTCTGTTATGATTGAATAGGTAAGAATCTTTTTTTACTAAAAGAAACAGTTAAGAAAGATATATTTATCTCCAGACTTTAATCGCTTTCGAATATCTTAGTTAAGTGCAGGACGATATTTTCTTTAAAAAGGGACTCAGGGTAACGTATGAAATTTTGTAGTCAACAAAGACACATGGTTTGGTCAGCTTTCAGAAAGTTGTTATCCAAACACAAAACCATTTAGTCCATTCATTGCCGCATTTTCATATAAAAAAAGGACTGTTTCTTCAAGTCCTATCACTTTTATTGTGGCGCTTGCTTGAAATCTCAAAAAATGTAATTCAAGCAATTTTTTTTTGTCGGTAAAATATTAATTTTTTCTGTTTAATTCTTCTGATACATAATTTAATTTTAATAGCTTTTCAAATTCGACAGCAGAGTTTAGCGAATCCGAGAGGATATCACGATAATAATTTGAATTTTCTACATAGCTTTGTATAAACGCAACTCATTTATGACGAAAATAAAAAGCCGCTGCAAATGCGCAATTTAATGCATATTGAAGAGTTTTATCCTCAACCCTTGCGTTCAAGAAAAGGATATCGTATTTTAGTTAAATTGAATTTGCGATGAAACTATATTTGATGAAACGCCAAATACCCCGTACGACTACCTCGAGACCTAAAATATTCTGCAACGTATCGAGACAGCATTGATGCGCAAAACTTCTTGACACCCGAATGAAAAAGTGAGGTGGAAGGGCGAGGTATGTAGTAGCCATGGTGAAGATTCCCTGGCTCCCACGTGAAGCTATCAAATGTCTGACGAATGGGCAGGAATGCCGTGCTATCAAAAGATCTGGCAAAGAGAAGTCCTTTCCTCTCTTTCTCTCTCTTGCTCCCTGACTCTAGGTTTTGCTTCTTTCCCTTCAGAGAGGCGCGCGTGTAGAATCTTATTTCTATCTTGTTTTCTACGTCCCTTTCTCTCGTATAAGACTATAAGCGAATAAGTAAAAAAAGACGAAGCAGCAGAAGAAGAAGAAGAAGAAGCAGAGTACGTCTTAAGACAGGTAGCAAACACAAAGGGAACCGGACACTCGCCTACGCCTGGCCATTTTATTCCTCTGGGCAGCCTACCTTCCACTGCACGCTCAAACTCTTCTTCCGAGAGAAGAAGGTAGGTTAGCGCTTCGCACAGGTGCACTCAAATGCCCACTAAATATACTCTAATTACACACCACGTACCGGTGGGTCCTATTCATAAGATCAATCTCAGATATCCGACTAGTTCTTTGCCTGCCGGCGACTATGTGAAAGATTGGGTGGTGAGAAGAACAGGTTCCAAACAGAATAAGGACATCTTCTACGCCTACAAAGCATCAACCTTGGAATATTTATTGTATATTTAGTATTTTTTGGCAAAACCCTGGCTGGATTAAGTTTTGGTGTGATATAACTAATTAGTATGCAAAGTGTTACAAATTCGCTCTAGAAAAAAGGCCTTCACGCATAAAATTTTCGCAGTATATTGAAGAACTCATAAGAGATTTATATGATAAGTATTGTTCATTTTTTCCGGGTAGTCACAACTACAGTCCTATTGGATTAATTAAAAGAAATAGTAATTATAACCATATATTTCATGACCATTCAAAAGTAATGCTATTCACTGTAACATCATAGTTTCAATGATTTACATAATGATATTTTTACCCCCGAAGATTTTTCCGAGTGGAAATTACTATTGGAGAAAAATGTCACTCTGTTCAAGTGAAATATTTCCTTTTAAAATGGAATTCCACTCGATAAAATTATAAAAGTAGAGAGTAACTACTTTTTTTTTACTATAACGCTTGAATCGATTTTACTAAACATATTTTTTCGATGTGATGGATTCCTTTATACTGAAAATGCTCCCAACTAAATTTTCGTAATTTGGCCATTTTATAATAGAGTGCAAAAGCATGTTATCGTGTGTTATCTGATGAGAAAACATACAAGTGCATGAAATTATAAGGAAAAACTTTATTTCGGTTTGAAAAACTCAGAAACAAAGTAAAAAATAAATAAAAGTTCATGTAGTTACTATGACTTGAAGCGTCTCATGAAGATTTTTTGTCTTACATTTTATTTGCTCTAAGCGAAAATAAATAAAGCTTTGATATTAATTTATGACCCGGAGATAACCGCAGCTTCTTGGAGGTTGTTCAATACGGGGCAAAAGGAACTTTAAATGTTTCCTCGAGCATGTTGATACACGAAAAGGTGTAAGTATTTACGCATTTACGTGTATAGTTGCTTGTGTTACGACTTGCATTAGATTCTACAGCATCATGGCCCACCCACAGCGCCATCTTATCCAGCAGCATCTCTGGGAGATCCGAGTGTTATGAGTTGGTACTCATCTTGAGAATTCTCGGTACACAAACTACATTCAACTACTTCTCAAGTTCCATTTCCTAGGCTGTTCAGAATTTCTTGTATTGTTTTCTCTATCATCTACCTAAGTACGGGCGTGTTCTTAAGTAAACGTGTTCTACAATTTTCATAAAAGTAGAACATCCGTGTTTTTGAATAGTCAACTATTCATCAGTATTTATTCATTGCAAAAGAATACAAGTTTAAAAAATAAAATAGCCGAGACTTCATTTCATTTACTCGCTCGCTTATACTGATGTCATTGTACATATTACGCTTATAAGTTGAGAACCGGTTGCTTAAACGTTTGCCGGCGTGTAATTCAGTAGCTGCGCAAGGCAAACGACAGTAAATTGTCATAGTGCATGGTAATCTATAGTTTTAAAACCCATCAGGTACCTGTAGAAGGATATTGAATACTTTAAAGTAATAGAAATCTTTAATTATTTTTCCGATTAATAAATGTTAAACTACAGCTTTCGAATATGACTTTTATATTTAGAATTTATAACCGTTAAAACGAATAAATGCGATTACCTTTTTGTTTAAGTGGTAATCCAATACCTTGACTTATTGCCTTACAAGCCGTTTACTGACGAACAAAAATTAATAAATCCAGTTTTAGTAAATTAGATTTAGTGAAACTGCAGACGCATAACTTTACTGTATGTTGCAATTTTCCTAACGTCGATTTCGCATTTAATAATTGTGTTGAATTATAAAAATTGTTACGTAGTTTTTATTATAAGAACTTTAATGGAATTCCACGCCAAGAAAATCTTTAAAAGATAGGAAAAAGCTAAGATGCATTTTTGCACGGAAATCTACAATCAGAAAATTTGAAAATGAGTTTGAAAGTTAAGGAGTATTGGTCATCAAGAGATGAGTTAAGTGTTTGCTGTAGATAAGATTTTAGTACTATAGGGTTCGACCAATCAGAAGCGTCGGAGTAAAAGAAGCGCTCAATCTTGCATAAAATGCTACCACTGAATTAAAATGTTTTGACATGCCGACAAAAACGTTATTTTCTTTTTATGAGTGTAAGTTGCTAGAATGGACCAATGGGTAATAGAGTGCACTCGGTTCAATGCTGTTCAGACACCGGCGGTCCAGTCTCAAGATCTCTATCGCACCTGTGCTTATGAAGTATGTGTCTCGTAAAAATCAATAATTATGGGAGAATTTGAAACCAGTCTCTTCAACTTTTCATAGAAAGACGACGCTTCAGCGAAATTCGCGCATTTGCGAAAATGAGAATGCTTATTTAACAATTTTGATAACTCGGGATAGACAATACACATTCTGGAAACTTTTGTTTTAATTCCCTATTAAGAAATTTTAACGATATTAGTCAAATACCATTTTATCTATTTGCTTTCCTTTACTTCTTTCCACTAAAGCTAAAGAAATACCTGAGAATGAATTTTCCTAATTTGTAATTATGAATTGAATTGTTTATCAAATCCTGAGAGATTTTGAACTTTTTACGGGTAATCATATCAATTAAAAAAGTAATTATGACCGTACGCAGAAAAAAATATGCTACTGATTTACTAAATCAAGATGGAGTAAAATATTGTAAGCGTTTTCATCTACGTAGATATATGAGGGTGGATTGAAAATTTTGCGGCCTGACCATGAAAATAAATACAGACTTTTACGAAAGTGTTTTATCTGGTTTCTGATGCCATTATACTTGTTTTAAAAAATGGTTCTTCTAGGCTCTCAAAATATTCATTGACTGCAACTTGGACGTTTTCATATAATGAAAATTTCATTCCTCCTAAGGGTTTCTTCAGATTCGGGAAAAGATGAAAGTAAGAGGAGGCCAAATCAGGAGACTAAGCAGAATGAGGTAGCAGTTCAAAGCCATATTTATGGATTTTAGCCATCGATTGTGCTGATGTATGAAAATGTGCGTTGTCTTGGTGGAGAATAGTATATTACATTACAAGGGGCGAAACAGAGCGATTGCATGAGTGTGAAGTTTGCTCTGCCCGAGTGAAACGAGGGCTGCAATCACACGAAATGCTTTCGCTGTGTTTTGTTTCGAGTAATGTATACTATTTTTCATAGCAACTCTTTTGAGAATCTGATTGGCTGTAACTGTGGAGCGGGTTGAAACAGCGACTTTCAACCCTAGGGTTGAAAATCGTAGTTTCAACCCGCTCTACAGGTACCGAAAATCGGATTTTCAAAGGAGGCGCTATGAAAAAACTTTTTCTCATTATGCCAGGACGTTTCTCCTTGATTTCTTCACGGAAAGGGTGTAAACGAATGCAGTAATAATGTGAATTTGCTATTTCATTCTTTTTGAGATAATCCACCAGGACGACACCCTTTGAATCCCAGAAAACAGATGCCATCACCTTGTTCGCCAAAAAAAAATATTTTTACTTTCTTTGGAGGGTGTTATCTCGCCCGTTTCCACTATTTGGATTGTTGTTTTGATTCTGGAGTATATTGGTGATCCCAGGTTTTATCCATGGTCACAAACCTGTCCAAAAATTGGGACCCATCTCGTAGAAATCTTAGAAAATTCCAGTTCACAATAATGTTTTCTGTTCGTTCATATGTGATGCCAACAGTCCCAGCTATCTCTTTTATTTTTAATCTGCGGTCTCCAATAATCATATCGCATGTTTTTTCAATGTTAACTTGGGTCGTTAACGTCGAAGGCCGTCTACTGTGAGGGTAATTTTCAATACTCTCTCGATTACGTTTGAACTCAGTTGTCCACTTTTTTTCTATCGTATTCAATAATGAAGCTTTACGCAGTCACAACTAAAGAAGGAGATAATATGTTAGGAGTAATTTCATGGAAGCATTAAAATTATTTCTATATAAGGCCACGAACTTTTCAATCCACTTCCGTAAAATCTGAACAATAATATGCACGGGTTATTATCTGTATTGTATTGGGTAGAATACGTATTATAGCAACTCATACAATATTTTATTCTTCGAATAGGAATAAGCATATTGATATAGTAAATCGGTAGCATATTTTTCTTTTCGTTAACCAATAAATTATCAGTGGTACACTGTAAAAGAAATCCTATATTTCCTAACTTGTTAAAAAAATTCCACTACACAAATATTCCCTATAAAAAATCATTTTCGGGGAGTAATGGAAAAATAAATAAAAATTTCCAATTATATGAGATGATAAATTTTCCTACTAAAAATAGGGAATTTCACCTAAAATATCGTTCAGATAATTGCGTATATTTGACGAACTAAAGTAACTAAATCCACTATTATTTATGTTTAAAATTGTTAGAGGTTGATTTTTAAATCTTCGGAATTATACAAAGACTTTTTTCTTATATTTTCTCAATAGAAAAAAAATATCCTTACATACTGTCATTTTATTTATTGTGTGAAATTATAGGGGGATATGGAACAGGTAGCGTAAAGGCGGGAAAGTTAATATTACATAGATTTCGAATTAGCAACAGTCAAATTTTTTCGTATGGTCCAGTTGGAACAGCACCAGATGGCAGGGCTCCTTATGTCTATTTGTTATGAACATGGCACACCCCGTGGCTGTAAATTAATAGCTAATTTCTCGGTAAACCATGAAATGCAGACCACGCGCCTGGTCCCTTTCTGGTCCACTGTTGTACCCTCGACATACGGTCCACACGCCAAACCTCAAATGTAGAACCAATCCATTAACACCGTAGCTATTCCTTAATTGCCACGGTTTCCTTGTGGGGTTGAGAAGTCTAATTTAATATTATTTTTGATGTACCTGATACCTCTATCTAATAGAGCGATAAAATCATCATGCCTAGACTATTTGATGATGTTATGAAATTTATAAAAATACTTAAATAATTTTAGATTTTCTTTTTTATTAAATAGGTGTTGCTGCACGGAGAAAAACAAATAATCACCCATAGTATCTAGATATTACAATCAAATGTATTGGACAGTGAACTATGTGACAGCCATATTGAATATTCTGATATAGTATCTGAGAATATTGAAAAGGTGATATTAGCTAGAAATATCTGAGGTAATACATTTGAGTATACAAAATTTAATTTTAGTCCAGTTATACATGAAGTGAATATCAGATATATTGATTACATAAATGACATTAAAACTTTAATTGTTTTTTATTAAAAGGAAATAAGAGGCTGTAAATATATTTGAATATTTTTGTTGTACTTAGTTGGCTTTAGGGTCCAGAAAAAATGTAAACTCAAGGTTTCATATTTTCAAACGTTTCGACTCAGGTTGGAGTCCTCATCAGTGAGAATTTATTTCTATAAAAAATACAAAGGAGGAAAACTTAATAATTGCCCGTGTGACGGATAAACATTGTGGTAAAAATATGTGAAACAATAGAATTGTACTAAAAAACTAAATTTGCGATAAAGTAAGACTGTACAATAAGTGTGCAAAAATTTTTTCTGTAAAATTACTGAAAAGAACATAAAGAATAGTATGTGTGAAAGACAAAACATTGTGGTAAAACCGATATAAATAAATTGTACATGTGGAACTGTTAACTACATCATGGGCAATCAATGTAAATATATTATTAAAATTTATTGAATCATGATTAGACGACCTAATAATTATATCTGTACTATTAGTTTGAAAGCCAAAAATAAAACTAATATTTTTACATATTAGATGAGAATATAATAATATCGCTTTCCATACTTTTTCAATAGGAGCAATACCACTAATGCTCCATAAAGTGAATTTAGATATTTCTAGAAATACGAATGCCTAATATTGTGGCTGAATATCTGAGATCATAGAAAACGAATATTAAATGTCCCTTTCCGGTAAAATCTTGTATATTGCAAATTTTTTTGGATATTATGTAATGATAGCATGAGTGATTATTCACCTTTTCAGTATCTGCATTTCAATATCTAGTTTTTTAGAGTGTAATTGAAAAATCAGCGTGAATACTAATTATAGTGTCCAGCGTTTTATAAATCCTTAAAATCCTAAAATAAGAGTTGAACTTTATCAAGAAGTGCTAAAAGTAAATTATCGAAGCACATATGTACCAAACTTTTATATTATAGATAGCAGATTGAGACTTATTTATTCCCAGATCTAACTCAAAATTAGATGGAAAATATTCCTATTGATTTGCACTTCTCAAAAAAGAAAAATTAATCAGTTTAGTTAAAAACTCGCTAAAGTAGAGGGGGGTAAAATTGTCGGGCGTTTTGCAAACGATTCAATTACAAATCATACTTTGAACTATCATTTATTAATATTCAGTTATACAATTTCTGTGAATTCAACATATATTTAAGTACAATTTACCGCTTTTTTGTAAACATAACAGATTTTTCGATATATATTTTAAGTTAGATATTAATATGTTAAATTAGAACTTTGAAAGAAATTCCTTGTTCTTTAAATTAAATAGGCATTTTTGTCATATTTATAGACAAATCTGTTATGTTTCCAAAAAAAGGGTGAATTTAATCCAAAATATCTGTTAAATTTACAAAAATTTATGCGATCGCTATTTTAACTTATGAACTCGGTAATTGTAACAGAATTTTTTTCTCCGTATATTATTAAAATCATTAGAACTTTGGAAACTGATGAAGAGTATGTGCCCTTATAATGACTAGTGATACTGCATGTGCATTAAAATTACAAATATGCGCTCGATAAGATTAGTCCTGAAGGAAATACGTTCGCGATTAAAAAATCTGCAGACGCGAGAAGGCGTGTTGGAGAAAAGAAGCCTAGATTACGCACTAGAACGCAACTTTAGTGGCATCGTAAACCGGTATCTGTACCACTCAACGCCCACTCGAAGACGCGCTATCCTAGAGCAAATCTGCCTATCATCGGGTGTGAATACCTTGTTCAACACACTAACTTGCATACTGTCCGCGGATTTACAATAGCTATGCCCTAGTGCTTTTCATTACGTCTACATCATGACGCCCAATAATCATCGTTAATAGAGTGATGGCCTTATTTTCACCCATTACAATATAGAGAAAATTGACTTTGTCCGTTCTACGAAACTTTGTATTGTTTACTTTTTCATACTAAGATTCATACAAAACAGAGAAAGTCAAATACAATATGGCCCAAAATTTCAGCCAGAGAAATTCATTATTGTAGAAAAATTTTGAGGGAAACGGAAATAATTTTCATGATCAGGTGACGCATTGCAAAAGAATTATTGAATCTAATACTACTTTTTCATAAGAGTTGTTACGTAATTTATGGATGTCCGCTAATGTAAAGTTGCAGTAAATAATGTTTCCGTTTACAGACCAGAGGGAATTTTATAGCGGAAACAATATTTCAAACTGGAAATTTTTGCAAATCATCTTTTTAATTTTTTAAGAATCCGGATTTTTAGCCTGTGTTTTGAAAATTTAGTAGTTTTAAGTAGTTTTTCAAAATTCCAGCTTTTGTGCAAACATAGATAGTTGTGCATAAAAAAGTGTATTATTTGTTCGCATTTATTATATATAAATTTTTATTACTCTGCATTATATGTTCTTATATTTTACATAATGTTAAAAAGATATTCTTAGAATTTGATAGTTTGACAGATGAAGCATTATCTCATCACGAAATTACAAAGATCAGGTTTAATCTAAATCAGTCTTTATCGGGTTCATTTTATGACACTGATGAGCTAATTCGGATGATTTGTCTACATTGCAACTTCATGATGCTAAGTTTTCTACAATATCACGAATCTGTTTTATCTGTTTATAAAAAGGATGAGCGTATGAGTGAAAACTAGAAAGTATCCTACCGACAAGAATTCATTGACAGCTTTAGCCGTTGCATCCTTCGCCGACAAGGTAGCGAAAATATTTGCTTAAAAATTGGTACCTTTTCTTCTATAAATTCCCGTAGAATTTGACGTAATTAACTACCAACCTCCGCTATAGGCGAACCGGATGTCCCATTGACCATTGTCAGCATTTCGGTAGGCGGTAATGGCACGCTGGGACGCGGTTCAATAAGAATTTAAATGGATTCCGGTTTCCAGCATCAGCGAAAGGAGCAAATCGACAGTGTATTGTCAAGATTGTTGAAAATCGGGCAGTGCTTGTGTTGTTCACCGGAGAATATGGCGTGTAGTAATGGGATCTTCCGTGAAATTTTTCTAGGACAAATATTGTTCAGATCGATCAAGGACCTTAAATTCTGCAAGGTTGTACCTATTATATATAAGTGTAAAGCAAAGTCCAATTGTAAAACTGCCATTGCTGAAAAGCGACCACACACCGATATTTCCGAAGTTAAAAAAGCCGGAAATATATACATATATTTACGTTCAAGCCAAGCATCCGCCTTAAATGAATGCAAACTGTTCAGCGTTGCTTCAAAAACAGATTTTAGGTCCAGTCAGCATTTTATGAGACAAAAACATTAATTTGTTCAGCTTACTGAATTTCGAGAGCTAAGAATGTAAAAATTCGAGTAATGAATAATTGATTATTAGAAATTTTAAATTATAAAACTAGCGCATTAAAAATTTTAATCATTGCGAACCGAAAGAGCTAAGTATGTGTTTAATGAGCTAAAGACACCAAGAAATTGGGTAATTACAAAACTTTGAATAATTGACCAACTTTTTTAAACATGTAAGAAATAAAATCCTATATAATTATAAAAAGTCATTGTTGGAATACAAAAAACATACCTGAATTAGTTGTGATTTGTTAAATAGACATTTTGACTAATTTTCTTACTTTTTGTATATAAAGGGTTTCCCAATAAGGGTGATATGTTTTGAAATTGAAAAAAAAACACTGAATATTCATTCGGAATTTATCGAAATCTTTTTTATTATATTGGATATTCTATGCCATTTATGATTCCAGAGCCCAATCCGCGAACTCCCGACGCAAACGATGGTCATTAGGCTTTAGTTCTTGGGCCAGAATCATCTCATAGGGATGCAGGCCAAGATCCAATCGCAAAATACGCCAGGTAGTCATCCTGGACAGGCCCAATTCCTGAGATCGGCGTGGCACGGACAATTCACGGTACGGCGGCTATATTCTGTGTAGAACGTGCGGTACGCATACGATTTTTAGGCTTAGTATCCAATAGAGTAAATTCACTCTCCAACTTATCGATTATTCGACGAATTGCGAGCGCGGATGGAGCAGAATGACGACCATATTTTGCACGATATGCTCTTTGAACACCGACAAAACTTCTCGAATTTTGATAAAATAATTGGACAATTTCCAAACGTTGTGGAAGCGTGAAACTACTCATGATTAAATGGCAAACCTTACTGATCACAACTGACAGCAGACGTCAAAAATTTCAGTTCAAATCAGCCCGATAGGGACATTCAAAATCATATCACCCCTATTGGGAAACCCTGTAGTTATTGAGCTAAATTTTTAATCTATCTCCTAAAACCAGATAAAAGTAACTTAAAGAGTAAAGTAAATGATATTTTATTGACCCGAGAATTGTGATTTTGAACGATGGTAGAAATGTCAAATTATCAATGCTTGTTTTCAATACAAGTCTTCTTTTTCCATTTGTTGTAAAGGCGTCGACGGACACACTTCAGTTGGGCACAAATGAATGCGATGTTTCTTCTCTTGGACGCAAATCGTGGTGCATGTCGCGGGCCCACGCCGGAATCTCGTTCCAGTACATCAACCGGTCACCAAATGATATTGTTGCCCCGAAATTCGAGCGTTCGAGAGAGAATAAAAGATAAGGAAACGGCAATTCCTTCCAATCGTTTCTTTACACTGGACATAAAATCTCCGATGAGGTAAAAATATTTCTACAGGACGAGGTGCTCCTGGTGGATGAACTAAATTCCAATTTCCTTGCATCCCTATAACCGGTTTATCAACAATGACAGTGGTTATAGATATCGGCCCCGGGGCAATGCAAATAATACATGCTCGAAGCCACGATTATTGCACCAATACAGCATATACGAGTAATTTGTAATTATAATGCTGCAATTAGAGGGCTGTCGTGATCCTGCGAGATCTAGTGCTATGATCGAGAAGTTGATTAGAACCAAATATCCTCTTACAATCTCACTTAATCTAAAATGTAAAGTCTGGAGACCTGACCCCATCTCAGGGTTGGGTCTTGGGAAACTAGGAAGAGATCCGGAGAGAAATCCTTTCTTGTATGAACAAGAGGAGACAATTTTAACTTATCTGCTTTAAACGTCGATTAAACTTTGTGCTATTAGGGACTAAAAAAGTCCAAGCTTTACTTATAAGGGTTTAACAAGGGACACAATGTTGTTCGATGCGGCTTAAAACGTCTTCTTGGGAGGATATGCATTAGAGGCACATACCTTTTAGAAATGGATGAATTGAGTATAAATAATCGAGAATCATTTTTCACGTACCAAGTAATTAATTTCCAGAAATCGTTATCAAATTGATTCTTTTTCATTCGATTTTGGCTTCATGAAAGTTTACTCAAATTTTCAATTTCCTTAAAAACTACCGAAATTTGAATTCGCATTAGATGGAAGGAAAAGACACGAAATTGGAATCGAAAGAAAATCCGACTTTGAGAGAAATGATGATTGTGTACAGAATAGCGTTAATTTCAAGATATCATTAAGTTTCATTTACAATGTGAAAATAATCGGAAATTTACTTTAAAATGTTGTTGATAAAAATCTCCATGTAGGAAAACTTGATTTAAAATGCGACTAGAAAGTTCTTTATTATTTGGAAAAAACATCGTTTTTAAAGGGAATATTTCCATTTAGATAGAAGAATATGTTATCGGATATCATCTAGATGCTGGTGGTTACCTATACAATATTTAAATACGGTTTACTGTCAGTATTTTACTGGATACAATACATATGGCAACCTCTACAATATTTCGTCCTGAAAACATTATTTTTGATCTAACCAAACTATTTTTGAAATGAACGAAGATCTTTGGATAAGTTAAACAAAATTTGGTCAAATCAACCAAAAATTGGATAAGCAAAATCAAATTTGTTTGGCTCAAACAACTTTTTTCTTATATTTACAAATAAAGGAAGCTAATTTAGACAAATTTTTCTAATAATTTAGGGAATATGGAAATTTTCGAAAACGTTAGAAAAATTTACTGAAATTGTTCTTGTAAAAATTACCGGTACCCATGTATTTATTGCATCTTTAACATTTGGTCTGCGAGCAGTTTAAATTTTAGGAAATTGGAACATAAAAGGTTATATATAAAAATCATTATATTTTAAAGAATTTGAAAATCTTTCTGTGGAAAAAATGACGCTTTCGACTGCGCTGGGATTCGAGCCCAGGTCTTTCGATTGCCGGTCGACTGCTATTGTGCTTTTTTACTTTTAAACAATTGCAAGATAACATTTTTTTTTGTTAATCAATTTGGATAAATTACTTTTTTATGGAATATTATAAAAGGAAGAAAAACTGGATGGTGAGTCTTGCTTGTAAATTCGTCAAACCAGTCCCAGGACTGATGACTATAACAACAACAAATTAACCTTCTAAATATTAATATCCTTCTTTTTTTAAATAAACCTTTTTGTCCACTCGTGGAAATCAGCATTTCTCTTGGAACTTTTGGAAGTCAGTACAGGACAAAAGTTTCTGAAGAATAAAAGCCACACAGGAAAACTTACTTACAGACATTATTTTCAGCTTTACTCCGCTACTTACATCATAGCAATCAGTGGAAGGCAATGGCAAACCACCGCTGATGTGAGCAACCAACTTTTGGTTTCTCATGTGGTTTCATAGGCTCAAGGTTTTTATTGAGTGATTAATTTGTAATATTGAAGTATCGAAATTTTGAACGCTTAAGTGATGGTTTATTTATGGTGTTTATATCATCTACACGATATGAAATGATTCACTCAGGATAGGAACGGATAGAGAACTGCATCAAACCAGTCCCAGAACTGCTGACTATAATAACAACAAACATTTTGTAAAAATTCTCAAGAAATTGTTTACGTTGTATTGAAAAACACTCACATGCTTCTATAACCGAGGAAAATGAATCGAGTATTTGATGACAATGGTATAGACTTAATGTCTTTACCATTATTATCAGGGGTGGTTACGCCCTAATGTAAATTATAAAGCCATTATTAGAAATAGCACCTTCTGCAGTAGGTAAGGTAAATCCTGATGTATTCTTCCTCTCGTTGTAACCTTCTACCTCTCGGTCGGAATCTGTCTTTACTTTAATATTGAGTATATATATACATACATATATAAATATATTTGTGTAGAGAGCTTCACAGGTATTTCATCGTGCACACCTAAGTACTATCCGTCGCTGAAGTCTACTTGTACGCGCGCCTACGGGTTATCGAAACGCAGCAAAATACCGGAGCTCTGCGATCAAGCTGTTGCCTCGCAACTCGCAATGGGGACGGTCTATCCTGATAAAGTTATCTTTAGTGAGGCATGACTCCACCATCTCAACCAGCACGAGGTTTCCTGAGAAGATTTCTTGGTAATACGTCTACGTAATGTGTCCATAGTACGTGCCTACGAACTACATTTCCAATGTTTCTCTTAACTTTCTAGTTTTAGGCCATATTCACTTCAAAATCAATTAATAGAATTACCAACGAACATTTAACTAGAAACTAGACACCGGAAAAAGATATGGTTGAATCATCAAAATTTTTGTTGGTCAATTTTTTTTTTATTTATTTCTTAACATACTCAAATAATATTGAGTAAAACTACATGTATATGATATTATAATAATTTATGTTTCTGTAATACCTTGCTTGCAAATTCAATATTAAATGGATTGTCCGTGAAGCTGATATAAAAAATCGTTTCTTGAAAAATACACGCGCCTTCGTCCACTCGTGAAAATCAACATAAACGTCTCGAATTTCTTAACTAGGTATAGGACAATAGTCTTCTTCAAGGAGGAAAAGAACCTCTCAGGATTGCTTATATAAAAAAATTTTCGGTCAGCAAAGCCACATGTCTCGAGTCGATTTTGAAAACAGTTCAGATCATTCTGTGAGAGACTCCGGTAACAAAGTTTTTAAAAATGTAAACCTTGTTCGCGTTCTGCCATTGATAACCAATTGGACATCGTTCTTTAATAATAAAATTTTTTCAAATTGCGGTCGGTTCGTGTGCAAAATCTTTTATGTTTTCCGGTTTTTTGGTTATCCGGTTTTTTATTCACAGTGAACTCTAAATATCTTTTCAATTCGTGATGCTGCATACTGGAATACTTCATTTTGAATTGCAAGCAATGAGATAAGTTTTTCAATTTTATGATAATCCTTATTTTAATTATCTACGTTTTACAGAATCTTTAAATTAATCTTTGAATTTATGGCACTGAAGAGGGCCCCCATATGTGGCCGAAACGTTTGCCTTGCTTTCTTTTTGAGTATTTTTATATCGAATAGTGAAAATTTTAATCGAAGAAAATAAAAAGAATCTGACCCTATGCCAAAATAATGAGAAAGGAAAAAAATTCTATGAATTTTGGGTCAATATAATAGCAGACATGTTATCAAACATGTCACTTTAAAATTCAACGATAATATTTCGTTGTTATACGAATAACAAAATTTTTTGTAGGCTTATTATCCACTATTTTTTGCAACCTTGAATTTTGCTTATCGATAGGAAAAAACTGGTTCTCTCGTTCAGAAATTCGTTTTCTAAATGCTAGAAAATGCTAGGGCTTCGTTCTAGAAAAAAACATTTAGAATAATAGCAAATCTTTTACTTAGCATTTATAACACTTCTTGAGTTTCTATTATTTATTCAAGACTCATTTTCTGATTCTTAACTATTTACATGATGTAAAGGCTGAATTACTGAAAATTAGAGGATACCTTCTGATATTTGAACTTCAAGAAAGTTTCACTTAATTAACGGGTTTTTCTCTTGAAAAGTATCAATCAAAGTAACAATTGACAATATTGACTTTTTACCTCAAAATAATATAAGTTCATGATGAAGAAATATAGAGCAAGTTTAATTTGGACGCTGAGTGTGATAAATTAGCTTTATGTTATCCCATTTGGTCATGGTGGGGACTGACTCTAAATCTAGTCAAAGTGCGGCATCTTTAGGGATTCATGTTCTATCAGAAAGCGGATGCAGGAGGACTTAACGACCAAACTACATCCTGACGAGGGTGGGCGCGTGCCACAGGGTGAATGTCATTGGCGTATGTACTATTTTGAAAAGAAAGTTACAAGCCCTCGTACCCCTTTGTACCTATTAATAAATATCACTTTTCAAATAAATTTTAAAAATACAGAAAATTTTTATGATTTTCTTTTAATCAATGTTCAACACGCTAAGTTTATCTTCTGCACCTGAAAATATTCAGCATTCCCTTTCAAAAAGACTATTGGATCCGATTGAAACTGATTGACCCGATTGGACCTGATTTAGAAGAATTATTGAACCTGATTTATCTTATCGGATTAATTTCTATAGTATGTGTTAAATCGATGAATAGGTTTTACTGATGTTTCCGAATCAGATCCAATCAGTCTCAATCGGATCTAAGACTTTTCTAGAAAGCTTGACATTTACCTTAATTAAAATAATGCCAGTAATCCAATTACCTCAATATTGCTGCTCTGTACCTGTTACTGAATTCTTATGTTACTGTAAATACAATACTTTGCAAAACACATGACTCACATATTATTCATCGGTTGCATAATAAACTAAGTTCTGTTTTGTTAAAATGGCATAAAGCGTTAGTTCGTGTTACGTTACAGTTTAATAACACATTGATTGTAAATTATCATAAAGAAATGACTGTTGTTAATTTGGAAAATTGGAAAGAAGTGAGGTGATTTACATACTGGCTACGCCAGTGACACGTCAATGTAGTCTCTTAATGGAGGGGGGTGTGGGGGATCTCACATGTGTGCAGTGACATGTGTGTGCAGGTCCCCCTCGTACCCGGAAGGCGCGGCAACAGAGGTTCAAGGCCTCTACGCCAGGTGCCGCTCAAAAAAAGTTGAGTCGAAGTGTGTACCAGCAGGTCCTTTAGGTCTTTAAAGTCGTCGAGGAATTAAGATTTAGTAAAACCTGCCCTTTTTTATTTGAAGTCTCGAATTCCCAGTTTAGAGGAAATTCAAGTAAAAGCGAAAAAACCTGCTTTTAAAATATTTTAACGACCTTAAAAATATGCCAGAAAAACTAATGTATGTGCAATATTAAATAAATTGTATAACCATTTTAGGGAAGCAAAGTAATGAGAAGTAGGATACAGTATGAAAAGACAAGACTTTTGTAATATTATTTTTTTGCTTTCACGGGTACTACTTTCTCCAGGTGTACGAAGAGATCTGCAGGAGGCCAGCGTCAAAAATACTTCATGGACCTCCTTCGACTGGTCTCGCACCCACATACACCTACACAACTTGTATGTATCATATACTGATCTTCGTAATCTTCCCGGCATCGACACATATGAGTATACCTCTCGAACTTCTTCTCAAGCAAGAATGATTCACCCCGATAGTTATTCACTTTCAGATCCTACTTATCCATTCGAGGCGTTAAGTTTTGCCAAAAATCAAGTTTCTCCTTCACTAAGTATCATAAATTGCATTTCCTTTTTTTCTGATGATTTAGAATATATTACTTTACTTATTCATTGCAACACGGAGAAAATAATATGCCAAAAATTTACAATTAAGATGTTCTCATAATTTTTTATTTTTAAAAGCTTGTTTTGGTCCAAACTCGGTCGTTTAAAAATTTTGAGATTTCGAATAGTTTCGTATTCTTGAAATTTTGAATTATATTTTTGTTTCGATGTGATATCTATTTTGAGTTTGTAGTGATACAGATTTGAATTTAGTTTTAAGATGCTCATCCCCATTTGAAAAATAATATATCGTACGAGTTACCATATGTATTGTATACAGTATGATATAAATAGTAACGCGCACATGAATATTGTAAGGATTACCATCTATATTGCACCCATTCCAATATAGATGGCAACCTGTACAATATTTTATCTTTCAAATAAGGATAAGCATCTTACCATTTGGTTCATACAACCAAACAATTTTGTAGAAGTAACAAATTTGTTACCCACAGGTTTGCACATAGTGGAGAATTTTGATTTATGTCAATAAACTTTGTTCTCAGATGAACAGAAATATTAAGTTAATACAAACAAATAATGTTTGATCCATCAAAATGTTAATTTATTTTTTTTAATTTGGTTGCAACAATCAAATACTGATTCACTTTTAAGAAATCTTTTCACTCAGTGTAGTAAGTTCCCAATTAATTTTTTTTTTTCACAGACAAGTGCAAAAACAAAACATCAAAACGGGAACAAGTTTTATGTTTACACATATTAGTGATGTACTTATAATTGACACATAATTATTATTCGAATTACTTAAGCAAAGCTTTTGAAAAGTGATTTATTTAGAATAAAATTTTGTTGAATAAACGAGAAAAATTTTGTTAGTCCAATTCATCAACAGATGAATTTTGAATCGATACAACCAGAAGAAATATATTTTATTTAAGTAAACTAATTTTTAAAACGAATCAAGACCTTTGAATAAATTAAACAAAATTTGATTGGATTATTGTTGAATTTTACTGTATGGTATTTAAACAAACTATTTTTGGTTAAATGAAACAATTTATTTTGTTCAAGTAACCAATGAATTGGTGTACCGTATAATACAAAAATTCTTTGGTCGATCCAACCAAATGTTCTCCGAGTCTACTTTATATTTTTATTGAGTTTTATATTTACTCTCTATCTCTGAATTTTATGAACATTTTATATTTTAATAAAGAGAGTTTTTCGCCCTTTACAAAGATATTATTTTGCAATCATATATCATAATTTTCAGAATTGTTTTTAACACACACTTACGCCTGATTCTTGCAACATTAATCAAGATAAAGAAAATCTGTGACATTAATCTAAACAAAAAGTCAAGTATACATAAATACACTCAGAAGAATGTTTCGTTAATCCAAGCAAATTTTAGTTGGATTAACCCAAAAATTTACTTATGACACGATAGGAAATATTATTGGTAGATTCAAACAAAGAATTTGTTTCACGCAACTAAATGTTCGAATACGATTTGGTTCAATGAAACAAATAGTTCAGTTGACTTAACCACAATTTATTAGACTTAACAAAATGGTTTGGTCAGGCCAAGTAATTATTTCCCCTGTGTTACAATTTTTTCGTTGATGAAAATTCTATTAAATTTCTCATTAAATGCACCACAGTAGTAATCATTTGTTAATTATGGAAGTGTATTTTACCTAAAAGTTGACAATTCCAGGATTTACAATCTCGGACAACAATTTAAAACGTAAAAAGTAAAAATAAATGTTACGATTTTGGTACAAGTACGTCTAAAAATTCTTCTTTCAGTTGTTTTTACAAACATTCTTGTATGTCCGTGTGTGTACTTTTTTCTATAAAAATACTTCCCTGCTAGCAGAAATTAAAAATAGATACTCTTTTAAGTTTTCTTCAGAGGATAGGTCATGAATACCTCTTGGGATTATTCTAGTCCTTTGGACACCCTCTAATGTGATGTTGGATAATACATTTCAGGCTGTCGAAGCGAAAAATTCAAGGCACTTCAGATGAAGTGGCAGATGGAGCTTAGAATAATGTAGATAAGTGTTTACATCGATGAAACCTTGTTCAAAAATAGCTGAAACGTATGGGTGACAGTCTTTTCCTTCCTTATTGGAGTAGTGATCCTGAAGGAAGGAGGCTAATGTTCATCTGTTATACCCTTGATTTACGAAATACCTTCAAATTTCTATCAAATACTCAAAAATACTCGCCTATAAGAAATGTCAAAAAAAATTACACGTACACCGAGAAAAAAATACTATTGAATCTATAGTATTTCTGCCAAAAGCATGTTTATCATTGATTTAACTCAAAATGCTATAGAATTGTTAGCATATGTATGATTTCTTATAGAATATTTTTTTGAATCAATAATATACCTCCTTTTGGCAAAAATGCTATAGATTCAATAGCATTTTTTTCTCAGTGTAGTTTATGATAAAACTTGTATGAATATATCATTTTTAGTAGTTCTTTGTGGAACACACTACTCAACTGTATCTAAAACATTTCACAACAAATAATCATATTATTTTTAAAAACTCAGAAAGATACATTGATGGAAAATAAAAAATATTATGCAAAGTCTCTTCATTCGTAACAAGTAATTAATCCTGGAGTTGAGAACTCAAATGTAAATAATCATTATTACTATTCGTAACGGAAGTAAAGTGATTAAAATCTTATCCTTTTTAATCTATCAGTCACCAACATTTATACCTTTCGATAGTTCTATGCTCCTTGATCCTTTCGTATCCATTGGTTATCCGTATCTCCTCCTCAATAATTATGTTATCAGTTGAAGCTATCCGTTTCAATCATTGTGTATTCGCTTCACTGTGTTTTTATCCATTTTTTTACCTAGATGCAATACTGAATACGGAATGATTGAGAAGAATGCAAAGTATTCATTAAAAAGAATAAAAAGCTCTTATCCGTTTAAACACATTTACTTCCAGCAGGGGTACTACATATTTGTAACTGAATTAGAAAAAAGTAACACACTAACACCGTAACATAACACTTGTCGATCTGATAACTGATTGCTAGTTCATTTTACTTTTATGATTATAATTTATGATAAACCTTCTCGATTCCGAATCATTCCGAACCAATCTGAAAGACGTTTTGAATCTCTTATGATGCAAATAAGTAAAAAATCAATCCGTTCCATTCCGTTTCGATCCGAATGAAGCCGAATCAAGTTGAGCTTGAATTGATTCAAACTAAATTTGCAATCTGAATCATTTCGACCTTGAATTCGTACGGATTGAAGAGAATTCAGAATGTTTCGGAAACAGACTTTGGAATACCTCGGATTCGTCCGGATTAAATCTCTTCCTGAAACTATCGCCACGGCAATTACTTGTCGAGCCTTTCGACATTTCTTTCTATTGTGGATTCTTGGTTCGGATTTCCCAGTTTTGCCAGGTGAAATTTATTTATAACCTAGTTTTATTTTTAATCAGATTAACAAACATATATAAGAAAGTCTTGTTATCTTTATCTCTACTGCTCTGAGTTTACGAGAAATATGTTTTCTTGCAAATGAATAATTTTCTTATTATATTAATGAATTAGACGAATTACGAGTCAATCGTGTATTAATGCATTGATTTTTAACATTTCTAATTGCATTCTCGTATGCAATCATTCATCTAGACAACGATCAATGTCTCATTCTCTCACGGTTTAGTCAGGCGAAGGCAATCAATACGATTTAATTTACAGCTTGCCTAAGTTTGAACTACTGGTCGAGACACTCTAATTGCACCCTCGCTTGTAAATTAAGATTCAGTAAAAACTAAAGTCGTAGGCAAACGTAATTGGGACGAGGTGATCGCATGCCCAGCTCACCATGGGGCTATTGTGGATTTGTACATACACCTCGTTGTAATCTGGTACCTATCATTTCGACATTCTAATAATTTTATATACATTCAAACCATTATCAGTATCTACTTTTAGTTTCAAAGTCTAAGTGGAAAATATTCATGTATAGACTCATACATCACTGATGTGGAATATTCAATACTTGTTAGTATAAAAGCACGTTATGTAAATACATGTATTATTAGCTACTTCTCTAAGAAAGATAGAATGAGATATCGAACTTTAAGGACACGGATTAAGGTGTTAAAGGAATCAATTTTATTTCAAGTGTGATTATTCACAAACCGGTAACTCCAATTAGTTTCCCTTACTTCAAAACTGTGAGAAACATCGAAGAACCTTTATTTCGCATGAAAAATCCATTTAGATTATTAGTTTTTGAATAATATTGCTTGAAATAATTAGTCAGGTTTTAGTATCGAGTTATAAAGTTCTTTCAGAAAATAATTGGAGAACGAGAAAAATCTGGCTCTGCTGGGATTCGAACCGGGATCACCATTTTACAAGAGTGGTGCGCTAACCGATTGCGCTACCGAGGTCATGTTTTGAAAGGTTTTGAATCTGATTTGACCTCGTTATTAAATTTTAAATTAAAATTTTCAAATTTTATTTTATTTTTTGACTTGTCGATGGTAAAATAAAAATCGTCATAATTTTTGTTTACTTTAGATTTCTGTAAATTCTTCTTCTGGGTTTTTTGAAAATTTTTTCCAGCGTTTTATATAACCAAAAGTAGAATATCAAAAAAGCAAATCACTCGCATGCAAAAAATAATCTAGAAATATTAATGAATTTTTAATTTTTTCAAAATTAAAGTTTTTTCCTTTTTTCTAGCAAATATAGCAATTTATTTCTTACAAAGTTAATTTACCTAAATTGAGTACAATAATATTTCAGAAGCCAGTTAATGATTTGATCCGAGTTTTTTTCAGTGAAAAATTATTTAAAATCAAACCACATTCATAAAGTTGATTATATAAATGATTCAGGTAAATTTATGCAATAAAAAATGGGATAGTTTACCTTAACAACTAATTAATTTGAAATATTTCAAAGCACCTGTAGAAATCGTAAACAAGTGTAAAACAAATACTGCAGAAAAATGGAAACATATCGAATTGTAGAAAAAATCTTCTATCTAAAAATTGCACCCAGAAAAAAATTACTTCATCTAACCAAACTAATCAAATGAACTAAGATCTTTGATTAAATCAATTAAAATTGGCAGAAATTTCAAACTCGACTAATTAATTTGAAATATTTCAAAGCACCTGTAGAAATCGTAAACAAGTGTAAAACAAATACTGCAGAAAAATGGAAACATATCGAATTGTAGAAAAAATCTTCTATCTAAAAATTGCACCCAGAAAAAAATTACTTCATCTAACCAAACTAATCAAATGAACTAAGATCTTTGATTAAATCAATTAAAATTGGCAGAAATTTCAAACTCAACTAATTAATTTGAAATATTTCAAAGCACCTGTAGAAATCGTAAACAAGTGTAAAACAAATACTGCAGAAAAATGGAAACATATCGAATTGTAGAAAAAATCTTCTATCTAAAAATTGCACCCAGAAAAAAATTACTTCATCTAACCAAACTAATCAAATGAACTAAGATCTTTGATTAAATCAATTAAAATATTTGTTTGATTCAATCAAATCGTATTCAAGAAAACCATCTTTGTTTGCATGAATTATACTAATTGTTAAATTAACCAATCAAAACTTTTGTTTTGAGCAAATTTTTTGGTTGATTCATCTAAGCTTTGGTTAAATCAACCAAATATTTTTCTGGATGTGTTATAAAGTTGAACTGTGGAAAGATTTGGTAGAATCAACATTTGGAGGACAATATTAAGATTGACGCAGAAGTCAATGGTATGGGAAAGACGTTGTTGATGCAATGACAGTAATGTATATTATAAAGGGTGCAATACTAGCGGTTGCAGGTAAAGAATCAACTCTTGCCGAAAGTCTAAAACCATTTCGTGACTGGGTTTCGCGTCCTACAAGACATTTCACTCAAACGCCAATGCGAAAGAAAAACAATTGTCCAATTTGCGAGCCAGTGGATAGATCGTAAATTACGACAATAATTGTGCGGTGACGCAACTGTATCCTTTCACATGTGAAATGGGCTGCTCTAGATTTAAGAAAGATCAGCCACGGGAGAGGTCACAGATAATAACACTTCTATGTTCATTTTCACTGACCCTTCCTTGACCGTACCGAGTAGATTCAACTGTTTCTTGATATTTCTTTCCTTCTAACCTTCAATTTCTCGTACCGAAAGAATTCTCCCATATTTTATACAATATTAATATATATATATATATAATATATATATATATATATATATATATATATATATATATATATATATATATATATATATTGTATACACTGAGAGAACAGTTTGTTTAAATTATAGAAACATATATTTGATATACGGGCGAAGGAAAAACTTGTTTAAATCAAAGAAGGTTTTTGCAATTATGATAAATTTTTATTTATTACAAACAAATCATCTTTAATTTCAAGAAAATTATTTATTTGAATTAAACAAGTTTCTTGTTTGGCCGCATATGAAAGATATGTTTGTTTTACTTAAACAAACTGTTCTCTTAGTGTGACTAGAATTCAGTCGGAGATTAAAATTAGTGAAAAACGACTGTTTCATTGAATGATTGCATTTTTCAGAAATCTATGGTACAAAATAGTCAGCTATTCACAGATATTAACAAAACAGTTCAGGAAAAATTCACCAACTGCTTATCAATACTTTACACTGAGAAAAAAATGCTATTGAATCAATAGCATTCCTGCCAAGAGCGCGTATATTATTAATTCATAAAAATATACTACAAGAACCAATAAATATGTTACTAATTCTATATATCATATTGATTTGAATCCATGATATACGTGCTTTTGGCAGAAATGCTATTGTTTTAATAGCATTTTTTTCTCAGTGTAGTATTTCTGAGCAGTTTATATGTTATTCCTGGAATTTTTTGTTATTCTATCTTAACAGTTGACCATCATTTGCAGAAATTTTCTGAAAATTTACAATTTTTGATACCTTGTCTAAAATGCTGAACTGCTCATGAAATTTCAACGAATTATTTTTTTCCGTGTAGGTATATATAGTTTTAAAAGAAAAAGTAAGAGATCAACAGAACAATAGTCATATTCTTGTTTGGTTTTGGACAGTACAATTTCATAACGTTATATTCATTTGCCTGTGAACAATCGTACGCATTAAGGTATATAAGGTGCGTGACTAGAAAACCTGTTTGATTTATTATTACACTGGTTCTATTTAACGGCATAAGTAGAATAGGAGAGCGTGCACGTTTTATATGCGGCTATTTTTTGTTCTTTGACCCCCTTTTTCCGTCATGGGATTATTTTTGACATTTTACTAAATTTTCTTTCTGAACATCCTGTGACATTGATACCAACAAATTTCAATTTAATTAAGGTTTAATTACAGCGAGTCTACAGGTTTAAAAATGTAAGTTCTATCACTTTGAACTTTTATTTCGAATCCAAGATTTGCAAATTTAATCTTGGTTCCTGATAAAAATCTTTGAGAATACAAAGTAATTAGTCAAATACATGCGCTTGAAGTTGAAATAGATTTATTATTATAGTAAGTATTATTATAAAAACCACCCATTTAATTAGTTGTGTCTTAAAAATTTATTCAAAATAGATATAGTTTCGAATAAAACTCTAGTAAAAATTCCAAATGAGTGTCAATTAGACTCTAATGTGGTTGCCCCACTTTCAGTCTGGTGTTAATATGATGAACTATTCAGTTTGTAACATTCTGTTATTTGAAAAATTACAGAACTGTTTTTAAAATCTTGATTTCCGAAGAAAAATTACCAAAACCGGAAAAAATCATGATCACAAAATATCATGAGTTATTTCATAAGAATTTTTATTATTTAAGGTCGTATGGTGGGGTCTGACGCCAACAATTGTATTGGACCGCTTTATTGATAAAATAATAATTTTAACTAATTTTTCGGAGAAGATAGAAATGCAGAAAAATTCAATGCAATTTTTCTGCATTGCTATCTTCTCCGAAAAATTAGTTAAAATTATTATTTTATCAATAAAGCGGTCGTATGTAATTGGTGACGTCAGACCCCACCATACGACCTGAAGTAAACCTTGTTGACCAGTATGATAAAAATTCAAAACCTAAATGATATATATGTCATTCGAACGTTTTAAAAATGTTATACAAACGCCTAAGAAATTTACTGAACAGTTCTATAAAATGAAGATAGTAGTATTGTGAATAAAAAAAATGTATTGCTAATGTGTGACACGACTAAGTTGTGTGATAGCCCAATCAGTGTGACTGTTCCTGCAATAAATTCGCAGAATTTTGTCCTTATTACACGTATGAACTATCTTGCAAGCCCCCTGTAGACCACCTTGCTTGTATTCCAAGCAAAAGTTTCGGATTGGAATTCAATCTGAGCGAATCAGAGCTATTTCGAGCCATCCTGAAATTTGTTCCTGAAATCTGTTTGGAATTATTCGGAACCAATCCAAAAAGCGTTTTTTATTTCGTCTGATGATAAATTCTCAAAAATCAATCCGACTTAATCCCATTGATTCCGCTTCAATCTGAAGATTGACTCGAATTGAAAAATTGGTTCGGATTCATTCGAATTGATGCCTCGAGTTGAAACGAAATGAATCGGATTGATCTTTGAACGATTTATATCAAACGAAATAAAAAAACGCTTTTTGGATGGGTTTGGAAATTGATTTCGGAATGGCTTGGATTCGTTCGCATTGAATTCCTTTTCAAAAGTTTCACTAGGGATAAGTATTCCGTCATTTCTATGAAATGGTTTTGTATACGCAATTATAAGCAGGTATATCTGAACCAAAATTCATGAAGTAATTTCATAAAATATAAAATTATTCTTCAGGATAAAATTTATTTCTGCGATATTTTTATAAATATAACAGTTATTGAAAATGAACAGCGAAATACGGATAATCAAAGAGAATTTCCTGTAGATTTCACAATTTCTGATATACACTGCATTCCATCTTATAAGTAGAGTATTGAAATCACTAAAAAAGTATGTAATACATGTAAATATAATGGACTGAATCGTACATATCTGGTACCAGAATTTCTGAAACGTTCTGACTGAATTGCAGTATTGTTTACGGTACAAATTTAGTGAGCCGCCTGCTGAGTTAGCAATGTCACTTTTCTGAAACTTTCATCGTAATGAACTTTGACGGAAAGTTTCAACAAAAAGTTTCAAATTAACTGAAAATTTTGAAATATTCAATTTAATTTATACTCAAAATACTTTTTTCAATATTAGAACTTCATCCTACTGCAAAAAATAAAGAAAGATTTGAAATTCTTTAAATTTGAAAAATCTGGATTAAATCAATTAAACTTAATCATAACTAACGTAATCTAAAACATATATTTGCAGTATTGGTTGATTAGCTTCAGGGTCCATAAATGAAAAAACAGTAGTTTTAATCAAACGTTTCGACTCTGATTCGAGTCCTCATCAATGATCTTTATTTCTAAAATATGAAAAAAAGTAACTTGTAAACATTGTACATTTCAGTCCTATTTTGATGTTTTTATTTTTTTTTACAATACCAAAGTTGTACTTCAAAATCGGACTCATATGTGCAATATTTACTAGTTACTTTTTTTCATATTTTATAAATAAATATCACTGAAGAGGACTCCAATCAGAGTCGAAACGTTTGATTAAAGCTACTGTTTTTTTCATTTATGGATCCTAAAGCCAATCAACCAACACTCCAAATATTGTTATTTAGGGTCAATATAATTCTCCTGTCTTTTAAATATCTTACACATATAGCTACTAAAGGCGCGAAAATATGAAATGTATATTATATTTCTCAATTGAATTAACTTTTTATGATTATATTTTATAAGAATTATTTATATTTTATTGCTATTTTCTTTTTAAGCCTTTTGTAATTGGAGTTGATTTTTTATTTAAAACCAGAAATTGTTGAGTAAGTTCAATGGCACATTAATAGTCTCCATTTGCGAATTAATATGATCCAGCACTTGCCACTATACATCCACCTGATTCTTAAGGAAGTGAAAAAAAGCCACAGAAGGTGTAGAGCGGCAAGGGATGGGGAACCCGTAACCCATAATGTAATGGCACTGCCCACCGTGAGGTCTTAAGGGCTCCTCCATAATGACGACAGCGCATGATTGCATAACGGCGCACCGCGTGATAGCGAACCGTGTCGCACCATGAGTCTTGAAATAAGGTCCTTTACCTCTTCTGGACTTGAATTTTTGGCTTCCGGACTGTGAAACTTGGAATGTACCATTTACCAGTTTGTTCCATTTTTTGATACTTGAATGATAAATAGTGTACTTCAAATGACAACACTTGCAAAAACAAAATGTACTATTTACTATATTGCCGTTCAGCGCCCAATTTCGTCATTTGAAATAGAACTTTTAGCTATTTTCTTTTTTTCCGCGCAGAAAAGTTAAAAATTTTCGGTTAGAATAATATTTCGAAATTTACTGAACATTTCTGTTTCAGCTACTGTTCTGTGTCTTCATATTTATAATAACAAGTTGAATTTTTTTTCTGATAATAGCATAAAAGTTAATAAAATTTTGCATCTAATGAGCCCATGTTAAAAGCAAAATGATATTTCATAAAAATATATTGTAGAAAACGTCAAAGTTCGATCATTTTGGAAAATATTAATAACTTTGAAAATAATTGAAATTTTCAAAAGTTGTTTTTTCATATTGAAGGTTCCTTCATTGATAGTATTTTTCTAACTGATCACGATATTTTTAGAATTTTCTTCCTGGATTCTACCCTGAGCTTAGAAACCATACAAAAAAGTCGTAAAATTGAAAAATTGTCTAGCTTAAAAGAATTTTTAATAAATCAATGTATATCATATTTTAATAAAACTTAAGAATATTTATTAAAATATTGATATTCTTAATTTTGTAAATTAATTTATAGAGTACAGTCTATATCTGAAAATTCACAACTTATTTGTACTATGTTTGGACCCTAGGGTATAACTCACAATAAAAATTCTAAAAATATCTAAATTAGTTTGCAGAATTAATACTATGAAACTTGTTTTCAAAATGGGACCAAAAAATTGAAAATGTTAATTATTTTCAAGAATATTAATCTTTTCCAAAAAGATCGAAATTTGGCATTTTTTGCAGTATATTTGAATAAAATTAACATTTTTCCTTTAACTTGAGCTATTATGTGAAAAGAACGTCAACTTGTTATTATAAAAATGAAGACACTTCAAGAGTAGTTAAAATAACAGGTGACCCTATCAATTCTGACGGTAATGAACCATATATACATATATGAACATCTCTCTTGGGAAGATATTTGGCTTCAGCTTGAGCTCAACACGTGTTATACAAACGCTGTGGCTTACTTTGCGTTGATTATATTCTAGAAGAGCCCTAAAAGCACTCACGCCAAGGTCTTTAGTGCCGAATTAGTTATACGGACGTTTTACGACAAGGTACGTCGTTTTTGCTTGAATGAATGAGTTAAATTACCTTAAGCGTTACTCAGAACGACAATAATGATGAAAGCTTACACTAAAGTACTATAAACTAAAATAAAATAAAAATTAATCGAAAATAATGGTGTCAGTCATTCGAATATAGTGAATCAAATGTTATTTTTCATATTTATAATAAAGAAACGTCTCGGTTCCAACAAGATATGGAAATGTGTTACATGTTTTTATTATGTTCATAAAAGTGAGCCAAAACTGTTCACCCGCTTTCTAAAAGCTCGAAGCACCTACGTCCATGTTCATGCACTGAAATCCCGTTTTGTCCGGGTCTTTTACCGCTGCAGATGATGGCCAACGACTGCGTTTGTCTTGCTTTCGCCAATTCGCCTTTACGACGTATAATCTCGCGTTTCATCGTTCGCCCTTCAAGTGCTCTTGTTCTCTAAAACGACACAGCAAAACTGCTGGAAGATGAGGTACCACTCGGAGAAACATTTTTATCAGACTCCATGGTGCACCTCAGGGAGTCTACGTGCTTGCCACGCAAAGTACCAATAAAAAATTTAATAATCCGTAGCCATGAGTCCTAACCGGTGAACTTAAAATTTTACTTAGAAACACAATCGTCTTGATATCAGATCTTGTGTTTTGAACACAAAAGGGACAGTAATAAATAAATTTAATAGCCAAGGCTGGTGCAACCGACGCGACGCATTTAATGCTTAGGAAGGTGTAAGATGTTGATGCGGGCGGAGGAAGAAATAAAGCTGCAGGTGGAGAAACAACCTTCTTAGAGCAAGGTGCGTCTCTTAGATCCTAAATGATTATATCAATACATAAAAAGATAATTGGATATTTTAAACAAGAGGCATGTCAAGTTTATTATGTTATTGAAAGTGGGTAAATATGGACATTTATGGTACTTATTAGAACCAAAGGAATTCTTGCTTCTTTTTGTGTAAAATTTTTTCCTGGCACGGGTCAGTCTTCGACAGAACCGGCTGACTCGGAAATAAATTAACGTATGGTTGAAATCGAAAGAGACACTCGATGTCTCCATCGCTATTGAAATTGATACTATACTTCTTGCATCGAATTCACTCATGGGAGTTGTTTTATGTTCATTATTTTTCTTATTAGATTAATCTTCTATTCTACTAGATATTTTATGCACTGAGAAAAAAATTTTGTTGAATCAAAAACTCATAGTGTTTTGTTGTTATACAGGCAACAGAATGTTTGATTGATCCAACAAAATTATTTTATGGGCTCAAAAACATTTTTTGGTTAGTTATTGTGATTTAGAAAATCATCAAATTTCATTGTTATATTAAATTTTATTGCTTGAAAGTTTGTCATGAAAGTATATAATCGGTATAGTAAACCCAGAAAAAAAATATAGTTTATGTAACCAAATTATTTTGTCTAATAAACCAAGATTTTTTGTTGAATTAAAAATATTTGTCTGAATCAACCAAATCATAGCAAAACAAATTAATTAAATATTTTTTTGGTCGTATAACAACAAAATTTCATGGCTAAACCAAAACAAGTTTTGTTGATTCAACCAAATATATATTTCTGAGCGTGTCTATAAAGAAATAATGAATAGACATTTTTATGGGATTTTTTGAGAATTTCGTTTGCATGAATCATTACAAAATTATTGCCTTTTTTCAAATTTATACTTATAACTGAACATAATGTTTTTTCATTTCAATATATTGTTAAAGTTTCACTTGAAGTATACTCCATAGAATTCGAACTCTTTAAAGTTAAAAACATGAATAAAAAAAAGTAAGCTCAGATCTAAAAATGGATTTAAACTCTAAATGATCTTATTGTTACCCCAAATAGAGAAAAATCAACTCAGAAGTCTAGACCCTATAAAACTCTAGGCTAATTACTCTGAAATTTTTAATAATGTATTTAAAACCTTTTTGTAAGGCCGCACAGAAAAAATGAATAATCAACCATCCAGCTGTAATATCTAATATATGGAAATCAGATAATATTATCATGAATATTACAACCAAATATATAAGATGATTGTCCCACAGTTGAATATCTAGATATTAATCCTAAATGTTCATTTTTCTCTGTGATGGATCAAATCGACCAAGTGACTAAATTATACGTTAAATCACCTGTGTAAGATAAATCTTTTAGTTATAAAAATATCTCTCTAAAAATTTGAGATACAACAAAAGACAACAAGAAATTCATGTCACGTCCTTTTAGTAACAATGTTGGAAACACTTTTCGAGAGAAAATAAAATTGGCATAGTTATTGGCAGTAATAACTAATTATAAAATTTTTACAAAATCTCTACTAAAACGAAATTAATAGACATTCTTCATTATCTACCATAATATTTTCAAATTTTTACAAATATATTATGTAAACTTAAAAAGTTATCTTTCAAGAACTTTCACAGAAGTTTAGTCTCGTGGTCAATTAAATTTGAGATAAGTTCCCTGGTCAATATAAGAGGCTTATTCTCATTTTACTTTAATGTATTATCGATTATAAGAATTGAATTTTTCTCTCTGGAATGATCAACCATTAGAACACTTTACAGAACGCTTTCCGGTTTCTTGAACCCACAATCTCGCTAACAGATTCATTCTGTGAAAAAATGTCACCTAAATAATTGTAATTTCCAGGATCGGATACCACTACAGGAATAGAATTCTTTCTCCAGAAGCCAATTATAGGCCAAGTCGAGGCGATTGCCAGTACTGCAATGCGTTTTTACACTTTTTTTCACTGAGTCGCCATCTCGCCTCTAAAACCCCACCCACAAGCAGAAAGTCCAATTAGAGTCGACTACCCGTCTGAGATAATTGGCGAACACTCGTGCGAGGACGTAACTCAATCGGTAGCCTCTCTTCCTCTGACTCTGTCTTCCTTGCTCTTTTACTCATTGAATCTGGTTGTCCGTGCACTCATGGGACCTTCTGAACACTTACAAAAATCTTCGTAACTGTACGCATACGAAAAAGCCAATCACGCATACAAGCCAGGTATAATTAAGCTCTGTATAAACTCCTTCACTACTGGCACTTCTTACCAACGAGTTCCAAATGTTCAGTAATTTGCATACATGATCGTTTCTCTGAGAATTAGCTGTCTGTAAACGCAATCATGTCTCAATTCCCGATTAAAATTCATTATTGTTACACTTCTCATACATATTAATAACATATGGGTGGGATAAATAATTGTGGAATATATTGAATTATAGTTTTATTTAACCAGAAATTTGAGATAAATTGCAAACATTTAGCGAACCAAATTCATTTTATATGGTGGCAACAATTAATCTTTGCATCGTTCGAAAACCACAATGTCACGAGAAAAAAAATGCTATTAATTTACCATCCAGATACTCATCCTTATTTTAAGAATAAGTATTGTACTATTATATGTATCGCATCCACTACAATACTGATGGTAAACGTTATATAAATATTGTAAAAATTACCTTCCGTATTGCACCCCAAATAATGCAGATGGTATTTCGTACAATATTTTTGTTTTAGAATAGTAATAAGTATCTCGATAGTATCCGACAGCATATTTTTTCCTCCGCCTAGAAACCTCCAAAGTTTTTGTAATTATTTTGCTTATTTCAAGGATCTTTCTAAAAGTTTCTTGTATTTGAAACGTTTTTAAATGCTTATAAGAGATATTTCAAGTTTGAAGATTTTAAAAAATTGAAAAAGAGGTTTAGAAATTGGAAGAATCTTTTCAAATTATTGGAAACTCGTTGACATTTTATAAAGTTCAATTTGTATTTAACGTGTAGAGTGTTTAAAAACGTCAGAAGTAAAGAATTAGCATTTTTTAAAAGCCTTATGTAATTAATGCAAGACTACTAATTGGAGCACTTGAAACACTTGCACAAAATTTGATTTGCTTTGACGATCAACTCAAGTCAACTAATTGCATTCGAAGATATATGCAGTTACAACAACTTGCATGTACAAGGAAAACTATTAATAACAACATGCTACCATGTGACAGTAGAATTAAATCTTTACCACTTAATTGTTCAGCATGCACGAAAGGTTAAGCACGCAATGCAAATGTAACCAACTCTACAGCAAGTAGTACCATTTGAACGTAGTGCTGGCTTAGGTCATAGAATAAAACTGATATATTTTAATATCAGTGAATAATTTAATATTAATAAGTCCGAACCCAAGTTTTCTTACACGGAAAAATTTGTTCTAAAAAAATTACAGAACTTTAGTTTGAATCTTAGATACAGGAGACAGTTAAATAAAACCCACAAACTCCTAATGATAAAATACGATAAACTATTTTATATAAATTGTCATGATTCAAATAAACTTTTTTAAATATTCCAGTACATTTTCAAAACTCTAATGATGCAGCAGTCGACCGGCAATCGAAAGACCTGGGCTCGTATCCCAGCGCAGTCGAAAGCGTCTTTTTTTCCACAGAAAGATTTTCAAATTCTTTAATATTTGAATATATTCAAGAATTTTAAAATGTTGCTGTGCTAGTGATGGTTATCATCCAAAATCGTAAAATCGGACACTTAGTACCGGATAGAATAATTTCGAGCCCCCTACACCTAAACATTCTTGAATCGATTAAAAGAAATCATAAAAATCTTAAGTTAACGACCTCTTTACTACTTACTTTACATGAAGAACTTTACAGAACTATTCTGAATTTCGTATTCCAAGATTCTAAAACCTAATTCTAAATCTAATTTTGCACAGTTTTTAAACTTGATTTGTAAAATTTGTAGTAACATTTACGCTAAATTTGATTCTTTTTAGCATTTCTTCTTGAAATATTTGATAGAAATCAATACATTTTTATAAATACTGAAAAACAGTTTCTGATAAATTACAAAACATTCCGGAATATTAATAAAATCCATGTGGTAGCTCACTTCAAGTTTCCTGAATTAGATAAATAAATAAAAATAATTAAAAATCAAAATTGAAGTATTTTTTAAAAATTGTTCCTACCACTTTTTAGATTATATATTTTAATAGGGTTTGGGGCCTAAAATAAATAAAATAGACCTTGAAAAAAAAATAACGTTGAAAAAGGTAAACGCTTCGGCCACAAATAGGGGTTTCTTCAGTACTAAGGTAGTTGAAAGATAATCATGGAGGTTAAGTTTAACAGCTAGCAATCTGTAAGTTGAAATGCGTGCAAATTATTTATGAGTTAAATATATTCTATTATATTTTTTGTTATTATGCTATGAGTGGATTTGTTTTTCTGTAGTATTCAAAAAACTATATACGTTATTAAAAATGAAGTACTGCTTGTAATTACTCTATCCTCTCTACATTCTGAAGATGCTTGATCACTTTTCGATCAATGATTAATTCTTGTATAACCAATTGGTAATGCACCAGGCTTCTTCAGATTCGGGAAAAAATAAAAGTAAGAGGAGGCCAAATCAGGAGACTAAGCAGAATGAGGTAGCAGTTCAAAGCCATATTTATGGATTTTAGCCATTGATTGTACGGATGTGTGAACATGCGCATTGTCTTGGCGGAGAAAAACTTTTTCTCATTATGCCAGGACGTTTCTCCTTGATTTCTTCACGGAAAGAGTGTAAACGGGCGCAGTAATAAAGTGAATTTACTATTTCACCCTTTTCGAGATAATCGACCAGGATGACACCCTTTGAATCCCAGAAAATAGATGCCATCACCTTATTCGCCGAAAAAAATATTTTTGCCTTCTTTGGAGGAGTTGATCTCGCTTGTTTCCACTATTTAGATTGTTGTTTTGATTCTGGAGTATGATGGTGAACCCAGGTTTCATTCATGGTTACAAATCTGTCCAAAAATTATTGTGGATCGGCTTCAATCAGCTCTAAACAGTCGCTAGAAATCGTAAGTCGATTCCGTTTTTGCTCAACTGAAAGCTGCCTTGGGACCCATCTCGAAAACTTCTTAGAAAATCCTAGTTTGTTCACATTAATGTTTTCTCCTCGTTCATATGAGATTCCAACAATTTAATATATTATATTTTTTGTTATTATGCTATGAGTGGATTTGTTGTTCTGTGGTATTTGGAAAACTATTTTTTCGGTGTATAATTGATAACGCATATCCATAACGATATAGGTTATTTAAAATGAAGTACTGCTTGTAATTACTCTATCTTCTCTACACTCTGAAGATTCTTAATCATTTCTCGATCAATGATTCATTCTTGTATAGCCAATTGGTGACTACAATGGATAGATAATAGCTACACAGATATGTTTCGCACAAGATATAGCTATCGTTTTATTATACTTCAATGAGTAATGGATCTTACTTTTTTCATGCGGTTGAGCACGACCTGGAGGAGAAACATTGAGAGGATCAGACGCGGTTCACTTCCAAGATGTCGCGTGCATTTTATGACTTTGGTTTCGTGCGGCGTCTCTTCGTAAGGAGATAGCTAACGGTGACTTGACCTACTCGAGTTCGGCAGTGATTCCATAGTAAGAATTCTATCATGCGCGTCGAACAAGAAGTTCGCGACGTTTTGCCAATGTTACCTATATGTTATGACTCTTGCGACATTTGATTCAATTACTTGACTTTCACACTTTTGGAACCTTGTTAACACCTATACATCTGATAAGGCTCTAGATTGTTGATAGAATCAGACACAAATAAGATGGAAAGATAATTAATTTTCTTTAATAAAAAAAGACAGTGTGGTAAAATGAATGATGGAGAAAATTCGAGAGGTAAATGCAGAGATTGAAAGTGAAGGAGGTAGAGAGTAAAGCGAGACTGAGAGAAAGATGAACAGATGGGGGAGGAGAATGCTGATGGGATTATAAGTAATGCGCCGCAGCACGTGGCCCCGGTGGGTCCAATCTCCAACTTGTCAAACCTGTTTCATATTCCTTCGTCTCGTCCAGTAAAACGAGCAAAGTGCGGGTGCACCAGCAGTCTCTCTGAGCTCCTTCTCGACCATTTTTAATATTCATCTGGAAGTAGAATCATAAGATGGTGTCGAAATGAATTTGATGTAAAACGATTAGTAGTGGCCCACTGTTGATTTTTTTTTTCAAACAAGAAGTCGGTGTTTGATGAAGAACCTTTTCTTGAGTGGAAGAGTTATAGATATGTTAGCTACGATCTCGACCTGGGTGATACTTGGTTACGTCAATACCTTGGCCTTCTTTGCAGACAGATCTGAATTTCCTCTTCTCCTTTATTTACATGTGAAGACGAACGAGCTCCATTAAAGTCTTTTCATGTCAACCAAGGAGACAAATATAAGCAATCAGTTGCAGAAGATAGCTTGACGATGAATTTTTGATTCAATAGTATTTTTGTAATTTTGCAAATAACTGATGGTTTCCACTTATTATTTTCATGCTGCAGTAGCTTTTCTATAAATCTATGATGCTTCGTTATACAATTATTTTCTTAATAATCTGGGTTATTTCAACACCAGAGAGGTTTACAGGAAAATAGACTTATTTGCAGGACATACAGACTTTGATTTCAGGAACCTAAAGTCAATAATATTTGTTTAGCTGTTTTCCTAAGTATGACATGACATTAAGACCTTCTCTATTGTTCTTTTTTGATTCATTAGAGTAAATGATTCAATTTTATTAAAATTTTCCCCTTCCGTTTTGACAATATTAATAACAAAATGTAACATAAATTTCCTCATGACATGCTACAATTGCTTTATATTTAAGTATACAATAAAAAAAACTGGTAAGGTACGCGAACTAGGAGGCTTTCTAGTTCGCGTATTTAACTATTTTTTTATGAGGAAAAAATAATATATTTTTCTTATCTTAGAGACTAGGGTGACAGTTGAGATTTCCAGTCAAGTGAAGAAACAAAGATGCAAGTTTTGGCTTGCAAAGAACATTCATATGCGTGAATGACATAATGAGTTAGTGATGCCAACAGTACCATGGATGGCCCTAATGATTATAAATGGTTGTACAGGGGCATCGATCCTGGCAGCATCGTCGACAAGACTTTCCCTTCATCGACCGGTTCACTTTTGTTAAATTATCAAAAGGATTCCTAATGGGATTTCGTTACCTTCTTGCACCAATCACTTAAGTTACTTATAAAATACTGAAAGATGCGTTTACTTATCTTACCTCAAACCGCAATCTTTGTACACAAATAGCTTTTCTGTTGAAAATCCCCACAAAAAAAATAATAGTCAAAAATTAGGTTTAAGTTCAAAGTGAATCAAATAAGTTTCTTTTAGCCTTATTGTAATTCATTTCCAACTCTCACTTTTTTGTGAAAAAAGTTTTTAAATTAATAATTTGTGTATGCTTAAAATTTTTTATGAAAAATGATCCTTTCTATTTTAAACGATTTTTTTTATTTCAATTATATTTCCGTAATTATTTTGATACTGCTGAATAAATATGCACATATTTAATGGAATATTTTGGCTTGTATTTTAATTCAAATTTAAGAAATTGTTTTTGAACTGAGGAACAATTGAAATTATTCAGTTGCAAACTTCAAATATCTTAGTACTACCTAACATGTTATGGGGTTAAAATATTATTCTTGTCAACTTTGGCAGTAGCAAAATGGTTTTGTGCACGTATCAACTTTGAGTGTTAAAGCCAGGTCTATTTATGAAATGAGTAAATTGAATAATGGCAGTGAATGCATTCAAGGTAAAACGAAAAAAGAAGCTGGCTATCCCCAAGAGTCTGAACCTTTTAACCTGTTGGAATTTAATAGGACCAGTAGTTGCTCAGGAAATTGCTGGTCCAGATTATGTGCCTATTCCAAATTTGCTGAATACTAATTCTTACGAGATCGGAAATATTTTTATACGAAAGGCAGGACAGGTGATTGTTAGGAGTTTCATTTGTTAAGAACCAAATTAATATTTCATCAACATTATTTAATACATTGTAAAAATGAATTAAGCACTCTTACCTTTTATTTCAGTAATTTCACATAATCATTCAAATTCCCCACGATTACTATAGTACATTTACCAAGAAAAGAAAAAATTACTACTTAATCATTTTATATGATTTTGTAAACTTATCGTCTATCGTAGTAATGTTTTCATTTTTTGCTAAATATACCATGGAGAATTTACATGATTATGTAAAATTACTGAAAAAAAACGTATAAGAGCATGATTCTTTTTTTCAGTGTACAATTATTATACAAAAACTTTTAAAAGTTCTTTGTTTTATCGCACCTTTAGACAAGTTGTTTTGGTAGCACATCTATCTTTAAAGTTCTTGGTCCAATAAAAAATTACTTATCAAAGAATGAAACAAATAAAAGATGGCAGAGTAAAGATTTTCCCGTAGTTAAGACATTTGGTGATCATCCAAATTTTGAGGTAGCAGTACTAATATCTTGATGATAATTATGAATATTTATTTTCTCCTTAGTAAATACTTATTCCTACAAGGTTGTAGTTTAATAGATTTATTATTTTCTTAGATTACTTTGGTAAATAATGGCAAAGGTTTGATATTTAAAGGAGAAAAATATTATTTTCTTAGTAAACATGACGATTTAATCATGGAGAAAAATGTCGTAATTGATAGATCATCTCATGAAGGTTTATTTTTAACAAAGGGCTTTGACCAATAAACATGGAAGGTTTTCGGATCAAAAACCGACTGAATCCTATCAACAATATTACAGAAGAATTTTCGTACAGTTATTTTATTCAGGAACAATTTTTTAATTAGGTTGCAAAATTGTGATTTTTTCAAACCCATTTTGAGCAAACACTGCAGATACAGATATTCTATTGGTTACTATCAAAATACATTAATATTAATATTTTAAAATATTCCTGTATTCTGTTGCTGATAAGGATCCAATTGTTCTTGAGGGAACCCTTCTCTTTTTTGGCCACTGCCTTTTCTTTTTAGTGGAAAATATTTAGTCCAATTTAAAAAAACGAAATATTCGCAGATTTAAGTAATGTTGAGTGGATCGGATTAATCCGAGACGTAGTCGTCACTGAAAGTTTTGAACTTCAAGTCAAATACAATACTATAGGTAGAGTACTTCACATTAGTGATCGTCCTCATACAGTTCTTTTCAGATATGAAATGTGTAAAATTGATCTGGAAGGGCGAACAAAAAGTAAGGTTAGTTTCAATCTGTTTATTATGTGCTCTAAGCTTTATCAACTTTTTATTTCTATGTTTATCATTCTTTAAAAGTAATTAAAAATTAAATATGAATTGAAGGGTATTAGGACTATGCAATTAATTTTATTCATTTTTTGTTTAACACTCTATAAAAAGTACTTTTATTCCTAAGAAAAAGTATTTATCATTACTTTTTTTTTTAATATGAATAACTTTTTTGGAAGAAATTTGTTTCCCTTTTCTCAGTAATTGCATCTTAATCTGATCTCTCAATCTCAATTGCATTGAGATTTTTTATTGCAAGCCTATAGCAAAATTTAAATACTATCGAGTTTTAACTTTTATATTCAATCGTCATTTCTACTAATTTAGATGTATTTTTTGCACAAGCTTTTGTAACTTTCATTCAGCAATACTTCAGTTCGAAAATATACTTTTATTATTTGTTTTGAATTTTGGGTTTTGAGGATGATTTTTATCGATTGCCAGCAGAATTGTAATTTTGTTCATCAATTCCTGTTTTCTTGCTAGGCTTCAATTAAGAACGAATTTTGCGAATATATATGTATTTACTTTCAATTGGATATTTTTTAGCCATTCAACTTGAAAAATATTACATGGGAAAGACTAGAGTCAGAAAATGAAGATGGACTACCACTATCAAAATTTTAGTAATAGATATTCTATCATTAATGTTAATTGATTCATTGTAGTAAGTAAAAGTTAATAACAAAGTATACTTTTATTGTTTGTGTACCCAATTTAATTTAATTGTAGTTATAATTATGTATATGATGCCTTAACTATTAGAATTCAGATTAAATTCTATAGGAGCTGATAAAGAATTATTGTTGAAATTTTTTGTAGTTTTTCGTAATCTCTGTAGAATGTGTGAGATTCTACGCCAGAATTCGGTGTTATTTTCACTCTAGTTCTGAAATCAAATATAGATATTACACCTAGGTTTTCTGTAAAATTATCATTGGTTATTTTGGCGTCCTGAGTTTCTTGTGGCACTTTTTATCCTTTAAGGAGGTTCGTCCTTGGCTAAGAAGCCCTCGAATAATTTAATTAATTATCACTTTATGAAATGTTTGTCTTGTTATTCAATATATAACATCAGAGAAAAATGTTCGCTTTGTCGGAAAAAAATTCAAAAACATAAAATTTGTCTCTTTTCGTAACAATTACTGTGTCAAAGTTCAATGCAGTTTCTTCCTTTACTCTTTGAAAATAATCGGATTTTCAGGAATGATGGCTCATATTTTTCTTTGAAAAATTTAAAAGACTTCACTGTCTTAACTTTTTAAATTAATCTCTCATTGTCTAACTACAACCATTTTTTTTTATAAAACTTATTTAACTTTGCAACATTTCTGATTAGCAGTTGGAAAATGAGAGATTAATTAAAAAATCTAAGATGATGGTATTTTCTAAAAATGTTTAAAGAACAAAATAAGTCATCATTCCTTAAAATCCGATAATTTGTAAAGAGCAAACTTAGAGAAAATTGAATTGAAACAGTTTTTAATGTGATAATTAATTAAGTTTTCCAGAAGCTTTTTATTCACGATCGAACCTCCTCAATTTGAAAATCTTTAACGCAAAATAATTTTAAAAAGCTGACAGAATTCCTTATTAATTAAATCTGCAAGACTTCGTTCTGAGTTTTTCAATTTATTACTTGATTTTTTACTGATACGAGCATTTTGTTATTTCTTTCGAAATCACTGAATCTTTTAATTTACTCACTTAAATCTTCCAGATTTCAAAATTTTCCGAATGTTAAATCCTCAAAAACTTTTTATATTTTACTTCCCCTATCATTATTGATTACAAGGTTAATAAAAGTTTTGAAATTGAGATCTAGAAAAATGGATTAGTTTTAAACATTTCTTAGTAGCATATTCTACTTCCTAACATTCCTCGATCTATATTTCTTTCGAATTGTACAATATTGTTTTTTTATAAATATCGCAGATATCTATAAAATAAATACATTAAAACTGGGAAAATTATTATCATATTCATAATTTTCCAACTTTTGTCTCTAAATATTTTAATTTTCCAATTTTTTTGATTTTCGATTCTTTAATTCAATAATCTTGCAAATTTGGTATAATCATAACTACAAATTCCTTTTTTTCAAAGTTATGTAAGTTCAAGTGCAAGTTGCTAACTACCTATCAATTTTGTCCTGAAGAAACCGATATCCTCAAAAAAATAATTCTTGAAGCGACAATCAAGTCCGCGTTCGATGAGTTAACAAGAGTCGACTGTAGGTTAAAATTATTTCAAAATCTTTATGCAAGAAAAATCACAATCCCTCTCTTCTATTTATGTGAATAAGAAAATATTTGAAAGTGCAGACATTCTTCGGACTCAGGTATCACGAGGTGATGGCGATTTGAGTTTGGTTTATTTTTTCGCTCAATTCCGGAACGCTATACATCCTTCTGGGATTTGTTGGCAATGGAGACTTGGTGCCGATGGTACCAGCGTGTAGCAAGATGCTAATTTATGACGCGGGAGTGGATACGCAAACGTGGGTCGTACAGATTGTAGCCGCGATAGCTGTGCACACGCGCACGAGCGGTGCATGAGTTATTGCGAGTTTGGCATGTACGCGCGCTAAATTCAATAAAGTTATTTTTGCCCGGATCCCTCCCCACCCTTTGTCATGTTTGTGCTCCTCTTTCTTCTTCTCTTCTTCGTACATAATCGTTTCTCCATTGAATTATCGATAATAAATTTCACATTTTATGCGACGCGTTTGCCACTGTTAACGATAAGGAAGGAGACATTATAATTTTTAATCCAATGTTGCAAGCAGTCATGATAAGTGACTAGCAACTTTTAATTAGTTACTTTTTCTGCTAATGATAGTGGTGAATAGTTCCTTTTGTGAATAAGTAACGAATTAAAAACTAGTTACGTTTTTCTTTCAATAATGACCATTATAAAAATCATAACTATCTAAATATTTTACATGAATCTTTTTATTTTCAATATTCGAATTGTGGCGGAACTTTTAGCAAATAATCGCTAACCAACGCTCAGAAAGCTAATTGACAGTAAACAGAACCAGCAGACACAGTAAGATAGGTTAGTGTATTTTATTTTTATGCACACACATGTTTACTAATGCCAGTTGGAACGACGAAGCTTTCTAACAATAATTGTCATTGAAAATAAAAATAAAATACAGATAAAAATAAGTGTTAATTACTTTTCTTAGTAAATATTTCTCATATTTCTAAAAGTAACAATATTAGATATTTTTTCGCGAAAAAACTTTTAAAAAGTTATATTTTATAACGATACAATTGAGTAGTTTCTTCTTTCGTGGTGTAATGGTAATGGTAACTAGTTCCTTCAAAAAAAGTAAGTTACTTACTCGTTGCCAGATTTTCCCCTATGATTATCAAATTTTCCCCAAATTGCCACCTCGCAAATAAAATCGCTAAAAAATCCGGCCAGTGAAATTGTCATGAGAAAACCAATATCTAGATATTCAATTATGTGATAAGCATTTTACATATTTGGTTTTAATATCTGAATATTTATCTATAATATCCAAGATATTCATATTAACCTATTTCAATATTTTAGGTAGTAAAGTTGAATATTCAGATATTACAACTGAATACATTCTGTCAAAAAAGTACCGGGAATTAGTCAATAATACACAAACTATTAATTATTTATCCAAATTTATTTTATCGCCTTCAAAGTATCCCTATCCAAATAATACACTTATGCCAACGAATAATCTAATCATCGAAACATTTCTTAAACGCATTTTCCGGAATCGACTTCAGTTCTCGCCGCGAATTCTTTTTTATGTCTTCTATCGACTGAAAACGGGTGCCTCGAAGTGGTAATTTGAGTTTTGGAAAGAGAAAAAAGTCGGCCGGAGCCATATCACCAGAAGCTTTCTGTAACATTTTCAGCGATTCCACACACGAAATTCATTTGCAATGCAAAATTTGAGACAAATTCTTTGTTCGATATTCTTATCCATTTGGAAAATCCCGAAACACACTTGAGATGAACTGACAACATCGAGCACTGTGAACAAACTAAATCAGATCGCGCTCGAACTCCACGTCAGTATAGAAGACAGTGGTGCCAACTTAGCGTCAAAAAGGTTTTTGACAATCTCTTTAAGCGGGGTTTCGAATGATCAATTCCCAGTACTTTTTTGACAGAATGTATATAAGATGCTTGTCACATAGTTGAATATCCATTATTGCTCCCTATTTTTCTCCTTCTACGAATTATATTATCGAGTTTTCTTTCGTCTCATTAATGTCATGGTTAATCCACTTTTCATCTACAGTTATAAATCGACGCAAACATCCTCCTCTTTTTACTTAAATCACTGTACTAGAGCCTTGCAAATCTTAATTTGATTCGACGATCATCAAGTACCATTTGATGGATTTTTTCAATGTTATCGGTAGTCGTCGCAGTTGTTGATCATCCCGAACGCAGATCGTCAGTCTATCATTTCACGGTAGTAAATGATCGAGCAGAGCTCCCGCAAGCAGCGCTCAACTTGGCTTTAACTTGCGCAGCATATTGCTTTTTAAATGCAAGTATTTAATTATAGGACGATATTTAACTTTTCCATTTTTACGAAAACACTGACATAAACGACTATCATACAACAACTGATAGTCCAAAATGACTGAAATTTTCAGTAGTGTCTTTCAAACCATGTACCAGGGGTGTTAGTTGAAGTTTGCCGGTTTTTTCAATAAAGAAAATACTTAATTCTCAAGGGAATCTCAAAAAAATTTTATTCAAAGTATTGACCATTGGATTCTACACATTTTGCCCATCTTTCAGGCAAATCATGGATACCATTCCAAAAAAACTTTTTCTCTTTTAAGGCAAACCATTCGACGAGCCATTTTTCGACTTCTTCGAAATTGGCGAAGCGCTGCTCTGCGAGTGAGTGTCCCATCGATGCGAAAAGGTGATAGTCGGACGGGGCGAGGTCTGGAGAGTACGGCGGGTGCGATAATATTTCCCAATTCAATGCTTTTAATGTGTTTTTCACCACTTTATCGGTATGAGACGGTGCGTTGTCATGTTATAGGATAACTTTGCCATGTCTTCGGGCCCATTCCGGCCATTTTTCGATTAACGCATGATTCAAATTGATAATTTGTTGTCGGTAGCGATCCGTATTCACCGTCTCACCAGGTTTTAATAACTCGAAGTACACTACACCACACTGGTCCCACCAAACACAGAGCATTGTCTTACGGCCAAAGCGATTTGGCCTTGGAGTCGATGGGCCGACCTCACCAGGTGAAAGCCATGATTTTTTCCGCTTTGGGTTCTCGAAATAAATCCATTTTTCGTCCCCCGTGACAATTCGATGCAGAAAAGATTTCCTTTCGAATCGTTGAAGCAGCATTTTACAAATGGTTTTTCGATTTTCCATTTGTCTATCGTTCAGTTGGTGTGGTACCCATTTTCCATACTTTTGGATGTTTCCCATGGCTTTTAAACGTTGGCAAATTGCTCCTCGGGTCACATTTAGTGTTTATGCCAATTGTTGTTGCGATAGGGTTGGGTCTTCATCCAATAACGCCTGCAATTCCTCGTCTTCGAACTTTTTCGCAGCACCAGGATGTTCATTGTCTGTCAAATCGAAATCTCCACTTTTAAATTGATGAAACCATGTCTCACATGTTCTAATCACTGGAGCATGTTCACCATAAGTTTCTACCAGCAATCGATGAGCTTCAACTGCTTTTTTCTTTTGATGAAATAAGAAAAGCAACGAATGCCGCAAATGCGATTTACTTGGAACGAAACTCGACATATTCACTGAGGTAAACAACTATGATGTTATTATTTTGGCAGAATGTAATTGTGTATTTTTGAAGGTTATTGTCCATAGAAAAATATGACATAGATGCCAAATCATAGAAATGTATACATATCTCATAGCGACATCTATGAGTAAAACCAGCAAATTTCAACTAACACCCCTGGTATAATCGTAGTACTGGGGTAGCAAAAACAAGTAATGCCATCTTTATGTTGAGGCTCATATCTTTTCAACCCATTATCTTATGTTAATATCGTTTAGTGGATTTTCTAGCCTGTAATTAAGGAGGGTCGAGTCATTAATATTTTGGTTTAAAATTATTTTATTATTATTTATCGTTAATTATTTGGCATTTTATATTTATTTATAGGATGGTTAAGGGAAAATCTGAAATACCAGATAAATATTAATTAACAAATAATTGTGATCCGAACGAATTAAAAAAAATGTACTATTGCTTCTTCTGAAATGCATTGAAATTAATTTTGTTTCTTTTTTCTCTAATATCTAAAGAGAGTTTTTCGGTTTAAGGTTATGTCAGTGAGTTGATCATCCTTCAAAGCATAGTAAGTTGGATTTCTCAGTGTAAAATTTATGTATAAATTCAAATTAACATCAAGCAATGAAATGACAGTCCTGAAGAATGAGAGTCAGAGTCTCACCCCGCAGAAAACGATTTCCGGTGCACAGCCGGAAGTTGTCATTGGCTTGCGCGTGACTGCCACGCGACCATCACTTTAGTCTTTAGTCTACCTTGGAAACTCGTTGGCACAGTCAATGGACGTTAATAGGATGATTGCACCGCTCCCGATAAATGTACACGCTCCACGCTAGTCTTCGATGAAAACGTCACTTTACTAACAATGTCGTTAACGATACAAGAAACTATTCTCATTCAGGTTTTTACGCATAATTTAATGGGGAAACATTACATGGCTTTTACTGAAAAAGAGTTATTAGTCTAATCTTACTCTATGAGTTTGAATTAGTGAAATTAGCAGTCACGTTTCACTAAGTCAATTAACAAAATTTCGGTCACGAGCAATTAGTGTATGAAAAAGTACTAATTGAATTTTGTAAATACATTTTTAACAGTTCTTTTATCAAAACTAAAGAAGTTTATTCATATTATTAATTGTTACTTGTACCATAAATAATTTCATGTAAATTAAAAATCCGGAAATATTTCACTAGTAAAATCTTTATTATTCCAATAGTGATAACGAAAAAAATACTTTTAAATCAATATTTACCTTATCAGCTTAATTTAAAATGAGTTACGCCCTTTTAAGCTTTTTTAGTATTATAAACAGTTTTCATAATTTCCAATTTTTATTAAAATTATCAGATGCAGCTTTTTGCAACCATTCTAACGATATAAAAGTTTCGTTTTGGATAAAAAGTGTAGTTAAGGATGTTTTCCCTCTGTATTGTATAGCATACAGATAATAACGCTTCACATGTGTCTAAGAAGCTTCAGAAATGTTAATCCCATTAAAAAATTTTTTTTATATATGATTTGCACACAAAGGGTTTCTGAAATTTATTTCCTTATATCTTAACGAGAAGATTTTGTATTAGGATCCACTATGGAAGAAATTACACCCAGGAAAATACATATTTGGTTGGATCAGCAAAATATTTGTTTTCTAAACCATAGAATAGAATTTTTTGTTATACGGCCAGGAAAATGTTTAGTTGAATAAACCAAAAAATCTGTTTCATTAAACTAACGATGGCTTGTTGAATTGATTTGGTTGAATCAGACAATTATTTTTATTTAAATAGTTTTAGTTGATTCAACCAAAAATCTTGGTTGATTGGACAAAATAGTTTGATTAGATCAACTACATTTTTCTGATTGTAAATTTTATATTCTCTTGTTTAAACTATTAAAAAGATGTAGAAAAAAAATGTTATAAAATACATCCAAAATCATTTCTTTACACCTTCAAAGTCACCAAAAATCTAATTTGGAAAAGGGTCAGAAGAACAAAATAAACTGTTCATGGGCGGCTATATTTGTAGTGTATAAAAATGCATAGCAGCCTAGACTGCAATAATTACAAATGTCACTTGTTATCTTTGGAAATCGTGCGGGTAGCATTTTGTAACGTGCAACAGTACAACACCTGCTCAGAGCCAAGCGTGCCAACACACGCTCGCTTACCGTGACAACCCCTTCGCACTAGTAGGAATGCCAACATGTGTATTCTTCCGTGCGTGCATGTATGCATGCCTCTGCTGTCGTGTTTTGTAATTTTGTGTGTTTTATGTAGTCGTCGATTCCAAAGGATGGTTGCCATGGATATAATTTCTGACTACCTATGTGGAATTTTCTATTATTTGTCGACAATGCATTAAAAAGCAGTTTGGTTATTTTAAGGGATCATTCTAGTGTAGCAGCCCAAAATATTGCTGATTTTCATTAATTAATTGAAAACAAAATATATTTTAATCTTTTTTTACAATTTAAAAGGAAAATGTTTTTCACGGATCCAAGATGATGCCTCGAGAAAAATTTGCCTGATGGTAGAAGGTTCTACTTCTCTAAAAGTTGTTCGAAATAAAAAAAAGGATACAGATTATTCATTAGAATAAAAAACTCTAAAGCGATATATAGAATTTAAAAAAAATAAAATTTAACTAAATGGTGGTAATTTCAAAATTGAATGTCGTATTTGGCATCCTCTTTCCCAACAGGTTTTTTTGAGAGAATCCATATTTTTGGAAAATGCAAAAATAAAAAAATCAATTTTCAAAAAATTAAAAAAAATATAACCCTTAATAAAGTTTTAGTCTAATGTTCTGAAATTTCAATAGTGTTGAATTATTTTCAAAAAAATGCTTGATTTATCGCTGATTTCATCCGTGGTGCGAGTTTTGGATAGGATTTTATACCACACTATGCCACGCCAATCGAAAATTAATTTAAGACTTCCAATCCAAATAAATCTGAACGACATTTTCAATCCGAGATCGGAATGATTTGATTGGAAGTTTAGGATTTATTCAAATTGAGTCAAATTAAAAACTGCTTGGATTCACTCGAAAGGAATCGAAGAAAAAGTTGGTTTGGTTTTATTCGGTTTTAATGTCTCGGATTGATTTTCAAACGATTTGTATTGAGCGCCGTTGAAAACTTTTTTCTGGGTCTACTGGGAATAATTCTAATTGTCGTGGAATGGAATCCTATTCGAAAAAAACAACAGTTTGAAATTGAGAGTGACCTTAAAGGAATTTTTAATAGTAAAAAATGAAAGTATACTTAAACATATAGCAGGTGCTGGATTTTCTCAATATCACTATTTCGAATCGTTATTATACGCTTTAGTACTTATTAGAAGTATGTAATAAATTCTATAAATGAATGCCGGATGCAATAACGTTTCACTTATGGACTTTATTTTCTTCTGAATTTCTTTTATTTTACAGTATGCCAAACACATGAACATTAATTTAATTTTATTATCCTTTAGTTTGTCTTTAGCCGGAAAGAGAGGCGCCGAGCTTAGTTTTCCTTGCCTGATGCTTCCAATTTAGCTTTCTTTGTGTATTTATCCCACGCGCCTAGTGTTTATACATATATATATATATATATATATATATATATATAAGGTTGTTTGATCTTTCCGGCAGCGCCCACTAGATTATAAAACGTATCTTATTCCCTTATTATGACATTAAAACAGTTGCCTTTATGGCAGTAATCACCCAATAAGTATAAAATTTCAAATGCTCTATGCACAGAAACATTCAATGAAATAATGTTACAGTTTCATAAAAGACGATTAGGTCACTATATTTTAGTAAAATGTTAAAAAGCATTTTTTTAAGATCAAGCATTATCTAATATCTTGAGAGGATTTAACAACAGGGTGTTGTGATCTATTAAACATATGCTACGCGGCTAGTTTTTTTATGACAATGAAATGAAGCTAAAACATTCAGAGTCCCACATATCATTTTTTTGTTAAAATTACTTTTAGGAAAAGAATGTTTTTTATTTTGAAAACCCTGTACAATTTTTTAGACATTTTGAAAAATTTAGATAATTATTATACTAAAAGGATTTACGCCTAAGTCAGAATACTACGATTTTTTAGTTTTATTTGTGATTCTTATGCACCGGGCACATGAGGGCATGACTTCCTGTCTTGTTTGTCGTCCAGAGGGGCAAATGAGGATCAGCTTAAGGTGTATTTGCACCTGCGACCACCAAGACGTACCTGCGGGGTAGCAAAAGCCGCATTGATGCATGGTTCCTCGGCATATGTCATCTTTTTTATAAGTATTAGAGCGCGTGCCAACCAGAGGGTATACCTCTGCTTGATACCACAGAGAAACTGCCCTGTTCTAGAATCACGCAACCATGGTTCCGCCACACTAACGAAGGACCTCCTACACCTGCAACCCCCAAGACGGGGTAAAATTAGTTGCACCTTCGAGCTCTTTGGTCAGCCATGCATGATTCCTCGGTGAATAGTGAGTAACGAGAAGAAGAGCCCCCTTATGAATATATATGTCTGTGCTTCAAGACTGAGGGTGCACAACTTTTAGGCTTGGACTCCAGTGGCAGGTCTTGGGGGGCATTCGGCCATGTCTCCTTGGTGGATGCTTGCCAAAGTAGCGCTGGTGTACATACTCACGTAACCATGACAGACAGGTGACACGTGCCAGCCACGCGTTTCCTTACATAGTGTTTTCAGAGAGGTTCATTTGAAAATAAACAGTTAGAAAATGAGTAAATGTTGGTGGGGCACTCATAAACTGACGGTTGCTCACGGCGTCATTGGTGTCTGACAATTGAACGCTCCCTAAAGACGTTTTACACTTCAAAATATTTTAGGTATAGATTAGCATTTTGGTGTTGCTACTATTTTTATTTTTTTGATTTAAGGCCATAGATCAACTGGATCGCCTAACCAAATTCTTGTAAAAGTTTCTCTAAGATAACTACTTTAGTTTAAAAGTTATTTTTCTGACCCCCTAGTAGAAAAAAAATCGTGTGCGACACGAGAAAAACAATTATTTTACTCGCGTGGTTGTTAACCTCGCTTTGCTCGGGCAACAAACTTCACATTCGCAAAATCAATTTTTTTTTCCTAGTTGTACAATTTACTATTAGAGTATAGGTAATAGTGAAGTTTATAATATTAAACGAACTGATAATATGTCTTACTCAACTCACTTGAGTATACCTAAAATTTTAAATTATGGTTATATCATGGATTATTATAATATATCCTTATGCTTTTCTAATTCACAAATTGAAAATTGCTTCCTCGTACAGGGAGCTCAGTAATACAGTTTCTATCCATTAGATACGAATTTGTTATGGTAAGCTGAATTAGCTTTTACTTAGTTAAAATTATTCAAAATTCATTTGATTCGAATTTCATTCAAACTGAAAGTTTTGAAATTTAGTTTATTAAACTTCAATTTGGTGCACTCAGAAAAAATGTATTTGATTCAAACAAACTTTTTTCTTGGATAGAGACAAATTTTAAGTTAATTCGAAGGAATTTTGGTTGATTAAAAAAATGGTGATTGATTCAGAGAAAATTTTTTGTTAAACATACTAAACTATTCAATCTGCAAAATTCGTTGGTTGAATCAAACAAAACATTTATTGGATGATTTTTTTTCAGTTATTTGTATTTATTTATATGATGCAAACAAATTTTTGTTAAACAAGCAAACTTTTCTCTGTGTGTGGAAAAATCCTTTTAAGACTGAAGTAATATTTTGGGAATAAAATTTCAGGACCGTAAATGTCAATTTGTGAATCGTGTTTCATTATTCTAGATTCAGAAATAAAAAATAGTTGACCAAATTTTAAGTGTGATATTAATTGCGCTAAAGCTAATTCGCGGGGATTCTCAATGATGATCTCTACGATTCTGAAAACAGAGTTTCCAGATTCCTTGAACATCCCAAAATGTACCCTAAAAACCTTATATCGTTGATGTTCAGTAATGTACTTGGCATACCGATTGATCTTTTTTTTAAAATCATTGAAAAATGTGGAGGATCACTTTGAATCACATTCACTCTAAAAACAAGTGTGTTACTTCTACACGTAAACACGATAGTAATTTTTTAGGCATTTGAAGTGTGTATTTTCAATACACATTACAAATGTAACGTTTAATTTTCAAACACATTAACGTTTTGTACTCGAAAAATTGAGTTGGCAATGTTTAGTAAGTATACACTTCGCTCAATTACACACTCGACAACGTGTGCAGTGTGTAAAAATTATACATTTCACTACACACTTGTTTTTAGAGTGTTTTGATCATCTATTGAAGAGCAAAACAGACTTTATCATTTTTTATATCAGCGTCTTCTTTACCTTTTGTAAAAATGACAGAAACAATTGAACGACTGCTCTTGCTTGCTTATGCGCATTAATAACTTCTGAATTGAATTGAAAATTTCTGTAATGAAATTCAATTTCAGAATTAACAGAATCTAAAATCAAAGCATGTGGAATTCGTGCAAGCCTTTACTTGATAGCCTTAGGGATATTGGGTAAATTCTGTAGACGGGGTCATTTACTGCTTATACACTGTTTGCACAAAGGAACGTTCGAATCTCGCATGCAACCTTATATGCAAAATCAATAAGACGGGAGTGCCTAAGATGATTGAACGAGACGATCAACCACCGTGGCAAGTGAATTCGACCTCGAATTTCGTATTCATAGAAGTGCCTGGGAACCCTTGAAGGAAATAACTGTGCTAAAGTTTCTCTCCTTGTCTTTCCATATTCAGGCTCAGGGTAACCATTACTAGTTTTTCAAACAACGGGGTTTGACACTACATTAATTCTAAATCTCCTTGAAATAGTCAAAGAATGTGGCTCATCAATGTATTCGTAGTGGTTATAGTAATCAAAATATGAATAGCCTATCAAACCCTGTCATGTTTTACTTCCGAACTCTGCATTTATTTTCTAGGCAGTTTATCAACGCAACGAATTTCAAACGACACATATGCGCGGTGATGCTATATAAGGATCCTCTAGGGAAGGATGGGACAAACCCCGTGCCTAAATGGATTGGTCGAGCAGAGTTTATTGGAGAATTCCGGTTAAGTGTTAAGCGGTTATGTTCATGTTAATAATTTATAACGAATATGAGTATATTCGTTTAATAAGTATCTAATTATGATATATGCATCATAACTGATACATTGTGATGCATATTATATACGGGAAAGTGTATTCGCTCCGAAAACTAACCTCAAAACGTGTTGTTGGTTTAGACGATCAAGAATGCGTATGACGTCACTTCCGATCCAATTGTCATTTCGGAAGGCTCAGTGGGGGAACATTGTCCCATCCTTCCCTAGAGGATCCTTAATACTATATCGATGCGAGCACACTCTTGGGGAGATTAGGGAGCTACTGAAAATCAGGTTTGGACGTGTAAAGTACTTAAAGAAAATTACGTAAGTTTTTACAGTATTTTACTAGATCTAAAAAGGAGCTAAGTGCTATATCCATAGTTCTCTTAGCGCCTGCGTAGTGACTCCTTGGCACCACTCATGTGTCACTTTTACACTAGAATGAAGCAAGGCGATCATGACAGTGAAGTTAGAATACAACATTCAGTCACAAAAATAGAACTTCCGTAACAGAAGATTTTAGGATCTTTGCTAGTGACATTTTATTTGTTAAGTTTAAATGTTTGCTACCTTAGCAACCTCAGCACAAAGGCACAATCAAGAAAAGCAAATCGTAAAAAGTTAATTGGATTCATCCATTTTATCATTAAACAAGAGTCCCATGAAAGTGTAGACCAAAAGTCCAAAGCATAAAATCATAAGAGTGAAAGAGACACATGGATGCACCTCTGTTTCTTTTATGATTTTCTAATTTATTCTTTCGGTTTTATTCTTTCATAGGACTCCATCTTAGCATATATAACTCAAAAGTCCTTAAAAATCGATTTTTTCCGAAAAATTCCATTGACATAAGCGGTTTTTTTGACAACAAAAATATGTTTCCTATTCCTGTACAGCTTACTCAAATGCTCTTGTTCGTATTCTAAACAAACTGCTCCACTTTTCTTGTAGCTTCGTATGCAACTGATTATTTAGGAGTGGGAATCGTTGCGATGCCGATGTCGAGATTGGCGAGTCATGTTGATATTGATGCATGGTGTTGCAGTCCAGGGCGCGCTAACTGGTTTTGGTTTAGGTTACCTGCAATTTGTATGAAATTCGATCATCTGCCCACGCTAGTGGGCTGTATTCGCACCTTATGTCCGTTACATCTACCGCGCTAGATCGAAACCAAAGCCGCAGACATTGCGCCGCGTCCAAGAACCGTCTGACAGCTCTATTTATATAAGTAATTTACGTCATTTATCCCCTTGTATCCTATCATCTGGGGATGTGTGTTTTATCTACTCTACTTACCGTTATCTCAAAAACTTTTGAGTCCATTCAACTAGTTTTTTGGGGACAAAATTCTTCTTTGACGTCGTAAAATGGGATTTTTAAAGATTGCAATTGAGTTATGCTTGTGAATTAATTTGAAAACATTAATGCAAAATTTTTCTTTTTATTACTTTAACAAAACTTTTGGAGTACCCCTCATATGCTTGGAGGCAGGCCTCATACCTCAATCTGTTTTCTTGTGATAAAGTTTAGCTACGAACGCTAGAAAGCAACAGTAATTTGTTTACCATAACATTTTAATAAAACAGATTTGAAAAAAGCGGAAACAGAAAGAGTCGAGCTTGGAAACTTCTGTCTACAAGTAGATTACGCTATCATTTGAGCTAACACCGCGATTGGGAGGCCGCCTCATCACAGTCCTTATATCTTGTGTTATGGTGAATGTTGTAAATTACCGGTAATTCGTAGTGTATGTAGGCGTAAATTGTCGCAAGAATATAAATTAAGGGTTCGGGTACCTGCTTTAAGTTTTGGATGATCTAGTTTACACCAGGGGTGGGCACGTATCATACGTACGTAAATTATATTTGGAGTTTCATACATGATGTATTATACGTTAACAAGATAGTGACCGGGCAGTGCACGCAAAGCAATGCCGACAACGCAGAAATCTATATGTGGCTTTAACTATAGATGAAAATTAGCGTTCACGTCAAATAATTATACGATGTTATTATAAAGAAAGATGTCAGTTTTCAGTATCTCGATTCTAAAGAACAATAAATTCGCTGAACTCGTGACCGGTATAATTTCAAAGGATCTCGTTACACCAACGGAATCACGAAGTGCCTCATGCAGTTAGGAAAATCGTGAAACCCATTATCGCGATATCGAGACGCAGCCCTCTATCGATGCAACATGGCGCGTTCTAAACTTGGCCGTAACGAAACGCGTAGTAAATATCTTGGACGGACAATGTTGTGAATTACGAAGGTACCATACCCATAAACGGATCGGTTTTATGTTGGCAGTTGAGAAAGCCCAACTGCCACACAGGACGTCTTACAAAGGACCACCTTGTTGTCAAGGGATATTCTCTCTACTCTTTATCACCCTATTTGCTTTTATATTTGCACTTTTAGTTCTAGTTATACCGAGATCAACTCGTTCAAGAACTTAAAGCTTACACTTTTCATTGATACAGAGAAACGTGCGCGTCTTGACCACATTTATTACTGGTCGGAGTTACTCCTTCCACAGTTCCACACGGTTAGCATCGGATACGTTTATACGTATAGAATAATGGAAAGACTTTCTACTATCAAGTAGATTTATGATCATACAGTCACTTACAAGTATGGGGTTTATAACTACATTAGCAGACCCGTCGTCGCGAAACTTATGATTTCGTTATTTAACGATACATACGTATTTATACTATTCATCCTTAGAAGAACTGACTCTTAAAGTCACACAATTACTGCAAAAAATGTTTGATCACTATAAAAGTTAATCCGAAAGTAAATTTTTTTATTCAAATTGATCTTGTTTAAATTAAATGCTGATTCATTCTCGTAAGATACATTTTTCAATTTACAAACTACTTTTCGAACATTTATGAAATATAATAGAAGATAATATGAACCGTCTGTTAACTTTATTTTAGAAAACAAATTGCCATTACATTTTTTAAAGAAACAAAACTAAAAGTTAACGGAAATTACAATTAACTGTGCATTGTTGATTGACGTTTTCTATTGTCTTCTATTATGTTTTTGAAACTTTTAAAAAGAGATTAGTGTGCAAACTAATAAAGTTATCTAACATAAATTTTTAAAACAGAAAAGATTCAACCAAGTTTACTTTAAACTGATCCGAATTCAGTGAAAATAACTCATTCTACAGTATATAAAATTACAATTTTTTGTAAATATTATTATTCTTAATTCAGCTTAACTACCAGTCACGCCAGTGACTATAAATTGTTTATAAAAGAAAATTGTCTAACTTTTTGTTGACTGCCAAATTTCAGACTTTTGACACGAGTTGAAACGAATATTTGTGAATCCAACATCCTACATAAAATTCCATTACTAAATTACTCGGTAGTTATAATACAACTGTATCTATCTTTCTCTCTCTTTGGTTGCTGTTGCTTCGAATCCGAGTGAAATTGCTAACGACTCTATGGTCTCTACTACATGAGATTACAGGCCGGGACGGCACCTCATTTTCAGGAGGTTATAAGTCATAAGGGGCCATTTCTAAGCACTACCATGAGAATTCGTCACCATGCTTGTGCAAACAGCATACAGATCTTAGATTCCAAATGAAGATGAGGGCATTTGATGTAATACCATCCACTTTTCAAATTGCAGTTAAGCTCATTGTAAGGAAGTAGGAAGCAAACTCAAATTGCCTGACTACGTAGAAAACAGGTGCGGTTCCATGTCTTTTGATATCAGGATATTTAAATTTGAGTTTACTGCATCATGAAAAGTAACAGTGAAATTGCATTTCTTTCTTTTTCAATTTTACTAGCGGCGATTTATCACGGAATCTCACGGAACATTGATAATTTCACAATAAAAGTGTATTATTATACTACAGGAAACATACAGGACATGAAATTAAATAAAGTAGTAACTGCTATAAAGCATAAGCACGGAGATTATTCGAAACTTTACTGAGAAAAAAGTACTGTTGAATTTATAGCATTAATGCTGTTAACAACCGGGACATACATATGTTGCAGATTTAATAGCATTAGTTATGAAACAGTGCAAAGCAAATCCAACATAATTGATTTTATAGCATGTGTAATTAGGTATTCGCTGACTGCCAATAAAATTAGTGCTATAAATTTAATAATTTTTTTCTTAGAATTTAAATTCACAACGAATAGCAAGAATCTGAATAACTTTGTAAGACTAAAAAAATTATGTAAATAAAGAAATCATTAAATATTTTTTCTTTTGCAATTTAATTATTTTATAATCTGATTTCCGATTTAATCCGAGACTCCAATCCATTTGAATCCGAACCATGTTTTTAATGTTTATGTCACATTAATCGCCTTTTTACCTCTTATTTGAATAAATAACAAATAACTATCTTCATAGGCATACTTTAAAGTAAACAATGATTATGAATTGGTACGAATGAATCTGAGGTCGGAATAACTGGGATTGATTGAAAATTTTGCTCGGATTCATTTGAATTGAAGCCTTGGTTTGAATCGGATTGATTCTGATTGATTTTCAACAGATTTGCACCGAATGTGTTTAAAACTTTCGCCTGAGTATCTTGAAAGCTAAAATTCTTTTCTCGTTGAAAAGAATAGAACATTCTTCAAAATTGTTATGCAGTTCATTCAACTTGAGAGTCAGGCTTTTAGTATTCTACAAGGCTTCAAATGAAGGTTAATAGACATGGTCAGATGAAACCGAAGTAAAAAGACTGCTGTAAACAGAGAGGTTTCTTTTCCTAACCTTTCCTTCTTCTTATCAAGCTCAAGTGATCGCTGTGCAGCTTATGCTGGCATCCGTTTCATCTATTATTGTTTTCCAGTCGTTTTTTGCTATCTTGTGAACTTTGAAGAAGCCGCTGCCAGTTTTGAGATACCGTTTGTTAAATTAGGCGAAAGATTGAATACCACAGAAAGGTTGGACCGCTTTTCATAGGAAGCCAAAGTTATTGTTGTGTTTATACATGTGGTATAATAGTTCGTATATTTACCGGAAAAATAAAATAGAACTGTGGAGGGTTGGAAAACGCCTGATTAAATATCATTCCAGGTCAAAAGATTTCTCAATGTGCATATATAAACAGAGATTTACATACATTATTTAGAATAAACCACGTTCTTCCAAACGATTTTTCAAAATCTTGAATCTTTCACAGCAATTTACCATACGTCCTAATTTTGATTTAATCATCCTTTTCTACCTCACATACAGACAGAACTAAACACAAAACTGATCCCACGCTTTCTTTAAGATCACAGCATCCTTTATTAAAAGACGTTTGATTCAGTATCACGCTCTACTCGCACGGATCTTCCAGTCCTTTCACGTGATACACGTTTAACACATGAAAAAGTCTTCGAAGGATGAATGGAGGCGCAAGCTTTTGTCAGAATCGTTTTCTTCTTTTTCTTTTTATGCTCAGGAGGCGACAGGTTCGCGATATCACGTGGGTTGGGTCACGCCCGACGCCAAAGCAGCATACATGAATGTTTATTGGATTCCTTGTAGTCCTATCGCAGCTCCGAATGGCTCGAGAACAATAAAGTTTTCGTTCTTCGTCCTCGAACTTTTAAGAACATTTTAAATATTGTAAATTGATTCGATTGTTTAATAGCAGTAAGAAGCAACATTTAAATAAATCTTCCCAACTCTGGATGAGTCACAATAGTCCCATTAATCGCCTTTTTACCTTTTATTTGAATAAATAAAAAATAACTATCTTCATAGGCATACTTTAAATTAAACAATGATTATAAAAAGCTTGTCGGTAAATATTATAGAATCGTCTATTACATTTATATTTTGAAGAAAATTTCCTACCATGTAAATTTAAAAAGAAGAATAAATCGTTTCTATATGATCGAAATTTTTATGAAATCAATATCTCAGGAGTTAAAAAAATATTCATATCAACTCTTTTTAACGTGCATCCCTCTACATTATTATATACCCGTTTCTGCTAAAACAGAATGCTTTACAGCTCTGCTCTTTACTTCCTCTTGGCAGCTGCACATCAACTAAACAACTAAAATACCCATAAATGGAAAAATGTTTGATTAGGTCTATAAAAAATGCAGAAGATGGATATTGTGTGTAAGCTTTCAAGCTGTAGTTTCATGAAGATAAAAAGCGTACAATTGTTTAGATCTCTGGGTAACATCAAATTCAAAAAAAAATATTGAACAGTGAGAATCCACTCTTCTTGGTCTGAAGTAATTTATCTTACATTCCACATGAATAAACCATATGCTCCGTTTTCCCGTATCAATACGAAAGCATATGCTGTGATTTCGCATGATTAAAATCGATTGAACGATAAAGAGTCTTCCTTCAGTTACACATTCAACTGAATCACTTTTATTTTTTTTACTGAAGTAACCATTATATTTACATTAAAATTCGGTTAGTGTCTTACAGTTCAATGTAAAAATTGATTATAAAGTATGTATTCATACATGTACTTATGGCCTGATACTATTGAGATGCTGATCTTTATTTGAAGGATAAAACATTGTGATTGCTTTATAAGTATAATACAGATAAATATTTCACGTAAATATTGTGAGGATTATCATTTGTATCATATCCATTGCCATACATGTGGTAGCTTGTACAATATTTTATGCTTCAATCCGAGATAAACATCTCAACAGTACCAACTGTATAGTAGTGGGCACGATACATATAGAAATTCTCATAATACTCACATGCGGATTAATATTTGTATTGTAGTGAAAACAATATAGATAGTAAGTCGTACAATATTTCATCTTTCAAATAGGGATAAGCATTTTAATAGTAAATTGATAGCATATTTTGTCTCGGTGTATATAAAACCTTTAGCTATTATTACAAATATTATTTTTAGGAAATAATAATAATCTGTATTGTTTCAGAAGAAAATAATTGACCAATTTCAAAACAAACTTGTCTCTGATTTAATCTGCGAAAGTAATTGAAAGTAATAGTAAAAAAATTAAATAAATGAACTATGTTGGTTATGCTCGATATTTCAACTGCCGGCAGTATATTCGCATCGCCGGGATCGTTTGTTACATATGACTCAGTAGCAATTAGCAGTCACCACGGGCATCGACGACTTTGAAAGAATTTCCGTAAATTTAAAATCAGTTCAACTTCTGGAAGACAGATTTACATTACAGGAGTAGCTAAACTATATAATGGCCAAGACTCGTTTCGATCGAGGTGGTCAACACTCCGTGACGGAATGGGCCGGTTCCCAAGAGATTTGTGACACTCTAATTGAAATAAACTGCTTACAGTGGTACAGGACGCAGCATGAAAGATAGCCGTCTTTCTTAACACTGGATAGTGTGATACGAAATTGTACCCATACAGGGATTTTTGAGGATACTCTTGGCGCTGCTATACTTATACTTGCTTGTTGACTTGTAGACGCGGGATACGAATATTGCGTGCAATGCGTAAAGGGAAAATAGCTCGAAAGTATAAACTCCATGAACTTGTCAGAATGTCTCACAAACTTGGATTACAAGGAGGGAGGTGATTCCGGTTACGAGCATTTGCATCTCTTAGTCAAACTGTGACTTGACCTGAGAGAGATTTTTCATAATATCTTATATAATTTAGTGTGATTTAGTGAATAGTAATAAGTTTCCCGGTGAGAAAAACATGATACCGGAAAACATCAAGATGCTTATCGCTATTCGTAATAAAAAATATTGTACGGGTTGCCATATTTATTGTAGCGTGTGTGTACAATGTTTACAGTAGTCCTTCCAATATTTACGTACAGAAAATTGATAGCGGCCCTTCGTCAATAAAGTTTTATTCGATTTCGCTGATCGAATTAGTAAGCGTTCGCTGCTTAGTAGTTGAATATAATCATAACTCTTTTAACAAATGACTATTCGCCAGTAAGTAGCAAAAATCCACTCATTCAGATTTATAGAATACACGTGTCTTTAAATTTATACAGATTTGTCGTTAAACACATGGTTTACATTATATTTATTTTACTGGTCATTGTTTCTGAACACTATACATTACTAGACACGTTTGCTGGTCATATGATTCGAATTATATGTTACTGGACACATATGTTACTTAACCATTAGCACTTAACCACTTAAAAGTCGCGGCACATAACAGAAGGTAAAAGGATGAGTGATGAAAAACGTTTTAAAAATATAAACATTATTTTCCGGGTATCCTGATATCAAGTACAGTAGATTCTAAGGGCTTTAGGAACTGGCCGTATAGTTTGAGTACAAAATAAAAGACAATAGTAATCGCGCGTGCGCATACAAAATGAGTTTCCACCCACGAACTACTCGCCTACGCGTGAAACAGCGACACGAGCGAGAGTTTCGATTTTTGCAGCACAACCTCGACGTCCGCGTTTGCAAACTTGCATGAATATGTCGGAAAAAGTATACATCGTATACGAGCCTATGTACCGCGAAGACTCTTACGCGACTTGACACATACGCGGCTCGACTCGAGGTGGATATTCGAGTACCAAACTTCACGTTTACTCTCGACGCCTTGTCGTATCGATTTCTCCTTGGAATTCGTGGACGGTGGCGATGACGATCAGCGAGACGATCGCCGCAGTCAAGAAGGAAGCATCTTTCGTCCCGTACATGTGCTGTCAACGCCTTTTGCAAGGATAGTGGAAAGGGTGTTCAAGAAGGATGAAAGCTGGAGGATGAGTCGAAAAAGGAACGAAAAAAATACAAAAAATGCCCACGCGCCATAAAGAAATGCCCGCAGCTCATAAAGTAGCGCTAGATTTTATCTCGCGAATGCCGAACGACGGTCATCCAGTCGACTCGAGCAGTTACGCATATTTTAAATCGTGCGTACGACATTCGGTGCGTATTCCTTACGTGTATACGCACACTGCATCGCGCCATTCCATGTTCACGTGTCGAGTTGTATTCAATCTTTAAAAGCAAAATGGAAAAATATTTCTATCTTTTCATTTTACAGTGTGGAAAATATATCTACATTCAAAGAGAAATTACTAAAGACTAGAATAGACTAACTCAATATTTGCGTGTTCAATAATTAGCAGCAACTACTTTTTCGTTGCCCATAACTAAAGGATAGTTTGAATAGATATCCAATAAGTAGTAGGAAAGACTAAGAAAAAATCACTTCAACTAAATTCAAATGAATGTGAAACAAGTTTTCAATTCGACTCAATCAAAGAAAATTTGAAACTACCAATCCGAATTATGTCTACTCTTGATTGAGTAAAATTGAAAAATATGTTCGCATCCATTCGGTTTGGAAGTCTCGGATTGAGTCAAATCGAGTTGAATTGATTTTCAACCGATTCGCATCGAGCTAGATGAAAAAGTTTTTTATATTAGCACGGAATGACATCTTATATATATACATACGAGGGTGGGTTGAAAAGTTTTGAACCTCAACATGAAGATGACATTACTAGGTTTTGCCACTCCAATATTACAATTGTACATGCTTTGGAAGATACTTCTGAAAATTTCAGCCATTTTGGACTTTTAGTTCTTGTGCGATAGTCGTTCATATCAGTGGATGTCAGTGTTTTTTACACTGAGAAATTTTTTTTTGAGAACCGTGATAAGTTTATTCATTGCCATAGGAAAGATTTATAGAACAATTACGAATAAGAATAGGAAGATATCCTATTTTACATTGAACTCTGCAATTGTACTATAAATCTTTCCTATGGCTATGTGCGATGAGCGTTTGGGACGACCAACAACTGTTACAACTACCGATAACATCAATAGTACACTCTAGATTCCCTATAACGAGATTCCCTGTAACGAAACCTCTCTTTAACGAGCACGTCACGCCTCCCTATAACGAGCAGACGATCGACCCCTCTTCTCCCACTACTACGGAATGAAGCGTGCTCGAATTTGAAAAGGTAATTAATGAGTTTGATGGCTTTTATCACAAATTAATGAATTAATCACAAATTTTTAGTTACAGAGAGGTCTCCGATGCTCGAGCTTCTCGTTACAGGGAATCTCGAGTGTACTTGATGATCGTCGAATCAAATTAAGATAGATAGAAGAGGCTCTAGGTATATCGAAGGAACACGTTTTGTATATATTGCAAGAAGAATTAAGCATGAGAAAGTTGACTGCGCATTGAGTGCCGCGTATGCTCACTTTAGACCAAAAATGCGTTCGAATGACCATTTACAAGGCTATAGTGGAGCGATTTAAACAAAACGAAAACGATTTTTTGCGTCAATTTATAATTGTAGATGAAACGCGGATTCACCACTGCACTCCTGAGACGAAGGAAAGGTCGAAATAGTGGATTAAGAAGAGTGAATCTACTCCAAAGAAGGCGAAGACAGTTTCATCGGCCGCGAAGGTGATGGCGACTGTTTTTGGTATAGTCATGGCATAGTGTTCATCGACTGTCTTGAAATAGGCAAAGCAATAATGGGGAAGTGCTACGCATCATTACTTGACCAGCTGAAGGCAGAAATCACAAAAGCATTGCCGCATTTGAAGAAGAAGAATGTTTTTTTTCGTTAAGACAACGCTCCGTCTCACTTTTCAACGATTTCCATAACTAAAATTCACGAATTGCAGTTCGAACTGACTGTCCACCCTTGGTATTCACCAGAACTAACCCCCAGTGACTTTTTTCTGTTTCCTAAACTCAAAGTTTTGCTCGCAGGAGAGAGTTTTTCATCAAACGAGGAGTTCATAGAATCCGTTGATGTCTTTTTTGCAGAGCAAGACACAAACCACTATTTGGACGGTCTAAAGTGCACTGTGAGAAAAATCTGTACTATATTTAGTATACATGTAATGGAAGCTATGAATGCACAACATGAAATTAAATTTAGTTTACCGGCGTATACTAAATTTAGTATATGCGTGTACTAAATTTATTATACGCGTATATGAAATTTAGTATATGCGTATACTGAATTTAGTATACATGTATATGAAATTAAGTATACGCGTGCACTAAATTTAGTATACGTGTACATGAAATTTAGTACACACATATAGTAATTTTACTGATGGGTATACTAATTTTAATATATGTGTACTAATGCTAGAGAACCAGTAAAACTCAAAGTATAAGGAAAATAATTAATATAAATTAAAATTTGTATTTAATTGTTTTCCTTATCGATTTGAAGTGAAATCTTTTTTTCTAAACTTTTTTCCGAACGGATATAAATGTTACCATTAAAAATAAAGTATATTGCGATTTGTAATGTTTTGTTTTACAATTATTATTCAATAGGGTATATTGTAAAATAAATACAGTTGAAGTACAGAGTATCACTTTATTAAGAATTATTAATAATTATCAAAGATAATGATCCTTTTAGCGCCCTTCACTCTTTTGTCGCCTGGAGACAGAGGGTTAATGTCAAATATGTATCTGAAGAAATAATTTCATTTTGTAAATATGTACTTGAAAGACACGTAAAAACTACATGTATATTGAATGAATCATCAAATAATTACCTTTGAATGAACTCTTAAGATTTTGGCAATTCCGCAACGTATGAATATCCGAACACATAGTACGATGCGAAAGCAACTTGAATTCCTTCCATAACATCTTGAACTCTAATGAGTACGCGATCTAAAAAAATAGTAATAGCACTTTCAGCAGAAAATCAACTTTTTTTCGCGCGTTAATGTAACCTAAAATGTCTATCTACTTCTGGAATTTTTATTTTATTTTTTTCACATTTCACTTATAAAGCTTCGAAATTCTGGGATACGTAAATTTACATTTGTAAACGAGTAAATAAATTAAACCTAACTTTTGAAAAGAAAAACGCAGATCCAAACAATCCGAACTTTTGTCGATCCAACAACGTAGTTAACCACAAATACATCAGCATGCGAGTCTGCATGTTGCATGATCCGCGTAACTCGAAACGCGCTTGCGCAGATGAATTTCGTATACAGATATATGAATTTTAGTATACAGAAACTACGAAATTCATATACGTAAAAGAAACTTAGTGTACACTTAAAAAATTTAGTATACCTGAGTATACTAAAATTACCAAGTGTAGTAAATTTAGTACACATATAGGAAATTTAATATACCCCTGTATACTAAAATTGCAAACATTTCTAACAGTGCGGTTGGGGGATCGCTGGAATGAGTGCTATAGTGCTCATCACTAGCACTGAAACTGAAATCTTGAACTGTTTTTATGTACTAAATAGAAGAACTTATACACTTTCATTGCGAGAAATCACATTTGTTTTAATAGCATGAAAATGATGAATTTTAATTGAACAAAAAAAATGCAAGGATACTTTATTCCCCCAATGTCAATTTCTTATTTCAATTTAACCACAGAATGTTTATAGAATCTTCTAATATTCTGAATTTCGCCAAGTAATTTAACCGTACTACTGCAGTACTTTTAACTATTTAACCTTAACTAAGAATTTATGGTTATTTTTATTATCTCTGTTCTGTAGCAGTGTCATTACAAATAGTTATTATTATCGAAATTGTATTCTTTCCTCTTTCACAATTATATTTTAATGATTTTAATAGCCATTAATAATTAATGTGATTTCACTCATATTTTACGTTTGAAAAGTAGTATTTTTCAAATAATACTGTTGTTAGTTTTTGTTGCCATATGTTCTTTTTCACCTATCTTATAAATTCAGTTCAATTGAATTGACTACGAGAAGTAGTAATTATAGCCATAGTTAATGACCATTCAAAAGTAGTTCTAATCATCGTTCAATAAATAGTTAAAGTAATTTTAAAAATTTGTATTTTTCCTGTGTGAATTTCCGCAGAATTAAAGAAAACTTTTAATGTTTTCTGTAAACAAACTTCTTGCCAAAAATTTGGTTTGTATGGAATCAAGATGCATAAACATAAATTGCGTGGATGGAAGAAATACATTTTGAAAAAGCTGCATGCCTGCAATATGTCTGCCCGCCCATACACTTTTTGCAGTTTGTCATGAATTGATCTCCTGCAGTTTCGTGCAATTCAAGCCTTGTTTTTGTATGATTGAAGAATGAACCATGAAACAAAATTTCAACAAGAATATACTCCATCGCGGCGGCACAGCCTGCCAAGCAGTCGCTTTAATGCGGGAATAAACTAGCGTCCGGGTCGATGGGGTCGGCCGCGAACGGGTGCGCGAAGACAATGGCCCCCACGGACCATATGCAGAGCTTTTTATGAACAGAAATGGTCGGCGAACATTGTCTCGAAAAACCATAAAATAAAGCAGCCCACCTTACGCTGGACCAAGGCGGCATAAGAAGTCCGTTTATGCTCCCGCGGGAATAAGCACCGCTGCGGGTGTCGAGCACCTTGTGGGAAATTCTGTTCAATTTACCCGCTTTGGAAAGACTCTAGTGTTCCTCTGCTCGAACTACCAGTACAGCTTCTAGGTAAATTACGAGACGACTTCCGTTCCGAACTACCAACCAAAGATTCACTTCTTTCGCCTATTATATTCTTCTCTCTACTCTATCAACCTTTCTCTTAAGGTGCTCAGTCGACATGGGCATTCAAAAAGGAAAATAAATTCAAAGGTGTTTCTGGTAATCTCACTTTGTTGATCTATTTCAGAAAGGAAATTCGAATAAGTTCATTTAGTACAAATGTATCTTGATTTTTATTCTTTGAAAAAAAGTTAAATTCGTCAGGAGAACCATTGTCCTGTATATCAGGAAACATGCTGCACCATATATTTTTTATTATTTTGGACTAGATTAACTTCAATGAGTTTTAAATGATTCAAATTGATTTAATTTTAACAATTATATATGCAGAAAATCTTGTAATGTAAAAGTTTCAATAACTCATGTATAGTTTTTAAAGTTTATTTGGTACAAAATTTAACTTCTATATACATATATTAAATTGATATCAAATTTTTGAGACTATTACATACCATAATAAAATGGAATAACGCATTCCTAATGTTAGTGACCACAATCGACAAAAATTAACATAAAATATAGAAATTAATTTATTTAAAATCTTAAAATGGCAAATAAAAATATTCAAAAGTAAAAAGTTTTTAATAATTTCAATTAATGTTTTGAAAGTTATGACATTCTATAAATTCCGTTTTTTTCAAATACAAAGCGGCATGTAATCGATAAAAACTAATAGATTTATTATAATTGACTGTGATTAGTAATTTTTTTAAATTTCAGAAATGCAGAAACACTGTAGGTCCTAAAGCCAATTTTCCAGCAACATACCATTCTATTGATATTAAGGGCCAATACAAGGTACAATACGTTTAATTATCCAAATTTATTATTTTTATGACAAAACTTTATGAATATATATTTTACAAAGCCTCCATTTCCAAACACGGTTATAATATATATGAATTTATTTTCAAAAGAAAAAGTATTTAATTTTTGAAATATAATATTCTAGCTATAAGTCAGTTTATTTTAACTACTTCATTAAAAAATGAAACTTAAAAGCAATTGATTCTGAAGGTAGAATTTCGTAACCGATTGAAAATAGTAAAAGAAACCACTACTGACTGAAATTAAAGAAGCCCAAATAGTCAACTGGAAGATAAAGGATGATCTACACAACCTCTGTTAATCCAGATTAGTGACTGAATTCTAACTACATAATCAGTTGATTTCTATTAATTCATCACTTAATGTGACAACGGGTATAAGGGTAGTCTATTCCTTCTTTATTGATTGCAATAAGTAGCGAATTCACTGATTTCAATCAGTAACTGAATTCTATCTACGCAATCAGTATACATTAACTGATTCATCAGTGAGTGTAACTCAACATCACTGATTTGATAACTACAAATCAGATACCCATGTAAATCAGTGAAAAATAACTGATTTAGTTTGATTCAGTAAATATAGCAGAAAATATACATATAATACTATCCGCTGTACTGTATGTATACTATTAATTGTAGAGCAGTTAGTTTCTTCAATAGCAGGTAGAGGTACACATAGTCGATCTTTCGCGACCATGCTCAATTTAAAATCCGCTTGCCGCTTACGGCGTAAAACCATGGCGATATCCATCTCGTAGGCGCGCGCGAACTTGATTTATCGGGTTCTCGCGATAACCCCGCGTGCCGTTCCTTAGCCAAGAAGTGCGTGTAAAAAAAGCGTCGACACTCTGCTTTGCCATCCCCCTTCCTCTTTTCCTCTTCTTCATCTTCGTCTCCTTCTTCGGCTGTTCTTGCGAACCCCGCTTCTCAATTCCAGGAATTAACATAAATCCTGGCAGTTTATAATCTGCGGTAAAGGTACGGCGAAGATACGATCGGGAGGCACTCGTCCCGTGAGCGAACGAGCGACCGGCAGGTGTTGGTATGCGAAATTATCATGTTAAGCCTCGAGAGCCTACATTTTTCATCGTTGCTGCCTGTTTATATCTTCGTTTAAAGTGAATTTCAATTGACGTGTCTCACCAACGCTTTTCGTGGGTGTACTTGTACACCTTTTTCTCCAAAATTAAAACCCGATTCATTGCTAAGAATGTGTAGTCAAGCGTACCCGGAACTCTCCAAATCTGAATCTCTCCAAAATTGACTGAATTTTATTCAGTAGACGATTTTTCTTTATGCAATTAATCATTTTTCATTGAATTGCAGTTAAAAGTGGCTTACTTCAGCGTGTCTCTGATTTCAATTCAATCAATTTGTGACTTTATTCCGATTCAAGTAAAAATTGCACAGATATGATTGAAAAAAAGTTATTCAAGGTAACTATTTCAATAGATTTTTTCTATTAGAACCTTTTTTCAGTTCGAAATTGGTAGAAAATTTGTATTTGTTTTTAGCTATTTTTGGTTGATAAGATTAAACCGATAAAAATGCTAAAATTTTAATCGGTTTCAAGCCTTTGATGATAAAAAGATAAAATTTAAAGATAAAATTTCCCACATTTTCATCAAAAAAATACCTGCATTTTATTCGTTCTTCATAACAAATAGTGTAAAGCTCCCAAATTCATGATTTAAAAATCTAAAATTTGTACAAGTACGAAAGAGATTATAGTTATTTTCTGCAGTTCAAACTTAAATTTGTCAAGCACCAAGTTCAAAATTAAATTGTTGTTTCACCATCCCCTCAAGATAGAGCATTGATAAAGAACAAGTGAAACAATCATGATGTCACTCAAATTTTCGTATTGATTAAATTATTATTTCTAGCTCGAACATTCAAACCCAATCCGGCCTTGATATTCTGATCTTTCTACTCTGATAACCAATTACATTTTTATTGCATGGCTGGTTACACACAAAAAATGTGGGTTTAAAATGAATGGCACAAGTTCAAAATAAATCAGACTATAAATTATTCTTTTTTTGGAAGAAAAATTGAATTGAATTGAATTAAAAAATATGCAAGTAAATTTAATACAAAACTGATGAGAAAATGTATAACAGTTGTTTTCGGAAAAATTATCAAGATTTATGTGATTTTATATCCCGAATATCTGAGGAAATTCTTAAAAAATGTTAACAGCATGGCTTGAATATTATTTAGTTCAAATAAAAGGTAGTCGGTTCAGTTGGTGATTTTTACGAAAACGTCTGTTGCAATTCACCTTTCATTCTCACGCATTTCCAATGGGCAAAAGACCGCATGAAAATCTTCTCATAAAAAGTAACAGGTAGGTATCCCATTTCCATTGAAGAACAGGTAGCGTCCTTCGACGATGCATCTTCGGGTTGTCGGTGCACGCCTTGTATAAACTTTGAAAGAACTCTCGCCAACGGAAGGGATACACGGTCCAAAGTAAGTAGATTAATGTATGCAAAAATCCTACCAACGCAGAATTTTTCCCATCGGAACAAGTGAACCGAACAAGAGACCCTTAGAAGAAGGGTCACATTTCACCTGTACATCCTTTCTCTTTCTATTGTCCCCTTATTACAAATATATACGTATAAGTATACACTTTTAAACCAGCAAACGATTTACACACGGTTACTTTTTTTCCCCTATAGAATTCAAACTTTAAAGATTTTTTCCTTTTTTTTCACCCATTCCGTATTTCACACTGTTCACGGTGATGTTGATATTCTCAAGAAATCAGTTTTGGTATCCAATATCAACGTAAATCTAGGTGATAACAATCTTACTGCGAATATACTTCACATTCGTTTAATTGACATGTCGCCATTGTAGAAATCGATTAGATTTATCTAAAATGGCTCGTTCCCATGGCCCTCAATCACTTGAAAGCACCCATCACAGGCCTTTTCCTTTACCCTGCCTGCGGGTTGATCAGATTTGTCGATATGTGTATTCCTGAAACGTAAACTGTAAATCTTACCGTCTGTTAAATTGTTGAATGATTTAAATGCGATTCGACACTAAGTGGAACGTGTATTTAGACACTCGGACTTTGAGTACACATTTTCAAAATGGGTTATGATATTAGAATTCAAAAATAAAACTGCAAAGGAATATCTTTTTTTTACTTCTACTCATTTATAGGTAATCACGTTATACAAAAGGCATAAAGTAATTGATGTATGAAGATGAATCCGGACACCAAGAATAGTATTTATTATTTTTTAATTCTACTTTATTTTCATAATTGAAATTTTCTTTGTCTTGCGGTCTAATTAATTATAATCGCAATAAACTGCTACGTTGTTGGAAAAAACTGGCTTTAGGGTTTAAAAATTATTAAGTTAATTTAATTAGACTTTTCAGCTCAGATTGGAGTCCTTATCAGTGATATTTATTAAAATCTTTCATGTAGTTGGAGAAATATTTGTTAATTTCAATAAGTTTATTTTACCAATATATTTGGTTAACCAAACATCAAACATAATTTGAATTAATTAAAATATTTGAAGAAATTTTATGTGAAAATGTCTTCAATTTATATTGAAAAATTCCATCTAGTTTTAAATAACGTTAAATTAATTCTAAATTACAGGTTGATAAGGACGATATAGTAGAGTTCCGTTCTCACTCTTCTAATGATCGACATAATCGACTGAAATGATTTGGAAAAATCAGAAATTAAAATATTTGTTCGAATTAACCAAATCGTATCAATACAAACCGTTTTTGGTTGCATGAAACAAATTCTTCGATTGACTCAACCAAAGATTTGGTTAGTTAAGATCAACTGATTTATAGCTATAATTCAATCTATAATTGAAATTAGTAAAAAAACTAATGATTTTAATTGGAAAAGTGTAAAGACTACTTTTATTATAACCCTCACAATAAATTTTAGGTATACACTGTCACAACCACAAAAATATTTGGTTAATTCAATTAAATTTTAGTTGGGTCAATTAAAGAATTTGCTTACTATACGGTTGACGACATTTTTCGTTGATTGAACCGAAGATGCAACCAAATTTTGAGTGTCTCTCCTGAATATCTGGGTTCATCCAATAAAATAGTTCGGTTAGATTATGTAAACTTGGAAACTAGAAAAAATTCTATTCGAGAAATAGTTCAGCAATATATCAGAACGTTCCAAACGATTATTTATGCTTCCTATCATTGAGTCTTTGTGAATCTGTCATTTTAAGGACCATGGTAAATTAAATGCACAAAAATCCTCGAAAGTGCCTTGAAATTTATCACTCTACGTTTACTCTTATTAAAAATATATCGTCGCTGCAAGAATAGTGGAATTCATATCTGTTAGGAATGTTCAACTTTAGAGATAAAAATTAACATTGTTTTATAAATGTTCCCTGAAGTACTAAAGTAACCCGTTTTCGGCTGTTTTATCAGTGACATTTCACTGATTCATATTTAAAGAGTACCTGACACAAACATCTACCGTAAAAATCACAGTGAATACGTGCCAGCATGAAATAAGCACTATATAAAATCAAATTAATGAAAAATAAGTAATTTTGACTGAAATTCATCTTGAGCGACCTCTAAATATATTTTCAAAAATCTAAATAAAAAGCAGAAGTCATTTTTTAACTAAGAAAAACAATTTGTACGGGTGCCAAATTAGTTAAAAAATAAAGCCAAAAAAAATAAATCACCCTAATATATTTGCATTAGCAGAGCAAAATTAGGTCCTAGAATCGTCGTAGGCATCAAGGCAACGCGCAATCACGTTGTAAAATGAATCGCTTTCTCGTAACCCCGTGAGAACTTTGAGAGACAGCAATGAACGATATAGGATAAGTATTAGCCATGTGCACTACAGTAGGACACATCGGAAAAGTTTTTCCTCGTGTGTCAGTATCGGCTGATTGTAAGGGATAAGATGCACTCACGTTCGACACGGGGATCGGCTAGAGTGCTAGAGGACGAGACTTATCTTCTCTAAGAACTTAGAACATACATGGTAGGTGGTCTGAAATCCAAAGCGGGGTGCGGATTTAGTAGTCAATGTGTGATTCGAGTTTGATACTATCTAGTGTCTAACTTGCAGTTTGCCACAGCGATCATTGAATGTGATAAGAAATACGTCACGTTCCTACTTCGTCCTTAGATTCCATAGTAAACCCAGTAAATCAAACAATTTTTCTCATTTCATCTATGTATAGTGACTGCACCAATTATGGAACTTTCTCGTCAGTATTTTCTTTTTTCTTTTTCTGCAAACATACAAGAAGAGAATTGAATCTACAAAAGGTAAAATTTTGAATTCGAACATAGAGATATTGATGCTTGAGATCTACTTTGTTCTTTATAATCATCCGCAAGTAAAATTCTATGGTAAGAGGCATTAACTTCAGAAATCAAAATTAAATATTTTAGGGTAAAATTATTTTCAAGCAAAGACGTCCCTGATGCAACTTTTGAATAGGATTTCATTTCGTGCTCTTCCGTCTTATTCTGTGCCCATCCGAAATCTGTTTTCATGATAATTCAAAGATGTTTTCTATTTCGCTCATTATAAAAAGATTAAAAATCAATCGGGAACTTCCAATAAGAATGAATCCGAACAAAGTTTTTAATCCTGCTCACACTGATATTTCCAAACGTAATCAGTCTGACCTTGGATTGAGTAGGATTAATTTTTATCCGATCTGCTTCGAGCGAGATTAGAGAATTATTTTAGATTGGCTAGTATTAGCGCTATTTTGTCCTATTCGGCGCGAAATAGAAAAACAATTTTCAATCTTGCTTGGGGAAAATCTGTTGGAAATCAATCAAACTCAATTCGAAACTTGTACCAGAGATGAGAGTCATTGTTACAAGAAACATTTTTTCATAATTTCGAATAATTTTAGAGCAGAAATCGCCATAGCTAAAAATTAAGGTACAGTATAATAATAACTTTGTCAATAATTACATAGTAGAAGTTGAAACAGCTTCGTTGAATCAACCACAGAATTTGCTTATTATACGCTTCATTAATTTTTTTTTTATTTCAACCAAATTTTGTTTAACTTGACCAAAGATTTATTTTTCATTTAACAAAATGGTTTGGTTAGATCAAGTAAATTTTATTCTTGTCGTTGTTTTTTAATTTGGAGACCGTAAAAACAGATTTACGGTCTACACTTGTGGGAAAATGATTATAAATGGGCAGAGATCAATAGATATTCTAATTATGGTTGGAGAAGCTGGAATTAATTAGTCGACTTTATCGGTTGCTGCGGTCTAGGGTCACCCTTTTTTCTCAAGTAGCCGACCTTCAAGGGTGGAGGCTGTCGACAGGTGCAATCGATCTAAAAGATCCCACGGGAGTCTCCACAGGATCCAGCCCCACAGTCCGGAAGGGAATGGTGGTGAGAATTCGGTGGACCACCTTGCGGTCATTCCATGGGAAATGCATCCCCACAGACCTATTTATACTTTTTAAATTTCCTTACAGTTTACTCTGAAATACACATACAGCTTTTCTCCGAACATTTCTTTATATTTATCTACTTCCTGTCTCAACCAAGCTTTGCTTTAAAAGAAATAACTGAACGAACTAGTCCTTTTCAAAACCTAATTTCTACTTCATGAACCCAGTGAAATATTACCTAAATTGACGGATATCCCAATACAATGCAAATGATACAATATTGACGCAATGGTCAATTTCCAATTTCTATTGAAATTACTTATTTATCAACAAGAACGTAAGTTTTACACTTTATCAGTTATGTGAAATAAAAACCACTAAATTACCTATTTATTATATATATTTATATATGTATATATCAGTTGTGAGAATTTCTCTTTGCATTCAGTAAGTGTTTCTTTTTTGCATATCCACTACTCAGTCGCTTTTTTCGTGACGACCTTTTGCTTTAAATCGTAAAGAGGTTCGTGCATAAGTAACGACGGTGGGACCGAAACACCAAACTTTTTACTGCAAATTGTTCTTGTTTACTGCGTTGTTAATCTCGAACCAGCTCTCAAAGTTGATTAAGAAAAAATGTTTTTTCTTTTAACATAGAATTAGCAATAAAGCAGCAGGCGAAAGAAGAACAAAAGGGGGTCAGTTTCTCTGAAACGGTAACGATTGCGAAAAGATGAAAGTTGTACCTAATAACAAGTAATATTTTCACCCTTAATCAGGTTTAATTTAAGATTTGCTTGAACTCTTTGTCTGATAAATAACTTCTTGGTGTTTATTTCTACTGGAATGAAAGTAGATTAGCCTCATGTCGCGGTGTACTCGAAAACATTACTTTCGCACGATCGAGCGGAATTCCTCATTCACACCTGTGCTTCAAAGAACAAAAAGGTGACTGAAATGAAATTTTACAGGGGGCTTGCACCTTAACTCCATTTGTACAATAGTGATCGCAGATGAAGCTGCAACTAGTCAAGACACCCTCTTTTCCACATGTAAGTTTAGCCTGCTAGCACTTCCCACGGAAAGGGAAACTCAGCAGTGCGGGGAGCTACATTAGGGATGAAAAAAATTGTTACGGAAATATCATCAATATATTTGACATTGTTAGAACTGTAGAGACAGGTGTCTAAGTTTCTGTATTGTTCCTCAGATGATTTATACTTTTATTTCACAGTTTCATTCTGACATAAATAGGAATTCTACAAAATATGCGCACTGAATAACTCATCCCACAATTTAGACAAATTTAGGCTGTCCAGAAATAAAAAAAAATATCTAATGAACATCCTCCCATTTAAAACTTAATAACTCTAATGCTTTTGAAATAGAATATTTATTATGTACTATAATACTATAGTTACAAAAATATTGCCGTGAGAAACACTAAAAGTGTAAAATCGTTGTTTCTCAGGAGAAAAATATTATTATAATATTAAATAGGTTACCAAATGTGTTGTATTGGATACAATACAGATGTAAATGTTTTTATATGTTTATGAAAATTTGGTAAACGAAAATTCAATAATTTTTACCAAATAGTTCAAGAAAATAATGCTAGAAGAAGTCGGAGTTTACAACAAAGAGTACTACAGATTTTATGAATCATGTTTAGAAACTATAAAAAATTTGTTTTGAAGAATAGTTTAGCAATATTCGAATTTAATGAAATAGCGTAAATACGAGTGACAAATGGTTAATAATAACAAAAATTACAAGCTAGGTTAAAAGACATTGTACGCGTCAGTTAAAAACTACACGGAGGAATGTGGATGTTCAGAATCAATATATTCATCGATACATTTTTTTCTATGAACAGTAGAGACTTTATTTTACAGAACTGTTAAGTAAACTACATAAGCTGATTGATTTAGCATAAGGTCAATTTGTTTTAGATACACTAATAATAATTTCTACACTTTCGCATTGATTGTGTTTTCATGGTGTATCAAAAAGTTATTTCCCCAGTGCAACATTTTGTATCAGCTCTTTACAGAAATTTTTCAAAACTAACGTTTCAATAGTTTTTTCCTAATTTGAAAACTCTTTTAAAAATTATCTTCCAACAAAACTGTTATCTATAGCTTATTTTATCGTATTTCAGCGAAAAACATCGAGTACAGAGGCAAAAAAAGATTTATAAGCTGAAAAAACGATGCTGTTGACAAGAATACTAACAATAATCCGCTTCTCACAATAAATTCATAAAATTGACAAAAATAGCCTTTTCTTTTACTATTTTATGTCAAATCACTCTAGAACCTGGTGTTCTAGTTAAATTTTGCGGTCAGGTTCATCTTCAGCCACAAAAATGTGATATTATTCACCTTTTGTAATTTTTCTAACTTACAAAACCCTAAATTTTGCAGAACAGTGTAGTTATATTTAGAAATATGCATTGTGACAATAAACCATATTAAGTTTTCACTTGTTGGAATTACTAGAAATTTTTTTTTGATTCATTGAATAATTATAGATTGAACAGATATTGTTAAAAGGTCGATGAAATTATTCTACCTCGACGCCTAAAGGAACATCTCGGTGGAATCGTGCGAAGCACGAATTCCCTCGCACACTTTGGACGCCTTTTATTGCAGCAGCGTCTTACATTGCATTAAATACATATATATAGTAGGGGAGCCGCAGTAAAATTTGAATATGCGTAAGTCTTCCTTGATAGGCTACAATGCGAAGACAATCGGCAGTGATTGCTATCAAGCGAACACATCAACTGCACATCAACACAACGATGATCATCCAATTTTACATTTTGCTAAGCGACAAGGATGAAGAATTAAATTCAATCGATTGAAATTGAACTCTTTTACAATCAAGCCTATGAAAGGAATAAAAATATTAACAATTATACAGTCTATACAGCTTCTTCTGCAGTACAAACAAAATAAGAATTCAATTGTAAAGGAGTAGGTAATGCGGGCATTGAATTGTACTGGAATGCGAGCTAAGTGGGCAACGATTTCCTTCTTTGTTCCTTCCATCGCATTTTTTACCTCGTCCTTCTCTTTAAATCCTTTAGAATATACTCCGAGGACTTTCACAGATCGAACGTTGGGGTCAGGAATTTGCTTGGCCCGTGCAAACTCGTACTTTATGTAAGTCCGTCGTCGACCTGACTTCCTCTTTTTATACATTCCTTTACGAAAATAATTTTTTGAAATCTAACTATCAAGATTTTGTCAGAAGATTTTACTCATCAAACAGATTTTACTGATGAACTTCAGTGATAATTTCATTTTTTTTTTTTAGTAAAATTTATTTTGAATAGATAAGAGCTCATTTTTTTATTGAAACATTCTCTACAATTCTATTAATCCTACTTTTTTCCATTATGTTTTTGGATAAACAAATTTTGTATAATGAATATGTAGTTTCTATGGAAATTTATAGAAATTCATTTTTCTTTAGCGATAGTTTTGGAATTAAATTCGATCTGTATGAATCAGAGATATTATGAGCCATTCCGAAATCTGTTTCAGAATCATTCTGAACCAATCTGAAAAACGTTTTGAATCTTGTTCGATGCAAATTGTTTAAAAATCAATCTGACCTCGGATTCATTCAAATTCAAGTTTCAGATGAAACCTGAATGAATCAGATTGATTTTTGACCGATTTACATCCAAAGATATTCAAAACGTTTTTTTAATTGGTTTGGAATGGTTTAAAACGGTTCCCAAATAGATTTTAAAATGACTCGGATTCGCTCAGTTTGAATTCTTATGCGAAACTTTCGTGAGAATGATCTCATTTTTCCTGACTCTATAAACTACTGTTTAATTTGAGGTTGCGGTCGATCTTCCTTAAAATCTACTATTCCTAATGTTAAGATCCGTCATTCATAAAAACTGATAAGTTTCAATTATCATCCTGGATGGATAAAATAGCATTGAAATCTCTCTTCAATTTTCCGGGAAAAATGGACGTCTAATTCGGATTAAACCTTGGAAACAAATTTTGGAATAGCACGGATATAGGTGACAAATAAATACGCAATTTATACCTTAAGAGTTGGATGAGATCGTTTAACTCGATCCCATTCATTTATTTAACTCAGTTTCCGGCTAGAGCTCCCCTAGTGGACAACCGGAAGCGTTTACGCCTCGTCACGCTTGTTTCAATTATGACCTGCACGGTTACAGGGTTCTTCATTCTCTTGGTTACTTATCTAGCTGCTTATTCACATAAGTTATTCTGTTCTTTGGAGATGAGGAAGTCTGGATGCCCAAGATGTGAACACGATACAGAATCCTTTATTCGACACCTGGCGCCTCAGACAAGAATTAATTTTTCGGATTAGCTTATCGCTTTTCGGAGACCTGCTACCTCTTTAATCAACATCGAGGTTAAGACCAGCTAAGAAGCTTTGTATTAATAAGTTCTGGGGATCCATATCATCTTGTTTTTCAAGACAGCTTATTAATTTTAAAATTAAAAAATAATTCACCTGATCTATAGATAGTTGAATTCATTAAAATATAATAAAATAATTTTAATTTTTCAACAAAAAATTACTCCATTTTCGAGATATTTGTAGTATACGGATTTAATAAAAAGTAGCAGGTGCACTCAGAAAATATTTGTTTAATTTAACCAAAATTTAATTGGATTAATTAAAGAATTTGCTTATCACACGGTTGACCAAATTTTTGGACGATTCAAGCAAATAATTTGTTTTATGCAACCAAAGATGGGTTATATGGATATGATTTTTAACTTTAGATTTTCTGTGAGGTTGGAATACATTTATCAAAAGTATTTTAATTTCTACATCAACATTGGTATCATATATCTGTGTATGAAAAAACAGTTATAAATCGCTAGAACACGAGCTGCGTTTTAAATAATCAGTTTAAAACTGTTGTATTATATAAATTATTTTTGAGAGAATGCGTGACAACTTTAGGAGCGTGATTCGAAGCATAAAAATTCCAGGTGGCCATAAAACACAATCTGATAAAAACAAGAGATTCCACGCCGAGTGCCAATTAGATGGCCGTTGACATTACGCCTAATGTACATTATAAGCAGTTTGGCTTTTGATTTTCAATACTTTTGTGCTTCTATAACCGGTTCACCAAGGTCCTTGGTGACCCTCGGTGCGATCAGAATCTCTCTTGGGTACGTCCAAACGGGAAATAATGAACCCGCATTAGGGGCTGAACTATCGTAGGATAAAAAGGTCTTGGAGAAAAAGAGCCAGGGCAGAGGGAGCGTGGAACTGCTGAAAGAAGAGGCAAACTGCGACGAGCATTGTGCGAGTCAACAGTCAAGAGGCAAGGTGCGCCAGGTTACTTCCTAACTATAATTGCTGTTGAGATTGCCAACGAACTTTCTGAACGGAACAAAACATTTAATAAAATCTAGTCATATTTATGCGCGTGGAAAAGTCGAATATGATTTTTTTTCCCGCGCTTGGTAGTCAGTGCTTCACCCTACATTTTAGGCTATTTATTGAGGCGTCTCGTTACCCTTTTAATTTTCACAAAATCGATTCTCACAGGTTCCGGTGAATACACCATTTCTGTATAGATTAAAAGTAGTTTCATTAAAAGATTCTTAAAATTGAGGCAATGGAAACTGATTTTTCGCAGATGGTCTCCCTAAACTGCCAAGCTTTAAACGCGATTTTCTCAAAACTATGATTTTTAAAACGGTGGGAATCAATACTCAAACATGGCTCCCACAGCTTAGCTCAACATTTTTTTGGCAACATTTATAAACATCTTCAATGTGATAGAAACATAATTTCTAAAGGAATTTTCAAACTAAAAAAACCGTTGAATTTGAAAAAAGGTTCATTTTTCTAGTTTTCCAATAGATCTTAAATTATTGTGTCAGATATTTTATAACATAATTTAGTCAAATTTGTACTGATCCAAATTTAGAGATCGATTATATATAAAAAAGAGGGAAAGGATAAAATCTTGACTAATTTTGAAGAAGTAACCTATATTTATCTTAGAAACAAATATTTTACATTATAATTGTCTATAATATTAAAATTATAGTTCACTTCTTAAACATTCATTAATATTCATCATTATTATATCAATGATTGAAGCTTCTTAATGAGAAAAGCAACGGAGTTACTAAATTTTTCCAAACTTTGGTTGATATCAATAGTACTGACTGAATGATCCATATGATTTTTTTTATGAAAAAATTATCTGCATAGCGTGCACAATGTTCATTTCAGTTATCAGGTTATATAAGTTACTATAAAAACATATATGTACTATATGTTACCAAAGCGATAGTACGGAAGTACATGGTAACGTTTTTCTTCTTTATAAAATTCCTAAAGACAGCATAATATACTTAAACGTAGTTGAAAAAGATATTGGAATTTCTTCAATCGTTTTACCAAGAGAAGTGTAATCGCACAGGTGCGCACGCGCTGTCGCTAGACCCTAGACAAATCACCTTATATAGGCTTAAACATGCTTTATACTTCACCGATACGCTGAAATAAATCGATAAGAATCTAGAGCTTTGGAAATTCGCACCGATACTAAACTGAGTTAATCCTATATACAATCTTATTAGACTGGTCAAAAAAATATGACCTATGTGTTCATGGAATGAGATATATCATTTCCAGAGTAGTTTTCTGTCCTGAATCCAAATCTCGCCTCTTTTTTTCCCAGCACGCCAGGTTTTTGGGATTTTTTTTTTCGATATCTTATACGGTTTCTGAGATAATTTAAAAAACTTTTAAAAAGCACGAAAAAGAATTGTTTTACAAAAAAAAATTATATTTAACTGAATATCATTTATTTTTTAGTCAACTGAGTGTCATTCTTTTCTTTTTTTTAACATTGTTCATAACAGCTTTTACTGACAACCAAGTTTGTCTCTCTAGAAAACACGAAACAATGTCAAAAAAAAGAAAAGAATGACACCCAGTTGACTGAAAAATAAATGATATTCAGTTAAACGTAAGGTTTTTTGTAAAACCATTTTTTTGCGTTTAAAAATTATTTTTCTTGATCTCCTAGCCGAAAGTACGGTCCTCCCGGCTGCATTTCACTACAGAAACAACGACTTTTGTGGTCGCTAAATTCATCGTATAATTCTTTTGTTTAATTTAATTTAATGTGACTTCATGCAATTACACAAAAATCAATATTAATATTGTTTTCTAAGAATAAATTTTCTCTGGTATTTGTTAATTTGAAAACAAATTTTGATTTTCAATTTTTTTTGCAGTTATTATATGATTGCATTTTATTTTAAATTTGTTTCTAATGCCTGCCCCGACCAGCAAAAACCTCAGCTTCGCCTCGGTTTTGCAAAAGTCGGGTGGACCTCCCCCTGACCCCTACAAAACTCGGTTTTGAGCGTACTTTCGGCTAGAGAACAAGAAAAATAGTATACGACCCACGGCCAGAATGTTTGATGCCCTGACGTATGTGGTGTAAATGCATTTATATCACATACGCCAGGAACTCAAACTTTCTGGCCTAGGGTCGTAATATACTATTTTTTATATTGTACGATTTTTGATTTTTCAAAAAAACAAAATAACTCAAAAAATCCCAAAAACCTGACGTGCTGCAAAAAAAAGGCCAGATTTGGATTCAACAGAGAAAACTACTCTGGAAATGATAAATCTCATTCCATGAACACATAGGTCATATTTTTTTGACCAGTGTTATTTTCTTCCTAGCAGTATAGAATAAAGCAAATAGCAGAAGAGAAGTGAGAAGACAGAAGCGATCTGAAAAATCTTCTTTAAACAGAACGATGGAAGTGGGCGTGAGCTATGTGCTCTTGCTATTAATTAAAAGTTAATTACATACTTCAAAGGCATTCAGCGTGCTTTGAAATAATCATGACAGGTAGCAATCTTTAATGGATTTCTCAAAATGTCGGTCTTGTTTGAATAAAGTACATGACCGCTAATGCAAAAAGAGAATGTAGCCCTATAACTTACTTCTATTGATGAAAGAAAAGATGCAATGGGAGTAAGAAATCTTATTGCCTGTTTAATATCCAGCATTTCAGTCTATCTATCCTGTTTTAAGTTTCAGATAGGACTCTGTTCCGCGCTGATCTAAGCTAATCCGTAAATATTTTCAAATCTCGCTTGACACAAATTAGTGAAAAATCAATTCAACTCAATCCGAGACTTCTAAGTCGGATTGAAAAGATGGCTCAGATTCGCTCGAATAGGGTCTGATTGATTTCCAACCGATTCTCATCGAGAGGGACTAACAACTTAATTGTGCGATTGGCGCTGTCAATTGGCGGGGATCACGGAATAGAGCCAACCCGAGCTATCTTGAGTCAATCCGAAGAGAAGTTTTAATCTCGCTCGATGTAAATTGGTTGAAAAATTTTTTTTTGGATTAGTTTGTAATTTCTGGGATTGGCTCTATTCCGTCCCGTTCTTCCCCAATCCTAAAAAATAGTTGTCAGTTCTGCTCGATGCAAATCGATTGGAAATGAATCAAACTCAATCTCAGCGAACCTCAACCACCTTTTCAATCTGACTCAATCCAAGATCTCTAATTCTGGATTAAATTTAATTGATTTTTGACCAATTGGCCTAAGTGAGACTGACAACTTATTTTTCGGATTAGTGCGAAACAGGACAGAATAGTGCTAATACAATCTATTCTGAGCCAATTCAAAAAAAAGTTTTGAATCTCTTTCGATTCAGATTTGTTGAAAATTAATTTGTCAATGCGAGATTGGAAGTTTCGAGTCGAAAACTTTGTTCGGATTCATTGTATTGCAAGTCCCATATTGAGTTGGATTGTAAAGATAATTATAGATAGGACTTGTATCGACCCTTTGATTAATATTCGATATATGTGTAAATTGTCTTTAGGGTCCAGAAATGATGAAAACTCAGTTCTTACATTCTTTCAAACGTTTCGACTCAGGTTGGAGTCCTCATCAGTGAGAATTTATTTCTATAAAAAATACAAAGGAGGAATCTTAAGAATTGAACGTGTGACGGATAAACATTGTAGTAAAAAAGTGATATAAGAATCGCAGGTGTGAAAATAAAATTGGACTAAGTAACTAAATTTGCAATACAGTCAAACTGTAACAAAACTGTACAAAATTTTTGTTTTTTTGTTTTTTTTTTTTTCCGTAAAATTGCTAAAAAAGAACCTTAAAGAAACATTGTAATACAATGATATAAATGAATTATGCATGTGAACCTATTGCGATTCTTATATCACTTTTTTACTACAATGTTTATCCGTCACACGTTCAATTCTTAAGATTCCTCCTTTGTATTTTTTATAGAAATAAATTCTCACTGATGAGGACTCCAACCTGAGTCGAAACGTTTGAAAGAATGTAAGAACTGAGTTTTCATCATTTCTGGACCCTAAAGCCAATTTACACATATATCGAATATTGTAAAGATAGTTCAGATTCATTTAGATTGAGTCAGATTATAAGTCTTAGACTAAATCGGGTTAAAAAATTTCTCAGATTCATTTGATCAGAAATCTATGAAGATGTCCGACTAAGTCTGTTTAATTTCCAACCGATTTACATCGAGCGAGATTGAAATTTTTTGTCGATTTAGCACTGAATTGTGTGTAATGAATTTCTGTCCAAAACATGTATCAAGGTACAATAACCTATCATCAAATACAAAACATGCTTTTCACTTATACGTTGATAGCTTGTGATATTCAAGTACAATCGCAAAAATTCACACTTTATAGATGGTTGCATGTAATATCATTACGATGGTCTCTTTTGTACTGCAATTAGATACTTTCGCATACAAAGTTCGTGCAATATCGTCTTGATCTTGTTTGTACTTATTTGTTTGGGAACGGGTATGTAAAATATTGTTCGAACTTAGTGAGAGGAGAGTATCGAAAATCGAGAGAGAGAGAACATATAAGTGAAAGAAATTGAAAGAGAGAGAGAAAAAAGAAGAGGGGTGGGGAAAGAGACTGTGAGGGTCGAGAAGAACGAGAAGGTGTTTAACATTGCTGGCAGCATTAACATAGCTACCAGGCGAAAGGGTTTGACCATACTCTGGTATAGCAACACGTAAAAGACTGAACCAAGTTAAAGAACTGCAGCGGCCCAGCCGTAACTTTAATACGACCCTCCTAGATGGTTCGAGTTGAAGTGGCCATACCTTCACTCGTAAGATATCAAAGATGGTCAGACGTAAGTAACCCCCTTCTTGTTTGCTAATAAGCAGATCAAGTTTTATGCGAATACACGTTTTCCCGCACAAAAGAGGTAACAGTCTATCGTTAACGTCTTTCTAAACCAAAATTTATCGCTCTCGAACCTTTATTGAAAAATGAGAATAGTTTCCTCTCACACCGAGAAAAATAGATAATCAGCGATAGTATCTAGATATTAAAGTTAAATCTATTTGATAGTGAAATATGTGATAGCTGTCTTGGATATTCAGATGTAGAATCTGAGAATATTGAAAACGTGATAGCTGGTAATATCTAAGGTAATACATTTGAGTATACAAAATTTAATTTTAGTCCAGTTATACACACTGGAAAAAATGGTTATTAAAACCAACTATTTCGATTTGTAAAATATGTCTCAGCTATTTTATTAGTTAGCACAACAATTTTTTTTGTTGGTGTTACTATCTCAATTATTATCACAAGAACTTGGGTAGTAACACCAACAAAAAAAATTGTTAGAACTTCAATTGTTTTTTATTGAAAAGAAAATAATAGATCAACAGAAATGAATTTAAAAAATATTGAAGCATCCTAAGGGGACCCAATAATTACACCTCAACTATTACATTGAAAAAAATGGTTAGTAAAACCAACTACTTCGGTTTATAAAATATGTCTCAGCTATTTTATTAGTTAGCACAACAATTTTTATGTTGGTGTTACTATCCAAGTTCTTGTGATAACAATTGAGATAGTAACACCAACAAAAAAAATTGTTCTGCTAACTAATAAAATAGCTGAGGCATATTTTACAAACCGAAGTAATTGGTTTTACTAACCATTTTTTTCAGTGTAGTGCAAAAAAATTGTCCTCGCTCTTTCAATGAATTCAAATTTAAAAAAGAAATCTATTACATTCTGATATTAGATAAGAATTTAATAAGTATCCTTTTCATACATTTCCAATAGAACAATACCACCAGTGTTTGATAAAGTGAAATATCTGCTTTTTAATATCTAATTTCTCCATTTGTGCTTGCGGATGGTCGACTAATTGATATAACTTCCAACTAAATAAAAGTTTATAGTACCCTTATAACAATAGGATTCCACTGCATATCGTATCTATATCCTATGATATCTATAGGGAATTAACGGGATATTGTACGAGGTAAAAATTTCGATATCCCTAGAAATCCCCTCAGAATATCCTGTGATGTTTACAGGATGCTTTTAGGACATTCAAATTTTCCATATGGAATATTTATAATATTAAAAAAATTTGGGATATCGCAGGTGGAACATTTAAATGTCCTAAAATTAATCACATGGAGGTCAAGAAAAAAAGACATGATAATAACTATTAGTAAAGAAACAAACAAGCTTCTATAAACTGTTATTCAGTTTAAAGTTGTGTTAATGGGCTGATCCTCCTTAAAGTAATAATCCAATTTCATTTCCTATACTAATTGATGGTATAACAAGTCTTTAAATATATATACATACATACTTCAGGAAGTGTGTCGAATCAATGGTAACGTACATAATGGAAATTTTACCGAAGAACAAAGAAAAACTATTATGTTAAATTAAATTCGATACTTAAAGAAGAAAATTGTAATAATTATGAAAATCAAAATGAATAATAAACGAATACAAACACACAAAGCGTGTGTTTTAAACTTGAGAATGTAGTTTAGTAGTTTTAGACAGTCTTTATAATATTGATTTTATAAACTATCCGATAGAAAAAATGCTTAACTATGTATATGAAATATTTGAAAGTAAAAGAAAAATGTCGTTTGTAGGATTCTAATTATATTCCGCATTCTAGAATGTGAGGGTAATAGAAAAATTAGAGGAATTTAAAACAGAATATTCCTATATATTCTATTAGATCATTAATTTGTAGTTTCATAACCTTCCGAACCCCTCGATAATTTATACCGCTAGAGAACAACAGTTGGAAATATCGAACAAATAGGATTTGTTTCCAGGGATGGTAACGAGATAAAATAAGCACGAAAATCAATTAAGGTGCAGCTGTTCATAATGCAGAGATTAATGCAGAAAAGGTTAAAGACAATTGCGATAAAGACATCGTAAAAACATAAAGTTCAAAAAAATATTTCTAATCTTTAGATTATACAAGAAATTTTCCCAACAATTTTTTAGGTGACATTTCCTATTTTGGGCAAAAAAAAAGTAACGAGCTTCAAAGGAAATATCAATATACATATATATAAAATTGTCTTATTAACTCAGTGGATATGAGATTTAACCGAAACAGTTTTCACAGTTATTATCTAACATATAGGAAAGAAGTCATTAGACTATAAAATCAAGTTCCGTTCTGGAACTTCTAGATTAAGCATTTTATTGAACGCACTGATGTCATATTTATATAATGCGTGAAATTAATAATAATAATAATAATAATAATGCAAAGGCAGTTAACAAGTAATCGAGAACATTCCCTGCTGATTATTCAAATATATTTTTTTGAATCTATGGTGCGAATTGCAAAGCGGAACTACGGATAAGAAAGTTGCCTCTGCCACAAGGTCTCAGTAAAGTTCAGATATGCTGTCGCCATATTTTTTTCGCACTAATCTTCTTGTCGTATTTCCAAGAGGATTCGCGCCTTATTCCAATCTCGCGATATTTACCGCACTAACGAGATACCGCCAATCTTAAAGAGACATCAACACGCACGTTCGACCATAAGCATGTTCATCTTTACTTTACTTGTAGTGGGCCTTAATGTTATCTGGAACACAGTTTATAAACTTTTAACTAGCTATAGGTGGTAATAAATGAATCTAATTTTACGTAAACCAAAATTGATCATTGTAAATAAATTTGCTTAAATTCAATAAATTGTATTTTATTAACATGTTGAAGATAAATGAGCAGAGGATACCTTGAAATTAAATTAACATTTCCAAAAAAGCGTACGTGATTTAATAAAAGTCATTTTTTAAGAAATCAAGTTTTCCTAAAATTTGTAAACATAGGAGATGTATGGAAATTCAAGTTCGGAATATCTAAAATTAACTTTCTCAAAGTTTCTTTGATTTTGAAGAATGCGTTCTCATCGCATCACTAACACTTAGAGTTCGACATTGATAGTTTATATGAAATGGAAAAGAAAAAGTTTACATAAATGTTTCACAGATGTTTTCTGCTATCTCCTGGCCATACGAGCCTTAATTTTGAGTCAAATCCACTGTTAAAATTGACTGATTCCATAAAATAATATCCAGAAACTTGTTTTTCGGTTGTTTTCAACCCGTTTCTCTTAAAAATACCGATCTATGAAAACTGTTTTTTGAAAACATTTCTCTTAAAGATGGATTATTAAAAAGGCATAAAAAAGTAAAAAAGGTGCTTAATTCCTAAAAAAGGAATTTGTGTCAAGGGGAACAGCGTGAGAAAATCTCTCTCACGCAAGTCAGGTATGCTGGCAAAAAAGGCGCAAATATCCCAGAGTTAAATTTTTAAACGCTGAAATTATTTGTTTAAAATTGCGCTTCCAAGTGAAAAAACTGACCCAAGGAAATTCTTTGTTCAATTATAAGATATTTCACCAATAATAGCAGTTTAAAAAATTCATTTGTTTCAAGATATTTCGCTATGCTATTTTCTAAATGAATAATACAAGAAACTTTCTCTATGAGGAAGCAAATTTATTTGATCCTTCATGAATACATATGTATAAGGAAGCCATGCATATTAATAAGAACAAGATCATTTATTTTGATAAATATTGGCCGAGAAAACAGGTGAACGTACATATTCGGTATCTATAGATAATTATCTAGTTATCTATGTATGCGAGTTTCTAGTCAGTATTATGTGGGAGTTAGCTTACATAGTAGAGACAATGGCTTGTCTATCATTCGACAATTTTTGTAGATCGTCAGCCAAATTGTTTCTCTTTGTCGAGAGGCTCGAGGGCGTTATCGATGTGCGTGACCAATGCATAATCGTCCATAACACTTATTTATTAACGCATGCCTTGCATAGAAACCCATGCGTTGCAAAATCAGTGTTCCAAGAAAAAAAATTGCATTTTGGAAAAAGCAACAATGCATTTCTTAGGACATCTGATTTTTTTCTTAACGTCCCTGTAACTAATTCCAGTTCTGATTTAATTTTGATCAACGATAGCTTATTCTATTTATTGAAACAAGCTCTACAATTATGTTTTAGAATAGAGGATGTTCTGATAAGCTGTTTATCAAGAATAGATCAAAAATAACTATCATTAGACCAACTATTCTGAAATAATCATAATGAAAAAATAAAAGAAATAATTCCTTTAAGAAATGTATTGTTACCTCTTCGGAAATGCATTGCAATTAATTTTTATTTTAGTTTTACTGGTTCTAAAACTCGTTCTTTAGTTTAAGGTTATGTTACAGATTATGTAAGATTAAAAAATAAGGTTAATTTTTTAAATTTCACTCCTCCGTTTTATTCATAGCAGAGTTCAATTTAAAACGAGAGAGCTTAAAAGTTTCATTCATCAAAATTTATTAGCAAACTTTGTGAAATTAAAAGACAATCTGCATCAAATCACTATTTAAAGCTTTATGATGATTCAACATAGTTTCTGCTAGTTTTTTCAAATTAAAAGATTCATGTTAATTTTTCTTCCTACTATAAAATTATTTTTTTCGTTCTAGATGTAGAAAATAATCCATCAAAAATATATGAGCGCATCCATGTTCGCTTTAAAAGAAACAATAAGTTCATGAAAGTGAAGTCCGCGTCGGCTAGTTTCTGAGAATGTTTAACATATGAAAGTAACGTCTTCTCATCCACTTGTTTTTTATGTGTGCGAAATTTGTGCACAAGTGTAGTCGCTCATTATGATTCATTATTAAATCCATTGTGGGCAG